>JAPDVU010000007.1:90605411-91805411 GCA_026230045.1 Corynorhinus townsendii
GGCACAGGTGGGTCCCAGGTGCAGTCCCATGACTGCATGTGGGAAAGGGGTCATTTGACTGTGTGATGTCAGAGTTTCAGAAGCTTCCCTTCCTCAGTAGGTCCGATTACATAGGAGATGTGCCCCAAGTACAGAAGAAGCGATTGTGAGTGATCCCAGAGGTCAATTCTGTTTCCCCAGCATGGTAGTGTCCATAAGATTTCCCCGCTTTGGCTTCAGGGTGGCAAAAAAGGAGACATCTGGGTCCCGGTCTGACTGCAAAGCTAAGATGGTCTCTTCAACGACTTCAAGATGAGGGTGGCCGGCATTTCTAAAGTACACTAGAGAGAGAAACCATGAGTTTGAATCATGTGTGCCATGAATTGTGTTCTAAAACATCTTCTACTTTGGGGATTCTCAAACCAAATCTCAGGACAATATATCATTTTTCAAAGAATTATCATATAAATAAGTCCTTTAAAGTGATAAAATTGCTTTAATCAAAGAGTATATCCTAAATTTTAAAGATATACTCCTAAGAATTGGTAGGCATATTTAGAAAATTATAACTAAAAAACTTTCACTATTATCTTTTCTTCCCTCCAGTAGAAGTGAACTATCCAAGGCCTCTACCTTATACTAAGTCCTGTTCAGGTGAAAATAACTGATCGGGTTGAGCAATATATTTTTTCTTACTGACTACAAAACCAGACCATTAAAACCTACTTGTAGTTCAGGCTTAAATTTGCTACCTTTCATAATATTTATAGCATAACAAAATTTGTAGTTTCCTTCCTTTCTACAAGATATGTAATATTTTGCATTTTAGCATGTTGATTAAATGTAAAAACTGAACCATGTTGATTTCCTCAGTCCTTTTATGAATAACATAAAATATACATGAAAGTGAAGTTATTATATCATAAATCGGAAGTGTGCTATCACATGACTTGCCACGATTTCCTAGAGAGGAAACCTCATTGCTACCTGATAAAATTTAAGATGTGTAAGCTCAGAAAGCTAGTGCACGTACCCTTGTCCAAGAGTGTCTGCCTCAGAGCTTTGGCGAGCAACACCCTGACATTGGGCACAGGGTCTGAGGCAAGGCTTAGAAGGCTGGGGAGTAAGTGTTCAACAAACTGGTCCACAGGGATACACTCCTCACTCACCACTGCCTGTGATGAAAAGACAAAGAACTGACATTTCAATGGTGATCAGCATGGTTCTCCTCAAAACACCCACTTCTGTAATCCCAAAGAAGCAGTTTCAGAATCTGTGGGTCTGAGGGGCATGTGTGTCTTAATTTAAAACTCTCAACCACTGATCTGGTCAGAAACACAGTTAACATTTTGTAACTCCTCACCAAGCACTGAGGTACAAGTGGTATAATATCTGGTGGAGAAAGCAAAGGCTTTGAGTCAGACAGATCCAGGTTCAAAACCTGACTTGGTCATGTACTGTCTTTGTGGCCTTGCTTCACCTTCCTGAGGCTCCGTTTTCTCATCTGTACAATGGCAAGGTGGTGGGGATGGCAGCTCATTCTGGCAGAAGCTAGTGTAGTGACCACCAGTAAGAGTGGAGAATCCTCACCTCCGTCACTCCCTGGAACCCAAGCTCTGAGGGCAGGGGCCACGCTTGTCAAGTGACAGCCAGACCACTGACCCCATCCAGTTCCCGGCTTCTGTAAACAACTAACAAGGCTCCTGTATCACCACCAGTATCTGCCCATTGCTTCTCCACTTAAGAAGTCCTACCGGTGTTTGCACGTTTAAATCTCACAGCCAGTCCTGGGAGTCAGAATCGGCCTAGTTTTACAGGTGAGGAAATTCTGGTCCAATGTGGTAGTGACCAGCAAGCAGCAGCAGGGTGGAGATTCCAAACCAGGTGTGTGGAATCTATAGATCTGACTCCTACAGCTCTTCCCACTGCTGGGAACTGCAGCAGCTACCACATACTAAGTGTCCTCCAGGTGCTGGCAGGTGCACAGTGACTCAGAAGCATCAGCTCATTAAAGCCTCAGGACCACACCAGGAGGCAGGCACCAACCGCTGCTCCCCCATTCACAGGTGCAAAGGCAGTGCAGAGAGGCTGCTTGACCCAAGGCTTCCAACTGGTGGTTTGGCTCTAAGTCAGCCCTCAACCTCCAGGCAGTGCTCTCTCCCTGGGGCTGCACTTTAGTAATAATCAACATGACCCTTAGCGGGGAGTCTTGGCTGCAGCGCCCTTTCCTTGCACTGATGTTACTGTGGGTTTTCTAAAATCTTTAATGATGAATTTAGTGAAAGTGCAAAAAAAACTGTTCTTGAACAAAATTGGTTTGACATCTTTTACTTTTGTTTCACCATATAGTTTCCAAATCTGAGATTAATCTATGTATATAAAAGGCTAATATGTTAAGTGTCCCTCCGTCCACCTGACTGGTTGCTATGACGCACAGTGACCACCAGGGGGCAGACGCTCAACACAGGAGCTGCCAAGCTGCAGTGATTTGGCAGCAGTGGTTCTTGGGTGACACACCCCAAAACCAGAGAGAAGGGAGCCCAGTTCCTCGCAGGGCTGCGTGACTCCACCTTTGGCCATGGGTTATGTTGCTGGGGCACTGTAGGCCCTGGATCTGGTTTACTGCACACTTGCATTTGTGCTTCACACCCTGTACAACAACAACTTTGCAGAGTGCCCTCTCACACTCCAGGACCCCTCGGGGGATGTCGGAGAGCCAGTTTCAGCCTGATCCCCACAGGCCAGGCCAGGCTGAGGGACCCCTCTGGCCAGAGAGACCCCGCTGACTCTGCAGACACCAGGAAGGGACCACAGGAGGTTGGCTCCAGGGCATGTCCAGCCCGTCTCGCCCATTCCTACCCCACCAGCCACCTTCTAATTAATTTCCTTTCAATGTGCACAAATCCATGTACCGGGTCACTAGTTTAAAGATAAAAGCAAAAACACCTCATTCACCCTTTCTCCGAAAATGATTTGGAGCACCAACTTCCTTACAAGCCTATGAATTTGGCACTTTTCAAAGTGATGGCCAAAGTGCCCTTAAGATGCCCCTCCAGCCCAACAAGGGCCCTGGTGAGTCCTTCAGTGGGAGAGGTCAGGAGGGCAAGAAGGGGGGCTTTGGGGTCTGAGGTCAGGTGGAGTCCAATCATGGCTTTCCTGTACTGCTGACAAAGCTGGGTGGCGAGTTCCAAGATTCATTACACTAGTTCTTCTATCTTCATACATGCTCGAAAATGTGCATAAAGAAAGGTTAAGACTTTTAAAACAACACGTTAGCATTAAATACTTCCTATGTGATCTTGAGCGAGTTACTTAACCTCTTTAGGCTTCAACTGTTTCATCTAAAAATCGCTCTTAAATGGATGTACCAAGCTCAACACACAGATCTTATTCCTGAGGACTAGACACCTGGCTCACAGAGGCAGCCACCCTCCTCAGCCAAACGTGAAGCACACCCTCATGTCCAAGATGCTAAGTAAGTAGAGAGGGTGATTTGAGGAGCTGGACAGGCTGACATGAACTTCACTTAAACAATATCAAACAGTCTCTGCCCTAACCTGTTGCTCTGTCCTTCACTACCCCCGCTTCCCTCCAACGTAGCTGGCTACGGTGAGGGGCAGAGATGCACACAGCCCTGGAATGGACATGACAGGAGCAGGGCTCTGGGTCTGGCCCTCACCTCACGATGGAAGGTGCTGGGAGGACAGGAGCTTGTTTACTTTGTCTCCAGCCTCAAGAGCATGCCTGGCACATAGTAGGTGCTCAATCAATATCTACAGGACGAGTGCATGTACAGGGTGGGAAACCCTGAGTCACTGTGCCTGACTGGGCTGGTTCCAATCTGCTGTGAGATAAGGGGGTTTGGTCCAATGATCCCCAAGTTCAGGCCTGGGTTTTTCATCTGGGGCACCTGATATCAACACATGGCAACTGTGTGCCCAAGCTAGATTCCCCCCAGGCCAGGCTCACCTGGCAAATGAAAGCAAAAGCTTGCCTTCCGACCCACTTTGAACAGTGCCGGAACCTTAGGACGAGTTCATTGATGAAATTTACCCCCAAAGCACTTTTGCTGTTTGAATAGAACTTCTGCAGAATTGCCACAACCTGTGAAAAAAAATCAGAAGAGCAAATGTAAAATGCTGCCATCTATTTGAATTATGAATACTACTTTATATGGAAACTAGACATTTTTATGTACCCTCCCATCTTTAAAATAAATTTATAAGCATGGGAGAAAGTAATTTTTGTTATAGTAATCATTAGAACACAGAAGAAAAAAGATGTTTAAATATATAGAAATACACAGACACAAACACACATAAAGCCCTTCATTAAAATAAAATTTAACAAGGGACTGGAACTAAAAAAATACATTATTAATCTTAAGATTCCAAACCTGAGAAAATGTCCCCTTGCATAATAGCTAAATCATTATCTTTCAGAACATGTCATTTTTATAAAATTTTAATACCATTAGAATATCTTAGTAAATCAATAATATTTTCAAATGAGATTCTCCCCCTTCCCCCCAGTCTTCAGCTGGTATAAACCCATATCAAATAGAATCTACTTTGTTCACTACTTTTCTATAAAATCATCCTGTAGACTAAACCCAACCCAGGTTTAACAGAAACATTAAGCCACTATTTAAAGGGTTTCATTTATAAAATGATTTACCCACAATTTCTATCCCTGAAACATACAGCTTAACAAAAAGGCTATCTTATAAACTGGTAAAACTAGCATACAGTTCCTAATTCCAAAATATAAAAACTGGTTTCATAGGTAAACTGACAAATTAAGCCCAGAAAAAAATAAAGGAGTTAAAAATGGAAGAAACATAAATATTCATATTTCCAAAAATCATAAACAGAAAAGGCCATGATTCCTTACTAGTCTGAAGGAGATCCATCGCACTTCAGAAACTTTATCTGCACACAGCTTTAAGGCAATATGCATTAAATAATCATAAACATCATTGGGATTATAGAGTTCCAAAATCAGTATCAGCTGCCTGAAATTTAAAAGAAAAAGAAATTGTTTTGGGAGGCAAAAAAAACCATCTTATTTCTTTCTCGTTACTCTTACTTCATCTTATAGATCTAAAAAACAAAAACAAAAAACAGCCAGGCTGGGAGGAAGGGCAATGAAGACTGAGGGAGGCTTCCAGTCAAGGAAATGCCGAAAGCAGAGCACTGAGTGAAATGGCCACGTAAAGAAAAGTGGGAGAAAAAAATCTGAATTTTTCATCTCATACACACAAACAAATCAAATAAAAAGGACATAAATTAAACTTGGTAAAACAGGGGTTGAGAAATTTATGAATAGGGATTTACTATTTCAATTTTAGGTTATCAGTTGGAAAGCACATAAAACTTTAAAAATCAGATAACCTAAAAATATCCAGAACACTGAAATTCCCAAAGATCAACAGACGAAGGAACACTGATGAGATTTCACTGCCTCCACAGTGATCCTGGAGCTGCACATTAAATTTCTGTTTTTGCTGGCCGGCTGCGGCTCTGCAGAGCTTTTCAAACGCAGCCGGTCCGCTTGGAGAGAAATAACAGCGATTTACTCCAAGGGGGGAATTCATCCTAGGGCTGGTGGGGAAATCAGCTACAGAGCTCTCACTGCTTTATACATGGGGATGGGGAGAAGGCTATGAAAATAAATGGCATTATTTCCACACTGGCAACAAAAGGAAATGAAAAAGAGATTGAAGGAAGTTAGAAGCAGAAGCCAGGAGTGCTGGTGAATATTTTCATATCAAAAAGCACTGTTTTCAGGAAAATGATACTAGTATCACAGGCACAGGAGTACAGAATTCTTATCAGTGACTTTGGCTTCAATAACCAAGGCCGATATGGGAGACAGCGCTCAGAGATAATGCTGCCTGGCCATGCTAGCCGAGCCACACCACAGCTCAGCTCCATCCCCAAACCGGTCTTGTCCGGGTCCAGGTCCCCTGAACCCGACCCCGTTCCCGTGAAGCACGTCAGCCCGTCCCCATCCCCAGCCGCGTCCCATTCTCCGCCCCCCACCCAGTCCCCAGCCCTCAGCCCCAGCCCCAGCCCCAGCCCCAGCCCTGGAAAGCCGGTCAGCCCGCCCCCAGACGGACCTGGCCGAGTTTCCGCACACTGCCGCTAGAGGGCACAATGCTTTCATGAAAAACTTGGGCCTATTTTTTGTCTCTGTTCTCTTAGAATATATGCTGGGAACATAGCATAATGACTAAAACCTCAATCGCTCAAATTAAGCATAATGATTAAAGATCACAGCAAAGAGAAAATCTTTTAGTTTGCCCCCAGCATCGGCCAAATCATATCCTGAATAGCTGCAAAAGCTTGATGGATTTCTACAGGGAAGATAATTACTTGAGAGATTTCTAGTTGAGAGGAAGGAAAATGAAAACTAAAGATACTGAAATAAATCTCGACAAGGTGAAAACTAAAACCCAAACAACCACCACCACAAACAAATCCACTCGATACCTGTGGAAATCATATTATGCACCTCAAAAAGGGGAATTATTTAAAGTGATGCTTTCATTCTATTAGAATCGCTAAAACCTTTCCCTTTCCCTTCACCGGCACAGACGGAATTAAATAACTCCTTCACACACAAAATGAGGTGCAGATCTGAGCCACCTTGGGGGACGGTTTTATTTAATAATAGTCTCATCTGCAATAGACCTTTTCATATCTCTCACTGCAGCGTCATGTTCTTTGGAAGCTGAAGTGCCTAAACCACACTGTGCCCTGCAGAGAAGGCTACACTCAGAATGTTCAAGAAAGCGCTGGCAAAAAAAACTGCTCCGATTAATAGGAAAATACTGGAGAGTGGGTGATTCATCTTTTATTTGGTTCGAATAAATTGCTTTATAGAACAGCAGAACACTTTAATTCCAAAGTGACACGGGCCTTGTCTTCATCTGAAAATGAATGTCTCCCCGGAGACAGAGGTATTTGTAACTTAGAGCTTTGGAGTTTGGTTTATCACTTAATAAAAACATAATCTCTTTATCCCAAAGAACACTATTACTACTAGTTTAGAAATCAATTACAAGGTAGGAAAATGAAGACTTATTCAATCTAATTGCCTTCTCATAGCCCCACACAGGTTTTACTTACTCTGCTAGTTCATATCGAAACCTCCAATTCCTGCTGTTATCGGTCACTACAAATTCTTGAAGCTGATAAAGATATTCTCTCCTCTTGTCTTCATGAAGCAACTATTTTTTAAAAATGTATATATAAATAAAAATATATAATCTCTCAACATGAGCCCACATATACTGTTGCATTTTACTTCAGATTATACGTTTGTCACCAGCAAGAACTGTGCCTTCCCCTGCTGCCTGGACCACCCAGTGGGGCTGTGTGGACGCTGCTGTGAACAGGCGCCATGCAGCCCTGAGTGCCTCCAGCCTTCTCCCTGGGCTCCTGCGCGACCTGGGTGTCCCCAGTACCCCCCGCTCTTCCTCCTGCAGGACTCCCGCCTTGAGAAGCCCCATCTGTGTGTGTTCATGAGGTAGCACCATGGCTGCTTCCCGGGAGTGGGCCCTGCTTGCCAGCTCCTGTGCCACAGGCAAACCTAAGCTGGGCACCAAAGCCCTTCCAGGCAGCTCAGCTCGGGGATGCATGTACTTCATTTCTCTGTGTCATTTTTAAATTCTTATTCTTGCACTCATCATTCCTTTAGAAAAAAAAAAAAAAAAAAAGGCAGGGAAGCAGCAACATCTTGCAGAAAAGCCCTGCATGCAGAGTGAGCTGGATTCCAGCCGGGCTCAGAGCTGGGCCAGACCCCCACTGACTCAGGGAGCACACTGGACTACCTGTCCACAGCCCCACGGAATTAGACCTCGGAGGTGCAGGGAGACAGGAGGAGAGGCATAACAACATCTCCCATCACCAAAAGAACACCCACTCTAAGATTTTGGATGGTATGTTTGAACTGAAAAACACAGACACCTGTGTGTGGTGTTTTGTTTTTTTTCCTCTGACACTCTACACATGCAGGGTTTAAAAAACTGTTTTGAAGAGGCGAGGTTTGTTTTTGTTTTTTTAATCCTTCTTCCTACCTTTAGGAAATCATACAGGTGTTTAAGAACTCCTATTCGTACTTCATCCAGGTCTTTTAAAAATCCATTGAAGATAGGTACCAGGTCAGCAGCCGTTAACTGATCCCCGAGAATCACAGCCAGCTCATGGATGGAGAAGGCCAGGGTCCTACGTACCTTCCACTGGGTGCACAGCAGACAGAAGCCACGGAAAGCAAGCACAGCGCCATGTTACCAAAAGGTGAGGGCTATTTCTGGAGTAAAACTGAGGCTGCCAGGTGTTGGCCACTTAAAGCTTTCTTTCCTCAGAGACCAGTAAAACGTGGCAACCACAACCACGTAAATTCAGGCTGTGAGCCCAGCTGCAGCTTCCCGCCTCTTCGTCAGATAACTGATTTATGCTCATGTGCGACTCTTACCTTCACATCGGAAGCAAGTGTTGCGTATGTATCCTTCAGGCAGTGCCAATTCTGCCTGCCCAGAGTGAGCGCCACCCCTGGGAGACTGTATGCACAATGCTTGGCTATGTCGCTATCAACAGTCTGGGCTCGAGCTGGGTCGGTCATCGACACATACTCATCCAATAGGGGCTGAGGAATAATATCCTGGGAAACAGGAGAGAAAGGAAACCATCATGCTTGCTGGAAAGAAAGAGAAGACACAAAAAGCAAGGAGTTTGGAACTTGGAGGTAAAAACAGAAAATCAGAAAAAGAGGCCTTCCTGAAGCTTCAAGTTGGTGAACTTCTTGTTCCTCCAGTTTTCTACTTGGACTGAAGTTAAAGCAATGTCCACACTTACCTTTTCTAAACTCATCTAATGTTTGATATCATAAAGAACAGTCTAGAATGTTGGTTTGTCTTGTGCACACAGCTCTTGAGAATGGAAACTATCTTTTCTTATAACTGCCCCAGCACATAGGGCCTGAGACCCTACACTCGATCATTACTAATTCTTTCCAACTGATGGAATGCTGCCTTCATGAGACAGCATCCCCTTACCTTTGTCTCCATAAGGGTAATGGGATGCAAAAATTAAAAGCATTGAAGAGAATTCACATAGCCCAAGAAGACAATCCACAAGACAGAACAAAGCCAAGCACAGTTCGATAAAAAAAATAAAAGCCATCAAAAACTTTTCACACACAAAGAAACAAAATGACTTGTATAAACAGATATTAAATATTAGTGTAGAGATGTCAAAATTTTTCTTATGTTTGATTTACTTTAAAATACTATTCTAGATTACTCAAGATTTTAAATGCTACTTTGGAGTTTACTGTTTTTTTTTAAATTGGAGAGGAAATATTAGCACCACAGATTGTAAACTAAGATATGTCATTAATATTGATGGAAGAAAAATATTTGCTTCCAGTGTCCATTCTTAAATTTAACTCCCAGAGAAATGTAAAGTTTTAAGCTGCTTTCTTTTCAAGGAACAAACCTGTAGTTTAGATTTATTCTCCTCAAGTGGGATGGGGTCATGCCTCTGCTGGGTCCCCAGATGGTCACGGGTTCCATGGCAGGGATCGCCTGGATTCTGCAAAAGGAACGGGGCATGTTACCAACTGGCTCCGCCAAGGAAGCTGTCCTACTGCCCCCTTCAAGGAACCCTCTTTCAATGGCAGGAATGACTTATGCGAACCAAGACCAGAGCTTCCCTTTAGGTCAAGCTCTCTCTCCAGGTATTAAAAAAATAAATTTGCATAGTTCTATATGATGTTGGGTAGGCCAGTGTGGCTTGGTAGTAGAGTGTTGACCTATGAACCAGTCAGGGCACATGCCCAGGTTGTGGACTCAATCCCCAGTAGGGGGCATGCAGGAGGCAGCCAATCAATGATTCTCTCTCATCACTGATGTTTCTATCTCTTTCTCCCTCTCCCTTCCTCTCTGAAATCAACAAAAATATATTTTTAAAAAACAAAACTGCTTGAGGCCCTTACAGAAGACAGGCTAACGCTGGCATGCACCAACAAATGGAGGCTGTGTTTACCAGTCTTCAAGCCCCAGGACCTCCAGTGTGGTTAACCACAGCCCTTAAGTAACAATTGCACATTTAAGTCATGGACCACTCCTGAAAGCAGGGTGAGGTTTTCAAGAAATGGTGAAGCACACACATTCAGCACTGCCCAGGAACTGGAGAGTGCATCAGTGCTGAGCCTGAGAGAGGATGGAGAGGCACTGGCAGACTCATTTAATCTGAGTGAAAATATGTGACTGATGAGGAGCGTTTACTCGGAGAGCTGTTCTGGATTTTCACATGTACAAACACTTTTCATATTTGCTGGTGAACTCTTACATTAGGTTAACAATTAAGATGTGCAAGAACGTTCAACAGTGACATATTGGTCTTTGATCATTGACTAATGTTAACTGAGATGGGCCTGACCTTTTGCTCCAACCATAACATGGGTTCTCTACTTGCATGGAAATGTCACACTGCCTGCCAGCTTAATAGGTTTTGACAAATCAGCTCAATATATGATCCAGGAGAGTTGATTAATATACCGATAGATGCTTTGTTGGCTGAGACACACTACCAGAACCTTCAATCCCCAAGGTCTCCACTGAAATGTACTGCTTATTTAATAAAGGGCGTGATAAAATAGAAACGCTTTGGTATGATAACCTAAGACCTCAATTTCTCCAACTTAATAAATTCATAGATTAATAAATAATAAATCATTTTTCTTCTTTCAGGAATTAATTTTATTCCAAAGTCTTCATTTGGAATTATAAGTACAGCACTTATTTCAGGAGCCAAGCTTAGGTTTCTGTAACTATAACAGGTCCAGGCAGCACCCAGAGGTACTGAGAGGTCATTTCCCCAGAAAACCGCCTCGCAGTCAAGTGACAAGTCAGAAAAAGGAGGCCCCTCCTCCCACTGGGCATTTCGGGACTAAGTTGGCGAGCCAAGATGGCAGAGTGGACACGTGGAATGGGGTCAAGTTCTGGAGCTGAAGTGCCAGCCATTCTTTTGTCCACTTCCATATATGACAGGGAAGCCTGAAGACTGTCACTGTCCCACAAAGGTAAACGTGGCCACACCTTCCTATCTACCTAACACGTCTGATTTCAACAAGGGTAACATGAGTTTTCTTGCCTATTTTTCTAAACAAACCAGCAAAATAGGATATCACCTTATTTCTTACTAATCAAGAGTAACCTTAACAAACTCTTAAACATTTAATATTTAGGCTATTTAAATTTTACTGAGCAGGCCTAGCAGGTAAGAGAGGTGATAGCTGAATTGCTAAAACCAAGTTACAAACTGTGTGAAATGAGAAACAACTGGTATTCTGGCCTCCGGCCTCCATTAAGGCACATGAAAATGAGAAGATGCCAACATGCCCATGACACTGATCATGGGCCCCTCCCTAATTTTAGTTCTTTAGTCTCACCTGACCTGTGAAGGACCCCAGCTCTAGGTGATCCAAGTGCAAGTTTAGTGGGAATTAGGGAGGCACTGGAGCCTCCCACCAAAAGCAGCTAGGAAGCTTCTGGAGAGATGGAACTAAGAAACAATGCACTCACCCAGGATGGGAGTCGTCTCTCGGGGCTGGTTCCAGACTACAGGGAAGGTAGGTGGGGTCTGTGGGCTTGCCCAAACCTCTCCCGGAGACACAGCATGCTAGTGCCACTGCAGGAGTGACCGTGTGTTGAGAGAGTGCCTCTAAGGTGAGGGCTGGAGGCCGTGATCAACTTCTAAGGCCTCTGTCAACTTCAACCTGGAAGGGCTGTAGGAATTCACTTTCCACTCCTACTCAAAGATCTAACCCCGGGTGGGCAGTGAAACAGAGCAGTGATCTGGTTAACCCCTCCCCCAAGAAGCAGGTCTCATCATCTTTGGAGAAGAGGGAAGGTCCTTTTGGTCCCCCACCTTGTGTCTGTGGAGGAGTCAGGGTTATCAATCACACAATTGATTGGTTGTCTAGTTATCTAAAAGATGACCTTAAGAATAAAATTGAACCTGCCATTTATCATCTCTACCAGGACCTACTAATAAGAGAGACAGGAGCTTTGAGATTTCTGTCACATCCTCAATGGCTGAGGGAGAGGCCAGAGACTTACTGTGCTTGGTAATATCCTGGCCACGGAGGGCTCACTCTGCAGGGACGAGGCCGACAGAGCCGGCTTGGGATCTGAAAGGGACACTGCACTCAGACTGTCTGCCAGCGGGCGTTCGGGCTCACTCACAGAGTCCAGCTGTGCGGCTCTCAGTGCAGCTGATAGCACCTGAACTTGAGCTGCAGGGAGAGAAGTTTCGAGAATTTCAATAACTTTATCTGATTTGTGGATGTGAGCACACCGCACATACACTCACTTTCCCCACATCTGTCCCTACAGTAACTGTGCTCTGAGGTCCCAGAATGAGCACTCAGTCAGGCTATGATGTTTACCACCATTAACCTTAATGACTCCAACTAAACGTCAGCCACGCACACAGCATCAAATCTGAACCTGAAGTGCCTCAATTGGGAAATCAGAGCTCAACTCCATCATCTTTCACAGGAAGACAATACAATGTTACTGAACACCAATGTCTGGGAGGCCCACTGACTCAAGGAGCGGGGGTTCTGCACCCTCATTTATAAAGCAGGGTAGCTGCCGTCTCCGCCACACAAACGCGGGTGCACACAAGTGCACATACATGCAGGAATCAATCCGGCTATGTGCACACACGTGAGTCATGGTCCTGCTTACCCTGCTCGGCTCATGCTTTCTGTCCACAGCATGACTGTTTGAGACCCCATAACAGTTTAGATGACACATCTACATATCTTTCCATAAACACAAATGTTTCCATGTCACAAACCTCCAAACATGCACACACAAGACTTCCTGAATTCTGTTCTCTACTGGTTAAATTCAACAGACCCCAAGATTCATTAAAATGCTTAGAGCATGTAGCTGGCTCCCTGCTGTGACCAGAACAAGGACCCACCTCCTCAGTGACACCCACACCCACCAGGGCCTCCCCATGACATGAGCAACATCTCCAATTACAAATACCTAAAGTGCCACTTATTTCTGAATCTTTGGGGGTCACAGATCCCTCTGAGCACTAAAGCAGTGTATGAGTCCTTTCTATAAAGAATTTAAGTATGCATGTACATGAAAGATTTTACAAAATAATTTCAGGGACCTGAAAGAACCTATGAGACTCATCACTCAACTTCTCTGTACAGTAGATTCCTAGCCATCCTTTATTTTATTTTTTTTAAATATATTTTATTGATTTTTTACAGAGAGGAAGGGAAAAGGATAGAGAGTTAGAAACATCAATGAGAGAGAAACATTGATCAGCTGCCTCCTGCACACCCCCTACTGGGGATGTGCCCGCAACCAAGGTACATGCCCTTGACCGGAATCAAACCTGGGACCATTCAGTCCGCAGGCCGACGTTCTATCCGCTGAGCCAAACCAGTTAGGGCCCTAGCCGTCCTTTAAAGCCCTTGTCAAATGTCAACTGCTTTGCAAGGTCTCCTCCCAGACATTCCCTCTGTCCCCAAGAATAATCAGCTTCCTGCCCTAAACTCCTGGCCCAGCCCCTGGCATACCTGTGGAGGGAGGTTGTTTACAGTCCCTTCCACCTGACCATGAAGGCCTCAAGTGTCCTCACTGCTGCCCCAGCACCCAGCCAGGTCCCAGCATGGAGTTTAATGCAGTTTTAGAAATACATTTTCCAAAAGCAGACTTCTGTCTATGGCTATTAGAAGTGATATGTAACAAGTGCTCACTCCTTTAGCAATCACTGACTTAATTTCCTTTATCAATTTAAAAACAAAGAATAATCACAGGGCTAACTGGATTTTCACATTTCCTTTCCCGAAAGCGTCACAAATCTTTGCCCAGCAACAGCAGCAAGTGTTGTTTTTTTTTCCAATTTCCCCAACTCAGGGAAGAATACAAATATAGCAATGTTTCAAGAAAGAAGAGGCGTGATAATGGATATGGATTGCAGGGCCTGGCTCCCTGATCCGATGCTCAGTGGGAGTACTAGTCATAAAATAAAAAATACCCCAAAGAAGAAGCTGTCCTTTTCCTTGCTGAGACAGAACCTCAAAGTTTAGCTAAGGACTGAATTAACGCCCCAAGAGGAGCAGCAGCCATAGCTGTTCATAACTAGAAGGTATTATAACACAGCAAAGGATGTAAAAGTGGCCGAGGAGCTAATAAAATTCCCACTGCTACAGATACGCCCGAGAGCTCTCGCTCCTGTTAGGACTGAATGCTGCTCGCAAGGAGGCAGGACCCCTGTGGCTATCTGCAGGGAGATGCTGAGGTTCTGGCTGTGGTGAGATGTGTGTACACTGTCACCAAAGATAAGTACATGAACAGATGCAGCAAGACACGGGCCCATGTGATGCACACCCCAGAAATACCCCATCCATCTCCCCTTTCACTGTGGATAACACTGACCTTGAACATCTGGATTGTTCATCATGTGCTCCTGCAAACTGTCGAGGACTTTCTGAATCTCGCTCCTGGCCACATAGCTGCCACACACAGGCTCAGATCTGCAGCGGCCTTCTTCCTGCGGCACCGGTGCACTCAGAAGCAACTCCAAGTCCTGGCTTATGTCAGGGAGAGGAGTTCGCCAATAAAGGAAATTACTGAATGCATCCTCAGGACTCCCTGGGCAGGCCCAGGAATCAGGTGCAGGGTGACTGCTGATGGGGAGGTTGTTAATATCAGGGAGCTTCGAGAAGGCACTGGTCACCTCGGCTTCAGCCAGGCCGGAGTCTTCCATTGGGTTTTCCACTGGGCCATCACAGAAGCTCCTGACGTGCAGGAAACCACTGGTGGCCCCTGATGGGCCTCCCATGGGTGGATGTGCCTCTCTCTGCCCTGGCTGTGTTGAACTGGGTAAATTGAAGGAGGCAAACTTTTAACACCAAGTAATAGATTGGAAGTAAAGTAGGCAAACACAGGTTCACATGCTCACAAGCCTGGTCCTCCTCCTGACCTGACCGCCCAGCATGCTGTGTCTCCCAGAAGAAAGCAGTGTCACGAGAGGGTAAGAGGTCCAAACAGTTCCCTCTGCCCCACTGGAAGAATGATGTACACTGAAAATGCCACACTCAGCTGCAGCCAATCCCTCCACTACACTTATACACCAGTGGTGAAGAGCCCAGCTTCTGCTGGCACACCTTCAGAAAGCAAGACCTGCACTCACTGCTTCTTAGGACCTCCACCAGGGGGCAGACATCAGAAAATGAAAGGGGCTGAAGTGGGCAAGTGCTGGCTGGTGGTTAACCATTGGAAAGTCTTGATGAGGAAGCCCTGCCCTAGGCCTACAGCAGGAACCCCTTGAATCTTGGTGGAGGAAGGTGACCGATCTCACAAAGGATGGGTACTAGGATGTGATCTACCTACTCTCACACTCTGTGTGACATTATCAATGGAGAGACGCCTGTTTACTATCTCCAGTGGTTTGTTAGTATGCACCCACCATCCTTAGAGAAAATATATTTAACAAATCCAAGATCAATCACTAGAATTTACTAGAAAAACAGTGTAGGGTCTACTGATAGTGGGTCAGGAATCTCACCATTATGGGCATGTAATATTCTATGGCACAAAAGTACATTTTTCCCATGTACATTATCCGAAGAACTTCATTTAATCAAAAAGTAAGAGAAAATTTTCTTTATATGTTATTTAATCACTGCTCTCAATGAATATTTTATCTAAATTTAGGAGACACATAGCTTCATTATTTATAACCCAGTAGTCATGTTTCAAAACCATTATTGCAATTACTTTTTCCTTCTTTATATAATTAAAGCTCTAATATTCTATCTTGCCCAGAAGGTCACTGTTACTGAAACTCCAGAGGAGATAATTGCTGGAATTTTAGTGGACGCTTGAGGTGAAGCGGGATCCTAGTAATTATTGGGTTGGAGCTTACCAGGCTGAGGTGGCGTCAACACAGTTGCGGGCACTGGCTGACCTGCACATGAAGCTGGACCCTGCACTCTGAGCTGATGACCTGATGCTCAGAGTTCCATCCTCTCGAATATAGAGGCCAGCCCTGGAGGGGTTTGCAAAGGTGGAAATGAAGGGGCCCAGGGACTGAAAGGCAGCCTGGCGCACCTGAAACCAGAGAGAACAGCACATGAATGTGGCACTCGCGAAATGTGACCTCAGGTTGAGTGGGGGCAGATCACCTGGCCACTCACTGTCTGCCAAAGTATGTCTGAGAGGATTTACCGCTTTCCTTAAATTCCAAATAAACAATTTTCAACAGAAAATAAAGAAAAATTTGGCACTATCATGTAGTTTTTAACCTTCCAGGCAATTTATCCCACATCAAATAATTCTGGACTTTATAAAGCATCTGAACAGACCTTCTAAATCATTGCAGCATAGTTAAGATCAGAACAGAAGTTAACAATTCACAATTCTGGTCTTTCCCTTCTCAGTTCTCATTTCTATGAGATTTGTTCAATATAAATGTGACAGTGGGAGCACCTTCTTAAGACTGTCAAAACTTTTGAGATTTTAGGTGCCCCAAGCCTCACAAGGTCTAAATGTGGCAATCAGTGACTGAAAAGTCACAAGTCCAGATGCCAAGATGAGGGCTATGCTTACCCATCGACAGGAGTCGCTGACCAGGCGGATGAAGAGAGGGGACAGCTGGGCTCTACGCACCTCGGGGGATGTGTTGTAGGACACTGCCATGAAGCACTCCGCACAGGCCTTTCGCATCCCCCACACATTATCTGTGCAGAGCTCAAAGAACTTTGGGATCTACCAAAGCAAATAAAATCATGCTACTCAAATCTGGTTACCCCAAGAGCCTGTTTTATTGATGCAGCTAAGGCATATCCATAAATTAATGACAAAAAAAATGAAATATATACTAATCTAAAAGGAATCATTTGAAACCAATAGAAATTATGACAAGCAGAGTAAAGCAACATATCCTTTACCTCTTAATTCCAGTAAAGGACTTGTTAAATTGAACAAGGTAATGGAGGGAAAAAACCCAAAGGCAGAACAACTGATCTTCAATATGTGATTATAGAGAAATACTGGGAACGACTTTGAAATTCAGTGGCTATCCCAACAAGCTCACCCATCCAGGCACATGGTCTCTGATTGAGGTTATTTAGTGATAGAAGGTAAATTGTTAAAAACTGTCCACAGACATGCAAACCTTCTCTCCCTGGATGCGACCAGTTTGTAAAGTCACTTCAGGGTTCCAGGGTCTGGCCACGTATGGCACTTTAACTTCTCCATGAAACCACTTGTCATATCTTACTGGTTCCCTCATCAATACATAAGTTTAATAAAACCACTGATACATCTTCATTTTATATATGTATGAAGGTCATGATTATATCCTCTTTTAAAATTTTGCCTTTAAAAATAAGGCTTTGGTCTATAGCCATACCATCCTGACCATGCCCAATCTTGTCTAAAAATATGATTTGTTTTTAATATCTTAACACAAAATAATCAGCAAAAAGCTCCACAAATGGGCATAAGCGAGCACGGAAATATCCGCCTATGGAAAGATGAGTATATATACTCAAAGCGATAGCCCACTAAGAATTATTTTGGGGTCAGAACTATGTTGACACAGCTTATACTATTTTTAACATGTGTTTTTATTTATTTTAGAGAGAGAGGAAGGGAGAGGGACAGCGAGAAAAACATTGATGCAAGAGAGAAACACTGATCCGTTGCCTTCTGTACATACCCCAACCAGGAACCAAACCCACAACCCAGGCCTGTGTCCTGATCTCCCAGGGCAGTGGTCGGCAAACTGCGGCTCGCGAGCCACGGTTTGCCACTCTGTTGACTAATGAGTTTGCCGACCACTGTCCCGGGGAATTGAATATATGGGATGACAATCAACTGTGCCACACCGGCCAGGGAGACATGGCTTATACTTTAAATAAAATGAAATGAGCTTCTGCACTTAAATTTACAAATCAATTTAAAGATTATACTTTCTGAGGTTAAGTTTCAACCCTTAGGTAGTATATCCTGTCAAATACAGAGGCAAGCATGTGCTGAGCAGCATTCTCCAGGGGTCAGGGCCTAGGCAGGCACCTGGAGGCAAGAAGGGCGAATGTGATAGGGTAAAGATCCCAAATCAGCCAGACCAGAATGGGTGTGGAGAGGGACACACAAGTCCTCTGAACTAACTGTCCTGGAGGTGCTGAAAAGGGAGGAATGAACTCTCTCTGACACAGTGGGGGACAGGGTGAGTCTAGGCCAGAAAGGACCTGACTGAGACATATGCATATTCAAGCTGGGTCTGCCATCTGCCGTGGGAGCAGGGTCCCACCAGGTAGGAATGATGCTTGAAGAGGGGCAGTAACAAGCATGAGTCACTGGTTGGCTCGTGAAGTGGCACTTTACCCTACTGTGTCTCAGAATCGTGACGGAATTTATAAAAAAATATGAACCCCTGGGCCCTGCCCCCTCCCGTCCTCCCCATGACTCAGATGCATGGCCCAGGGGAAGCCGCACGCAGGCCGGGGCAATGTTCAGACCTGAGGAAGGTGACTGGAGGTAAGGCAGGAAAGCTACTTGTGAAGGGACCTGAAAGGCCAAGAAGGATTTGGATGTTACCCTGGAAACCAAGAAACAATCCCATGGGTTTTGAAGCCTAGGAGTGAGGTGGTAGAGCAATATTCTAGAAAGAGCAGGGAGGAAGAACAGAAGAGGCCCACAGGAAGGAGGACAGGGGTGCTTCCACTCTGTTCCACAGACCAGCTGCCTCATGCTTATGAAAAACATTAGCTTTAGAAGTCAAGAAATTTGAAATTGATGAATGCAAAATTAAGCTGCCGTTCCAAAGAAAAAGACCATAGACACAAAACTACGATGGATTTTAAAAGTGCCTTAACAAGTGCATCAGCAATTACAATTGGCAAAACTTCACGTACCAAAAATTTCTCAGTGGCTTCTTGTCCAACGGCGTGACAAATATCACCAAAATTTGTAGCACATACCTTAAAAAGGCAAAAGGCATACCCATTATTCTCATCTTTTTTTGTTTTAACAAATTGTGCAGACTAACAAGCAGGGACCTTGAGAGCAATTACTCCTCTAGTGAGGCAGCTAACAAGCACTCACTAAGCCCATCGCCCACACAGCACCGCCCAGGTGCCTCTGATGCACTGGAAACTGAAGATTTACGATAGAGTACCAAATTCTAGCACTTTCTGGCTCCTAATTGATCTCAATACATAATGCATTTGGTTAGGAGAGAGCAAAAGAGACCCTTCATATTCTCCGCATGGTAAATAAGACCAAATGAGACCAATCTTCTTATTGATGAGTCATGAGGAGAGACCAGAGGGAAGATGAGGCTGTTCAGGGAGGGGTAGCATTGGCCTTCAAAAGGAAGAATTTGACAACCAAGTGACAAGTGATGAAAAGGGAAGAGGGCTGGGTAGGATAGGAGTTGGAAGGTAGGGTAAGTCACCCAAGAAAATGAAAGGCTCTGCTCATCTAGGCAAAGGCATTGGGTTACAGTCAGCAAGGTCCCCTCGCTCCTGAGAACAACAGGCGAACAATAGGCATACTCAGACACAATCTCACCCCCGGGGCACTCTGCATTCCCTACTTGCAGTAAAAACTGGCAACGCTGTTCAGATGTATTCCTCACACCGTTCACGCTGGCCATGTTTTCCTTCCAGACCATGTCTACTGAGGAAGTCCAGAAACTTTACAGGCATGGATTTTGAATTTTTTAATGTTTTGAATTTTTCAAGTTTTGAAACTGTATGTGCTCACCTTCCGAACTTGAAAGAGCTTCCCATCACCACATAATTCACAGAATCGAGGGAGCAGCAGGCGTTCCACTGTGCTCTTGCTCAGCACTGAAGCCAGTTTGCAGATGATCTATAAAAAAGAAGAAAATCAGTCACTTGCAATACCAAAGCTTATGTGTTGCACATCACTACTTAGGTTCCAAAAGCTAATATTCAAAATATTACCAAAATACTACCCAAGAAGTAAAAACAGAAAACACCTTCATTTGAGTTCCGTCAAGTTCTATGATCAAGAAAAGGCCAAATAACTTTCAAGTTTTACTCAGATAAACATTTGTCTGAAGCTCAAGGGTTATCATTAGAGGGACCCTCTGTGTTCCCAACACAAAAGTGAACAATTTATGTGCAATACTCTTTTTACCTTCCCCAAATCCTATGACAAGGTATTATTTATCCTCATTTTTCCAAATGAGGAAATTTACATGCAAAGAGGTTAAGTAATGTGACCAAAACCAAAGAGTAGTGGGGGGGGGGACATTATAGTAGGAGCTGGACACAGTACAAAAAGTGACCGGTAGGCGCTGGAGAGTGATCAAATGTTGATGGAAACAAGGG
Source organism: Corynorhinus townsendii (assembly GCA_026230045.1). Classification (NCBI taxonomy): domain Eukaryota; kingdom Metazoa; phylum Chordata; class Mammalia; order Chiroptera; family Vespertilionidae; genus Corynorhinus; species Corynorhinus townsendii. The sequence continues at coordinate 90,625,806 of JAPDVU010000007.1, forward strand.
AGAGCAGACCCCTGAGAGAAGGGAACCATACTGGGTAAAATGTGCATTGCTGTTGCTTTTTTTTTTGGCCTGGGGCATCCTCATTCTGCGTGGCAATGCAGAATAACTGGACCTCAAGCAAAAGCTACGGTATAACTGGTTTAAGAAGTCAGAGAACAGAGACTGAGGTTGCCAAAGCAGCTGACACATGAGGTTAGAAATCCTGGGAAGAAGGAATGAGAGAACTAAGAAAGCGAAAGCCACCCAAATCTGTGATTAAATCCTACTCTAATCTGTGCAAGCACAGGGGAGATGGTCAAATTCATGAAGAAAAGCAGTAGCCTGAAGGCAAAAGGAACAAAGTAGTTTCAGCTGCTGATAGCTGCAGGGGAAACAGAATCTAAACTGTTTGCTAGAATAAAGTTAACATTCTTCAGAGAAAAATAACAGAATCCAGATTTCTACAATGTTTCATCAAGAACATACTACAGGCAATAAGATTCACAGACATGAGAAGAAATGGGGAAATGTGACCCATATTCAAGATAAATATCAGTTAGTAGAAACAAACCCAACGAGGATCAGATGTTAGAACGAGCTCACACAAAAAGGACTTTAAAACAGCTATTGTAAAAACACACAAGGACTAAAATGAAAACAGGGCCATAATGAATGAAAAGATAGGAAAATTAACCAAAGAAATTAAAATTAGAAAAAAAATCAAGACTCTGGTAATAACACAGTAGGTTGGTCAGACATAAAACTCTTGCAGATAACAATTACAGAATCATAAAGAAAAAAAGAAACACATAAAAAAACAGCCATTGGAGAGCAACCAAAAGGCAGAAAATGGAGGGGAGGCTACCATTTAAAGGTGAACTGCAATGGGAAAGATGTGCAAGCAAGTTCTTTGGCTGACTACTAAACTACAAATGTAGTTCCCAGAGGAACCGGGAAAAAAGCAGTAGCAAGAAACTAAACAAACTGAACAGAGAGTTTAGTGCTGCTCAAAGGAGACAGTTGGGAGTTGCAGATCAGACAAGGTAACTGCCTACTACATAAAAAACCACCTTGGAGAAATAAAACGGAATCCAGAGCCTCTGTAGTGTATCATTTATACTGTTTAGTGTTCAATTAAAAATAACTACCTATGTATTGACAGCAAAAAATGATACAAAATTATTTTAAAGCAGTTAATGGGAACTTTATCTTATCAACACCAAGATGATTCAAGTGTTTCAACCACCACGTAAGGAGTGAAAAGGAGCTATTATAAATATGTTCAACGCGTAAAAGAAACACACATGCACAAGGAATAAAATATAGGGATTCTCTATATCACAGAGAATTAGAAACTATAAAAAAGGTCAAAATGGAAATTCTAGATCTGGAAAGCACAACAACTGAAATAAAAAGCTGCAGATGACAAAAAGATTCACTGAACTTAAAGATAGGTTGACAAAAATGATGAAATCTGAACATCAGAGAGAAAAATGATAGGGGAGAAAAAAGAGACCCACAGAGACCTGTTGGATGATATCAAGCACCCCAACTTTGTATAATCTAAGCCCCAGACTGAAAGGACAAAGAGAAAAAAGGCACAGAAAAAATGTACTTGAAGAAACAATAATCAAAAACATCCCAAATTAGGTGAAGGCATCAATGAACACATTCAAGGAGTTCAATAAACACAAAATAGGATAAGCATTCACTTTGCAAAAAAAAAAAAAAAAGAGAGAGAGAGAGAGAAATCTCAAGAGCAACCAGAGAAAAAGGACACTTTATATGTAGGAGACAGTGTGGATGAGAGCTGACTTCTCTAGAAAACAAAAGAATATCTGTAAAGTGCTGCAAGAAAAAACAAAAACAAACCTATCAGCCCAGAATTCTATATCCAGTACAACTATCGTTCAAAAATGAAGGCAAAATTAAGGTATTTTCTGGTAAAAACGAAGATTTATTATCATCAGCCAAATAACCTTAAAAAAAGTACTCAAGGAAGTTCTTTAAGCCAAAGAGAATGACACCAGATGGAAACTCAGATCCAAAAAAGGAGGAAAGAGCACAAAAATTATAAAAATGTGAGGATAAAAGGCCATACATTTTTTCTCTTTTTGTAATTTCTTCAAGAGATATAATTGTTTAAATCAGAAATTATAATACCATGATATCAGGTTCATAATTAATATATATGTTATAGTATACATGAAAAAAAAAACCAGCACAGACAGGAAAGAAAGTGGCTGGAACTACATTATTACAATGTACTATATATTTTTTAAATTTCCAATAGAGAAATTAAAACACAGTACTAAAAAGATACTCTATTCCAAAAGAAGGCAGGAAAGAATTAACAGAAGGACAAAAATGGATGAGACAAATGGAAAAAAAATAACAAAATGGCAAAATTAAACCCAAATATAATCAATAATTACATTAAACATAAATGGACTAAACACTCCAATTAAAAGACAACAACTGTCAGACTAGATATAAAAGCAAGCCCCAACTATATGCTAATGAAAGCAGGAACACTTTAAATGTAAAACATTTCAGGTTGGGAGCAAAAAAAGAATATAAACATACAATGACAAATAGTAAGCATAAGAATGATGGAGGGGTGATAGTAATATCACAGTAGACTACAAGATACTGATTACTATCAGAGACTTCTTAAAAGCCATGCCTTAATTAAAGGGTCAGTATACCATAAAAATATAAACATTAAATATGTAGCTTTAAATGGAAAAGGTAGGCTTAAAATTACTGTATCCTCCTTAGGAAGCTAGAAAAATGCTGACAAATTGAACTCATGTAATTAGAAGAAAGAAAATAATAAACAGCAGAAATCAATTAAAAAGAAAATAAGCAATAAAGAAATTGACAAAGCCAAAAACTGGTTCTTTAAGAATATTAATAAAATTGATAAATCCCTAGCAAGATGATCAAGAAAAAAAATTAAGAGAGAAAACACAAATTATATCATAAATGAAAGGAGTAACACTACAGATCTTACAGGCATTAGAGAGATAAGGAAATATTATAAACAACTTTAGCCCAATAAATTTAACAACTTATATAAAATTAAATTCCCTAAGATATGCAACTTACACAATGACACGAATGTAATAACAAATCTCAATAGCCCCACATAAAGAACTGAGTTTATTATCAAAACCATCTCACAAAGGTTTTACCCATGAATTCAAACAAATATTTAAGGGGAAAATAACACCAATCTTAAACAATATCTTTCAGGAAATAGGAGAACAGAAATACTTCCCAACTCAATTTTTGAGGCCACAATAACCCTGATTCTAAACCTGACAAAAACATAATAGGAAAAGAAAATTGCCTACAATAGTCCTCTTGAATATAGATGTGAAAATCCTCAACAAAATGTTAGCAAATAATGGAGAAGGGAACACTCTTCACAGTAGAATGTCAACTAGAACCCATCACTGGATGCCATTACTAGGGGGTGAGGGTTGATGAAAAGCATATTTACATAGCTTCAAAGTAACTCTCATTATTTCTAGAGTGCAAATAATGGGAGACACTTGGCAGACACCACCTCTATCTACTAAGTCACCAGAGTTAATATAATCAAAATCGAGACAAACGGAAGTCTTGGGCCTCCTGATGTTACACATGAGTACACATCGCTTCCATGATATCCTGCCAGAAAGGCAGACCCTGGATCTACTCATGAAGAAACATAAGACAAACTCAAATTGGGAGACATTCTACCAGGGAACTGGCCTGTACTCTTCCAACAGGTTAACATTATGAAATTCAAAGACAGACACAGGATCTGTTCCAGATTAAAGAAGACCAAAGAAACACGACAATTCAGTGCACTGTGGGGTCCTGCACTGGATCCTGGACAAATGACATCTTAACATGAACTGTCCTGATTTTGATCAATGCACTATGGTTGTAAAAGAGAGAATGTTCTTGTTTTTAGGAGTATTCACTGAAGTATTTAGGAGGAAAGGGGTACAATGTCTCCAATTTATATATACCTGTGTATGTATGCATCTAAATGTGTGTGTATTGTGGGTGCATGTGTGTAAAGAGAGAGAGAACAAGAGAAAACAAATGGCGCTGAACATAAACCATGGAGAAGGTGGATAACTGGTATAAAGGAGTTCATTCCTGCAACTTTTCTACCAGTTTGAAAACAAAATAAAAAACGACCTCCCCCAAAAAACTTTTAAGAAATCTTCCACTTCCCCAAGGCCCAAAAGAAGGGAAAAAAGGAAGGAATGAAGGGAAGAAGGGAGGAAGCAGGGCAGGGGGCGGAAGACTTTCTGTCTCTGAAGTCCACACTTGGCAGCCCACTGGAATCTGCACCCAGCAGACAGGAGGGGAAGGTGGAGAAGGGGAAACTGTCTCCACAACAAAAATGAAGAAAAGACTGTGTCTTTCCAAACCAGAGGACACGTGTCTCTCATCTGATACAAGGCAGATCTGCCGAACACCAGGCTTCTGTATCCAGAGTAACGGGCAACTAAAGGGGGCCCAGTATGTCTCTCCACCCTGCCCACCTACCCTGCCCACATGACCTATTACTACCTGCACAAAACCAATCCTGAATCATTAAAAGTCAGCACACTGAGTGACCAGAAATGATAGTCCTGTGGCCTTGGGAACCGCTTGTATGGAATGACGATCCTTACTTAGTTGCTTGGAGCTAACTATTCTTTACAGCACATAACCACAACATTCTTTTTAAATAAATGCGCAAATAAAAATGAGCTTAAAAATAGGAATGACGACAAAAAATGAGGAAGCTTTAATGTGAAAACGTGTTAGGAGAGAAAAATAGGCTTCTGACAATTAGTTATAATCTGAGAATGCTAATGGCCTTCTTGCAAGCACGAGGAATTATAATTGGTCTCTGGTGGCCTGTTTGTGCTGTCTAGATGTAATTACAGGATACAGTGCTTCCAGTTTATACCGATCCATTCATTTAAAAACATTTACTGCCTGGCTGGTGTTGCTCAGTGGTTGAGTGTCGACCTGTGAATCAAGGTTCAATATCCGGTCAGGGCACATGCCCGGTTGCGGGCTCGATCCCCAGAGTGGGGCATGCAGGAGGCAGCCAATCCATGTTTCTCTCTCATCATTGATGTTTCTATTTCTTTCTCTCCCTTATTCTCTGAAATCAATTTTTTAAAATTTACTTAGTATAGAATCTGGGCCCAGCATTGTGCTGGGTGCTGATGGTGGAAAGACACCTGTGTTTAAGAAGTTCACCATTTGGAAGGGGAATTAAACAAACAAAGGAAGTTCACAAATCAGCTGCTGGGTGGGAGAAGACAGATATGAAGCAAGCCTTCCGAACATATGAAGGGGGGCATCACTACCATGTTCTGGCAAAGCTAAAAAAACTTCACAAGACAAAATGCATGCATGTGTGACAAGCCAGGATATAAGAAACATGTCATTTGTTCAGCACAACTCAAGACTGCCCAGGAGGCATCTAGTTGGCTGCTCTGATTTTCCTAATCACATATGCACTGGGGTTGCTGGCATCAGATCCAGAGTGCAACTTCCAATGAGAATGAAAAGTCTAATGGACAGAAGCACACCTGTCTATGGAGGCCTGACATTTCCTGGGAGTGAGCAGCACTTCCTGTAGAATGGCACTGACCTAAGAGTGTGTTTATGTACATAGACACAGCATCACTCACACCATATGGTGCAAAGAGAGCCCTAAAACACAAGGGCATCAGAGCAGTCCCATTTGCTTCTCCTCCCACATGTCACCTCTTCATAAGCGCACCTCAGTGCCCACAGTGTTTGGCGTTTGACTCACAGAGCAGCTAACTGTCCACCTTGGGGGCTCTGTGAATCACACATGGTCTTCTTTTCCTTGAAGAATGAAAGCTACTCTCCATCCAAATGTCCAAAGATTGAACATACTTTTCTAGCTCAAAAGAAACAGTGCCCAAATGTGCTCCACAACTCTGGGTGTCCAAGGAGTGAGCCCCTCCAAGAATCCTGGGCCTTGGGGCTCCAGTAAAGGAAGACAGAACAGCTTCTGAATGTGACCAAAGCAGGCATGGGGCCGACTAGACCCAGGCCACCTTACACCAGGGCGGCATGGAGAGCAAAGTGCAGTGCCCCGCCACCCCCCACCCCCGCAAAGTACTCGAATCACAGATGTGCCTGGCCTGCCAAAGGCTCAAGACCGCTTTTGTTCTCTGCAGCCACATCTGAATGCTTAGACATTCAAATAATGATATCAGCAACTCAGTTGGAATGAAAAATACAATTTATGTGAACTAATTTGTTCTGCAAGTGATTTGTGGAGATAGCTTTTTGAAGGCTTGTTATATTTTCCAAATATTTTCACCACACAAAAAAAGAACAATATTGCTGACAAGAATGGAATGGTTGGAAACAAAACAAAATAAAACTCATGCAAAAATGCCTTTAGCATTATTTTTCATGGTATTATCAGTCTTTAGGGATAAGATATTTGGTTGTCAGTCGTAACCTTGGAAATTTGCCTAACCAACTTTCAAACAAAAAAGAAGATTGAGTTGGCAAAGTTCACTACTCAACTGCCAAATACTCCAACTAATAATATTATCCAGGTTCGTTTCACACAACAAATTTAATTTCTTAGAGAGAAACTTGAAATTTATAAGAGAACCCTGGAGAATTTGAATTTTAATAATCAATTATTCTTCAGCCTGATTCATCTTATAAACATATGGGATATGCAAAATATTAAATTAGTTTAAAAAGCCAGACCTCTAACTCAGAGTTGAGGAAAACTTTTACATAAATGAAGAATAACTGCCAGATGTTCTGATACTCTAATACAATTTTTTGGCTCCATGGTGTACAATGCTTCCACACTGTGACAAAGAGAAGAATTCCTTTCTTTAATGTCATACTGTTCCAAACAAGAAAACAGCTATCTCCTATACCTTACTGCACTCGTAAGTGAGGCTTATGATGTTACCACCTTGGGTAGGATGTTTCCTAAAATGCTGGGGCTGTTTACTTCTAGGACACAAATAGAAAGGCCATGCTGGGTAGCACCTCCTGCATGGGTCAAGGGGCAGCGGTGGGGACAGCAGCTAAGAAAACACGATGGCCTTAGGTGACCTTCCCTTGGGGAGTCTTGGTCTCAGGCAATCCATGACTACTGGTACTGACTGCTCAATAGTCTGTGTGTGAACAAGGGTTCCAGAAGCCAGCAGAAAGCCCCTGATTGACAATCACTTCACAATGCATACAAAATCCTACAAACCCAAGAACACCACAAAATTAGCTGTTAAAAGCAGAAGAAATTTAGTTTAGACTAGTCCTTTAATTGTACGCCTTTAACTGGTATCAACACAAATACTTAACATAGCATTTCCCAAACTGCATTCTTCAGAGTGCCTCTTTCTTACCTAGTGACATGCCCACTTTAGTCTTGCCTAGTCAATATAATAGTCACAAATGCCTACTAGGATTTAATTGTCCTGGTACCACCTAAAATCATCTCCCATTGTCCTGGTACCACCTAAAATCACCTCCCATGTCACACCAGGTTCCTTACTTTGGGAAACCAGGTCCATGATCTGCCCTGCAGAAAGTGAAGCCAGCTGCCCCAATTCTGCCCAAATCACTGACATCCCATGCTTTGCCTTCTTAAAGCAATTGGTGACACAGTCACTTTCAAACACACTCAGATCTGAACCATGAATTTTCTGAGCAAGGCCAAACCACCAGCTACCTGTTTATGAGAACAGGGCTGGCCAACAGTGAACACATGGGACACTTCAAGTCACACACGCCCAGCCACTGGACAGCCACCAGGCATGGATCTGTTGTTCCCCAGACAGACTTACGTTCACGGCTTCAGCTTTGCATTCGTCGTCACTGTCTGGGGCAGAGAGCGCCAGCAGGATTGGACACACTTTGTTTTCAATATCGTGCTGGAAAATCAGATCCTGCTCCAGAAGAATCAAGAGCACTTCCTGGCTTGACTTTCTAACCTAGAAGAGGAAAAAGGCAAAGGGGAATCACAGAGTGAGCCCAAGTGCTCTCAGGATGAAGACCAAGCTTTCTCAGCAGAACACCCAGCTGGCCCTGCCTCCCCTCCATCATGGTTCTGGAACCTTGAGGCATACTTCCTTCCTGAGGCCTTAGAACATGCATTCCCTCTGCCTGACTGGCTCCTACCATTCGATGCTCTCAGGCCAACGTCCTTCTCCTGACCCCATCAGGTCAGGCCCCATCTGTACCCTAACAGCACCCCACACTTTCCTCTCATGACTCATGTCCCAGATCTACACTCATATAGACGCACACGTGTGCATATGCATACTCCACATGTACACACGTGCACACACACACAAATACACACATTTTTCTGTATGATGACACAATGCCGTCTGTCTTTCCCACCCAGACATGGCTAGGTGCCATGTCTAACTTGTCCTCTGTCCTCCTGTGCACCCTCAGGACCTGGCAGCAGGTTGATGACATGGAGTGCAGCCTCCCACTGCTTTGCAAAACACTAGGACACCACGCCCGGGTGTGAATCATGTCAGCTGCAACAGGAGGCAGGGCTCAGAGGAGGCCCTGTGTGCAGGACAGGAACAGGAGGACTCAGTGCAGAGAAGAAGGCTATACTTCATAGTGGGCCTGGGGTGAGCAAGCACGAGAACTCGGAGGGAACCTAGGATGCTGAAGAGATGACATTTTTGGGGAAATGAAAGCAGAGGAAATTCCAATTGATAGAGCCAGTCACAGAATATGCTGCTCCAGGCCTATGTTGAGGCAGAACAGAGATGGGACCTGGAGTATAAAGAGTCACAGATGAGGAGCAGAGAGCGGTTACAGAGAGCCAGCCTCTAAGACTAAAGCCACAGCATTAACTTTCTAAACAGGTGACAGGATGAAAAAGTATTTTGGAAGATCTTTCCAACACTGTGTACCGAGGAAATTGGAGGCGATGACAGACTGAGGGCAGAGAGGTCAGTGAGGAAGTGATTGCAGTGATCGTGGCAGGGGAGGTGAACAGAGAAAAGGCAATATCACCAGGCAAGGTGACGGGACCGCATGTCCAACTAGAGACAGCGATGCCCCCAATAACTCTGAGGTGTCGAGCACTTGGTGAGTGTCTATGCCAGGAGCAGAGAACAAGAGAGGACCACAGAGCAGAGGAGTCAGCTGCCTCCCTGCGGGACACAATCCCAGGTGATGGCTCAAAAGGCTAGAGGGCAGCTGGGAGGGCATGCCAGACAGTGAGGAGGATCCATGAGTGGACATGGAGCCAGATGGCAAAGGCAGTTCGAAGCCTGCTAAGGGTGAAGGGTGGCCCCAAAAAGTTATATCCATGGCAAATCCTTGCAATCTCTGTATGGGACCTTATTTGGAAAAAAAGTCTTTGCAGATGTGATTAAGTTCAGGAACTTGAGGTCATCCAGGATTACTTCGATGGGCCCTAAATGCAATCACAAGTGTCCTTACAAGGGAAAGGTAAGAGGAGAAGACAGACAAAAGAGGAAATAAGGCCATGTGAAGATGGAGGCAGAGATGGGATTGATGCAGCCACAAGCCAAGGAAGCCAGCAGCCACCGGAAACTGGACGAGGCAGGAAAGATCCTCCCCTGGAGCCTCCAAAGCAAGCGTGTCCCTTACAACACCTTGATTTAGACTCAGATCTCCAGAACTGTAAAAGAATAAATGTCTTAACATCCAGCCTCTGGTTGCAGCTGCCCCAGGACACTCATACACAAGCAAGGCAAGGGGAGAGAACAGTGTGCTCAAAGGTATAGAGAGGAACTCTGGAGATGCGTGGGACGTCCCAGATGACAGCAGTGAGGTGGCCTGGGTGAAGTGGCAGAGTGGGAGGCTGAAGTGTCAGCTGAGGTCAGAGTGGAAAAGGTTTCAGTATCCCACTAAGACTCCTGGTGATTATTCTGGTGCCACGGGGAGCCCCGAGAGCTGGCAGAGGAGGAATAAGGTCAGACTCAGCTTCAGTGAGGATAACAGTTTAGAAACCTCAAAGGGTTTTGAAAGCTGAGAGCAGGCGAGGGGCTCCCAGGCAGGGATGCTCCCAGCTCTGGATCCAGGGGCCAGGGGCAAAAAGGAGAGGGTAGGTGTGAGAGACACAGCTGAAAAGAGTTGAGTCATCACTGAAGATGATCACAGTAAATCTAAGGTGACTCTGGAGTTTTCACCTCAGGCCTCCAGTAACCAAAATAGAGATAAGGAAGGAACCAAGACTGAGGGGAAAGAGAAAGGTGCAGGTGCTGGAGTCTTGAGCTCCACGTGGTGCAACAGATCTCCAGGGAGAGCCATCCAGTGGGCTGTGGAGATGGAAGTCAGGACACACGCACCCCAGGGACATGGGTGAGGGACAGCAGTCAGGTTGTCACCGCAGATGGGTCTCTCTAGGCCCACAGAAGCAGTTGAGACAGAGGGAATCCTGGCACTGTGAGAAAAAGACAAGACAGCACCCTGGAAGGCGGGGGAGGCCAGGGCAGAGACTGGGGACGACGCAGGCAAGGAGGAAGGGCGGCTAAGAGCCCAACAGGTGATAGTGGTGTGAACACTGCACCCCAACCTGCGCTCTGCCATTATTAGCTGGGCATCTGGGTGCAGGAATTACCCCCTCGGGGCCTTGCTCTGGCCTCTGTCCCAGTGGACAGTAACAGTGCCATGTCGCAGGGTGGCTGTGTGGAGAATGACCGAACAAGCAGAAGGGTTCAGGTGAGTGTGCCCCAGATGAGTGCTGGCTAGGATCTCTCAGAGACCAGTGTCAGAGCCCAGAGAGGGAAGAGTTAGGACAATCCCAGCCCAGGAGGAACACAGTCCACGTCCTGGTCACTTTTTACCCACTGTCAGGGCAGGGCCATGAAATGCCTGGTGGGCATCCAAGAAAGGGGTCTTCAAAAACCCAAAGTGCCTAACAGTGACAAATGGTACAAAGAGATCAAGCCAAGGGAAAATAAATTGTGGGGGAAAAAGAAATGTAAGTCTATAACACAGTTAAAATAAATGACCAAGAGCTTTTGGATCAATGTGGATAGATCTTAAACATGGAGAAATACCAACCAGCAAGTGGCAGAATAGAGAGTGCAGCCTGATGCCACTTGGGTAAGGCTTTAAAGCACCCCAAACAAGGCACTGTCTCATTCAGGGCCGCTTACACAGCAGTGTGACTCTAAAATCCCCAGTAGGAAGGGTCACCCTGAGCTCAGGATGGCAGTTCTACTGAAGGGGAGGGAGGGAGATGAGTGGGAGTCAGGGGGGCAAAAAGCAGTTTTAACCATATCTGTAACCTATAAACAGAAAGGATGGAAGCAAAATTGCAAAATGTTAATACTTGTTGAATAAGAGCAGTGGGAATATGGGTGTTTTACACAAACCTCTCCTGTGATTAAAATATTCCATGATATTTTAGAAAATGAAACTATTTTTGAAGAAAAAAAAAAAAAACCACCACTGGATTTCACAGTGAGTTGAGTTGAGTCTGTGGCTTTTGGGAGCATCTGCAGTGCAGTAGCTGAGGCCTGGCTGTGAGCCCATTCAGGGGTAGAGGCTGCTGAGGGTCCTCGTTTGAGAAGCTTGCAGTAGGGAAAGTAGTGATAGTGCATACAGTGTCAAGGCCAGGGGACGAAAAGATGAGGGAGACTTAGGCATGATTATAATCAAATGAGCCCTAGCCAGTTAGACTCAGTGGACAGAGTGTCAGCTTATGGACTGAAGGGTCCTGGGTTTGATTCCAGTCAAGAGCACATGCCCAGGTTGTGGGCTCGATTCCCAGTAGGGGTGGGCAGGGAGCAGCCGATCAATGATTCTTTCACATCATTGATGTTTCTATCTCTCCCTTTCCCTTCCTCTCTGAAATCAATAAAAATATATTTTTAAAAAGAATAATAATCAGAAGAAAAAAGCCAACAAGAGAGCCTAGAAAAATAAGCAAGCTTATGAGACAGAAGATGGAAGCAAAGAGGAAATGAAGACCATCAGACTTAAGTAGGGAATGGGACATCCATTCCCCTGAGACATAAGGCAAGTAGCGCATGACAGCTGAGGAAATGTGGAGTATTTACAGCTGATTCAGTTCTATGATTCTTTACTGAAAATATCTATAGGTAGCAGACCCTAAGCTAGGCCCCAGAGATAAGTAAGACCTAGCTGTACAGTCAGGGGCTCAGAGTCTAAAATGGGAGAGAAAGTATCGTTTACAATACCCAGTGGAATCTGGGCAATCCTAAAACACATAACAGATGAGCCTAGTGAGACTGACACAAAATCCTGGGTTCCAACTCCAACTCGCTGCTCCCCAACACACACAACCACACCTCTGTACCGCAAGTTCCTCACCTCTACAGCAAGGATGAATTAACAAGGGTGCCAATACTTCACAGGGAGGTTCGGAAGAGTAAACAAGAATCCTGGCTAATCCTGGAGCATGGTGTGTGACAAGGGGAGTCCAGCAATGGGAGCTGTTACATAGCAGCAGTCAAGGTGATAATATGCCTAATTTTGTTAATTTGATGCCTTACACAGAGTCACTGCATGTTCAATGGCCATGAAAGATACCTGAGGATGAACAGAGAGACAAGCTAGCCTGAGATCTGATGCTGGGTGGGACCTGGAATACCCACTCCCATGTGTAAAAAAAATGTGCATCTTTGCTGAAGTGAGAATCCTAACTCATCAGGGACCCTCAGGCACTCCCAGCAGCCCACACTGTGGCCATCTGGAAGGGCCAGCCTCTGTGAAAGTGAGGCAGAGACTGGTGAGAGTAGAAGGGGAGGGGCATTTGGGAGGATCAAGGAGAATGAAGGGACTGGTAGGTGCCTGTGGCATCAGTGGCAGGATGGGGACAGGTGAGCCATGAAGGAGTGTGGGCTGTGCCCAAAGGCTGAAAAGAGTCTGAGGCATGTTCAGTGAGATGATTTCATCCCATTTCTGTGTCTAAAGATGACAGAAATGGAGAAGAGGGGATATCTTACTCCTTTCTTTATCCCAGGATAAAGCCTCACACCTTGCTCCTTGGGCACTCAGAACCTGTCTGAAGAAAAATGAATGAATGGAAGAAACCATCAGCTGATAACTGTGTGGGGGAAATGTAAGCACTTAGAGAAGAAAATGCAAAACTAATCAAAATATTGATGTTAGGAGAATGGAAATAGGGAGACTTTTTTCCTTCTTTGAAACTACATTCAATCCTGTCAGACTGTTCAAGTTCAACATTTAAAAGTAAGTATTTACTCTTTTTACAATGCTTGGCTCAAGGAAGAAATACAAGTCCACATTGTAAAATTTCTTGAAAATAACAATAATGAAAACTTAGCATATCATAAAAAATTATAAATACATTTAGCCTTTGTGGAAATCGACTGCCAAAATAAACTGAAAGATAGAAATGATATAAGGCTATTTGTTGCAATAATTTTAAAGTGGCAAAAAAGCAGAGATAACCCATTACAAATGAAAATTAATTTTGTAAAGTAAAAATTTTCTAGATGTAATTTACTTATAGGATATTTTTCCTTACATGATATTACCCTACTATACTATCCCTTCCCCTTTTTTTTTTTTTTTGATTAATGGAGGTTTTTGTAAATTTTATAATGCAGTCTTGATAACTTTAAATTTAATTTTTTTTTTTTGCCCAAAAATATGACTGCTTTAGGTTCATTGCATGTTCACTGCATGGAATTTTACCATGAGATAAACTACCAATAGAAATTTTAGTTATTACTTTAAGAACAACTTTTTGTCCAGTACAATTAAATTTACTTGAATATTCACTTATTTCAATTAGCCTGTTTAAATTAATCTGAAAACTTGATTATTATTTTACTGTCAAATTTAATACTCTACCAACAATCTTAGTTTACCCTGTAAATATTAGTGGGAAGGATTATTTGCATTCTTGAGTAGGCCCTGAGCATTCCTGATGCTAGGCTGAATTTAGATATAGGGCAGCTGCTGTCGGCCAAGTCTCTTGTCTGTTGCCTGGGTCCCGATCTGAGCTGGGTGTGGGAAGTGCGAAGCAGCCATGGGGGCAGGAGACCTCCCTCAGAAGGGGCGAGGGTTCAAACCCCTGCAATGTTGGGGGGTGAGGGTCTGTGCCCCACTTCTGTTGCCCCCCAAGTTCTCTCCTGATGGTCCCTCTGCAACTGTGCCTGTCTTAGGTTGTTCCTTCCCTGAGGAATCTTACCCGTCTCTGGCTAACCAGCCATCCTCCGGGGCCAAGCAGGGTGATGTGAGGTTCAATTCTGTCTCCTTGGTAGCCTATGCCCCCGTGGCCTCCACGCCCAGCTCCTGTCTTGGGAACCCCTGGCCTGCTGGCGGGGTCCCGGTGCTGATCACATATCTCGGGGAACTCGGGTTTCTTCTCCAGTGAGGGCCCAGCTCACCCAATTGGGCGTGAGATAGATCCAAGGTACCAGCCAACACGAGGCTTCAAGCTCCGCATGAACAGAAAGCTCAGGCAACAGCTGAGGACAATTGGATTGTGAGAAGAGGGTCCCTCTTGGCACAAAAGGCAAGATGGGCCAATATAGGATGCTCAAGTGCCTTCCCAGTGCCTTAATTCCTTCTGAAAGGGATTAAATCCTTTCATGTCCTTTTTTTTTTTTTTTTTTAAATTACTGCCAACCATTCAAAGAACTCGTTTGTAAGTTTGTTTGGGATAATTGTACAATATGCTGTTGTAAAATATCTAAAATTATAATGACATTGTAGAATAATATCATGTAAGGATATTCTTTGCTCTAGGCCCTGGCAATTCCACTTCAAACTGGCTGTCAATTTCTTTTTGTAACTTTATATAAACTTTGTCAGGGAGGCAAAAACACAAATTACTTATTTTAGTTCAAGAGGCCCAATATATTGACTTTCAATTACAATCCTTATGACTTTTGAAGGAAATTTCTCTTTGTTTCCTTGTAATGCTAACAGCAAGACACCCATGAAAAACACACATGGTGTCTAAATAAGACAAAGGAAAATCGTTTGGGCAAAAATAAAAAGGATCCCAAATCAATTATATAGAAAGGATTCCTTTATTAACTTTTGGTCGAGAATATGTTTATATATCTTCAGAAAACAACTCCAAGACCATGTGGATTCCTGCAACAGAGAGGAATTGACAGGTTTGCTCCAACCACGAAGACAAGAGGAAAAACAGTCCAGAGATGGAAGACGCTGACAACGCCTTGCCACCCGAGCAGTCAGCAGCTGTGCACCACTGCAGGTTGCCTAGGACCAAACCAGAGACGGTCGGACCTGCATTGCCACCATGTGCCCACCATCCAGATATCATTGCTGACATGTACACATAAGGAACTGTTAGACACTGAAACGGGGACTCAGAACTGTTGGACATTGAAATTGGGACTCAAACATTTTTTACTATTACTATTTTTTTTTTGTTATTATATGTTCATTTCTAGTCTGCAGAGACAAAATTTTTTAAAGGAATGAAATGGAGGGAAAATAGATACAGAGGCAAAGAAGTATTGAACAGACTGACAAACTACATTGGGAAGGCAGGGGAGGTTGGGCAAGGGGGGCTGTAAGAGATCAACCAAAGGACTTGTACGCATGCATATAAGCATAACCAGTGGATACAAGACACTGGAGCGGGTGGGGCGGGGGGGAGAGGGCAGGTAGGTGAAGGCATGTACTGGGGGATAGGGGAAGCTGGGGGGAGGTCAATGGGGAAAAAAAAGGAGACATATGTACTACTATTTGTAATACTTCAAACAATAAAAAATAAATAAATAAATAAATAAAACAAAATAAAAAAGTAGAGATAACCCAAATGTCTACTAATAAACAATGGTACATGTGCTCGGTGGAGTGCTATGCAGCCAGAGCAAAGAAATAAGGAGGTTTTCCCTGGACTGCTATGGTCTGGCCCCCATGACACCCTAGACCAGTGGTCGTCAAACTCATTAGTCAACAGAGCGGCAAACTGTGGCTCACGAGCCACAGTTTGCCGACCACTGCCCTAGACAGTGGGAAAAGCAAGGAACAGAGCAGCCACCTTGCATTTGAGAAGAGGAACAAGAAGGGTCAGAAGACAAGGACATACATATGTGAATTTGCTTAGAGTTACGTGTGTGTGTGTTTTATAAAGGTAAGAATAAACCAAAATCTATTCAAAATGGTTTATCAGGCACTCCTAAAAAACCTGCAGAGGCAGGAGACAGGCAAGGGGATCAGAATGGAAGTCAGGTTTCTCTGAATATACTGACTCTGTGTTAACAGCTTTTTCTGTGGAATCACGTAAAAACATTTTAACTAATTATAAGTCTAAATTAAATCAAAATGTATATGCTAAAGCAATTCCTACAAATTCCTACAAAAAAAATGAAAACAAATGAGCCTAAATGCATATCAAGCTATCAGATTCACCACGAGAAGGGTTGATGCAAGTGACTTGAAAATGTAGTACTACTCACATGACTGTGTCTCCAGGGCAGATGGCCTGAGAACAAGTAAATCTTAAACTACAGCTAGTAATTCTATCATATGCTTAGTAATAACACCAGTATTTTCCTTCTGGATACACACATACATACATGTTAATATCATTAGGAAGCAAGATTCGTACTGAGTAAAAAATAATATATATATACACATATATATAATCAAATAAGTAAAAACTTGATAAACCTAGAGTTTTTGCTTACATTTACAGTTTGAATTGGAAATATCAATACAGCCTTAGGAAGAATTTTCATTTTTTTAAGAAAATCAATTGCTCTGTCACTAGAAGCAATGACTGATCTCATAGCAATGAGCATCCCTGTATCTACACTCTGGCTTCCTATTATCATATCCCTCTTTTATGGGGGGTGGGGGGTGGCGGGGATATAGTATTTTTATAAGAGTTTCACAAAACTATAATTCTAACTGTATATCTTTTCATTTGCCATTGTTATAGAAATTCAAGGCAATACCATTACTCCACCCCACCCCACCCCCATCTCCTGTCTTCCTTTAGGTTGGACAGCCTGTTCAATGCTTCTATGACCCTGGCTCTATTTTTGTTCATCAGTTTATGTTGTCCATTATATTCCACAAATGAGTGAGATCATGTGATATTTATCTTTCTCTGACTGGCTTATTTCACTTAGCGTAATGCTCTCCAGGTCCATTCATGCTGTTGCAAATGGTAAGAGTTCCTTCTTTTTTTATAGCAGCATAGTATTCCATTGTGCAGATGTACCACTGGTTTGTAATCCACTCATGTGCTGATGGGCACTTAGGATGTTTCCAAATCTTAGCTATTGTAAATTATGCTGCTATGAACATAGGGGTGCATATACCCTTTCTGATTGGTGTTTCTGATTTCTTGGGATATATTCCTAGAAGTGGGATTAATGAGTCAAATGGGAGTTCCATTTTTAATTTTTTGAGGAAACTCCATACTGTTTTCCACAGAGGCTTCATCAGTCTGCATTCCCACCAGCAGTGCACAAGGGTTCCTTTTTCTCTACATCCTCTCCAGCACTTGTTTGTCGATTTGTTAATGATAGTCATTCTGACAGGTGTGAGATGGTACCCCATTGTCGTTTTGATTTGCATCTTCCGGATGACTAGTGACTTTGAGCATGTTTTCATTTCTCTTGGCCTTCTATATGTCCTCTTTCAAAAAGTGTCTATTTAAGTCCTTTGCCCATTTTTTGATTGGGTTATCTTCCTTTTGTTAAACTGTATGGGTTCCCTATAAATTTTGGAGATTAAACCCTTATCAGAGATAACATTGGTAAATATGTTCTCTCATGCAGTAGGCTTTCTTGTCGTTTTGTTGGTTTCTTTTGCTGTGCAGAAGCTTTTTATTTTGATGTAAAATTTGTTTATTTTGTCCTTAATTTCCATTGTCCTAGATGTATCAATAAAGATATTGCTATGACATATGTCTGATATTTTGCTGCCTATGGATTCTTCTAAGATTTTTATGATTTCCCATCTTATGTTTAAGTCCTTTATCCATTTTGAGTTTATTCTTGTGTATGGTGTAAGTTGGTGGTCTAGTTTCATTTTTTTTGCATGCATTTGTCCAATTTTCCCAACACCATTTACTGAAGAGACTTGTCTTGACTCCACTGTATGCTCTTGCCTCCTTTGTCAAATATTAATTGAGCATAATGGCTTGGGTCGATTTCTGGGTTCTCTGTTCTGTTCCATTGGTCTGTATGTCTGTTCTTGTGCCAGTACCAGGCAGTTTTGCAAACAGTAGCTTTGTAATATAGCTTGATATCTGGTATTGTGATCCCTCCAACTTTGTTCTTCTTTCTCAGGATTTATGAGGCTATTCACAGTCTTTTTTTATTCCATGTGAATTTTGGAGAGTTTATTCTAGGTCTGTGAAATATGCCATTGGTATTTTAATGGTGATTGCATTTAATTTATAGATTGCTTTGGGTAGTATGGACATTTTAATGATGTTGATTCTACTAATTCATGAACATGGTATGTTCTTCCATTTGTTTACGTCCTCTTCTGTCTCTTTTATCAACATCCTATAGTTTTCTGAGTACAGGTCTTTTACCTCCTTAATTAAGTTTATTCCTAGGTATCTTAATTTTTTTGCTGCAATGGTAAATGGGATTTATCATTTCCCTCTTAAAGGAACCAGGGCATCTTGGAGAAATGGCCAGTTGCAGGTAAAAGTGAGCTATCCAAGTCTACTGGGTCACGTCAAGAAGATTCAGAGGCCAACTTACAGAGTTCCCCCTTGTCAAACTTAGGATAATTCGTCTGGCCGGCATGGCTCAGTGGTTGAGTGTCAACCTATGAACCAGAAAGTCATGGTTCAATTCCCGGTCAGGGAGCATGCCTGGCTTGATCCCCAGTGTGGGGCATGCAAGAGGCAACCAATCAATGATTCTTTCTTATCATTGATGTTTATATCTCTCTCCCCCTCTACCTTCCTCTCTGAAATCAATGAAAACATAGTTTTTAAAAAAAAAAAACTAGGATAATTTGATCATCAAAAAGGATGGCTGCAATGGATGGAAACATATAATATGCTAAAATTCACAGGTTCATAACAATACTCAAACAAATTTTTAAAACCTAATTGGTAACCTCTGTAGATTATTAGGACACCAACTAATTATTCTATAAACTGATAAAGGGGGAAATAAAGCATTTATACTGTCTTCCCTGGACAAACTGATTTTCAGGGTTACCAAATAGCTGAGGGAGAAATTCTTTATAGAAGAATCCCAGCTATGAAATGAAGAAGAAATGATGGGATTTGAGCATCACAAGTTTACAGCCTCTAATGAAATCCTGGATGTGGCAATGATCACCATGGCTGCTCCTGGTTGATGGGGATTTCATAATGAACAGGGAAGGCTGAAAACACCTGCAACCCAGCGACCACACAGCTCTCTGCTCCCTGACTTGATGCCAGCGAAAACACAGCAGCATCCAGAACATATGCTCACTGTATGATACAGACGTCTGACAGAGCCTCTAAATTGCCCACAGTGTGGGAAATACTGAGAATGGAGGAACATCTCGAACAACACAATGGGGACAAGATCAACCAGATCCCAAGTGCAGGAAATCTGACAGTACTAATGGCCCAGTTTCTTCAACAAATAAATAGCAGAGGAAAAAAGGGAGGGAGACCTTTATAAATTAAGAGAGATTGAAAGACATGTCAACCAAATCCAAGTATGAACTTGTGTGTCGTCTGATTTGAACAGATTATCTGCAAAACCAGATTTATGAGAAAACTGGGGAAATTTGAACAATGACTAGATAACAGATGATATTAAGAAACTACTGATAATTTTTACACTTGTGATAATGGCACTGTCATTATGTTTTTAAAGTGTCTGTATTTCTCAGAGTGTAATACTAAAGTATTCATAGCTGAAATGATACAGTGTCTGGGAACTGCTTTTATCTGGGTTGGATTTATGTTGATAAGGGAAATGAAAAAAGACTGGTCAAATGCTAATGATAGTGAAGCTGGGGAACAGTACATGAGCATTCATTTTAATATTTTCTCTACTGCTATGTGTGTTTGGAAATTTCCATAATAAAAAGTAAAAAAAAAAGCATCTCATAATAATAATAACAGGTGTTGTCTACCTTCCTAGGTGATCAGAGGGACAGAGTACAAACAGACCTTTTGTGCCCAAATCACCTAACTCTAAGAAGCTGCTTTCTGAATGATGAAGATCAGTTAAGTAAGACTAAAGAGAATTTGCTACAGAGATCTTAAGGTTACAATTTTTCATACCTGATTGTTTCGATCGGTGAGGTACCGCACTACAATAGGTATGAGATATTCGGAGAATACCATTGAAAAATTTGACCTGTTTTCTTGTAAAAAAATGGCAATAGGAGGAATCTGTTCCATCAGCTCAGTCCGCACTGTGGGCTCTGCAGCAATAAAAAACAACAAAGAAAAGAATTATATAAGACTACGCCAAGCATCTTATTTAGTACATACTGATAGTTTCTAGCTTTTCTTACTAAAATACTTTATCAAAAAAATTAGAAAAATGCAGTTTAAAAATCATTTCCCATTCAGAGTATTTATGCTACAGACAGGCTTAAAAAGCTAATAAGCTATATGGCAATATAAAAACATAAAAAGAAGAGAGAATGACAACTCTATTATAACAAGTCATATATAAATCGAGGAGGGTGCAAGAAGTCTGCATGCTGGGCCAGCATCCAAAAGCCATTACAACTAATGGTATATATGCCAGACCTATGGGTTGTGCTTATTTAAATTCCAGCCAGAATGTACACATTATAAATAATTCTTTCATAAATGCACTCCCCCACAATCCATGCATCCCAATTATTTCTAAGGCAAAGCATTAAACAAAAGAACAGCTTGAGCGCCAATATACCACATTAAATTTAACACAAATATATAATTGCTTCAGTGCTGTAAATGGTGACTCATTTATAAAGAGAATCCATTTAATGACTCAAAACATCCACTTGGGCCTTTTTAAAAGCATTGTGTCATAGTCTTATGAATATTTTAAACTAATATGGGAACTATATGGAAGGCTTATTTTTCCATTTTCAGTTAAAATGATCAAAACCTAAAGCAAATCTAAGATTTCTGAAACTTTCTGAAGCTGTTCACCAGTCATTATAAACGGGGCGTGTTGTTGTCAGTACTGGCAAACCCACTACTCAGTCATCTGATTCATCTGTTCGAGGTGAGGGTTTTATCTCAGTATCTACCGTACAGCAGTGTGCTTTTCTTCCACGATAGTAATCGTGGAGGTAGAAAGAGAAAGAAAAATCAAGATTAGTCTACAAAGATCAGAGGTGAGGGAAAGTAATGACTGGATTGTTGTAATCTTTCTTTTGATTGGCTATTTCTTAGCAACCAATAGTCTGGCAGAACTTGTGAAATACAAAAGGCCTAACTGCCAGGGCAAAGAGCATTCATAGCTGTTAGTCATTCTCATTTCCTGAAAATAAGGACCATCTGATGCCAAAAAAGACACCCATTCTTTATGGCAAAATCCATTCATGGGTAGACATTGCTTTAAATTTATTGATTAACAAGCAGGGTTTTTTATGTTAGCTATCATTGGTTATAAACAATTTCTTGGAAATGAGCAAGTAAAACGTGAAAGTATATAGTCCTTGTACAAACCTGCATCTTCTGACAATCTGACCACAATTGCCATGACCGTTAAGAAATCTTCTTCATCGTTACCAAAGTCCCTGAAGATATCAAGTAGCCCTCTGGCAATAATCTGACTGTAGAGACGAGAAATGATACAACAGTTACATGGACAACACTGACTGCTAGGGTGCAGGCTACAGGCAGATCATACAACCAGGGAGCAAAGGAAAGTGTGTGACCTCCATCCAGAGGGGAGAAAGTGTCCAGGAACGTTCAAAGATGATCATTCCAATGTGGGTCAACGGCCTACAGGGATGGGACCATGTCTTCTAATCTGGCGGTCACTGAAAGTTTAAACTGTCCACTTGGGACAAAGGAAACCCTCTACTCCTTTTCTGACTGATTCTTCAGACCTAGACAGACTTGGAAGACAGGCCCCACGACATGGGAGGGAAGTAAGTGACCAACAAATGCAGAAGGAAGAGCCCAAAGAGACAGTGATGGCCACCTCTGTTTGAAATGCTCTCTACCCACTAGGTGCCAGCAGCATCCTCACCCCATGATGTGACAACCAAAAAGGTCTCCAGGGCAGAGTGGAGCAAAATCACCGCTGGTTGAGAACCCGCACATTAAAGGGCGCTGGGCAAAAGCTATACGGAAACTCTCTGCACTACTCTGCAGATCTTCTGAAAATTATCTCAAAATTAAGGTTAAAGACATAACAAAACACAAAGACCAAAAAAAGCCACAATGAGGTAACACTACACCCACTACAAGAACTCAAATTGTGAGAGTACCTGGTACTGGTACCAGAAGTAAAGATATAAAGCAACAGAAACACACTGACATTGTCAGAGAGAATGCAAAACAGCACATGTGATCTGGAAAACAATTTGAGAGTTTCTCAAAAAGTTAAACATACATTTATTATTCTCTTGGGTATTTATTTACCCAAATGAAATGAAAAAGTATGTCCACACAAAAACTTGTACACAAACGTCCATATTAGCATTTTTTGTAATAGCCACACAATGGAAAGCTCCCAATGTTTGTCAACAAGGGCTATCCACACAATGGAATATGACTCAGCAATAAAAAGGTCTTAACTGCTGGTAACCAAAGGCACAAATATCAAATGCATTTTGCTAAGTAAGAAAAAAGCAGCCACACAGAAAAGACTACATACTACATGATTTCATATATATGAAATTCTAAAAACCTTAGCATCCAAAAACAAGTCAGTGGTTGCCTGGGCCAATGGTGGTGAGGAAGGAAGGGGCTGACCACAAAGGGGCAAACAAGGAAACAAGGGGGTGATGGAAATGTTCAAACTTGACCACGGTGATGGCTGCATGACTGTGTACATTTACCCAAACTCATCTCACTGG
Organism: Corynorhinus townsendii; assembly: GCA_026230045.1. NCBI lineage: Eukaryota > Metazoa > Chordata > Mammalia > Chiroptera > Vespertilionidae > Corynorhinus > Corynorhinus townsendii. Next base: position 90,648,792 of record JAPDVU010000007.1, read on the forward strand.
ATGCTTTAAGTGGGTGAATTTTATTGCATGAAAAATAGGCCTCAATAAAGCTATTTTATACAAAGACATGGAGGAGGGGACATTCACTGCAATCAGCAGTGGCTTACAGTGACCTGGAGGACTCAGTGAGCGAGAAGAGGGACTGGCAAATAGAAAGGGGCCCCTGCTTGCCTATCTCTGTCCTCTGACTACCTGACAATCCAGGAACAACAAACATCACTTCTGGTTGTTCATCTGGAGAACTAGCTAAAGTCGAAAACCCACCTTGATTTTTAGGAAAAGGCTAGAAATGTGGAATTCAAAGAGGCAGTCTTGGCCTGCACACTACAGGAAGAAATCCATCAACTCCAGTCTGCCCGTAGAGAGACTTATACCACCCCTGGGATGAAAGGTCGAGATCTGGCAGCCAGGAGGTTTGGGAAAGTCGAAACAGACACTATAAAGTCCCTGATTACATTTCACTGGACCACATTCATGTCAGCCACCCCTGGGAAATCAAGCAACCAAGATCCCCAATCTGCTTCTAGGGCCATAGCACAGATAGACAGATCTGCATCCAGCCTCAAGTGGTCACAGGGGACCTGCCCTCTTAAGGAAGCGAGGAAAGAGTGAGGGAGAGCCCTGAACAGGGACAAATCTACCACAGTGACTACAGATGGGAGGGAGCTAAAGACACAAAGCAATTATTGCTTTGGGCACCAACGCTTTTGAAAATCTGGCTTCTTTATGTTGCGGTGACCTGGAGAGGTCAGAGTAAGAGGAGCAGAGTCCAGAAGCATCAGCCTCAATACTTCCCCTGTCAGCAATGCTAATGAGATGAGAGCAGAGAGGACAACCTTGCATGCCTCAGAAAAGTGTCATGAAGAGTAAATGAGATTATGCGTGGGAAGCTCATAGCACAGTACCAAGCACATGATAAGCCCTCAAGGGTGTCAGCCATCAGTATTACAATAAAGCAAAGAATTGCAATCAAAATGTCTATCAAAAGAAGGAAGCTTAAATGAATTATGATATATCTATGCACCGACGTACTATACAACCATTTTTATTTATTTATTTTTATTATTATTTTAAATTCTCACCTGAGGACATGCTTAGAGAGAGGGAGAGAGAGAAACATCGATGTGAGAGAATCAGTTGCCTTGCACACATGCCCCAACTGGGGATCAAGCCCACAACCCAGGCATGTGCTCTGACAGGGAATCGAACCAGCAACCTTTCAATGCACAGGACGATGCTCAACCAATTGAGGCACTCCAACTGGGTATACAACAATGGCTATACAACCATTTTTAAAGGTGCCGTGTATATGCACTGAGTTAAAGAGATGCCAGGCTACAATAAATGAAAAGGCAAGGTAAAGAATTTTACATATGGTATGAGTCCGTTTCTTAACACAAATTATATTTATGTATGTATGTGCAAAACATGTACACATAAAGACATATATACATATATACATACACATACACACACACACACACACACACACACACACACACACATATATACTCACTTAGAAGACTACACACTGAACTGTTCCCAGTCATTACCTAAGACTAGTGAGGAGAGGGGATTCTCACTATTGAACACCTAAAATTGCAAAATGTTTCAACAAGTAAGTATTATTTTCATGGATATTTTTAAACTGTAAAGAAGGAGGATGGCTTAACTTTACACGGCAATGTTCCCTGGAAATGTAACCATGGAAGTAAGCCTTCCTGTCTTTGTCGCTTCTTTCACTCACCCAACTCACGCAGTTACATTCATGAGTTCAGCCCAACTGGCTCCAGACTCAGGGTAATAAGCTTGGGTTACAGAGACGAGAAGGTTCCAGGTCCTGCCTGAAGAAGCTCACAGTCGAGGCCCATAAGTAGACCAGAACACCAAGGGTGATGAACAGTGACAAGGTCCTTAAGACAGGGAAGAAGATGGAGGGGAGCTGGAAAGACGAGATTGAGGATGAGCAGGGGTCAGGCTTCCAGAGAGACAAGGAAGGGTGAGGACATGGGGTCCAAATGTTGAACACCTCAGACTAAGACTTCAAGATAAGTGTGGTTATCCCCAGCTGGTTTGGCTCAGTAGATAGAGCATCGGCCCATGGACTGAAGGGTCTGGGTTCGATTCCAGTCAAGGGCACATACCTCAGTTGCAGGCTGGTGTGGGAGACAACCAATCGATGTCTCTCTCACACCAATGTTTCTCTGTCTGTCGCCATCCCTTCCACTCTCTCTAAAACTCAAGGGAAAAATATGCTCTAACAAGAAAAAAAAAGGTAAGTGTGGTTAATATGCTGAAGGTCTACTGTTAGGCTTAGACATGCTTGGATAGTTAAGGAATACAGGAACTCCGTACTTACTGCTCAATTTTTCTATAAACCTAAAATTGCTCACAAAATAAGTCTATTAAAATGAGAGAGAAAAAAGAAAGTGAAATGAAGACGTTATCAGACAAACAGAAGCTATGAGAATTCACTGCCAGCAGCCTTGTACTAATAGGAACTGTTAAAGAAAGTTCTGGAGGTAAAAGGATACCTGATGGGAATGGGTATTTTACAAAAAGAAATAAAAAGTATAAAAATGGTAAAAATAATGGCAAAGATAAAAAACATTTTTTTTTCATTTTAATTGACTTCCTAAAGCAAACATAGGACAAGGTATTGTAGGGTTTATGACGTGTGTAGAAGTAAAATGCAGGAAAACAGCAGAAAAGATGGAGAGGAAGTAGATATATACTGCTGTAAGGTTCTTACACTGTTTCTTGCACTATATGCAAAGTAGTATAATTTTGTCTGAATATATGTTGTGATAAGTTAAAGAAGTATATTATAGGCCAGCTGGCATGGCTCCGTGGTTGAACATCAGCTTGTGAACCAGGAGGTCATGGTTTGATTCCTGGTCAGAGCATATGCCTTGGTTGCAGGCTCGGTTCCCAGTGTGGGGCATGCAGGAGATAGCCGATCAATGATCCTCTCTCATCATTGATGTTTATATATCTCCTTCTCCCTTTCTCTCTGAAATCAATAAAAATATATATATTTTAAAAAGAAGTATATTATAATTCCTAAAATAACCAATAATATTTTTAGAAGAGGTATAATTAATAAGCCAATCATGGAGATTAACTGGAATTATTTTTGAAAATTAGTTTTTCTTAAAAAGGTAGGAAAAGAGGAAAACAGCAAGAATAATACAGTGAGAAAATAGAAAATAACAAGATGATATATTTAAATCAAGCCATATCAACAGTAACATCAAGTGTAAATGATCTGAACATTCAAACTAAAAGGCAGAAATTATTAAATTGGATTTTTTAAAAAGCAACACCCAGCCAACTGCAATAATCATACTTTAAATATAAGGCGTAGATAGGTTAAAAATAAGTGGACAGAAATGCATCATACAGACACTAAACCAAGCTGGAGTATATATATTAGTATCAGAAAAAGGAGTATTACCAGGGATAAAAAGGGACATTACACAGTGATAAAGAGAGCAATTTATTCAAGAAAACAGAGCAATATTCAATGTGTATGCACTCAATAACAAAGCTTCAAAACACACAAAGTAAAAATTGTTAGAATTGAAAAAAAAATAGATATATCCATAATCATAGGTGCAGATTCCAACATTCCTCTCAGTAGTTGACAGAACATAAATAAAAAGATAGAAGACATGAACAGTTTTCAACCAGCTTGACCTAATGGATATTTTTATAAGATACTCCACCCAAAAACATTGGGATGCACATTCTTTCTAAGTGAACATGGAACATTGACCAAATTAGAGCAGATGGAACCATAAAATAAATCTCAACAAATTTGCCCTGGCCAGTTTTTCTCAGTGATTAGAAAATCAGAAAGGTCATGGGTTCGATTCCCAGTCAAGGGTACATACCTCAGTTGCAGGATTGAACCCCAGCCCCATCGGGACATGTGCAGGAGGCAACCAATTAATGTGTCTCTCTCACATCAATGTTTCTCTCTCTATCTCTCTCTCCTTCTCTCTCTCTCTTTCACCCCCTCCTCTTGCCTTCTCCTCCACTCGCCCCCCCAAAAAAAAGTCAATGGGAAAAAATATCCTCAAGTGAGGATTAAAAAGCACTCGCAACAACTTTAAAAAAGAGAAATAATACAAAGTATGTTCTCTGATAAAAAAAAAAAAAGACTTAAACTAAGAGTCAAATAACAGAAAAATATTTGGAAAATCCTCAAATATTTAGAAATTAAACAACACTTGTAAATAACTCACTGGTTAAAGGAAAAATCATTATGGGCACGTAAAATACTTTATACTGAAAAGTAATGAAATATGACATATTAGAACTTAAGGATGAAAATAACATAATATTTAAGTACTTATATTTAATAGCAATCTTACAATGTAAAATTCAGGTGTTACAAAAGAAAGGCAAAAAAATAAATAAAGAGTTAAGCATCCCTCACAAAAAGAAAAAAAAACAGCAATTAAATTGCCCCAAAAAAAAAAAATCTCCAAGGAAGAAAATGATGTACATTAGAGCAGAAATTATTTAACTAGAAAATAAATATACAATAAAGAATACCAAAGCCAAAACTTGATGCTCTGAAATAACTAGTAAAGTTAATAATCCTCTGATAAGAATTATCTAGGGGGAAAAAATAGGAAAGGCAACAATGAGCAATAACAGGTTGGAAAATGGGGCCATACTACAGATATCATGGACAATAGAGAGAAAATGACCACTTCCCAACACATAATGAAATAACAGACCTAAGCAGTGATTATTTGAGACCACTAACATCATTAGAAGAAGGTTGGTGAGGAATTTTACAATGAAAGCATCCAACACCTGTGCCCACGGCTCAATAGTAACATCTCTAAAAGTGAGGCAGCCAGACGTTGTTTCCTGATATTCTGTAATAAGTACATAAAACAACATATGAAGTAATGTTTACAAACAAAAGTTGATGGAGCATTATGCTAAGTGAAATAAGTCAGTCAGAGAAAAGACAAGTACCATATGATTTCACTCACATGTGGAATCTAATGAACAAAATGAACTAACAAGCAAAATAGAGACAGACTCATAGAGAGAAGGTAGACAGAGAAACCAAGATGGTGGCATAGGTAAGCACCTAAACTGCTGCCTCACACAATTTCAAAACTACAACTAAAAGACAGAACAGACATCATCCAGAACCACAGGAAGGCTGGCTGAGTGGAAATTCTAAAACTAGAAGGAAAGAGAAAAGCTCACGGAGAATTGGAGGAATGGTAAAGGGTTGAGGTACGGAGACACGTGTGCAGAGATGAAGGGCAGCTGAGTGCCTGGCTGACTTTCTCTGGCAGGAGGGGGAAGGAAGCCCCCGACTGCACTGAACCCCAGTTCCGACTGCACTGAACCCCAGTTCCAGGCGAAACCCCATGGACCCAGGTTCATACAGGGGGAGTCTGGACTGTCAGGTAGAGAGAAAGGCACACGAAGACTCGGAGACCCGGAGGAGCTGCGTCGGGCAGAGGTCTGGAGGCGCATGCACGCAAGCGTGCAAGTGCTTGCAGAGAAGAGTGAATGCGGAGGTTGCCGCAGGCTTTCCCTAGCATAAGGGAGTCGGAAGCTCCTGATTCCACTGAACCCCAGATCTGACTGCACTGAACCCCAGTTCCGGGCGAGCCCCTGGGGACCCATGCTCTTACAGGGGGAATCTGGACTGTTAGGCAGAAACTCAGGGGAGCCACAGAAGGCAGAGGTCTGGAGGCGCGCGCGCACGTGCAAGGGCAGGGCTGACAGGAAGCCAAGACTGTCTGCTCCACCCTGAGACTCCGCTCCACCCAAGGTGAGCACAGAGGCTTTTGCAATTTTGCAAGTCTGATCCTATAAAACTGTCTCCAGCAACGAACTTCTCCCAGCGTAGACACAGTGATCCTCATAGCCAACTGGACTGGAGGTCAATTCCTCCCAGTGATCCCAACCACAATCAAGACTTAACTACAAGGCTGTACACACAGTCCACAAAGCGGTGCACCAAGAGTGTCCAGCTCAGGTTAACTGGGGAGGCCGACCCACTGGGCCATATAGGAAACCTAGCACACAAAGCTACCCTACCAAATCAGGGAAGCAGTGAAAATGCAGCAACAAAGAAACAGATCACAAACAAAAGAAATGGAGGAAAACAAAGACTGGATATAGAATTCAAAACCACAGTTATAAGGCTTTTCAAGAATATCCTAGAAAAGGCCGATAAATTTAGCGAGACCCTCGAAGACATGAAAAAGGACCAACTAGAAATTAAACATACACTGACTGAAATAAAAAATATTATACAGAGACCCAACAGCAGACTAGAGGAACGCAAGAATCAAGTCAAAGATTTGAAATACAAAGAAGCAAAAAACACTCAACCGGAAAAGCAAAAAGAAAAAAGAATCCAAAAAGTTGAAGATAGTGTAAGAAGCCTCTGGGATAACTTTAAGCGTACCAACATCAGAATTATGGGGGTGCCAGAAGAAGAGAGAGAGCAAGATACTGAAAACCTATTTGAAGAAATAATGACTGAAAACTCCCCTTCCCCCCCACACCCCCGGTGAAAGAAATAGACTTACAAGTCCAGGAAGTGCACAGAACCCCAAACAAAAGGAATCCAAAGAGGACCACACCAAGACACATCATAATTAAAATGCCAAGGGCAAAAGACAAAGAGAGAATATTAAAAGCAGCAAGAGAAAAACAGTTAATTACCTACAAGGGAGCACCCATAGGATTGTCAGCTGATTTCTCAACAGAAACTATGCAGGCCAGAAGGGAGTGGCAAGAAATATTCAAAGTGATGAACAGCAAACACCTACAACCAAGATTACTCTACCCAGCAAAGTTATCATTCAGAATGGAAGGTCAGATAAAGAGCTTCACAGATAAGAAAAAGCTAAAAGAGTTCATCACCACCAAACCAGTATTATATGAAATGCTGAAAGGTATTCTTTAAGAAGAGGAAGAAGAAAAAAGTAAAGATAAAAATTATGAACAATAAATACATATCTAACAACAAGTGAACATAAAAATCAAGTGAATTAAAGTCTGAGGAACAGAATAAACTGGTGAATAGAATAGAATCAGGGGCATAGAAAGGGAGTGGACTGATAATTCTCAGGGGGAAAGGGGTATGGGGGGTGCAGGAAGAGACTGGACAAAAATCGTACACCTATGGATGAGGACAGTGCGGGGGGAGGTAAGGGCAGAGGGTGGGGTGGGAACCGGGTGGAGGGGAGTTATGGGGGGGAAAAAGGAGAAACAATTGTAATAATCTGAACAATAAAGATTTATTAAATTAAAAAAAAAGAGAGAAGGTAGACAGCTGTCGAAGGGGGGGGAAGGGAGTTGTGTGTGGGCGGTGGAGGGATTGAACACAAAAAGAAAAAAAAAGAGAGAAAGCCATGGACACAGACAACAATGGTGTGATTTCTGGAGGGAGGGGAGCTGAGGAAGGTGGAGGAGGGTATAGAGGGGGTAAATGGTGATGGATATAGACTTGACTTGGGGTGGTGAACATACAATACAGTGTACAGATGATATGTTGTAGAACTGTGCACCTGAACACTGTATAATTGTGTTAAACAGTGTCACCCTAATAAATTCAACAAAAAGGAAAAAATATAAATTAAAAAATTAAGTAAATAAATAAGAAAAACAAGATTTGAAGCAGAATCTAATCAGGTCTCCAAATGTAATTTTCAGGTTACAGAAAACAAAGGGACATGTTAAATTACACCATGAGAATAATGACCACCAAATCCAAACTGTGGAAAACTCTACAAGACTAATGACCCCTTCAATAAATAAATGATGTAGGGAGAAGATGAGAGGAATACCCAATTAGAGATTTAAAGAGATTTAAGATCAAAAGGAGAAAACTGTAAAAAAAAAAAAAACAACTGACTTCAGAGACACATCGACCTAATGAAATGTGTGGACCTTATTTGGATCATGATACAAACCAACCAACCAACCAGCCAACCATAAAAAGACAGTTTGAGACAGCCAGGGAAAACTGGACATGGACTGGTGGGCTAGACGGCATTACTGCTAATTTGTCTGAGTGTGATAATAACACTGCAATTAGGTTTAAGTCTCACTGGATAGAATGAAATAATGTCTCCGATTTCCTTTCCAATACACCAGCATAACTGTACAAAACTTCTACAGAGAAAATGGTCACCTTTTATTAGGGTTTTAAGAAAACCTAAATAAATGGAAAAATATAACATGTTTATGGATTGGAAGTCTACATATTGTTAAGAAGGCAACTATCTCCAAATTACCTGCAGGTTCTATGCAAACCCAATCAAAATCCTAGTAGATGTTTTGTTTTGTTTTATAAGGGAAATGATGAGCTTATTTTGAAACATATGGAAATGCAAAGGCTTGGGAATAACAAGTCATGTCCTGGCCAGTGTGGCTCAGTTGGCTGGAGCTTCATCCCATGCACTGAAAGGTTGCTGGTTCGATTTCCAGTCAGGGTGATTCCCAGTTGGGTTTCAGGCTCAATCCCCAGCAAGGGCATGCAGGAGGCAGCTGATCAATGTTTCTCTCCCAAACTGATGTTTCTCTCTTCCTCCCTCTCTAAACTCAATAAAAAACTTTGAAAAAAAATAACAAGTCACATCAAAGAAGAAAAACAAAGTGGGAAGTCTTACTCAATCAAATATCAAGACTTACTACAAATCTAAAATAATCAAGATGGTATGGTGTTGGCTGAGGAGAGAAAGACCACTAGAAGAGGACTCAGTCCAGACAAAGACTGTCATAAACAGGTACTGGATTGTAACAGATGAGGCACCCTAGAACACTGGGGAAAGAATGTGTTTTTGATTAAGTGGTATTGTGACAATTACAGAAATGAAGCTGGACACCACTTACACACACTGAACCAAAATTAAAATCAGATAGATTTATAGGCCTAAATGTGAAAGAATAAAAACTAAAGTCTTTAGAGCAATATAAAAGAGTATGTTTAAGATATTGGGGTGAAGGAAGACATTTTTTAAAAGCTTCAAAATGTACTAAGGGTCAAGGAAAATGTGGATAAATGTAACTACATGGAAATGAATAGCTCTGGTCACTAAAAGGACACTACAAGGAGAGCTGAAACTCAAGCTACAGGGTGAGGGAAGATGGTTACCATACAGAACTGATGAAGGTTTGAAATCTAGAATACACAAAGAATCTGTACAAATCAACAGGAAAAAAGACAGACAATCTATCTCCCCACCCCCAACAAACAATTTTAAAAGGCACTTCACAAAAAAGAAAAATAAAGAAATATAGAAGTCAGACAAACATATGAAAAGGTGTTCAAACTTCTAAGTAAGGAAAATGTAAATTAAAATCACAATGCGAATATTATTATATATACACAACCACCTGCCAGATTACCTGAAAATTTTAAAGCTGGCATTACCAACTGGCAGATAAATTGTGGGACAAAGGTAGGACTGTAAGCTGATGCACCCACTTTGGAAAATTGGCATTGTCACTAAAGTAGGTTAGGGTGCTCATCACACAGTAGTTCTCTCCTGGGTATACAGAAATGCCTACAATGTGCACACAGACACAAAACTGTTCACAATAGTGAGAAAACAACAGAAGATGGGAAAATGTCAGAACACTGTTGTAAAAGAAGCAACTCAAACTATATGCAAAACCACAAAGTAATATATCCTACAGGATTTCATATATGTCAAGTTCAGAAACAATAAAATAAAATTATATCATCTGAAGGTATATATTTAGGTGCTAAAAGTAAAAGAAAATTAAGGATGTGATGAAGATAAAAGTCAGATGGTGGATACTGCTGGGCAGGAAGAAGTGATGGTCAGGAATGGAGGGCAGACTTTAATGATGACTTGAGTAATGGCTACATAGGTACTTGCTTCATAAAAATTCCTTAGACTTTACATGTATATTTTATCCAATTATCTCTGTGTCATATTTCACAATAACAGAAGTTTTACAGAAAATTAAAGAAAAGAGAGATTAAAGAAGAGAAATCATCTGATAATCTCAATAGATGTGAAAGAAGCATTATATAAAATTCAGACTTCATTGAGGATTTTTAAAACTCTTAGTAAGTTTATTCTATAAAGTAAATTACCTGTACTCTTCACAGATGTCAACTATATCATGAAAGGCAAACAAAGACTGAAAAACTATTAGAGATTCAAGGAAACTGAAGAAACATAAAAGTTAAATGCAATATGTGATGCTGGATTGGATTTTGGACCTAAAACGAAAACAGAAAACCTAATTTTTTATTTATTTATTTATATATATATACACACACACACACACATATATATATGTGTGTGTGTGTGTGTATATATATATAAATTAGCAACCAATGTGGCTAAGTGGTTGAGTGTTGATCTATAAACCAGAAGGTCATGGCTCGATTCCTGGTCAAGGCATATGCCTGGGTTGTGGGCTCAATCCCCAGTAGGGGGTGTGCAGGAGGCAGTTGGTCAATGATTCCCTCTCATCATTGATGTTTCTGTCCCTCTTCTTCTCCCTTCCTCTCTGAAATCAATAAAAAATATTTTTAAATCTGATATAAAGGACACTATTAGGACAACTGGAAATCTTTGATTGAAATCTTTATATTAGACAATAGTATTGGATCAAAGTTAAATTTCCTCATTTTTATCATTGTACTGTGATTATACAAGTGAATGGTGAATGTCCTTGTTCTTAGAAAAATGCACAATGAAGTATTTAGAGGAAAGGCAACATGGTATCTACAACTTACTCTCAAAATAAAAAGTAAAACTATAGAGAGAATAAAAAATCAAATGTGGCAAAATGTTAACAACTGATGAATCTGAGTAAAAGATATATAATAATTGTTTCTATTCTTGAAACTTTTCTGTGTGAAATTATTTCTAAAAGTCTAAAAATAACCTCTTAGCCCTGGCCAGTGTGGCTCAGTTGGTTGGAGCATTGTCCCATGCACGGAAAGGTCACGGGTTTGATTCCCAGTCAGGGCACATTCCTGGGTGGTGGGTTCGACCCCCAGTCCAGGAGCATGTAGAATAAGCGGGGAGGACTTACTCTACCTGACACCTTTCAGACAAAGGTGGCAATGAAGAGCTCAGATAACAGGTAGCATTTTCAATAAATGGCACTGGGTCCACTGGATACCACATGAACGGAAATATGCTACCTCGCATTATACACTAATACAGAAAGCAATTCCAGGTGGACCATCAATCCAAATGTGGAAGGTAAAACAAATAAAACTTCGAGAAAGCAATATAAGAAAATATCTTGGTGGCCTTGGGGGAGACAAATGTTTCTTATACATGACATGAAAAGCACTAACCATAAAAGAAAAAATGGATAGATCGTGAACTACATTTAAATTAAGAATTGCTCATCAAAAGACGCCGTTCAGAGTACCATCATTTTCCGATCTGCAAAATTGGGATAATAACTGGACTCATTCAGTAGCAATTGCTGCGAGCCTGTGATGATTTAACAGATGTAAAGACATAGAATATAATTTTTTAAAGTTAGAGTGAATGGAAGGTAAGGAAAGAGACTCTGAGTGGCATCCAAGTCTTTACAGAAGAATGGTGTCCTGGGGGAAGGTACGAAGGAAGGTGGCAGAAAGAGAAGTCTAGAACGAGAGACATGCAATTGTCTGTAAGTGGAAGGAAAGGGTGAAGTGTAATGGGTGGGAAGGAAGATGCAGACAGAGGTACATCTGATGGAGGGAATGGACAAGAAGAGAGGCACTCTCTCTGCAACAGGAGGAACGGATCCTTTCAGATACAGATTGGGGCAGATTGGAAATTAAAAGACATGCCTGAGTTTCTGCTTTCTTTGTGAAACAAGAGTCAAGGTCATCTGCTGAGAGTAGGAGGCATAATCTGAGCCTGGAGTAGATTCCAGTCAGCACCACAAGGGATGACATCAGATGGGGCAGGACAAGCTGCAGGAAAGTTCCTGAAGCACAGCGCAGTCAATAGGACAAGCCAGTAAGACTCCAAGGGGTGTGTCCCAGTCACCCATGCACTCTACCTCTCCCAGTACTGCACATGGGAAAGAAGCCCGGTTACAATCCTCATTATCTAAACACCATGAAATTTCACCCACACTCTCTTCCTGACTTACCAGGTAGTCAGTAAAACAATAATGAGAATAATGGAAAAGCCTAATATAAATGAACCCCAGCATCCTGGAGACAGCCCATAGGCCACCTCATCCATGAGTCCCCACGAAACTGTTACAGAGAAGTGGCCACCAGTGTCAACCTAAACCAGACACAACAAGGAGTATGAACATGCGAAGGACAGATGGGGCTTACCGGTTGAAGACATTATCGCTGAAAGCATACTTCTCCAGGCGAATGAGGGGAGGCAGGTTATCCTGGCCTGGGATGTCCAAGAAGGCTGTCACCCTCATGCTGTCACAGTCTGGGCCATAGTCTTCAAATCCATCTGAAGGAGAAGAGGGGAAAAATACACTCCTAAGTGTGCATCGACAGTGACAGGTCACACCTGGGCAGAGGCATGGCCTTGCAGCCTGCTGTACACTTCCATAGCCCTTTCTAGCTGAAACCTCTGAGGACTGCAAAGCTGACCATCATCTAAAACAAAGGGAGGGTTCATCACCAGGAGAAAGTGATGAGACCAGAGTCATAAAGAAAACAAAATGCCCTTCTAGTGCCCTATGGGCCCAACGCTTTAGTCACCTCTCCTTGCAGATGGGGCACCCCTCTACCAGGGAACTCAGAAGCAAGTGACCAAAGAAGCTCACCTATGAAAATGGCCGTGGAGTTCTATGTGAACAGGTTTAAAATTGTCAAAAGAAAAACAAGTTTGAGCCCGTAAGCAAGAATCTGACAGAAAGCATGCCCATGTCTTGTCTTGTCTTAAATGTGCCTGTCATACAGCTTCATCCACTCCATAACTCAATGCCCATGGACCTACACGCCTGGCTTGGCAACACTCAACTAGACCCTCCACGTGGATGTCTGAAAGCTCCTCTGACTCCCTCTAGCAAACAATGAGCACTAGTCACACAGACTCTTTCTCCTCAATCATGGGCTTTCCTTCATCCCTAAGAGCAGGCACCTCGTTCCATCCAATGGAGTGGGGTAGCTGAGCCCAGGGGCACTGAATTGGATCAAACCCCCCAACTACTACTTACCAGCTGTGTGACCAGAGGAAGTGACTTAACCTCTCCACCCATCCATGTTGTCCTATGGAGGCTGGCTATAAAACCTCACCCTCATCCCAACAGGATGTTGGGAAAATGAGTTCATGTGGGAAAACAGTTGTGGGAAGGGGCCTTCAGTTATGACGGGAGTGGGAGGAGGGGTTGTCACTCTTGAAAAATCAAAACCACAAGCCTGCCCTGGCTGGTGTTTCTCCATGGTTAGCGTGTCGGTCCGCACACCAAAGGGTCATGGATTCAATTCCCGGTCAAGGGCATGGACCTGTGTTTCAGGTTCGCTCTTCATGGGGTGTGTGTGGGAGGCAACCAGTCGATATGTCTCTCCCATTGATGTTTCTCTCTCTCTCTCCCTTCCCCCAACTTCCCTTCCACTCTCTCTGAAAAAGCAATGAAAAAAAAAATCCTCAGGTGAGGATTTAAAACAACAACAACAAAAACCTACAGGCCTGCATGACCTATGACTGTAGAGTCCAGATTTACACCACCTGCAAAGTGCAGGAGCTACACTGAGCTACTTGGAAGATCACTATCCAGATTTACTCCAATTTTGGCATCCTAGCAAGCAAAAAAAAAGAAGCTGTTCTAAAGAGACTGTAACAATCCAATAAACATGAAATTTCATGAAACAATCCTGCTGAAGATAAATAGGCAATAAAATTTTTCAAGCTATACATGGTTCCAAACCATCAAGAAGAGGAAGAGTTAGCAGACACAACAAATGAGAATTTGCACCTCAAGATTACAAATATTAGAAAAGCCAGAAATGGATTATCAGTAGGATCAAAATATAGATATCATAATGTCCTAGCCAGTTTGGCTCAGTGGACAGAGGATCAGTCTGAGGGCTGAAGGATCCTGGGTTCAATTCCAGTCAAGGGCATGTACCTCAGTTTGCTTGAGCCCCAACCCTGGTCAGGGTGCATGCAGGAGGCAACCAATCCACGTGTCTCTCTCACATCAATGTTTCTCTCTCTCTGTCTCTCCTCCTCACCTTCCACTCTCTCCTTAAAAAAAAAAAAATCTTCGGGTGAGGATTTTAAAAATATCCTATATAATAAAAGGCTAATATGCAAATTGTCCCCTCAGGAGTTCGACCTACCAGGAGTTCAACTGCCCACTATGACATACACTGACCATCAGGGGGCAGCACAAAATGAAGGAAGGCCCTGACCAGCAGCTGGCAGCCAGGGGAAGGAAGGCCCTGGCTGGCAGCCAGAAGGCCCCAATCGGCCCTGATCACCAGCCAGGCCTGGGGACCCAACCCATGCACAAATTTTGTGCACTGGGCCTCTAGTATATCTATCTATCTATATAAAACCCTAATATGCAAATAGACTGGACAGCGAACAACTGAATAACCAGTCACTATGACGTGCGCTGACCACCAGGGGGCACATGCAGAACATGGGAGGTGTCGGCTGTGGTGAGATGGTAGAGCAGGTGAGTGGGGGCACCAGACCAAGGCGGGGCACTAGTTGCTGTCATTGGTGCGAACCTCTGGTGGTTACTGAAAATTCTTTACTCCTGCGTGCCGCAATCGTGCCCAGTGCTCACATCCACTGCTGGGGCTGTTGCTCCCATCTACTGCCAGCGCCCAGCTCCAGTCCTGATTCCTCGGCAGTGCCAGTCCTGATCTCTCAGCACGGTCAGTGGGTGTGAGCTGCAGCTGCTGGCCCCGAACGCCCCTGAGGGCTTCTCTAAGCCCCCTGCTCCTGAGGGGCGATCAGGGCAGCAGCCACTGCTGACATCCACTGATGGAGCCAGCCTGGCTCACACCCACTGCTGGCACCAACCCCAATTGCTCCATGCTGTCAGCGGGTGCGAGCAGTGCCAGCTCCATCAGTGTGTGGGAGCGGCGGCAGCAGGAGCCGAGCTGCTGGCAGACAGGGGATCTGGGGGCCACGGCGGGAGGGGCTGAGTGGGGGCGCGGAGGATGAGCAGAGACCTGCCCCTGTGCCTACCACAGCCTCGCGGCCCACAGTTCCTTTCAAGGTACACGAATTTGTGCACTGGGCTCCTACTATATAATAAAAAAAAGGAGAGTGTGGGGGTGGGAGGAACAAGCACATTTGAGAAAGAACCAAGTAGAAATGAAAAATAGAGACAATTTGATAAAAAAAATTCAGTAGCAGGCTTAAATAGCAGTTTAGACACAGTTCAAGAGGGAGTTAGTGAGCTGGAAGACTGATATGACAAATCACCCAGAACACTGCATAGAGAAATAAAAAATTGGAAAGTACTCGACAACAATTAAGGCACATGGAAAATGAAGTGCTAAGGTCTAAAATAAATCCAATGGAAATTACAGAAAGAGGGGTTAGTGAAAATAGGAAGAGGCAATACTTAGAGATTACAGCTAAGAATGTCAGAATGGGGGGGAAAAGTATGAATATCCAATTTGAAGAATTACAAATCCTAAACTGAATGATTAATAATAAATCAATGCTTACATTGTAGAACACCAATGGCAAAAATATAAGCATCTAAAGAAAACAGAAAAATTAAAGATTATATCCCAAATCTCTCATTTACAAGATGTTAGAGACAAACATATAATCAGTAGGAGTGTGGGATCTTGAGTCAAAATACCTGATTGTGAAAGCCAGCTCTGTCTCTTATAAGGTATGTCAACTCTGGATAAATATCTCATCTCTGATTTTGTTGTGTCACCCTAAAGTGAATGCCTACCTGAGATGATTGTTGTAGTGTAGGTTAAATTACATCAGACAGAATAACAGACAGTCACACAGACATAGTTATATAGCATCTGACACACATAAGCACTGTGAAAACATCAGCTGCCAGTATTATAATTAAATTATTGATATTGTTTATGTTTCTATCTCCAGTGTTCAGAGTAATCACAACCACTTGAAAGTGTGCATGTGTGGGGAAGGGGAAGAAGTGGGGGCCTCCTGGAAAGAAAAACATCAGTGAGGAGATACCTCTACATTAACTCAGCCCAGACTCTGTCTTGACTCCTAATCATGCATTTGTGTGGAAATCTCCACGGCATAGCTAAGACTAAGAGAACTGGACTGAGATTTGGGAGACTATCCCCTACAGGAGAGACAGAGGTAACAATTTAACCTCAATCAATTTAAGTACCTATTCAAACAAAACAAAAAATATCAAAACTCTTTGAATGCATAATGCAGAATTCAGATATTTTATAGCACATAATATTCACAATATCCAGGTTACATTCCAACCTTACTCAAAAAACAAAACAAAACAAAAAAACAGGAAAACATGAACTAGCTAAAATAGAAAAAAAAAATCAAAACAGATTGACCCTAAAAGAACCTAACTGTTGTAATTTCAGACAAGGATTTTAAAGCAACTATTATAGCCCTAACCAGTTTGGCTCAGTGGATAGAGAGTTGGCCTGTGGACTTGAGGGTCCCAGGTTCGATTCCATTCAAGGGCATGTACCTTGGGGGTGTGCAGGAGACAGCTGACCGATGTTTCTCTCTCATCGATGTTTCTAACTCTCTCTCCCTCTCCCTTCCTCTCTGTAAAAAATCAATAAAATATATTTTTTTTAAAAAAATAATAAAGCAACTATTATAAAATTCTTAGGCATGTAAAGGAAAAATATGCCTAAAGTGAATGAAAACATAAGGAATCTCAGAAAAGAAATGTTAACTATAAAAAGACACCAAATAAAACTTCTAAAATGGAAATAATATCTGAAACTCAAAAATTCATTGCATGGACATACCAGAACTGAGATGATAAAATAATGCCCCCAAACTCCCCATATTTGGTAAAAGAAATAAATGTACATAATCAAGAATCTTGGCAAATCCCAAGAAAGTAAACACACAAAAAACCACACACAGAAACATCCTAGTCAAACTGCTAATAACCGAAGATGATAATCTTAAAAGCAGCAGAAGAAAGCAATCATTACATACAAGGAACAATGATTCACATGATCTCTGACTCTTCACCAGAAACAATGGAGGCAGAAGACCTTGGAAACACATCTTTAAAGGACTGAAAGAAAAAACTGTCAATCCACAACTTCATATCCAGTGAAAGATCCTTCCAGAATTAAGATGAAATAAAAACACTGTCAATTTAAAAAAGAACAAAAACAAAAACCTTAAATTGTTTTTATTTTTAAAATTTAATATGTTTTTATTGATTTTTTAGAGAAAGAGGAAGAGAGAAAGAGAAATAGAAACATTGATGAGAGAAATATCAACACTGATCAGCTGCCTCCTGCACACCCTCCAACAGGGATTAAGCCCACAACCCAGGCATGTGCCTGACTGGGACTGAACCAGTGACCTCTTTGTGTATGGGTCGATGCTCAACCACCGAGCCACCCTGGTTGGGTACTTTTTAAATTTTTTATTTATCTATTTATTTTTATTGAGGTAACACTGGCTAATAACACTATATAAATTTCAAGAATTTATTTTTAGCACATCCTTTAAACACAGCCAGCCAATGTAATCTACAGAAATGCTCAAAGAAGTTCTACAGAATGAAAAGGAATGACCATCTGGAAGTGTTATCTTCAAATGATATCAAAAGCATTGGAAATGGCAAATATGTGGGTAAATTTTTAAAAAATATTTTCCCTCTTAAATTCCTCAAAACATATATGATGCTTAAAGCAATACAAAGCAGAAATTATAACTTCATATTGTGGAATTTATAACCTTGCAGATGTACTATATAATAAAAGGTATAACACAAAGTAGGAGGGGAATAATTGGAATTATACAGTTGTCAGGTTTCAACGTTTTACATAAAGTGGCACATTATTAACTCTAAGTAGACTGTTTCTATCTCTACAGCTAAACTCGGAGGCCCTTTAAACCCTGGGACTGTGTCATATAAGCCTGGAACATAGCAGACACTTAATAAATACTGGTTTCTATAGAAATCAGTCTCCTGAGACTTTGATTACCAGGATTCAATTCATGAGAGTCTAGCAGCCCCTGAGAAAGCTGAGAAAATCTAGTTTCCACAAAAATGAGGTGCAGCAAGTAGCCTAAAGATGCCTGCAGCTGCACCCACGTGAGTTATAAAGCAGCCGAGACATTAATTCATTCAGTTTTGCTTGCAAAAATGAGAGATCTTAGCTTCAGAAAGAGAGAAGGCAGATCAAAGGCTATAATATAACTGCTAAAATAAAATAATGAATTCTAACATTCAATATAAAGTACATGACTGATTAAAAAATATCCAATCATCCTAATGAATATAGTAGAAATAAATTTTGGTAATTCATATTACGTACAGAAGGAGGGGCAGAGAGAGGAAAGAGATGTAAAATTCATCTGAAATAGTAAGAAATCTGAATTATAGGGATTTGTTTTATTTTAAGAAATGGAATTGCAGCTTTAATCCTCTCCAGAACAAAGAGAACCAGCCTCCATGCTATCACTGATGGGCCCCACACTCTCAGACTGCTCAGCCCCAGCCAGGCAGGCTGCAAATCTACAGCCTGTCACCTGGCCTCCGAGGATGGACAGCTTGGGACAGCACATTCCCACGTGTGACACGTGGAAGGTCCATTCAATGTCACTAAATCACACAGTGGGAAAATAATCCCTGGTTCATTCTGATTAAATCAGAGGAAGCTGTTCTTGGCACTGGTATATGAGCACTTACCAGATGCTGGTGAACCTCCTTCTAACACAGAGCAGGTCTCAGGTTTGCAATCTTTGCAGGCAACTGTGGTCAGTCTAGATTTTAATTGTGTTATTTTATTTTTGTCTTTTATTTTGGTGAAATTTCATGTCAAACAACTGACACAAGTCTTGTAAAATGTGTTTAAATTAAAAAATTATCTGACATAAAAAAAAAAAACATAGGTGGTATATAAAGCAGAAATAGGAAAAGCAGGACACAAATGACTGGCTTCTGAAAAACACTGCATTCACGGAATCCAAGAAAAACATTCCCATCAATAACATCATTTTCATATGCGAATGGCAGTGCCTTTTGTTCCAAGTACTGAAAATCAACTTGTTTTTTTAATATACAGGTAGTCATTTTCTCTTGTGTGACTCACATCCTAGCTCCTTTCAAAATGAAAAAATCCTACATGAGTCCACATTCATAGGATTATCTGTAATATTATTACTATTTACCTGGAAACAATGTACTGGATTTATTGAACTACAAATAAAAGGGCCAGAGTTTACTAAAATGGACATGCAAGAGATATTTGGGTTTGCTGGCCACCAAGTGAGTGACCAGAGCCAGCATTATCTTTAAGGCAATTTTGAAGGCTTTCTGACCAGGTACTGAGATTAACAACCTCTTCCCATGATGGTTTAATGTTTTCTTTTTATAAAGTCTTCAAAGACAAGTTAAATTCATCAACAGCTGATGAACTATATAATACTACTAGAGGCTGATGCACAAAATTAGTGCAGGGTAGGGTCCCTAAGCGTGGCCATAGATCAGGGTGGATCAGGGTCCCCGCCTCCCGGCCATCCGGCCTCCTCACCTCCTCCTTCCCTAGCTCCCTCAGTGCCCTGCAGCCTGGTGGTCATGTTCCCGGTCAGCGCATGTCATAGGGAGTGATCAAACTCCTGGACTGCCAGTCGAACTCCTGAGGGGAAAATTTGCATATTAGCCTTTTATTATATAGGATTATATAGGATAGCAAGATTTCTCAGTCTCAGAACTATTGAAGTGATCATTCTCTGTGTGGGGCTGTACACTGTAGGGTGTTCACCCTACACAGTTGCCTGAGTAGCCCCTGGTGAGTGATGGTCCCACAGAGAGAGAGGTTTCAGGTTAGCAGGAACGACCTGACCTACCTTTGCCTCTCTGACCTCAGCTCCCACTCTTCCTTTTGCCCATCATGTCCTTTTCTCTGGCCATGAAGCTCTTTGTTATCTCCCAAATGATTCAGTCACTTCCTTGGCTAAGGGCTGTTGCCCTGCCTGGGGTCTCCCTCTGCCTAGAATTCTCCTCCCCAAGACATCCTCTCTGATAACTTCCTTCTCTTGAGAATCTTTGCCCATTCATTCTCTCAGTGTGGTCCTCCCTGACCACCTTATTTTGAAACTGCAAGCCTCCCACCCACACTCCCCCTGCCTTACCCTGATCTACATTCTATTTTTCCAGAGAACTCATTACCTTCTAACACACAGAATGTTTATTTCCCATGTTCACTGTTTACCAGCTGGTCCACTCCCCCACCTCTGACCCTGCACCTTCTTGTGTTTTGTTTAAAATACAAAAGAGAAAAAGGAAACATTGACCGTGATTGCCTTTATGTGCTTTCCATACCGTGATGAACTTTTGAGCAAAAGCTGCTTTCTAAGTTTCTGCCCCATGTTAGGTTCATTGGCAAGTTTATACAGGACATCACTAAACCTTTAACAAAAATGATTAGTAATTTAAAGCCAACAAGACCATCAGAAAGGCTTGCAAGAACTATCAGTTTGATTCACAGGGTGGGTGGCCTCTCCATCACACCTTATGCTCAGCACCCTGTCCCCTGCCCACGCCACATGCCATCATGTTTCCCTGAGCCGTATGGCCCATATCCCAGCGACTCTGTTGCATCACACTCAGCAGCTATGGCTGCCACCTGCCCTCCGGGGGACAATCCAAGTTTAGAAACCCAGCTAATCAGCTAAGAGATATACAGCTCCCCTCCACTGTCCAACCAAAACCAGGCGGTCCTAAAGCAGCAGTTTTGAGCTCACACAACCAAAGACAAGACTGGATCCTCTTCAATAAGGTCCTGATCAGTTTGCAAAGAATAAAGAGTCTAGCATCCTTTGACCCTGATGTTAGGTAACTAAGGGGAAAAAAGGCTCTTCCCCGATTAACAATCTCACCAGAAAAACAATTTCTGGAACCTACAACTCAGGGAAAACAAGGATTTACTCTCCTCTATGCTTACTAGTTACTCAAGGCTTACCTTCTAAAAATAATGAACACTGTCAGTATATTCATCATTTAAAGCAGACTTGGCATAAAATAAACTGGATGCGGATGCTCTAGTGAAAACACACAATGGGCCCAGGAGCACCTGTCTATGTGTCAGTGGTTTTCACAAAACTCTAATCTGTTTTAAAACACTAAGTACGAATTAATGTTTTAAATACAATGCTAAGTGAATGTGTTTACAGGTTCAAAGTACAGCCGACACAATCTAGTAAAAAGAAAGAAAATAAATTGTAAAAGTCATTTTGCATCAAGAAAAGGATCAAATATCTAGTACAAAAATAGGAAGATTATAAAGAGCAAACCCACCTCAAATATACTATTTTCTGCATGGCTAACTTCACGTGACAACAGTAAACTGTAATTCAATATTCAACAGAGGACTAGTGATCAGAGATGAAAATGGCATGGTCCCCCGACTCCAAAAGCTCCCAAGGGAACACGATTGTCATACACATAACAACCCACAATTCTCCAAAGCAAGAGCCAAGGATAAAGGTGTAAATAAACTGGGGAGGTAACGAGGCCCGCTAGGAAAAGGAAGAAGGAGATGGGAGATGCTTCGCTAGAAGTGACATTTGAGTTAGGTTCGGAAAATCAAGTAGGAATCCTGATCTTGGAAAGATAGAGGATCTGGGTGAGGGACAAAGAACATTCCAGAAGAAGGAGAGAACAGGGTGGAGAAAAGTGCACTGAGCATCCCCTTTCTTCCAGGAAGACAGAGATTTCCCGTGAAGCCACCAAGCCCTGACTGAGCAGCCTCGCTAGAACTGGTTTTAAGTCAAAAGGTGAGAAAAAAATGAACACAATAAAACATACCCAGTGAAATACCTTTATTGGCCCAGACGTGAACAGAGGTAGAGAAGGAGGCAGAATGTTACAGTGAGTCTAACCTGGCAAGCATTTTCATTAAGAATCCCTTCTCCAGGCATACCCAATATTTACGATTTTCCATTCAACATGTCACCCTGTCACTATAACTCTAGGTGAGATATGCCACCTTGGGCCAGCCCAATTATCCATTCGATCCAATATCTGTCTCTGACACAACACTGGGGGACACTGGTTGGAAGGACATGATAGATGTGGCCCACTCTGTCCGTCTTAAAATGTTAGGGGATTAGTGGATCACCATCAAGAAGGAGGTTATTTAGTCTATTTGACAAATGTGTAGTTAAAAACAACAGAGGAATGTATTAATATAGCACTTACATAATTGATCATTTCTTAGAGCTTCTCATTAGCCACTCCTCAATGAACAATAACCCAGTCTCTGCACGTAAATGATTTGGGGGGAACCAGAGTAAACCATTCATTTATGTGTTAAAGTGGTCTCATTGTTCTTGCTAACAGGCTTATAAATACAAATGCAGATTCCTAAATTGGGACTACTTCTAACAGAGTAGACCAACCTGACCCATATAAAAGATAACTCTCCTGATTCTTCACTGGCTTTGGGGGGAAACTGATGCCGGAACAGTGCAGGTCCTTGTTGACTTAAATTTCAATAGCAAGTTGCACAGGCAAACTTTCTCCATAGAAATGCCATTCTCTAACAAGACCCAGGCTGATTTATCAGCTCTTGTATAAGCAAATCTGGCCAATGCATAACACTTCATATTGCAAATCTTTGAGGGCCACTGATGGTTATTACCAGCACTCCACAATAGCTGGCTGGAAAGACCAACTTAATTCATGAGCAGTCATCCTTTCTACACTGTGCATACATGGAAATTCCTCTTTGATTTGTGGCTTTAATCACAGCTTCCAAAACCTGTCATTATTTATGAGTCTGACTTTTATACTGACGGTCAATGGGAAACATTTACATGGGTTACCTGATAGGAAAGAACTCTGCAGTCCAGGCACATCATGTGCTCCATTTTGATACTGCACACCTGTTTTCCTGCCAACTCACCAGCTGGGAACAGAGTTGGGGAGACTGGAGTGCTAGAGTCTACACTGTACTAATGAGTGGAACAATCTATACTAATAAAAGGGTAATATGCTAACTAGACCAGGAAACCTTCCGGGAGACCTTCTGGACATCCTTCCAGACAAAGCCATGGTGGTGGGGCCAAGGCAGAGGCAGTTAGGGGCGATCAGGCCCAGGAGGGGAGGGCAGTTGGGGTGATCAGGCTGGCAAGGGGGCAGTTGGGGGCGAGCAGGCCAGCAGTGGGGGCAGCTGGGGACGAGCAGGCTGGTAAGGAGGGACAGTTGGGGACGAGCAGGCTGGCAGTGGGGGGCAGTTGGGGCAAACAGGCCAGCAGGGGGGGCAGTTGGGGCAAGTGGCTGGCAGAGGGGGGCTGATGGGGGTGATTAGGCTGATGGGGGGGCAGTTGGGGATGAGCAGGCTGGTGGGGGGGCAGTTAGGGGCAAGCAGGCTGGCAAGGGGGGTCATTTGGGGGTAAGGAGGCTGGCTGGGGGGACAGTGAGGGCAAGCAGGCCAGCAGGCAGAGTGGTTAGGTGTGATCAGGCAGGCAGGCAGGTGAGCAGTTAGGAGCCAGTGGTCCCAGATTGTGAGAGGGATCCCAGATTGGAGAGGGTGCAGGCTGGGCTGAGGGACGCTCCCCCTCCCCCGTGCACCAATTTCATGCACCGGTCCACTAGTATTACTTAAAAATGCAGCGACTTCTCTAGGCTGCCTCGAGACAGACTGGAAAAGAAAAAAAAGTTAATAAAAGAAAACAACCTATATGTGCATGTGGTCCTCTATCTTCAGACTGTTCAATATATTTGAAACTATCAAGTAATGCTGACCAGCATGAAGTCACCTCTCTATTGATCTCTTATCCAAACTGCTGGGAAGGTGGCCTTCGTCTTCCTGGAAAGCAGTCAGCTCCGCCCTGGATGCAACAAGTCCCACTCCTGTCCTACACCCCACACCCCACATTCAACCACCTCCTTTCTGCTCTCTGCCATCTTTCCCTTTTCACTAACTCCTTCCCCACAGTTCAGTCATGCTCCCCCATGCCTTGATTTTTAAAATTAATATTCGGGGGTGGGGGTGGGAATGAAGTATAACATTCATACAGAAAAGGGTATAAATAATGAATTTTCACAAACTAAACACATCTGAGTAACCAGCATTCAGCTCAAGAAAACTGCTAGCAGCATTTTCTAAAACCCCTCGTGTTCCCTCCACCCACTTCACCTCAGGAATGACCACTCTCCTGCCTCTTTACGGACTAGATTAGCTTTCCTTGTCTTGTCCTTTGTATCCACAAAATCTCGTAGTTTGTGCCCTTCTCTGTCTGGTTTCTTTCACTCATCATTATGAAGTTCATCCACATTCTCGCCTACAGTTGTAGATTGTTCGTTCTTACAACTGCGTAGTTTTCCACTGTGTAAACACAACCACAATTTATAACCCATTGTACTCATGATGGACATCTGGGTTGGTTTTAGCCTTTATGACTATTAAGAATAGTGCTCCCATAACCATGTCTTTTTGAGAGCATTATGTCATGTTTTGTTGGACATATAACCAGGAATGGAATTGTTGGGCCATTCAAATCCTTTTTTTTCTTTTTCTTTTTTAACATTTTCAGAGTAGATAGAAATAATGCAAATGTGTTCTGGGCTCTTCTACCCAAGAAGAAAAGCAACTGACCTCAACCCTTCCAGCCCCTCCAGCCACTGATTCTTGAAAAGCTGCACCCCCTGCCAGGCTGTCAGCTCCCAGGAGCAGCGGTAGTTTTTGTACCACTGCCTGGGTTACTTCCTAAAACAGAAATCCCAGCAAAACATCCCTGGATGCCCTACTGCCTCTCAAGTCAAGTCTAAGACCTGTGGCTGATGAGGCATTCTTCCCTGTACGCCCCCTACCCCTCCTCCCAGTCTCTTCCCACTCTTCCCTTCGGAGACACCCCTTGTTCCCCAGTGTCTGACCTTCTCACTATGACTCTACCTCTCTCTGTCTGAAAATGTCCATCACCCACTCAAAAGGCACCCCCCTTCCTACTCCAGGCAGATGGAGTCACTAATTTCTTAATGCCCAACTCTTTGTCCACTCTTCTGACAGACTAGCGCTGCATTATCTCTACACAGGCACCTCCCTTCCAGGCAAGAGCATCTCTAAGGTGGAACCCAAGGCTTCTTCATACTTCTACCCCCAGTGCCCTCCGCAGGCTGGCACCTTGGAGGACACGGAGAAACATTTGTTAAATGGATGACTCACTTCCCACGTGGAAAGCAACGATCTGCCCTCATCTCTTTTTTTTTCCCCCCCACCAGGGTTAAAACTAAGTGGTGTTTTAAAGGTCAAAACCACTTTCTCTTTCATTAGCTGGGTTTTGTTGCAGATTTTCTGTTTAAAATATCTTAATTTGTGATGTAGAAAGCCATTTAAATTCTTTTTAAACAGAGACCAGTTCAGGGAATCTGGTCATCTGTTTGCCTCACAGGAAATGGAAAATGCAGACAACAAAAGTGAAATGCATTGCGATTTCTCAGAAGGGAAGCAAAAGTTGATTCTGCTTGCACTGCTCTGACTCTTTTGTTCCTTGCCACCCTCATCCTGCTGGGAGAAAACAGGTATATGTTTTTATCCTCAACACAGCAACAGGAAAAATGAGACGTGAAGTTTGAGCAACTGTTCAAAGGTTACTCAACAAAGCAGAGGTTGCGATAGCAAAACGCTCAGCTCTTCAAACTAAACCTGGTAGGAAAGACAGCCTATTAGGGTTAATTGACAGACTTAGGAGCTCTGATAGAATGAAATCGGCTTGATTTAAAACAAGGGTTGACAAACTACACTCTGTGGTCCAAATCCAGCCCACGGCCTGTGTTTGTAAATAAAGTTTTATTAGAAAACAGCCATGCCCATTTATGTATGTTCTGTCAGTGGGTACCTCCAGGTACATCTTCAATAGTGACATCAGAACTTCTGGCTCAAAAAGCCTAAAATATTTACTATCTCATCCTCTACAGAAAAAAAAAAAATGTATGACCATCTTTGATTTAGAAAACAGTTTGATATCTAGATTTTGTTCTCTTTCCCAAGATTAACATATTCAAGTTCCTGTTCCTGTTCAAACTATTTCACTTAATGGAAGATCTTTTTTTTTTTTTAATTAACTATCTTGATTCAAGTTTACAGGAGAAAAAAAGTTCAATGGTTTGGTTTTAGGCTCAAATTAGTATAGTTTCTCTGCTTTGGGGGCACACAGCTTGATTGTGGTCCTTAAGCAGAACATTTTCACAATTGGAACAAAGTGGGCAGCTGAAATGCAACTCTTTTTGCTCTGGAGGATGTCTTTTATTCCAGCTTGAACATAAACTGCTCCTTCTAGCACTAAGATTGAGAGTCTATCTTTATTCCTCTGATTTAGCTAATCCTATTCTCAACAAAGATCTGTCATCATTTGTTCACACCTACTTCCAATTCTTTCACAGAGAGCTCTTAAAAACTAAACATTTGAAAAGAAATACAGTGTTCCCCTAATACTAACATATTCTATGAAGCTGAATGCATCCAACAATAACTGCAGCCAACTTCAGAATTGCAATCCAGGTTTCCAACTCTTTGTGCAGATTTTAAAACTTTGTATTATGGAAAACTTTTTTAAAACTTTGTATTATGGAAACTTTCAAATGTATGCAAAAATAGAACAGTATAATAAACCACCATATACCCAACAATCAGCTTAAGTATCAATATTCTACTATTTTTCCCGTTATCCTTCCTCCCAACTTTTTGCTTGTTTATTGTTTGTTGCAGTATTTGAAAACAGACCTTACACATCAAATCATTTCATCCATAAATATTTGTTTCTGTTTGATAAGACCCTTCTCCTTTGAACAAAACTGTGACACCACTATTATATCCAACAAAATTAACAATAATTCTTAACATAATCTAATACCCAGTCCAAATTCAGTTCTCCCCAACTGTCTCAATAACATCTTTTTATAACTTTTGGATCAACCAGGGATCCAAATTTTACCACAAACTATATTTTGTAGCTACATTTCTTTATATCTATAATAGGTTCCTCTCAATTTTTTTTCACTCACTACTGGCATACACTTAATTCTAACTGGCCAAGTAAACCTTACCAAGAATAATTACTCATCAGCCTCCACATGCTTGTGAGCACACCCAGACATTCACAAGCCCTTAGCCCCATAGGCACAGGTTCACACAGCTCCACTTTCCATATGCAGACCACCACCGGGATCAATACACCAGGCCATCCACACACACTGCTCTCAAGAGAAGGAAGTTAGATTGCTTCAGCAACTTAATTCTCTAAAATTAAATCTTTTCTATGTTGCAATGGCCCGAAGACTCAGAATGATTTAAAGAAACAAGGCATCCATTCATTATGGCTTCTTTTTTAAGTTACCCAAATTTAATCAAGAATCACAAAGTAAATCAAACAAGCCTTCTAATCCGTTAGTGTCACCGGTAACAACACTAATTGAACACCTAGATCATGCCGAACATTGGGTTATAAAAAGGATGATCTGTGTCCCTGCCCAAAGCCACATATGGCCAAAATGGAATGATTATTGCATCATTCAAATAAACATGCCCAAGGATGACAAGAGGCATATAACAACCCAAACCAACACCCATGCCCCTGCCATCAGGTTAACACTATTTGTGGGGTCTGTGTGATGGAATAAGATGAACAAGAGTCAGGACAGAGTCTGATGGCTAGTTCTACCATGTATGAATTGTGCCACATGGGATAAGTTACTTAAGCTCTCTTGACTCTCAGTTTCATCATCACCTACCTCACTCAGTACTAGCTGTTCACACTGAATCAGAAAATCTTATATGGAAGTCTAGCAAAAATGGTTATTAAAATAATAATAACATCACTGAATATAATACTCATTATGCCAGGCACTGGGCTAAAATGTTTTATGTGTGCTATCTCATCTAATCCTCACATCAGTCCTATGAGTCATATCCCTATTCTCATGTCATTTTCCAGATGAAGAAATTGAACAGAGTAAATGATCTACCCAAGCTGACACAGCTAAAGGAAGGAAGTGGGTCACAGGGCCTCAGGGTTCCTGCTGTCAATCATGGCAGCATAATGCCTCCCAAACACCAACACAATAAAATGTAAAGGTGGGACCCAGGGCAGCATAAATTATTGGGGGAGTGGGGGACAGGCCCTCCTTTTACGGCTATTAAAGCAATTATATTGTTAGGTCATAAGGTACAGCACCCCATAACCCAAACTCCTGCGCAAATGGGAAGCCCCAGGAGGCTGCCAGAGTTACCCTATTCAAGGCATAGGGTTATAAATAGCTATGCCTATTCAAGTTACCTTGAATAGGGTAACTCCAAAGCTGTGCTCCTAACCATTGCCTTCAGTGCCCCTTTGTGTACTATTCTTTTTAAAAACTGCCTCCCTCTAAAAGAGATAACTTGCCTAAACGATTTAAATTATAAACACCAACTCTTATTATTAGGAAACTTGGAGGCCAGCATTACCCTAATTCCAAAACCATATAAAGACACTACAAAGAAATAGAATTATAGGCCAATATCCCTGATGAACATAGATGCTAAAGTCCTTTGGTTGATCTCCCCCCCTTACCCCCGCCCGCCCCTACCTTCCCTCTGAGGTTTGACGGTCGGATCGATGCTTCTCTATCTCTGAATCTGTTCTTGTTCAGTTTATGTTGTTCATTATATTCCACAAATGAGTGAGATCATGTGATGTTTATCTTTCTCTGACTGGCTTATTTCGCTTAGCATAATGCTCTCCAGTTCCATCCATGCTGTTGCAAATGGTAAGAATTCCTTCTTTTTAACCGCAGCGTAGACGTACCACAGTTTTTTAATCCATTCATCTGCTGATGGGCACTTACACTTTTATTCAACATAGCACTGGAAGTCCTAGCCACGGAGATCAGACAAAACAAAAAAATAAAAGGCATCCAAATTGGAAAGGAGGAAGTAAAAGTCTCATTATTTGCAGATGACATGATATTGTACATAAAAAACCCTAAAGACTCCAACTAGATTTAATAAATGGATTTGGCCATGTAGCAGGATACAAAATCAACACCCAATAATTGAATGCTTTTTTAAACATCAATGAATTCTTAGAAAGAGAAACTAAATAAGCAATCCCATTTACCATTGAAACAAAAAATTAAAATACTTAGGAATAAACTTAGCCAAGCAGGCAAAAGACCTGTACTTGGAAAACCACAGGACATTGAAAAAAGAGACAGAAGAAAATATAAACAAGTGAAGAATATACCATGTTCATGGATTCGTAGAATCACCATCATTAAAACGTCCATACTAGCCAAGGCAATCTACAGATTCAATGCAATCCCTATTAAAATACCAATAGCATATTTCACAGATCTAGAACAAATACTCCAAAAATTTATATGGAACCAAAAAAGACCCTGAATAGCTGCAGCAATCTTGAGAACGAAGAACAAAGTTGAAGGAATTACAATACCAGATTTCAAAGTATACTACAAAGCCATTGTAATCAAAACAGCCTGATACTGGCACAAGAACAAGCATATAGAGCAATGGAACAGAATAGAACCCAAAAATCAATCCAAGCCATTACACTCAATTAATATTTGACAAAGGAGGCAAAAGCATACAATGAAATCAAGACAGTCTCTTCAATAAATCCTGTTGGGAAAATTGGACAGATACATGCAAAAAATTGAAACTAGACCACCAACTTACACCATACACAAGAATAAATAAAAATGAATAGAAAGCTTAAAATGTAAGTCGTGAGACCATAAAAATTCTAGAAGAAACCATAGGCATTCAAAATATCAGACATCTCTCATAACAATGTTTACAAATACATCTCCTAGGGCAGTGGTTGGCAAACTCATTAGTCAACAGAGCGGCAAACCGCGGCTCGCAGCTCATGAGGGACCTGGAGAGTATCATGCTAAGTGAAATAAGTCAGTTCTAGGGCAAAGGAAACTAAGGAGAAAATAAACAAATGGGACTACATCAAAATAAAAATCTTCTGCACAGCCAAAGAAACCATCAACTAAACGAAAAGGGAGCCCCTGCAATCATACATCTGATAAAGGGTTAATATCCAAAATATATAAGAAACTCATACAACTTAACAGAAGGAAGACAAACAATCCAATTAAAAAATGGGCAAAGGATCTAAATAGACACTTCTCCAAAGTGGACATAGAGATGGCAAAGAGACATATGAAAAAATGCCTAAGGTGACTGATCATCAGAGAGATGCAAATTAAAACGACAATAAGGTATCACCTCACACCTGTCAGAATGCCTACCACCAACAAATCAAGAAATGACAAGGGTTGGCAAGGATGTAGAGAAAAGGGAACCCTAGTACACTGCTGGTGGGAATGCAGACTGGTGCAGCCACTGTGGAGAACAGTATGGAGTTTCCTCAAAAAATTAAATATGGATCTGCCATTTGACCCAGTGATCACACATCTAGGAATATAGCCTAAGAAACCTGAAGCACCAATCAGAAAGAAGGTATGTACCCCTATGTTCATTGCAGTACACTTTACAATGGCTAAGACCTGGAAACAGCCCCAAGTGCCCATCAGTAGATGAGTGGATAAAAAAGCTGTGGTACATTTACACCATGGAATACTATGCAGCAGTAACAAAGAAGAATCTCTTACCTTTGAGACAGCATGGAGGGACCTGGAGAGTATCATGCTAAGTGAAATAAGTCACTCAGAGAAAGATAAGTATCACATGATCTCACTCATATGTGGAATCTAAGTAACAAAATAAACTGATGAATGGACTGGATCCAGAGACATGGAAGCATAAAACAGAGTGTGAAATCTCAGAGGGAAGGCGGGAGAGGGTGGGAAGCAATCAACCAAGGACTTTGTGTGAATATATGCATGGACAAGACAATGGGGTGGTGATGATCTGGGGTGGGGGCAGAGGCAGGCTGGAGTGGGCAAATAGGAGAAAAAAGGGACATATGTAATACTTTCAACAATAAAGAATTATTAAAAATAATAATATGAACTACAGTAATGATAGTAATAATGGCAGCTAATATTTTTCAAGTGTTACTTACAAGGATTCACACTAAACCTTTTATTAATTTAACCTTTACAAAAACCTTTTTGGGTCACTAATATGCTCATTTTATAGATGAGGCCACTGAGGCTCAGAGTGGAACGGGACTTCACCCTCTGGCCATCTGACTCCAGAAGCCATGCTCCTAATCACGGCCTTCAGTGCCCCTTCGAGTATCACTGTACTTTTTAAAAGTTGCCTCCCTCTAAAAGAGATAACTTGCCTAAAGGATTTAAACTATAAACACCAACTCTTATTAGGAACCTTGGAGATGGAAAAGGGAAGAGCAGAGTGTGACTTCCATTAATGTTAGCTGTTTTGGTAATTTGCACAGGCCCCCTTCACCAGGGAGAAGCCGCAATTAGTTAATTTCATGTTGACAAGCTTGCTCTCCCCCTGGACAGGGAGCTCCCTGAGAGCTCTCCCTGATTCTGGTTCATCTATGTAGGTCCAGAACAAGTAGGTGCTCAAGAAACGTTTGTTGAATGGAAAGGAAAGCTTCCTTCGCCACAAAGGTGAACTTGCACTTCCAGGATGACATCTCCCCCAGCCATCAGTCCTTACAGGGATGCGAAAGGAAATGAGATGACAGGTAGGGGCAGGAGAAGGAGACGCACCCGAGAAACGTCAGCGCCAGTGATCAACTAGGGACTGGAGACAGAGCTGGGCTTGTGCCCAGGACACCTGAGAAGTCCGTACAACTATGTGGCCGGCCACACGGAGAGCGGGACCTCCCCAATTCCCCAGCACTCTGAAAAATCCCAAGGAGGAAGTGGAGACCCTAGGGGAGCCCCCCTCATCCCGGGGCAGCTGCCACAGGAGGTGGAGGAGGAGAAAGAAAGTGACAGGAAGTTAGAAGTTTCCCAACAACCAAACTCCTACCACGGAGGGGCGGGCTCCTCATCCTCGGCCGCCCCGCCCAGTGAGGAGGGGCCGCCACCAGCGGATCAAGACAGTGGGGGATCCAGCTCCTAGGGTCCCAACAAAAAGGGTCCGTACTGTAGCACCCCGCACGCGTCCTGTGCGCCCCGAATTCTGAGAGACGTTGCTAGGGAGGGGCGGGGGCGTCCCAACTGTTACTTACAGTCGTCTAAGTCATCCTGCAAGTCCACAAAGTACAGGGGGATCTCTGAAAACCAAGAGACACGGGAGTTACGAAGGAGCTGCACAGGCGGGCTCAGCGGCGGGCAGGGTCTCGGGCCTCGCCGGGTGGGCGCCGCTGAGGAGGAAGGGGTCGCCCCGGCGCCCCCAGAGCTCGACCCCACTTACCCGCCATCTTGGGATGGGCTTAGAGGCGTGGTCCGCGGTGGGGGCGGGGCCAGTTTTCCTGGCCACGCCCCTCATCGCCGGTCACGCCCCCAGGTCCGCACCTCCCATGAGCCTAGCGGCGCCGGACGGGCCCCGCCCTCACGGCTAAGGTAGCTGCCGAGGTGGGCGGGGAGGTCAGGTGACCCGGTCGGCGTCCCAAGATGGCGGCGGCGGCGGCGCCAGGGAGGCCGTGGCACCGTCCCGGCTGCTGAAGCGGGCTTCGCGCAGCTGGTGGCGGACGGGCCGGGGTCGAGAGCCAGCGAACGGGCGGCCGCCGCGTCAGCACGCCCCGCGGTCGGGGCTGGGCCGAGCGGCGGCGGCGCAGGGGAATGCTCGTGCGGGCCCTGGCCTGTCCCTCCTCAACTTAGGGCGGCGGCGGGCCCGCGCCCCTGCTCCGGGGCCATGGCGCTGAGGGAGCTCAAAGTGTGTCTGCTGGGGGTGAGTGGCGGCGGGCCGGCCGGGAGGGCCGCGGGAGGCCGGGCGGGCCGGGGCCCAGGCGTGCCCACGTCCTGTCCGCCCCTGCCTTCAGCCTCCGCGCGGGACACCGCCTTCCTGCCCGGGACCCTTCCTGCACCCCGGTGCTGAAGGTCCTGCTGGCAGGAGAGACCCTTCCCGTCCCTGCTGGAGCCCGAGGTCTCTTCCCGCCCCCCAAAGGGTATAGAGCCCTCCCTGTCTACCCTTGTTAAATAGTTTCCTACTCAGGTACTAGTTAAAGTTGGCCAAGTCTCCTAAAATCAAACCAGCAACCGGTCCTAGGGTTCTACAAGCAGCATGAGCAGCCTTCTCCGTCCATTTGGTGTTTTTGAACTTGTGGACTCACCCTGACACTTCTCGCACTTAACTTTGCTGCTGGACATTCAAGTCAGGAACCGCCTGACTGTCTGAAGCTGCCGCTTCCCATCTCGTCGGGGCAGCGGTGCCACTTCAAGCGTGCTTGCTGGGGGTTGCTAACCACCAAAGGGTTCCCAAAACTAGCTTTTCCCCTCCCAGGCAGCAGGGCGGGGCGGGACCTGTCCAGGATGACCCAGAAGTAATGCAAGAGTTCCTCCTATACTTTCTACAGTTAAAAAACAAGTAAGTTTTTCGCTGTTCACAAGAAGCTGAAATTTTGGGTCTTTCGAAAGGTCCCAAAGTCTTAAAAACTGCAAAACCCCTCTCCTGTAACACGTTTGAAATCTCTTAATTACTCCCACTGAATCTTTATGAAACCTCCCCCTTTGTGTCCCCTAACTTCTAAAATTTATCCAAGATGAGTTTTCTGAAGTCCTGAACTTACAACACAAGGTAGTTTTCAGGTCTGCAAGCAGATAAACCATACTCACCCATCTCATTCTCTTTCAGGACACAGGTGTGGGTAAATCAAGTATTGTATGGCGGTTCGTGGAAGACAGTTTTGATCCAAACATCAACCCAACTATAGGGTAAGATGGAGTTTATTGAATATACATCTCACCATATGTCGAAAGTCCTTCCAAATAAAGAGTGTGTTCCAGGGACAGGCCTCTCCATTGTACACACTAGCAAACTCAGAGACGTTGGTTCCATCATCTCTGGAAGGTCTTGGAAAAGATACAATGAGGATTGCTGTGTTTAAAGAAAATTATCTTTTGATTTGTGAGGAGTGAAAACTTCAAAACGAAAGTATGAATTAAAGTTTAGCATATACATAGAACCTTCGATCTATATCTCAACAGCAGTTACACCTTGAAATATAGCAGGTGAAAATGGGTGTGGATACTGATACTATCTTTTCAGGCATGTCAACCAAAAGGTATTTAGATGATTTTCATACTTCCTGAAAAGTAGGAGAATGAGGCCCGAACCGTACACATGCATTCTTGCTCTAGTAGTATTAATGAATTGATAAATGAATGTTGACATGTAAAATTTTTTTTTAGGATATCTGGTTCTTTGAATAAGTGACATTGACTAGTGATTGGTGTTTGACTTAGAGAAAACTTCTCAGGGTATTCAAATACCGTATTATTAATACTTTCTCTGTGAGTTGTGTTTTATAGGTTTTAGTACTATGTTAGGCTTGGGAAACTAAAGAGCTGTTAGGCTAATTTTACTGCAAACCCCCAATCAAATGGTTTCTTCCATTTAAAGAGAAAGGCTATTCTGCCCAGTAGAGAAATATTTTACTACATGTACATACACATATGAAGGCCTGGAGATGAAATCACCACCAACTTTCCAAAATTCAAATGCCTTTCAGTATCCTTCAAAAAAAAAAACCTGTTTACAGCATGTTTAAGGCATGACCTCACTGTCCTCAGGGCCTGCCTGTTGCTACCTGCATGGGACAGTGAAGGGACAGGAAGTGATAGCAAGGAGTGATGGTGACTCACTGAGTGACACACCTGACACCTAGTCAGAGCTGCAGACACAGCTCTGAAGTAGCCAAGAGCTCCCTCAAATGAGAAAAAAGTGAAGGGTGTGTTTCCAGCAGTTGTGCAGCTCGAAGCCCTGTCCTGGGCATCCACTCCTCTCTTTGCAGCCCTCCCAAGCTGACGCATGTGGCGTTCCTAACCATCTCAATCCCCTCTCCTCACCATGTGCTCCTGGCTCACATTTCACAGGAAAAGGGAATACTGTACAAGGCTTTCCCCTTATTTAATTCCACCTTTACTTGTTTCCTCAGCCTCAGGAGGTGTCTTCCTCCTTCATGACCAGCCGCCCACACACCTGAGCCCGGAAGTCCCCCTCTTCATCAGTTCTCTCCTTTCTTCCTCAGCCCTGCTTTCTCATAGCATGCAAACATGCTCCTAA
This sequence comes from Corynorhinus townsendii, assembly GCA_026230045.1. Lineage (NCBI taxonomy): Eukaryota > Metazoa > Chordata > Mammalia > Chiroptera > Vespertilionidae > Corynorhinus > Corynorhinus townsendii. The sequence goes on from JAPDVU010000007.1 coordinate 90,684,064, forward strand.
TGTACCTGTTCTATGAAGACAGTACCCAAGCCTAATGCTCAAATTGTGGAGCTCTTGAAAGAGAAGTTACTACTTCCTCAACTGCTGCTTACTCCTCAAACCACTGTTGTCTCAATTCCACCTCCGCCATTCCACTAAAACCACATTCCCTGAGTACCATTTTCCTGTCTAACTACCATAACCAATGGCTTTTTTTTTTCTTTATTCGTTAACTAAGTGCCTACTATATGCCAGGTGCTAAACTGGCTGCTGATGACTGAGACCTGGGATCAACAAACCATGGCCCTTTCGCCCACCTCCTATTTTTGTAAATAAAGCTTTATCGAAACAGTCACACCCATTCATTCACATACTGTTTCCATCGCTTTGGGACTTCAGTGGCAGAGTTGAATAGTCGTGACTAAGACCCTATTGTCCAAAAAGCTGAAAATATGTACTATTTTGCCCATTCCAGAAAAAGTTTGCCAGCCCCTGATGTAGATAAACTTTGTGCTTGCCTTCATGGACCTGACCTGCAAGTAGGAGAAACATAGTCTGTAACTTGTGTACAGGAAGTGATTAATTTGACCACCTTCTGTGCTACAAAAATGTGTGGAATGAGTGAGAGTATATAAGGGGCCTAACCTAGGCTTAAGGAATGATTGATTTCTTTTTTTTTTTTTAATAAATCTTTATTGTTCAGATTATTACAGGTGTTCCTCTTTTTTTTTCCCCATAGCTCCCCTCCACCTGATTCCCCACCCCTGCCATGCCCTTACCCCCCGCCACTGTCTTCATCCATAGGTGTAAGATTTTTGTCCAATCTCTTCCCACCCCCCTCACACACCCTTCCCCCTGAGAATTGTCAGTCTACTCCCTTTCTATGCCCCTGATTCTATTATATTCACCAGTCCATTCTGTTCTTCAGATTTTTTATTCACTTGATTTTTAGGTTCACTTGTTGGTAGGTATGTATTTGATGTCATTTTGTTATTCATAATTTTTATCTTTACCTTTTTCTTTTTCTTCCTCTTCTTAAAGAATAACCTTCAGCATTTCATGTAATCCTGGTTTGGTGGTGATGAACTCCTTTAGCTTTTTTTTGTCTGTGAAGCTCTTTATCTGACCTTCAGCTCTGAATGATAGCTTTGCTGGGTAGAGTAATCTTGGTTGTAGGTTCTTGCAGTTCATCACTTTGAATATTTCTTGCCACTCCCTTCTGGCCTGCATAGTTCCTGCCGAGAAATCAGCTGACAGTCGTAAGGGTACTCCCTTGTAGGTAACTAACCGTTTTTCTCTTGCTGCTTTCAAGATTCTCTCTTTGTCTTTTGCCCTTGGCATTTTAATTATGATGTGTCTTGGTGTGGTCCTCTTTGGATTCCTCTTGTATGGGGTTCTTTGTGCTTCCTGAACTTGTAAGTATTTCTTTCACCAGGTAGGGAAAGTTTTCTGTCATTATTTCTAGTAATAGGTTTTCACTATTTTGCTTTCTCTCTTCTGGCACCCCAAAAATTCGGATATTGGTACGCTTGAAGTTGTCCCAGAGGCTCCTTACACTATCTTCATATTTTTGGATTCTTTTTTCTTTTTGTTTTTCTGGTTGGGTGTTTTTTGTTTCCTCATATTTCATATCTTTGGTTTGATTCTTGGGGTACGTTGATCTACAGTTGAGTTTCTGTATATTCTTTATTTTAGACAGTGTATGCTTCATTTCTGACTGATCCTTTTCCATTTTTTTGGCATTCTCATTAAGATCCTTAAAGGTCTCACTAAGTTCCTCAGAGGTTTTTAGAAGATTCTTGAGTAACCTTATAAATGTGGTTCTGAACTCTATGTCGTCCAGTAGTTTGCTTGCCTCCATTTCTTTCATTCGTGACATGTTTCTTTGTCTCTGCATTTTGGCTGCTTCCCTGTGTTGATAGAGTGGCTTTGTGTGGTAGGTGACCTATAGGGGCCAATAGCTCAGCCTCCCCAATCACCTGAGGTGGACGCTCTTAGTACACCCCTTTGTGGGCTGAGTGCAAAGTCTTGGTGTAGTAAGCCTTGATTGCTGTTGGTACACTGGGAGGAATTGACCTCCAGGCCAATTGGCTGTGAGGACTCGCTGTGTCTATAATGGAAGAACTGCGCTGGAGGCACGCTTATGGTGCAGGACTTGTTTCAGTGGGGCTTTGGGGCTCACTGAGTCTGCCTCTTGAATGTGTCTCTTATGGATGTGAGGAGTTGAAATCTGGTGTCTCACTCTGACCACTAGGTACACTGGCTTCTGGATCTCCAATGGGGTGCAGGTCAGCTACTGTCTGAGGCCACTCAGCAGAAGCTACAGCGAGAGCTACAGTTTTCTCCTCTTTGCTTGGGGTTTGGAGGTTTTGGAGCTATCTGACCTGGGCTGCAAGTTTGCTAGGTTAAGCTGCGATAGGGCAGGCCACTCACATGCTAAAGCCACTGCTTGGAGCTTGGGTGGGTTTATAGGTTGTGTGGGGCGGGGTCTCAGGGGGCACTAGGCTAGGGCGTGGCAAACAGCGATGGCTGCCAGTTAGCTGGCTCTGTGTCTCCAACTGCATCCCTACATCCTGCGCCCCAGCGTAGTAAACAATTATTCCTGCACGCAGCTCTGCAAGCAAGCCACCCTCACTTTCTGACCCAATGGCAGACAGCCCAGCTTCTCCCCGTAGGAGTTTGGGTCCCCTGCGTCTCCCCAGAAACTGGATTTCAGAGTAATCGGGGTTAAAAAAAGCAACACCTGTCACCAGCCCAGATTGCGCGCCTCCGTACCTCAGCTTTTCAGCGCTTGTGCACATCTCAATGCTCTTTTCTCTTTCCTTGTGGTTGTAGAACTTCCACTCAGCCAGCTTTCCCGTAGTTTTGGGTGATAGACGTTTTGTCTTTTAGTTGTAGTTTTGAAATCGTTGTGCGAGGCAGCAGTTTAGGTGTTTACCTATGCTGCCATCTTGGATTCTCAGGAATGACTGATTTCTTAGTGGAACAGTGAAGGTATTGAACAACTGGCAGCCCTGATATTTAAATATTGAAAACATGAGTGGATTATACTTCAATAGAAAGTTTAAGGAATAATAGTTTTTGAACAGCAGAAGTTAACTAGGTGGTATTGAGGGTGTTGAGTAGCATAGGGGAGGGCATGTTGGAGGGGTAGCCAGGAGGCTGGTACGGCAGCAGGGAATGGACCCTGGAGATCTGGGGAGGCTCCCACATCACAGGATGTCTTAGAATTAAAACTACTGTATCTTTACTAGTTCTCTTCCTATGTTCATAACCTTGTTCACTCCTGCCTCTCCTCCCACTTATTTCATACATAGTGGTCTTCCCCAAGTTGTGTCCTGCTCTCATTCCCTTCCACAGCTCAGCTCCACCCTGTGTAGTTAGACTCAAAGTTAACTTCTGCAGCCTTTCTCCTTAGGACCTGGTCCCCTGCAGAACTCGATATTCCTACTCGGGTCCTTCATCCTTCACTCCCATATCTATAGTCTTCCCTAATGGGCCAAATGGGGGGAAGAGCATGGCCCTGAAGAGCCATCCTTCCTGGACTTAAATCAGGGCCTCAACCTTGTGCCAGCTGGGAGAACTTCTGGACAACTGACCGAGCCTCCCTGTTGGGGATAGGGAGATGATAGTCATGGATGCCTCGGGGGTTGTTGGGAGAATTTGGTGACATGCTGGATGTGCACAGGAAATGTACAGAGAGTATTGGTGGTTGGTAGTAGTGCTATGATCAGATGCCATTTGTCACCATACCTTTCTCCAGCCACCCATTCTACTTCCCCAGCCCTGTTTGTGCTCCCTCTGACCAGTCACTGGGACCAGGCCTCTCCCCATCCCACAGCTGGAAACCCTCATCCTGCCTTGCCTAGACAGTGGTGCAGCCTGCTCTCCCACTTCCAGCCAGTTCTCATTGCTGTTGTCTAGCCTCTTTAAAAACAAGTCTGATTTTCCCCTGCTCAAGACCATGGCAAGACCCAGCCTCATCTCATTTGCTTCCTTCATGCTCTTCTTGCTCACTTCTCCCTCCTTCCCATGCACACAAACACACAAAATAAATACCCTTTCCCACATGTGTACTTGACATATACAAATTCCCCTGGATGGGGGAGCTTTTCTCTTCTTTGTCCCCTTGGTAAGTGCCTGTTGATTTGTTAAGATTCAAGTACTGCTGTTAGCTCTTCTAAAAGTTGCCAACAGGGGCCTGGCAAGAATGTAAATGAGGGAGATGGCCCAGATGGAAGAACTTGAGGATCTCAGGTGTGAACTGCCCCAATTTTCTGCCTTCCCTGCACCATACTCCCCTTATCTTCTTATCTCTATAGAGGCTTTCCTTCAGTCTCCTCTGGTTTCTCATCCTGTGAATCCTCCCTTTTTATGTATGATTCCCAGGTAGATCCCCCCTGATTTCAAATTCTTGCTTGATGACCTAATTAATTTTGTGGCTTTAGGTTGCATCCTTAGCAGAGATTTTCAAAGCCAAGGCTTTTTATCAGATGTATACATGCCTATGCTATGGCCCTCCCCACACAATACACATGTACCAGGTAAGACATGGCCCCCATTAAAATTACCTTGGTAATGAATTGCGGTCACTAATGGGAGAAGCATATTGTGTTCTTCAAGTGTACTGGGATGGAAAACCTGTTGAGAATTACCAAAGATTTTACTGCTTCCTTTGCAATCTATATACTTTTTATTTCTTTTACTTGTCTTACTACATTAGCTAGGACCTCTACTACTTAGTTTTGGAGTGGTAGGAAAAGTCAGCCTTACCTTTTTCCCAGTGTTGTAGGTGAAAAGTATTCAGTCTTTTAGCAGTAAGTAGGATGGCTAGACTGCAGATTTTTTTTATAGGTACCCACACTATCAGGTGGTGAATGTTCTTATCTACCCCTAAAACAATGAGATTTTTTATCATGAATTGTGTTGAATTACATCTTTTTAATTGTTTTATGCTTTTTCTTTTTTAATCTTAAAATAGTGAATTACAATAATCAATACTGAAATGTTAAACCAATGTAATGTTCCTAGGATAAATGTTACTTATTATTTCCATACATTATTGGATTTGATTTACTAAAATTATGCTAAGGAGTTTTGCCTTCAGGTTCATGATGGATATTGATCTGTAGTTTTCTGTAATATCTTTCTCTAGATTTGGTATCAGGGCATCATAAAAGAAGATAGAAGTGTTTCCTTCTCTTCTACTCTTTTGGGAGAGTTTATGTAGAATTGGTATTATTTCTCCCTTGAAGGTTTGGTATTCAGCAATGAAGCCATCTGAGCAAGGAGTTTCTTTGTCAGAAAATTACACACTCAATTTCCTTACTAGATATAGGCTTATTCATTTCTTCCTGAGTATCCTTTGGTAGTTTGTCTTTCAAGGAATTGGTCCTTTGTGTGTATGTTTGTTTGTTTTTAAAATATATTTTTATTTGTTTCAGAGAGGAAGGGAGATGGAGAGAGAGATGAAACATCAATGATGAGAGAGAATCATTGATCGGCTGCCTCCTGCACGCCCCACTCTGGGGATTGAGCCGGCAACCCAGGGCCTATGCCCTGACCAGGAGTTGAACTGTGATCTCCTGGTTCATAGGTCAATGCTCAACCACTGAGCCAGCTGGGCTATGTATTTTTTAATTTATTAGAATAAAGCTGTTTATAATATTCCTTTATTATCCTTTTAATATTTTTAGAATCTGTTCAGTTATAAATATATAAATTTTAATTGTCTTCTGAAAGAAACAGTTTTTTATTAATATTTCTCTTTCCTATTTCATTGATTTTTTTTTTTTTTTTTGATGGGGTTTTTTTCCCCTTCACTCATTTTGGCTCAATTCTTTTTTTTTTTTTTTTTTTTTTTTTTTAGCTGGAAGTTTAGAATATTGATTTTTAAGATATATATATATATACACACACACACATTTAGAACTACTATAAATTTCCCTGTAAGTCTGGTTTATAAGTGTATTCCACAGATTTTTATATGTTGTGTTTTCATTTTAATTTAGTTCAAAGTATTAATTTTCCTTGTGACTTATTTGACATGTTGATTTTTTAGAAATGTGTTTTCTGACTTCCAATAATTCAGGGATTTTCCAGAAATTTCTTAATTATTGATTTCTAGTTTAAATCACAGGGAATGTACTCAATATTATTTCAGACCTTTTACATTTGATATTTGTTTTATGGCCTGGAATGTGGTTTTTGTGATGTCCCATGTGTACTGGGAAAGAATGTGTTCTGCTGATGTTGAATAAGTCATCTTGGCTGATGGCATTGTTGGTGTCTTTTGTAGCCTTACTGAAACCTTCTCCTTTGAAAGATGTGTTTAGTGGCTGAGTTGGTTGAGTGTCATCCTATCCACTGACGGGTTGCCGGTTGAATTCCATTCAGGGCACATACCTGGATTGTGGGTTTGATCCCCAGTCAGGGAGTGTAGGGAAGGCAACTGATGGATGTTTCTCTCTCATATCAGTGTTTCTCTCCCCGCCCCTTTCCTCTCTCTAAGCATTTCCTCTAGTGAGGATTAAAAATAGGGGTGTTTGAAATTCAACCCTAATTGAGGATTTGCCTGTTTCTCTCTTGGTTTAATCCATTTTTTGTTTATATATTTTGAAGCTCTTATTGTTAAGTGTGTATACATGTAGCATTGTTGTTTTTCACCATCATAAATATCTCTCTTATTCCCTAGTAACTGTCCTGGTTCTGAATTCTGTTTTGCCACATGTTAATACAGGCTTTTCAACTCTCTCTTGATTAGTGGTTGTGTGCCTTTTCCCATCCACTTACATTTACCCTATTTATATCCATGTATTTAAGGTGGGTTTCTTACAGACAGCATTATGGGTCCTGCTTTTATATAATCTGACAGTCTCTGCCTTTTAATTGGAGTGTTCAGAAGACCTTTGCTATTCAATAATTGTGGATTGACACATAGCTTTATTGAAACTTAAGTTAAAATTTAGTATGCATTCCTCAGTCACACTAGCTTCCTTTCAGTCCTCATTGTAGAAAGCTCTGTTGTAGAGTACTCGTTTACATCATTTTTATTTATTTTAACTATTAATATGTTTTAGTTTAAATCTGTCATCTTGCTATATTTTTGTTTGCTCCATGTTAATGATTCCATTTTGTCTCCACTATTGGCTTATTAGCTCCACTTCTTTGTTTTATTATTTTAGTGATTATGCTAGAATATATAATAGAGTTCTTTATCAGTCTACTTTCAAGTAATACACAATTTTGCATATAGCATTAAGTGCCTTACAAAAGTATACAGTACTTTAATTTCCCTTCTCTTGTCCTTTGTGCTATTATTACCATATGTTTTATTTCTGCATCTTATAAAGTCCATAATACACTTAAAAAAAAAATTAAATCCTCACCTGAAGATATGTGTATTGATTTGAGAGAGAGAGAGAAACATCAATGTGAGAGAGAAACATCAGTCAGTTGCCTTCTGTATGTGACCCAACCCAGGATGGAATCCAAAACCCCTAGGTATGTGCCTTGACCAGGAATTGAACCCAAAATCTTTTTGGTGTACTGGAAGATGCTCCAACCAATGCACTTTTTATTCCTTAGTGATCTTCTTTTATTTTTATATCTTTATTGATTTCAGAGGGAAAGAGATAGAGAGACATCTATCTCTTTTTATTCCTTAGTGATCTTCTTTTGTTTTTATATCTTTATTGATTTCAGAGGGAAAGAGATAGAGAGACATCAGTGATGAGAGAGAATCATTGATCAGCTGCCTCCTGCAAGATCAGGGATCAAGTCAGGAATCGAACTGTGAACTCCTGGTCCATAAGTCAAAGCTCAACCCCTGAGCCACCATGGCTCAGATAGTTATCTCTGTACATCTACCAGTATCATCGTTTCTTAATTTTTGTGTCTTTGTAGTAAACCCTGATGTCCAGTAATGTAAGCCTTTTGTGTTATTTTTCAAGAATGTCTCACCCTGATCAATGTGGCTAGGTGATTCGAGCGTCAGCTTGCACACTGGAGGATCTTAGGTTTGATTCCCTGTCAAGGGCATGTAACTGGGTTGCAGGTTTGATCCCCAGCCCCAAACAGGGTGGTGCGGATGGCAACTAATTAATCTCTCTTTCTCTTCCCTTTCTCCCTCTCCCATCCCTCCCTCATTCCCTTCCACTCTCTAAAAATCAATGGAAAAAATATCCTCAGGTGAGGATTTAAAAAATAAAAAAGAGCCCTGACTGGTTTGGCTCAGTGGATAGAGCGTCAGCCTGCGGACTCAAGAGTCCCAGGTTCGATTCCGGTCAACGGCATGTACCTTGGTTGCGGGCACATCCCCAATGGGGGTGGTGCAGGAGGCAGCTGATCGATGTTTCTAACTCTCTCTCCCTCTCCCTTCCTCTCTGTAAAAAAATCAATAAAATATATTTTAAAAAAATAAAAATAAAAAAGTATGTCTTGACTATTTCTAACCTGTAACATTTCCATATATGCATTAAAAATCATCTTGTCTGTTTTCACTCACACACCAACCACTCATCCCCACTGTATTTTTTTTAAATATATTTTTATTTATTTCAGAGAGGAAGGGAGAGGGAGAGAAACATCAATGATGAGAGAGAATCATTGATTGGTTGCCTCCTGCATGCCCCACACTGGGGATCGAGCCCCCAACCCAGGCATTGACCGGGAATTGAACCATGACCTCCTGGTTCATGGGTTAACGCTCAACCACTGAGCCATGCTGGCCGGGAGCCACTGTAAATTGATAGGCATTCCATTGAATTTAGATTGGTTTGGAAAGAAGTGACATCTTTATGATATTGAATCTTCTAATGTATGAACATAGATTGTGCTTTCATTTATTAAGCTTCATTATTTTCTCTTGGTATTTTTTCTACTTCTCTGTGTAGTGTACTTGCACATCTTTCATTAGACTTACTCCAAGGGATTTGAAGTTTTAATATAGTTTAAGGCTGTTAATGTGCTAAATAGTATTGCTGTGAAATATCTTTATTTCTTATCCTTAAACTTTTTACTTATTTTATTGAATCAGGTATGATCTTCAGTGCAATGTTGAATAGAAATGGTGGTACTGGGTATTTTCATCTTATTCTACTCTAGGAGGGAAAGCTTTCACTATCATACTAGTAAATATGCTTATTGTGGGTTTTTGTACATACTTCTTACCATATTACAGATGTGTCTGTCTTTTCATCATTTGCTGGGATTTTTTAATATGAATAATGGTTTTATCAAAAGATTTTTCTAACCTATTGGATTGAACACATGTTAATGTTACATTGTGAATTTTCATGGAATAAATCCAGTGAGATCATGATAGTATTCTTTTCACATATCATTGGCTTTAGTTTCCTATCACTTTTTAAGATTTTTGTGTATATTTATAAGTGAGATTGTTATATAATACTCCTTTCTGTAATGTACATGCCAGATTTGGTATCAAGGTCATGCTGTGCTTATAACACTAGTTGGGAAACTCTTTCTGTGGAAGAGTCTGTATAAAGTTGCTCTTATATCTTCCTTAAATAATTAGAAAAATTCATCAGTGATGCCATCTGAGCTATGAGTTGTCTTAATTTAGCAGAGTTTAAATAGTCAATTTCTTTGATAGCTGTAAGATTATTCATATTCAGATTTCTTGCATTGGTTTTGATTGTTGGTTTTGTTTTTGTTTCTTTAGGAATTTTGACTTTTTCATATACTTTTTCCAATTTATTGGCATAAAAAACGTTGAGTTTCTATACTGATAGCCCTTTTATTTTATATGTCTGGCATCAGTTTTGCCTTTAATCAACTCTAGAGTATGTCTGCTCTCTATTTCATCAATTTTTACTCTGATTTACTGTTTCTGTCCTGTTTAATGTGCTGTTTTTTTTCTAACTTACTGATAGGCATAATTATCTCACTAATTTTTAGTCTTTATTATTTTCAGTTGTACTCCTTATATTTTAAAACCTTAACTATAGTTTTTGCTAAATCCAATAAGTTCTTATATATCATAATTTCATTATCATTCAAAATATTTTTCAATTTCTTTTTTAAAAATTTATCTTTATTGTTGAAAGTGTTACAGATGTCCCCTTCCCACTCCCAGTTCTTTACCATACTATTGTCTGTGTCCATGGCTTATGCATATATACATATAAGTTCTTTAGTTAATCTCTTCCTCTCCCCCACCCCCCAACAGAATTATCAGTCTGTTGCATGCTTCCATGTCTCTTGATCTATTTTGTTCATTAGATTCCACATATAAATGAAATCATGTGATATTTGTCTTTCTCTGACTGGCTTATTTTACTTAGCATCATAATCTCCAGGTCCCTCCATGTTGTCTCAAGGGTAAGAGATCCTTTTTTATAGCTGCATAGTATTCCAGAGTGTAAATGTACTACAGTTTTTAATCTACTCATCTATTGATGGACACTTGGGTTATTTCCAGATTTTAGCTATTGTAAATTGTGCTGCTATGGACACAGGGATGCATATATTCTTTCTGATTGGTATTTCAAGGTTCTTAGGATATATTACTAGAAGTGGGAACACTGGGTCAGATAGCAGTTACATTTTTAATTTTTTGAGGAAACTCCATACTGTTTTCCATAATGGCTGCACCAGTCTGCATCCCACCAGCAGTGTACTAGGGTTCCTTTTTCTCCACATCCTGGTCAACAATTATTGTTGGTTAATCTATTGATGGTAGCCATTCTGGCATGTGTGAGATAGTACCTCATTGTGTTTTTAATTTGCATCTGTCTGATGATTAGTGACATTGAGCATTTTTTCATATGTCTCTTGGCCATTTGTATGTCCTCTTTAGAGAAGTGTCTATCTAGGACTCAGTGGTCGCCAACCTTTTGGACCTCACGGACCACCAGTGGACCACCGGTTAGCGACTGCTGATCTAAGTCTTAGCCCACTTTTAAATTGGATCGTTTGTCTTTCTTTTGTTTAGTTGTATGAGCACTTTATATATTTTTAAAATTAACTCCTTATCAATGTATCATTGGCAAATATGTTCTCCCATACAGTGGGCTTCCTTTTCGTTTTGATGCTGGTTTCTTTTGTGCAGAAGCTTTTTATTTTTATGTAGTTCCATTTGTTTATTTTTCCCTTTATTTCTCTTGTTCTAGGCTATGTTATCAGTGCAAATTCTGCTACATGAGATGTCTGATACTTTGCTGCCTACATTTTCTTCTAGAATTTTTATGGTTTCATGACTTACGTTTAAGTATTTTATCTACCTTGAGTTTATTCTTGTGTATGGTGTAATTTGGTCTAGTTTTATTCTTTTGCATGTATCTGTCCAATTTTCCCAACACTATTTATTGAAGAGACTGTCTTGACTCCATTGTATGCTCTTGCCTCCTTTGTCAAATATTATTTGAATGTAATGGCTTGGGTCAGTTTTGAGGTTCTCTGTTCTGTTTTATTGATGTATGTGCCTGTTCTTGTGCCAGTACCAGGCTGTTTTGATTGCAGAGGCTTTGCAGTATAGCTTGATATCCGGTATTATGATTCCTCCAACTTTGTTCTTGTTTCTTAAGATTGTTGCAGCTATTCGGGGTCTTTTTTGGTTCCATATAAATTTTTGGAGTAATTTGTTCTAGATATGTGAAGTATCTATCTAGGTCCTTGGCCCATTTGGTATTTCCTATGCCATTGGTATTTCATTAGGGATTGCATTGAATCTATAGATTGCTTTGGGTAATTTGGACATTTTAATGGTGTTAATTTTACCAATCCATTAATACAGTATATTCTTCCACTTGTTTATACCTTCTGTCTCATTGTAAAATGTTCTGTAGTTTTCTGAGTACAGGTCTTTTACCTCCTTGGTTAAGTTTATTCCTAAGTATCTCAATTTTTTTGTTATTGCAATGGTAAATGTGATTGTTTTTTGTTTGTTTTTCTTTCTGAGAGTTCATTATTAGTGTATAAAAATGCCATCAATTTCTGGGTGTTAATATTGGATCCTGCTACATTGCCAAATTCATTTATTAAATCTAGTAGTTTTTTGGTGGAGTCTTTAGGATTTTCTATGTACAATATCATATCATCTGCGAATAATTAGAGTTTTACTTCCTTCTTTCCAATTTGGATGCCTTTTATTTTTTCTTCTTGTTTGATCACTGCAGCTAGGACTTCCAGTACTGTGTTGAATAAAAGTGGTAAAAGCAGACATTCCTGTCTTGTTCCTGTTCTTAGGGGAAATGGTTTTAAAGTTTTGCCATTGAGTGTGATGTTGGCTATAGGTTTGTCATATATGGCCTTTATTGTATTTTCCAGTTTCTAATATGATTTCATCTTTGATCCAGGTGTCATTTTGATGTGTGTTTCTCAATTTCCAAACATAGATAAATTTTCTGGTTAACTTTGTTAATGATTATTGGCATAATATATTGAAGTAAGAGAACATAGTTGATATTATTTAAATCCTTTAAAATCTCATAGAATTTTCTATGTGGCCCAGCATATGTTCATTTTGGTAAATGTTCCATATATGTTTGAAAAGATTGTGTACTCTACAATCAGATGCTGTGTCCTATGAATGGAATTAGGTCAAGTTTATTAAACACGTTATTTATTTTTCCTGTTAGAGTTGCTGGGGCTTTTTTTGTTTGTTTGTTTTTGTTCTACCTGAATCCTAAAAGAAGTGGGTTAAATTTCTCACTATGTTTGTGTATTTGTCTATTTATCATTTTCATTCTCAATTTTGCTTTATCAATTTTGCAGCTACATTAAGTATCTACAAATTTAGAATTTGATATCTTACTAATAATGCAAACCTTCTAATATTCTGAAATGGATTTAGCTCTAGAAATGGATTTTGCCTTGAAGCCTAATTTGTTATTAATACAAGGTCACTAATAACTTTGGTCAGTATTTGAATAGTGCATCTTTTTTTCATCCTTTTGTTTTTAACTTTATCTGTATAATTTAGGTGGATCTTGTAGGCAGCTTATGACCTCATTTTGATAAAAGTATAATCCATATAACCATCACCAGAAATTTCCATCACCTTAGCAAGTTCCTTATGTGAATCCCACTCCAATAAGCAACCACTGTGTGATCTCAATCACTAGAGATTAATTTGTCTATTCTTGAATTTCACATAAATTCAGAATGTGAAATATTACAGAATGTGCTAGTTGGTGTTTGATTTATTCTCCATAAAACAATGTTCTGGAGCTTTAGCCGTACTATTGCATTGTAACATAGGCCTTTTTAAAAAATTGGTGAGTATATTCTCTTAAATGAATAATAGATAATAATTGGTTTATCCATTCTCCTGGTTATAGACATGTAGGTTGTTTTCAGCTTTTGGGTATCACGAATATCGATGGTGTGAAAATTCTTTTACAGCTCTTTTTGTAGACATAGGCATTCATTTCCTTTTGAGTAAATAGGAGTAGAATTTCCAGTTCATATATAAATAGCTTAAGTTGTCAAACAATTGTCCAAAGTAGTGGTATCCTTTTACCCTTCCCCCCAGCAATGTATAGAATTCTAGTCATTCTATAGCCTTACCATTATGTGTCTTTTTCACGTGAGTTATCCTGGTGGGTGTAAAATGGTATTTCATTGGGCTTTTAATCTGTATTTCCCAGATGGCTAATAACATTAAACATCTTTGTCTGGGCCTATTTGTCATTCACATATCTTTTATGAAGTCACTATTTAAGTCTTTTGTCCATTTTTATTTGTGTGTTTTTTTGTCTTGCTTATTACAGATTTGTTTAAATTCTTTATATATTACAAATACAACTCTTTTGCTAGGTATATTTATTGCAAATATTTTCGCAAGTATATTTATCGTGAATGTTTTCTTTGATTCCATGGTTTGCCTTTTCATTTTTTTAAATGATGTCTTCTGTTGAAGAGGACCTTTCATTTTAATGAAGCCTATGTTGTCAGTTTTGTCTTTTTTTGGTTTATAACTTTTTGGTTCTCTAAGTAAGCTCTGCCTGCAATAAGGTCTCAAAGATATTCTATGTGTTTCTCATGTTACTAGCTTTGCATTTAGTTCTTTGAGCCATCTACATTAATTTTTCTGTATTGTGGTTTCTACTCAGTGGCCTGGCATCATCCTTAGCACATAGGTAAGAGTGTCTTTATTATCTGGCTGCTTTTAAGATCTGCTCTTTATCTTTTGTTTTCACCAATTTACTGTAGTATCTACGTGCATAATATACTTTGGGTTCACTGAGTTTCTTGGATCAGAAATTCTATTATTTGGGACATTGTCAGCTATTATTTCTTGAAATAGTTTGTTTACCCAATTCTCTTACTTTACCTATGGGATTCTAATTTCACACATCTATATATATAAAAGGCTAATATGCTAAGTACCCAACCATTCAACCAGTAGCCATGACACTCACTGACCACCAAGGGGGCAGACGCTCAACACACAGGCATGGAAACATGGAACAGACTGCTGAATCTCAGAGGGGAGGGTGGAGGGGGAGGGAAGGAAGATATTAACCAAAGATCTTATATGCATACTAGAGGCCCGGATTCGCACACTGGTGGGATCCCTTGGCCTGGCCTGCAGGTATCGGGCCAAATCTGAGCACCAGGCCTCCAACATCCCCCAAGGATCCCCGCATTGCGAGAGGGCACAGGCCAGGCTGAGGACCCCGGTGCACAAATCCGTGCACCGGGCCTCTGGTGTTAAATAAACTGTTATATACTATCTCACAAGTGACTGAGGCCTGTGTGTTTTCCCCCCATCTTTTTCTTTCAGTTCTTAGGATCACATTATTTCTACATGATCTGTCTTTAAGTTCAGTTTCTCCCTTCTACTGTCTGTACTGTACATCTAGTATATCTTTTTCCTTCAGATATTGTCCTTAATTCTAGAATTTACATTTGGTTCTTTTTTATATTTTTTTATGTTTAGATTCCCCTTCTGTTCACTCAATATGGCTCTTTTGCTTTGAGCCCTAATTATATTTAGTAGTATAAGAGGCACTTTCAAAGTACAATTCGGCAAATGCCAACATCTGGATCAGCTCAGGATCTGTTGCTATTTACTCTTTTTTCTCTTGACCTTAGGTCACATTATATTTGCATATCTAGTAATTTTTTTTTATACCATCCACTACAGGAGATATGTTGCAGAGGTTTTAGATTATCTTATCTTCTGCTAAAGAGTGTTGCATTTTGTTTTTTAGAAGGTCAAATTATAGGCTAGTCATTTTGAAGTTGTGGAAGCTTTTACACTTGCTTTTACACTTTGTTAGGATGGTTCTTTTGGAATGTTGCCTTTAGCCTTATTCCTGGGATCTTGTCTTTACTTATAAAGTATGGCCTATTTGGGTTTTCAGTCAGGGGGTTCACTGGGCCCCCATAACTTGGCAGGATTCAAACTCCCATCTCTTCTTTTCTTGTTCAGCTTTTTTTTTTTTTTTAATATATTTTTATTGATTTCAGCAAGGAAGGGAGAGGGAGAGAGAGAGAGAAACATCAGTGATGAGAGAGAATCAATGACTGACTGCCTCCTGCATGCCCCACACTGGGGATCAAGCCACAACCCAGGCATGTACCCTTTCTGGGAATCAAACCATGACCTCCAGGTTCATATGTTAACACTTAACCACTGAATCATGCTGGTTGCACTCTGTTCAGCTTTTGTTAGGCTTTCAGCTGTTGCTGTCCTTGAAGGCTCCCCTATTGTATGTGTGGTTTAAGAGTCAGCTGTGGATTTGAGAGGAATTGGTGTATAGATTTGCAGCTCCTTCCTCAGCAGCATCTTCCTTTCTAGGATCTCTCTTCTTCATTTCCAACCACACTGGTAGCTCTCATCCTTGTCCTCCAGCCAGTAGCACTGACAAGTTTGTGAGGGCTATTTCAGTACAAGCTGCCACCACCGTTACTGGACTCCTAACTCCTAACTTTCACTTTTAATCTGAGTATTCAATAATTTCACATTTAATATAATTGGCAATGTATTTATGTTTAAACCTTTAATTTTACACTTGGCTTTTTAATTACCCTGTCCTATGTTCTTTGGATTGAACTTGGTTTTTAATGCCATATTTTCCCCTTTGTTTATCTTGGTTACATTCTTTTATTATTCTTTAAATGTTTACTCTAGAAATTACCTTTAGCATCCTTGACTTATTCAAGTCTAATATAAGGTATTACTTTTATCATGTTCCAGCAATGCGAGGATCTCAAATCCAATTTCTCTGCTTCCTGCCTTTTATGCTCCTATAGTGTATTTTAATTTTGTAACTTAGACCTCATAGGACATTTATTATTGGTATACAGTCAACAGTCCTGTCAATTTCCTCCACATTTAATCTTTCCTTTGCTTTATATTCTGTCTGCATTTCTGACTTTTCATCTGGGATTATTTACTCCATTCTGAAGAACACTATTTTGTATTTCTTTTAATATACTCTTCTGGTGCTCAGTTATCTGTTTGAAAATGTCTTAATATCATATTTTCTTAATTGAGCTTTTATTTACATATAATAAAAAGCGTAGTTCAATGAATTTTTAGCTTGTACTTAAGTATTGTCAAGATAAAGAACATTTCCATTATTGCTTGAAAGCATATCCATTCTTACCTCACCAACATACCCCCCTTCTGTGATTTTAAACTTGATATAAATGGAGTCATATGTACTCATTTATGCTACTTTCTTTTACTCAAAATACTGTTTTTCAGATTCATTCATGTTTCGATTTCTGAGTAGTATTCCATTGTGTTAATATACCATGATTTCTTTATCTAGTCTCCTATTAATGGACATTTAAATGGAGTCCAGTTTTGAACTGTAATGAATAATGCTGCTATGAATATTTGTATACAGTTCTTTTTATAGACACACATGTTACTCTTGTGTACATATACCTGAGGGTGAAATTTCTGGTTAATGTTTATTATTTATCATTGTGTAACAGTACCTTAAAACAGAATGAACATGTATTATCTCATCATTTTGGGGACTCAGAAATTCAGTTTATAGCTGGGTTAAGGCTCTTCAGTGTCTTCACAACATGGGAACTGTCCTCCTCATAATGAGTAATCCACCAGAGCCCAAGGTGTAATCCCCAATGTCTTTATGCCCTTATCTGTCCTTTCCTAATAGCCTGTTGATTACAGCTTCAGCCCCATTCACAGTGGGAAGAACCATAGGGCCATCTGTGCTGGCTACCACAGGCGGTAAAGGCATATTTAACTCTGTAAGAAACTGCTCTTTTCCAAAGTGGTTGCATATTCTTTTTCATTCCCACCAGCAATACATGAAAGGGCCATTTGCTCCATATCTTCACCAACAGTTATTTTTAATTTTAGCTGTTTTGGCAGGTCATAATCATTTTCCAGGTCTATTTTCATTGGATATAGAATTCTTTGTTTTCAGTTATTGTCTTTCAGACCTTTGAAAAAAACATATATCCAATTTTCTTCTGGTTTCATCTGTTTTTATTGAAGTCAGTGTCAGTTGTGTTGCTCTCTTGATATTGTGTCATTTTTTCCTCTGAGTGCTTTCAGGATTTCTTGTCTTTGAGTTTCAGCACTTTTTGACGTACGTAGGTGAAGTTTTCATTGGATTTATGCTGTTGGGCTCATAGTATTCTTTGCATCTGTGATTTGATATTTTTCAAGTTGGAAAATTTTCAACAATTATCTCATCAATATTGCTTTTGCTCCATATTCTCTTCTCACATTCTCAGACTACTGGTACTTATAGTGAAGGGTTTGGTGTGGTGTTTTGTGTTTTTTTTCCATCTTTCATACGCTTTACTGTATTTTCCATAATTTTTTCCCATGCTTCGGTCTAGATATTTTCTTCTAGTCCTTCATTCATTTCTTTAATCTATTTTTTCTAACTAATTCTAATCTGATTGTAAATCTATCCATTAAGTTCTTGATTTCAGTTATTACCAATAGGTTTTGTTTGTTTTACTTTTTCTATGCTGAAAATGTTAGGTTTATTTTATTTTCTTAAACTGGTTAGACATAGCTGTTTTAAAGTCCATTTTTAATGACAATAACAGAGGGGAAAGTTGATGATTACTGGAGTTGGATAATGGATTCTACTTTTGTGTATAAATGAAACATTTCCTAATAAAGTTAAAAAGAAAGCTGTCTGATAAACATTCCCTGGAGCACCAGCATTTCTCTTCATTGTCTTTTAGCTTGATTGTTGGTAATACTAACTTGTCTCCTTGTGTGCATAATTTATGTTTTATTGCATTCTAAATATTGTTTAGTGAAGTACTATAAATAATTTGCAGCTCTAATTCAGAGTCAGCAAACCTGCAACCCAGGAGCCAAATCCAGCCATGCCAATTTATTTACTTATTGTCCATGGCTGCTTTCATGCTACAGCAGCGAAGATGACAGAGACCTTGGCATGCAGACCTACAGATATTTACTGTGTGGCCCTTTGCAGAAACTGTTCTCCAATGCCTGCTCTGCATGTTTTCCTCCAGACACGCAAACCCAATCCCCCTATCACTAACCTGTGATACTTGTGAGTAAAAATCTAAACTATCTTTTCTAGTTTAGATCTGTGTCCACCCCAGTACTCTAACACCTCCCACTGCCTTTACCCTAAACCTGTGTTTACAATCTTTGTGCCTTTTTGTTGTTGTTGTTTTGTTTTTTACTTAGGAAATTGGCTAGACTCTCCAGTACAGTGTAGAAAAAGAAGTGTTAAGAGTGGACATCCAAAAATAAAAAATTAAAATTAAAATAAAGTGGACATCCACACCTTGTTCTTAAGTAATTACTAAAATTAAGAAATAACAACCAAAACGTTTATGAGAATGTGGAGGATTTAGATATTTATAATTTCTTTTGGGAGAATAAAATATTGGACTTCTTTGGAGGACCCCTCATATTAAATTAAACATATATCTACCCTATGACCCAGCAATTCTACCCTTAGTTATTTGCCCAAGAGAAATGAAAATACATATTTACAAGAAGACTTGTGAGAAAGTGTTTACCTACAGCCTTATGCATAATAACCAAAAACTTAAAAGCCACCCATATATTTTTCAACATAAGAATGGACAGAGAAACCAAGATGGCGGCATAGGTAAACATCTAAACTGCTGCCTCACACAGCAATTTCAAAACTACAACTAAATGACAAAACGGACATCATCCAGAACCACAGGAAGGCTGGCTGAGTGGAAATTCTACAACTAGAAGGAAAGAGAAAAGCACACTGAGACACAGAGGAGCTGCATGAGGCAGAAGTACTAAGACATGTGTGTGGAGAGGACTGGCAACTGAGTGCGCGGCTGGCTTTCTCAAGCAGGAGGAAGACAAAAGCTCCCAACTACGCTGAGCTCCAGTTCCAGGAGAGATTCTGGGGACCCAGGCTCATTCGGGGAGAAACTGGACTGTCTGGCAGCGGGTGGAACTTGAGGGCAGCTTTCTCTCAGAGGTGCTTGCAGCAATTACCATGGGACACTGAGACACAGGGGCCTATTAGGGCAGGGCTGACAGGAAACCAATGCTGTCTGCTTCACCCTGAGACTCCGCCCCATTCAAGCTGAGCACAGAGGCTTTTTTGCAAGTCTTTTCCCATAAGGGTGTCTCCAGCACAGAAGTTCTCCCAGCGTAGACACAGCTGATCCTCACAGCCAATTGGCCTGGAGGCCAATTCCTCCCAGTGATACCAACAGCAATCAAGGCTTAACTACAACAAGACTGTGCACACAGCCCACAAAGGGGTGCACCAAGAGTGTCCACCTCAGGTAACTGGGGAGGCTGAGCCACTGGGCCCTAGACGACACCTAGCACACAAAGCCACTCTGTCAATTCAGGGAAGCAGCGAAAATGCAGAGACAAAGAAACAGATCACAAACAAAAGAAATGGAGGAAAGCAAACAACTGGATATAGAGGTCAAAACCACGGTTATAAGGTTTTTCAAGAATTTTTTAGAAAAGGCCGATAAATTTAGTGAGACCCTCGAGGATATGAAAAAGGACCAACTAGAAATTAAGCATACACTGATTGAAATAAAAAATATTATACAGAGATCTAACAGCAGACTAGAGGATTGCAAGAATCAAATCAAAGATTTGAAATACAAAGAAGCAAAAAACACTCAACCGGAAAAGAAAAAAGAATCCAAAAATATGAAGATAGTGTAAGGAGCCTCTGGGACAACTTTAAGCGTACCAACATCTGAATTATGGGGGTGCCAGAAGAAGAGAGAGAGCAAGATACTGAAAACCTATTTGAAGTAAATAATGACCGAAAACTTCCCCCACCTGGTAAAAGAAATAGACTTACAAGTCCAGGAAGTGCACAGAACCCCAAACAAAAGGAATCCAAAGAGGACCACACCAAGACACATCATAATTAAAATGCCAAGGGCAAAAGACAAAGAATATTAAAAGCAGCAAGAGAAAAACAGTTAATTACCTACAAGGGAGCACCCATACGATTGTCAGCTGATTTCTCAACAGAAACTATGCAGGCCAGAAGGGAGTGGCAAGAAATATTCAAAGTGATGAATAGCAAGAACCTACAACCAAGATTACTCTACCCAGCAAAGCTATCATTCAGAATTGAAGATCGGATAAAGACCTTCACAGATAAGAAAAAGCTAAAAGAGTTCATCACCACCAAACCAGTATTATATGAAATGCTGAAAGGTATTCTTTAAGAAGAGGAAGAAGAAGAAAAAGGTAAAGATAAAAATTATGAACAACAAATACATGTCTATCAACAAGTGAATCTGAAAATCAAGTGAATAAAAAAATCTGATGAACAGAATAAACTGGTGAATATAATAGAATCGGGCATAGAAAGGGAGTGGACTGACAATTCTCAGGGGGAAAGGGGTGTAGGGGTGTGGGAAGAGACTGTACAAAAATCATACACCTATGGATGAGGACAGTGCGGGGGGGTGGGGTAAGGGCAGAGGGTGGAGTGGGAACCAGGTGGGCGGGAGATATAGGGGGAAAAAAGAGGAACAATTGTAATAATCTGAACAATAAAGATTTATTAAATTTAAAAAATAATAAAAACATTAAAAAAAAAGAATGGGTAGCCTTGTCCTGTGTGTCTCAGTGCTTGGGCATTATCCCTTGTACCAGGAGGTTACCTGTTTGATTCCAGGTCAGGCCACATGCCAGGCTATGGGCTTAATCCCCGGTCGGGGGCATGCAGGAGGCAGCCTATCAATGTTGCGCTCTCACATCGAAGTTTCTCTCTCCCTGTCCCTTACTCTCTCTCTAAAAATCAATAAACTATTTTTTTTTTAAATTTAATGGACAGGAGAGAATCCAAGATGGCGGCGTAGGTAAACACCTAAACTGCTGCCTCCCGCAACAATTTCAAAAATACAACTAAAAGACAAAACATCTATCACCCAGAACCACGGGAAAGCTGGCTGAATGGAAGTTCTACAACTAGAAGGAAAGAGAAAAGAGCATTGAGACGTGCACAAGTGCTGAAAAGCTGAGGTACGGAGGCGCGTGATCCGGGCTGGCGGCAGGCATTGCTTTTTTCAACCCAAAGGGAGACAAGCCCCCGATTACTCTGAAATCCAGTTTCTGGGGAGACGCGGGGGACCCAAACTCCTACGGGGAGAAGCTGGACTGTCTGCCAGTGAGGGTGGCTTGCTTGCAGAGCTGCGTGCAGGAATAATTGTTTATGGCACTGGGGCACGGGACTGCCGACAGGGACGCAGAGCCGGCTAACTAGCAGCCATTGCTGTTTGCCACGCCCTAGCCTAGTGACACCCCGAGACCCCGCCCTGCACAACCTACAAACCCACCCAAGCTCCAAGCAGCGGCTTTTGCATAAGAAAGCCCTGCCCTATGGCAGCTTAACCTAGCAAACTTGCAGCCCGGGTCAGACAGCTCCAAAACCTCCAAA
Organism: Corynorhinus townsendii; assembly: GCA_026230045.1. NCBI lineage: Eukaryota > Metazoa > Chordata > Mammalia > Chiroptera > Vespertilionidae > Corynorhinus > Corynorhinus townsendii. The sequence goes on from JAPDVU010000007.1 coordinate 90,705,912, forward strand.
CCATAAGCAAAGAGGAGAAAACTGTAGCTCTCACTGTAGCTCCTGCTGGGTGGCCTCAGACAATAGCTGACCTGCACCCCATTGGAGATCCAGAAGCCAGTGTACCTAGTGGTCAGAGTGAGACACCAGATTTCAACTCCTCACATCCATAAGTGACACATTCAAGAGGCAGACTCAGTGAGCCCCAAAGCCCCACTGAAACAAGTCCTGCCCCATAAGCGTGTCTTCAGCGCAGCAGTTCTTCCATTATAGACACAGCGAGTGCTCACAGCTAATTGGCCTGGAGGTCAATTCCTCCCAGTGTACCAACGGCAATTAAGGCTTAACTATACCAAGACTTTGCACTCAGCCCACAAAGGGGTGTACCAAGAGCATCCACCTCATTTGATTGAGGAGGCTGAGCTACTGCCCCCTATAGATCACCTACCACACAAAGCTACTCCATCAACACAGGGAAACAGCCACAATGTGGAGACAAAGAAACATGTCACGAATGAAAGAAACGGAGGAAAACAAACTACTGGATGACACAGAGTTCAGAACCACATGTATAAGGTTACTCAAGAATCTTAAAACCGCTGAAAAACTTGATGAGACCTTTAAGGATATTAATGAGAATGCCAAAAAAATGGAAAAGGATCAGTCAGAAATGAAGCATACACTGTCTAAAATAAAGAATATACAGAAACTCAACTGTAGATCAACGTACCCCAAGAATCAAACCAAAGATCTGAAATATGTGGAAACAAAAAACATCCAACCAGAAAAACAAAAAGAAAAAAGAATCCAAAAATATGAAGATAGTGTAAGGAGCCTCTGGGACAACTTTAAGCGAACCAACATCCGAATTTTTGGGGTGCCAGAAGAAGGGAGAGAGCAAAATATTGAAAACCTATTAGAAGAAATAATGACAGAAAACATTCCCTACCTGGTGAAAGAAATAGACTTACAAGTTCAGGAAGTGCACAGAACCCCATACAAGAGGAATCCAAAGAGGACCACACCAAGACACATCATAATTAAAATGCCAAGGGCAAAAGACAAAGAGAATATTAAAAACAGCAAGAAAAAAACAGTTAATTACCTACAAGGGAGTACCCATACGACTGTCAGCTGATTTCTCAACAGAAACTATGCAGGCCAGAAGGGAGTGGCAAGAAATATTCAAAGTGATGAACAGCAAGAACCTACAACCAAGATTACTCTACCCAGCAAAGCTATCATTCAGAGTTGAAGGTCAGATAAAGAGCTTCACAGACAATTAAAAGCTAAAGGAGTTCATCGCCACCAAACCAGGATTACATGAAATGCTGAAGGGTATTCTTTAAGAAGAGGAAGAAGAAGAAAAAGGTAAAGATAAAAATTATGAACAACAAAATGACATCAAATACATACCTACCAACAAGTGAATCTAAAAATCAAGTGAATAAAAAATCTGAAGAACAGAATGGACTGGTGAATATAATAGAATCAGGGACATAGAAAGGGAGTGGACTGACGATTCTCAGGGGAAGCAGGTGTGAGGGGTGCGGGAAGAAATTGGACAAAAATCTTACTCCTATGGATGAAGACAGTGGCGGGGGGTAAGGGCATGGGGTGGGGTGGAGAATCAGGTGGAGGGGAGCTATGGGGGAAAAAATAGAAAAACACCTGTAATAATCTGAACAATAAAGATTTATTAAAAAAAAATTTAATGGACAAAGTGTGATATAGTCATACAATAGAATACCACACCACAATAAGAGAGAATTAACTACCAAATAGGGCAGTGGGTAAAAGTAGGTATACAGTTGTGAATATGTGAAACATTTTATTCTTGTATTATTTATTCATTATTGTATTACTTCCCATATGAACAACTGTAAACCTACTATTGCCCACCCCTGTGTATATGAATTTCAAAAATACTGTTCAGTGGAAAAAGCTAGACATAATTGAGTGTATAGTTTGTGGTTCCACATGCATGAAATCCAAAGAATCAAAACTGATCCATGATATAGAAGTCAAAAAGGGCTTGCCTGGGAAAGGTGCAAGAATAACTGGAATGTATACAAGGGGACTTCTGGGACTGTGGAAATATTCTTTATCTTCTTTTGGGCAGAAGTTACACAAGAATATGAAATGTCAAAATTTATTGAGCTGAAAACCTACACTATGCACTTTATGTTAGTTATACTTCAGGAAATATATGCAATGTTTTTAAAGCCCTGTGTTATAAACATTGAAATTATTCCTGGTTTTCAAATGAGAGAACTGAGGCAAAGAGAGGTTAATTGACTTGTCTAGTAATATGCAGTTGGTGGCAAAACTAATAAGCAAAGTTGAACAGTCTGGCTTAAAAGTCTGCACCCTCAGTCAGTATACTGCTCTTGTCTCATACACTGGGGATCATTAAGTGTAATTCTAGGACTTTAGCCTACAGATAAACTCACATAGTGTTCAAACCACAAGGTTAATAATTGTGCAGAGTTAATAATTGCAATATTGTTGATTTAATGGGGGTCTGATTATATAAATTGTAATATCATTCAATATCTTCCTATATAATAAAGAGGTAATATGCTAATTGACCATCACTCCAATAAGATGGCAGCCCCCATGTGGTCAAAGATGGCCGCCTCCATGTGGACACAAGATGGGCGCCACAAGATGGCCAGCAGGGGAGGGTAGTTGGGAGGGACCAGGCTTGCAAGGGAGGGCAGTTGGGGGCAACCAGGCCAGCAGGGGAGAGCAGTTGGGGTGACCAGGCCAGCAGGGGAGGGTGGGGAGGGCAGTTAGGGGCAACCAGGCCTGCAGGGCAGGGCACTTACTGGTGACCAGGCTGGCAGGGGAATGCAGTTAGGGGTGACCAGGCCAGCAGGGGAAGTTGGGGAGGGCAGTTAGGGGTGACCAGGCTGGCAGGGGAGGATATTTAGGGGTGACCGGGCCAGCGGGGGAGGGCAGTTGGAGGTGACCAGTTCTGCAGTGGAGGGCAGTTGGGAGCGACTGGGCTGGCAGGGGAGGGTAGTTAGGGGTGACCAGGCTGGCAGGGCAGGGCAGTTAGAGCCAATTGGACCATTAGGGGAGGGCAGTTAGGGGCAACTAGGCTGGCAAGGGAAGGAAGTTAGGGGTGACTGGGTCAGCAGGGGAGGGCAGTTGGGGGTGACCAGGCCTGCAGGGGAGAGCAGTTGGGGGGATCAGGCCTACAGGGGAGGGCAGATGGGGGGGACCAGGCCTGCAGGGGAGGGCAGTTGGGGGGGACCAGGCCTGCAGGGGAGGGCAGTTGGGGGGGACCAGGCCTGTAGGGGAGGGCAGTTAGGGGCAATCAGGCTGGCAGGGGAGCAGCTAGGCATCAATCACGCTGGCAGTGGAGTGGTTAGGGGGTGATCAGGCAGTCAGGCAGGCGAACGGTTGGGAGCCATCAGTCCTGGATTGTGAGAGGGATGTCCCAGATTGGAGAGGGTGCAGGCTGGGCTGAAGGACACCCCCTTTCCCCCTCTCCCCCCCCCCCCCCGTGCATGAATTTCATGCACTAGGCCTCTATTAATATGATAAAGGAAAAAACAGCTTAAGAAATTTTATATATTTATGTTGATCTCCTCAGTATAGTATAGAGTAAAAAAAAAATAAAATACATAGTAAATGCTACCATCTGTGTTAATAAATAAAGGAGAATGCAGGGGAAACCGTATATACATGTGTTTGAATAAACCTGAAGTATTTTTGAAAGGAGACATAAGAAGCTGAAAAGATCCGTTTCCAAGGTGAGGAACTGAATGGCTGGGAGAAAGGGGTAGGAGGGGGGGACACTTCAGTATATATCCATTTTGTACATTTTGGGTAATGAAGCATGTGAATGTATTACCTATTCAAAAAATTAATGAATACAATTAAATTTGGAAATAACTGAAATAGCTCATCATACAGCTGCCTGAGCTGACAGCAGCCTGCCTCAGGCTTTCAGAACTCTCCCTTCCCTTAATACCAGTCAATACCTGGTGCTCTGTGTACCAGCGTCAGTTTTTCTTCTTGCTCATCAAACCTACCCCATCTTTCTCCCTTCCTTCTTTCCTTTTCTGTCCAGTTCCTGCCGGCTGTCCTTGCTCTCACCATCCTTAGTATCCCCCAGTTTTTGCCTATCTATCTCTTTTCACTTCCACCCCGTAATGTCTGTAAAAATACAGATCCATCTCCTTCATGAATGGGTTGCTAAGGGCCTGGTGTCTAGCAGAGGAGCCCCAGCAGCCTGCTTCCAGAATTCACCTCTAAAACATCATCCCTACCTTCCCCCTCACTTTCATTTTTCCCCCCTCACTTTTAGCTGTCTTTCCATATCATCACTGTGAGATGACTTTAGATAGTGCACAGATGAACATTTAAATTTTCATTGCTAAGTATTTTATTGTCTACTAGGAAAAATAAAACTAGTCCGTGAAACCTATGGGTTTTTAATTTTACCAATGTTATTATTTAGACCAGGCTAAGTTTTTAAAAAGGGTGATTTTTTACAATATTCAGTAGTAAATAATTCAGATGGAACACAGATACAGCAGCCATGGTACCCGTGGAGCCCTGGCCTTTGGGGAGATACTAATTTACTGGGAAGTGGGCCTCATGGAGAGTACACATCCATCAGTGCTAGAGTGCAGTGGCTTGCTGCCCTTCATCCACTATCTGTCCCTTACTGCCTGGAGACATTTTTGTGGTCACCTAAACTGCACTCATTACCCAACCCCACCCCTGTCTTGTCCCCATCTGCTCCCTCCTTAACTTCTAGGTTTAGCTCAAACTTGACCTCTTCTCTGAAATCCTCCCTAGTGTATTAGTTTCCTAGTGCTGCTGTAACAGATTTTGGCAAACTTAATGGCTCACAGGAACACAGATTTATTATTTTACTAGAGGCCCAGTGCACAGATTCGTGCATCAGTAGGGTCCCTTGGCCTGGCCTGTGGGGATTGGGCTGAAACTGGCAGTCCAACACTGCCTGCACTCCTACCTGCAGCTCCTGCTTATCCCAGCCCCACTGCGCCTGCTGTGGGCTTGCGCCCAGTCAGTCCCAACTAGGAGAGGCTCACATTGCCACAGCAGCGCTCACCAACCATGAGCCCTGCATCTGGCACCCGTAGGTCAGCTGAGCAGTGCTCCTGCTGTGGGAGCACACTGACCTCCAGGGGGCAGCTCCTGTATTGAGCCTCTGCCCCCTGGGGGTCATAGAAACTGGTCGACCCATTGTTCGGTTGCTTTTATATATATAGATTAGAGGCCCAGTGCATGAAATTCGTGCACTGGGGTGGGGGAAAATCCCTCAGCCTGGTCTGTGCCCTCTCTCTGTCCAGGACCTCTCAGGGGATGTTGACTGCCAACAGTCAGACATCCCTCGTGTAGTCTGGGGCTCTTGTAGTCCGGGACCCTTTGCTCCTTACTGCCCGCCTGCAGCGGAGGCAGGAGAGGCTCCTGCCACTGCACTCGCCAGCCATGAACCCAGCTTCTAACTGAGTGGGCTCCCCCTGTGGGAGCACACTGACGCACACTGACCACCAGGGGCGGGGAGCAGCTCTGCCCCAGGTGGTCAGTATGCATCATAGCGACCAGTCGTTCCACCTTTCAGTCAATTTGCATATTATGGTTTTATTATCTACTAGAGCCCCGGTGCATGAAATTCATGCACACGGGGGGTTCCCTCAGCCCAGCCTGCACCCTTTCCAATCCAGGACCCCTCAGGGGAGATGTCCAACTGCTAGTTTAGGCCCAATCCCAGGGATCGAGCCTAAACCGCCAGTCGGACATCCCTCTCACAATCCTGGACTGCTGGCTCCTAATCGCTCACCTGCCTGCCGGCCTGGTCGCCCCTAACCACCTCCCCTGCTGGCCTGATCACCCCTCACTGCCTCTGTGTGCCAGCCTGATTGCCCCTAACGCCCCCCCTCCTTGCTGGCCTGGTCGCCCCTAACTGTCCCCTCCTGCTGGCCTGGTCACTCCTAACTGCCCCCCCCCCCCCCCGCTGGCCTGGTCACCCCTTACTGTCCCCCCTGACGGCCTGGTCACCCTCAATCCCCCCCGCTTGCCGGCCTGGTCGCCCCTCACTGCCCCCACCCCCCCCGCCAGCCTAATTACCCCCAACTCCCCCACTGCTGGCTTGGTCGCCCCTCACGGGCCCCCGCTGGCCTGGTCACTCCACACAGCCTGCTGTTCAGTCACCCCATGCAGCCTGCTGTTCAGGCGATCAGGCAAGCCGGCAGGGGAGCAGTTAGGGGGTGATCAGGCCAGCAAGCAGAGGCGCTTAGGGGTGAACAGGCAGGCAGGTAGAGTGGTTAGAGGCAATCAAGCAGGCCAGCAGGGGAGCAGTTAGGGGGTGACCAAGCCAGCAGGGGAGCAGTTAGGGGGCAACCAGGCTGGCAGGGGACCAGTTAGGAGGTGATCAGGCTGGCAAGCAGAGGCAGTTAGGGGCATCAGGCAGGCAGGCAGGCGTGTGGTTAGGAGCCAGTGGTCCTGGATTGCGGGAGGGATGTCCAACTGCCAGTTTAGGCAGCATCCCGGATGGGGCCTAAACCAGCAGTCAGAAATCCCCCAAGGGATTGGAGAGGGTGCAGGCTGGGCTGAGGGACACCCCCTTCCCCCCCCCCCCCCCCCCCGTCCATGCACAAATTTCGTGCACTGGGCCTCTAGCATAGGATAATAGTGGAAGTCAGAAGTCTGAAATCAGTTTCACTGGCTTAAAGTCAAGATGTTGACAGAGCTGATTCCTTCCAGAGGCTCTGAGGGGATACTTTATTTCCTTACCTTTTTTAGCTTCTGGTGGCTCCCTTAGCTGGTGGTCCTTTCATCCTTCTTCAGGGCACATCATTGCAGTCTCCTCTTCCATCTTACATCCCCTTCTCCCTGGCTCCAACTGCCCAATTATATTTATAGGGCCCACTGGATAAATCAGGCTCCTTACCCATCGAAAGATTCTTAGTCTAATAGCATCTGTGAGTTTCCTTTTGCCACAGAAAGTAATGTAGCCAAAGGTTCTTGGATCGGGGTATGAAAGTCTATGGAGGAATAGCCATTATTGAGCCTTCTGCACCTGGCATTCCTACTCTCTTGGATACTTACATTGGGCTTTACCTCTGTGCTCCCACAACTCTGTCCATCGTTTGGTGTCTCATTGAATGTCTGCTACCTGAACAGTCCTCCCACTGTGAGCCTCCTGAGGGCAGGAATGGGGTTGTACTTACCTTGACTGCCTGTGTTCGTGTAGTCAGGTAGAAGGCCACATGTTTGAGGAAGTAGACCAAGAAGTGCAAAATGGTGATTGTTAGAAGAACAGTGGAACCCAACCAGAGGCTCCCAGTAAGAAGGACTAAATGGGATCATGTATAAAAGTAAGAGAAGAATACCTGATAGTAATGACCTCTTAGTCAAGGCAGCTAGTTTCATCATTGGTTCTGTTGATTTTATTGTTTATGATGTGAAAGGTTATATATTATGTTATTCTTGACAAACAGGAAAGTGGAGGCTAAACTCTTTATTACTAAGCACTTACATTTATATTTAAAGAATATAAATATATATCTTTATATTTAAAGAAATCTTTTGTGATTTTAAATATTTTCCCCAGAGTTGTTAGAATGACAAAAATGTAGAAACTACTAAAGGATTTGCTTGGGATGACCATGGACTTGTGGAGCAAGCCACCATCTACTGTGCAATGCTCTGGTTTGAGTGGGTGGTGACTGATTACCAGGAAGTATTGTGCAGAGTGAGACCTTAACCCTTAGATCTTGTTAGGTTAAGAGATGGTAGAGTTTAAAGGAAGGGTTAAAAATACGCATGACTGTCAACCCACATTAAGTAACTGAATTTATGGATCCTCATAAGACTTCTGGCTTTTTGAAGCCACTCTAACATAAGACAGATGTGCCTTTATATTCAGCTAATTCTCACTGAGCACCTGGTAAATTCCTGGCACCATCCTAAATTCTCCTGAAGGCCCCTTGGTGTTCATTAAAGGAACTACTAGATTTCATGTACCTTTTGTCTCCATCCTGTTGTATTCAATGGTGTTTCTATCAGTGTATATAACCTAGAGATCCGGGCATTGTTTGCATGAGTTTTAGAGTTGTTTAGAAGTTGCAATCTTTTGTTCACTTTTTAATGTACTGAGTTGTTCATCCTTAAAAGGCACCATATGTCATTTTGGGGATGACAGCATCCCATGTGCCACTCCAAGAAAAGGGCTTGCAGTCAAGAGAGGTCCTAGAATGTAAGGGCAGGGTACACCTTGTTCTGAGAGAGCCAAACAAGTCCACTGTAGTTAAAGAAAATAAATTTTAAAACATTTCATGGCAAGTATTTTCATTGGGAACACGTACTGTGACCAGAGATCATGACTACTTGGTGTGCATGAAAGTTACATTTTGAGAATGTCATGAAAAATGGAGAAGTCTATGAAAGGCACTCTAGCTTTAGGAAATAATGCTAGTAGGGATTTTAGATTAAAGAGGTAATAAGATCTGCCTAGGCAGAGTGAAGAGCGATGATTGAGTAGTGAAAAATAAGGTTATCAGACAAGTAAATGGCAGGCTGGAAAATAAAAATGTATCATTGGGATGGCAGAAAGTCATTGCCCGTTTTTCAGAAAGCAAGATATGGAAGTTATCATACCCTCCCCATCATTTAACTTGAATGGTAAAGGAATGATCCTAGAGTTCAAGTGACAGTGGGAGGGAAAAATTATAGTAGTCTCACTTAAAGATTAGGGTCCAATTTATGAACTTATATCAGGGATTGAGTTTCAAGTGTAGATTAAATATAAAATGAAGAACCAGACAGTTCTACAAAATTGGATGCAAGTAACAAAGGACATAAACTGTTGTTGCAGACCAGTTTCAGTTCTGTGGAAGGCAGACCACATGTACCAGTTGAGAACTTGGAATTTGGGACTTTTGTGGGGGTGAGGTGAAAAAAAGTAACTGCTGTCTTTATCCTGTTCAGTATGAGGTGGTGATTAGAGTTTAGATGGTACAGCTAAGCTAAATTCAATCAGATTTAGAATAGTGCTGTCCTCAGCAGATAAAAATGTGAGGCTATGGGAGGGAATTCAATGAGTCATTCTGCCCCAGGGCTAGCCCAGAGCTCCCTAGGGACCATTTGGAAGAAACTACTGGACAATACCCTATCTCATATGTGAACCTGCATCCTGGCGTTACCACTACATAGACAAACTGAATCCATATGTTAAGAAGGATGAAGTGGTTTCTACAGGTATGACAGGCCAAGATTTCAGACTCTTAAAAATCAACAGAGATGCCAATTGCTGTTAAGGAGGCTTTGGTGGAGCTCAGAGGTGGCTAAGTGAGGGAGGTGTGGTCATCTTACCATAGCCACCTGAGCTGGATCCTGGAGGTGAGACACAATTCTACACATAAGCCACCAGCAAAGAGACCCCATCTACTAGCACCGCTTCTTCCTTAGCAAAATCCAAGAGTGATGGAAGGAGATGGAAGGACTGGTAATTCTTCGCTGTAGCTCCTGGGTTTTGCCTGTTGCCTACCATAGGGGATAGAACTGGTGGTTCAGCAGGCAGGAAAGACTTCCCTGGGCATAATCAGCCCTTGCCTAGAGGCCACACAGCCAGCTGCAGTTAGAGAGCTGCCCGTCACCTCTGATCTCAGCTCTGCCTGCACTTCATAGGCGGTGCTCCAAGAAGGGCGTAGCCAGAACATCTTAGAGTTGTGAGAGTAAAGACAGCAACACGGCAAATACTCTTTATCAGAACTCTAGGATAGCATGAAGGAGGGAGATGAGAAAGAAGTATAGCAAGGTCCCTGCCCTCATGGAGCTTAACATTTCTCCTGAATGAGTGAGAGCTTGAACAAATAAATTTAAAAACAATACATAAATAAGCTGATCACACAGTGTAGTAGTACCCTGAAGACAGTGTAGTAGTACCCTAATCTTTAATGCCTGAAGACAAAAGGGGATGATGTGTGTTTTGCAGAGTGAAGTTGGAGTGGGAAGCTGCCTCATTTGGGTGGACCACACAGCTTTCTATGATCTTTGGCAATTGTCCTGAGACCTAAAGAATGAGGAGCATCTTGCCACAGGAGAACTGGTGGAAACGCATTAAGGAAAAGTCTGAAGACAGAAACAGGAACAATTAGAAGGATTTTAGACTGTGAGGAGGCGACTAATTTATGACTGCAGTGGCCATGGCAGGATGTGCTGGGATCATGATCTAGGGCAGTGGTCGGCAAACTCATTAGTCAACAGTTTTGCCGACCACTGATCTAGGGAAGGGTAATGGGTGAATTAAAGAAAAGACATGTTGGATTCAGCTAAAGTCAGAAAAGGAAATCACAGTGTGAATGGAAATTTGTTTCTTCTTAAGTTGGGAGGGTTGACTGGGGAACTTTTTGGAGGATTTGGGGTTTCTAACCTCTATTTTCTCTGCAAAGGCAGAAAGGAGCTGTTGCCCTGAAAAAGGAGAGTAGCAGAAAGTGGTAGAGAGTTGAAAAGCAGTCATAAGAATGTGGAATAATTGCTGTATGGGATGAGGGGCCTAAGAGGTGGCCCAGCAGAAATAGGATCATCTCACACTGGCCCACACAGCTTTGTGACTTTCCTCAAGCAAGACAGCCATCCCCACACTGGGTGGAAGAAGCCAGTAGAGAGGCTATTTGGGGCTATTCTGGGTGGTTGAGACAGGACAGACAAGATTCCTAAAGAACTGGCAGTGTGGGTAAATGATGCTGATGATCAAAGGACAAGAAGCCAACGATGTAGACCCAAGAAGATCCAAGTGGAGAGCTTTGGACACAAGAAGACCTTGGTGTACAGAGGAAAGGTGTGTTGAGGTAACCATGGGAGGAGCTAGAAGGATGGCCTGGGGTCAGAGACAGGAAGTTGGGTGTAATTCTTTCAGATACTTGCATTGTGTGACAGCTGCCATTCTGTCTTTCCCCTGAGTAATGAATCTGTACTTCCATTGAGGGGGAAATGGTTGGCAGGTAGGTTGAACTTCAGTGAATTTTGACCATATAATGAAACGTTTCCTTTTAATTGTTACATATACCTTTCTCAGCCTTTTGTCTACTGCAAGTATATTTCTTCTCTTGTTCTTTGCACAACCATAATGGATGTGTTGGATGTCTGGGCTCTGTTAATAGGCCTCTTTTGGACACCTGTTGTCACTCTTAAATGGAACACCACAGCCATAATTGATGGAGAGTTGAGTTGCAAGCTTTTAGGACTAATTGTAAAGTATAAACTGTTTCCTGGAGCTGCTTTTAAATAATAATAATATCAATAATAATGATAATACCTTGTGTAGGTATAGTGCTTTACAACATACAGAGCACTTTCGTAACATCATATCATTTAATTTTTACAATAAACGAATCTGATTGAATGCTTAGATCTCTCCTGAGTGAGAAATCGTGCTGCATGTCCTGATTTAATCATGGTGAGTTGCCAAAAGTTCTCAAAACAATAACCATTTATTGACACCTTCTATGCATAAAGCACTTTACTAAGGATACCTAGGGGTACATTTCCAGTAAATAAATATCTAGTAAATAGTACCTATCCAAAAATGTGATCTTGCTTTCTAACTTCCTTTCCCTTCCTCATCACAGTCACTGGGAGGCTGCTTGCTAGACCATAATTTATATAAATATTGCCAAGAATTCAATTGTAGCAGAGTTTAAGTTTTTTAAAACTAAGGATTCCGATACTTAGCTAAGCTCAGTGATTCTTCAGAGAGCCATTCTATCGATTTCATCTCGTACTGTCTTAAAGTTTATGTAGCTATTACACGAGTCTCAGAAGTATTTCAAACATCCATTGTATTTGGAAGTGCTTGAGTGAGGTATTCAGGGTATGGTTCCAACAGTGTAGCAGGGCCCTTGACCCCAGGGGCTTAGTATCCAGTAGAAAAAAGAGAAACAATCATCTCTGGGGTCTTTGATGTGTTGAGCCTGGGGGACAAAGGACTCCCAAGAGGGAACTATCTGGGTGCATTGGGGGGTAGAAGATAGTATTAGAGCTAGGCCCAGCCCCACAGCAGGACTAAATCTATGTTCAAGAGCCCCTAGTGTGTCCAAGCATGTGCTCTGGGCCACCATGGCACCTCAGAGATTCTCCAAAAGGTATGAGATACCCCCCTCCAAATAATAGGATCCCTGCTTCATAGGCCCCTGGACAGAATGGTCCCTCAGAATGAGTGATATGGCCTGCACACCATCATTCCTTTCCCATTGAGGACTGGGTCAGGCCCTGATGTGGTCCATTAGGTCAGCTGAGGGGCTATTTTGCTACTAAAACAGGTGATCACCAGGGTGTGGCTTCTGCAGCCATCTTCCTGCTCCTTGTCTGATGTCTTACACTGGCTCTTATTTAGCCATGTGGTTTGGTAATGGGAGAGCACAAATCCACATGGCCTAATATTTTTTAATAGAGTACTAATTTTCTATTACAGAAAATTCTTCCATGTTACCATCTCTTAAAAAAAAAGTTCTGTATTTTACAAGGGAGAGTATTGTCTGGATTACCAAATTATACAAAGCTTAGGCAGTCACAAGCCAAAGCACGCTTTCTTTTTTGTGTTGGGTAGATGTGCGTAATGCTTTATTTTGACACAGACTATGCAGCCAGTATCTGATCATCTCATAAATACTCCAGAGGGGACCATAGTGAGGACAGAGTGTGGAGCAGGAGCCTGAGCGTTAAGTCTAAGTGATGTTTCCAACTGGGGCTGGCAACATGCTTTAAATAATTGTATTCTGATCATTTAGCTCTCTCTTTATAGGGCATCCTTTATGACCAAGACTGTCCAGTACCAAAATGAGCTACATAAATTCCTAATCTGGGATACAGCTGGACAAGAACGAGTAAGTCACTCTTTAATTTACTATGTGTTTTTCTGAGGCCCAAATAAAGCTCCAACTAAACCATTGATGTCCCTGTCATTTTCACATTACCCACTTCTGCGTGCCTGAGATACATTTGTTCCTGTTTGCGTAGGACATCCTTTTTCTTTTCAATTAGAACCACAAAGTCCACTGATGGAGAAAGTGGTAATGGGTACTGAGGGCATTCTTATACTTTTTAGTGTCTTAAAGTAAATGCTGACTAACAGGCTTGATAAAATCCCGCTTAGAGCATGGTGTGTAATTTAGGGCTCCGTCCTCCTGCAAAGAGAATTAGCGGTAGAAAGGAAAAGCTAAGCACATCTCATTTATAGATGCCTTTTAAAAGCTAAAGAAGGAACTTTACAGTATATAAAGTTTGAGATTTAAGTGAAATGGATGCGCTAACATAGTGCTTTGCAATAGGTACTTAATAAGTGCCTGATGATAAAATTGTCCAAAATGGTTATCTGCTTAAGGAAGAGCCTGAACCAGACGTGGGAAATGGGCTGAGGCATCACAATGCAGAGTGGAGATGGGATGAAGCCCACCCAGGTCATACAGGAGTGGGGAGGTGGGTGGGAGAACACACACCTGCCTGCTGCCTTATTTTACTCTGGGCCCTAAGTCTAATTTCCCTGTCGAGGAGTGTCTGGCAGCCACCCCATTATTTACCTGCTGTTTAATTTTGTTTTCAAACAGAACTATCAAATAGAACATCTGACGGGTGCACAATGCTATCTTAAGCTCTTAAAAGTATACCAGAAGTAATCGGAAGAAATAGTCTGTCATCACAGTCTTATCTAAAACAGGATACTGTGTGTGTGGTATAAAACCTGACAGAATCATCACAAACAAACAAAGGAAACAAAATAGTCCTTATTGTTGTCCTGGACATAGACACCATGCATCTGTACAGATTTAATGACCTAAGTTTGTCTGTTAGCTTGCTTCTGTTTGTTTTAATGCTGGATGTCATACCCTGTGTCAATTGTTTATCTGATATCCAGCTCCTAGTCTCCCCCATGCCTTGTACTCTGTATCTGCATGGAGTGTTTAGGACAGCTAGGCCTTTGCTAGCCATCACTCTTGCATCCTTCCCAAGTGTTGCTTCCACAGAGCCTTCCTTAACATATCTGTAGGCACAGTTCTGGTGTCTGTTCAATTAACCAAAAACTCATGTGGCTCTTCATACAGATAACATATGTACCCTTTCTTTCACTGAATCCCAAGTTTCATTTTACCCCTCCCATTTATTTGATGATACAGCAACACCCTCATCATAAAGAATCAGGCTATGATATAGAGACCATGATGCTTTGAGTCAGTATACACAGTGATGTGGAGCATCTCTTTTTTTTTAGACCACAAAAAAAGAGTTAATAGTGTTTATGCCTCGCTTGCTGCTGCCATAATAGCAGAATCCTATTAAGATGTTCTTTAATTTTTTGTTTTTGTTAATCCTCACCTGAGGATATTTTTCCATTGATTTTTAGAGTAGAAGGGAGGGAGTGGGGAGGGGGAGAGAAAGAAAGAGAGAGAGAGATGTGAGAGACACATTGATTGGTTGCCTCTCACATGTGCCCTAACTGGAGTCTAGGATTGAACCTGCAATCCAGGTTCATGCCCTTAACCAGGGATCAAACCTGTGACCCTTAGGTCCACAGGCCGACAATCCAACCACTGAGCCAAACTGGCCAGGGCTTAAGTTTTGTAATTAGCTAATTTGCCTGCCTTTTCTTTCCCCCACTTCCCATTGATTCTGACCAGGAATAGTTGCTCTGAGGTATAAGGCTGCCTCACCCCTACCTGAAGCTCCATGTCTTAGCCAGGAGCTTGCCCAGGAAATGTAAATGAGGCAGTGGTCAAGAGAACTGGCTGGTAGGACCCAGACCCCATTGGGAGACCAGAGAGGAGGTCCAGCCTATGGTTGCCAAGCCACTGCATTTCAGAAAAGTTAAACATGTAACAGTGAATCACAAATTGTTTTAAGTACTGTGAGAATCATCCAGGACATATCTGTGAGCTTGTTCTGATGCCAGTTTGTCCTGGCAAGGCCTTCAAGTCTCTGACTATGCCAGCCTCGGCCAGAGTTTCCATTTGCACCTCCTCCGACCAGTTATCCTCTAGAATCCAATCAATGTACCCTACAATTTCATACCCTCACACCCATGAACTATTGTTTCATCTGCTTTGAATACCCCCTCCCACCTTAACCTAGAAAACTTTCCGCTCATGTCACCTCAGGGGAGGGTGGATTTTCCTTACTGTCCTGCTGTTCTCGGGTAAGTACACCCACGTTGCCCAAACCTGAATCCAGAGGTCGTCTTTGACTCCATCCTCCCCCTCACATTTGCTCCAAATCTCAAATTGTTCACTTCTCTCCATCTCCACTGCCAGCACCATGCTCTCAGCCACCTTTAGCTCTCAGCCAGGTGTTAATCCCTGCTATCTCTCTTTCCAACCCCCACCACACTATATCACTGCTCACAGGACTCAGAGGAGTCTTTTGGAAGCATAAATCAGACCTATTATCTTCTTGCTTAATAACTTTCACTATCTTCCTGCAGCTCCCCTCCAATAGCCAACCTGGGACCAGTAGCCTACAAAATCTGGAATGGCCTGCTCTGCCTTCTCTCTTCGCCCATCCTCCCTCTCACCCACTGAGTTGCAGCCCACTGGTCTCCATTCAGTTCCTCAGACTCTGCCCACCATGTCTTTATACACATGGAGTCTTCTGCAGGAACTTCCTCTTTCCTCCACTGGGTGCCTGGCCAGCTCTCCTTACTAACCTTTTTGTTTCAAGTCAACTGTTATGCCCTCAGATCCCATAGCTAATAGGGCCCCAGTTCATTCTCCATCAGTGTCCTTGATTTATTTTCCTTAGAAACCTCATTCTAAGTTGTAAATACATATATGTCTACTCACCTTTAGTGGCAGTCTCTCCTCCAGACTGTAAGCTTGGGAGAGTTGGGACCTGTGTCTCGCTCACTTGCTGCTATATTCCCACTGCTTGAATAGTGCCTGACCTAGAGCTGATGTGCAGATACTGGTCACCAGTCATTTGATAAACTCTTCAGCACATCTCTTGTAGTCTGAAGAGTCTTTGATTGCCCTTATCCATGGCATTGTACCTGTTTCCTTACTTGTTTATCTTCTGTTTTCTGTAGTAACGCGATTCATTGTGGAACCAAAGTCATCGTAAAATAAAAACCCTTTTGGGTGAACCCCATTTTGACCCTTGCGACTGTCTGTTAGTTTGATGGTCCAGTTGCAGTGGACTGCCAAGTGATTCATTAAGTCAGTGGAAGAGATTCTGGAGAACTTCACAGGTGTTGTGCAAAGCCAGAGATGGTCGGATCTTCTTAAATGAAGTGATGATGATACAAGTCCTTCAGAAGATAATGATTTGTATATAGAAGGGTTGAGAGCCCTAAGGAAAACTGGTGGAATCCTCAAATAGTTTTGTAAAAATTATCTTTTTTAAGTTGGACCAGGAGAACCGAGATGAAATGGAAGCTGTCACCTTGTACCAGCAGGTGTTTTCATCAGAAGAACCAGTCAGAATACCAGTCAGCTTGGCTTCAGTGTTCATTCAGCAAACTAGCTTCAGGGTGCAGTAATAAACCTAAGTTTTTTTTCAAATGTCAGATTAAATGACACTTGTTTTTATAACTTAAAATTTATTTTCTCAAGACAGAGCCTGCCAGATCTTTTTGTCCCTATTTTCTGTCCTTAATGACTTCATTTTAGGTGACATATTTTCACTCATCCTTCACTAACAAGGTTTCATACAATATTCTGGGGGCTGTGCACAAAGCACCACAAACACGTATCATAAATACGCCATAAGTGTCACAACATTTCAAATACTTGTTGCCTGTGATCATATAAAGGAAAGCTGGTTAACCAAAGTCCAGTAGACACTGCTTCCAGTCCTTAAAGATTTATGCTCCTGAATCCTCACGTGCTACTCGGACAACTCTTTGCAGAGGTGACACCAGGAAGACTCACTTATTGTCACAGTAGTCATGGAAGGAACTGTTTTTGGGTTTTAAATCAGGAACAAGTGCAGTAGCTTAGTATTATCGAGAGCTAAAGTCAACACTGGCCTGTAGGCTAAGTCTTGCTAGCTCCTTGTTTCTGTAAATAAAGTTTTATTGAACATAGCCACTCACTTATTTGTTTACATATTGTCCTCAACTACTTTCACTCTTCAGTAGTACATTTGGGAAGTTGTAACAAAGATGAAGTGATCCGCAAAGCCTGAAATATTTAATACCTGGCCCTTTCCAGAAAAAGTTTGCTGAGCCCTTATCTGGAGCCAGATTTGGAGCAGAGATGTGCGGACATCCTTTGAGTCTCTATTTAAGCTGCCACCTTCCTTTACACAAAAGAACATGAAAAAGTTTCAATGTCAGTAATGACGGAGTGGCTTGTAATGGAGTCACCCTCCCACAGACAACAGTTCTATGGAAACTGGACAACACATTAAACAGCATCTATCAGAAGGGACTGCCAGGTGCAGCTAGAGACTCCACTGGGGGAGACCCACATTTTTACAGTTTTTCCCAGGAGGGCACTCCCCAGTCCATGTGGTACAGGGTAGCTAGGACTCAAGTAGAAAGCCTGTCTGTTTAGCTTGTGGCATTTGAGGACAGACTTTAAGGCTGCTAGAGCAACCGAGAAAAGAAGAGGCAAGTCCCAGAAAAGGGGGACCCAACAAGTAGGAAGCCCTAAAATCCTCATAAATTCCCATCAAGGCTTTGCCTACTCCCAATTGTGAATGCACGGGGAAGACACCGAGGCCCCCAACAGAAGGCACAGCTAGAGAGGCAACAAGACTGAGCAGAGGTTGGGCTGCTGCTCCTCCGTCATGGGAAACAACGAGTTTGGGGTTTGAGTCCAGTCCTGCTGTGTTGGAGGGATTGGTAAACACCTTGGGCTTCCATTGAAACCTCAGAAGGATCAGGCCTCAGGAGCAGACACCATGTCCGAGGACTAAAGACAGACCCAAACAGACTTACCCTAACCACCGGCAAAACCAATCTCACGATGAGTAGTCAGCAATTTCACACTCCTCGGAGAAGGTAAAGATAGTTTAAGTTGTTCAAAGATTTAAGGAAAAGTAGTCTTATCTACTTTGTACAGATGGGGAAGCTTGCACAGAATGGAAACTAATAACCAAATGGAAATAGTAAAACTGAAAACTGTAACATCGAAAATGAAAAATCTGCTGGATGGGTGACAAAAATGAGCCAATCAGAAGAAAAGGGGAAGAGTGGGAAAATAATGAGCATAATCTCAGTACCATAGGGACAAATCCACACAGTCTAACACTTGTGTAACTGAGACCCACAAGTGGGGAGGCAGGGGACAGAAAAAAGGATATTTCAAGAAATAATGTCTGAAATTTTCCCAAATCTGGTGAAACACATTAACTCACAAATCCAAGCAGTTCAGCATACCCATTAGTACAAAGAAAACTACCTTGAGGTGCATCACAGTCAAACTGCTGAAAACCAGAGTTAAAGAGGAAAAGCTTGTGAAAGCAGGCAGAGATAATAAACACGTTATGTACAAGGGGACAGTATGAGTGATGGCTAACGTCCCACAGAAACAGGCTAGAAGACTGTGGAACAGCATCTCTAAAGTGCTGAAAGCAAAAAAGTCACACTGCCAAATTATCTTTCAGATACGGAGTCAAAATAATGACAGTTTTAGAATAAACGCTGGGAGGATGCAGCAGCAGCCCCAGAAGGGTTTCCGGCTGACGGGTGACACAAAGTGGTAACTTGGACCCACAGAAAGCAGTATATAAAAATCCCTTTTCTCAACTGATTTAAAGGCTACTGGCTATTTACTGCAAACATTACAACAGTGGATTGTATAGTTTGTAGTGTATATAGATTTAAAATACTAGTGTTTGACAACAGCACATAGGACAGTGGAATAAAAGGAATGAGACTCTTGCAAGGTTCTGGTATTTTACATGGGGTAGTACATTTTTAAACTCTAAATCAGCTGTGGAGGTGTGGGGGGGATGTATATTGTAGTTATACAAGCAACCACATAAGTAATACAAGAAGGTATAGATAAAAAGCCAATGGACAGATTATTAAAATTAAATACTAAAAATATTCAGTTAATGCAAAAGAGGGAGGTAAAGGAAGAACAGGATTTTTGAAATGGAATAAATATAAAACAAATAGCAAAATGGTGACATAATATCAGTAAGACCAAATATATCGGTAAATACATTAAATATAAAGGAACTGAACGTTTCACTTAAAAGGCAGAGGTTATCAGCATGGGTTGAAAAGCAGGATCAGCCATGTGCTGGCTGGCAGAGGACTGCCTTAAATACAAACAGCTTGAAAATAAAAGAATGAAAAAGGATAGTCCATGCCAGTCATAAGCAAAAGAAAACCTTCACTTCCCTTCCCTTCCATTGTACTTATATCAATATCAGTGGCGTAGATTTGAAGACAAGGGTTATTGTCAAGGTTAAAGAGGGGCATCAGGAAACTTGCTGTGTTGGTAAAAATGTTTATCCTGGTGGGATGTTTACGTGGGTGCATTCACATACGTCATTTTATCAAAACTTAAGATCTTTTATCAAACCTAAGATCTTTGTACTTTTCTATATGAATTTTACCTTCCAAATTTGAAGGTAAAAACAATAACCTTGTAAAAATGTTGCGGTGTGGTACATCAGAAATGAAAGCTAATACCATCCCTTTGTCTCGCCTGTACACTCCTCCCCTTGGAAATAAGCCCATCTTCCCCACCCAGGAATGCAGTTCCCTCTAGGTAGCACTTTCTTGCTCCTAACCTGTATTTTTTTGTGGGGGTTTTTTTTTTCTCCTCTGTAAAACAACATACTTTATTGGGAGTTAATCAGGCTTCCGTCCAGAGGCAGGGGTCTTTCTCACAGAGACCAGTGAAACTTCCTATGACATTGGGTTGGGGTCTGGCTTTAGTTTGGTATCACCCCATATTTAACAGTTCTTGTGTTTTCACCAATTCTGGCTTTTCTACAATATGCAGGCACTAGGCCCCAGAGAGAAAACCATGTAAACAGGCTACCTTACCTTCCCTCATGGAGTTTACAGTCAGAATTTCACTTTCTTTTGTAAAACTCAAATGAACATGGAAGTTTAAAAGCCACAGGTCAAGCTCATTAGGTGAGAAGTTGCAGACTGTCACCCTGTATGTGAGTTGTGCTGTGCAGCAAATGTTCAACTCTGCAGACAGTTCCTACCTGAGGTGAGCTAGCCACCGGAACAGAGAGCAGGGTGGGAGCCCATTCTATGTCGGATCCAGTTTCAAATGTGAGGTGTAAGACAAAGTTCAATTACAGGTAAAATCTTCTCTTTAAATTTGGCATCAGTCACTGAGTGAGATGCTTAAACCAGCACATCCAAACTACCAGAGAGCCCAGGTGACTGGGCAGAGAGCATCAGCATAATGTCTCACACTGATTGAGAGACATGGCCAGCTACTCAGCCTAGTCCTTTAAATTGTTCTTCCGCTCCTCCTTCCTTCCCTTCACTTCCCTGTCATTCCTTCTTCCTTCACTTCTCTTCCCTTCCTGTCATTCCTCCTTCTTTCCCTTCCCTTCCCTGTCATTTCTCCTTCCTTCCCTTCCCTGTCATTCATCCTTCCTTCCCTTCCCTTCCCTGTCATTTCTCCTTCCTTCCCTTCCCTGTCATTCATCCTTTCTTCCCTTCTCTTCCCTGTCATTCATCCTTCCTTCCCTTTTCTTCCCTTCCCTGTCATTTATCCTTCCCTTCCCTCCCCTTCCCTTCCCTGTTATTCTCCTCCTCTCCTTCCTTCCCTGTCATTCCTCTCCTCCTTCCCTTCCCCATCATTCCTCCCCTCCTTTCTTTCCTTCCCTGTTATTTCTCTCCCCGCCTTCCTTTCCTTTCCTGTTTTGTGCAGGGTGGGAGAGGGGGTGATGAGTGGGAGGAAGCTTTGTATACAGAGTTAAATTTATGTAAATGAAATTAGATATTTACCCGCATTTGGGAATTGCCACCTGCATGGAATTAGACAGAAATGGAGTTATAGACTCATCCCAATATGGAGGGTCGATGTGTCCTCATTTCTGGGGTACCATCAGCATTCATATGACAGGGTCTTCTTCATGACACCCCATTGCAGCCGCTTCTCTGGAGAGCTATTTACAGCATGATTTTTATCTCCTTGATGGTTTGAGGAGCCGAAGTTTAAAGGACTATTGAACAAGTGAATTTGGGAACTATAACATTGAGTTCAATTAAAAAGCCTTTTTAGCTGAAACAATTGTTTATAGCACTATATTTAATTCCTGTAAAACTGTATTCTAAACTATCTTCTGAGAGACATTTCAGTGTTACATTAGAGTTGTTGCCTTTGGTAATCACTGCCTCATTTGCTTTAAAGCATCATGTCATCTTGGGCTTAGAAGAAAGATTACCTTTTGTGTAGGGATAATGGGTTTAAGAGTCTAGTAAAAAACATTAACCAGTTTTCCCAATTTTGTTGTTTCTTTTTCTCTGCAGTTTCGTGCCTTAGCGCCCATGTACTATCGAGGTTCGGCTGCAGCTATAATTGTTTATGATATCACAAAAGAAGTAAGACCTGCATTGTGTTCTCCAGACTGCTTTGAAAACCCTCTTGGTTGCTTAGCTCTCCAGTTGCTTTCCTCTTGTGTGTTACAGGAGACCTTTTCAACATTAAAGAATTGGGTAAAGGAGCTTCGACAGCACGGCCCACCTAATATTGTCGTCGCCATTGCAGGAAATAAGTGTGATCTTATCGATGTAAGGTAAGTTATTAGAACAGGAGATTACAATGCTGATCATGTGTTCCTTTTCTTACCAAGCAATATCCAGTTCAAGAATCTTGCTTTTACTTTATCTCTGACGTTGAAAAGTCCCTTTTCGTTGTGTGCTGGAGTCCTGAAGTTTCAAAGTAAAATTAAGAGTTCAGGCATTTGGAGCCAATTAGGTTATGTATGTAGACAGGTAAGTAATTTATTTAACATTGGTTGCATCAGGCTTGACATTATCTGAGCTTAGCTCCCATGAAATAATATACTGGAACGGGGAAAGCAGCTTGCAGGAAAGCACATATGTTAGAAGTTTCTGTGGACCACATCTATAATTCCCAACGCAGGGCCGTCACTTTGGTGAGTGGGGAGAGAAACCATGGCCATTCTCTGATCATTCCACTGCATGCATTGCTAGCAGTACATTTTTGTTTTGTTTAACCATAGATACAAGCCATACGTGGCATCCTTTGTCATCATCAGTCTGCTGAATTACTGGTAGGTGGGGTAACATGAAGCTCTGATGGGTCACATTTCTGATTTGCAATCGTTGCCTTTCAGAGAAGTCATGGAGAGAGATGCTAAGGATTACGCCGACTCCATCCATGCAATATTTGTAGAGACCAGTGCAAAAAATGCGATAAACATCAATGAACTCTTTATAGAAATTAGTGAGTATCTCTGTGCCGTATGGCTTTTTCCTGTGCGGGGCAACTTCAAACAGAATTGTCTTTCTGGGTGGAATTCCTTCCTTATCTCTGGTGTGGTTCTCAGTGGAAAGAGTTGAGAGGGTAAGAGTGGCAGCGGTTTTCATGTCATGTAATTGCTAGAGAGCTGCTGCCTGACGACTGACCCTTCTATTAAGATGGTTGCTACTAATAAATAATGCACAGGGCCTGGAGGGCCTGGAAACATGCCTCTCCCCCTTTCTCTCTTTGTGTGTTCTAATGAGTCATCCAAAGTCATTGAGAATGAATAAAATAAATAAGGAGACAGGAAATGCATGTGGAATTCCACTGTGAGGAAACCTCAAAAATTAATACTAGGTGAGTAAAAGGTAAGACCTGTTTTCCTCTCCCTCCCCCTATCTAGTGTTAATATGATGACACTAGATAGAGAGGCTGCAGCATACCTTTGGGACCCTCTACAGATTGTATCTATGTTTATTCATTTCATTCAAGTTCATCAAAATGTTTATTGAGAACTGTTCCAGGCTCAGGGGAGACCGTGGAGAACGAGACAGGCACGGCCCTGCAGGGACAGACAATGAGCACAGTAATAGTGAGATCCTCTCAGATGATAAGCATGGAGAGCAAGACAGTAATACAGGATGAAATGAAAGAGTGCCTGCAGGTGGTCAGGGAAAGGCCTTTCCTGAGCAGGTGATGTTGGAGCTGAGATGTGACAGAGTAGGCTGTGCCAGGACCTGAAATCACGTTAACTGAGCATGTCAGACTCCAGCTGGAGAGCAGGGGACAGCTGCCGGGCACCGTGAGCTTATTCATTAAGATCCTTTGTCGAGTGAGATATGAGATTGCTGAAGCTGGAAGGCGCTCAGTGCCGACCAGGACCAACCAGTGATGGCCCACCAGTGGAGCAGGCCCAGGGCAAGTACTGGGACTCAGGTGGCAGAAAGCCTCACAGCTGGTGGTGGGGGCCCAACTCCCAACAATGTGGCCACACTAGAGTGTAAGCCTCTGGCCGCCCAATTGCTTGGGTTGCTTTTGTTTTTATTTTTAGTTTTTGATGTTTTTAGTTCAGAGAACCAGAAATCTGAACATATTCCACTGCTGAGATTTGGCCACTAATCAAATGTTTGTAGAGTACTGTACAGACCTATCAGCCCCATCTACGGCAGAGAAGGCTCGTGGGCTGCTGGTTTGCAACCTCTAGTACAGTCCCTTCGTGTCAACATTAAAAACTCACGATGTGCCCTGGCCTGTTTGGCTCAGTGGATAGAGCATCGGCCTGCGGAATCAAGAGTCCCAGGTTCGATTCTGGTCAAGGGCATGTACCTTGGTTGCGGGCACATCCCCAGTAGGGGGTGTGCAAGAGGCAGCTGATTGATGTTTCTGGCTCTCTATCCCTCTCCCTTCCTCTCTGTAAAAAAAATCAATAATATATATATTTTTTAAAAGAAACACTCATGATGTGCCCTGACCAGGTTCTCAGTGGTTAGAGCAAAGGGTCTCAAGTTCGATTCCCAGTCAAGGGCATGTACCTCAGTTGCAGGTTTGATCCCCAGGCTCGGTGGGGGCGTGTGGGGGAAGTAACCAGTCAATGTGTCTCTCTTGCATCAATGTTTCTGACTCTCCCTCTTCCACTCTGTCTGAAGAGCAATGGAAAAATTTCCTCAGGTGAGAATTTAAAAAAAAAGTAGTGATGATTATTGTCTTCCTGGAATGTAAATAGCAGGTACCCAAAGGCATTCATTTTTTAAAAATATATTTTTTATTGATTTTCAGAGAGGAAGAGAGAGAGAAACATCAGTGATGAGAGAGAATCATTCATTGGCTGCCTCCTGCACACCCCCCACTGGGGATCGAGCCCGCAACCCAGGCATGTACCTTTGACTGGAATCAAACCTGGGCCCTCACAGTCCAAGGCCGATGCTCTATCCACTGTGTCAAACCAGTTAGGGCCCCAAAGGCATTATTTTTTTTTTATTATTGATTTTTTACAGAGAGGAAGGGAGAGAGATAGAGAAACATCGATCAGCTGCCTCCTGCACACCTCCCACTGGGGATGTGCCTGCAACCAAGGTACATGCCCTTGACCGGAATCAAACCTGGGACCTTTCAGTCCACAGGCAAACACGCTATCCACTGAGCCAAACCAGTCAGGGCCCCAAAGGCATTCTTAAAAGACAACATGAGGCCATTCAGAAATTTTTCTTTTTTCTTTTTTTTTTAAATTTAATAAATCTTTGTTGTTCAGATTATTACAATTGTTTCTCCTTTTTCCCCCCATAGCTCCCCTCCACCCGGTTCCCCCCCCCACCCTCTGCCCTTACCTCTCTCCCTCACTGTCCTCATCCATTAGGTGTACGATTTTTGTCCATTCTCTTCCCATATCCCCCACACCTCTTGCCCCCTGAGAATTATCAGTGCACTCCCATTCTATGCCCCTGATTCTATTATATTCACCAGTTTATTCTGTTCCTCAGATTTTTAATTCACTTGATTTTTAGATTCACTTGTTGATAGATACGTATTTGTTGTTCATAATTTTTATCTCTGCTTTTTTCTTCTTCTTCCTCTTCTTAAAGAATACCTTTCAGCATTTCATATAATACTGGTTTGGTGATGATGAACTCCTTTAGCTTTTTCTTGACTGTGAAGCTCTTTATCTGACCTTCAATTCTGAATGATAACTTTGCTGGGTAGAGTAATCTTGGTTCTAGGTTCTTGCTATTCATCACTTTGAATATTTCTTGCCACTCCCTTCTGGCCTGCATAGTTTCTGTTGAGAAATCAGCTGACAATCGTATGGGTGCTCCCTTGTAGGTAATTAACTGTTTTTCTCTTGCTGCTTTTAATATTCTTTGTCTTTTGCCCTTGGCATTTTAATTATGATGTGTCTTGGTGTGGTCCTCTTTGGATTCCTTTTGTTTGGGGTTCTGTGTGCTTCCTGGACTTGTAAGTCTTTTTCTTTCACCAGGAGGGGGAAGTTTTCAGTCATTATTTCTTCAAATAAGTTTTCAGTATCTTGCTCTCTCTCCTTCTGGCACCCCCATAATTCAGATGTTGGTACGCTTGAAGTTGTCCCAGAGGCTTCTTACGCTATCTTCAACTTTTTGGATTTTTTTTTTTGCTTTTTGCTTTTTCGGTTGAGTGTTTTTTGCTTCTTTGTATTTAAAATCTTTGACTTGATTCTTGCATTCCTCTAGTCTGCTGTTGGGTCTCTGTATAATATTTTTTATTTCAGTGAGTGTATGTTTAATTTCTAGTTGGTCCTTTTTCATATCCTCAAGGGTCTCGCTAAATTTATCGGCCTTTTATAGGATATTCTTGAAAAACCTTATAACCGTGGTTTTGAACTCTATATCCAGTCATTTGTTTTCCTGCATTTCTTTCGTTTATAATCTGTTTCTTTGTCTCCACATTTTCGCTGCTTCCCTGAGTTGGTAGGGTGGCTTTGTGTGCTAGGTGTCCTATATGGACCAGTGGGTCGGCCTCCCAATTACCTGAGGTGGACACTCTTGGTGCACCCCT
The DNA here is from genome assembly GCA_026230045.1 of Corynorhinus townsendii. NCBI lineage: Eukaryota > Metazoa > Chordata > Mammalia > Chiroptera > Vespertilionidae > Corynorhinus > Corynorhinus townsendii. The sequence goes on from JAPDVU010000007.1 coordinate 90,731,810, forward strand.
TTGTGGACTGTGTGTACAGCCTTGTTGTAGTTAAGTCTTGATTGTTGTTGGTATCAATGGGAGGAATTGACCTCGAGGCCAATTGGCTATGAGGACCCGCTCTGTCTGTAATGGAAGAACTGCTGGGCTGAAGACACGCTTAGGGGCAGGACTTGCTTCAGTGGGGCTTTGGTGCTCACTGAGTCTGCCTCTTGAATGTGTCACTTAGGGATGTGAGTAGTTGAAATCTGGTGTCATCTCACACTGACCACTAGATACACTAGCTTCTGGATCTCCAGTGGGGTGCTGGTCAGCTACTGTCTGAGACCTCCCAGCAGGAGGTACAGCAAGAACTACAGTTTTCTCCTCTTTGCTTGGGTTTTGGAGGTTTTGGAGCTGTCTGACCAGAGCTGCAGTTTGTTTGGTTAAGCTGCGATAGGGCAGGCCATTTATATGCAAAAGCTGCTGCACTGAGCTTGGGTAGGTTTGTAGATTGTGCGGGGCGGGGTCTCAGGGAGTCACTAGGATAGGGCATGGCAAACAGCGATGGCTGCCAGTCAGCCATCTCTGCGTTTCTGTGTTTCCAAGTCCCCACGTCTCACGCCCCAGTGCAATAAACAATGATTGCTGGGCGCACCTCTGCAAGAAAGTCACTCTCACATTCTGACCCAATAGCAGACAGTCCAGCTTCTCCCCGTAGGAGTTTGGGTCCCCAGCGTCTCTCCAGAAACAAGTTGAGAGTAATTGGGAGCATGTCTCCCTTCGGGTTGAAAGAAGCAGTGCACCCAGACACCCGCCGCCAGCCTGATTCGCACGCCTCTGTACCTCAGCTTTTCAGTGCTTGTACACGTCTCAATGCTCTTTTCTCTTTCCTTCTAGTTGTAGAACTTCCACTCAGCCAGCTTTTCTGTGGTTCTGGATGATAGACGTTTAGTCTTTTAGTTGTAGTTTTGAAATTGTTGTTCGAGGCAGCAGTTTAGGTGTTTACCTATGCCGCCATCTTGGTTTCTCCTCCCAGTCAGAAATGTTTCACAATTCAGGCTAAAAAATCTAAGTATGGTGTCAGACGTGTATTAAAATTACTACTTTTTTTTAAATTATTTTTTTGTTAATCCTCACCCAAGGATATTTTTTCCCATTGATTTTTAGAGAGAGTGGAAGGCAGGAAGAGAAGGAGAAACATCAATATGAGAGAGACACATCAATTGATTGCCTCCTGCACACATCCCGACAGGGGCCGGGGATCAAACCTAAGACCCTTCAATGAGAAGGCCAATGCTCTAACCATTGAGTCACACCTGGTAGAACTGAAATTATTACTATTTTTAAGTATTCTTTACTCTTAACAGTATTCGAAACAGGAAGGCAGTGAATTATACCAACAATGAAAATCCTTAAATAAAAACAAGCATGTACATACTCATCTTAACTATGAAAAATAAAAAATATATGTTTACAAAGATTAGAAAAACTGAGAAAGATGTAAATTGAGGTTAATGTTTACTGGGTGTTATAAAGTTGTGTTAGCATAGTAGCTGGCATACTTGCTTCTTCCTGAAGTGTAAGTGCTCACATCAGATGTATAGCACTCAAGGAATTTTCACAAGCAAAATATACTCCTATCATCTGCACCCAGAGCGAAACTCAGGGGCACCCCCCAAGGGAACCATCATCCTGACTACTGACTTCAGATCTGTTTTGCCTGGTTTCATACTTTGTTTTTTGAAACATACTGTATTTACTCTTGTGTCTGGCTTCCTTATCTCTTTTAGGTTCATACGCTTTTAGGTTCATCCATATCATTGCATGATCCATTCTTGTTCCTATGGTGCGTCTGTCAGCCTCAGAGTCAGAGCAAGGAGGATGCCCCCAGTCGTTATCCATCCTGTTGATAAGCATCTGAGTGGTTGTTTCCAATGTAGAGCTATTACAAATGGTACCACTGTGAGCATCTTGCTTCCTGTCCTGTATATACACAATAGGCACACATTTTGATAGGTGTATTTTATACCAGGAGAAGAATAACTGAGTCCTGGGTATGCATGTGTTCAGTAAAAGTGTACTTGCTGACCTTACACCAGGGGAATGGGAGTACTCTCCATCCCTGGTGGGCATTTCTTTGACAGTTAATGATTTGCATTTCTTTGACAGTTAATGAAGTTGAGCACCTTTCCAGGTATTTATTTACATTTCCATACTCTCAGGGTGTCCTCCTTTGTGAAGTTTTGTGTTTTTCTGTTCAGTTGCCTGTCTTTTCCTGAGTGTTAATCGTTGACTCGGAGTGAGTCCACTGGTGATCATGTGTGTTGGACAGATCTGCTCTGTCCATTGCTTGATTTCCATGTCTGAATCCACTCCTTTGATGAACTGGAGTTTTTAACCTTAATAGAATCCCATTGGTCCTTGTTTTCCTTTATGGTTGACACTTTCTGGCTATGGTTTGAGAAGTCACTGCCTATTCCCAGGTCAGGAAGATGCTCTCCTCTGCCTCCTCCTAAGCATGCTTCAGAGATGACTGTTGTCCCAGCTGTACTTCCAGGACCCATTTAGTGAGAAATGTGTGATGACCAGAAACTTCAGTAAAGGTTTTGAACTAATTTGCAGTTCATTCACAGCAGCATGTTCAGGCATTTAAAAAGTAGGGGTAGGATATACTGGGGGATACCTTCCAGTCATGTGGACACATGCTGGGTACTACCCACCTGATCTGCAGGCTGCTCAACGTGCTGGAGGCTCCAGGCCTGGCAACCAAGGACCCAAGAGCTGGCAGATTCCATCTCAGCCTGTCCATGCCCAGAATGCACGCACCCAGTTCATCTCATGTCTTCAGAATCCTTCAGTGGCAGGAACTGTGCTAATGACCCTGGAAACAAAGATGGACAAACAGGATTTCCCCTTTGAAGAGCTGAGGGTCTAATTTGAGGGAGCTCTTTGTATAAACAAATATATGACAGCGTGCCTCCAAAGTCCTGATGGATTTCAGTCCCTAAGATGTTGGAGAGTTAGGAAGTGGAAGGCATCAAGAAAGCCTTGTATAGAAGCAGCCCTGAAGTTATCAGTGGGGTGGGTGGATGGATGGGTGATTTCAGGTTTCCCTTAAAATTGACATTATGCTTCATGGAGCAGTAAAGTGAAACCTGTTCATTCTCATACATGGTTGGTAGCAGAACAACGTGACACAGCCTTTTCAGAGAACAATTTGGCAGCATCTGTCAAAATTTAAATTGCACGTCCTTTCTGTATCTGGGCTAGGTAGACACTGGGCTACAGGGACTGTGTCGGGTTCAATACCCAGAAATAGGATAGCGTGACTGGCTCTTCCGCTCTGTTAGTTTATCTAACACATGCAGTCAGGTTCACAAAAGATATTCTTGCATCATAGTTAGTAGCATCAGAATATTGTAAACAAACTAAATATCCATCAACAAGGGAGCACTTTAATTACGGTACATCCATAATACGCTGCAGTGTCACAGAGCTATCACCTAGAAGGTAGCAGCTCTCCAGGCACTGTGCTGGGACAGTCCCAGGGTACACTGTGAAGACAGCGAGGTGAGAGCCTTGCACTCTGGTTGCTCCTGTCCCAGTTTAGGAATGGGGACAGGTTAAGATGTGTGTGTTGTGTGTGTCTATCCACACCTATTCCTGGACAGAGGGATGGATCTGTTCTGATTAATTTTTTTTTTACCATGTGCATGTATTACCTACTAAATGCCACATGATATCCTTGCTTGGACCCTGAAACAGAAACAACATTAATGGAAAACCGGTGGCATCTGAAAAGAGTGGAGTTCAGCTACTAGTGATGTGCCAATATTGAATTTTTCAATTCAACAGATGTCTTATAGCAGCATAAGATAGTAACATTAGGGGATACTGGGTGAGGAGTATCAACAACTCTCTATATTATCTTTGCAACTTTTCTCTAAATCTAAAATCATCACAAAATTAAAAATGTATTAAACTTTTTTAAATGAAACGTGTCAAGTTATATCTACAAAATTATGTCAGAATGAGCAGATTTAGAAAGTTAAGGTTCATTCCCTTCCCTCCTGTCCTCTTGGTTTAGGTCGAAGAATTCCATCCACCGACACCAACCCGCCATGTGGCGGGAAGGGCTTCAAACTCCGGAGACAGCCTTCAGAGCCCAGGCGAAGCTGCTGTTGACTGAACCTCAGCCTCAGTGGTGAAGTAGGTGGTCCTGAAAGCTAACGGGAGGGCTGGGCCCTGCTGCCAGGCTTCGCCTAGCTGGTCTGGGGTCTTCTTCGTGCAAAAAAGAGTCGCAGAAATTGACCAGTCTGTTTCCTCTTCGAAGACTCTAGCTGTGCTGTTTCAGTCTTCGGACTTGTGTTATGTAAAGACTCTGGGAGACAAAGGGACTCCATCACTGGCTTTTGACCTGTTGAAAAGGAACATGTAATTGTATGGATGGTAGGATCCAATTGTTGAGTCGTTTTGTAATCAAGATTTTATGTAACATTTGTAAAGGGAAATGAGCACTTTCATCATTCTTGAAGAAAAGAAGACCTCGTGGAGATTATAATTTCCTTGGTTTCGCATTACCACTGTTCCAGGGAGTTGTATAATTTAAAATGTGGTAGCATATCGTTAAGTGGAGGGATGGCGATTATTATCTGAAGGTAAAATGGGTTATTTATCGGACTGATGGAAATGATTGCATCCATCTCCAGAGCACTTTCTATTGCATACATTAACCCAGGATACATACAGTAAGTTCACAACAACAATAGCCTGCAGTTCAGCCTCTGTTTGCATTCTGACCCTGTCCTGTATGTGTCACCAAACTCATTATTGGCACCTACTGTAATAAGCTCTAAGGTTCAGGGGTGGTGGTGGAGAAGCTGACTGGAGTAAATCAAATTGCATATGTTTAAACTGACTAACTGGTTTAAAAAGAAGGAAAAGAAAGTAGTGTAAATACTGTCAATTTTTTATTTAACCCAAGTATTTTGGTGGGGGAAACAATTTTCTGTTGGTTAGTTAGCCTATGTAAAAGTTGTAGTCCATATTTATGAGACCATTGCTTAAAAAGTATAAATTATGTAAATATGGTAATAAATTCTGTGTTTCATTCCATTTAATCTTGCCCCATCTTGCATATGCCAACCCCATTTTCAGCCTGTCCACAGGAGACTTTTCAAAGCACATTTATGTTGTGCGAAAGCATAGAGCCTTAGCTTATAGTCTTTAAAGATTTCCCTGCCTTTCTTTCCTTCCATCCCCCTTCCGAAGCCCATCTGGAAATCATAACATAGACATATGCCACTTGGACAAGCCTGACTAGCCCTTCCTAGCCTTGGGGTAAAAAATTAAGCTCTAAGCTCAGGTCATTTACCTGGTATTGGTAATAAGTTTCTTTTCACTTTTAATATTGGCCTCAGACCAACTGTTTGAAGAGAGCTTTCCTTGTTAACAATTTAGCTTATCTTTCTGGTTTCCTTTTCCCCCCTGCCTCTGTTCGTGGTTAACACTCTTTTCCCTCAGGGAGCCTAATGAGGTTTTTAATATAAATCTAAAAATAAAGCACTGAAGTGAAGTTGGTGAAAATTTGTCCCTGGTCTAATTTGGCACCCTTCCAACCTGAGTATTGTAAGGGAAGGAAATTTACAAGATTATATAGGAAATGAAACAGCTTGAATTTCAAACTAAATTGTGTTTTCAGAGCTCTCCTTAAACTGAACAGTCAAAACTTTTAAAAATAATTGTTATTTCTTTGTGTACCCCACTTGATATGGGTATATTTTAATGAGAAAATTATAACTCAGATGAAGTACAAAACGATTCCCTTCTCCCTGGTGAATATCTCAAGCATTTGAAATTGCTTGTTTTTTATTAAAATCCAATAGAATGTAGTTAGTGAAAATTCTAACATCGTTTCGTTTAAAATACATGTAGACTCTATAGCCACCCCCATCTCTCCCCGCCAACCCACCCCTCTCCCCACTCCAGCATCTTCTTTTCACAGAAAACAAATAATTGTAAGGACTGGACTCTGCGCCTGAAGGTGGCTTCACTTTATTTCATATACTAGTACATCCAGGTGGATGGGGGTACTTGGCCACTGCCCTAGTCCATCCCTAGCATTCCCACTCTGGGCCTCTGTCTCCACGACAGCAAAATAAAAACAAAGGTTGCTTGGCTCCTTCCTGAAGAGACAATGATTGTGTGGCCCCTTCTTTCCTAGTTTACCAAAAGATGGTGCAAATCTGTGACCTTCACAATATTTCCACCAAACCTGTCAGTTAGTGTTTACGGTTTCATGGTGTCTGGGTGCACAGGGACAAACAAAGTGCTTGCTTGCTTCACCTTACTGGTGAGGTGAATAAATGCCTCTGATCCTGTTTTGACCTTGACTGTCTTCAGCCCCAAACGGGTCCATCCTGGTAGCCCTGCCGCGAGTTCTCCGCCATTTCTCAGACACCTTTCAGCATGTAGAGAGAGATTCTTTTTGACTGTAGCCACATATTTTATCCACAGAATGAATGGCATATGGCATGTGCAGCACTAGCCGCTATTCTTCACGCGTTTCTGGGGCTCTCCTCCCCTCACTTCCATCAGTCATCTCAGAAATTGACATGGCACCATTCTTGTGCAATATCTTTTTAATCCTTAACAACAGCAACAGATTGCTCTCTCAGATCCACAATTCACACACAATGAAACAGAGAAAAGGGTTTTCATTTATTTTGTTTGCTTATGAAATGCAAAGATGAATATTAAAGTCAGAAGCAGTATTTCATTTTGGACACATTTTGGATGTTAACCTGACTGAGCAATGATCTGATACACATTTCATACATTATTTGTTCTCATTTCTTAAGAGAAAAAGCCAGATTTCAAAGGAATTGAGGTCTAATCCATCCATAAAAATCTTTTGGTTCCCTTATGACACAAGGGCATTTTTTTTTTTTAACTTTAGGGACTGAAAAGAGAAAAATCATTAATTAGCTGCAAGTGTATATTGATAATTAGCTGCAAGTGTATATTGATTCCTCTCAGAGAAATTGAAATAAGCTCTTTGCAGGTGTCTAATCCTAGTCACCATTGGTCTCCAGAAGTCTTCTTCCACATAAGTGTTTTTCTGATTCTCTGATAACTAATTAACTATCATTTGGTGATTAAAAGAACAAAGTAAGAGTATGATCAAGTGTTCTTCATTTCAATTTCTCTTTAAGAAGTGATTGGGAAGAAGTACCTGGAGGCAGGCCCTTCAGGTTCCAAATGAACCCTCCATCACCTGCTTCTTAGCCACAAGCAGGATAAGTTCCACATATAGCAACAGGAAGGTTTAATTCCTTTAGAATAACATACTTCTATCCTGCCCATGTATGATTATGTTTGAAGTGCCTGCCTCCCCCAATTTGAAAGGGTCAAGTCTTTTGTCTGAGAAGCTTGATCTCTTCTAAGAGGGCTGGGGTCCTCCTTGAGGTCATCAATTATCATTCTTTTTAAATATATAAAGAAAATCACATTTAATTTCTCTGCTTCTCTTTAAGACTTATATTTATTTCTTTTCAGTCCTCAAGAAGGAAAACAGGTTCTAGGAGGCCTTCTAAATTAAACGGGGAGCTACAGTAATGAAAACGTCCATTAGAGAACCATTCCCTGGCTTCCCTGGGGACATGGAACAAGAAGGCCTGCACTTCTCGGGCTATGTCAGCAAGGGCAGGTCTGATGCAGATGGCGAGGCACTAATGGGCAGGTCAGCCTCAGAGCTTGAAAAGGTATTTCTTCATGGTCATGGGCATCTGTCTCCCCTCTCCAAACTCACTTGGCTGTAAATATTCCTCCTAACCCTCTAGTAAAAACTAAAGGACGGTGATGAGGCTGATAGTGTAACCCTGTCAACAATCTTTGTTATTTACATTTGTCTTAGAAGGACTAGCAGCATGACTTCTGTTAATTAGTCACTCCAAGAGGTGGTCTACCTCTTGATAGTTCATATTTTTTTAAAGAAAGAAATGGAATGTACCTTTAAGGATCGAGTTGTTACTGGATACCTGACTTCAATTAGCATGGTCCATCAACAATTTTTAAATGATGCAAGGTAATGTATAGGAGAAAAATAAATAGTCCAAGCAATGATTCATCCAGGAGATGGACCTTATACTGTGTAGTTTTAGAAGAGGGAGGTGGGGTGGGATTCAGCCAAGAACTGAAACAAACAGCCTTTGCCAGTTTCTCTTGACAGCAGAGTTACTGGTCTTGACTTCCAGTAATAGAAATCCAGGCAATTTGATTATCTGATTTGCAGGAAATGTTAATGGAATGCTGGGGCATTTGTTCTGTTCTTTGTGCAAATGAAATTCTAAAAAAATATTAGGAGGGTGTTACATTTCTCAGTAGCCTTCACTTTTTCAATCCAAGAGAATGATAAGTGAGAGATCTGTGATGATGAAGTTTCATTAGACGTAATGAAGAAAGTGAAAAAATAGAACCAAGATTGTCCATATTTCTCAGTTTGTCCTTCAGAATTCTTTTCTTAGCATATAGGAAAATGATTTAATTCCCAAATCAAGAAGGGCTTCTACTAGCATAGATCAACTTTAATTTGAGGGTCTGTACCATCAGGAATAACTAATATTTGTGTTCTTTTTTTATAGAGTATAATCAATTATAGATATGCTAGAATATTTGGGTCTTCCAAACAAAAGGATTCAGAAGTTTAATGAAAAGAAAAACCTTTCATCTTTTCTTTCGATTACATCAAACATTTTAGATAGTAATATTAGAATGTGTCATTAGTAGATACTGAATTAAAATCATGGAGCCTTAAATTTAACAAGAAAAGGTTTTCATTTATTGCCAGTTCATTTTCAGATCTTCATGGTGCCCAGTGCCTCATCAAAATGCTTCGTAATTGAAACAAACAAAATTCAGGATATCCTTCCATGAACAGGAATTCAAGTGCCAAGAATTCAGCCAATTAATGACAAATCCTAAGACAGCAATGATTTTTTTTTTTAAGTGCCTCCTTTAATTGGCAGTTTTAAATGGTAAACCTTAATGTTCATAATCATGCAACAGAAATAAAACATGCCAGTCTTCATACCACGTTTTAATGTAGGAACTTTTCAGTGCTTCCAGAAGCAAATTATTTAATATCAGTGCTCCTTTAGAGAAAGTCATTTTTAAAGTAGCGTTCCACACATAGGGACAAAGCCACGTCATGTTGTAGAAATAGCCAGGAGCGTGGGAAGGGCCCATGTGGATAGGCAGCACACCCCTACTTGGAACACGGTCAGCACACAGCAGTGGTGACTTCACTTTGGGGCTTCATCTTAATCTCGTTTGTCCTTTATGAATATTTTCATTAAATTTACCCTGGAATAATCAGGTTTATTCCCTGAGAAATTTCAAAAGCAGGGCTTGAATTTGTGTACCTCCTTTTACTTTATGTATGAGGTTATGACATAATTGATGAAACTTTTCCTTAATATGGATCATACCCATGATGTCAGAGCGACCGGTCGATTCAGTGCAGGAAAAATTATCGGTAGCTGGCCAGTCAGAACAGCTGATTGGTAGCTCTGTTTTTAAACCATTTGTCGTGTTGTGTGGACAGAGCTTTATTGCTCTGGGAAAGATTTTCTTTTTCACTCTCCTCGAGCTCTGTCTTTCTATCATCTCACTTTATGAGTCACTCACATAGTTGTCAATCATGCCTCTGACCTTCTTAAGAATTGATGTCTTGCCTTCTCTGTGATCGAAGCGGACTTCTTACCTTATTTCTATTCTCATTTTGCAGTGGGCTGTCCCTTAAAGTCACAGGGCACCATCCACTTCCTTAGTGCACGTGACAGTCCTGTGCTACCTCCCACAAGCACTGTAGGGCTTGCTCTTCACGTCCAACAAGAGAGACAAGACACAACCAGTGCCGTCAGAAAACAAGGCTAATTTTAGATGAAGAACTCCCATATTTTGAGAGAAGCAGTGGGCAGCACTAACTTAAGTGGCAACATGACTTGAGTGACAAAATGTTTTCTAGCACTGGTGATGAGATAGTGTGAGTGTCAGAACTTCGCTTAGTGTGTAATAGAGTATTTGTCAACGGATGTGACATTCCAAGTCCAATCTTGAAGGGAAGCAGATATGGAGTGTGGAAGTGAGCCTAGACATTAAATTTTTTAAAGGCTAAACCCTCATACCAGCAATTCTTATTTTTCCTAAGAATGTCATGCCTTCTTAAGACCTGATGCAAGGAGTAAGATACTTGTACCTTTTATAATAACATCTATTACAAAAAGAAATAAAATGAATTTGCTTCCAGTTTAGTCCGCTCAGTAGCACTATAAACAGCCCAGATTTATAGCCGTGGCTTCCCTGCATGACGCATTGCTTGATAACCTGTGATGAACTATTGTAATGATGGCTTGCCAAGCTTATATGGATGTTTAAAGACTTTATTTTTGCAGTCTTAACCTTGGGCTGGACCTGAATCTATAGGTAAACCATATCATATCTGTGCTGTTTGTAGATGCTGACACAAGGAAACTAGATCTTTGGATTTTTGTTGTAAGATTTTTCTGTTTTTACTTAGCCAGTGATAGATAGTTTGCAGATGATGGTTGATCTGGCATACTTTTAAACTATATTGTTTTAGCTTGAATATTATATCATCAACTTTTATAGAGGATAACGTGCTAAATCACAACAAAATTTGTTGTAAGAAGGTTGTAAACATTTTCTTAATAAAATGCTATGTTTATAAATATATGTGTTTGCCTTTCAAATGGTTTCTCTTTGTAATAGTATAAATCACACAATTTTCTTAATCAAATATTCTGAAGTCCCTTTAAAATTATGTTTGAAAATCGAAATAGCAGAACTCTGATAGTTCTGGCGTGTGGTGAGCAGCATGCTAAGCGTATGCACTGATTTAGCCGCCCTGCGTCCTGCATCTTCTTTTACAACCCTTCTCCCCCTCCACATCCTTGCCTGCTTCCATAGTTATATGGGGCGTGGTGCTGGCAGCCTGCAGTGCTAGAGGAAATTCTGCTTCCCTTCCAGGTAAGGAACAGTGAGGTGCCTTGCTTAGTTCTTGGGAGAAAAGCTTTAGGCCATCATCTATTATTGGGGGATTTCATCAAAGGAGGCAGTAAATTTACATTCTGGTGTTGACTTTAACCCTGGAATCCCCCAGGGCCACTCACTGCCTGCAGAAGTACATCACACACTCGTGTTCTCTGTGAGATCCCTCTTACAAAGGAGCACATCTGTCTATATTTTGTGGTTGTGTTGAGAGACCCAGAGAGGACTTGAGACAGACAGGCTTGGGTTTGAGTCTCAGCCTAGCCCCTTTCTAGACTGTGCAGTTCTAGACAAAGTCCTTGGCCTCTCTGAGTTTCCTTACCTTTATCTGTAAAGTGGGAAGATAAGAAGAGAGCATAACCCATGCAGTTACATAGTTTGGCAAGATACCTATATAACTGGCATTTTAGCACAGCATGGATAAAGAGGGGACACTTACATATTATTAGTTTTTAAAAGCTATCTCCCTGCTAATCCATAGTTGAATCAGTTAAAATATTTGTTATGAATTTGATATTTTACTTGTTTTTTGCAATTTTTGAATTATAACATGTACAGAAAATGCCATACATCTTGTGTCCACCTCAATACATGTTTATATCCACACAACCACCCCTCATATCGAAAGACGGAACATCAACAACATCCCAGAAGCCCTTTCCTGTGTCCCCTTCCCATCACTATCCTGTTTTCTAACACCACAGATTAGTTTTGCTTAGTTTTGAACTTGACATAGTCATTTTATGGAACCATAGGGTAGGTACCCTACGGTTGGGCTTCATTCAACATGGCATGTAGTATTTGCACTCATTCTCACTGCTATGTAGTATTCCACTAATAGTCATTATAAGGTGTGGCATTATCTCCAGATTTTTGCTGTTATGAATGTACCACAACGAACATTCTTATATGTCTTTGGCGCCCAAATACAGATTTCTATTGGACATATACTTGGGAGTGGAATTACTGGGTCGTAGGAGAGTACTGGATCTGTAGGTTGGTTGGTTGGTTTTTGCTTTAGTAGATAAGAGTTTTCTAAAGTGGCATAGCAATATAACAAGATGCCCAGTTGCTTGGCATCATTACCAACACCTGGTACTCCATTCCAGCCATGCTGGCCGGTGTATCTATTTTTTTTTCATAATTTAGAAATTTTTATTTATTGATTTTTTTTTTTTTTTTTGCAGTGGTATCTTTTAGTGAGATTTTCATTTTCCTATTAGATGGATGTTCTTCTGCAGGGCTTTTAAATTGTGCCTGAAAGGGAGTATATTTCTTAGTACCACTTTTCTGTTGTTTCATATAGTACCCACACCCATAGCTGAAGCTGTGTGGAGGGGAGGGAGGAGATGGAGGAGGAAGGTGCAGGGCTGGTGCAAAGCCACAGCCCTCAGCCCTCCATCAGGCTACTTGATCAGATAGATCAGAGAAAGCTACTAACAAAGTTGAAAAGTGAACCAAACACTGGGGAAGACGTTTTTGCTACATTGATAGCAGAATAGGTTCCTGTCTCCAGTCTACTGAGAATGTCTACAAAGCAAAAAGAAGAGCCTTCAAAAGGAAAATAAAAAGACCCATACATAAAAAGGCAATTGCCGAAAAAGAAAATGTAGTAAATTAATAAATAAAAGCGTCTAAAGCACATGAATGCCCATCCAAGCAGCAATGAACTTGCCTTTGGCTTGTTGGTGACCGTAAAGGAGAGGAACCCTCACCTAAAACCCCTTTGTGGTGGGTGGGTGGGTGACCCTCCCCTTGATCCACAGCAACAATCATCAAGCCGGAGATGGCAGGCCATAGAGTTGTAAACAAACTGCCTGGATGAGCACAGAGTATAGCCTTGTTTATAACTTTTGGAAAAGGAACCTAAACAGCTGCAAACACATTTACATGGCAGGCTGTGCCCAGTATACAGCTAAATGAGAAAAGGAGGCAACACTTCAGAATGTGTGCAGAGTGTGACTCCATTTACACAGGACAAATGATACACCTGCACAGGTGCATGCCTTCTAAATCTGGAAACATGTACTCCAAGATGTTAGCAGTGCTTACTCTGAGGAGAAAGGCTTGAATGACATAACTACCACCGTTTTTCACTTTCTGTTTTATATGTATTTCTATACTTTTAAATTTCATTTTCATATTTGACACATATTTTTTCAAGCTGTCCTAAATCCTCTTAGAAAGGGGAGTATAAATAAATGCAGGGTCTCCCAAAAAATGTGTACACACTTTGAATGATTGTAAAGTCAGTGTTTATTAACATACAATTTATTTTCAATTTAAAAGAATACAGAAATGAATGATTTTTTTGTCAATGCCTATTTTCAAACGATGACTGTTCTGGTTCAGGCATTGCTGATAATGCAAAGCAATGGAACTGCAAACATCAAGAATCATTTTGTTTGGTACTTATGTGCCCTCAATTCATCGACTTGCCATTTTTGTACCGTAAACTTTCTTTTATGTATTCCCATTAAAAAAAAAAGTCTAATGGCACTTTAGGATAAATTTTCTTTGTCCAAAGCTTAGTCTGGCTTCGCCCATTATTTCAAATCAGTTAAACCTGAAAAGGAGTGAAAATTAAGTGAGTTATCAGCTATTAAAGTGTGTATACATTTTGGGGGGCACCCTATGTATGTTAAAAAGGAGAATATTAATCTATAGCCTGTCAAAATAACACTATGGCAAAAGCCAGTCTAATTTATAGATCCTAAGAAACAGAATGACTTTATGCCTAAAGGAAGAAATAAATGAGCACAAACGGGTATTTTAAATGCACACATGAAACAACTTCGCTTTATTTTCCTTCAAGCCACTGTCTGCTTACCTTAGAGCATATAAACCATGGACCCAGGTTTCTAAGCAACCTTAATTTTATGGCAGATTTTTTTTTTCCATTCGGACTTAAGAACAAGATTTGCATTAAGATGGTAAAATACAAAATAAAATGCAGAGCCTTTTAAAATGTTTAGTTGTTTGGCTTATAATAATACTAGCTGAAAATATGATTCTCTACTGGAAATGTTGGTTGGTCAGCCTTGTAGAATGTACCCATCATGGGTATGAAAGCATCCCTTTTGGAGGCCACTGCTGGAGTTTGCAAGACAGAGAAGCAGGACAACAGACACAACTTGTCAGAATGCATCACTTTGTTAAATGATTTTCATTGGACCTCTGATCATTTCAATTTTTTACTTTCACTACAACTTTTTCTTTTAATAAATCTTTATTGTTCAGATTATTACAGGTGTTCCTCTATTTTTCCCCCATAGCTACCCTCCACCTGATTCCCCACCCCACCCCATGCCCTTACCCCCCGCCACTGTCTTCATCCATAGGAGTAAGATATTTGTCCAATCTCTTCCCGCACCCCTCACACCTGCTTCCCCTGATAATCGTCAGTCCACTCCCTTTCTATGTCCCTGATTCTATTATATTCACCAGTCCATTCTGTTCTTCAGATTTTTTATTCATTTGATTTTTAGATTCACTTGTTGGTAGGTATGTATTTGATGTCATTTTGTTGTTCATAATTTTTATCTTTACCTTTTTCTTCTTCTTCCTCTTCTTAAAGAATACCCTTCAGCATTTCATGTAATCCTGGTTTGGTGGTGATGAACTCCTTTAGCTTTTTCTTGTCTGTGAAGCTCTTTATCTGACCTTCAACTCTGAATGATAGCTTTGCTGGGTAGAGTAATCTTGGTTGTAGGTTCTTGCTGTTCATCACTTTGAATATTTCTTGCCACTCCCTTCTGGCCTGCATAGTTTCTGCCGAGAAATCAGCTGACAGTCGTATGGGTACTCCCTTGTAGGTAATTAACTGTTTTTCTCTTGCTGCTTTTAATATTCTCTCTTTGTCTTTTGCCCTTGGCATTTTAATTATGATGTGTCTTGGTGTGGTCCTCTTTGGATTCCTCTTGTATGGGGTTCTGTGCGCTTCCTGGACTTGTAAGTCTATTTCTTTCACCAGGCAGGGAAAGTTTTCTGTCATTATTTCTTCTAATAGGTTTTCAATATTTTGCTCTCTCCCTTCTTCTGGCACCCCAAAAATTCGGATGTTGGTTCGCTTAAACTTGTCCCAGAGGCTCCTTACATTATCTTCATATTTTTGGATTCTTTTTTCTTTTTGTTTTTCTGGTTGGATGTTTTTTGTTTCCACATATTTCAGATCTTTGGTTTGATTCTTGGGGTACGTTGATCTACAGTTGAGTTTCTGTATATTCTTTATTTCAGACAGTGTATGCTTCATTTCTGACTGATCCTTTTCCATTTTTTTGGCATTCTCATTAAGCTCCTTGAAGGTCTCATCAAGTTTCTCAGCGGTTTTAAGAAGATTCTTGAGTAACCTTATAAATGTGGTTCTGAACTCTATGTCATCCAGTAGTTTGCTTTCCTCCGTTTCTTTCATTCGTGACATGTTTTTTTGTCTCCACATTTTGGCTGCTTCCCTGTGTTGATGGAGTAGCTTTGTGTGGTAGGTGACCTATAGGGGGCAGTAGCTCAGCCTCCCCAATCACCTGATGTGGACGCTCTTGGTACACCCCTTTGTGGGCTGAGTGCAAAGACTTGGTGCAGTTAAGCCTTAACTGCTGTTGGTATACTGGGAGGAATTGACCTCCAGGCCAATTAGCTGTGAGCACTCACTGTGTCTATAATGGAAGAACTGCTGCGCTGAAGACACACTTATGGGGCTGGACTTGTTTCCGTGGGGCTTTGGTGCTCACTGAGTCTGCCTCTTGAATGTGTCACTTATGGATGTGAGGAGTTGAAATCTAGTGTCTCACTCTGACCACTAGGTACACTGGCTTCTGGATCTCCAATGGGGTGCAGGTCAGCTACTGTCTGAGGCCATCCAGCAGGAGCTACAGTGAGAGCTACAGTTTTCTCCTCTTTGCTTGGGGTTTGGAGGTTTTGGAGCTGTCTGACCCGGGCTGCAAGTTTGCTAGGTTAAGCTGCCATAGAGCAGGGCTTTCTTATGCTAAATACGCTGCTTGGAGCTTGGGTGGGTTTGTAGGTTGTGCAGGGCGGGGTCTCAGGGTGTCACTAGGCTAGGGCGTGGCAAACAGCAATGGCTGCTAGTTAGCTGGATCTGTGTCCCCGATGGTGTCCGGGAGTCCCGTGCCCCAGTGCAGTAAACAATTATTCCTGCGTGCAGCTCTGCAAGCAAGCCACTGTCACTGGCAGACAGTCCAGCTTCTCCCCATAGGAGTTTGGGTCCCCCGCGTCTCCCCAGAAACTGGATTTCAGAGTAGTCGGGGGCTTGTCTCCCTTTGGGTTGAAAAAAACAACGCCCGCCGCCAGCCCGGATCTCGCGCCTCCGTACCTCAGCTTTTCAGCGCTCGTGCACGTCTCAATGCTCTTTTCTCTTTCCTTCTAGTTGTAGAACTTCCACTCAGCCAGCTTTCCCGTGGTTCTGGGTGATAGACGTTTTGTCTTTTAGTTGAATTTTTGAAATTGTTGCGCGAGGCAGCAGTTTAGGTGTTTACCTACGCCGCCATCTTGGATTCTCTCCACTACAACTTTTGAACATCTTCCAAGAAACAACATAAGAATGCAAAGACCACTTTTTAAGAAATTTGTGTAAAGGTGATACAACCACAGATATTACTGTTAAAAGGGGGGAAAGCGGGACAATTGGAGAATCAGAATTGTCTGTATTTAATATTCAGTGTGAATGTTACCTTCAGGCCTCTGTGAAATAAATGATGTGGAGAATTTTGTGGGAAAGCTACAAAAGCTTCAGTCTATTAGAGAAAGGGCATTTTTTAGAAGAAAAATGTCAGGTTATGAATGATGGAAATGCAAGGTTAATGCACAGCGTGGGCACAGAAACCTCTCTGTGGTATACTATCATTAACATTAGCATTTCAATCAGCTGCTCCAGCCATGGGGTCAGGCCATGTCTTCTTTGCATAGAAATGAGAACACATCATAGTTTATTGTTGTTTTTAAAATGAAAGAAAAAAAAACAACAAGTAGACACTATGGCAATGGCGGGGGGCGGGGGCAGGAAGGATAAGGGGAGAACTTTGTCAACAGGGAGATTTTCACTCTGTAACAGTTAACAACTGGGCCCTTGGATCATAAAATAGCCCACCAGAAATGTTATGCTTGAATTTATTTTTACATTTCATATTTCCAATGGGATAGCCCCATGTTAGAGAAGCAGGATCCCTGTGGGGTTGATCTTAAGTTTCTTCTCCCCAAACTAGCCTCCCAAATGTAATAGGAGATGGGAGCATGGTGGCCAAGGGGTAGTTTTTATAAATGGCCTGCTGATGACATGGGGATGCTGGAAAGACAGCAAATTTGAAGCCATTTAGAGTACAGCAAGTGGAGGTGCTGATTGTGGGTATCAGGTTACTCCTCCCTTCCAAAACCAGCTCAGCCACCTCTAGGGGAAGAAGAGTCCTGTGGCCAACCAGGAAAGGCTCCTTGGCCTGAACTGGACTGAGATGGAGTGCAGGTTTCGGTGACCCAGAAATCTTCAAGAGCGCTTTTCAAGAAGTGGACTAACATTATGATTACTTGGGGTAGTCTCTGAAATGATGACTCGAGGCTCGTTTTTCAAAGGGGACTTTAAGTCCAGTCAGAAGACATGTAGTTTGCTGAGTCAGTGGCTATGCTTAACCTTTGGCTACCTCCTCTGCGAGTGGGGGTGTGATTTTAGTTGCTAAATGATAACGGTGCAGATTTTACGGGGCTGCTATGAATAGCTGATGGAGACAAGAAGTCATGCTATATAAATCAATACTGTTAATCACACCAATAATAAATACTTCAATTCCATGATTAGCCCTAGCATCCTACTGCCTGTGGCACAACCACGTGCATTGAGGGCCCACTATTTTCCCCATAGGTCCGTGAGGGATTTCTTTATTGTTTCTCTATTACATCATAAAAACATAAAAGTTTGCCTTTATTTTCCATAACGCTGTAGTTTAAAAAACACACCCACACATGCCTGTGATTACCCACAAAATACAAAATGAAGAGAAGACAAATTATTTAAATTGCAAAGTCAAATGAGAAAGAGACAAAGGATTCCTTGTAGCTCTGGCTGCAGGAGAATCACAGGATCAGAGGAGTTTGAGCAGGGGAGGAAAGGAAAGGACAGGACAGCTGAAGAGGCAGGTGCCTGGAAACAGTGCAGACAGGCCTGCAGCTGACCGCCACCCAGAGATTAGTGTCGCCCCCTCCCTTCCAGGTACCAGCTTGGGGAAGCTGATCCATCATCATTTATTATTCGCACTGTGGAATGTTAACATACTCCTCCACTGCAAAGCCCGCCATCTTGGACTAGGAAAAATAAATAAAAAGGAAAAACCAGGGCGGGGTTTTAGGACTCCTCTCAGACAGCACACAGTATCTCAGCACAAATAAATTAGGGCCCCATTAGGGAATTCATCTTCTGAGAGATAAGGACAGTACTTTTGTGATGCCCACAGGAGGAAATAACAGAAGGTATTTACTAAATGTTCCTTTTTCTAATTGCTACAATTTAAGAATCATTTGCTTTGATTTAAAACATTTAAAGATCTGGGAGGTGGGATGCCATGACTGGGTTACTACCTAAGGCTCTGTTCCTGCATGTGCTGTGTTTGGGGTGAGGGGCGTTTCACTGTATGATGAACCCATGATTACACTATGGGATGAACTTAACTTGTGTTTATTCAATGAATCCTCCCCGAACCTGAGAGGTAGAAACCTTCATTATTCCCCACCTTACAGATAAGGAAACTGAGGCACAGTCATTAAGAAGGAGAAAATCAGGCTCTGACAGCCATGTGCTGGCCTGGCACTCACAGTTGGCCTGGTGGTCTCTCTCCCTGAACATAAGCAGTTCCACAGGACACATGGCCACTCCGTGACTATGGTGGGTAAAGACACAAGACCCCTCTGTTACCATTCTGAGCCCCGACCAAAAGAGCATTATCCACATCCCCCCAGTGGACCAGACATCCTGCCTCCTGGCTGATCTGAAGGAGGGTTAGGCTGGCTGGAGTCTGCCTTCCCTTTCTAGCCACCCCATCATACAGTTACCTCCATCTGGCAGCATCTAACCAGGAGCAAAGCCCCTCTTCCTAACACAACCCTGTGTCACTTCCCCAGGTGAGCTTGCCTCCTCCTGTCTCCCTCCCTCCTCTTGTCTCCCTCCCTCCCTCCTCCCTGGTGCAGTGAGAAACCCAACTGGGTCAGGTGTGGCCCATGGCCTTGCTTGGGCTGGAGGGTGTCCTTGCCAACAGGTGTTCATTCACCCTCACTCCCAGGTCACAGGGAGCCCAGACTGCACCAGCAGGAAGCGATGGGGCCCATGGCAACAGTTTGGATTTTGTGAGAACACAGCTTTTGCTTTGCATAGTATAATCTACATCATGTAATGGTTTGTTTTTGTTTTTCCCCAGATAGAAAAGCAACGTGATGACAGTCACTTGAGAATCTGTGGCCCTAAGTGTTCCTGGGAGTGGGGCACAGGAAAATGGAAATGGGGAAATTTTAAACCGCCTCCACCTGTCATACCTCTCCCTCCCCACTCCCTCCCGGTGTCAGCCTCTGAGCTCTGAGGTCAGGTGGCAGGGACACCTCCTCTTCTGACCCCAAGGACAAGAGGCTGCTGCAGAATCTCTCTTAGAGGGCCCTGGCAGTGGCCAAAGGCTCAGAAAGACAGTGGAGGTGGGAGAACTCAAAGCTGCATTCGCAAAGCAAGCCAGTTTTTTAATTAGATCAATGAAATAGCAAAGTTTCTGATTGATGTCTTTCCTCACTGGTTGCATAATTTTTTTCATTTTTTGAACTTTTACCTACTATGTCATTTAATTTCGATGGCTTGGGAGATGCTGATGGAGGTGATGAGGAGAGGTCTAACAGCCCTTGCCCCCAGACACTCCCTGGTGGGGCCACTGGACACTACCTTGCTTTGCTTTGTCTCCTGGCTGAACAGGGATACAGGGGGCTGCGTGTCTTTTGTACCTTGGTCCCCAGGCTCAGCCAGTGCACACCTCCATGAATGAAGGCCATAGAGTGGAAGAGCACTAGGGCTTGGGGAAAAGAGGTGTACAAATTTTACCTACACACACATGTATCCCTGTCCCCCACCCCCATCCCAATACACTGGGGATGATCAGTGGGGACCCTGTAAACTCCCACACACATTCATCAAACATTTACTCAGAGCTCTGCTTCCCACTGCCCTGGGGGAATATTGAGGCAAATATGCCTGCCTTACCTCTAAGGACCTTGGAATCTAATTATCTTCTAGAGATCCTTTGGGGATCTGCTTAATAAATCAATATCAATGATTTGTAATTACAATATCTATTATTTGTATGCAAATGTGACCTTCTGGATGCTTGGGGAAGAGTCCTAAGGATCTCCCCCATACCACTCCTCAAATTCTTAATTACATTACTTCATGCATCAAACGTTTATTGATATTTGTGCCAGGTACAGAGATGAGGACCAGGAATCCACCTTCAGGACTAAAGAACTAAGGGAGATCAAGGTGTGGAGAAAACTTGCTTCTGGGGAGAAGGGGAAAGCATTGGTCTTCTTATCTAGCCCCTCAAACCTCCCAACATCCACCTCA
This sequence comes from Corynorhinus townsendii, assembly GCA_026230045.1. Lineage (NCBI taxonomy): Eukaryota > Metazoa > Chordata > Mammalia > Chiroptera > Vespertilionidae > Corynorhinus > Corynorhinus townsendii. The sequence continues at coordinate 90,752,430 of JAPDVU010000007.1, forward strand.
TTCATTGAAACCCTCAACTGAGCAAGCAGCCCCTCCCAAGTTCCCCTGCCTGAGACTGGAGGGGCCCCCTCTCTGGGCAAGGTTTAGGCCATAGGACTGCACCCCTGTTTGTGGTGTAGGTCTGATTCTATGACCTCCCCAACCCCCATCCAGAATCCCTCCCTGTGTCCATCCATTGGTTGCCTCCTACACGAATCACAACCAGGGCCAGGAAGGAGCCTGTAACCATGGTACGTGCCCTCAACTGGAATCGAACCTAGGACCCTTTGGTCCGCAGGCCAACGCTCTATCCACTGGAGGTAGGGTTTTAAATCAGGGATGGATCACTCACTAAATTTGCTTCCGAATGGAGAGACAGACAACAGATAAATAAACAAATAAGGAATTCCAGGTTGGCCAAGTGTGGGGAAGGAAACTGTGACTAACGTAGAAGCTGGGGTTGGACACTGGCATCAGGAAAGCCTTCCAGAACAGCGTCCAGCTCAGCTCACACCCATTCACAGTCACCTTGTCATAGAACTCCTTTCCCAAGGTTTGTTTTCACCTGTGTAGATGTACCTCGTGTGCCCCCACCACTTGGAAGCAGCCTTCATACACCGCAGCACCTAGGACTGTGCCTGACATGCAGCAGGCATTCCAAGGAGTTGTCCAATGAAGGTGACAATGTAAGAGGTAGCCAAGGGAAGGGCAATGCAGGAAAGGGAATAGTGAGTGCAAAGGGCCTGTGGCAGAGCCACTGGGATTCTCTAGGGTGTCCTCTACATCCTCACTATGGGCCCCACTTCTGAGAAATGTGCCCCTACCCTGTCCCTGTGGTCTGTTTCATCCAAGTCCTAATTCTCCATCTCCTTTCTAACTCTTCATAGGTAAGTTTCTAAACCTCCCTGTGCCCCTTTCCTCCTGTGTGAACCAGAGACAATAATGTTATCACCTTGTGGTGGTGGGAATGTGAGTGATACCTATGAGGCTGCCAGAACAGTGCCTGGCATGTGGCACTCGGTCATTGCTGGTTCAGCTGTTGTTACCAGTCTCTCCTCCAGTCTGCTGCCCAAGAATCTCTGTGAAAAATAAGTTTGCAAAACACAATGGGATGTCTTGGACTGGATCCTAGAATGGGAAGACGACATTAGTGGGAAAAGTGTGACAACCAAAACAGTCTGGGTTTAGTTAATTATAACGTTTCAGTGTTGCTACCATGGTCATGTAAAGTGAAGTCAAATCATGATCTCGGGGTAACTGTGTGAGGTGGCAGATGGAACTCTACACAACTTTTGCAGCTTCTCTGTAAACCTCAAGTTATTGCAAGATATTTTTATTTAAAAACAATATATTACAACTTTTATATTTAAAAACAAACAATAAAAGAATTTTTAAAATATATAGTTGATCATGTTACTTCTCTGTATAACAACATTGGGATAGCCAAGGATATCGAAGGATAAAATCTAGACTCTCTAGCATAATAGGAGACCCTTCATCCCCCATCCTTGCTGGCTACACTTCTCAGGGCCTTAGTTTCCTCATCTGTAAAGTGGGGAATAAATGATCCACCTCGATATTGTGAGGATTAAATAAATTAACAGTAACAAAGCACTTATCGCAGTATCTGGCCCACAGGTCCACACTCAGTACGATGGAAACAGATCTGAGAGAGTAGATTGAAGAAGCTGGCTTTGAAGACAGAGAAAGGGGTCATGAGCTAAGGAATATGGCCAATCTCCAGAAGCAAAGGACAAGGAGACTCCAGATAGAACGCAGATAGATTTTAGCCTTGTAAATTTTAGCCTTGTAAAACCCAGTTTTGGATTTCTAACCCCCAAAACTGTAACTTAATGGATTTTGTGGTCATTTGTTACAGCACCACAGGAAATTGATAACTATGCTAATATACTGCCTGATACAGAGCAGCAACTAAATAAATTTGAGAAACTATTTTTACTCCTTGCCTTTCCTCAAGCAGGCCCTGGAAGGCCATGTACCCTAGGGCCTTTGCATATGCTGTTCCTCCACTTGGAGAACACTTCCTTCTCTTTCTGTCTAGCAAAATCTTTCTTACTATTTTTACAAGATTATTCTCTAACACCTCAGAGCTTTTAAGTTTTCTCCTAGCCCTGAGAGTAATGTTCATTGTCTCTTCATAGCTTTCTTTTCATCTATTTTAGCATTTATCACAGATTGTATTCATTTTGGTGATTTTTTTCCTCAACTAGACAGTGAGATTCTTTGTAGCTCAGGCTAAATGCATCCATTGCAGGATGGTCAGGCAGTGATTCTGCTTGGATGAGTAAATGAATGAGAGAAGGACTGAGTGAGTGATTGAGGCCATGAAGGATGGGTGGGATTTGGTTAGCCAGGGTTGGTGGCATTCCAAAGCCAGAAATGGGGTCAGACTTTCCTGGTTTTAGATGACCTTGACATTTGAGGAGTCCTCCTCAGGCGTTTTGTAGGATGTCCTTCAGTTTGGGTTTTCCTGAAGTTTTCCCTATAATTAGAGTGGGATTGTGGGATTTGGGGGGGAGAGGGAAATACCAAGAGGTGAAATGCCCTTCTCATCACATCATAGCAGGATCTGTGCTCTCAGTGTGATATATGATCACCTTGCTGAGGTACTATTTGCCAGGTCTCTCCTTACAAAGTTATTTTTCTACTTTCCAGACTGTACTCTTTGGAAGAAAGTCACTAAGTATAATCCTCACTTAAGGGGAGTTATGTACCACCTCCTTGAGGGAGTAATGGCTAAGGTATATTACTTGGAATTATTTTATCTTTTCTAGTTATTTATTTATTCAATCATTTATTTATATCAGTATGGACTCATGGATATTTATTTTTTACTTTTGGTAATAATTCAAAACTATATTATTTATTGTCATTGCTCCAATTGTTCCAACAAGCCCTCACTGAAATAGAATCTAAAGGGTGCACTTCAGAAACAAGGAAAATTATTCTAGCTATAAGTTCTGAGATGCAAGAAGAGAAGATGGGCAAAGAAATTGGTAACTGTGTTTGAGTCTAAAGTAACATTGACTGTCTAAAACAATTTAGTAATGACTCGTGGGGTGGAAAAGGAAAAGATTAAACTTAAAATACACTATGATTAAAGCATATAATTGAGAGGATGGGTAATTAAAATATGCCAAAGTCCTTATATTTTAAGAAAGCAAAGTAAAAATATTTTAAACACTGACTTTGTAAGTATCCGTGTCAAAATTTCTAGGGTAATTAACTAAAACAACAGAAATAGAGTATATAAATGAGAAAGAAAAATGGAATGGGGAAAAAAATCAGCCCTAAAGAAAACAAGAAAGGGGTGGGAAAAGAAAAAAAAAAAACGGGGGGGGGGCATGACAAATAGGAAGCACAAAATAAGATGATAGAAATAAATCAGATATATCAGTAAATATAATAAGTATAAATGGACCAAATGATCTAGTTAAAAGACAAAGATTATCTTAAAACAACCACTTTAAAAATACATATCTTTTTATTGACTTCAGAGAGGAAGGGAGAGGGAGAGAGAGATAGAAACATCAATGATGAGAGGGAATCATTGATCATCTACCTCCTACATGCCCCACACTGGGGATGGAGCCTGAAACCTGGGCATGTGCTTGTGACCGGAATCGAACCCAGGAGTCTGCAGGCTGATGCTCTATCCCCTGAGCTAACCCAGCTAGGCCTAACAATAACCACTTTTTTATTATGAAAAATTTCAAATATACAGAAAAGTGGGAAGAACAGTAGAGAGAACATGTGCCAGCCATGTAGAGTCAACATTGTTAGCTACTTGTTGTGTTTGTTTCATTTATGATATTTAGGAGACTATTAACACGTATTTTATGTGGTAAAACTTATATAATGAAGTACAATTTAGATGGCAATAATGAGGTAGTGTTCAAGGCCAAGCGGATCAAGGTCCCAGTAGTTTTTAGTAACGTAACTTATTTGGGTGGTTATTTATTCAAAGGCTGTTTCTCCAATGGATTCTAGTGAGAGGGTAGGAACCAGGTCAACTTTTCTGATCATTGCATTTCTAAATATTTGCTGCATCTCTTAGTAAAGGATTCAGTATAGTGCTTGTTACATAGTAAACATGTCAAGTAGCATAGCTTTTATTTTAGCTGTTGCTGTTATCAAAAGCGTTCAGAAGTGGCACAAAATAAACAAGCAATAATTGGCAACTATTTATACTTAGTGCTTTTCAAACATCACAGTGTCTAACACACTTTCATTTACCCATAAACATGTTTATAATGAGAATAAATAGTACTTTCATTATTATTCAAAGTCTCTAAATGCCTGGCACTACATAAGCAGAGGGAAAGTGGAATTTTATTGTTCTTAATTGTTATTATCGAGTAAAAAGCATTTAACACAACTGCTGGTCACCAGGGGCCCTGAACAAAACAATCTTCCCCATTTATCTGCGTCCGGAAACGCCCCTAGCTCGGTCCTGCGCGACGCGACGCCCCGCCCCGCCCCGCCCCGCCCCGCCCCCTGCCTTCTGGCAGCCCGGCTCTCTAGTCCAATGCCGCGCCTGCGCGCTGCTTCGGGAGCAGTTCCGGGAAAGCAGCTTCCCGCCACCCAATCGCGAACAGGTCGGAGACAGCCAGACTACTGCGCGCGTGCGTGCGTTCGTTCGTCGCTGCGTGCGTCGCTACGTCTGTGCCGTGTGCTCGTTGGGCACTGTGGCCTCGCCCTCGCCCTCCGCCCCCAAGCTTGCACCGTGTAGGCCGCCCCTCCCTCCGCGCCCACTCCGCAGTGACCCCTGGCCTGCCCCCCCTTTCGAATTTAAAGGGGGCGCAGCATTAACGTCCCCCACCTCAGGTGACCTCTCAGGGGTCTCTCCCCGCCAGAGGTGCCCCGCCGCCGAGGAACATGGCGAAGGTGGAGCAGGTCCTGAGCCTCGAGCCGCAGCACGAGCTCAAATTCCGAGGTAAGCCGGAGCCCGGCTATCTTCTGCCGCGGGCTAGGCCCGGCGCCCCGCGCCCCGGCGGGACCGGACGACCTGGCGGTGACGTCGGCCCCCGCTCCCGCCCGACGGGGCGTTCGCCCAGTGCCCGCTGAGGCTGAGGGTCAGAGGCGTCCTGGCTCTTGGGGGCGGGGGGCAAGGGGGGGCGGTGCCGCTCGCCTCTCCCTCCAGCCACTCTGCACAGTTGCCATTTTAACTTTGTCGTCTAGTTGGCGGGACTCTGGATTGTAAGCCTTGCTGACAAGCTTTGCCTACCCTCCGCAAGGTTGACCTCTCCAGGTCTTAGGTCAGATGTCACCTCTCTAGATGGGCGTACTCTGAGCAGCTACCCCAGCCAGACACCTGCTGCCATTCCCTGTCACGTCGCTGCCCTGTGGTCAGCCTGGCACTTACCACCACCTTGTGCGCCGTGTTTCTACAGTAGAAGGGAAGCTCCATGAGGGCAGGATTTGGTTTTTCTCTGCTGCGTGCCCAGCACATAATGGGAGCCTAATACCTGTCAAACACATGAATGAAAGGAACTGCCGCAGGAGTCTGGTAGGACATGGCCCAGCTTTCCTGTGCTGCCTCCTCAGGCCCATTGCTCCTGTCCATGCAGCTGTGGGAAGCTGCCAGGGTGGGCACATCCTTTTTCTCCCCAGAACTACCTGGAGCGGAAGCCAGAGGAAGTTTAGTGTGCCGCTGTGCCCTTCCCAATGTGAACCTTTATAGTTTTTATGTTTCTTTTTCTCCCTACGTTCTCCACTAAAATATAAGCACCGTGAGACAACAGGGACCTCATCTGATTTACTGGTTCCTTCTTCACATGGGTTGAGTAACTGTAGTAGCCCTGTGCTTGGCACTGGAGAGACGATTGAACCAGACATATAAGTTCCCTGCTCTCCCAGAGCTTTATAATGCAGGGAGACAAACCAGCAAATGAGAATATTTCAGAGGTGGTACATGCTGTGAAGGAAATAAAGTGATTGAACAGCGAGGTCACCACTATATCGCCAGCACTTGGCCCACGGTACATGCTCAGTAGATAATTGTGGACTGAATACTGGCCAGATACCCAGTTGGCAAATGGCACATTTGAACCCACACTTTAGATCTCACACTGTTAACAAGCATGTTGTCTGACCCCTGGGAAATACTCTGCAACTGTGGTTGTCACATTGCCTCCTAGGTTAACAATTCAGAGTGACTTCAAATGTGTAAAGAATCAAAAGTGTTTCCATTTAAAATGAAAATTAGAAAAACAAAAACAAGAAAACCCACCACAAAACCTAACAAGGATCATTATTCCATGACAGTACTTTAACTTACATGATGTTCCCATCACCTGGAGGAGCCAGGCTGCTAAAGTGAATGTGGAAAGTCAAACTTGAATTGTCTGAAGTTTTCTACCCTGAAAGTCTGGTGTGGCTCCTCTTGGGAATTGGCACATTTATTCATTTAGTCCACAGACATTTCCTGATGCCTGCTTCATATGTCAGGTACTAGCAGAGGATGAGTCCCATCACAAGTATGTTCCCATTGTCTCTCAACCCCCACTCTAGAACTTAAGTCTAGAGAAGGGGACAAATGGAATCAGCCAGGATAGTGCAATAACATAAGTAATCAATCCATAGTGCTCTGAGAGCAATAAGGAGGTCAACTCTTGAAAGAGGTATTATTTGAGCTGAGTTTAAAGGTCGATTGGGAGCAGCTAAAAGAAGAAATGGGAGGGGAGCATGTCAGGTAGGGGAAATTGAATGTAAAGGCTGAGCTGACTGGACTCCTTTGGAATGCCACCGGTAGTTCTGAATGATAGTCAAGAAGCATTTGTTGGAGTCATGAGGCAAAGTAGGAGAAGAAGGTGGCTAGTAGACAGGGGTCAGATCTTCTAAGGCCTTCTGTGTACAGATGCAGATATTGTGTGAGGTCATATTGTGATGCTTCTCCTTAGCTGGTCCTTCTTTGATTGATGCCCTGCAACCTCAACCTCTTCCCTCCACCCCCTGTATTGACCATGGGCTGGTCATTTCCTCCTCAAAGCTTGGGATCATTTCCTAGTGATAAGGAAGGTGCTCATAATCTACCTTGCCTCCTATAGAAATTTTTGTTACCGTTAAAAGGAGTGATACTATGATTTTTCACTGGCTTTGTAAATGTACAATATTATACAGAGATTGGTAGTTGTATTTAGACAACTGATTTTATCACTTCAGCTTTTTTGTTTAAAAGGTATGGTGGAGAAGAGTGAGCTGTTTGGCCAAAGTAATGATGGCCAAAGTCACTGGGTATTTTGGTTTGGAAATGGTCCAAGAGAAGTTGAGGTGTCAAATTGTTGAAGGCTGTTGACTCCTGACTTCAGAAGAGGCATCTGCAGTCATTTGTAAACAAACCACTTTATGAAGTTAGTTTGTTTGTTTTAAGCTGATCACTAAAACAATGAAATTAGAATAGAAGCTCAGTACCTTGGCTTGCTGTATAGAAGATCATTTCAGGATAAGAACTAACTGGTCTCTTCCAAGTTAACTCAGGGTGATGACTCTGACTTTGGGTCTTTCACTTCAATGAATCGAACTTTAACTTAGCTTAAGAAGGTAATAATTAAAATGTCTGTCGCCCAAAGAAAAAAATTAATCGACCTTTTAAATGCAGTCTAAGATGATATGGGATTATATTGGGTTCCAGTTGATCTTGGGCATTTTGTATGATGATGTTGAGTTAAGGATATTATGGAAGAAGAAAGAACACAGACCTACATGACCTTGTTCTGCCATGTTGCATTGTGTTCAGTATTAGAAGAAGAAAGACTGCTGGCCTCCTGAAAGAAGCATGACACCATGACATTACCCAGGGTGAAATAGAAGCTCTTTTGGACTGTTGACCTTTCTGAAAGAGTTAAAGGTTTTGTAAACCTGTGAAACGTGTTCTTTGCATTGTCAAAGAGAGTTTTCTTAATTAGTCACTTTGTAATCTCTTCTTTCTCTGTTCTCTCCCTCTTCCATCAGATTCCATCCATGGCAAATAATGTCTTATATTGTTTTGGTCATTGTCCAAGATTCTTAATCCCTCTTCACATCCTAGCACATCCCTCCTCCACTCCCCACCCCCAACCCCCCATGATACTGTCATATGAGAATGGTCTGTTAAGCATCCTTATGAGCTGGCAAGTTAAGGTTTAAATCTGCCATGAACCTACTTTACTTTTGCCTATTCTGAAACTCAGCTAGTGGCATTCAGGAAGTCACAGATGGTTGCACTGTTGGCCTGTATAGCTATCAGGTGGGATGTCACCGAAGGATTTGTGTGATTGACTACTACTTTGGGGAGGAAATAGTATGGCAGATAGGTTGGGGATACTGTCTTTTGTATAAAGAAAGCATGCTTGAAATCATTAGTTCACCCCCTTAAGTTAATGTGTAATTTAACATTGTTTAGGGAGCAAAAACATATAAAACCCTGTAGATATAGTCAGTTGAATGCAGTAATTATCTTTCAGATGCTAAGTACAGCATTAATTCTTTAGCTTTAGTATAGCACTGATTTCCTTAACATTTTATGATTGCATGGAGCAGACTGTGTTTTACAGCACAACAAAATGACAGCAGTGTGCTTAAGATTCTTTATGGTAGTGGTTTAAACCCATCCTGAATAAATGAAGATTACCTTCATTTATTTAATTATTAACCAGCTTGCTCATGAGAAGCAAGGGCATTTAATTTACTAAGGTGTAGTCAAACTTAAATCTCCATAGATTATATTATTTCTGAGTTTTTGTTCCTGGGAGAAAAAAGAACTAAAAGTTAACTTTCTTTTACTTTTCTTCACAGTTAACTCCTTTTATTGGGTGTGGGGGAAAGGTTAGTTCTAGGCTCTATGCTAATATTTGGAGAGTGGTGCTAGTTCCTTGATGTATGTAGTTGTATCATGCATCAGTTTCCTTCATAATGACCTGGTAGTTTTGTATCCAAATGGAATTGATTAAAATAATTAGTCTGAATTGATTCTTATTAAAGAGATGAACTCTTAGATATTATTATCACTATCTTTTGTTTATTAAAATTATCTAGCATCTTTCCTTCCAATGCTGAAGGCAAAATACTGAGAATTTTGACTCTACAATATTACCATTAAGTAGTTGAAAATTAGGGGAGGAGTCAAGGGAGTAAATTATGATTATCAGTCAAATACTACCCTTAGGTTCAATTTTTAGAACCTGAAACTTGAATTTTTACATAAGGAATTATCTCCAAGATTGCCTCATACATCCCCCATATGTATTTGAAAAATTTGCCATCTGAAAGATGACCATGATTTGGAACAAATGTGCACAGCTTTCAGCAAGATGACAAGAAAGAGGAACACGAAGAGTGCTGAGTTCCATTAGTCAGGACAGGGCATGCCATAGTGTCTTTAATAAAATAAAATAAAAGCCTTTGCACAGTGATTTTTGCACCGGGCATTGTGTTAAAAACAAAGTTGCATTATGGTTCCCAGGCTTACTTTGTCGTTTTCTATCATTTTAGGCCCCTTTCAGGCTGTTATCAGCATAGCATAGCCAGGATTGCTTGGCCCTTGCTCAATGGGTATGTGGAGTCTTTGAAGTTTTTACTTGACAGACTACCTGGACTGCTGGCTTTATAAAAACAGGAGTTATGTAAAGACCTTTGTTAAGACAACAAAGTTACTGAAGTTGATGGTCATTTTAAGATTATTTTAAAATGCCATAAAAAATGTGGCAAATAATATCTCTAGAATACCTGTTTTTCAACTGACAAATGTGTTATTTTAACAGAAACTGTTGATGTCTAGAAACAATGTCTTAATTTGCTTTAGGGTTCTCCCTTGCATGGAAAAAAATCATTCAGAATATTGCGTAGTCCTATAGGGAAAATCTTGAAGGGTATTCTTTTAATAATGTTTTAGCATTAATGGCACAAAACAATAACACTAGAAATTGCTTCCTAGAGTTTTCCTTCATCCTTTTAGAAGAGTTATTGTCAATTTTTGACTGGTAGGTTAGTGTTTCTCTTTATCTATGTCAAGGAATGTGTTCGATCAGACTTTTGGTTTGTATATTTGTGTGCATACCCATCTAGACACCTAGAGAGTTGCTGGTGGGCATACATTCTTACTGGCACCAGTAACTTGTCTGAATTAATATACAGTTGGCATTTCAACAAGCTCTGACAACCTTAGCTTATTTAGGAAGGGGCGTTAGGGAGATATAGACTCTTCTCAACTTACGATGGGGTTACATCCCAATAAACCTATTGTTAAGTTGTAATTATTGTAGATAGAAAATACATTGAATACTCATAACCTAACGAACATCATAGCTTAGTTTAACCCACCTTAATGTGCTCTGAATACTTAACATTAGCCTACAGTTCGCCAGAATCACCTTACTGCCTAGCATCATGAGAGAATATCATATTGCATATCACTAGCCTGGGAAAAGATCAAAATTCAGTTTTTACTGAATACGTGTCACTTTCACACCACCCTGAAGCTGAAAAATCCTAAGTGGAACCATTGTAAATAAGGGATTGTATGTAAATATTTTTGGAGATAGGTAGATTGAAATTGTTGTTTATGTCTTTTGAATTCCACTTGAAGATAGTGGAATGAATCCTTCGACCGGTTAGCCAGATTTGAATGGCTTGGGGCCTTGTGAGTATTCACTTTTTATATCAGACTAGAGACCTGGTGCACAAAGTTCGTGCACGGGGCTGGGGTGTGTGTCCCTCAGCCCCAGCCTGCACCGTCTCCAATCTGGGACCCCTTGGGGGATGCCTGACTGCCCTCTCACAATCCAGGACTGCTGGCTCCCAACTGCTCACCTGCCTGCCTGCCTGATTGCCACTAACTGCTTCTGCCTGCCAGCCTGATTACCCCCCAACTACTCCCCTGCCAGCCTGATCAAAGCCTAACTGATCCCCTACTAGCCCTATTGCCCCTAACTGCCCTCCCCTGCTGGCCTGGTCACCCCTAACTGCCCTCGCCTGCAGGCCTGGTTCCCCCCAACTGCCCTCCCCTGCAGGCCTGGTCCCTCCCAACTGCCCTCCTCTGCTAGCCTGGTCACCCCTAACTACCCTCCCCTGCAGGCCTGATTGCCCCCAACTGCCCTCCCTTGCAGGCCTGGTCTCTCCCAGATGTCCTCCCCTGCTGGCCATTTTGTGTCCACATGGGGGCGGCCATCTTGTGTGTTGGAGTGATGGTCAGTTTGCATATTGCCCTTTTATTAGAGAGGATTTGATGGTGTTTAATGATTTTGTGTATTTAGAAAACTAGCTTTTTAGTGATTTGCAGTTCTGAGTTTGGAAGGTGAGGTGAAACTTGTGTGGTAGAGATTTCACAGGTTGGCAGATTGTAAAGTGAGGAAGTTAAAGAAATTTGAGAGGATACTAAGTAAGATAAGAATGTCTAAAATAAATTATCTTTTAGGTGCCACCTTAAACTTAACAAGCAGGATTGTGCCTGCATGCTCCTGACAGGCTACTACTTTAGAAAGAGAAACAAATAAGGGTGACTATATAGCTAGAGATTTCTCAAATGTTGAAAGAGAGAAACTCAAGGTGAATAACAAAAAGTGCTGTTTTATTCTGTCTGAGATCTACTTTGGGAAGTCATTCCCCCCAAAATGACAACCAAGCACATGAGTCCAATTAGAGAGGGTTTTAGAGACATGCCTGGGTATAATGATTGTGTGCATAATAGATGTATCCAGTGGGAATGTTTCAGGTTTGCACCTTTAAAAAAAATTACATCTTTATTGTTGAAAGTATTACATATGTCCCCCATATCCCCCCATTGACCCCTTCTAGTCAGACCCTGCCTCCCACCCCACCCCAGGCCTTCACCATTCTAATCTTTGTGTCCATGGGTTTTATATATATATATATATACACACACACACACACACATACACATACACACACACACACACATACATATACAAGTTCTTCTCTACCCCCCATCCATGCACCCTCCCTCTGAGATTCTATAGTCTGTTCTGTTGTTTCTATGTCTCTGGATCTATTTTGTTCATTAGATTCCTCATATAAGTGAGATCATGTGATACTTCTCTTTCTATGACTGGCTTATTTCACTTAGCATAATACTCTTCAGGACCCTCCATGCTGTCTCAAAGGGTAAGAGATAATTTTTTACTGCTGCATAGTATTCCATGGCTTAAATGTACCACAGCTTTTTTTATTTACTCATCTACTGATGGGCACTTGGGCTGTTTCCAGGTCTTAGCTATTGTATATTGTGCTGCTATTAACATAGGGGTGCATACACTCTTTCTGATTGTTGTCTCAGATTTCTTAGGATATATTCCTAGATATGTGATCACTGGGTCAAATGGCAGATCCATATTTAATTTTTTAAGGAAACTTCATACTGTTTTCCATAATGGCTGCACCAGTCTGCATTCCCACCAGCAGTGTACTAGGGTTCCCTTTTCTCCACATCCTTGCTAGCCCTTGTCATTTCTTGATTTGGTGGTGGTACCCATTCTGGCAGGTGTGAGGTGATACCTTATTGTCATTTTAATTTGCATCTCTCTGATGATCAGTGACCTTGAGCATTTCTTCACATGTCTCTTGACCATCTGTATGTCTACTTCGGAGAAATGTCTATTTAGGTCTTTTGCCCATTTTTTAATTGGGTTGTTTGTCTTTTGTTAGGTTGTCTGAGTTCCTTATATATTTTGGATATTAACCCTTTATCAGATGTTTCATTGCAAAATATGTTCTTACATACAGTGGGCTCTCTTTTTGTTTTGTTGATGGTTTCTTTTGCTGTGCAGAAGCTTTTTATTTTGATGTAGTCCCATTTGTTTATTTTCTTCTTAGTTTTCTTTGCCCTAGGACAGTGGCCGGCAAACTCATGAGTCAACAGAGCGGCAAACCGCGGATCACGAGCCACAGTTTGCAGGCTGCTGCCCTAGGAGATGTATATGTAAGCATATTGCTATGCGAGATATCTGAGATTATGCTGCCTATAGTTTCTTTTAAGATTTTTATGGATTCATGACTTACATTTAAGTCTTTTAGCCATTTTGAGTTTATTCTTGTGTGTGATGTAAGTTGGTGGTCTAGTTTCATTTTTTTTTCATATATCTGTCCAATTTTCCCAACACCATTTATTGAAGAAACTATCTTGACTCCATTGTAAGCTCTTGCCTCCTTTGTCAAATAATAATCGAGTATAATGGCCTGGGTGGATTTCTGGGTTCTCTGTTCTGTTCCATTGATCTATATGCCTGTTCTTATGCCAGTACCAGGCTATTGAGATTACAATGGCTTTGTAGTATAACTTGATCCCTCCAACATTGTTCTTGTTTCTCAAAATTGCTGTGGCTATTTGGGTGTCTTTTTTGGTTCCATATAAGTTTTTGGAATATTTGTTCTAGATCTTTGAAATATGCCATTGGTATTTTAATAGAGATTGCATTGAAACTATAGATTGCTTGGGGTAGTATGGACATTTTAATGATGGTAATTCTACCAATCCATGAACATGATATATTCTTCCACTTGTGTATATCTTCTTCTCTTTTTTCAATGTTCCATAGTTTTTCGAGTAGAAGTCTTTTACCTCCTTGGTTTTAAGTTTATTCCTAAGTATCTTAATGTTTTTGTTGCAATGGTAAATGGGATTGTTTGTTTAGTTCCTCTTTCTGAGAATTCATTATTGGTGTATAATTTCTGGGTGTTCATTTTATATTCTGCTACATTGCCAAATTCACATAGTAAATCTAGTAGTTTTTTGGTGGAGTCCTTAAGGTTTTCTGTGTACCATATCATGTCATCTGTGAATAATGAGAGTTTTGCTTTCTCCCTTCCAATTTGGATGCCTTTTATTTCTTCATGTTTGATAGGCTGTTGCTTGGATTTCCAGTGTTATGTTGAATAAGAGTGGGGAAAGAGGACATCTCCATCTTGTTCCTGTTCTTAAAGGAAATGGTTTTAGTGTTTGCCCGTTGAGTATGATGTTGGCTATAGACCTTTATTATGGTGAATATGCTCCCTCTATTCTGATTGTTTTTATCAAAAATGGGTGTTGGATTTTGTCCAATGCTTTCTCTGCGTCTGTTGATATGATCATATGAGTTTTGTCTTTTAATTTGTTTATTTGATGTATCACATTTATTGATTTGCAAATATTGTACCAGCCTTGCATTCCTGGATTAAATCCCACTTGTTAATGGTGTACGATCTTTTCAATGTATTGCAGGATCCGATTTGCTAATATTTTGTTGAGGTTTTTAGCATCTATGTTCATGAGGGATATTGGCTTGTAATTCTCTTTCTTTGTAGTGCCTTTATCTGGTTTTGGAAGTAGGATAATGCGGGCCTCATAAAAAGAAGTTGGAAGTGTTCCTTTCTCTTGGGTTTTCTATAATAGTTTGAGGAGTATAAGTGTTTGTTCTTATTTGAATGTTTGGTAAAACTCCCCCGTGAAGCCTTCTGGACCTGGGCTTTTGTTTGCTGGGACTTTTTTGATTACTGCTTCTATTTCATCAGTTGTAATTGACCTATTCAGGTTTTCTGATTCTTCCTGATTTAGTTTTGGGAGATTGTATTTTTCTATGAATTTGTCCATTTCATCCACATTGTCCTGCTTGTTAGCATATATAGTTGTTCATAGTATTTTCTTACAGTCTTTTGTGTTTCTGTGTGTCAGTGGTTACTTCTCCACTTTCCTTTCTGATTTTATTTATTTGGGTCCTCTCTGTTTCTTGATGAGTCTGGCTAAAGGTTTATCAATCTTGTTTATTCTTTTGAAGAACCAGCTCTTGGTTTCATTGATTTTTTTTTTTTATTGTTTTTTTAGTCTCGATGTTATTTATTTTTGCTCTAATCTTTATTGCTTCCGCTTTTCCTTTTGTTTTCTTTCTAGTTCTTTAAGTTGTAGGGTCAACTAGTGTATTGTTGGTTTTTCTTGTTTTTTGAGGTATGCCTGTAGTGCTATGAACTTCCCCTCAGGGCTGCTTTTACTGTATCCCAGAGATTTTGGGTTGTCTTGTGTCCATTTTCATTTGTTTCCAGGAAGTTTTTGATTTCTTTCTTGATCTTGTTGATAACGCATTCCTTGTTCAATAACATGCTATTTAGCTTCCATGTGTTTGGATGTTTTTGGGTGTTTTTACAATAGGTGATTTCTAATTTCATGCCACTGTGATCTGAGAAGATGCTTGATATTATTTCAAACTCCTTGAAATTTTAGAGACTTGTTTTGTGTCCTAACATATGGTCTATCTTTGTGAATGACCCATGTGCACTTGAGAAGAATATATGTTCTGCAGCTTTTGGGCGAAATGTTCTATAAATGTCAGTTAAATCAGTCTGATCCAGTATGTCATTTAGAGTTAGTTTCCTTTTTAATTTTTTGTCTGGAAGATCAATCCAGTGAAGTCAGCGGGGTGTTAAAGTCCCCTACTATGACTGTATTGCTGTTAAAGTCCTCCAGAAGTTTTGTGTGTGTTATTTTTTTTTACATATTTAGGTCTTCCTATATTGGGTGCATACATATTTATCAGTTTTATATCTTCTTACTAGATTGATCCTTTATTATTACATAGTGAACTTTTTGTTCCCTGTGATGGCCTTCATTTTGAAGTATATTTTGTCAGATAAGAGTATTGCTACCTCTGCTTATTTTTGTTTCCATTTGCATGGAATTTTTTACCCCCATCCCTTCACTCTTATCCTGTGTGAATCTTTTGTAAGGAGGTGGGCCTCTTGTGGACAGCATATAATTGGGTCATGTTGTTTTATCCATTCAGCTACCCTATGTCTTTTGATTGGAGAATTTTATCCATTAATCTTTAAGGTTATTATTGATAGATACTTATTTATTGCCATTTTAATTCTCATTCTCTCTCTCTCTCTCTCTCTCTCTCCTCATTACAGCAGTCCCTTTAGCATTTCTTGTAGTGCTGGTTTGGTGGTGATAAACTCCCTTAGTCTTCCCCCCACCCCCACAAACACACCCCTTTTTTGGTCTGGGAAGCTCTATTTCACTATGTATTTTGAATGATAGCTCTGCTGGATATAGTAGTCTTAGTTTCAGATCCTTGCTTTTTGATTACCTTGAATACTTAATGCCATTTACTTTTGGCCTATAGAGTTTTTGATGAGAAATCAGCTGACAGCCTTATGGGAGCTCTTTTGTAGGTAACAAATTGCTTCTTTCATGGTGCCTTTAAGATTCTCTGTCTTTACTTGTTGGCATTTTAATTATGTTGTTTCTGGGCATGTGCCTGTTTGGGTTCTTCTTGCTTGGGACTCTCTGTGCCTCCTGGACTTGTGTGACTTTTTTCTTCACCATGTTGGGGAAATGTTCTGCCGTTATTTCTTCAAGCATGTTCTTTATCTTTGCTCACTTTTTTCTTCTTCTGGTATTCCTATTATGTGAATATTGTTACATTTTATGTTGCCCCACAACTTCCTTAAGCTGCCCTCCTGCCTTTTAATTGTTTCCTTTTTTTCTTTTTGGTTCTCTGTTTGAGTGGTTTTTCTTCCATCCTATCTTCTACTTCAGTGATCCGATCCTCGGCTTCCCCTAATCCACTGTATATTCCTTCCAGTGTGTTCTTTATTATGCTATGCCATTCTTTATTTCCAACTTGTCTTTTTTCATTGTTATGTATCTTTTCTCATGATGTTGAGCATCTTTGTCATCATTATACTGAACTGTATATCTGATAAATTTCTTATCTCCCTTTTGTTTAGCTCTTCTTTTAGAGAATACTCTTGTTCTTTCATTTGGGGGTTGACGTTTTGTCTCCCATTTTGGCTGCCTGTTTGGGTTTGTGTCTTATGTATTAGGTAGATATGCTATGACTCCCAATCTCTATTGCAAGACAATGTCAGATGCTGTTTCTGACGCCCTGAATACCCTGTTTCGAGCTACCTGCTCTCCACAGTTTGTAGCTCCCTCTGCTGGGGCTTGGTGTCTTTGGAAAGGACAAAAATGTACACCAGGTTATGCTTTCCTAGCCCCAGGCCCAGAAGGAGATTAAGCAAAGACTCAAAGCCTCCAGAGACCCACCTCTGCCTGCAGTCTGATTGTATTCAGGCTTGACTAGTCTCAGGCTATGGACCACAGGTTAGAGAGAGAGGTCTTCCCACAGGGTGGGTCAACTGCCTCTCCCTCCCTCCCACCCCCAAACCACCTGGATAGCAAAGGTCTATGTAGAAAGATGTCCTCCCCTGTGGGAGGGAATGACTCAGTATAGGAACGGGGTGGCTGATTTCCCAGCTCCTACCCTAGAGCCTCCAACCCTGGATTCTCCTCACAGCTCCAGTCCAATTTGCCCTTCCTCCTCCGGAGCCCTAGGTGAGTGGCTGCACATGAAATTTTGTGTGTTGGCCCTTTAACAGAGTGCCTGCATTTCCAGTTGTCTCTATCTGGCTGACTGCAACTCTGCTGCCTTTCACAGCCAGATGTTCTGTGGGCACCTTTCTCAGATCTGGTTTTCTGGGCTGGGGAACCCAACTTGGGGTTTAGATCCCAGAGTTCTCAGGGAGAACCCCCCCTTCCCCCCATAGCTGAGATATCTCTCTGGACCTTCAGCTCTTGTCTGTGGAAGCCCAGCCAGCCCTTATGCATCTCTATGCGGTCTCCACTTTCCATCCTTCATTCACAGGGTTCTCTGTGGCTAGTTTTCAGTTGATTTTTCAGAGTGTTTTTTGTTTTTGTTTTTGTTCTGTATTTTAGTTGTATTTCCAGTTTGGTCCTGAGAATGTGTCAGTGTAACTTCCACTTAACTCCACCACCATTTTTTTTTTTTTCTTAATTAAATCTTTATTGTTCAGATTATTACAGGTGTTCCACTTTTTTTCCCCCCATAGCTCCCCTCCACCTGATTCCCCACCCCACCCCATGCCCCTTCCCCCCGCCACTGTCTTCATCCATAGGAGTAAGATTTTTGTCCAATCTCTTCCCGCACCCCTCACACTTGCTTCCCCTGAGAATCGTCAGTCCACTCCCTTTCTATGTCCCTGATTCTATTATATTCACCAGTCCATTCTGTTCTTCAGATTTTTTATTCACTTGATTTTTAGATTCACTTGTTGGTAGGTATGTATTTGATGTCATTTTGTTGTTCATAATTTTTATCTTTACCTTTTTCTTCTTCTTCTTCTTCTTAAAGAATGCCCTTCAGCATTTCATGTAATCCTGGTTTGGTGGCGATGAACTCCTTTAGCTTTTTCTTGTCTGTGAAGCTCTTTATCTGACCTTCAACTCTGAATGATAGCTTTGCTGGGTAGAGTAATCTTGGTTGTAGGTTCTTGCTGTTCATCACTTTGAATATTTCTTGCCACTCCCTTCTGGCCTGCATAGTTTCTGCCGAGAAATCAGCTGACAGTCGTATGGGTACTCCCTTGTAGGTAATTAACTGTTTTTCTCTTGCTGCTTTTAATATTCTCTCTTTGTCTTTTGCCCTTGGCATTTTAATTATGATGTGTCTTGGTGTGGTCCTCTTTGGGTTCCTCTTGTATGGGGTTCTGTGCGCTTCCTGAACTTGTAAGTCTATTTCTTTCACCAGGTAGGGAAAGTTTTCTGTCATTATTTCTTCTAATAGGTTTTCAATATTTTGCTCTCTCCCTTCTTCTGGCACCCCAAAAATTCGGATGTTGTTTCGCTTAAAGTTGTCCCAGAGGCTCCTTACATTATCTTCATATTTTTGGATTCTTTTTTCTTTTTGTTTTTCTGGTTGGATGTTTTTTGTTTCCACATATTTCAGATCTTTGGTTTGATTCTTGGGGTATGTTGATCTACAGTTGAGTTTCTGTATATTCTTTATTTCAGACAGTGTATGCTTCATTTCTGACTGATCCTTTTCCATTTTTTTGGCATTCTCATTAAGGTCCTTGAAGGTCTCACTAAGCTCCTCAGAAGTGTCATCAAGTTTCTCGGCAGTTTTTAGAAGATTCTTGAGTAACCTTATAAATGTGATTCTGAACTCTATGTCATCCAGTAGTTTGCTTTCCTCCGTTTCTTTCATTCGTGACATGTTTCTTTGTTTCTGCATTTTGGCTTCTTCCCTGTGTTGATGGAGTGGCTTTGTGTGGTAGGTGACCTATAGGGGGCAGTAGCTCAGCCTCCCCAATCACCTGATGTGGATGCTCTTGGTACACCCCTTTGTGGGCTGAGTGCAAAGTCTTGGTGTAGTTAAGCCTGAATTGCTGTTGGTATGCTGGGAGGAATTGACTTCCAGGCCAATTAGCTGTGAGCACTCCCTGTGTCTATAATGGAAGAAGTGCTGCGCTGAAGACACGCTTATGGGGCAGGACTTGTTTCAGTGGGGCTTTGGTGCTCACTGAGTCTGCCTCTTGAATGTGTCACTTATGGATGTGAGGAGTTGAAATCTGGTGTCTCACACTGACCACTAGGTACACTGGCTTCTGGATCTCCAATGGGGTGCAGGTCAGCTACTGTCTGAGGCCACTCAGCAGGAGCTACAGTGAGAGCTGCAGTTTTCTCCTCTTTGCTTGGGGTTTGGAGGTTTTGGAGCTGTCTGACCTGGGCTGCAAGTTTTCTAGGTTAAGCTGCGATAGGGCAGGCTTTCTTATGCTAATTGAGCTGCTTGGAGCTTGGGTGGGTTTGTAGGTTGTGTGGGGCGGGGTCTCAGGGCGTCACTAGGTTAGGGCGTGGCAAACAGCAATGGCTGCTAGTAAGCCCGCTCTGTGTCCCGACCGTGTCCTGGAATCCTGTGCCCCAGTGCCGTAAACAATTATTCCTGCGCGCAGCTCTGCTAGCAAGCCACTCTCACTGGCAGACAGTCCAGCTTCTCCCCGTAGGAGTTTGGGTCCCCCGCGTCTCCCCAGAGACTGGATTTCAGAGTAATCGGGGGCTTGTCTCCGTTGGGGTTGAAAAAAGCAACGCACCCAGTCGCCCGCCGCCAGCCCGGATCGTGCGCCTCCGTACCTCAGCTTTTCAGCGCTTGTGCACGTCTCAATGCTCTTTTCTCTTTCCTTCTAGTTGTAGAACTTCCACTCAGCCAGCTTTCCCGTGGTTCTGGGTGATAGACGTTTTATCTTTTAGTTGCAGTTTAAATTGTTGTGGGAGGCAGCAGTTTAGGTGTTTACCTATGCCGCCATCTTGGATTCCTCTCCACCACCATTTTTAAGCCTCTGCACCTTTTTAACTATTCATCCTTGGAGGTTTCCTTTGTGGACCCATGACTCCATCTTGTCTGGTAGAACATAACATGACTTGTGCAGGGTTGATTTGGTCACCACTTACTGAAAGCTTCCTATGGGCCAGGCACTGAGTTGGGGACAAAGGAGGAGTCTTGGCCCTTAAAGTTTTCAGCCTCTCTGTAGTGTAGGAAGAGAGGAGAATATGGAGACCAGACACTTATGGGCTGCCCCCATTGGGAGCTTAGAAAAAGCTGTGTTAATTCCACTTCATTGTTTGAATCTCATAGAGAAGGTGACATTTGAGATTTGTGAGTTGGCAAGCTTATACTTGTGTTAGCCATTTTTCTATAATTGCCCATTTAATTCTTACAACAAGCCTAGGAAGTGAATATAGCTATGAATTAGAAGTGGAGCTGGAATTTGAATCAAGACTTATCTTGACTGCAAAGCCTGTGTTCTTTATGTTGGCTATATTTTTTGCCTTAAAAGATGAGTGGGAGTTTGACTGACTAGGAAGGCCTACAGTTGTCTTATTTGTTACGTTGTTAGGAAGATGAAAGGAAGACTGGAAATAGTATCTTGGGAATGGAGAAAGAGGATTGAAAGAGAAATGAGAGAAAAAGTAAGGAGCTTAATTGTAATTGTAATCTAGTAATGTCCTCTTTGGCACTGCTTACATGAAGTACAGCGTTATGGAACACCAGTGGCCCGGTGCACGAAATTCGTGCACATTAAAAGGGAATTAATTAGAGGAAATATTTTAATATTGCTATTTGCTCTTTCTCTATAATAGAAGTGTCAGAGATGAAAGAAAATTAGTAAAATGTATAAGAAAATCTTCCTCATGTCAGAGTCTTGGGCGTGCCGCGGAACCCAGAGTCAAGTCCCCCGCCACCTGTGTGCGCCTCAAAATCGTGTGGGACCCAGACCCAGCCGGCCCCACCCCCATCAAGCCCCACTGGGCGGGGGGTGCACCCTCAGGTCCCCTGGCCCGGGGCCGGGAGGTGGGCACAGCCTCAAGTCCCCTGTCAAGCCCCGCACGGTGGGGGGGTGCAGCCTCAGTTCCCCTGGCGCACCCTCAGGTCCCCTGACCTGGTGCAGGGATGGGGGTGTGGCCTGAGGTCCTCCATGAAGCCCTGCTGAGCAGGGGGCATGGCCTGAGCTCCCTGGTCAAGCTCTTCGGGGCGGGGGGGGGGGCGCAGCATGAGGTCCCTTGGGGTGGGAGTGTGTGGCCTGAGGTCCCCTGTCAAGCCTCACCAAGTGGGGAGCGTGGTCTGAGGTCCCCTGTCAAGCCTGCTGGGCAGGGGGTGAAGCCTCAGGTCCCCCAGCCTGGCCTGGAGCCACACAGCCTCAGGTCCTTGCTGATCGCTCATTATGGCTCGTACGGGAACCCTGCCTTTGCTGTGGGCGCAGCCATCTTGTGTTATGGGAACCCCGCCTCTGCTGTGGGTGCAACCATCTTGTGTTACAGCAGTGGTTCTCAACCCTTCTAATGCTGCAACCCTTTAATATAGTTCCTCATGTTGTGGTCATCCCCAACCTTAAAATTATTTTCGTTTGTTACTTCATAACTGTAATTTTGCTACTGTTAATGAATCGTAATGTAACTCTCTGTGTTTTCCGATGGTCTTAGGCTCTATAGCAGTGGTTCTCAACCAGTGGGTGACCCAGTGGTTGAGAACTGCTAGCAGGGTCGCCTAAGACAGTAGTTGGCAAACTGCGGCTCGCGAGCCACATCTGGCTCACGAGCTGCGATTTGCCGCTCTGTTGACTAATGAGTTTGCCATCCACTGACCTAGACTCTCTATTCCAATAATTACAGGCTGTTGTTGTTCCTTGTGACTAAGCCCCTATCCCAGTGGTTGGCACACTCATTAGTCAACAGAGTGGCAAACAGTGGCTTGCGAGCCATGGTTTGCCTGCCACTGGCCTAAGACCATCGGAAAACACAGATATTTGCATTATGATTCATTAACAGTAGCAAAATTACAGTTATGAAGTAGCAACGAAAATAATTTTATGGTTGGGGGTGACCACAACATGAGGAACTGTATTAACAGGTCGCGGCATTAGAAAGGTTGAGAACCACTGTGTTACAGGAACCCTGCCTCTGCTGTGGGCTCAGCCATCTTGTGTTATGAGAACCCTGCCTCCACTGTGGGCACAGCCATCTTGTGTTATGGGAACCCCGCTTCTGCTGTGGGCACAGCCATCTTGTGATGTCGCGAGGGTCAATTTGCATATGACCTCTTTATTTTATAGCATGAGAGTGACTAATTGACTTAATTTTTTCTACCAATTTCTGTTTTCCCTTAAGAATTTGTATCCTAACTTGATCAATTCTGATTTTGTCATTTATTTGTGTTGCAAATTAAGTGCTATCAGTAACACTACCTCCCTTTCTACCACCCTCTCACTACTTGAATTCATTTATTTCCTTGATGTCTGCCATCACAATGTGTTTTAACTGGGTACTGTCTTAGCCTTTTAGTTACATCATTCAGCATCTACACTAACAAAAGAGAAAGATGCAAATTGACCATACCCTCACGATGCCCACCAGCCAATCAAGAGTGAGTATACAAATTAACCCAACAAACATGGCGGGTTAATTTGCATGCAAGGCACCGGAGCGGCCGGGGGCGGGACACTTGTGTCATCGCCATGGTGACGACGCAGGCATTCTGCACTGCCCCAGCCACTCCGGGCCTCTGGGCAGTGTGGGAAGGTAGCTCCAAGGCAGTGCCGGCAGCCAGGGGAGGGAGGCCCATTCTGGCATGAATCTTCGTGCATTGGGCTTCTAGTTTATTATAGTATAATAGGAAAAAGGGAAGGAAGGGAGTGGTACCTACCTGAGAACTCAGTATTATTATCTCCATTTTAGAAATGAGAGAACCTAGGCCCAGGACTTGGCAAAATGTGTTGATTTGCATCTCGGTCTTTCAGTCCCTAAAGCTTGTGTGCTTTGTGTCATGAAGAGAGGCTTAAGTTTCTACCCTTTCCATCACTCAGAGACACTCAGCTGATCTTTTCAGTTTTGATTTCCTCTTTTGTTGGAGGAGGAGACTTGAACTCAGTGCCTCCAGGTGTTTCTTCCAGCTCTAGCTTTGAGAGGTTAGATTCAAGTTGCGTTTAGCTGAAGAAGAAAGATGGAAAGCCCATGAGGACAGAAATGAGCTTGCATTTCCCATAGTACCTACCTACCAGTGCTTTGCCTAGTGGGCTCCCAGACATTTAATTAACAAACCCTCTTGTTTCTTTTTAAAAAGCTCACTGTTCTGTTAACCTTACCTGAGTATTTTTTGAGAGATTTTCATCCAGTTTTTTCTGCACCACCTCAGATTTTACAGTTTGTTTATCATGTGCATGTTTTATTTATGTCTTACTCTCAGTGTGCTTCATGTGGGATATAACCCAGGACTTGGTCATCTTTTCAGTGTTTGGTATGACCATTTGAAATAGAAGCATACACATGAATAAAAAGAAGGATTTGCTGAAAAACAAAAGGTTTGTCTTTATGGAGGCTTATTTGAATTCTCATTCTGTTGGTTGAATTGATTTGTGGGCATATAAATGTATCCTGATGGACTGCTCTGAAAATCTAACTTCGTGCTTTTTGACCTTTTTAAAGTCAGACACTGCTTTACTAATTGGAAGAAGGAAAGCAATGAATCACTCCTTGGAGAATCTGCAGATGCACTCAAAACTTCCTTTGCAATTGAGAAACAGGAGGATCCAGCTGACTGATGGGTGCCTGGTTGACCTCAGGTCTTACCCAGAGGATGGCAGAGGTGGAGAGACAGGAGATGTTACATAGAGGAGTCCAGAGAACACTTGGCCAGTTCATTTGGGTTTTTTATTTTGTTGTTTTTAAATGAATGCCTTTCCCTTTCAAAGCAAGATCGTTCCTTTCTTTCCTTTTTATACCTTACAGGAGCACAGCACTTGGCAGTTAGTCATCTGCAGTAAGCATTTGAGTGTCTTCCATCTTTAAAAAGGAATAATTACTTTCTCAGTTGTTTTGTTACTACTGTCTCTCCCCTTCACTTTCCTTTTTATCCTGGCAAATTTCTGGAAATGGGTAGTCTTAATCTTCATTTTCTCACCAACCATCCACTCCTAAAGTCATTGCCCAGGAGCTTAATGGATGCTTCATTACCACATCCGTTGTTGCATTTTTAGTCTTTGCCTATGTGTGCTCTCTGTAGCATTGACACCTGTTGCCATCCTGCTTCTTGACACTATTCCCTTCACCTCCCTAATCACTCTCTTTTGGCTTTCTTCCACCCATTTGTCACTTTTGCCCAGTTATCAAGTTCTGTTGATAATGCAGAGGGTTATAGCTTTTCCCTCTCCCCCTTCTTACTCCTCTTTCTCTTAGTTTCCCTGCCTCCCTGTCTTTTACCCCTTTGAGGAGCTCTTCTGCTGGTACCCCTGGCTTTTAACATCACTTAGGATGATCCCAGGCCTGACCCAAGCCCATAAATAGGCTTCATATGCAGCATGGCCCAAATTATATTCCTTACTATTTGTTTTCCTTTTTCCCTAAACCCTCTCTTCCTGCATGTATCTCATTGAATGGTACCCGTACCCACATAGCTGATGAACTTAGAGACTTAGAGAGCCCAGGACTCAAATCTGCCCCTTCTTCCTTATCACCTTTGTGGCTGCCTCATTTTTCCTTGGATAACTGTAATAGCCTCTTAATTGGTCCTCCTGTATGAGTCCTCTCTTTCCTCCAGACGGATGACACTTTCAAATATGCAAATCTGAGCTTATCTCTTGCTTGCTTAAAAGAATTAAATGTCTGCCCAGTACCAAAAGAATAACGTTTAAATTCTTTAACAAGACCTAGAAAATCATTTGTGCTTGTCACCCTTGCTCTCTCCAACACTAAATGCTGGTCACTTTTTTCTCTTCTACAAACTTACATTTTCATGCCTCCTCCCCTCCGATTTCAGAGTCAGAACTGCCTCCTCACCCCCTGTTCTTTACCCCTACCATTCCCATCAATTATGGTGTCTTGCTTCATTTGTCAGCCTATTTCTGGTGTCTTGAATTTCTCTTCTACTTAGTACTTCCCAGTGCCTATGAACATGCTTAAGTTGTCCCTTCTTAAAAAGAGATCACATTCCTCCAGATTGTCCCCCCCCCCCCCCCCCAATTAAGCAAATGCCCAGTCTTCTACCACAACTAAATTTTTGGAAGCGATGAATCTTTAGTTGCTTGTTTATGTCTTCAGTTTCCTCTCAATTCTGAGACTTTACCCCTCTATTGAAACCCTTCTCAGTTCACCAGGTTTCTTTCTGCGACATTTGTCTTTGATTTTCTGGTGAGCTGCCCACTTCTTTATCAATTTACTCTGGATGTTGACATTTTCCAGGCTTCTGCTCCATTTAACTACCCTCTGAATGTTACCTCATTAATAATGCCTTCAGCTCTCACTTCTACACAGAAAACTTCCAAATCTCTAGCTCTAAGCAGATCTTTTGATCTCTACACTTGCCTGCTTAGTGGACACCTTGCCTATCTGATTGTCATGAAATCACCTCAGACTTAACCTGTTCTACACTTGCATCCATGGTTTATTTTCTTGTTCCCATCCATGAGTCTTCCATATCTTGGGAAGAGCCTAGCATTAGGTGAGTAAGCCAGAAATCCTAAACTCATCTTCACACTCCTTCCTCTACACCTCTCACATCTACTCCGTCCATTTTCACCAGCGAAAATCCTGTAGTCTTTGCTTCTCTTTACCCCCTGCCATATACTGAGTATAGCCCTCTCCCTTCAGGATTATTGCCCATGTCCCAGCTTTCTGTCTCTAACTTCTCCCTGCTTCCCTCATCCTTCACACTATCCTGTATACAGTTTTCAGAGTCATTTTTCTAAAATTGAAATTTGATCATGTCATTTCTTTGTTTTAAACATTTATTGGCCTCCTAGTTTTTACAGGTTAGTGGTCAAAATTCTTAGGCCAGCATCAGAGCCTTTCAAAATTGGGCCATACTTAAAAAACAAAACAAACATACAATCTCTTTTAAACGACAATATTTACAAGCTGTTTAGAATAACCCTCAGATACACACACACACACACACACACACACACACACACACACCGACAGTACCAGTATTTTATATTTTTAATCCTCACCTGAGGGTATGTTTGTTGACTTTAGAGAATGAGAAAGGGGGAGAGAGAGAAGCATCGATGAGAGAGAAACGTCGATCAGTTGCCTCCTTTATGTACCCCAACCGGGGATTGAACCCACAACCTAAGTATGTGCCTGACAGGGAATAGAACTCGAAACCTTTAGGTGTACAGGACTATGCTGGAGCTAGCCATCTGAGCCACCGTCCAGGCACTATAGGTATTTTTACCTCTGGTTTATACTGAATGCCAGTAGAGGTGATGAGTACTTCTTTTTAAAGCCCATGATCAGAAAAGGGAAACCCATTTTCCTTCCTCACACCAACCTTCCTAAAATAACTTTTAATACTTTTCCTTCCATTTCCTCATACAGAGCTCATTGCCAGACTTATGTAGAGTTAAAATGGTCAGTTTTTACAAATTATTTTTGCTTAAACTATATATATGCTTTTTAAAAGCATAAGCACACATGATTTCCCCCCATTTCTCACCTTCATTCACTTCCCTCATGCCCCTTCTACTCTAACCATGTGGTGTCCCCTATAGAGGCCCTTTGCACTTTGATCACATCACACCAGGGCTTTTCTTACAGCTCAAAAGGTAACTTTTCAAATACCAGGGCTTTCGTCAGTGTTCAGCTCTCTGCCCTCTCCAACCTCTTGTGTTCACATAAAGCTTCATATCTTAACTTTATTATAGTATTCAATGCAGTAAGAGGTAGTATACAATTATGCAGTTAAGAGTGTGAATTCAGGCCTGGCTGGGCAGCTCAGTTGGTTAGAGCATTGTCCTGATACACCAAAGTTGCAGGTTCAATCCCCGGTCAGGGCACATATAAAAATCAATGAATGCATAAACAAATGGAACAACAGATCTATGTCTGTCTCTCCTTACTTTCCTACCTTTCCCACTACTTCTCTTCCTTCTTCCCTCTCTCTAAAAATCAATTAAAAAAAAAAAGTGTGAATTCAGGGGCCAAACTGCTTGGATGTGGATCCTGGATCTGCCACCTAAAATTCACAAGACTTTGGATAAAGTATTTAACTTCGTGCCTCAGCTTCTTCACCATGGGGTATATTGGGATGAAACGAGCTGACATGTAAAGTGCTTAGTATAGACCTGCCACTGTTAGATATTAAGTAATGTCACTATCACTTGATAATTTTTTTCAAGATAGATGTAACTTCAGAGCTTCAGTCCCAGAAATTCTTATTCATTAGTTCTGGATGGGTCCTGGAATGGTCCTCCAAGGACATTTACTGTTTTCCTAGGTTCTGGGCAGGCTCAGCAGTGTAATTTCTAGCTTGAGGGCCTAGCACAGTACCTGGAGCTTTCATTCATCCATTACCTATTGGATGCCTACTGTGTGCCAAGTATTGTTCTAGAATCTTGAGTGACAGATGATAAAACGGGCAAAGCGTTTGCCTTATGGAGCTCATCTGGTGTGGGAAAGATGGGTACTAAATGAAAAAGGAAATATATATAACTGTGGTGCTGGAAAATTGATTGGTGCCAAATGGAGGGGAGGGGTGCAGTGTAAAGGGGTTTGGGAGTGGATTCTGTTTTAAAGAGGGTTATTGGGAAGGCCGTGTGTCTGAAGTGATATTTGAACCGAGACCCTATATAAAATGAGTGTGCAAGTCATGCACACATTTGGGAGAACAGCATTCCAGACAGAGGGAAGAGTAAGTGCAAGGCCTCAAGGTGGTGATGAGCTTGAAGTATTTAAGGGACAGCAAAGTCATTGTTCCTGCAATTGAGTGATGGAGTGGTACTGTAGGAGATGGGCTCAGGGAGGAAGGAGGAATGTTCCTGGTAGGCAGGTCATAGGAGAGACTTTGGATTTTGTTGTGAGATGTGAAGCCATGGAGGATTCCGAGCAAGAGTCCATTTTTAAAAGAACATGGCTGGGCCCAGCTGGTGTTGCTCAGTGATTGAGCATCAACCCGGGAACCAAGAGATCTTGGTTCGATTTCCAATCAGGGCACATGCCAGGGTTGCGGGCTCAATCGCCAGAAAGGGGCTGTACAGGAGGCAGCCGATCAACGTGTTTTTCTCTCATCAATGTTTCTAGCTCTATCCTTCTCTCTTCCTCTCTAAAAATCAGTAAAATATATATTAAAAAATAATAAGAACATGGCTGGTGTGGGGAGAGTTGGCTATGGGAAATGTGTGGGTGCTGCCATGTGTGGAAGTGGTAAGGCCACTGCAATAATCCAGGCCAAGAACAGGAGAGGCTCTGGCATGAATCAGGGAGGTGGCGTGGGGAGAATGTGGTAAGAAGTGCTCAAATTCCAAATCGATTTTGACAGTAGACTGAGAGAACTTGCTGATGGTTAAGTGTGGGATTGGGGGAGGAAGAGAGGAAACTAGGGTGACTGCTTGTGGCCCAAGTTTAGGTGAATGGTGGTTTCTCTTCCTGAGATGGGAAGCAGTGGGTTTGGGGCTCCAGTGCAATTTGGACATGATAAACTGGAGATGCTTATTAGTTCACCTCACTGGCAAGTTGACATGGGGAGAGGGTTAGGTTGCGGATACAAATGTGGCAGTCAGCTTATTGTTAGAATACAGGTACTGAGAGATTAGGGCAAGCCACTTCAAAGAGAAAGTATTTGAGCAAAACTTTGAAGAATGAGTATGATTTCCAAAGGCAAACAATAGGGGAAATAAAAAAATATTTACATCCAGGTCTCACATTCTTTTCCTCTGGCCTCTTGTTGAATTTGTTCAAGGGGCTGCAGACCTGGTTGATAACCTTTTTTTTTCACCAGTAAGCCACTTAGGTTCTCTCCTGAAAAGGAAGCCTGAACAGATTGCATTCTAACTGATAAGCAACCAAATTCCGCTATTCCTCTGTGTTTACAAATTGAAAATTTAAGTTGGGCCCTAAAGGTGAGGAATGTGCAATGTGTTTTGCTTCACTCTATGCATCTGCTGTGAATTGGGATGTGTTGATTTTGGTGTGGCACTTTCGTATGCTGTCTCATCTCTACGGAGCAGTCAACATTTTGGGACAGTTTTACTTCCACTGATAGTGACTTTTTTATGTACTTGACTCAAACTGTTATTCAGTCAAGTTAAAACCACAACTGCAGCCTTGAGAAATTGAGACTCTTCTTTTCTCTCACATTAGTCATATCCCTCACTGGTGTCTGTCTTGACTCCTGCTTTGTCTGAAAAAAAACAAAAACAAACACACACACACACACACACCAAAACCAGTCATGCTTTGCCACTCTCCTATTTAGGTAGAATTTTATTTGAAGTAGAATATTGCTTATCTTCTTGTTTATTTTCATGATAACTATAATCATAAATTCTGCACAAATTTTGATCTAAATAGAGAAAAATTACTAGATGTTTATTAAATTCAGTGGGGTAAAGATTGTGCATTGAAAAAAATTCAGTTTATTAAGTAGTCTAAGATCCTTTTAGAGCTGATATATAAAATTCATACCAGTCAGGTATGCTTACCTTAAAACAATCTTAACCTATATACTATCATTTGTCTTTGTGCTGAAAAGGGATAAGATGTAGTATGAAACATCAGGCCTTGTATTATACTTTCAGCCATTTTTCTATTTAGAAAAGGGGTTGCATTAAAGAAGAATAGTCATAGTATTTACCTCTAGGTGGGTAAAGTCTTCAAAGTTCTTATAATAGATTTGGTCAGAATTTTATATTTGTATTTGTCTTGAATTAATAAGACCACTACTGCTCTATACTCAATGTAGATACATTGGTTTTCAACAACTGCACAATTCAGGATCCCAGTATTTTATACATACAAGGCATTCTGGGCAAGTAGAATCGTCTCTAAAAAGAACATTGTCTGGCCTGACCGCATTTTAGTTCAGTGGTTAAGTGTCGACCTATGAACAAGGAGGTCAGTGTTTGATTCCCAGATGCCCGGGTTATGGGATCCATCCCTCATGTGAGGCATGCAGGAGTCAGCCAATCAATTATTTTCTCTCATTGTTGATGTTCTGTCTCTCTCCCTCTCCCTTCCTCTCTGAAATCAATAAAAAATATATATTTTAAAAATCAGAACATTGTCCGGATCTTATGTAAACTACAGTTAACTTTCTTTATTTGGAAAAAAATGTAGATGCTAAAAAATACAGATAACAAACACCCCAGTACAGAATAACTAAATGTCAGTAACTTATTATATTTTGTTGTAAATGTTTAATAAACAAACTTCACTGAGAATGCAAAGACATGTCTGCCCTCCTTATCTGCCCCTTCATGCCCCTCTCTTTTTTACCCTCCCGAGGAATTTAGTGTGAACTATTTCATTTTTTAAATATATTAATTAATGCAATATTTTGGCATACTAGTATGGATCACTTAACATGTTTCTGAGACTCATCTATTTTTGAAATATAGATCTAGTTCATTCTTTTCAGCTCTACAGTACTTCATAAGAATTTAGCACACTTATTAATGAGTTCTTTATTCTGAATGACAATTGCTTATCTGTTAACATAAGCTACAAGTAAGTATCTTTTAGTTTCGTTGGCTGTTCTTTGCTGTCCAGCTTTATGTCTTTTTTGGGTAGCTTTCCTGAGTTTGATCTTGGATCTTTCATAGCACTTCCCACCCACTGGATATTTATTTATTTATTTATTTATTATTTTTATTGATTTCAGAGAGGGAGAGAGAGAGAGAAACATCAAAGATGAGAGAGAATCATTGATTGACTGCCTCCTGCATGCCTCCCACTGGGGATCAAGCCCGCAACCTGGGCATGTGCCCTGATCAGGAATCGAACCATGACCTCCTAGTTCATAGGTTGATGCTCAACCACTGAGTCACGCCGGCCAGGCCACCCACTGGATTTTTACGCTGCAGTAGAGTGTCTTGTGATCTAGTTTTCCCACCTGTTTGACAGGCTGAGTTTTATTTCTTTCTGCTTCAAAGGAACTAGGAAGCTGGTGAGCTGAAGAAGCAGTCTGAAAGGTTGGGACAGGCTATTTCAATCAGGCTGGCTTCTAGTGTGCCTTTAATGGCATCATTAGTGTATTCTTGGTGTTGATTTTTCTTGCTATAATAATGGGTGTGATGTTTCTCAGTTGCTGCCTGTCTCCTGAGGATATCACGGAGGTTGCTTTATTAATTTAGGATACATTACTTTCTAAGATTTCTTCAGGAAAGTTATATGTCTGTGTGAGGGTTCTTTATGTGTGGTTATTTCACAATAAGAGCTACACAATTAGGCTTTCTGCTGAAATATCGGAATCCAATGTTTGCCATTAAAAACACATAGGTTGCAAAATTTTATTTGTTTCTAAAGCATCGATTTAATGTGTAAGCTACCAATTCAATCAAGGAAATAGATTTAAAAAAAAAAACTTCTCTCAGTGTCCTTACTTTTGAATTCATGGCTATTTAAAGAGGACGCCCTCTCCGAATTTCTGTAACTATGACTTTTTTTTCCTTCTTCATTTTTTCAAAGAGAAACTTGAAACAAAATTATCATAGACTAATAATGTTAAAAGCATTATTGACACAAAAGAACATTTTCAAAACCTTCAACCTGTGTACAAACAGCACAAATTTACCATGACTTTAGATCCAAGTTGTGGAGTAAGCATCTGTTCATAGGAAACGTGCAGAGTCAGAGTTGAATTGCCTCTCAGGAATGTGGTGTTCATTCACACTGCACACCCTTTTATTATGGAACAGTCGCACTGTTCTAGGCTCTGGGCATCCAGGGAAGAATGGGACAGGATAGTCTCTCTTGTGAAAGTTTAGTCTAGATGGGAACAAATGAAATCGGAGTTGACCTTAAGTCCTGTGCTGAAGATGAAAAGGATGATAATGCTGGTGAGGGGGCAACAATTGTCTTAGTGATCTTTCACCCAGAACCGGTTGTGCATGCAGGAAGATGCATACAGGAAGAAGAAAACCATTGCTCAAAAGAGAAGGATGGCATGGCCATCCTTTCATTAATTCAGCCAATTTACTGAGCACCTGCTCTTTGTTTGGCAGTGTTCTGGATGCTGATCATCTGTATTGAGTAAGAGGGACAGAAAAGTATCTGTGTTCTTGGAGATTCTATTCTGGTAGAGGAATCTATATATATAAAAAGCCTATGTCCGTAACTCCATAAAGACCAAATGACTGGTCACTAGGAGGTGCATTGATGGGATGGGTCTCCTGGCGTGGTGGGTCTGGGGTCTGGGGTCTCATGTGGCCCATAGGCTTCGATCACAGCAAGGCTGGCGGCCGGTGGGCAGGCAGGCACAGGTGGGCGGGGCCGTGTGATTTGGTGCGCTGGGCTTCTAGTACTTACATAAACAAGAAAAGAGGTAATATGAGGGTTGGTGCATTGCAGATAGGTAGGGAAAGCAGGAAGCAGTAGGATACCTTTAATGAAAACAGACTGCCAAAGGATAAATTTTAAAGACATCTATAAGATATTCAACAGATTTTACTTTATACTGTCCATTTCCCCCATTTTAATATACTTTTCCCGTGCACAGAACCTACTGTATTGAAACCTCAAGCATAATTTTATTGTCTTAACAAAATCCATCATCAGCCCTAGGCTTCTGGAGACAGATTATTACCTTCTCAGAAGGTAATCTTTTCAGAGTTGAAGTGAAATATGGTTAACTTGTTTTTTGGAAGGTTTGAAGAAAGGAGAGATATTGTACCTAAATTTTGTTTGCAAGAGTATAAAATACCGCTCTTTTTATGCAGAATGAAAAAAAAAATACTGTTGTGGAGATAATAACTTTAAGTTTATATCTGGAAAGCTGAGA
The DNA here is from genome assembly GCA_026230045.1 of Corynorhinus townsendii. Lineage (NCBI taxonomy): Eukaryota > Metazoa > Chordata > Mammalia > Chiroptera > Vespertilionidae > Corynorhinus > Corynorhinus townsendii. The sequence continues at coordinate 90,785,459 of JAPDVU010000007.1, forward strand.
CCCGATAGATTATATATCAAATTGCTATATAATGTATTTGGTAACACATATAGTTTTGAGTTTTAAAATACTGTAGCTGCATCAGGAAACATATTACAAAGGAAGGGTATGTGTTTCTAACACCAGAATTTAATGAACTCTAAAAAAAGAGAAAATCAGTCTCTTAAAGATGCAAAACAAAGCATCTTTATTCACTGTATATATTTTATTTATTCATTTATATGCATATTATATGTGTGTGTGTGTGTGTGTGTGTGTGTATTTAAAATGTTGGGGGTGCTACCAAAATATAACTAATATAAAGGCCAGATATTTTTTCTTCCTCTTGAAAAAAAGTTTGTTTTAATAACAGTTTTAGGTTCACAACAAGACCCAGTAGAAAGTATAAAGAGTTCCTATATGCACCTGGCCCCACACATGCACTGACAACATCTAGCACTAGACTGATATATTTTTTACAATAGATAAACCTACATTGACACATCATTATAACCCAAAATTCCTAGTCTACATTAGGGTTCAATATTGCTGTCATACATTCTGTGGGTTTTGACATTATAGTATCATGCAGAATAGATTCACTGCCTATCTATTTATTTCTCCCTCCCCTCTCAACCCTGCCTTTTCTAGAATGTTATATAATTGTAATTATACAGGATGTAGCCTTTTTCAGATTGGCTTTTTAAATTTAGTAATATGGATTTAATATTCCTGAAGTCTGAACATGATAGCTTATTTTAGTGCTTAATGATATTTCATTGTTGGGATGTACCACAGTTTATCCATTCACGTACTGAAGGACATCTTGGTTGCTTCCACGTTTCGGTAATATGAATAAAGCTGCTATAAACTTTCATGTGCAGGTTTTTGTGTGGACTTGTGTTTTCAACTCTTTGGGGTAAATATCAAGGGGTGAGATTGATAGCTGGATTGTATGGTAAGAGTATGTGTTTTTGTAAAGAAACAGACAAACTGTCTTCCGAAGTGTCTGTATCATTTTGCATGTCCACCTACAATGGGTGAGAGCTCCTGTTCCACATCCTTGCCAGGGTTTAATGTTCAGTGTTTTAGATTTTGGCTATTCTTTTTATTTTATTACTAGAGGCCCAGTGCACAAAATTAGTGCCGGTTGGGGCTGGGGCCAGCTGGCCCCACCCCCTGGTCAAACTCATGGTCGATGCCAACAGTTTGCATATTAGGCTTTTATTAAATAGGATTATTATTATTATTGATTTTTAGAGGGAGGAAGGAAGAGAGAGAGAGACACACACACACACCTCATTCTGAAAGACAAACATCAGTTGCCTCCCACATTTGCCCTAACCAGGGGTTGAACCCAAAACCTGGGTATGTGCCCTGACTGGGAATCCAGCTTACCACCTTTTGGTGCATGGGGCGTTGCTCCAAGCAGCTGAGCAACACTGGCCAGTGTGATTTTGGCTATTCTAATTGTGTATTGGTATCTCATTGTTTCATTGCTGTTTTTATTTGCAACTTCCTAATGATATGTTAACCATCTTTCATTTGTATATTTTTTTCCATCTGTATGTTTTATTTTCCATCTGTTTATCTTTGGTGAGGTGTCTGTTCAGATCATTTGACCATTTTTAAATTGGGCTGTTTGTTATTGTTGAGTTTAAGAGTTTTTTGTGTATTTTGGATGACAGTTCTTTATCAAATATGCCCCCCCCCCCCCAAATATGTCTTTTGCAAATTTCTTCTCTCAGTCTATGGCTTGCTTATCTTCTCATTCTCTTGACAGTATCCATTACAGAGAGATGTTTTTAATTTTAATGAATTAAAGCTTATCAATTATTTCTTTCATGGATTGTGCCTCCCTTTGGTGTTGTATCTGAAAAGTAATCGCCAAATCCAAGTTTATCTAGAATTTGTGTGTAATTTTCTATGAGTTTTATGGTTTTGTGTTTCATATGTATATATATGTGTGTGTATATATATATATTTCTAGTTGAATTGCTGAGTAAAAATACAATTATATATTTACCCCTTAAAAAATTCTGTCCTGTTATTTACAAATGTGGTGATACGATATGCTTTAGGTTACACAGATAAGGCCAAGAATGAGTTTTGAGTTCACTTGGAATTTTCACTGGTACCTTTTATGATTGTTGGGACCTGAATTCAAGAGCTTTGTTATAGTCTCCTCCTGCTTGGGTCTGAATGAACAGTTACAGAAAAATATCCACATAGAGACCGTGACATGTTTAAAGATTTGGTGGAATACTTTTTCCATAAAATGCTTTTATGTTTCCTGGTTGATAAGTTTATCTTGCCATTTTAAAAAATGTATATTTTATTGATTTTTTACAGAGAGGAAGGGAGAGGGATAGAGAGTCAGATACATTGATCAGCTGCCTCCTGCACACCTCCTACTGGGGATGTGCCCGCAACCAAGGTACATGCCCTTGATCGAAATCGAACCTGGGACCTTTCAGTCTGCAGGCCGACGCTCTATCCACTGAGCCAAACCAGTTAGGGCTATCTTGCCATTTTTAATGAAATTTTCACTATCTGGAACCTGAACTCTTACTGTTGAGAAGTTTGCTGTATTGGGACCTTCTTTCCTTAACCTTTAAACCAGCACTTTGTAATTCTAAGGCTCCATTTTTATAAGTAAGACTGAAAAATTGACTGTTCCTCTTTTCACTTTTAATGTAATGCATATTACTGCTGACATTGTATGTTGTTTCCTTTCTAAGGTCTTTTCTAGATCTCTTACTGTCTTAAAATACTTTAAAATGATAATAAGTCAAGGCTAGGTGTAGGAAACACAGTAAGTCGAAAGGTTTTGTGACTTTTAAGTGAAATGATGTGTAATGACCAGTTTTACTGTGGCTAATTGATATGAACAAGAGCTGAGTTCTTAAGGTGTTATAACGAAACAGTGTTGAGGACCTGCTGTAGTTTATATGTGTTTAGCTTTATCTAAATAACCTTTTAGATCATGTCCAGGAATTCAAAGTCAAGTTAGTTAATGCTATTCATGAGCATTTATCAAACTCAAGAATTTTGACAGGTGGACATGCCTAATAAAAAGAACATTAGTCCAGTTGTTAAAGAGAAGAAAAATTAAAATTTAAGCAATAGTCCTAATTTCTTCCAAAATCATATTGTTTCATTTTTTTGACCTCCCATTTCACATTTTAGGTGCTTAGTTCCTAGTTTTGTATAAACATTATCTGAAATAAGGAATAGAAGATTATAGAAAGAAAAATGATTAAAAGTATGTGCTGGGGCCCTGACCGGTTTGGCTCAGTGGATAGAGCGTTGGCCTGTGGACTGAGGGGTCCCGGGTTCGATTCCGGTCAAGGGCATGTACCTGGGTTGCAGGCACATCCCCAGTGGGAGGTGTGCAGTAGGCAGCTGATCGATGTTTCTCTCTCATGGATGTTTCTAACTCTCTATCCTCTCCCTTTCCTCTCTGTAAAAAATCAATAAAATATATATATATATAAAAAAAAGTATGTGCCGGGGTTCTAGATCATCTTTTCCATCTCTTAAAAGAAAAAAAAGCCTAATTTTGAAAGGAGATTTTATTTGTAAAATTGACTCTGTACTTTATAAACAATATTTAAATTCATAGGTGATAAATATGCATCCTGGTATAGTAAAGTCCCATTTTTTACATAATGCTTTAATGGAAATGGCAGTTTTATGAAATGAAAGTGACTAGTAAAAATCTGAGTGATGTTCATAAGCCTTTACATCATTTTTATTGAGGTTTTTGTGTATTCGAATTCATTAATACAGGGGAAAAGGAGAACACGAACATGGTTTATTTCCTATAATTACTCAAATTGAATAGAATTTATTTTCAATAAAATTCTTAAGAGTAAATTGCCAGGGGTGGGGTGAGAAGGGTTGACCTGTTTTTTATAAAATGACTTGAGTTTTACTCATGAGACTTTGCTATTTTACCAGTGATGTTGTTCACTTGCATATATTTTCAGTATATTTCCCTCCAGATTTTTACAAATTATTACCTATGTAAGCCCAAGAAATCCCTAATAGGATTCAGTATTGAAGAGAAATCTGGGATATATATTTTATCCTGCTTATTACTACAAATATTGTCTTTTAATAATTTAGTCTACTTCTTATATGATGCATATAGGTTGAAACACTATTGAAATTGCTGTGTAATAGATTAACTGAGGTGATTTCCAAAGCAGTTTAGTGTTTACAGTTACAATTGGTTTATTTTTTTTGTGGAGTACCTTGGAAGAAAAGGTCAGTGAAGGGATAAACAAATACAGCAGGCCCTCAATTAATGTTGTTTTGTTCAAGATAGTTTCGATATAATGTTGATGCGATGCCTCAGGAACTGAGCTCTTGTTTATGTCAATTAGCCTGTGGCAAAATTGGTTTCATTATATGGCATCTTGTTTAAAGTGTCAGGACCTGTCTCCGATGTGAAATAAGGACTTAAATATACTTTAAAAATTTGGGCTTCCCAACTTCATGAAGTAAGGTGGGGAGGAGACACTAGAAATTGAGTTGAAAACAAGTAAGTGTTCTTAATTTCATCACAATCTTGCTAGCATGCCTTTGTTTTGCTCTCAGTATACTTTAAGCCACCTTAGAAAAATCTTGTTTCTTTTGTTCTATATTTGTAGGAAATTATGAGTTCTTGGCATTTGGCAGAATTTTGTTGAAACTCATAACTTTAAGCTTATGTCTGGAGAGCTTTAAGACATGGTAGTTTATAACTCACCTTCAAATGGTCAGTAAATACTTTTTTTATCCCCAGGCTTTACATTTGCAAGCATATCCCTTTTTAGGTGAGTCTTTGTATAGACACACATTTTTGCCTGTTTTTCTCTCCTTTCCCCCAGCATTGTGGGGCAACTTGAGCTGGAGTTGTGCCTATGGAGTTCTTGTGATTGGTGATTCTTAAGTGAGGGCTAGGGGACGTAAGTAGGGGATGATAGTGCCTATATAGGTTTGTGTGTCGTTTGGGCACGAATGCATATATGTGTTTGTTTTCTTTGATCCCAGAAAACTAGAGTTGTGTTCAGCTATTCTTTTTTTCTTTCACCATTGCTGAAGTGATCTCTACTCAAAGCAAGTAGAAAGGACTTCACGGGAGCTCAGACTTTCTCCATCTTCATTATGAGTCAGACTGCAGGTTTTGGAGAGTGGTAAAGGGTAGTCACAGAGAGCTGCTGCCTCTGTAATCCCCAAACACTACCTCAGCACCATGTGTCCAGTTCCTCCCTTAATGCCAAGAACTTAATACAAGGATGGAGTGCTGTCAGCATCTGGCTTTCCTCCTGGTAGTTGAGAATCCTCTTGGGCCACAGGGTACCTGCCTTCTTGTGTAAGCATTTATTTTGCAACTAGGAGCCCAGCGCGTGATTCGAAATTGCATGGCGCTACCCACCCTCGAGTCGCCGGTCTGGCCCTGCCTTGCTCTCCAGGCCCTGCAGCAGCCGTGGCCTCTGCTGATCAGGCCCTCCCTCAGCATGGAGGCCCCTGCCACGCCGCCCCCGACGCTGTACGGGCAACCTCCTCCTGTCTGGTCCACCCGTTGTGGCGTCCTGGTTAATTAGCATATTTCTCTATTATATATGTTTCTACATATATATAAATAAGGAGATGATTAGAGTGTAGAGAGAGGGTTGTTTGTGCTGGAGTCAGTAGGTCAGATGCACTGTCAAGGACTCTGCTTTTCTGCACGTTTGGCCACAACTGCATTTACTCAATGCCTCCCTCTCACGGCTTCCAGCCTGACTCCCAGAGGAAGGGCTGAAGGCAGCACTTATTGGAAAGGTAAACAAATGGACAACTTTTCTTCAGGCATTTCATTGTTGGAGATGTCATTGCCCATGAAATGAGAAGAGCGAGAGCTTCAGTATAAGTACCCCCAAAACAACCAGTAATAGAGTTGGTTTTTTTTTTTTTAATCCTCACCAGAGGACATTTTCTCTGTTTTTAGAGAGAGGGGGAGGGGGGGAGAGAGAGAGAGAGAGAGATTGTTTGCCTCCCACACACACCCCAACCCCAATCAGGGCTGGGGATCGAACCTGCAACCCAGGTACTTGCCCTTGATAGGAATGGAATCCAAGACCCTCTCGTGTGCAAGCTGATGCTCTAACCACTGACCCACACTACCCAGGGCAAGCTGGTTCTATTTTAATGACACATGCATCTTAAAAATCACCATACTCTGCAAATAGCACAGTAAAAATCACACACACAGAGGAAACTAATAAAAGCAGTAGCACAGTTTTACATTAAATGGGTAGGAAATATAGAAATATTACAGTTAAGTATGGCACTTTACCTCAAAAGACCTGATGTTTACCCATGGAAGTGGGCATCTGAGGAAGGAGGGTCACTTGCTCTCGAGGGGACTATGGGAACACCAGGTGTGATGGGCGTGGCTCCTAACCCAGAAGGTGGACTTGAGGCATGGGTAGTGGTTGAGGTGTGTCGGAGGTGTGTATTTCTGTGTGACATGGTTCAACAGGGTGCAATTTTCTGTGTTCACCTAGCGTTTCTTGCAGACAAAATCACACATAAGCAAATGTGGAATTCATTTTATGCTCAGATTGTCCCCCTAATATGCACATCAATCACATTGGAACAAATTCATGGTTTCAAAATAAGCTTTATAGTAGAACCAACTATAGTTTTTTTAATTTTGGAATTGAGTTTCTCTTCCTTTTTTCCTTTCTATCATTATTGATTTCTTAATTTATATTTAAGTTGAGCCCATACCAGGTTAATTTTCATACCCTGAGCATCTCTAGTGCAGAGAAAGCAGCCTGAGATTTTAATTTTGCTAGTGGTAATCTATGAGGTAGTTTCCCCTTTGGTGAAGGAATCTCTGTATACCTGTGTTTATGTACACACGCACGCGCGTGCACACACACGGACACACGAACACGCGCACACACAACTTTCCTAGATGGCTGGCACGGTGCCAGAGATAGAGAATCCCAGAACAGTATTATCCTTATCTTCACAAGCTTATAGTCTCATTAAAAAGTTGTCAAGTCATAGATTTAAGTGTCTTTGTTGGTTGGGTCTTCTTAGAGAACATCTGACAAAGCATCATTATGTATTCGTTAGTTTATGAAACCACACCCGCGTACACCTTCCCACCCCATCTCCTATATCCTTGTAAAGAGCTTGCCTAGAGGAAACACAGATGATGTTATTGATTTACATGGTGAAAAGATATAAATTTGAAAAGGACCTAAGAGGTCTCATAGTTCAAACTTCCCACCTAACTTCTTAAACCCAGTAGTCATATGTCTATGGTATATTGGTAAATGGAAAAAAAGCAAGTTTCAGAGTAGTGTGAATAGTATGATCCCATTTTTGTTAATGTTCTCTCCCTGCATGCGTATGTATGTACTGTTTGTATGAGCATAGATGATGTGGAAAGATCTCCCATATTGTTACCTCAGGGGCAAGGGAAAGATTATTAACTTCCTCTTTATACATCTTTTATTGTTTGACTTGTTTTAAGAAGCATCTTTTACTTCTTTAATTAAAAAATCTAATAAAGTAGAAAATGAATAAATAATAATAAAATATACCCTTAGGGCACTGAGCTTTCTTTCAATCTTCCCAGTAGCCTGGGTAGTTAAAACTGAATGTGATGTTTCAGGTGTGGGCTGCTCAGCAGGACTATGAACTTGCTGTAGCCCAGATGTCATGGACTCTAGGGCAGTACCACTATATTGTTTATAGACCACTAACACCTCAAAGCCTTTCTTACATCTGCCAATCTGTGCACTCTGCCATTGACCATCACTGTGCACAGGTCTGGCCCTTTACACTCTCCCCTTTAGCTTTTCTCTTGTTATTGTGGAAATCAGTATTCAACATAGATTTAAGAGCTGGCCTTGGAGTCAGGTTGCCTGGTTGTAGAGCCTAATTACCACTAACTAAGTAATGTGTCTTCCCAAGCCTCAGTTTTCTCATCTGTAAAACAGCAATAATCATAAAGTTGTGAAGGATGTTAGAATGCTCACTAGATGCCTGGTGGCAAGGTGAGAACATATGAATTTTACCTGCTACTGGTAATGAATTAACCTCGGTTCATCTGTTATTTATGATAGTGAGATAGTTTTGGATCTCAAATCTTCCCTTAACCATATTCCATTATCCCTCCCAACCTCAGACTCTAAATCAGTCTTCTAGACTTTCCTCCTGAGATCCCCAATCAGTCTCTCTCTCTCCTTCTGTAGGTCCCTTCACTGATGTTGTCACCACCAACCTAAAGCTTGGCAACCCAACAGACCGAAATGTGTGTTTCAAAGTGAAGACCACGGCACCGCGTAGGTACTGCGTGAGGCCCAACAGTGGGATCATTGATGCAGGGGCTGCGATTAATGTATCTGGTAAGTCCTGAGATTGGAGGCTGGAAGGGTGGACTAAAGAAGCCGCCTGGAGCCAGTGGGATTTCTTAAAGGTTGTGTTTGCAATGTAGCAAAATAAGATGTAGATTTCTCCCCCCACCCCCTCCAAGCTTCGTGGGTCCCTCTCACTTGTTTTTCCATAATTAATGCCTCTTTAGTTTAATGCTTACAACCTTTGCGCCTCAATGCTTAGAGCACAATTGCAGTGGTAACTTCAGACTTTAGAATGAGTTTGATTTTCACTCCCTTGAAATTTGCCCTTCGGCAATAAATAAAAAAGGGCCAAACAAACTTAATTTTACTTTGTGGGAGAAAGCTAAATGGAGTTATTTTCTTATTTAAGTTAAATGATTTCTGACATTAAGCTCATGTCATTTCCAATGACTGGTAACTGCACTTTACTGATTGTGAAAAGCTAAGGGAGACAGGGCTAAGGAAATTGGAATATATTCCAGGGTGTGAGTTTTGTTCCTGTCTGATGGGTTTTCTCCCTTCTGTCTGAGAGGGCATATATTTTCCCAAGTCCAACTTTTGAAAAGATGCTGGTAAAGTGCCCAAATTGAGAATTGGATTTCAGAATTAAGGAGATAGAAGCGATGGGTTTGACTTTAATGTATTTTAGAAATGGAATAAACTTTTAGCTCATTAGAACTTCTTATCCAAGGATGCCTTTGTGTTTGTGAGGAGCTGTGTGGGTGTGTGTGTTTATCCTTTGAGTATCTTAGGGGACAGAGCCACAGCGGGCTCTGCATCATTAGAGGCCACTACTTGTTGGAAATGGGTATCTGGCTGGCTTTTTCCATGACAGATTTTGATTATGATGCATTTGGCTATTCACTTGACACCTGAAAGAAAATGATTCACTTCTTTGGAAAGATATGAGGTGTTTCATTATCTGATCATTTCTGCAAGCTCTTATTCCCTGCATCCATCGGTCTCTCTCATTATGGTGCGCTCACACCAGCTGTTCCCCTGTGCGCTTCTCTCTGAGGCTGCAAAGCCTGATCTGGACTCTTGAGTCAGCTTATTATCTAGGGGAAGTCAGGAGAGTAGGAGCCCACATTTACTGGGGTTGTCCAACACTCTGGGCCTGCACACACATTATCTCCTCTAACTTCTGTTCTCTGCCCTGTGAGGAGTGCACTGTCACCTCCAAGACAGACCCTACTGGCTGTAAGCTCAAGAAACTAACAAGTAACAGCAGGGTGTGGATTATTCTGCCTAACTCTAAAGCCTTAGTTCTTTGAACTGTAGCACCCTGGAGAATGGAAGTGGCCCAGGGTGTTGGTGTTTCTGTAGTCTTGGTTGGTTCCACAGGTTTAAAAACACATATGAGTTTCCATTTTTCTGTTGAAATTAAGGGCAGCCTAATCTTTCATTCCCTTCTTTCATTGACTTTTTTTCTCAATTTCTGTGCCCACATCAAATTTGAGCAAGATTGTCAGTAGATGAAAATTACCAATTTTCACAGTAACTGTGGGAGCAGCAACATGGTTTTCTGAATAAAATAGTCTCAACAGACAGTTGTACAGTGTAGATGTTCTTTCTGATGTTATGTGTGTGTGTGTGTGTGTGTTTCAGAGAGATCCATCCCTCTCCATCATAGAAATGTTTTTTAAAGTAATAACTAATCCTGAGCATTTGTTTTGTTATGATTACCTGCTTAAGGAAGACCAAGACATTGTGGGTGTGGCCTTCCTTTGGCAGATCACTGCATGGTCATCTAGAGCAGCAGTTGCCAACTGGTGGGAGGTCCAAAAGGTTGGCGACTGCTGATCTAGAGTCCCTGGGTGGTTAATGGCAGAGCTGGTATTTGAAGCCAGGTGTCTTAGCTCCTGATCCAGTGGCTCTAAGCTGCCGCAGGAGTTTTAGGGGAAGGTCCCACTTACAGGTGAATGCCAAATATAAAGTGCCCTGTTTCTCAGCATGTGATATACTTGGTGAAAAGCAATTGAATAGTAAACTGTGTGTCTGCAAGCTTTCCTTCTAGATGGGAAGGATTATGTTTGCACATGGAAAAGGGCTCCTTGGTTTTTGTTTGATGTGTATTTATCTCAGTGATTGAGTGCCAGTGGGTGAGGTCAGATGTCGGTGCATTTCCAGGACCATACCACCTATTGCAACAGGAGGCTGACACCCGTTTATTGTAATTTTATGTGCTGAGGGGCTACTGTAGACATTCATGTCTTGAGATAAAAGCACTGCACTTTTCTAAGTGTCCTGAATGCAGCTACACAGTGACATCTTGGCGAATATGTGGTGTTTTCCGGTTTCTTTGGGGGAGAAACCATTCTCAAGAAACATCCAAAGATCAACCTTCCCTTCTCCCAGGTGCACGTGTAGCCAAGCTTGGTATCACCCGCTCTACTCAAAGATTTATTTGAGGTCTGGAAACCTGAATAGCAAGCCCAGTTCTGCTGTGTAACTTGTAGCTTGATCTCTGGCCAATCAATCAACCTCTCTAGATTGCGGTTTTCTCATTTGTAACATGGAGAGTAGTATCTGCCTCACAGAGTATTTGCCATGCTGCCTTAACTGTGAGCATGGTACAAGGGAGGGATTCCACTAGCCTTGATGTAAACTGGCTATTTGTTGTTGCAGGTGGATTGTACATTCTTGAATTGCTTTTTAAGAAATAAACTAATTTAATTTCATTAATTTTTAGACTTTTTCTAATTTCAATAAGAAATTTGTATTTTTCTTCTTTCTATATTCTGCATTTGTTTTATAGTGAAAAGCTTCTAGTAAAATTTCAGATATAATCTCTAGAAAGGTGGCCATTGAATCAATTTTTAAAATACTGCCAGGACTGCCCTGCCTACCACGCAGGACGTCACAGCATACCTGAAGAGGACATGGTCTACAGGACTTGTCTCCCTCATCTGAAAAACTGTGGGATGTGTAGCTGTTAGGGAAAATTGTAAATCACTCCTGGAGAGGGGAGCGGGCAGGGAGACAGAGCATAGAGCATGGAGCTGGCCAGAGGGACTGAGGTTTTGAAGGCCCACGAACCAAGTTGTGATGTGGGAGCGAGAATTTCTAGCTGTCAGATGTTTTTCAGACACAACCTGTGAGGCTCTTCTCAGCTTTTAGAAAACCAATATTCAAGGGACCTTACTTTTTTAGTCAGAAGTCCAGATTCTGACCTTTTATGCTATTTTCTTTATAAGATGGCAAATCACTTATTAGGTCCTTTAAAAAATCCACCAACTTTGTTTTATAAACTTAAGTGGTAAAGTTATGGATGGAGATAGGCATAATCTAAACTTTTTGTGCCAGTAGGTAAAAATGTGGGGGCATCCCAAGGGGTGTTTTGGAGCTGTCCACACTGGCCTTTGATTTGAATCCTTTCATTTACACTTTACAGAAGGTACTCATATCATCTCATTCTTACAGCAGCCCTTGCAGGGGCCCATGCCTATTGGATGAGGCATTGTAAGGGGGTAGGAGGGTGGCAGGTGTTTTGCTGTTTCCATTAATTGACCAGGCCATGATTTTGGCCCCTTGTTCTCTGATACACACCATCTACTAGAGATGGTTTTGAATTTAACTCTGGACCTCAGCAAGATAGGCACACTTAAATGGAGATCGGAGAAGAGGATATTGGATCCCCGCCCCCCCCCCCCCCAAGATTTTAAATGCAAGGAAAATAGAACTTTTTGAATTAATGAAGTGTTTGAAGCAGTGGGGGGTCTTCCCATTTGTTCTAGCTTTACAAAATTAAATTTATTTTCTGAACTGTCTAATGGGAAAGTATTTTTAAGGTAGATAATTTCTGAAAATGTCTTTGTAGTAAGCTGTTAGTGGTTGTGGATTTTTTTTAATACTGCAGTTTAATAATGAGGGAGTTTTCCATTAATATTCCAAACCATGTTTGCCAGCGGATACAGCAGGTGAAGTGGTAAAATTATGGGCCCATCAAAAATACTTACGCTTCCTGTAATATGATATTAAGTTTAATATTTTTATAACCTTCACTGAATTCTAATTTCACTAAAGTAGCAAGCACACTTCCATTTGCAGTTCAATTATGCACATTGGTTGCCTGTGTACCAAGCAAATTAGAAATGCAAAATCTCTATGTGTTAGGAGGGGCACTGGGAAGAGTCATTAAAGATACCAGTATTTAGGTACAGATACACTTTACTAAGTGTACCCTGGGAACTGGAAATGGATGAGAGACAAATACACACAAATCTCCTAGTGTCTGAATATGTCGTTGAAATTATAATTCAAAGAATCCAGGAGCAGTATTCATTCCTGACAGATAGCCCTTTTCAGCACTTGTATCAATCACATTTAAAGCATAAAGTTCTCCCAATAAAATCCTGAGGACAAACAATGAATATCAGCAACTCTTCTTGGATGGAAACATTGGTCAATTAATGTAATTGGGTAGCATCACAATTGGTAATTAATCCTTTTAAGAGTTTGCTGACTCAGCGTGATGGAGCTGTTGGCTTGCCCTGGACCAGCCAACCTTGGCTGCAGCTTGTAGGTGACCAGCACCAGAGTGCAGTTGTACTGCCCCAGAGGAAGAAGTCAGGCGTTGTCTGTCTCATGCTGATACATGGGAGCTACATTTGTGGGGTTTGGACATTTTGATAGTCATGTTCTTGTTCGTTTGCTCATTTGTTTTGGAATTGAAGTCTCTGATAAGGGAAACATTTTATAAATGGTTTTCATGAGCCAGGTTTATTACTGTTAGATAAGAATAACTCACATTCATATGTAAAAGGTATCTTTAATATTTTTCACCCACATGAGATTCTAGATTTATAAAAAAAGGAAATTACCAACAAAAATTCAGCCTAATTGTGCTTTTAAATATTTTTTTAAAGTTTACTGTAATATTTAAGTTTCTTAGGAAGAATTGACAGTCCAGAGTGAATGGAAAGGGCTGTGAGAGACAGCCACAGTGGGGAGTGGAAGGAGCACTACAGAGAGCAAGTAGGGAGAGTTCGTAAATGACAGAGGGGCCTGGACTTACTTAAACATCAGGCAGACTGTTCTTCATGTTCCACTTGACCATTGTAAAAGACCTGGTTTATAAGTTTTACTAAGATAGCGCACAATGGGTGCTCATGCTCACAGTGCAGGAGTGACCAGGGAGAGGCTGTTGTAGTCTACTATACAGTGTTATGGGAGACAGGAAATATGCTGAAGGTTTGGGAAAGATGTATGTTTAAAAAAATATTTATAAAAAAGGGGAGTGAGCCTTGTTCTCTGACCAGTGCCTGCATATGGCACATGTTATTTTCCAGTGACACTGGGCACATTTGTATTCATCTCTGCACAAATAAATTAGACTATGAGAAGTTGGTTATCTAAGACAGGCTAGCCTGAACTAGAAAAGACGCAAAGACAATTCAGTGTTAACTTATTTATAAATAGATAAGTTAATTATTTACCTGCTAGACTCATAGTTCCATCCATGGGTCCCTGGATAGGCTGAGGGGAACATAGTGATGTTTTCAAAATTTTGAGAATCCTAAAGGAAATAATAAATTTACTCATGATAGGATACACATTGTAACCAAAATGTTGAGCGGCTTCACTTTTGGCTAGAATTATATTACCTCATTGTGGTAACACTAGTTATCTTAAGCTGATCATGAGCTATGGCTTGTCTCTGATTACTTTAAAATAATGCAGCAGTGACTTCATTATTACACCATGAATGCAGTTCAGTAGAAAACAGTCTTTTGGTATATAGGAAAGGGAAAAGAAAAAGGACATCGGTGACCAGGAGACTGGAAACTGCCTTAGACAGTGGGTAGGATAGTGAGCAGTTCCAGATAGTAGGAGAGAGGAGAAGCTGGCTGATTGAAGGTCTTTGTGCTGCCCTAAGGAGATTTCCAGAGGGAGCCACATAGAGGAGTGCTTGGAAAGTTGAAGGGAAGATGGTGCACCTCCATGAATGAGTGGAAAATGCAGATTAGTACCCAGCATGTAAACATCAAAACAAAGTCCTGTGCTTGGTCTGACCAAGTAGGAAAGGCAGACCTGTAGGAAGGAGCTTAGGAGTCTGAGCATCAAACAGTGTCCACTTACAGAATAATGCCTGCTGTTGGAATGAGGTTGTGAGGTGGCATTCCAGCAGGAGCTGCAGTGTCAGGAGGTGCTGTGTGGCCTTTGTTCTCCAGGTGTGGTCCCTGGACCAGCAGAGTCAGCATCTGCTGGGAACTTGTTAGAAATGCATGTTCCCAGTCCTACTCCAGAGCTGTTGAATCAGAAACTTTGGAGGTAGGGTCCTGCCAGCAAGCAGTCCAGGTGGTTCTGATGGATGCTGAAGCTTGCGACCCTTCCTTACAGTGAGCAGTGGGTTAAACTCTGAAAGGTGTGGTTTATTGAGATGTGAGTCGGGTTGGGCAAGGGGACATGCCAGTCAGGGTCAATGATAGGAGGAAACTGACTGGTAATAACAGAATCTTTGGGTATGTATGGGGGTAGAGGCAACACAATGTGCACACATGTTGGGCCGGCAAGGGCCTGCTGTTGGGTCATACCAGGAGATCTGGGGAGAACCAGACTGAAGAGTTGAATTGATTGTCTTTACCTGCGCAATGGGAGGTTTTGATCTGAGGAATATCATGGTGGTGACTAGGGTGTTTAGGGGGAGGTAACATTTGTAGAGGTTATAGGGGTGTATAACTAGAGTTGGGAGAGAAACTGCAAAGATCTCTGAGGGGGAGAATCCAGATGTCAGTAGAGGCCTGAGCTGAGATGGGTCATGTAAAATGAGAAGAGACATTTTGAAGATAAGATTCTGAGATTAAAAAATAATAAAGTGCACGCTGTGGTGCTTGTTAGACTTTTATTCATTAGCTATTACTATTGTGGTGCAGATGAAAATGATCTGTGATGTGCTTGGGTTCTCATAGGAAGCTGTAATGCTGCATTTAATCAAGTCATCATTTCTCTGAGGTATGTGTGTAACTTGTGCATTAAGTAGCATATATGCTACATTTCTTTCTTTTGAAGAAGGACTGGTCTTATTGATCCAATGTCTTATGATCCCAAAGGCCTTTTCTTAACAGGATCCCACTGTTGCGATCTGAAATACGGCAGACACCATATCATAAAGTGTTAATGTGGGTGGGTGGTGACCGGGTCTCCAAGCTGTCTCCTGGTAACAGGCTTCTTTTTAATGTAGTATCAGCAGATACATTTTAAAAGTAGGATAGATGGTTCATTTAAGAGGGTTTTATCATCAGTGTCTCTGGTATTCAAGTGAAATAAATTAAGTTAATGGGAGGCTCTTTTATAGCCTGTCAGGATAAAAGTACATAATTTCTGTCACAATTTGCATGTACGGAGCTGAAAGAACAAACGATTAACAGCATTTATTCTGTCATGTTCTCATAAAGTTCTGGCTAATAGGGTATAGCAAATTGAATGTGACATGAAATGATGGGGGCTGAGAAATACAAACTTTGGACATGAGTTGGAGGCCATGTTGAGCAGGATGGGTATACTGAGGCACAGCAGGGGTCATGAAGTTTCACAAAGTCCAGGTGGCCACCTGACCTCTTTACTCTTTCTTGCTGATTTGGAAACCCAGAAGGAAAGGAGAGCTGGTAGGTGGAACACACCTTCTTTTCTACTTGCTGTTCAAGGCCGAAGGAGAGTGATTGCCATGGGGAAGGGTTATAGCCACCTTTACCTCCTGAGCTTCCAGTAAGTTCTCCTGCAGTTCAAAGTTTTCAACTCTGGCCAGCCTTCCTAGTGCACTGGGCACCCATGTTCCTATTTTACTAGGGCTGTCTTTGCAGAAGGGATATTTGACCTGCTACCTTGGCTGTCTTCAGTGCGCCCTTGTGATTATTGCTTACCACCATTATATACCCTTGTGTACATTCTTGTTTAACACAGAGGTCTAAAGGTAAGTTATACCCTCTCACAGGTCTTCCTCATCGACACTGTGGTGACTTGGCAGGTAGGGCATGCTAGCCTGGGGTTGTGCTGATAACATCTGTAAGGTCCACAGGCAGCAGTGGATCTCATATGGTACCCTCTGCAGAGGTGGAACAAACAAAGGGGTTTGGTTAGAGGAGCGCAGGGAACCCTAACTCCTTCCTCTAAGGGACATGTGCCTTCCGATACCACCGAGTCTCGATCTGTACCAGAACTCAAGGCTGGGTTTGTGTGAAACTGCTCTCTATTTTAACTGCAATTTCTCCCAAGCAGGGTACTAGACCGCTACCAGTGTCTTCACTATTCCACCAGACCATTTTCCTCCTGCAGAGCCTGTGAGGCAGCTTGGTGTAGAGTGATGGTGCTCAAACTTTTTCGTTTCAGAACCCCTTTATATTCTTAAAAATGGAAGACCCAAGAACATTTTTGTTTGTGGGTTGTATCAATATTTATCATATTGTAAATTAAATTGAGAATTTTAAAAAGTATTAATTCATTTTATAATCACATTAATAAATTAATTACATCAAAAATGTAGTGAGAAGACTGGTGTGTTTTGCAAATCTTTTGAATGTCTGGCTTAGTGAAAGACAGGTTGGATTCTCCTCTCTGCTCTTGTAGTTAGCCTCTTGTAATGTGTCATTTTGATGAATGTGTATGAAGAAAATCACTTTTTTAAAAAATACATATATTTTATGATTTTTTACAGAGAAGAAGGGAGAGGGATAGAAAGTTAGAAAAACATCAGTGAGAGAGAAACATTGATCAGCTGCTTCCTGCACACCCCCTACTGGGGATGTGCCCGCAACCAAGGTACATGCCCTTGACTGGAATCGAACCTGGAATCATTCAGTCCACAGGCCACCACTCTATCCACTGAGCCAAACTGATTAGGGCAGAAAAACCACTTTTTACCATTGAATATGTAGTTGGAAAAGGGAAGAGTATTTTTAATAGCCTTTTCAGATAATTGTGGACATTATTCTTTGATACTACACCAAAACTTCACTTAGTATAGCATGGGATCTGAAACCACTGTTTCTCCAAAACACATTGGTCTCTCTTGCACTCTGATTGGATTATGCAATACTAGTAGCCTTGCACATGAATCTGTGTGCCAGTAGCTCTCTACGGGGCCTGGCCGCTCCACGCCCGCTGCCCAGAGGCTGGCTCTCCGTGGTCCAGAGGCCCATCTGTGGCCAGGCGTGGAACTCTTGCCTTGTTGCTGCGATTACGAAGTAAGCATTCTGCCAAGGCCTCTCTCAGTGGCCGTGGCCATCCCCCCTCCTCCCGGGACTGGGGAACTCTGACGGGGCTGAGAGCACTGGGCGCAGCCATCTTTGTGACAGAGTGATGGTTAATTTGCATATTACCCTTTTATTAGATAGGATTATGTTAGCTGAGTTTATACCGGTCTCCCAAATGTTGACATATCCTATATGATAAAAGGCTAATATGCAAATCTACCGAATGGCGGAATGTCCAGTCACTATGACATGCACTGACCACCTGGGGGCAGACGCTCAACACAGGAGCTGCCCCCTGGTGGTCACTGTGTCAGAAGTCGGGCTTGTGGATGGAGAGCGCAGGGGAAGTGGCGGAAGCCTCTCCCACCTCCACTACAGCGCTATGGCCTCTAGTTTTATTATATAACATCAAAAATACACATTCATTACCATTTCCACTGATCTCATAGAATAGTCTTTAAGTACTTGGGAAACTGGGAAGCTCTTGATGACAGATAGAAATTTTCCAAGATTCTAATTTTTGCCTGGATTTTATCATTTACCACAACTATTATAAGCTGTTTTCCTTGAATGGATAGACTCGCTTCATTCCTTTTCAAGAAAACATCTGCCATATACCCATATCTGAATAATCATTGTTTTCAAGTCCATGAGCTAGCATCCCCAACCAGACGGATGCACAGGAGCTTTTCCCTGAGAGCAGCAGTGCTCTCTGTGCGAGAGCTGCCACATACTGTCAGGTCTGGGCGTGAGAAAATTAATTCATGGCTTCATCAAGGGCATTCTTCTGTGAAACTCGTCTGCTGCAATGCCTGATACAGAGACACCAGCACTGTGTGGTTCCTGCTCGGTGGCCAGCAACTTTACCCCTGGGCTTTTGTGCCAACATCACTGAGTGTCAATACAATAGAATAGGCTCATAATATCCTGGTATTATCGTGACTTAATGGGTCACCCAATGGGGAGACCCCTGGGGGTCTGTGGGATAACACTTTGAGAACCTATAGTGTGGGAGTCTGACTCTGGAGGCAAAGCCAGTGTGTAATACTGACTGACTCTGTCATTTTTATGCTGCCATGGGACCCGAGTGAGTTCACATGTTCTTTCTAAGCCCTGTCTCCTCATCTGGAGAATGAAGACATGGGCTTCTTCGACCATTTGTTATGAGCACTAAATAGTAGAACTAATGAAATGGGCCTGTGTGGGGTTAGTACATAGCAGGTGCTACAGAAGGTTCCTTTCCTTTCCTTCTTAGAACATTGGTTCTAGCTGAGCAGAGGTCTCTTGGCTGTTCTCTCACTTGCAATGCCTTGAGGAAGGGGGAGCAGAATGGACAGGGAGCAGCAGAGCTTTCTGGGCTGTTTAAGCAGGGAGGTCTTAGATTCTTTGGACCCATCAGTTAAATATGGATGACTTAGTGTAGTTTGAGCTAAAGAGTCAGTTTCTGAGAAAATTAGCAGTCTTCCTATTGCTCTCATCTTCTGGGCTTTGGGCTCTTTACCGGTAATCCTGGTTTAGCCTCAGAACTCTAAGGAAGAATGGAGGAGAAGGGGCCTTTCACAGCTGGAGAACCATCTCAAGGAAGAGGCAGCTTCTGCTACAAGAGCTGTGCCCTGCTGGAAGTCTAAGTGTAGTGTGGGATAAGGTTTTCCCATCCAGAAAAATACTGGAGCATGATTTTGTTGCAGCCAAGCAAAATCCGAAATGCACAAAATCCAATTCTCTTCAAATTTTAAAAATGAACATTAATCTGACAGTGGTTTGAAGATGGTGGCCCACCTTCAAAAGAGGTTGACAGTTCCTCTCCAAGACAGATCCCATTGAGTCTTTAGTTTATCATGTATTATCTTCCTTATTGCCCTGAGGGTGGGGATGGGGACACCCTATTTAGCTTTCAGAAGAAGAGGTTGTGGTTTTGACCTGCTAGTGGGTTCAGTGTCAAGCCCGGCATATCATGGTGTTCCAGGTCTTTCTGGGAGAGCTCTTGCCTGCTCAATGGTGCCTGGTCCAGAGCTGCTGCCAAGGACTTCTGCAGGAGAAAACCATGCCCTGATAGTTGCAAGAATACATTCCGAGTGCAGTGGCCCTGTGTTTGAAATGACCTTAGTTCTCTCTGCAGATCTTGGGTACTCAGGCTGAACATCCTTATTTTACTGATCTTTATTGGTAGCTAGACTTGGTATCATGTGTATACAATTTTAAAAAGGGTTGCACATGTATTAAATTTTGTCCTGAGGAAGTATCCCATCAAGGTTCCCTGTAGTTCAGAGCACTTGGATGTGATGGGGGTAGCAGAGCTACCTGAGTGACTGTACACTAAAGCGTTTAAATTGATGTCTTGTTAGGTTTTAATAGACTCTCTCTGTCCCCAAGATAGAAGGGACCCCTGTACCCAAAGATGGATGGGGATCTTTGTATTTCTCTTCTCCATCATGTGTGGTTCTGTGAAGTATGTGATGGTGGGCCTGGGGTGCAGGTGAACCCATCTCATATTGCAGTGACCAGTGTGGCAGAAGGGGTGGTGGGCTGCACTTCGCTGTTTGTCTTCTTAACATTGTGACCTTGAGCAAGCCAGTTCACTTTGTTGAGCTCCAGCACCTTCATATGTAAACTCAGTCTTAGGACACTTGCCATTTATGTGCTGCAGGGGGTGGTTGGTTGTGAGGCTTCAGAGGAAGGGCTGAGAAGCCCTAAGATGGGGTTCAAGGCAAGAGAACACTGAAGAATGCCCAGAGGAAAAGAGAAAGCCTTCCTCAGGTGGAGGAGGACAGAGCCTGCCCTGTCAGAGGACAAGGGGCCAGTCCCTCCTGGTGGCTGTGAGGTTGGCTCTGCAGGCAGACCACCTGCATTTGAGCGCTCACTTCTCCACGTGTGACCTTTCTGTGCTTCCGTTTTGTCCTCTGAAAATAGGTATCAAAATAAACTCCGCAACGATACCTGCCCTTAAGGATTACATGGATAATAATAGGCCGAAAGTCCAAGCCTGGTTTCTGACTATGGGAAATGCTCCGTCATGTTAGCTCTTACTACCATCAGGACCACAGTAGGCTTTCTCCCCATGCGACAGTGGTTTGTTTCAGAGACCTAACTAGATGTGCGGTGTAGCCAAAGCCTGGTAGCAACCACCATATTTTAGAGCAGCCGTCATTTTAACAGGGGTAGGTCCTAAGGAAGCCAGTCAGAGAAGCTAGCACCTCAGTGCGGTCGGTGAGTGTGACCCTCCAAGGGAGCTGTTATGTGAGATTTCTCTAGGCAAGTGGTCGGCAAACTGTGGCTTGCGAGCCACATGAGGCTCACGAGCCTCGGTTTCCCGCTCTGTTGACTAATGAGTTTGCGGACCACTGGGATAGGGGCTTAATCACAAGAACAACAACAGCCTGTAATTATTGGAATCGAGAGTCTAGGTCAGTGGTCAGCAAACTCATTAGTCAACAGAGCGGCAAACCGCGGCTCGCGAGCTGCATGTGGCTCGTAAGCCACAGTTTGCCAACCACTGCTCTAGGCCCTTTGGAGAAAAGGGGCATATCCATGCTGTGAGTGTGCTGCTTGTGATGAAAAATTTACAACATTTTATTGGCAAAACTATATTTCAAATATTACCTTGATTAACTTGCTATGGTAAATAGGACAGAGAAAAGCAAAAGCAATTTCTTACATGTCTTGGATTATTCTGTTTTAGTTCCTTAAGAGATTATTTGGGTGTTTTCTTGAGCAAACAAGCATGTGGTGTTTCTCCCTGGTTTACCTGTTCTGTGAGGGCTGTAGGAGACATTATTGTTAGGTGTGCGATCAGTGGACCAGGACTCAGAAGACCTGGGTCCCAGCTCTGCCACACCCTGCTGTTCGACCTCAGGCAAGTCACCTAACTTTTTTGGACCTCAGGTTTGAGACCTGAAAAGTGAAGATGCTGGTCATCTTGCCCTGCTCACTTCACCTGGGGCATCATGAGGCTCAGTGAGAGAATCGGGTAAATTGCTTTACAACCAAAATACAAGTATTAACAAATGGCTACTTGGTAATCAAGTTCTGATCCTCCTAATGAAATATTTTCTTTCTCAGTGATGTTACAGCCTTTCGATTATGACCCCAATGAGAAAAGTAAACACAAGTTTATGGTTCAGTCTATGTTTGCGCCAACTGACACTTCTGATATGGAAGCAGTAGTAAGTACTGAATGCTTCTTACTTTTTAGTATTCAATGATTAGGGACAGAATTGTGGGTGCATGCAGTTCACAATATGTTAGAATTGTTTTAAAGGGGAATGTTGTTTCCAGGGAGGTTTTTACTCTGGCTGCCATTATGGTTTTCCTAAAAGCTTTGATTTTTTACATTTTATGTAACTAGAATACTGTTTTTCTTTGACTTTTGTATCTCAGTTTGCCTCAGCAATTCCTTGTTCTGATGGATTGTATCTTGAATGGTTTGTTGGTTCTCTCCCTTTCCTCCCATCTTGTGCTCTACAGAAAAGGGCACCCATTCATTACCATGTCTCTCCCACTCCCCCCCCCCCCGCCCCCGAACTCCCCCCCCCCAAAACTCAGGGGGATGTGAGCAAGGTGAATACTTAAGTGTCCTCTGCCCTTAAGAGGTTCCCCCCTCCCCCCCCCCCCCCGCTTGGTCCTGGTAAGCATGATTTTTTTTTTCTTCTTTTGGTTCTTTCATTTTTTTATGCTTAAATGCATGTTTAATTTTGGTAAAAATAAGATGACTTCATTTTCATAAAATAAATGATACTATATTATTGATTTTGCTGGAAAAGGGGTGTAATGGAAATTCCAAAGTAAGCTTGTTATGCACTCAAATAAATGAGGAGGCCTTCTGGTGCTGTGAGTGTGAATTACAATATACAGAGCAGCTTCACCATCCATCTCACCGGCCAGGACAGGTGTCTGGTCCTCACAGAGTGGGAAACAAAGGCAGATTGCCTCAGTGTTTCCAACACTCCAGCCTGCCAACCCAAACTAAGAGCTGCAGTCATCCAAGGAATGCCTGCAAGTTTGAGTTAGCTGTGACTCAACACTGTCCTGTGGTTTTCTCTCTCAGAGTTTGATACTAAGGGCTGTTTCATACACAGCTCACCTTTGTGTCTCAGAATCACCACACAGCCTTTTCTACTCGTCTTGGAAAAGTAAACCACCATCTTCATGTGTTTAACTTTGGGGCTGTAAATGGAGGAGAAGCCACTACTTGGGGGTTTGAGAGAGATCAGTGATAATGAGCCATCTTCCTTTGCATAAGAACAATTATCGAGGCTACTTTCCCTTTTACTTCCTAGAACACGATGTATCATTTCGTGTTAATTTGTGTAATCAAGAAAATGTATGGCAAATATGAAATAAGGAATATCAGAGAATATGTTCCATTTAGCTTTTGTTGCATGGCTTACTAAAGAGAGCATGGGCTTGGGTGTGGAGCTGAGGTCTCACTTTTACTAACACTGTGGCCTTGGGCGATTTCATTAACTCTCTTGAGGGTTTGGTCACCTGTAAGATGGGGTTAAGGACCTGGTTGATGGGTTGTCATGGGATGAAATGTGTTCTGTAGAGAGCACCTGGCAGTGCCTGGCTCTGTTTCATCTGCTGTCACAGGTCTAGCACTATCTGTAGTCAAGGTGAATCTCACTTCCTCACATGGTAATTTTTGTACCAGTTTTAAAAATGTTTATATGAAATGTACATTGTAGAATTTTTGAAATACGAAAATGAAAAGTTACCTGTAATTTGTTATACTTGACCTAACCACTGTTAATGAATGAAGCCTTGAGCTTTTTAATTTTATTTTAAAATATCTTTCTTTTTATTTTGATATACAGAAAGTTGAAAAAATGGTACATTAACCACTCATACCACCTTTACCTAGATTCACCATTTAACATTTGCCACATTTGTTCCATTGCTGTCATAAGCTTTCTTTTCTACTGAACCACTTAAGGGTAAGATGCAGACTTCACCCCTAAATGCTTCAGAATAAAGCCAGTTTTCTATTCAGCCACATACTGTTATCACAGCCGAGGAGTTAACATGGATCATATTGTCTAACAGAGAAACACATGTTACAGTGTTTTTCACTTGTTCCCCAATGACCTTTAGTTCTAGTCTGGTAGAGTAGCCTGGACTTTTTTAGTTTTTCATGACTTTGAATTTTTTAGATTCCAGGCCAGTTGACGTGTAGAATGTCCCACGTTCTGGATTTGTCCAATTGTTTCCTCGTGATTAAATTCAGGTCAAATGTTTTGTGGCAAGAATATTCCATAGGTGATGTTATGTATGTATCATTTCAGAAGGCATGACACTAAGTTTGATTACTTGGTTGCAATGTTGATGGCCAACTCTCTCCAGGGTCAAAGCACATTTGCCCCTTGTGGTTAATAACGAAATCTGTGATGCGCTGAGTAAACTGGTGCTTGGACTCAGCAGCAGTCCTCTTCCCAGCAGCCTTAGCATCCAGTGATAGTCCTGCCCAATGCTCTGACATGTGTGCATGTTTGCACAGGAGCAGACTCAGAACATCGATGTTGCATCTTCACTGACTTTCTGTGGATTTCGCATGAGTGAAATGCTCCTCGGTGTCCTGTGAATGGCATGCTGCACCGCAGAGAAACTGCCAGGTTTTATTGGCAGTTCTTCGTACCCTGTTGTCTTCATTCTTGCTTCTTAGTACCTGTGTTGCTCCAGCTGCCCCTGCCTCTTGGTCCTGGGGCAGGGCTGGGGGAGTCTGTTCCTTCTCTGCATTGTAACCTTCCTGATGAACTGGGCTGCAGTTCTCAGAACACCCGAATCCCATCTTCCACTTCCAAAAGGAGGAAGAGTAAACCAGGAGTGCAGCGTCCCAGAACAGGGTTTAGCCAGGAAGCCACCTGCACCAACAGACAGAGGGAGAAGGAGAGCCGCAGAGAAGGTTTGCTGGTTAATGTGCCATGTTGGTAGTTGGCAGCATGGATCCAACCATCAGCCATGGTCTTCTCTCTTCTAAGTGCTTCCCACAGACTAGCAACAGTGGGGCATTGGTTGACTTTGAGGAGTTAGGCAGCAAGACTGGGATTTGCAAAATGTAAGAAATATTCAGGAAAGCTATTATATTTAATCTTGTCATGTTGAAAATATTGAAATCTCAGCAGATTTAATTTCTTTATTTGATATATATCAGGGCTTTCTCATTAAGAGTATTTTTCTGAAATTGTCAGTTATAGGAAGAAAATTATTCTTCCAGCAGCTTTATAATATCCTGATTATTAAATTTAAATTGTTTTAGTGGAAGGAGGCAAAACCGGAAGACCTTATGGATTCAAAACTTAGATGTGTGTTTGAATTGCCAGCAGAAAATGATAAACCAGTAAGTATATTTATAGTTAACAATAATTGAATGTTGCAAGCTGATACTTATTTGCATTCCATCTCCTGCAAAACCAAGATTTAAGTTGGCAAATTATTTTCCTCTTTCTGATGCATAAAAAAAAAAAAAAGCCTAAGTCAACAAATAAGTGAGCCCCCCCACAAAATCAGCCTATTGAAAGACTTGCAGAGAGACAACTAATTGGAATAATTTTTGCCGTTGCAAAGTACAACCTGTTGGCTGTGGAAATGTTATAAATCCCCAAGAGCGCCTTTGACTTAGCAGAGTTATAGGTCGCTCTTACATGGGGTAAAACTAAAACAGGGAATAATTTGCCATTTATCATGGTGCTTGACAGACAGGTGTTAAGCACATAGGGTCTGTTGTTTCACGAAGAACCTAAAGGTTCTCCAGTCTGCTCTTTCCCTCAGCACCACCTCTCTATCCCATAACCCCACTTCCTGCTTGCTGCCAGACTTGCTTTTAGAGGTGGGGTCTCCACTTCAGACTAACATGTGGGCCCCATACTCTGCTGTGGGCTATCCTGGGCCTTAAATACTGGTAACTCTCCCTAGTCCTGACAACTGAAAATATCTCCTGACATTGCCAAATGTGCCTCGCTCCCCTTCCCACATTGAGAATCCCCTGTGCTGTCTGAGGGGTGAATCCAAGGAATGGCTTCTCCCAGGCTGTTGCTCACTTTTCTCTTTGTGTAAAACTGAGGGATTGGCCTGTCATGGCCCTTACTTTGATTCTAGGAGAAGACAGAAGACCAAAATGCTATTATGGACTCCCTTCAACCTAGTCAGAAAAACTTCAGTTGTATTAAAAACACAATTTGAAGCCTAGGCAGGAGGATTGGCTACCCAGGCTGTTAATAGCTGAGGTCTTCTGAGAACATTACCCATAATGACCTCCGGGAATGCTCTGGATCTGTGCCAGAACTACTTAGTAGGTTCTTTCTGCACAGTCACTGACATGATCATTATTCTGTTTCTTTGAATTGCACATTATGTCCTGGGAAGGTCAGTTTTAGAAGTTGTGAGACCTGTATTCTGGTCCTAGCTCCAATTCTGTAATACATTAGCTTTGGGGCCTTGCCTTATTGTGCCTCACTCTTCTCATCTGGAAAATAAAGGCTGGAGCTAGATAGGTCAGTAGAGCTAGATGAGTAGTTCTGGGTTACTACTTGGAACCCCACCACCCAGGACAGCTCTCCTCAGTATACCTGAGCCTCTACGCCACTGGCTCCCCTTCTATCTTCCTGCCGCTCTCCTCCCCCGACACATCCCTAGTCAGTCTCAAGATGATTCCATAACACAGGGAAATGGGGCGGGGGGCACATGTAGCTTTCCCAAATTGAAATGTTGCAGACACTGCACTCCCAGCTTCCAAACTCTTAAGTTTATGAACTAAATGCCCTCTGTGTCCTCCCTGGCCTCCCACCTCTGCCCAGCCAGTCCTAGGATGTTGAGATCTTCACAGTGACAGTAATTTGTGGGTAAGAGTTCCTGCACTTGCACAGTTACCGCATGCTAATTTTTGCATGGTGAGAGTCTGATGGTATAATACATACAGACTTTTCCTCCTCGGAAGCATTAGTCTCGGCTGGACTTTGTTATTTGCCCTTCTCCATAATTTCTGGGGCCCAGTTGCTTTAGATTATTAATATTAAGAGACTAGATGAAGTGATCCATTTTTAAATAAACGTGACATCTTGCAGTGTGGGATGAAAGGCTGCCACGTATGGTGTTGCTGAGAGCTACTTTGCTTTGCATAAAAAAGTCCTTTATTACATAGTTGGTGACACTTGGGCTTTCATTTATTTCTGAACAGCATGATGTAGAAATAAATAAAATTATATCCACAACTGCATCAAAGACAGAAACATCAATGGTGTCTAAATCTCTGAGCTCTTCTTTGGATGACACTGAAGTTAAGAAGGTGATGGAAGAATGTAAGAGGCTGCAAGGCGAAGTCCAGAGGCTGCGGGAAGAGAACAGACAGTTCAAGGTAACAGCATTTTCTTTTCTGATAATCTGAGAATGGGGGCTTCTTCCTTCTTCCCTGGGATCTTGGGGAGGGAAGTTGATGAACCCTTGAATTTGTAGGCTTGTTTGTATTTGCACACTTTTCTCCCAGGGAGAAATTCCATAGCTTTCATCAGTTTCTCAAAGAGTCCTTGAACTTCCCCTCCCCCCATCAAGAACCTGTGTCTATTTAAACTCTTGTCTCCTGGTTTAAAACAACAACAACAACAAAAAAAAAAAACCCCTCTCACCCTCCATTAGTGTAAATTGAATATTAGAGATAAAAAATAAAGCAGCAGTGATTATGTGGAATTTACATTTTCAAATCCCATTTCATAGCCACTGGAGGAGAATCTCTTTTTTGAAGAGAGTAGATACTGACCTCTACTCCATTTTAACACAGGCATAATTCTAACTTTTGAGGATTCTAAATGAATCTGAGCATAAAGCCCTCGTTACACTATGAGCATGGTGATAAGGTTGGAGAAGTTGTCAGAGTAGGTAGGGGGAGATTGTGGAAGGAGAAACCCGTGACCAGCCATGGGCAAGACGGCTGGCATTGGTGCTGGAGGGTCAGGCTACACTGGGTGATAGAGGAAGGGGGAGGGGCACTGCTCTCGCCGTGGAGGCCTGTGGTGGTGTGGAAACAGACTTGAACTAGCTCTGAGTCTGGTGTGTGTTAATCACAGCATCTCCTGGACCTCTTTCCCAAAATACCTCTGCAGCCCCTTCCAGCTTTAAAAGTGTGTCTGTTCTAGACACGGTAGTGAAGAAAACACTTCTGATTATTTGATCAGAGGAACTTTTGCTGTAGCTTAAATTTTGAGGCTGACCTATTCCCTTCATCTTGGTTGTGCCACCCAAGCATGTAATAGGTTTTCGCTCTCTTAACTACCACAGCACTCGGTTCTCGTAACAAATTCATTTCCGCCGACTCTTCTCTTTTATTCTGACAGTGTGATCGGTCTAAAACTGTCATTGCCTGGGAAGCGGCACTGTCTTCTTTCCCTGCAGAAGTCTTCATTGGCCTTATGCAGTGGAATAAATTAGGAAGCTGACTTTTTACTCTTTGGCTAAAAATCCAAGATATGCCTAAAGCTTCTTCTTGAGTATATTTCTCTTCAGAAAGAGAGTTCTGTGCCATTTAAAGTGATAAATAGGTAGAAATAGCTTCTATATAAACCCAATAAAATAAACGGTGTATTTTGCTGTGCCCATTTTTTTTAAGTTAATCGAACAACACTGGTCATTTATCACACTGTGCATTGATATTGGCTATGTCCCACAAGCAGAATATCTTTAAATATTATCAGGCCAATCTTGACATTAGAAGATTCTTTATCCTGCCAGACACTGATTTCTTGTTTTGTGTTTTTTCATTCTTTTATTTGGCCAACAAATTTCCGGCCCTACCAGTACTGTGGGTACAAATGGGAGCTGTCCTGCCCTTGAAAAGTTGAGAACAGGGATGGATAGCAGCGAGACATTGACACAAACTTTGACATAGACTGACAAGCAGTCCCACAAGTACATGGAGAGTCGGCTTGGTAGGCTGGCTGCCGCTTGTCTTTGGGACCTGATAGGTACTAGGTGGATGTGAAGGAAAAGAAGAAGGGAAAGTGCAGCTGGTTTGTGGGTCCTGGGATGAGCAGATGGGTCGTTAGCCAGAGTTCTAGCTGCAGAGTATGGCTGTGTAGCAGATAGGAAGGCTTTGGTGCATGTCCAGTGTAGGGACGTAGGGCTGGCCTGAGGCAGTGAAGGAGGAAGGGCCATTCCTTGCACACTTGTTGGTGGAGGAATGTAGCCAGGTACCTTTATATATAGGAAAAGCAATGTTGCCTCTTCAGTGGAAAATCCATGCACCAAGTAGAAAATATTTGAGATGCATGTTTCAAGTTTAGTCACATTTTAATATTCCAAATTCATGTTATTTGAATAATGAGAATCCAGCAGTCTACATGTAACTCATCAAATACCCACTCTGTATACAGCTCTGCATTGGAAAGCTTCCAGGTCCCCTACTTCCAAGTTTCTTGTGATTTTTATATTCCTGCCTTAAGAGGTACCTATCATTTAAAAAACTGATGACTTCATTAGGGAAGCCTGTTTAATAGAGGAAGGAAGGACAGAGGGGTTGGGGTTGGATATAGGTGAAGAGGAGCCGCTGGGAGACATGGCCAAGAAAGTAGGTGTGTTCAGACTAGACCATCTTAAGAGCTTTTTCTATAAGTCATGGGGAACCAAGGTGTGCTCTGCTTGGATTTGTGGTGCAAAAATGTGTAGGATGTATGGAAGAAAAGAGGGGCTTCTGATAATTTTTTAGTGGCCTCAAATCAGCCCCCTCCTAGGCTTCAAAATAAGGAGGTTAGACCACATCATGGGGTCTGAGTGTGGGTGTGAAAGCCCCCTGCTAAGCTGTGCAGCTGACTGTGCTTCTGGTGTGTGGATTGTCTGAAACGTGCATTTGCTCCCTCAGGAAGAAGATGGACTTCGGATGAGGAAGACGGCGCAGAGCAACAGCCCCATTCCTGCGTTGGCCACGGCAGGGAAGGAGGAGGGCCTCAGCACCCGGCTGCTCGCGCTGGTGGTCCTGTTCTTCATCGTTGGTGTCATCATAGGGAAGATCGCCTTGTAGAGGCAGCATGCGGAGGGGGGTCATTTGGATTGATGGATCTGCCATATCATGGGATTTAAATTTATCATAACCATGTATAAAAAGAAATTATGTATGATGACATCTCACAGGTCTTGCCTTTTAAATTACCCCTTCCTGCGTGCCTGCTGAGTGCACCCATACACAAATGTAACAATGTAACAGTCTTTTAGAAAGATACAAATGCATAATACATGATGGGGAAAAGAATGATCTTTGTTAATGACAAGGGAAGCCATAATTAAATGGTAATGGCATGTTGTAAATGTCATTTTAAACATCCGTAGCCTTGGTCCATGTTGCTGGTTACCTCTCTGAAAACACGACTCTCTTCCTTGCCTGGGTGCCGGCCCGGGAGCCAGAGCCCAGCGTGGTGGGAATACCATCCCTCCACAGTCAGCCCACGCTGCTCACTCGCTCCCAGGCTTCTTGTCCGTGTGATGCCCAGGCCATTAGTTCCTTGGGACTGATGAGCAGAGTCAGCCGCTGAGAAGAATTGTGCTGTGGTGGCATGGGCAGGGTGCTGGACACGGGTGGGCATTGGCACCGACTGGCCCATACTTTGGAAGGAAAAGCCAGTGCTTTGTTCTCTTAAAGGGACCAAGCTAAATTCCTGTTGGTTCACGTCGTGTGATTGAACTGTATTCCGAGATGTGTAATGCATATTTAACTTACCTAATGTATTTCATCTCATGTTTTCTCGTCACAAGATTATAGTTAATGCTGTGGCCTAAAAATCACCTGTGCGACCTATTGCCACAATTGAAACTGGCATCATGGCCAGAAGGCTGTGGCCTCTGCATACGCATATACAGACGTGCGGTTCATTTGAATGTTGGGAGAACAGCAGCCAGAAAGTATTTTTCTGTGTAAAAAATTCACAACTGTCAGAGGGAGGGAAATTTGTAGTAGCAACAGTAAACTCGATTGTACCCTTTTTAATGGAGAAGAGCAGCTGATCTTTTATATTGTTCTCTCACTGCCCACCCCTCAGCCAGCACTCACACTTCCAGCACAGGAACCTACAGGTCCAGCTGGGGATCGGGCAGTGAGTCAGGCAGCAGAGGGTTAGGTGAGGGAGTCAGCCGCCGGGGCAGGGAGGGGTGCGTGAGGGGCTCTGCAGGTGGTCCATCTAGCACGTGGTAACTGAGAGTTTGACTGTGGAATCATTTTATGCCGTAAAAGACCAACCCAATTCTGTTTGACTATGTAGCATCTTAAAAAGAAAAAAAGTAAAATAAATCCCCAAAATTCAGAGTTCTTTTGTCATATTTGCTATATGCGAGGAATTAATATTTTTATCATCATCATTTTGTCATTGGAAGGTTGATTTTAAAATGTACCATACCCATGAGAAAATATATGTTTAAGTACACACACACACGCACACATTTGGGGTGTTGGCTTCAATTGCGAGTATAAAAATAAAATTGCTGAACATCGTAAGCTCCGGTCTCCCTTGCCCTTCTATTGCTTTGCCTGCCTCTCAGGGCAAGGAAACCTTCCCTCTGGGTCAAGGAGCCCAGCAGAAGAGAAGAGACTAATGGGTGGTACGCTGAGCATGGCTCTAGTGTGCAAATGGGTCTAAAAGACAGATTCATCGCCAGGAAGAAGTTCTTAGAAGCCATATACCCTGAGTCCTCTTTCCCCGAGTCTGGCTGGGCAGCATGGCCCGAGGTTCTGGCTCTGGTGATCCAGTCAGGATCCAGCCTGGGAGGCGGGAGTCTGGTTAGTCAGTAACTTCCTGTCTTCACAATAAGGTCACTCTGCGTCCTTAGTACATCCTGCCCTGTCACACCAGTTGCACTTGAGCAGGCAGCCATGGAAGGCTGCCCAGTTGTAAATGAGTCTCCGTGGTTTTTCCATGTGGGTACTGGGAGTGAGCTGCAAGGTGTGTTGCCTGAAATGTGTCAGGTGTGGGCACCACAGCAGACTAACCCTGTAGCTTCCCGTGCCTTGCCTTGGATGGAAGTGGAGTGGTTAGGAAGGCCGCAAACGTCCCGTGACTCTGGAGAAGGGTCTGCACACTTGCTCTTAAAGGACATGGCTGTGTGTTCCAATAAAGCTTTATTCACAAAAGCAGTTGGTTGGATTTGGCCTTCGAGGCTGTAGTTTGCTGGTGCCTCCCTAGGGTGATTAAGTTCTTAGAGTGCCTGGGAAGCCTGTTTTGGGTCTTTGAATGTGACAGTGTTTCGTGGACATCTGGAAGTAGGTATTCAACTTCTTAAGAGTATGTGGGCATTTTGTAGGTAAAAATCAAAATTTCAAATCCAGAGTTGTCTCTTTTTTTCTGATTAAACATTCTGTAAAATCCTCCCTTTTAGAGTCCGAACTTGGGGAACATGTTACTTTGTGGGACTTTTTGGCTGAGCAGAAGAAGGAAACTCCACAGTGAGAGTAGTGGCAGGGAGATTGGCTGTTCTCTGAATTGTCCTGGTCAGTAAGGAATGTGTCAGAAGGGAATGAATGTGTGAGGGAGCCAGCTCTGCTAAGGTTCAGGGGCCACTTTAAGAGCCGTAACACTCAAGAATCATTTTATGCCATGGAGAAATGCGCACATTTTGGGGGCCTTTTCTGGAAAGGGAAAACTGAGAATAAGGCAGAGACATGGATGTGCGTGATCCTATTATGTGTTCTGTTTTGAGAGGGTGGGAGTCAGAAAATTGGAATAAACTGGCACAGAATGAGGCTGACGTTGGTTGAGGTGCTGGGCAGGAACAGAGCTGGGCACTTCAGGCAGGTTGGTCGCTGGTTCTGTAGCACCTCAGAGCCTGGTGCCCTTGTTTTAGAAATACCCGCCATGCAGCTCGCAAGTACTGAAATGTAAGCAATAACAGGGTGCCATTTTTATTGACTGAATTTTTAAATGGATAATTTAAGCTCTCTTGGCACGATACAAAAATACCTCTTGAAGAGAGCAGACTGTAAAATTTGTAGGTGTGAGGACCCGCCTTTAATTTTTTCTCTCCTAGTTTGCATGTTTTCCCTCATTAGTCTTTCTAAACTGCTGGCACCAGCAGTAATAAATACTGATAAAATCAAAATTGATTTTTAGCAGTGGACAGTTTATGCCTAGAGAGATGGCTTATACCTAGCTTATACCTACATAACACAAAAGGGGGAAAATGAAGAACCTCCAGTGATCCGTGTAAACCTAAAAGCTTTCAAACAAATTCTAGGAACAGAATTGCTATCAAAAGATACCAGTGCTGGCGGTGGCGAGTCAGAACTGAAGGCAGTGATAGCTCAGAGCTAAATAGCCTTTCAAATTAATTTGAAAACAAGCTCTGTGTGTGTGTGTGTGTGTGTGTGTGTGTGACATGTACCATATGTAAGTAGCTTCCCATTTTTCCAATGGTGCCTATATTGTTTGCACATACAAATCTCTGTATTTGCAAACTCTGAATCTATGCCCAAATGTAATACCATTTGTCATTTTCTGTTTCTTTTCTAGAGAACTGGCCTATTTACAAAGTTTGTTTGTTTGTTTGTTTCTGGTGTGTGAAATTCTTGGTTTTACAAGAGAAAAGTAAGGAGAAAAATGGGACATGGGTTGCAAAATCACCTGAACACTGGAATGACCTTGACCTCTGAGACTGAGCTAGCAATAGCCTTGGATCCCAGAGCAGCCTCCCCTCCCCCTTTCCTTTGAGCCCATCTGGCTGGAGGAGGAGCAGTAAAACTATGGAATGAATAAAAAGTTAGGAGTCCTATTTCCAGTAAGCCTGCACTGAGTTTGCTATTGCTGAAATGGAGTAGGACTTAATCCTAACTGAAAGGTACCTGGGTGACTATGGTTCCGATCAGGCCCTTGGGGCCCACATGTACCCCACGTGAAGGGCCTGAGTTACTGAGACATTGTCTCAACCTCAGAGTCACACAGGTGACCTCAGGGAAGGCTGCGGTGAGCTAACTTCCCCATCTCACACTGGTGGTGTACACCTTATGCATTTACCACCCTCATACCTTATGTAATTGCTTTATGAGAAAGTGGCTAGAATCAGGACTTTCCTTCTTACGGTTTTGGAACTGAACATATTGGCAGACAGTGAAGAAATGCGTTTCCATCTTCCCAATGCCTGCAGCCTCTGCCTCGTGCTCCTGGAAGTGAGTCTGGGGCTTCAAGGAAGCAAATGAGCAGTCCCTCTTGGGAGGGAGTGAGGAGGGTGGTGGCCCAAAGTAACTGGGAGCCAGGACAGCTTAGAATGGGCATCACAGGAGAGGCCTGCCAGGGTTAGGAAACAGCCGGCTGCCAGTCTCAGCTCTCACAAATCAGGTTGCATTTCTCCGGGAAATCGCCAATGGGAACCAGTAATAGCAGGCCCTAATCTGAAGCATTGGCCCAGAGGCAAACTTGGGAGGCTGGGAAAGTAAATCTCAGGCCAGATTTCCAAACCCTACTCTTTATCTGAGTCCCACCAGCTGCAGACTCAGCCTCTGAGAACATTAGTTGGGGTGCATAAGGCCACCCCCAGCTCGTGTCAAGAGACTCAGACCTTCCTTTGAGGGGTTGCTTGACACCACTGACAAATAAGGTTTTGTTTTAATTTATTTTCATTACAGAGATATTTTGAAAAATTTAGAAGGCGTGTGCTCACACCCACGGCTGTGCATCACAGTTAAAAGTGAAACCGTGGAGGTGGATGAGAGGCTGCCCCATTAATGTAATTACTTCGGATTTTTTTCTTAATGGAATTAATTCATTAGAAAATGTTGGCATCCGATCTGTAGGAAAGGAAGACAAAGCTAGCAACAAAAATATAGCTATTATCTCACTTGCCATAAATATTTGCAATTATGATACCTTGGAATGCTGCCACGATATGGATTGCTTTGATTAAAAGATGTCAGTTGAATAAAACAGTACTGGGGGGGTAATAGTTTTCGGCTACTAGATAAATGCTAATGTTTATTTTTAAACCCGGAAACATTGATCCTGTGACAATACCCCATTACAATTACTTTATTATCCCAGGGGGTTGATGTCTATTTAATCATTTGGCTAATGGATGTGAGTGCTGTCCTGCGGCTGGCTCCCTGTCCTGCGCACCCGCTTGCATTCTGATGAGCGGCAGGACGTCCTCCTCGTCCCCCCCCTGGGCTGCTCAGGTGGGACAGCTGCAGATGGGGCTGCTCAGGTGGGACTGTGGCTCCCAAGCTTCGTTTCACTGGTATCCCAAGCCAGGTCTGGCTGATGCCAAACAGATTACCCTTTATTTTTTGTTTCCCTTCAGTAAACACCGACCAGGGGAGACAAATCAGCCATCTTAACACAATTTCATTAAGGCTTCATGCTAAGAAGGACGCTTTGCCTTTCTCGGTTGAAGCCGATGATCAATGAGCTTGTGTGTTGCTCACCTTGATGTGATGGCTTTCCATGTAACACCCAAAAGGCTAGTTCTTTTTGCCTGCATTCCCATCTTTCTTTAGGATTTCAGAAGTAAACTAATTTCAGCTGCTACCCTCTCGTCTAGCATTCATTTAAATTTTTTTTTTTCCCATTGACCCTTTTACTTGGAATCAAAGATCAGAATTGATTGTCTAATTCTGAGACCACGTGAACAAGAACAGCTTCTTGCTTTTCCTCATTTACTTACTCATTCAGCAAACATTTATCAGTTCACCTTCTCTGTTAATTACTGTGGGAGATGCCAAGAAATTAATCAATGGAAGTGATTGGTTTGTGGTTTGCATTTGTAAGCAATAAGGTGATCCAAGCTTATACGTAGACTAGAAAAATGCATTTGCTCTCATTTCTGTTGGTAGTGTTTCCTCTTTAAAGACCGTTTATAAACTGCTGCCATTTGGAATTTCCTATAAGAAACTCAGAATGATCTAGTTAAATGTTCCCTTCACCTCCCCTCTCCTCTTTGAGTCAAGAAGTATTTTAGTACGTCCTGCTGTCCTCCCTGCTTTACATCCTTCTGTCTGTCTGGAGAGATCTCCACAGCGTGTTTTCATTGTGACTTCAATGTACATTAACATTTGGGAATTTAGTACTTTAAGGATGTCTTCGAATGCTTTAGATTGCATATTTTTTCTTTGATGTATTTTAAGTTGTATTTCCTAGTTGGACATGGGATTCATTTTAAAAAGTGGTGCAGGAAAGGATTCTCCACTGTCAGACATTCTCGTTATTTGATGTGTAATCGGTTGGAGGTTTTCTGGCTTGATGTGGCATTTGCCAGAGGGAAGGAGATGTATTTCCACTGTGTCCAAATCCAAGGAGACATGCACAGCATGCTCTCACATGTTCTGTGGCAGCCTGAAGAAGCCTGTCCTGCCCAGGCACAAACTTTTGTACTAGTAGTCTCTGTATTATGTTCAATAAACTCTGTGCTCTGAACGTATTTAAGGGATGCTTCAGTGTAAAATTATTTTGAATGGATGGCTTAAGAGCCTTGAGATGTGCTTTAGAGAACATTCTAGAGCCCATCACTACTCTTCCACTGCTGCTTAGGAACAGAAAATTGGTTTAAATGAAAGATTATAGGTATTTTGTGCCAGAAAACAGACTTAAGAGATGGCTTAGGTCAACGGCCTCATTTTTCTGATGAGGAAACTCTTGCTCAGAGAGCCATAGCTTGGGGGCCAGGCCTCACCCCACTCTTACTGGGTGGGCCACCTGTCAGAGGCTGCAAGGTGGGTAGTCCCTGTCCTAAGCAACAGTTGACAGTTTCAATGTCACAATGTTATCTTGTTGACATATTAGTGAAAATTTTAGCTTGGTAAGAATTCATGCAAGGCCAAGGGGCAGACAGTACAAAGTGAGCTTTTATCTAAGTCAAACCCCCTTCTTTTCTCCAGAAACTGTTGGTTTACGTGTTTCTTGTTTGACTCTCTCTGAGATCCTCTGAGTACATATGTCTGCGTGCACACGTCTGTGTGTTGTGTGCACATGTGTCTGCGTGCACATGGCCATTGCGTTTTCCTACAAGTGGCAGCACGCACTACCCATCCTGTTGTTCGTGTTGCGCGTTGACTTTGTATGTTAGAGATCATTTCATATCCGTGTGTTTACTCAGTGGCACTGTAGTTCTTCTCTGTGTGATGGGCCCATAACTCACTGAACCAGCCCTCTCCCGGGGGCATTTCTGTAGTTTCTAGTCTAGCTGCTGCAAACACAACTGTAGCAAACACCCCTCTAAATGAACGAGAATATCTGGACAGTTCCTAGAAGTGGTTTAGTTTGTCTTCCAGGGAGGGCACACCTACTCCTGGTCCAGGACCACCCGCATCCCAGCCCTTCCTGCAGGCTGCGTTGTCTGCTTTCCATGTCTTTCCTCATCTGAAGAGGGCACGTAATTGCTTAGCTTTAATTTGCTTTTTTTTTTTTTTTTTTTTTTGCATGAGGTTGAGCTGCTTTTCATATGAGTAAAGGCCATTTGAACACTCATGAAGATGGGGTGTGAATAAGGTCAGGGAAACAGGCTTACTACACTCAGGGCTGATGACAGAGCACAGAAACGAAGGTTCTCGGGCATATTCACATGTGGGCACAGGGATCCATGTTATCCTAGGAATAGGGATTGAAGCTAAGGTGGGTTGGGCAGAAGGAAAGAAGTAGCCTCTACAGCCAAACCCTGGAGCTCCGACCTGTGTCCTGGACCAGCGAGCTCATGATTGTCCTCGTCCAAATGCCTGTGTCACACTTGTGTGCGGGGGTCCTGTTGACTGCTGTTCACAGACGACACAAAAGAGGAGGCAGATTTGGGCATCCCAGACACCAGAGCTTCTATAAGAGGGGCTGAAAATG
The DNA here is from genome assembly GCA_026230045.1 of Corynorhinus townsendii. Taxonomy (NCBI): domain Eukaryota; kingdom Metazoa; phylum Chordata; class Mammalia; order Chiroptera; family Vespertilionidae; genus Corynorhinus; species Corynorhinus townsendii. The sequence goes on from JAPDVU010000007.1 coordinate 90,822,791, forward strand.
GTGGTAATCTTTAAAGGGTTCAAGTCAGAGCTGTGACAGCATTTTCTGAACAATAGAAGGAGCTGTTCCAAAGAAATAACCACACTGACTGGCCATTATCTGTTAGTGCACTCGAGGACAGACCTACCCCCTGAGGATTTGCAGGGTCCTGTGACAGGTGTGATGTACCCCATGGGAAACCGGAAACACTCCGAAACTGCACTTCCTAGTTTTGTCTCTGTTTTCTCAGCAATGTTCGACTGACTGCTCAAGTCGCACCAGAGAAGAAAAGGAATAGTAAAAACTTGGGGAAACACAAAGTCAGTGTTTGGACTTTTGGAAAATGTACCTTTATGCTACTTCAAAAAAGGTATTAAGGAAGTGGGAAGGAAGGGCAGGTGTTCTACAGTTAAGCCAAGACCCACGTTTATATCATATACCCCCTCTGTGGGGTCATGCTACTTTTCCTAAAGGTGACTCCAAAACATAGACGGTATTTTCCGTTACTGATGACAAAACCATCACAGAGTAGTCATCTAGTTCCTGCGTGAGGAGGGGAGCGGCTGCTGCCCCACAGCCAGGGCCCTGCCATTGCTGCCCTCTGGGCATTCCCTCCAGTGTTTTCCTGTCTCAGACATTGACAAGGAGCCCAATGTGCACAGACTCTGAATGCTATCTTGTCCCCGTAGCTGGCACTACCCACTTGATGGCATAGCCCGCTTGAGGGCACTAGCTCCCTCTCCACACAGCACCCCTGTCTGCCTCCCAAAGTGTCAGAAACCTCTTACCATGGTCCACCCTTGACTGGATTGAAAGCAGTTTGAGGGGAAGTTCTAGGTTTTGTTGTCAGATTGATTTTGTACATTTAATTTAATTTTTACCAAAGCATTTCATGTGTGCAGTATAAAAAGCCAAACACAGTTGATTCTTGAACAATACAGGTTAGGGGTAGTAAAACAAAAAATCTGCATAGAATCTTTGATTCCTCCCAAAACCTAACTGCTAATAGTCTACTTTTGACCAGAAGCCTTGTCCTTGCCGATACATACTTTGTATGTCATATGTATTAGAGACTCTGTTCTTACAATAATGTAAGCTAGAGAGAAAAACATGCTATGAAGAAAATCATGAGGAAGAGAAAATACATTTACAGTATCCATTGCAACATTCACATGTAAGTGGGCGTACCCATGTTCGAGGGTCAGCCATAGTTCTAACAGCTCATGATGGAAACCAGCATCTGGTCTTTATCTCGTGAGAGGCAGACAATTTAGCACTGTTTCTTCTGGTATCAACCTCTATTTCTGAACAATATGGCTGTTCAAAAATATAGAAGTGTTGACTTTTTACTTTTAGATATTTATCCATTGTTGTCCTTCTAAGGAAGACAAGGGTCTAGCTCTAAGAACCTTTTTCTCCACCCCATTGGAAGCACACTGTCCTTTCCTCTGCCTCTCACAGTGTGTTTCTTGGCCATGTCAGTATCCTTGTGCGTGATCAAGATTCCCTAAAGTATTGTTCACAGCTATGTATGTCCTATGATACATTCCTCTTTTATACATATCCATTTCCCCTCTAGGGTTGCTAAATATCAGTCTTTTTTTGCATTGTTTCTTATGGATCTATCATAAATTCAGCCCTAGACCCTGACAGAGTGGAAATCTCTTGAGTATATTCACACTTCAGCTAATTTGTGATTTTCATGTTTTTCCTTAGAAAGGTCATTCTGGAGCTTTGCATTCTCTTGTAGATTCATTGCTCTCTGGACCTTTCATTCACTCTTAACTTGGGAACTCCCTTTGTTCTCTTCTGGGTCAATAATATATCCTGTTTTCTGGATCTCTGGCTTCATTTTGGTTTACTACCTCATTCTGGTGGAACACACCTTTTAGCAGGTTTCTGAGAAAGGGTTATGTGGGGGGCAATTTTTCTGAAAACTTGACATATCTGGCCCTTCCACCAGGTGGATAGTTGTACTAGGTATAAAAATATAAAAAAAATCAAGGTTAGAAGTCAGTCTGATGATTTTGAAAGCATCATTCACTGACTGCCAGCTTCCAGAGTTGCCCTTAAGAAATCTAATGACATTTTAATTCCTGATTCTTTTAAAAAGAAATTTCTAGAGGAAATTCTCAACTTTTAATTCTCTATGTTCTTTTGATTTTCTTCTATTATATTTATAATTTGCAAGGATTCTTTCCTTTCCAGTTACTATTATTTGTTTACTAGAGGCCTGGTGCATGTGCACTAGTGTGGTCCCTCAGCCTGGCCTGTGGGATTGGGCCGAAACCAGCTCTCTGACATCCCCCAAGGGGTTCCAGATTGTGAGAGGGTGCAGGCCAGGCCAGAGGAACCCACTGTGGCATGATTGGGGCTGGGAGGGGTGCAGGAGGTTAGCCAGCTAGGAAGGACCACGGGAGGGCTCCAGGGCATGTCCGGCCCATCTTGCTCAGTCCCGATCAGCCAGACCCCAGCAGCAAGCTAACCTATTGGTCAGAGCGTCTGCCCCCTGGTGGTCAGTGCACATCATAGCTATTGGTCAACCGGTTGACTCTCTGCCCCCTTGTGGTCAGTGCATGTCACAGTGAGCAGTTGAACGGCCTTAGCATATAACTAGCATATTATGCTTTGATTGGTTGAATGGACAACCAGACACTTAGCATATTAGGCTTTTATTATATAGGATGGCAACCTGGTCTTGGTAGTTATATAATATTTTCTTTTCACTGAAGAAATTGTAGTTCCTGCCCAGCTGGCATGGCTCAGTGGTTGAGTGTTGACTTATGAACCAGAAGGTCATGGTTCGATTCCCAGTCAGGGTACATGCCCAGGTTGTGGGCTCAATCCCCAGTGTGGGGTGTGCAGGAGGCAGCCAATCAATGATTCTCTCTCATCATTGATGTTTTTCTCTCTCTCCCTCTCCCTTCCTCTCTGAAATCAATAAAGAATTGTAGTTCTTTTCTTTTTTTTTTTTTTTTGGGGGGGGGTTGCAAAAAAATAATACCATTAGATTTTTATTGATACAGGACCAAAGCCAACTAATTTGAAGAAAACATAGTTTTGTAATCTTCCATCTAAGAATACATTATACAACTCTATTTATATAAGATTTTACAATATTTTCAACAAAATTTTATACTTCTCCTTCACATTTTTCATTAAAGTCATTCCTAGGTATTATGTTTATGGCTCTTCTGAATGAGTCATAAACAAAATACCAAGTAATATTTAATTATAATTCAAGTAATTTTTAATCAACTTACTTTGATTTTCTAAGCCACACAGTTTGTCATTCTTAATGCACATATATACTAATTTAAACAAGTTATAGTCATATTTTTTAAATATGGCAATGATTCAAATCATAAAGCATACTGTTAGTGGAATGTATGTAGTGATGAAAATTATTCTGATAAAGAGTTTATAATAACGTAAGAATTTATGTCACAATATTTAGTGAGAAAAGAGCATGAGTTTAAAATGTATATGCTTTCCTAAATTTCACTATATAATAAAGATATGTTGATTTTATAATAAAATTAAAGGCCTGGTGTACAAAGTTCGTACACTGGGGGTTGGGGGGGCGGGGAGATGGTCACTCAGCCCAGCCTGCACCCTCTTGCAGTCCAGGGCCCCTCAGGGGATGTCCGACTGTCAGCTGAGGACTGCACCCTGGGGGGATCAGGCCTAAGCCAGCAGGCAGACATCCCCCAAGGGGTCCTTAGCACTGCTGCAGAGGTGGGAGAGGCTCCTGCCACCGCCGCTGTACTTGCCAGCCGTGAGCCCAGCTTCTGGCTGAGTGGTGCTCCCCCTGTAGGAGTGTACTGACCACCAGGGGGCAGCTCCTGCATTGAGCGTCTGCCCCCTGGTGGTCAGTCCAAGTCATAGCAACTGGTCATTCTGCTGTTCAGTCAATTTGCATATTAGGGTTTTATGATGTAGATACAATATACCTATATATAATTTCAACTATTTAAAAATATGTAAGGGACACAGTGTTGTTTTTTTTAAAGCTATAGAAACATATAATTGTGACTGTACTTGGATATTGAAATTACAGATAATTTCTTCTTTTCCTAAAAGGTCTGTGATAATCATGTGGTACTTTTTAATGGGAAATGTATTTTCAGATCTTTTTTGCATCCTTATTGGCTCCCTGTCTCCTCATGACAAAATCTAAAATTCTAAGCATTGCGTTGAAGGATCTTCTTTTTTTCTTAGGGTTGACAGTCTTCCACGAGCAGTGTGAGATCTGTGCAGTTGCATAAGGAGCTGATGCTGTAGTAAATTCTTTGTTTCTATATTTTTTATTTTTAAATTACAGTTGGTATATAATATTACATTAGATTCAGGTATACAACCCTGTGATTAGACATTTATATGACTTAGGAAGTTATCACCCTGATAAGTCTAGTACCATCTGTTACCATACATAGTTATTACAATATTATTGACTGTATGCCTTTGTCCTGTACTTTACACCCCCGTGCCTATTTTTGCAACTACCAATTTGTACTTCTAAGTCCCTTCACCCTTTCTTATTTTTCTTTTTTAAAATTTAATAAATCTTTGTTGTTCAGGTTATTACAGTTGTTCCTCTTTTTTCCCCCCATAGCTCCCCTCCACCCAGTTCCCACCCGACCCTCTGCCCTTACCTCCCCCACACTGTCCTCATGCATAGGTGTACAATTTTTGTCCAGTCTCTTCCTGCACCTCCCACACCCCTTTCCCCCTGAGAATTTCAGTCCACTCCCTTTCTATGCCCCTGATTCTATTATATTCACCAGTTTATTCTGTTCATCAGATTTTTTATTCACTTGATTTTTAGATTCACTTGTTGATAGACATCTATTTGTTGTTCACAATTTTTATCTCTACCTTTTTCTTCTTCTTCCTCTTAAAGAATACCTTTCAGCATTTCATATAATACTGGTTTGGCAGTGATGAACTCCTTTAGCTTTTTCTTATCTGTGAAGCTCTTTATCTGACCTTCAATTCTGAATGATAGCTTTGCTGGGTAGAGTAATCTTGGTTGTAGGTTCTTGCTATTTATCACTTTGAAAATTTCTTGCCACTCCCACCTGCATAGTTTCTGTTGAGAAATCAGCTGACAATCATATGGGTGCTCCTTGTAGGTAATTAACTGTTTTTCTCTTGCTACTTTTAATATTCTCTCTTTGTCTTTTGCCCTTGGCATTTTAATTATGATGTGTCTTGGTGTGGTCCTCTTTGGATTTCTTTTGTTTGGGGTTCTGTGCGCTTCCTGGACTTGTAAGTCTATTTCTGTCACCAGGTGGGGGAAGTTTTCAGTCATTATTTTTCAAATAGGTTTTCAGTATCTCGCTCTCTCTCTTCTTCTGGCACCCCCATAATTCGGATGTTGGTATGCTTGAAGTTGTCCCAGAGACTCCTTACACTATCTTCAAATTTTTGGATTCTTTTTTCTTTTTACTTTTCCGGTTGAGTGTTTTTTGCTTCTTTGTATTTCAAATCTTTGACTTGATTCTTGCGTTCCTCTAGTCTGCTGTTGGGTCTCTGTATAATATTTTTTATTTCAGTCAGTGTATGTTTAATTTCTAGTTGGTCCTTTTTCATATCTTCAAGGGTCTCGTTATATTTATCGGCCTTTTCTAGAATATTCTTGAAAAGCCTTATAAACGTGGTTTTGAATTCTATATCCAGTCATTTGTTTTCCTCCATTTCTTTCATTTGTGATCTGTTTCTTTGTCTCCACATTTTCGCTGCTTCCCTGAGTTGGTAGAGTAGCTTTGTGTGCTAGGTGTCGTCTAGGGCCCAGTGTCTCAGCCTCCCCAGTTACCTGGGGTGGACACTCTTGGTGCACCTCTTTGTGGGCTGTGTGCACAGTCTTGTTGTAGTTAAGTCTTGATTGTTGTTGGTATCACTGTGAGGAATTGACCTCCAGGCCAGTTGGCTGTGAGGATCAGCTGTGTCTATGCCAGGAGAACTTCTGTGCTGGAGACACCCTTATGGGATAAGACTTGCAAAATTGCAAAAGCCTCTGTGCTCAGCTTGGATGGGGCAGAGTCTCAGGGTGGAGCAGACAGCCTTGGCTTCCCATCAGCCCTGCCCTATGGAGTCCCTGGGTCTCAGTGTCCCTTGGTAATCGCTGTAAGCACCTCTGAGAGAAAGCCATCCTCGAGTTTCGCCCGCTGCCAGACAGTCCAGTTTGTCCTCGAATGAGTCTGGGTTCCCAGTAACTCGCCCGGAACTGGAGTTCAGCGCAGTTGGGAGCTTTTGTCTCCCTCCCATTTTAGAAAGCCAGCCGCGCACTCAGCTGCCTGTGCACTCAGCCACCTGTCCTCTCCACGCGCTCGCGCATCTCCGTACCTCAGCCTTTTGCAGCTCCTCTGAGTCTCAATGTGCTGTCCTCTTTCCTTCTAGTTGTAGAATTTCCACTCAGCCAGCTTTCCTGTGGTTCTGGATGGTGTCCATTTTGTCTTTTAGTTGTAGTTTTGATATTGTTGTGCGAGGCAGCCGTTTAGGTGTTTACTAAACTATGCCACCATTTGGTTTCTAAGAATTGTAGTTCTTGTGTTATTCTGTAAGTTCTTCTTTGTTGTTCTATAAGAGGGACTGAAAAATTGTTGTGGTCTTTAAAAGGTTACCATTCTTTTCACTGAGAATAGTATAGTTATTGTTGCTCTATTGCTTGTATTATCTTCTACCTACTAAGCACTTTAGACTAGGTTGGTGTCTTTATCATTTTGGAGGCTTTCCTCCAATGCCTGTGACCTTGAATGTCCTTATGTAGAGTGAAGCATTAGCAAGCTGATGGGCACCTGCACAGGTGGAGGTAGGATATGAATGGTGCGTGTCTATAACACACCTCCTAAGAACTTTCAGTATCTGTAGTTGGTCTACCTGGGGCTCGTTTCTCTACAGAGGAATCTTGGCTGCCATCTCTCAAGGACAAGGCAGCCATGCACCCTCACTTTTTAAAAAAATATATATTTTATTGATTTTTTTACAGAGAGGAAGGGAAAGGGATAGAGAGTCAGAAACATCGATGAGAGAGAAACATCGATCAGCTGCCTCCCGCACACCTCCCACCAGGCATGTGCCTGCAACCAAGGTATATGCCCCTGACCAGAATCGAACCTGGAACCCTTTGGTTTGCAGCTGACACTCTATCCACTGAGCCAAACCGGCCAGGGCCACCCTCACTTTTATGTGTAGGGTTTTCTTCACTATCTCTACTTTCAGCTTGAGCCTTGCCCTGGAACAGTCTACTAGTCCAGAGATCCCCTAGTTAAATTTATGGTTTCTTACAGCGGTTAGAGACAGGATTTGGGGGTAAAATTACTGTTGTATACTTTGAACGAGTCCTCCTATTTTCTGCCCCCCCTGCTCTTCTGTTGTTCAGGGGCCTGGGCTGCCAATCCGTGGGCCATTAGGGAATGAGTGGACCTGCCTCACTCTGCCTCTCAACCAGCACTTTTTTTCTGCTTTCTGTGATCTCCTGTCAATGATACATTGCCCATCAGCTTTCCAGATTCCAGAATTTTGCTGACATCTCTTGTTGACTGTGTTCTCTTCTCCTTTTGTATTTATCCATATGATTTGTGCCTTTTTAGTATGTTCCTGCAATTTAATGAGGCTTCAGAAGGAAGGAGAGGTAAAGTACTAGTATATGTTCCATCGGCCACTTTAGCCAGAAGTGTGGAATCTTCTCCCCAGGCACCCTGTTCAATACCTGGCACATATTGGTGTTCCGTTAATATATGTGGGTCTTATTCAACTGACACAGTGGATTTCAACAGAAGTAATGACCACTTTTGTTTTTGCTCCTGTGGAACTAAAAATTACCAAATATAGGAATAAGAATAGTAGGTTATTAATCCCTGGGAGATAAATATGATGTCACTGAGAAAAGACCCATACTCACTGGGAGGTTCTCTGTGTAAAGCCTTCCTCTTAGGACACATCGTGGATTCCTCTTGAATCTGTTACTAGTGATGGGCCTTCCAGATGCTGGGGCTGGATGGCTCCCGGAATCACCAGGTTGAGGCCCAGGGTCTCCCAGTCTCCCCCACATCACAGGTACAAAAAACCCCAGATGGACCCTTGGGGATCCCGCATCAGGCTCTGTGGTCCTCTGTTCTAGGATGGCAGTTGGCCCAATGCCCTTCCTAAAGAGCCTGGCTAGCAGAATACAGGCACCCTCCACCTCCTAGCTCTGCGTTCTGTTCTGCCCATCTTATTAAAAAAATAAAAGTAAAGAAGATAGAAACATCAACATTCCAAGCCAGTATTTAGAGTATGTGTTGTCACCTTGATGCCCGAGTTCTGAGCCTCCAACCAGTACCCGGCATTTATTCATTCAGCCAGTGTTTGCTGAGCTCCTATTATGTGCCAGCCACACACTGGGGGTATAGTGGGGAACAAGACAGACATGGCCACTGTCCAGAACTCGTTCTAGAGGAGAGAGGCCGATGAGGAAAAAGGAAAGAAACGAAGAGAGACTTTCACTGACAAGTGCTGTGGGGTGAAGATTAAAGGGGTGGGAAGGGGCTGAGTGGGGGTGGGTGGCAGAGCTTCCAGGAAGAGGCAGGGCCCATCCAAAGGCCTGGAAGGGTCCAGGAAGTGATTAGGAGTAGCAGGGAGCCCCCTGGCTGGGGTGGAGGGTGGAGGTGGAAGGAGGTCAGAGGAGGGTCTGTCTGAAAGCTAGGTTATTCCTTGAGTGTGAAGGCAGGTAATTTACTCCTGCCTCACTTCCACCTAATGGGTCATGTCTGTGACAGAACCCGGCTCTCAGTCACTAAGGTCACCAGCAGATTGGAGGTGGCCCCTGCTACCCAGGGTCAGCCCTGGAGGTGGGTAGGCCCCTCCCCGCAGGGCTGCACTATTGGTCCTGAGGTGGCCCTGACTAGGTCCTTGTGGGAAGCTGCTGCCCCTCCCCTGCAGCTCCATCCTGTCTGAGTCACCCACCCCAGGAGACCAGGGTGCGGTGGCAGGGTCCCCGTCATGCCACTGCCAGCCACTCTCGGCACCGTTGGGAGATTAAACACATTCGCTTAGAAAAAGCAAAGAAATAACTTCTTTTGATAACCAGCATCTGTTAGTTAATGGGCCTCTGAGAGCTGTATACAATTTAAACTTTTTATTAAAAAGAAAAAAAAGAGCTCATTTACTCTCCTGGGAGCTTATGCTGTGAAATTATCAGCTGCTCAGCTTTTTCCTTTTAAACGTGACTGAACATACAATGGAGAACATTAATTTTGTTTTGTTTTGTTCTGAACGAGAACTGTGGGTTTTACTTTCCTCTCTTTTGATTAAAGTCATCTCAGCTTGTATGTGGGGGAGCCAGACTCATGGTGGGGAGCCAAGAGAGGCCCCTGAGCCCCCAAACCCACCCTCCTTATTTCAGCCCTGAGCCTGGAGCAGCCTCCAGCTGTAATGTTTTCTACTGGCACCCATGGCTTCGGAACCAAGAAGCCCCGGAGGGGAGAGGCCTGGGTCCAGGTGGCTGGGACAGGAACCTTCTCTTCCTCAGCACAGCCTCCCAATTAGGTGGCTCACGCCATGTCCCACAAAGCAGCCCTGAATCACTTCCCCCAAATACAGTCAAGGAATCCCACCCCTGTCAAGGGACTTGAGCCCCAATGCCAGGCCAGAGGAGGCCCAGCTGCTGGTGGCCTCAGCCAGCCCCTTTCTCCCTGAGCCTGATGTGGGCAAGAAGCAGTCACACCTCACCCACACTGTCGGGCTGCCTGCCAGGGATGCTGTACCTATGGCGGCAGTGACCTCCTCATAGGTTTCGGTGTGGATTAACTAGCGTAATGAGCTTCCACTGAGTGCCAGGCACTGCCGGATCTGCTCGGAAAGGTCGCGGTGCCTGACTCAGTCCTTCCCTTTGACATTTGCGGCAGAGGACCCAGAGTCAGTAAGCATTGACACAAAGCAACAGGGTGATGGATGGGTAGAAGACAAGGGAGGGAAGGTGGCTGCTTTTCGGGGATCCTGGTGGTGGGTGTCACCCGAGGAAGTGACATGTGGTCTCAGGCTTGAATGAAAAGAAAGTGCCAAGCTTATAAGGATCTGGGGGAAGAGGTCTTAGGCAGAGGCAATAACACGTGCAGAGGCCCTGAGGCGGGGAACAGCTTGCTGTGATCAAGAGGAAGAAGGAACACAGGTGCAACCTGAGTGGGGGAGGCAGGTGGGACCGCGCAGACATCTGTGAGCAAGAAGTTGGGGTTTCTTCAGAGTGTCCTGGAAGCTCTAGAGCTTTAACCAGGGCTGGCCATGGTGCGGCCTTGAGGTATATAACAGCCAGCCAGTGATGGCCACCACTGGTCTCATCCTCTTTCTGGAAGACACTTTATTTCTCTAGGATCATAATCCCTTTGGTTGATTTTAATAACTGGTGAGAACATTTTTCAGACTGTTTAATTTTATTAAAAGATTCAAATTTGGTGATAAATGGTGGCATGGTTGCCTCAAGCCTTAGACACAAGACTCACTCAGCCGTGGACACATTAGTGCCACCCACCCTCCTCCCCACTAGGGACCCCCCCTGTCACTCGATGCAGTCTGAGATCACAAATAATTACTTCTGTGCTTTAGTAAATATGCCAGGAACACTCGTCACTCTCTGAGACCCACAGACAATATGAACTTGGTGGAGTGTGGGTTTTTTTTTTAAGAAGAATGGGTAGATAAGTTAGGGCAATTTCAGCAGGCTGATTGAACCCCACACAATCTAACGGAAGGACAAGGGCTTCCTTCTGAAAGCGTCATTAGCCTCACAGACAATTGTTCGAGATCCGTGACAAGAGCCAGAGATAGGACTCGGGTGGAGGAAGGAGGGGGTGCTTTGTCAGCACCGAGTCCCGGAAACCCTTGTGCCCACCAGGATGCCAGTTAATTTCACAGTGTACAGATGTGTCCCTGGGCCACAGGCAGGCCTGGAGAGGCACAGCCTGTCCCCACCTGGGCGGCAGCCTCCGAGCAGAGCACATGGGCGCAGTAGCATCTCCTCCATGTCTCCAAATAGCAGCTATCTGCCCTCTTCCTGGGGTGGTCCTGGAGACATATTCACGATTGTTTTCTCCCTCCTTGTCCGTGAGGCACAGGGAATCTTGAAAACAGAGAACACCTGTGCAGGGCTAATTACAGAACACGTGGTAATGCTGATATCATTAGTATTAATTACTTTCCCAAGGCTGGGAACACTGCTTTCCTCCGAAGACCTGTTCCCGGCAGCCAGCCCAGCATGGTGGGGGCAAGGGCCGCCGCATTCCCGGGCTCAGCTGGAACACGCTCATGCGCCAGAGGCTGTGTTTACCCCCACGCGTGGACCGCTGGCGGCCTGCCTGACAGAGCATGGGCAGGTGCACACAGACGCCCCCAGTCAGGATTTGGGGAAGCTGAGTTTCCCCAAAGAGACCAGCCTTCTGCCAGAGAGGTGAAACTGAGAGCCTGAGTGGCATCTGTAATTCATGGTCTGAGTGTGTATTGCTAAATTCGAATTAATGATCTTTAAGGAAACTCCCTTGCACGGGCAGACCTGGAGCAGCGTCCCCTGCAGACCCTCACCCCCATTGCACAGAATCCCAAGGGTACAGGAAATAAGGGGGGCCTCTGTGAGTCCCTGGTGCCGGTCCTCAAACTGCCCACGGAAGGTGGGAGCCAGTGTTCAAAACTCAAAGCAATGGACATTGCCACGAGGCCCAGGATCGTGGTCACCTTCACTAATCCACCACAGTATGCACTCTACAGGGGCTGCTGCACGCAGGGGCTGAGCCACCAAGATGCAGGCTGAGCTGACAGTGGCAGGGCTACCACCTGTCTGTGACGGAGAACAGGGAAGGAGTGGCCTTCCACACAGATAGGTGTGGGGTCTGAGCTGGGCTGGAGTCCCCGGGGTCAGCTGGTGTCCCAATCTCATAGCCACTGGAGGAAGGCCAGCCCAAGAATTAGGAGCAGAAAGGGGAGAGGGGCCCCTGGAGGACAGCACCCCCCACTGTTGAGGGGCTTCTGTAGCAGAGGCCCATGCTGGGGGGGCTTGGAGAAGTCCCAGGCCGCCCCGTTACAGAGCACCAGGGGTGCTTGGTAAGATGTGGGGCGCTTCTCGGGGGTGTCCGGACTTGAACCATCAGTGGGTCTTTGTCCGATGAAGAGCAGGCTTTGCCCAAGGGGGTCTTGCTCCACCTTGAAAAGCTCATATTCCACATGCAGGAGCCTGATGCCCAGAGGCAGGCACCCATTGGTGACTGTGACATCCCGTTCCGTTCCCAGGGACCAGGCCCTTGAACCCCCACAGCTGCTCGGCTCTGAGACATTGAGCATGGCCATGGTGACCTGGTCCATGGGGGTCACACGAGCTTCTGTGACCTGGAACACCAGCTCGGTACCACCGAGGACCTTGGTGGATGGCATGCCCCTGGTGTAGTGGCCGGCTGCATAGACAGTGAAGGTGGGCTGCCGGCAGGCGGGGTCTAAGAAGTGATGGTAGTACCCTTCCCAGGAGCGGTTGTGCTCATGGAAGGTGAAGAGCCTGGTGAGGAAGAGCACGGCGGGGTGCACCTCACACCCGGGGCTGACCCACTGGCCGCCCAGGTGCAGGGGCAGGGCCACTGGGGCAGGCAGCACGGGAGGATGGTGCTCGTTGGAGCGGGCAATGAGGCTGCAGGCTGGGCAGGGGTGAGCATGGTGCTGAAAGAGACACACAAAAGGCAGTGATTGTCCCAGCTGGAGAAGTTGGGGTGCACAATGGGATGGAGTGCCATGGGGCCTACCCAGTGGTTACCCATCACTCTCCACTCCCAGCCTCCAACTCAGTAGCTACTTAGCTCTTCTTGGACCCTCTGGGCCTTTGCACCTGTTGTCCCTTCTACCTGGGATCCCCCAGAACAGTGGTCGGCAAACAGTGGTTGGCAGAACAGTGGTCAGCAAACTCATTAGTCAACAGAGCTGCAGTTTGCCCACCACTGCCCCAGAACATAGCTTGATTGGCTCCTCGTCCTCTAGGACTCAGATAAAAAAGGGGCCTTAGGGAGACCTTTCCTGACCACCATGCCCGGGCATCCTCAGGGCCTTTCTAGTGCTCAGAGACCTGTCATTCCCCTTCACCCTTCTTTCCACCCTCCCTTTCATTAGACCGTAAGCTCTAGAAAGCCGGGACTGTCTCTGTGGCTGCTCTGTCCCCAGGGCCTGGCACAGTTCCTGGTCACAGCAGGAACAAATTTGCTGAGTGATGAAGCAATGGATGGATGAATGAATGGATGAGAAATGGAATGGAGGTGCCCTCTGTCCTGGGATTTGACAGAAGTTGTTCTTTCCCACCATGCCTGCTTGGTCCTAGAATTCAGCTGTGAAGGTTTATTGTGTTTCCTTGTCAAGGAGACTCTCTCTACCCTTTCATACTTCTAGGTGCTCCTGAGGGCCAGGAACTGTGCTGAGCATGTCTCATGCAATGGTTACATGTTAGAGTAGCAGAAGCTGAAACCCAGTGGACCAGGCGGCCAGCCAAGGGTGTGGCAGAGATGCATTGAACCCTATCAGTCAGACCCCATCCCCTTTCTATGCAGAAAGCCTCATTCCCCTCCCAGGAGTCTGGGTCTCCATTACCAGGTGGAGAAGAGAAACTGTATCTCCAGAAATTTCACCTTGGAAGGTGAGCATCCTTCCTTCCACATCCTTGGAAAGCGAACATGGCACCAAGAATGGGAATACGCCTGCCTGCAGAGCCCATTGCTTGGAGCCCGTGCTGAGGAGATGGCTGGGACATTGCAAAGACACACAACACAGAGGCATCCATTGGGGTGTCATTTACAGTAGGGACAACCAGCCAACCCCGCGGTGTCAGGTGCAGCCATAGCTCTCCGTAACCTGGGCTATGAGTTTCCCCTCTCGTTGGCCTTAATTACAGTTTCCCTGCCTTACGGAGCCTTGGGAGCTGGGTTTACAGGGAACACACCAACAACAACCAGATACTAAACCGAATTGCGAGGGAGTAGTCAGTTTTGTTGTTGTTTTTTTTAAAGATAGCTGCTGCCCAGAGTTTAGTCCCGAGCATCGTTCTGAAAGGTGAATCTGCTTGGCACAGCCACTTGTCGGCAGGGCTGGCGTGGGACTAGCACACACCTGCGTTTGCAGGGTGGGCAAGGGAAAGGGCTTCTTGGGGACCCAGCTGGGAAATCAGCTTCTTTTCTTCTTCTTCTTGCAAAAACAAGAGATTTTCACAGATTGCTCCTGGGTGAGTTTTGTGCCAAACAAGTGGTATCTGGGAGTGCTGGTTTAGAAAGAAAATATTGGATGATGGGAAATATTTTTCTTCTTTTTTGGATGACCACATTTTAAGCTTATTATTTATTTCTACACTAAATCTAAACTTGCCTTGATTTCCATAATGTAGAAAAGTAATTGGTTTTGATTTGGGGGGTTTTGACCCAGAGTATTTGAAGGTGCTTTGAAATATTAGTAAATGATGGCGAAACTGTTTGTGCTGGGTAGCTAGTGGAGCGAGGGCATGGCAGTGCGGCTGGTGAGAGCCCGCTCTAACTTTGGCCTTTCCCCCGCATCCCGGCTGTTGTCATGCTGGTGTGTGTCCCCAGAACATAAGGCATCACAGCAACATGATCCCAGGGCTGCCCTTCTCCCCAGGATGGAGCTGCCTTTTGCAGACAGGACACTTGGGATGCTGGCTGCGAATTTGGGGCAAGCGTTTTTCTGCAGAGCAGAAACCGGTGGAGAACCTGGAGTACTTATGAGGGAAGGGGAGAAAAGGCACGTTCTTCTCTGATGCTCTTGAAGGGGCTGAAGGAAGGGACCCGCCTGTCAGTCTCCCAGGCTTCATTTGGCCGAGGCCCAGTTGCCTGTGTTCACAAACAAGCCTCCAGCCAGCAGAATGCGTGGATGCAGGAGCCAGGCTCTTCCTGGTTCAAGCCTGTTACATAAAGTTATTTCTCAAACAGCACATAGTGCTTCTAATTAACCCCCAGAGGGGACACCAGGCTTGGATGCTCTTGGTTGAGTGCTGGCTGATGATTAGGATTCTATATCCAGGCAATGAGTTTGGGGATCAAATTGGTTTGAAATTAACTTCTAAAAATGTTCATGTTTACCATCTGGTTGGGTCGTGGGCAAGGCTTGGGCCCCAGAGAGCACAAGGTCATGACTGATCTGTTACTTAGAGATATACAGTATATGCAGCATCTCCTTCTTTGAAATCATCTTCTTTTTTTTCCAGAGAGGGGCCATTTAATGTAATGTCTGTGCATCTGGCACTCCTCATCTCGGCAAATGTCCTGGTGTTCTGCCTCTGTCACATTGCAGGTGGCACCGGCCACACGGGCTGGTCAGGAAGCAGAGGGCTGAAGGCTGTCCGGAGCCCAGCCTGGGAAGACACGAAAGTCCATCCTCTGTGTGCAGGGTTTCCCTAATGAGGTGGTGGGCTACAGTCATGAGCCTGCCAGTGCCTTCTCTGAGGTAGAAGTAATGCCAGACTGTCTAGAACAGTGGTCGGCAAACTCATTAGTCAACAGAGTGGCAAATTGCGGCTTGCGAGCCGCCTGTGGCTCGCGAGCCACAGTTTGCCAACCACTGGTCTAGAACATCAGCTGCCCAAAAGGAAGTACTTTTGAGGTTAGGAAAGAACTCAGGCTGATTTTCTGATTATGAGAATGTCTGGTGCTTTCTTCTTTGCTCCCCAAATCCTGCTTTGGGAGAAGAGGGGTGGGCTCATTCCCAGGCCCCCACCTTGGGGTGCTCCCAGGGGTGAGAAGTTGCCCCACCTGTTTTCATTCCTTGAGTGTCTAGTCCACAGTAGGCACTTAATACTTGCTGAATGATGTGACAGTTGCCTAAGGGCTCAAAGAGCACTTGACAGGGACACCTGACCACATCCGTCCCTCCCTTCATCTACTTTTGAAGGATGTTCCTTGGGTGCCAAGTCCAGACATTCTCAACCTGGAGCCCTATCCTTGACTTCCTTTTTACTACCCTCTAACTCAGTGGTTTCAACCAGTGTGCCAAGGCACCCTGGTATGTTGACAAAATTTTAAAACATGCAATACCTGACTATTTAGTGGGGGTACTTACCTCTTTTCCCTTAGATTGTCAACAGCCAACACAATAATAACTGTTAGGTTTCAATGAATCAAAATTATACCAATTTTTTTCTCAGATCAGCAAAAAATATCTTTTTTGGTATGCTGCAGAATTTTAGCAATTAATTTATGTGCTATGAGATGAGAAGATTGAAAATTGCTGCTTTAATTGATAAAAGTTAATGTTTCTTCTCACTGTGAATGTAGACAACAAACCCCTACAGTTTCCAGAACCTCTGACTTTGTTGCCTGCCTCATTTTAACATTAGTAAAGATCCTGGAAACTATTTACACTCATCACTACTTTGAAATTAAGGGAGAGTAAAGACTTTATTTGGCCCACGGACCAGGGCAGGGAAGCATGAAGGCCCTGGACAGGAGCACATCAGGTAGGGCCTGCTGGGCCGTGGCTCCGAGCTTGCCCTCCCAGGGTCGACACTCACCAGGGCACTCTGCAGTGGGCGCTGGTAGCCGGTGGGCCGATAGTGCCACCTCTCTGCCCAGTTGGTGTGAATGTCCCCCAGGTACAGCTCCTCCACCAGCTGGGGCCTGGCCCGGGGCTGTGGCTGCAGGCGGCGCTGCACTCGGACCAGGCTGAGCTCGTGCGTGGTGAAGCCCAGGATGGTCGTGCAGTCCCGCTCGGTCCGGGTGCTCAGCAGCTCATACAGCGCCCCTGACACCCAGGCCTGGGCAGGGGGCAGCTGCTGGGCACAGTCATGGCTGGCCTGGGTCCAGTTGAGGCGCCTGGTAATGTCCAGCAGGGCATGGCGGCTGTGGAAGACGATCCCCACCTTGTGCAAGTGGTAGTTGGCCTCAGTGGCGCCACGGGTGACCCAGGAGGCCCGGCGTAGGCGGGCCTTGCCCTTGATGACCAGGGAGTGGGTAGGCTCCTGGCAGAGGGGGTCCTTGTAGTAGAACTGGTAGGCTCGGAAGAGGCGGCTGGGGAAGAAGGTGTAGGAATGGGTGAGGAACTCGGGCCCAGGTCGCACCTCGCAGCTGTCGGGTGGGAGAGACGGGGTGGGCAGAGCAGTGAGAACCTGCACCTGAGCCCCTTTCTGGATGGGTCCCACCCCAAAGCCCCCATTGCAGACCTCAGCTCACGGCTGTTGGGCCTCTACAGCCTCAATTTCTCTGAGTGATCTTAGTGAGTCCCACTCGGGGGGCCAGGGCCCTCCACTCAATGCCTGTGCTTTGGCAGAAGCCCTCTCTCCCCTTCCATTCAATCCTATCACCTTCTTCAGGTGACACCCTCCCTCGGGGCCCCCGTGGGTCCCGGGGCCCCAGGGAAGTGCACAGGCCTTGCTGCTGGGAGACCTGGCTTCATCCACTCTGGCCTCACCGGGAATGTGAGCCAGGATGACGGCCCAGCTCCTGTGTCTGTGATGGAGAGGCATCAGACCCACAGTCATGGTCTCCAGACATGTCTAGCACAACAGCCACACCTGAGAGGTACTCACCCTCAGGACCTCTGTGCTAAGAGTTCTGGAGGCAGTGCCCTGCCTGTTCTCTCTGTGTTGGATTCCTGGCACCTGGCCCAGAGCCCGGGACCCAGGATCCTCCTTGGGTCCTGGCTGCGGGACTGTGATGAACATGGATGTAGGTGCTCAGATCCTGTCTCTCCTCAGCAAGACTGGCCTCCCCACCAAGTTTTACCCATGCCTGTGTCAGCAGACATTAAAGGTTCAGATCATGCATATCATTGCTTTTCTGGGTGGTCTCTATGGCAACTATTCAAGGTTATGGTTGTAGAGCTAAAGTGGCCAGAAGCCTATGCAAGTGGGGACATGGCTGTGTGCCGATAAAACTTTATTTACAAACACTGGTGTGGGCTGGCCCTAGCCCCTAGGCCCTCAGGCCCTGTTCTGCTGGTGATGAGGATGAGCACATGGTGGGCTTGGGTGCTAAGAAATGCTAAATGACTCCAGGACTCATGTCACACCTGGGCTGGGACTCTCCCACCAAGGGCTCAGGGGGGTGCGTGGTGGATGAGTCAGGGAGAAGAGCAAGCAGGTGCCCCCTCTCTGTGTTCCTTGGACCAGGGGCCACTGTCTGGGGCCTTCTTGCTCAGCCTGCGCAACCACGCTAAGCAGAGGTGCTGCTGGAGCCAGTGTGTCTTTAACGCGGCTTCCCTTCCCCCTAGAGAGAGCAGGCCGGAGCCTCCGCGGGCAGCGGACCTAGTGAGAACTTAATTATGCCATTTGGTTTTCATTGACTTTCTTTTCACAGTTCCCTCCCACTTATGGCAGTGGCTCTGCTCCCCATATCGAGGACAATACTGCACTTCCCTTAAAAATAATTAGAGGACCCAGAGTGGCTGCTCACTGTGGGCTGCATCCCTCAGCGCAGCTTTAAGGATAAATGAATCTGTGCAAGTAACCAAGGCAAGTCGGTGCAAAGGGAAAGTATAAGGAAAGTGCCAGGAGAGTTAAACACGAAGAAGGATGCTCACACGCAGAGGTGGCCTCAGCCCTCTCCTCACCCGTGCCTCAGACAAGGCCAGGGAGGGGACTGTTTGCCTAAGGGCTAGCAGCAGGTCACACTGGACATCTTGGTCTCTGCACTAAGACTGTCTGGGACGTACAGAGGGGAGCTTTCTAGGAAGAAGGTTCTAGAAGTTTCTAGAAGCACTGTTTCAGAATGCAATTGGCCCCGGGGCAGGAGCAGCCAGCAGGCAGTCCCTACCCTTCCTGAGCCCCAGTTCTGTTTCAGAGTGACCACGGCCAGTGGTGCCTGGGTCTTTCCGGACTGTGGAGTTGTCTGAGAGCCTGGGAATGCATCCAAAGGGGCTTTGCTGAGCTCCAGGTCCTCCCTCCACCCAGAGCAATAGCAGATGTTTGGCATCTCGCTTCTCGCTGACCTCAGAAGGTGCATGGAGGACACGGAGAGCCCTCCAGTCCCTGCTCCTAGAATGGGACTGGCTGGAAGGGGCTGGCAGGAGAGGAAGTGAAGTGCTAGGTGTGGAGGACGCCACTGTCTCTCTTCTCTTCATCCCCACATCAAGAGCGAGGACCCCACAAATGAGGGCAAAGCACAAAGTCCATTGCCCCAGAGAGCAACAGTGCCTCCAGTGGCAGGCCAGCATGCAAGATTAGAGAGAGAATTAGACAGGCAAACAAGACACCTGAGCCCTCTCTAACCCACCACTTCCTGCCTTAGGACCTTTGCACCAGCTGTTCCCTCTGCCTGTCTCTTACCCTGGCTCTCTGGATGGCTGACTCCTCTTCTTTCAGCTTTCAGTGGAATGTCACCACCTCCAAGAAGCCTTCCCTGACCACTCTTACAAAAACCCTCCCAGGTCACTCACTATTACATCCTTGTTTTATTTCCTTCATTGTGAGCTTTTTAGCACCACCTCGAGATTGTGTTACTTATTTCTGTGTTCACATGCTTAGAGCGTGTCCCCCTCTGTAGGCACTCAATAAGTATTTATATAGTAAGTGTTTGATGTGTTCAATAGGTGGATTTTGTCCAGTTGCTGCTTGTGGCTGGGGCATGATGCCCAACACAGCGCCTGCCTTCCAGGCTCACTCTGTGGTGGTGGTGGTGGTGGTGGTGGTGGTGGTGAGATGGTGGGTAAAGCTTTATGCCACAGGTAGCAGGCCTCTTAGACAATAGGACAGTGAGGCTCAGAGAGGAGAGTCTCCCAGCTCAAGGGCCTGAGGTCAAGGCGACATAGGATTTTACCCAGTGGAGATCCAGGGTCCCTCAAGGCTTAGAGGCAGCAGTGCAGTGACGGGAGCTCTGCTGATCAGGGGCTGCTGGCAGTGAGGTTTCCAGCGCAGATGGCCACCCCCTGCTTTCCTAGCCGCCTCTGCTGTACGGGCTACAAAGCAGGCAAACAAACTCAGGGTTAGGGTTCCAGCTCTGCCCAGGTGCTCCACCTGCCCCAGCTGCCCTCCCACCCCAACCTCCACCTCTGCCCCTCCTGGGCATCCAGCTCCCCCTTAGGTTACCCCAGGCCCCGAGACAATGATGGGGTGCCTAGAATCAGCCTCTGGACTCATCTCCTGGTTGTGACCACCATGGAATTCAAGCCTCCTACAGGGAGACTGTCCAGATTCCCAGTCACGTGCTGAGTCCGACTCCCGCAGCCCAGACCCTGCTCAGATTCGCCTGCCGTGGCTGGGCATGGCTGGGGACCTGAGGGCCCTGCATTCCCGGACGATGGCACTGTCCACCGCAGCATGGGACTACCACCTCTCCACCAAGGAGCCCAGATCCCGCTTGACCTCTGCCGTGTGGAGCAGAACTGTGCCTGCCCCTCAAAGCTCCTCACGCACAGAACTGCCTCTACTAGGCCTTGTGCTGTCTGTCTCCACCTCTGTGGGCCCCAGGCCAGCACCCAGCACATGTGTGGTGGGTGCTGGGGCTGACGCCCATGCCCACAGTGGGGCTGGGGTGGAACCGGAGGCCTCTGGGGGGAGGACGGGTGTGAACAGTAGGGCAGGGGCCTCAGGCCCTCCTGAGTGACCCCCAGATGAGCTCATCCTGTGGAGACCAGCCAGACCTGGCCGTGGGACTGCTCATTCTCTTCCAGGAGCTGCTTAGAGGCGAGAGCTCGAGGCCTTCAGCTGCTGAAGAGCAGCAATCCCGCCAGAAACCATCATCTGAAGCCTGGCCTTGACACAGCCCAGATGGCGGGATGCTGTGGGAAGCCTGGCAGCGAGTGGTGTCCAAATATTATAGCAGCAGTGATGCTCCGGGCGGTTGCCCTGGACCGCTGGCACTGCTCCTGCAAAGGGCTTTCCAAGGTCCTCTTCCCACCGAGCCTGTGGCCAAAGTGGGTCAGGGGCTCCGGGGCCTGACAGAGATGTCGGCCAGCTGGGGAGGCAGTCCCTGGCAGGAGGCTGGGGCCAAGTGAAGCAACAAATGAAGGATGTATTCTGTCCCCTTCCCTGTCTCACATTAACAGCTTCTTATCAGGGTCAGGAATGGCAGAAGGGCCAGGGGTGGGGGCTGTGGAAACCTGGGGACCACACTACCCCTTCTCAGGGCACCTGGTGTCCCCACATGGACATGTAGGTCATGGTTGCCGGCGGCCTCTCAGGAAAATGGGGCAGAGTGGAACCCTTACTTCCCTGGAGGTTGGAAGTCTCATCCGGAGACTCTGGGGGTCCCCAGTGGTTGGTTGAGAAAGCTGGAGCAGCAAGAATGGTGGTGACAATAACCATGGCGCCTATTAACTGAGTGTGGACTCATCTGATTTTATACATTATCTGCCCTTTCCAACAACCAAGCACATGGGCATCAGCCTTATCTTCCTTCTCAGCAACTTGGCTTAGCTTGCATGGGGCGCATGGGCTGCCCAGCTGTGACAGAGCCAGGGTTCAAGCCAGGTGGTCAGACTCCAGCCTGACATCTTAACTGTTGCTCATCTTGCATGGCAGGCAAGGGGGAGTGGCTGTTTTCAAGACTTGGTGGGATGCAGGGTGCTCCACAGGCAATTGCTGAATGAATGAATGAGTGAATGAATGAATGAGCAAATGATGAGTGAAGGAATGAATCAGAATGCGGAGCAGCCCTAGGTCCCTGCTATCTTCCTGGTTTATCCTACTACTGATTTATTGGTTTTAATAGGCCAAGTAGAAGTAAAAACCAATAGCCAATGACCGGGACTGTGGGGTCCCCAAATGGACCCAGGGGCTCTCAGGGCCCCTGTGCTGAGCGATTACATACCAAGGGGAATCTTGAATAGGAGGAGCCTGTGGTGGTTCCGCATTAACTCAGACACAGAGAAATTTGCGGGGATGGAGCCAAGGCATTGTGGTGGGTGGGCATTACAGACTGGGCCAGACTCTGGAATAACCGCATGGGGAGTCCTGAGCCGGATGCACGCGCCTCAGCGCCAACAGCTCGCACCTTCCATGTGGGGAACTGGGCCCCGTGTTCAGTTCTGCAGGTGGTGTGAGCACCACCTGTGTCAGCCAGGCCCTCCCCGGGTTGATTTGGGGAATGGATGTGAGCAAAGGGCCCAAAGGGTCCTGGAGTTTGCCGCTGAGCTTGCGTCTCAGCAGAATGGCCGGTGGCTCTGAGGATGGCACTGGCATTCTTCCCACAGGCTCCACTTCTCGAGGAAATGTTTTCTGTTCCAAAGGAAGCGCTGTCTCCCCAGCACCTCTCTGAAGGCATGGCCCTGGCTCCTCAGGGAGCGTGCTGCCAAAGTGGTTTACTTCGTCTTGTTTTTCTGTGAGAAATTAGGATTCAATTAAGTCGGGAGATGATGTGATCCGATGAAATCTTCCTGCATTCAGAACATGCACACACAAAATAGAAAACACAGCCAGAGGGGAATGGGGGTGGGGAGGCAGGAGAGGTACAGATGGATTGATGCTGATGGAAGGAGACTTGACTTGGGGTGGTGAACACACTATAGTGTGCAGAGGATTATCATAGAACTGTACACCTGAAACCTATACAGTTTTATTAACCAATGTCACCCCAATAAATTCAATTACACACACACACACACACACACACACGCACGCACGCACACACACACACACGCACACACACACACACACAAACACACACACAGCTTTGTGGAAACACCCGAGTGAACATGACATCTCCCCTCAACCATGAACTGTCCACGTCAAGGTTGCAAACATTAAATTAGCTGACTCGAAATGAATACATGAAATTTTCTCAGCTGCAGCTTTTGAGAGAGTATTTTGATTTTCTTGTCTTCGTTCTCTCTTCTTCTTTTCTCTCCCCTAGAAAAGTCTTAACTAAAGAAGCGGCGGCTCCAAGCAGATGGTGCTGGGGGCAGGCTGTACAACTTTTCGCAGGGACCTGATAGACTGAATTAAACACATGGGCCAAATTGATTTTTATCAACCATGGATTTTTAATTAACAGTGGTGTCCACTTACTGCCATCCATTATTTACTGTTTACCCACTAATTAAAAATTACGCTGCTTTTGCACTCATAAGTGCAGGGACATTTGAAATTAGATAGCATCGTTCAAATCACCTGCAGAATTAAATCCAGAGCATCCAATTGCTCAGACCAGGCTGCTGGTTTAAATGCCATCCACTCTAGCATGGTGTGTTATTGTGAGTCAGGAGCCAGACACAGGCTTCCCCACATGGAACCTGCCTGGGGCTGTGAAGGGGATGGACTTGCTAAACCTCTGCTGAGGCCCTTGGCCTAGATTGTCTCAGATCAGCAGCCATGTCTGCATCATGGTGGGGAGTCTCCCAGCTTCCTGGGGAGGTGGCCTGTCAATGCAGGGATGCCTGTTGCTAAGTGCCTGCCATTGCTAGGGACCAACAGCTGTAATTTGCACAACCACCACTGATGGAGATTCTGTCAGTACCCCCATTTTGCAGATGAGGAGACTGAGGTTCAATGGGTTGGAGGGCCTTGGCTGGTGTCTCTCTATCCCAATTCAAAAATAAATCTTGGTCTGGCCGGTGTGACTCAGTGGTTGAGCATTGACTAATGCACCAAGAGGTCACCAGTTCGATTCCCGGTCAGGGCACATGCCCGGGTTGCGGCCCGATCCCCAGTGAGGGCCATGCATGAGGCAGCTGGTTGTTTCTATCTCTCTTTCTCCCTCACCCTTCCTCTCCTCTAAAATCAATAAAAGATAAAACATATTTAAAAATAACTCTTGGTAAAATATGCCTAACATAAAATTCACCCTTTTAGCCATTTTAGCATGTACAAGGAAAACTCAGTGACATTTAGGACATTCACCATCACCCCTGTCTCATCCCATCTCAGAACATTTTCATCACCCCAGAAAGAAACCCCAAACTCACTAGGAGTCACTCTGTATCCCTCTCCTCTCAGACCCTGGCAACCACAGACCTGCTTCTCTGTGGACTTGCCCCTTCTGCACTTGTCTAGAAATGGGATAGGAAATGTGACCTTTTCTTATCTGATCTTCATAACACCTCTGTCAGGTGGGTGTGGTCGTTCTCATTTCACAGAGGAAAGTGGAGGCCTAGAGAGGTTTCTCACTCAGCCCCACAATCCGTGTTTTTTTTCAAAGAAAATGAAAAGTGTAGGTCTGACTTCACCGGAGGAGGGTGGGGAGGTGGCCTGGGGTGTGAAGCCGAGCAGACAGAAAAATAGCAGATCTTCACACACCTGTTTTTCAGGGGGAGGGGTGTGGGCAAAAAGCAAAAGCAGAGCACTCTCTCCCTTAATTGGCGAGTCTGAGGTTCAGGGAGGTGTGCCAGGTGATTTAGGTGCAGGAGAGCGCCTTTATTCCCGGTACCGCATTGATTTTAGAGGGTGTGAAAAGGCAGCCACAGCCCGCGGCCAGCTGTGCTCTCGCCACGCTCCGAGGACAGGGCTGAGCTTTGGGAGGAGGTTGGTCTGAACTTGATTTTGAAATGTTAAGTCATACTTGCAGTGAATATTATTTAGTAAGTAAAGGTGAGTGGTGAATGGCCTGAGGGGGCCTAGAATGCAGAGGGGCAGGTGGGAGGTACTGGCACCAAGTCACGTCACCTCGCAGCTGTCCAGCCTGGGTTCACAGTAACAGAGCACCCAAACTGGGTGACTGAGCACAAAGGTCTGAGACCAGATGTTTGAAATCAAGGTGTGGTCAGCCAGGCTCCCTCCCCAGGCTGACTGGGAGGCTCCTTCCTGCCTCTGTGGCTTCTGGTGGCCCCAGGTGTCCCTTGGCTTGTGGCCACATTACTCCAGTCTCTGCCTCCATGGCCACATGGCCGTCTTTCCTCTCTGTCTCCAGATCGCCTTCTCTTTTCCCTGTGAAGACCCCAGCCCCCACATCGGCATGACCTCATCCGAGTGTGATGACTTCTGCAAAACCCTATTTCCCAGTCAGGCCACACTCAGAGGTGCTAGGTGTAGGATCTGAATGTGTCTTTTGGGGACACACTTCAACGCAGGGCCATCCACAGCCCAGCCCCACCCCCCCACCCCCAGCCATCCCTGTGCATTCATTCCCTCACCCACACGGTGGTCTATAAGGCATCATCTCCGGGGCACGCAGTGGCAGCTTGTCCTGACGCTGGAGATGTTAATTTTGAGCACTTGCTCAAGGAGATGTCTGTTAGTTCTCTCCACTGTTTAATGACCACTTTTCTCTTTATAAGTAAGAATTATCTTATCCTATCTAATAAAGAGGGAATATGCTAATTAACCATCACTTCATTACAAAGATGGCTGCGCCCACAGCTGAGGCCAAGTTCCCATAAGGAGCCTCAATGAGCAATCAACAGGGACCTGAGGCTACGCCCTCCCCTGCCCCCATGGGGCTTGACAAAGGACCTCAAGGTGCGCTTCCTGTCCTGGTGCTGGGCTAGGGGACCTCAGGCTGCTCCCCCCGCCCCAGCGCCAGGCCGGGGGACCTTAGGTCATGCCCCCCACCCAGCGGGACTTGACAGGGGAGCTCAAGGTGCACCCCCAGTGCTGGGTCGGGGGAACTCAGGCCACACCCCTGCCCAGCAGGGCTTAACGGGAGACCTGAGGCTGCACCCCCCTGCTGCTGGGGCTTGACAGGGGACCTGAGGCTGTGCCCCCCTCCCGGTGCCAGGCCAGGGGACCTGAGGCTACGTCCCCTGCCTGATGGGGCTTAACAAGGGTGGGATTGGCCAGGTCTGGATCTAGCCCAATGTGGGGGTGGGGAGGGTTGGCCGGGTCTTGACTCTGGGTCTCGTGGTGTGCCCCAGACTCTGACAGGAGGAAGGTTTTCATATATATTTTACTAATTTTCTTTCATCTCTGACACTTCTATTATAGAGAAAGGGCAAATAGCAATATTAAAATATTTCCTCTAATTAATCTCCTTTTAATGTGCACGAATTTCGTGCACCAGGCCACTAGTGGGGATATATTTAGAAATAAAGTAGGTATCTTGTGTTTTTTTTTATTATACTTCCCACCCCTAATTTTAGTATTTATTGATGTCCATTGATGATTCTTGCTTCCAAAAATTATTACTATGGTGTTTTCCAAATGTCCATTCACTATTCCTGTCCTTCTTTCTGAATTTATTAGTTGGAACTGTGCCCTAAGGAAGCATTGTCCCATGTCCCCATTCATCTCTTTCATCAATTATTTGTACTAGTCTGAGCTCACGGATTATTATTTCACTGTACAGGTTACAGTCTGTTGCCATCATTATTATTTTGTGGCTCAAATTGTCCCCAATTTGAACATTGAGAGTTTCTGCAGCTCAGCTCCTGTTCTTTGCACATGCGCTTATCATTTTCTTTGGCACTTCCTCAACTTCTGGTGCCAGAGGGTCTTCCAGGCTCATTCTGGACTTTCTTTGCCCCAGCCCTGGAACCAGCCATATCCTCCAGAGTCCTGGTTCTTTTATTGGAGAATGGTGTTTAGAAACCAAGATCTGGGTGCTAGTGTGCTCACTGCTATTGAGGCGTCACTTGGGCTCTTCAGTTTTCTCCCTCCCACCCTCTCTTGCTTCTTTCCTCCCTTCCTTCTTCTTTCCTTCCTTTCTCATACTGCTCCCCCTACTAGTTTGCCTACTCCACGAGAACAGGTACCATCTCTCTGGCTCACTGCTGATTCCCCAGCACCTGGCATACTCCTGATGTATGCTCAGTAAATATTTGTTGTGTTAAAATGTGGACAACACTGAGAACAGCATTTTCACATAGTGCGATATGCTAGTTATAATTCTAGTTATCATTCCTACTTATAATTGAATGAGTGAATGAGTGGATAAGTGAATGAATGACTTGTGCTTTACCAAACCAATGCACATGACTCCCTTGTTGACACTCCCACACTCCTTGGGAGTTCCCCTCCTAAACATCGGCTGACGATGTCCATTGGAAAAGGAATGGCTTGAAATGGAAGGGGAGAGAGAAGGCTCGCAGCTGTGGCATCACTAAGAATCTGGCTGAGGTGGAAGGTGGTCTGCAAGGCAGCTCCTAGTGGGCTGGGGCTCAGGCAGATTCAGGCAGGTCGAGAGGAAGGAGAAGTTGATGGAGGGAGATGGAGGTGTGAGTCTCAGATCCTGCTGAGAGCTTTGAGTATGGGGTGGATCCAGAATTGGTGCTTTGCTTTAAGGCCTCTGTTGACCCTGGTAACCTGCTCTAGCCAAACCGAGACCCTGGGGTGGTTTATACCCGCAGGGAAGGCTCCTACGTCCACAGTACACAGCTCAGGAGAAACCAGCTCTGTGAGGCACCAATGTAAGCCTTCTGCGTGACGTTGCATTTCCTAGTAGCCATATTTTTTTTTAAAAAGCTAAGACTTAATGGGTGAAGTTAATTTTAATGATGTTGTATCCAGCCCCAAATATTATAGTTTAACATGTATTAAATATGAAAACTATTAATGAAATACTTTATATGTTTTTTATACGAGTCTTTGAAATGTATTTCCACTCACAGCCCAACTTAATGTAGACTGACCACATTGCAGGGGCTGGGGGGGGTGGGGAGGGAGGGGCTATGTGGCTGGGGCCTGAGCGGAGCGGTGCCTGCATCGCGGGGTGCTGTCCTGGAGGTCTCCACACAGGCTTCTGAAGGTCGCTGGCAGTGTTTTCGGGAGAGAAGATGGGATGCAGTTAGTGAGGCTCTGCGATCTCATCCCCAGCATTAGCTCAAGCAGCCCCTACACTTTGCTCTGGTTTATAGATCAGGATCCTAATTAAGATCTACTTTGAAAAAAATGAAAGTGTTCTCTTGGTTAAAAAAAATCTGAAGCCCTCTAGTTTATTTTAAAATCCTCAGTTTGAGGTAATTCACCTAGAACGTTTGGACATGGAATCTTGTGCATATTTTAAGTAAAAATCCCCACCTAAAAAGTAACCAGTGGACCAGAAGCGGCTATGCTCACACTATGACATGGGGCCTGGTGGCCTGCGTGGTGCCCGCCAGCGAGCCTCAGAGGCAGGCGCAGAAGTGGCAGCTGTCACCACGCTGCTCCAGAGAAAGATGAGCTTTCCGGGGAAGTCGTCGCACCAAAGGCACGCAGACTGTCCATTCCAGCTCCCCCGAGAGGGCCGCAGATGGGCACACCGTGACATTGCCAGCAAATCACAGACCCACCAAGACCAACTCTGAATTCTAAGGAGCCTGAGCTTCCCCTCTGGTGTGACCGCAGCTCTGCACACTGCCCACATGGCCCTCTGGCCACACTGGCATCTACTCGTCCATGTCATTGGAGGGTCTTTGTGTTCAAGGCCAAGAGCAGGGAATGGGCTTTGCATTGTGTGCTCTAGAGAAAGTACATTCCATGGTGTGCCGGGACTCTTCAACATGCTCTCTTTCCTGTGAGCTCGGGAGTTGAAAGTTGCCCCAAGGAATCCAGGGCCTGGCTGCCTAGAAAAGCAGGGTGAGAGGCAGGGGCATCAGGTAGCGATGTGGGCGTGTGGGAAGGCTAGCGAAGACATGGTTTCTTTGTCACTGCTGCTCCCTTGCTCCATGACCTGCCCCAGGCCGGGCTGGACCCAGGTGTCAGTGGCAAAGGTGGGCCCTGCTCGGTGCCACCTGGAGAAGGCGATTCTTTTATGTTTGCATTTTCCAAATTGAAAACCTTTTTTCAAGGGGAGCAGCTGGCCATGTAGACATCTCCACACAGCCCGTGCTGAGCATTTCCTGCCGAGGGAGGAGGAAGCATTCAGCTCACAGAATGAGAAAGGAATAGAGGGCTTGGGGAGAGGGTCTGGCCCACCAGGCCGGCTCATCAGCTAGGGTTTTTTTGCTTGTTTGTTAAGGAATCTTCCAGCACAAATCTGTTTACTCAAAACTCTCGCTGGGCCCCACGATAGTGCTAATTACGCCTCATTCTGGCTGGGCCTTCCACCCAGATGAAAACTGGAAAATTCCAGCCAAAGACCAGCTGTTTTCGAACAGCCGGGGCACCAGGGTGATTGATGGGAGATTTTCCCTTCCACCCAGATGTTCTGGTGTCTTGGAGACAAGGCCTTGTTAGCTCAACTTTAGCGCCTGTGTTCCCAGATCTGCACGTTGGCCCTTATATTTTCATATTTTTTTTACCAAATTTGGTCAATGCTCTCCACTGATATGTTCCGTCCCATGCTCTGAGGAGCGGAGCGCAGGGGAGTCGGGCCTGGATGGATAGAACATGAGCTTTCCAGTGATTTTGGACATACCTGGGTCTCTCTAGGGGAGCAGTTACCAGTCAGTATTTGCTAAACAGAACATGTGTCTAGAATTCTCCCATTGGATTGAATCCTATTCACTCTGTTGGCAGAAGACTGAAGCTTTCATTGTTATATAGAACAAGAATTTGGCAATATAATCACAAGTTTTGACAAATTCAATAAGAAAAAAGACACTGTGTGACTGGTGATGGCTCCTGGAAGAGGGATCTCGGAGGCACATTGAGGAGCTTAACTCTCTATGGGGCCGTGGGAGCTGGTTCTCCTCCAGATCTTCCTTGGAAGGGCCAAAAACCTTTTGTCTCAAAGAGCTATTTAGGTTTAGAGGAGAAAAGGATGGCTGCCCTTGGTGCCTTTGGGTCTGAGAAGTGCCCAGAGGTATCTGGACTCACGGGACTCACGGGAACAGCATTGGGGCAGTTCACCACTTATGGGGCTGTTCTTGGGAGGCTCCACAAGGGGGACCTCTTGAGCTTTGATTGGGGTGGTTAGGCACTGGGGCGAAACACAGCACCACTTCCTCCTGCCTCAGCCGACAGCCCAGGGCCACCAGCTCTCTCCATCCACCCTGACTTTGGCCAATTGGGAACCCATGGAAGGCGGGTCTGGAGCCCATGCTCTTCTCCACGTGGAATGGCTCTGTTTCCACCCACACTAGAATGTCTTTGGAGACTCAAGGGCGAAGGTAATGAGGTCGCCCAGCCTTGCCTCCTTTCAAGGAAGTTTGCAACACAGAACAAAAACTCCAACTGGAACCACAAGAGAGGGCATCTGGGGAGCTTCATAAACAAAAACAAAACGCCTTGGCTCCTCGGGCCTCTCCCCAAAGACGCTAGAGGGGCCTTAGGTCAGCCTCTACAGGAAACATGGAGATTTTAAATGCAAGGAAATTATTGTAATTTAACAAATCAATTTTTCCTACACTGTGTTGAGATTAAGTTTGTGGTCTCTCTCATACATTCAAAATAAGGAATTTCCCCAGAGTGCAATTTTGTGGGAAAACCGACATCATGTTTCAAAAAAACCCATTTTGTTAGGAGTCACCAGATTTTATTTTAAGAGAAATGGTAATATTTAATTATGGCATTATTTTACCATCTAGAAAATTAATGTGCTTTCAGAGTTTCCGGAGAAAGGCTTGCTGTAAGTCCGGAACCCTGTTTTTAAATTACCATACAAATAGAATACCAAAGACGCAAATATTGGCTTAAGTGTTGCAGACAAGGTGCAGGAAAACACACTGGCTTCCTAAATGTTAAATAAATAGGCTTGTAATTCTTGCCTCTCCAGCGACCCTGGACCGTGCTCCTGTCCAGGGAGAGCGAACACAGCTCGGGCAGCGCAGTGCAGGCTGGGTGACCCCGGAGGATTAGGCATCAGCTTCCATTCACCATCCCAATAATAGGCCAGGAATTCTGTGAGGATCCAGGGTCTGCAAGCCCACGTTGATTTCCAACAAGCCTTGGGTAGGTGTTGGGATTGCCCCATCTTACAGACCAGGAAGCAAAGTCTGAGTGTGCCCAGCTCCTGCCCCTCAAGTGGGCAGGTGGAGAGGCCCAAACTCCAGGGCAAGACTGTGACCTGGAAACTCCAGGCTCCTGCACACACAGCCTGGCCTGTGCTGGGATGTGGGCTGAGCACCTACTGTGCACCTGCCATGGGGTGGCAAGAGATGCTGCCACAAGGGCTCCGATCTGAATCGGACCTGGCACAGTGGAGCCTGGGGTGTGCTGCCGCTGCTGGTCCATTTGCTGGAGGGACAGGCAAGGAGGGGCCTCGCTGCCTCTTGAGTCTCACAGGCGATGAGCTGCTTGACAGGTGGAAGAGAGCTGAGATGGGTCCTCACCCGCTGAGGCTGTGAAGCTGGCAGGGAGGTGTGAAGAGCAACCAGCCGGGAGGCATAATGAGTCCTGTGCTGGGGGCACCGAGGGTTGTCATGGGGGGGGGGGGCGGTTGGAGAGGCAGGGAGCCACAGGAGGCCTGCGAGCCACTTCGGGGTCTGGAGTGTTCTTCAAACAGAGGAAGCCATGCAGGATGGGGTGGGGGGGACAGCCAGTGGCACTCTGAAAGGCAGTGCTTTCCAAAGGGCACCGTGTCTACCTGGTGGTGCTGCCATGGCCCCAGGGGCACATGCTGGCAGCTCACGGTAGGTTGGGTACACGTTTGTTCTGACTCAGTTCGATAACGGACACATTAAGCCTGGATCTTGTTAGCACAAGGCTGATGCATACAGGGACAGGTTATTTTTAAAATAAGTGAAAATGAGTTCGTTGGTTTGGAGAAAAACAGTGACCCAAGGACAGTGGTGCTCAGATGTGAAAGGTGGTTGGGGAGTGAAGCTCTAAGGCCCTGCTAGCTTGTGTTCAGGATGATCCAGTGAAGGAGGTAGCTCAAGGCCACCTGTGGGAGATGACCGCCGACCTCCACCCACAGGTGAGGCTGGGACAGGAGATGTGGAGTGAAGGCAGGGAGGAGAGGGCGAAGGCAGACGAGCGCTGGGGGCATGGCGATGCTCCTCCAGAGATGGAGAACTGGGAGTTCAGTGTTAGGGGTGAGCTATTGGAGGACCT
This sequence comes from Corynorhinus townsendii, assembly GCA_026230045.1. Lineage (NCBI taxonomy): Eukaryota > Metazoa > Chordata > Mammalia > Chiroptera > Vespertilionidae > Corynorhinus > Corynorhinus townsendii. The sequence goes on from JAPDVU010000007.1 coordinate 90,854,490, forward strand.
AATAGGACATCCAGGAGGAGCCAGTGGGAGGCACTGGCCTGGAGCCACACATCTGTCCACAGGCCTACCCGAGGTGAGGACAGAGTGGGGAAGTCAGCCAGAGACAGGATCCTAAGGAAAAGGCCTCCAGGGAAAGGCAGGCCGAGGCTGGAAGGCCCCTCAGAGGGGAGCAGAGTGCTGGGAGCAGGGCTGCAGATAAGACCCGGGTGCCACTTACATTTGATTTCCAGATACACAACATTGTTTTAATATTAGTGTGTCCACATATTGCGTGGATAAGTGTAGGCGTTTGGAGAAGGGAGACAAAACCAGAAGGATAGAGAGATTGTGTTTTATGGCTTAATTATTATTTTTATGTAAGTTCTTTCATGCTATACAATGGGCATGGAAAAAAAAGAATCTGAAAATATAGAAAAGCATGAAAGTGACATAAAAGCTCACCCACAGTTAACTCCCTCAAGTGAATTGCCATTAACCTGCTGGTACATGTGATCCTTCAGATTCTGGAGTCTGGCATGCCCAGAGGGACTCTGGTCCCCTTTGAACATCCATCGACAACACCACCTGGCCCATGGCAGACACAGGTTACATTTTTGTTGAATGAATGAATAAATCATCTAGACTTTTTTCCTTTTTGCACACACATACATGCATGTATCCAGTCATTTTTTTACACATATGGGATCATCCTATGCATGTCATTCGAAGCCTGTGTTTTGAACTTAATCATAGGTGTTAGAAATCTTTGAGGAAGGTTGGCTTTTTGGGACCACAGGAACTAAAGTGTATTCATAGCCTTTGAGGGAGGGGCCAGAGGACACAAGGCAGTGGCTTGAGCAAGGGATAAACTAGCCAGGGAGGCAGATGCCCTCATCAAGAAAAGTCCAATGAAAACAGGCTGAAACCTTCACACAAAAGCAATCCATGCCTTGCAGTGGAATTCTCCAAATGTTTTAAAAAGTTGTAAAATGAAAAGTGAAAGAAGCTTTCTACCCCAGAGCCCTGGTTGCTCCCTCGAAAGTGAATTATTTTAACAGTTTCTTGTGCATCCTCCCAGAAAATAGCTTCATGCCGATCTCTGCATATAAATGTATATGTTTTTTATTTGGCTATTAAAATTTTTTATGAATGCAATCTTTCTATACACATCGTCCTGCATTTTGCTTTTTATGCTTAAATTATCAGTGTGATCTCTCCATCTTAGACTTAGCTCTTCATGGAAAAGACAAAATAGTATTCCGTGATCTAGGTGAATCTTAATTAGTTAGCCAGTCCTCTGTAGATGGTCCTTTAGATTGTGGTCAATTAAAACAAAAAAAATTTTTTTATATGCAACAATATGTTGGGCATCCTTTAAATGTATTTTGGTGTAAATTTTGTGTGTTCTTTGGAGATATTCCTAAGAAAGAAATTGTGTTTGCATTTAATAGATTGACAAACTGAAGCAAACTGCCCTCCAAAAATGCTGCTTCAGGTGACCGGCAACCAGCAGCATATGAGCATCAGTGTCCTCACATCTTTGGCTGCACTGGCCTTTATCAAACTTTTCACCTTTTCCAATCTAACATGAACAATAGAAGAGAAATGACAAATTAATGAAAGCTTGTAGCTAATCACACATTTTTTTGTGCCTATGATTAAGTAACTGAATAAGCTGATTCTCTACTAACTTGGATTCATACTCTCCTGTGTGTAGTATCACTGCCACCACTCTGGGTGAAACCACCATCATCTCACCTGCAAGACTGACAGTGGCCCCTCACTGTTTCTCAGTGCCCACTCTGCCCCTGTGATCCCTTCTCCACAGAGCAGCTACCATGATCTTTGAAAAATGTTAAGTCAGCATCCTGCTTCTACAAAGTCTTCTGAATATTTTGAGGGACACCCTCACTGCACACAAATAGATTTGATGTAAAATATAATTGTTCAGAAAGTAGAGAAGCCTCTGAGTTCCCTGGCCCCAAAGTGAGCTGAAGTAGGTACCTGTGGAGACCCTCCTGGGGGCAAATGCCAATTTCAGCATTGCGTGTGGTAGGAGGCTAGTGGGGAGCCAGGGGTTAGGGTGGTCCCAGGATGCCAGTGCCCCTTGATTCCTAGGAGAAGCAGATATGAATGCTTTCTTGAGAAAAGCACAATATTTTAGGCTCCAAGACTTTCCATGGATTAAGAACAATCAGCATGAGTTCTCAATTAAAGATCACCAAATATACAAGTAACCAACCCACTATGGAATGAGAGTAGAAAGAAAAAAATTATATCCCAAGAGCATCAACTATTGGAATTATTTTAAAGAAAAGTGTGTTTGAAATGGTTAATGAAGTAAAATATGGAATTTAAAATATATGAACAACAACCATAAGCCTATAAAAATGACCAAAAAGATTTGAAGAAGAAACAAATAGAACTTTAAGAAATAAAAATATAATCTATCTATCTATATATAAAAGGCTAAATGACTAACCATCCGACCATCTGACCATCCAACCGACCAACCAGCTGGTACATATGACGTGCACTGGACATTTAAAAATAAACGTTGACGCGTGCACACGTGATACATATAAAGCTCTCGCTGGCCCCAATTGCACATGTGTTTCAATCTGTCATTGTCAATTGTAAACTTAAGTGTTTTCATTGACATTCTGAAGTTGAAAGAACGCCGTAGTGGTGACAGAATATGTCTGGAGACCAACTATTGGCACAATACACCATTTGAGTGATGATTCCATCAATTCAATGGCTGATGCTAAAAAGGAAAATTTTCCCATCAAATTTCTTAATAGTATTACTCCTTTGGGAATGCCATGTCATAAATTAAAATTGAAAGTAAAGGTGTAATCATCATGCTACTGTGAAATCTTAATAGTAAATGGGGTCTTTGTAATGGTACTAGATTTACTTATCAAAAGATTGCGAATAGAAGCTGAAGTATTAACAGGATCTGCAGAAGGAGAGGTTGTTCTGATTCCAAGAATTGATTTGTCTGCATCTGACACTGACCTCCCATTTAAATTAAATTGAAGATAGTTTCCTGTGATGCCAGCATTTGTGATTACTATTAATACAAAGTGTCTCCTGAATATTTTGAGGGACACCTTCACTGCACACAAATAGTACAAACTCTAGACAGAATAGGAATATTCCTACCTGAACCCGTTTTCACACATGGTCAGTTATATGTTGCTTTCTCTCAAGCCCGAAGAGTGTGTGACATTAAAGTTGTAAATACTTCATCACAAAGGAAATTAGTCAAGCACTCTGAAAGTGTTTTTACTCTTAATGTGGTATACAGGGAGATATTAGAATAAGTTTAATCAATTTATCAGTCATTGTTTTTATCAATGTTGTTCTTATATCATGTTTTTGTTGTTTTTATATCATGTTTTTGTTCTTTTTATATCATGTCTTTGTTGTTGTTATATCATGTTGTTATTGTTTCTTTATTAATCAATTTATATATTATTTTCATGTGCATTTTACTATTTTTTTTCATCTCTGACACTTCTATTATAGAGAAAGGGCAAATAGTGATATTAAAATATTTCTTCTAATTAATTTCCTTTCATTGAGCACAAATACATGCACTGGGCCACTAGTTGTTGTTATAAAAACTTACTAGTAGTGGTTGGATCATAGGGCAGTTTAGATACAGTTGTAAAGGGAATTATTGAACTGGAAAATAAATGTAATGAAATTACTCAGAATTCAGGAAAGAGAGGAGGTCAAAAACTAAGAAAAAGGGGTTGAAGACACAGGAACTATAATGAGAAAGCCTAACTATTATCTCTCAGAAGGCAAGAAAAGACAGGGTAGAGCAGTGGTTGGCAAACTGTGGCTCGCGAGCCACATGCAGCTTGTGAGCCGCGGTTTGCCACTCTGTTGACTAATGAGTTTGCCGACCACTGGGGTAGAGGATAAGCAATAGGTGAAGAAAAAGGGTCTGGTAATTCTGCATAATCAGTAAAATACTCCTCACAACTGGTAGCAGGAAGGACAGCAAGTACCGAGTGGGGTTAATAAAAATAAATTGACACTTGGACCCGAGGAGCACCAAGGTAAAAAGAAGAGAAAGAGCCATCAACCTAGATTTATGTATGCAGCCAAATAACATTTCAAGCACAAGGGTGAAACAAAGACAGTTTCAGATAAACAATGCTGAGAATGTTTACCATGACCTCATAGGACTAGGAAGTTCTGATTTAAAGAAACTATAATGAGGGAAGAATTTGAAATGTTGTAAATCTAAAAAAATAGAATAAATGGATAATCTCTTAATTTTGTGGGGGTTCAAAAAAGGACATAACTAAAATACTGGAAACAATAGCATGTAATTTGGGAAAGAAATGATTAGTGTAATTAGTGTGGCTTAGTGTAAATTCCTTCCATTATCAGGGAAAGAGTTATGATATTACCAGCAAGATGTTATCATTTGAGAGGTAAACACTAAACTAATAGAAGTATTGTATAACTTGTAAACTAGACAAAAGAAGTAATAAGAATAAACACAACCCAATTAATGTAATAAATATTTTAAAAAATCAAGCAAGGAGGAGAAAGCATTAATAGCACAATTTGTAGAAAACTAAAAAGATGATTTTAAAAATCTGGTTTGCTAGCCATTAATGAACATGATCAAATTGGATTTTTTAAACTCCTGATATATTTTGTTTACATACTTAAAGCATAAGGACACAGAAAGGTTAAAAGTAAAGGGATTGAAAAGTATGTGCTTGCCAAATCCTATCTAACAAAAGAGTAATATGCAAATTGACCATCACACCAAGACACAAGATGGCTGTCCCCATGTGGACACAAGATGGCTGCCACAAGATGGCCTGCAGGGGAGGGCAGTTGTGGGAAGTTAGGGGTGACCAGGCCAGCAGAGGAGGGCAGTTGGGGCAGAGCAGGCCAGCAAGGGAGGGCAGTTTGGGGGGATCCAGGCCTGCAGGGGAGGGCAGTTGGAGGGGGACCCAGGTCTGCAGGGGAGGGCAGTTGCGGCAGACCAGGACTGCAGGGGAGGGCAGTTGGGGGGGGACCAGGCCTGCAGTGGAGGGCAGTTGGGGGGGGACCAGGCTTGCAGGGGAGGGCAGTTGTGGGGAGACAAGGCCTGCAGTGGAGGACAGTTGTGGGGGACCCAGGCCTGCAGGGGAGGGAAGTTGAGGGGGACTAGGCCTGTAGGGGAGGGCAGTTGGCGGGGACCTGGCCTACTAGAGAGGGCACTTAAGGGTGACCAGGCCAGCAGAGGAAGGCAGTTGGGGGAGACCAGGCCAGCACGGGAGGGCAGTTGTGGGGGACCAGGCCAGCAGGGGTGGGCAGTTGTGGGGGACCAGGCCAGCAGGGAAGGGCAGTTGTGGGGGGGCCCAGACCTGCAGGGGAGGGCAGTAGGGAAAGACAAGGCTTGCAGGGGAGGGCAGTTGTGGGGACCAGGCCTGCAGGGGAGGGCAGTTGGGGGGGACCAGGCCTGCAGGGGAGGGCAGTTGTGGGGGGACCAGGCCAGCAGGGAAGGGCAGTTGTGGGGGGGCCCAGACCTGCAGGGGAGGGCAGTAGGGAAAGACAAGGCTTGCAGGGGAGGGCAGTTGTGGGGACCAGGCCTGCAGGGGAGGGCAGTTGTGGGGGCCCAGGCCTGCAGGGGAGGGCAGTAGGGGGAGACAAGGCTTGCAGGGGAGGACAGTTGGGGGGACCAGGCCAGCAGGGGAGGGCAGTTGGGGGGGACTAGGCCTGCAGGGGAGGGCAGTTGGGAGCCAGCAGTCCTGGATTGTGAGAGGGATGTCCGACCACCTGTTTAGGCCCGATCCCATGGGCCTAAAACGGGTGGTTGGACATCCCTCAAGGGGTCCCAGATTGGAGAGGGTTCAGGCTGGGCTAAGGGACACCCCCACCCCCCCGTGCATGAATTTTGTGCACCGGGCCTCTAGTACTAAATAAAAGGAAACTGATATTAAATAAAATAGGATCTACTGTTGGAACCATTATTAGGATAGAGATCACTCCATAAAAGGTCCAGTCTGCTGGGAAGATATGATCATCAAATAGCATCAAAATATGCAAAGCAAAAATATCTATAGATATAAGGAGATATTGGCATATCCACCATCATTAAGAGAGATTTTAAACATAATTCTTTTAATTATTTACAGGTCAAGCAGACAAAAGGTCAGTAATATGCAGAAGACTTAAAAACACATAAAGCAAATAGAAATATCTGGGGGTATACACACAGGTACATATGTATGTGTGTTGTGTGACTGTATCTACACAGATATATGTAAAATACTGTACCCAACAATTAGATATGCACACGTAACATTTACGAAAAATGAGTGTACAGTAGGTCATAGGATAAATCTCAAAAAAATTCAGGCCCTGACCAGTTGGTTAGAGCTTCATCCTGTACTCCAAGGTTGTGGGTTCAAACTCTGGTCAGGGCACATACAAGAATCAACCAATGAATGTGTAAATGAGTGGAACAATAATTGATGTGTACGTGTGTGTCTCTCTTTCTCTCTCCCTTCCTCTCTCTCTAAAATCAATAAACAAAACAAATTCAAAGAATTGGTATTACACAGGCCACATTTCTGACCATAATGCAACTATATTAAAAGTTAGAAATAAAAACATTTTTAAAATTCTGTGTTTGGGAGTTTAAAAATCTTCTAAAACACTCAGGTGTCAATGAAGAAATAAAAGTTAAAAATATACAGAGCTTAGAGCTAAGCAGAAAGTGAAGTGAGAACAGTATATACCAAAACCCATGGGGTGTGGAAAAGGCAGGACTTTGAGGGAAGTTTATAGGCTTATAAGTTTATATTTAAAAGAAGAAAGTCTGAAAATTAAAGATACTTATTCCAACTTAAAAAGTTAGAACAAGAAAAACAGAGTAAGCTCAAATAAAGCAAATAGAAAGAGATAATAAGGGGCGGGTGGGGAGCAGACATTAATAAAATGGAAAACAAAGCTATAAAAGAATCAACCAGGCCCATGTGGATTTCTGAAATCCTTAACAAATCACATAAACCTCTGGTAAGACTGGTCATTGGAAGGAAGGAAGGAAGGAAGGAGGGAGGAAAGGGGGAAGGAAGGAAGGGAGGGAGGGAGGAAGGAAGGAAGGAAGGAAGGAAGGAAGGAAGGAAGGAAGGAAGGAAGGAGGGAGGGAGGAAAGGGGGAAGGAAGGAAGGAAGGGAGGGAGGGAGGGAGGGAGGGAGGGAGGGAAGGGGGGAGGAAGGAAGGAAGGAAGGAAGGAAGGAAGGAAGGAAGGAAGGAAGGAGGGAGGAAAGGGGGAAGGAAGGAAGGGAGGGAGGGAGGGAGGGAAGGGGGAGGAAGGAAGGAAGGAAGGAAGGAAGGAAGGAAGGAAGGAAGGAAGGAAGGAAGGAAGGAAGGAAGGGAGGGAGGAGGGAGGAAAGGGGGAAGGAAGGAAGGGAGGGAGGGAAGGGGGAGGAAGGAAGGAAGGAAGGAAGGAGGGAGGAAAGGGGGAAGGAAGGAAGGGAGGAAGGAAGGAAGGAAGGAAGGAAGGAAGGAAGGAAGGAAGGGAGGGAGGAGGGAGGAAAGGGGGAAGGAAGGAAGGGAGGAAGGAAGGAAGGAAGGAAGGAAGGGAGGGAGGGAGGAGGGAGGAAAGGGGGAAGGAAGGAAGGGAGGGAGGGAAGGGGGAGGAAGGAAGGAAGGAAGGAAGGAAGGAGGGAGGAAAGGGGGGAGGAAGGAAGGGAGGGAGGGAGGGAGGGAGGAAGGAAGGAAGGAAGGAAGGAAGGAAGGAAGGAAGGAAGGAAGGAGGGAGGAAAGGGGGAAGGAAAGAAGGGAGGGAGGGAGGGAAGGGGGAGGAAGGAAGGAAGGAAGGAAGGAAGGAAGGAAGGAAGGAAGGAGGGAGGAAAGGGGGAAGGAAGGAAGGGAGGGAGGGAGGGAAGGGGGGAGGAAGGAAGGAAGGAAGGAAGGAAGGAAGGAAGGAAGGAAGGAAGGAAGGAGGGAGGAAAGGGGGAAGGAAGGGAGGGAGGGAGGGAGGGAGGGAGGGAAGGGGGAGGAAGGAAGGGAGGAAGGAAGGAAGGAAGGAAGGAGGGAGGAAAGGGGGAAGGAAGGAAGGGAGGGAGGGAGGGAGGGAGGGAAGGGGGGAGGAAGGAAGGAAGGAAGGAAGGAAGGAAGGAAGGAAGGAAGGAAGGAAGGGAGGAGGAAGGAGGGAAGGAGAGAGAGGGAGGAAGGAAGGAAGGAAGGAAGGAAGGAAGGAAGGAAGGAAGGAAGGAAGGAAGGGACAGTATAGAAGAGAAGAGAGAAAATGTTGGGAATGAAAGGGGACATAACTACAGATTTAAAAAGATTATGATGCGCACACACACATACATGTATTATATATATATATTATATTAAATATATATAATATATATAATATATATATTAATATATATAATATATTATATATATATATTAAATCTCACCCCCTTAATAAACAAAAAATGAAACAAATAAAAATCCAGGCCAGGTGATTTTACAGATGAGTTCTACTAAATTCTAAAGAAACAGGTCATTCCAATTTTACACAAACTTCTAAAGAGCAGAATGGAAAGAGTCCTACCAAATCCTCTGTCTTTTACCAAGGCCAGATCCAGGTTTTGTGGAGCCTGAAGTTTATTCAATTTGGAAGAACCTCTTAAAAAAGAGTGAAAATCCATACAAAAGTTCAAAATCAGCATAAAAATAAATATTGATCTATAGCGAGAAAAAAATGCACAAAAAATTACAAATCCTATAAAAGTGACAAAGATCACAAACATAACCAAACCCAGAAAGGCAGTGTAGTTTCTCAGGCAGCTGCTTGAACCCTTCCCACGTTTTCCGATTGTGCAGTGCCTGCTGCCTTCCTGGGATACAGGCTCTGTGGTTTCATTTTCTCCAGCAAGAGTAGAAAGTCCATGTCTTTCTTTTGCCTTTGTTGACTGAAATATGTTTGGTTATTGACAATGAGATAAGTTTTTTCAGCTGCCCAACTTATTGTTATGTTGTCATACATTTTGGGGGGTTGTTATCCAATTTTGGAGAACCTCCACCAAGTTCCTCCCATATGAGAGCTGAGATGTGTAACAGCTTGCTCTGGCTGGTCCATGCCCTGTTGTCCTCCACCCGCGTGGTTTTGGTGGCTGGTGCCAGAGGACCCACCCCAGTGCCCTTTCACGTCATGGCTTGGGGGAGGCACTCAGTGAGAGGTCAGAATATTCCAGAAACTAGCCCCACCCACACTTGCTCAGGTGGTTGTAACTTCACTGCTCATACAAGTGGCTGGAAAACACACAAGTGTACCCTACTAAGTCAGATCACTCCCACGCCACCTCTCCTTGAGCTGGGCCCCTAATGCCTGTGTTCCCCTAATGCTTTACAGCAGGAAGAAAGTGATGGAAGGAAGTCAGTGTAGAAGGGTCAGGGAAAGAGGGAGGAGGCTGTCCCCTACTAATGTTAAAATACCTCAAGTTTTCTTTTCTTTTTTCACTTTTTATTTTTTAAAACCTCTATTCTTAAAAGTATCAAATCCTTAACAAATATGTCTCCCTGTTTTCCCCATTGACCCCCTTCAGCCCGCAGCGGGCTCCCCTCTTCCTCCCCTCCCCCCCCGCCCCCGCCCCAGGCCCTCACTGCCCATTGTCTGTGTCCAATGGCCATGCATATATGCATACAAGGTCCTTGGTTGATTACCTCCCACACACCCTTCCCTGCCTTCCCTCTGGGATTTCCCACTCTGTTCCATGCTTCCATGTCTCTGGATCCACTCTGCTCATCAGTTTATTTTGTTACTTAGATTCCACATATGAGTGAGATCATGTGATACTTCTCTTTCTATGATTGATTTATTTCATTCAGCATGATACTCTCCAGGCCCCTCCATGCTGTCTCAAAGGGTAAGAGATCCTTCTTTTTTACTGCTGCATAGTATTCCATGGTATAAATGTACCACAGGTTTTTTATCCATGCATCTACTGATGAGTACTTGGGATGTTTCCAGGTCTTAGCTATTGTAAATTATGCTGCTATGAACATAGGGGTGCATATATTCTTTCTGATTGGTGCTCTGGGTTTCTTAGGATATCCTATATAATAAAAGAGGAATATGCAAATTGACCAAATGGTGGAACGACCAGTCGCTATGACATGCAATGACCACCAGGGGACAGACGCTCAATGCAGGAGCTGCCTCCTGGTGGTCAGTGTGCTCCCACAGGGTGGGCACTGCTCAGCCAGAAGCTGGGCTCATGGCTGGTGAGCACAGCAGCAGTGGCAGGAGCCTCTCCTGCTTCCACAGCAGTCGGACATCCCCCTCGGGTCCCAGACTGTGAGAGGGCAGGATTTTTGTACACGGAGCCTCTAGTATTCCTATAAGTGGGTCAAATGGGAGTTCCATATTTAATTTTTTGAGGAAACTCCATACTGTTTTCCATAATGGCTGCACCAGTCTGCATTCCCACCAGCAGTGTGCTAGGGTTTCCTTTTCTCCACCTCCTCACCAGCATTTGTTGATTTGTTGGTGGTAGCCATTCTGACAGGTGTGATACCTCATTGTCCTTTTAATTTGCATCTCTCAGATGAATAGTGAGTTTGAGCATTTTTTTTATGTCTCTTGGCCATCTGTATGTCCTCTTTGGAGAAGTGTCTATTTAGGTGCTTTGCCCATTTTTTAATTGGCTTGTTTGTCTTACTTTTGTTAAGTTGCATGAGTTCCTCATATATTCTGGATATTAACCCTTTATCAAATGTATCATTGCCAAATATGTCCTCCCATACAGTGGCTCCCTTTTTGTTTTGATGTTTCCTTTTGCTGTGCAGAAGCTTTTTTATTTCGATGTAGTCCCATTTGTTTAGTTTCCTTTGCCCTAGGAGATGTTGTTACAAAAGATGTCTGAGATTTTGCTACCTATAGTTTCTTCTAGAATTCTTATGGTTTCACAACTTATATTAAATCTTTTATCCATTTTTAGTTTGTTTTTGTGTATGGTGTAAGTTAGTGGTCTAGTTTCATTTTTTTGCATGTATCTGTCCAATTTTCCCAACACCATTTATTGAAGAAACTGTCTTGACTACATTGTTTGTCAAATATTAATTGAGTGTAATAGCTTGGGTCAATTTCTGGGGTCTGTGTTCTGTCCCATTGATCTATATGCCTGTTCTTGTGCCAGTGCCAAGCTGTTTTGATTACAGTGGCTTTGTAGTATAACTTGAAACCTGGTATTGTGATTTCTCCTCTGACTTTGTTCTTCTTTATCAAGATTTCTGTGGCTATTTGGGGTCTTTTTTGGTTCCATATACATTTTTGGAGTATCTGTTCTAGATCTGTGAAATATGCTGTTGGTATTTTAATTGGTTTTGCATTGAATCTATAGATTGCCTTGGGTAGTATGGACATTTTAATGATGTTGATTCTACCAATCCATGAACATGGTATATTCTTCCACTTGTTTCTATCTTCTTCTATCTCTTTTTGCAATGTTCTATAGTTTTCTAAGTACTGGTCTTTTGCCTCCTTGGTTAAGTTTATTCCTAAGTATCTTAATTTTTTGTTGTTGCTATGGTAAATGGGATTTGCTTGTTTAGTTTCTCTTTCTGAGAATTCATTATTGGTATATAAAAAGCCACCAAGTTTTGGGTGTTGATTTTGAATTCTGCTCCATTGCCAAATTCATTTATTAAATCTAGTAGTTATTGGTGGAGTCTTTAGGGTTTTCAATGTACAATATCATGTCATCTGCAAATAATGAGACTTTTACTTCCTTCTTTCTAACTTGGATGCCTTTTATTTCTTCTTATCTGATCGCTGTGGCTAGGATTTCTAGTACTATGTTGAATGACAGTGGTAAAAGCCGACATCCCTGTCTTAGTCCTGTTCTTAGGGGATATGGTTTTAGTTTTTGCCCATTGAGTATGAAATTTGGTGTAGGTTTATCATATATAGCCTTCATCATGTTGGGATATGCTCCCTCTAGTCCCACTTTGCTGGGAGTTTTTATCAAAAATGTGTGTTAGATTTTATAAAATGTTTTTTCTGCGTCTATTGATATGATCATGTGATTTTGTCTCTTAATTTGTTTATGTGATGTATCATGTATGTTTTAAAAATATTTTAAAATATATTTTTATTGATTTCAGAGAGGAAGGGAGAGAGGGGGAAAGAGAAATAGAAACATCAACGATGAGAGAGGATCATTGAACGGCTGCCTCTTGCACGCCCCTACAGGGATCAAGCCCAGAACCTGGGCATGACCCCTTTACCAGAACTGAACCTGGGACGCTTCAGTCTGCACGCTGACTCTCTATCCACTGAGCCAAAGCGGCTCGGCTAGATTTATTGAATTGTATATATTGTACCAGCCTTGCATCCCTGGAATAAATCCCACTTGATCATGATGTATGATCTCTTTAAAATATTGCTGGAACTGATTTGCTAATATTTTATTGAGGATTTTAGCATCTATGTTCATCAGGGATATTGGCCTGTAATTCTTTCTTTGTAGTGTCTTTATCTAATTTTGGAATTAGGGTAATGCTGGCCTCATAAAAAGAGCTTGGAAGTGTTTCTTCCTCTTAAATTTTTGGAATAGTGTGAGGAGTAGAGGTGTTAGTTCTTTGAATGTTTAGTAAAACTCCCCTGTGCAGCTGTCCCGACCCAGGCTTTTGTTTGCTGGGAATGTTTTTATTACTGCTTCTATTTCATCAGTTGTTGGCCTACACAGGTTTTCTGACTCTTCCTGATTCAATTTTGGGAGATGGTATTTTTGTGTGAATTTGTCCATTTCATCCACATTGTCCTGCTTGTTGGCATATAGTTGTTCATAGGATTTTCTTACAATCCTTTGTATTTCTGTTGTGTCATTGGTTACTTCTCCTCTTTCATTTCTGATTTATGTTTTACTTATTTGCGTCCTCTGTCTTTGTTTCTTTTTTTTTTTTAAATAATAAAGTTGTTTATTTGAGCTCTTTCCTTAATGTAGGCATTTATCACTATGAACTTTTCTATTAACACTGCTTTTGCACCCTAGCCAGTTTTGCTCAGTGGATAGAGCATTTGCCTGTAGACTGAATGGTCCCAGGTTCAATTCTGATCAAGGACACATGCCCAGGTTGTGGGCTCGATCCCCAGTAGGGGGTGTGCATGAGGCAGCCAATCAATGATTCTCTCTCATCTTTGATATTTCTCTCTCCGAGCCCTTCCTCTCTGAAATCAATAAAAAAAATATATATTTTTAAAAACTGCTTTTGATGCCTGCCATGAACTTGGTGTGCTGTATTTACATCTTAATTTACCTAACTTATTTTTTTTAACTTAAACTTCTTTTTTATTTTTATTTTATTTTATTTATTATTATTTTTTAAATAAATCTTTATTGTTCAGATTATTACAGGTGTTCCTCTATTTTTTCCCCCATAGCTCCCCTCCACCTGATTCCCCACCCCACCCCATGCCCTTACCCCCGCCACTGTCTTCATCCATAGGAGTAAGATTTTTGTCCAATCTCCTCCCGCACCCCTCACACCTGCTTCCCCTGAGAATCATCAGTTCACTCCCTTTCTATGTCCCTGATTCTATTATATTCACCAGTCCATTCTGTTCTTCAGATTTTTTATTCACTTGATTTTTAGATTCACTTGTTGGTAGGTATGTATTTGATGTCATTTTGTTGTTCATAATTTTTATCTTTACCTTTTTCTTCTTCTTCCTCTCTTTAAAGAATGCCCTTCAGCATTTCATGTAATCCTGGTTTGGTGGTGATGAACTCCTTTAGCTTTTTCTTGTCTGTGAAGCTCTTTATCTGACCTTCAACTCTGAATGATAGCTTTGCTAGGTAGAGTAATCTTGGCTGTAGGTTCTTGCTGTTCATCACTTTGAATATTTCTTGCCACTCCCTTCTGGCCTGCATAGTTTCTGTTAAGAAATCAGCTGACAGTCGTATGGATACTCCCTTGTAGGTAATTAACTGTTTTTCTCTTGCTGCTTTTAATATTCTCTCTTTGTCTTTTGCCCTTGGCATTTTAATTATGATGTGTCTTGGTGTGGTCCTCTTTGGATTCCTCTTGTATGGGGTTCTGTGCGCTTCCTGGACTTGTACATCTATTTCTTTCACCAGGCAGGGAAAGTTTTCTGTCATTATTTCTTCTAATAGGTTTCCAATATTTTGCTCTCTCCCTTCTTCTGACACCCCAAAAATTCGGATGTTGGTTCACTTAAAGTTGTCCCAGAGGCTCCTTACACTATCTTCATATTTTTGGATTCTTTTTTCTTTTTGTTTTTCTGGTTGGATGTTTTTTGTTTCCACATATTTCAGATCTTTGGTTTGATTCTTGGGGTACGTTGATCTACAGTTGAGTGTCTGTATATTCTTTATTTCAGACAGTGTATGCTTCATTTCTGACTGATCCTTTTCCATTTTTTTGGCATTCTCATTAAGCTCCTTGAAGGTCTCATCAAGTTTCTCAGTGGTTTTAAGAAGATTCTTGAGTAACCTTATAAATGTGGTTCTGAACTCTATGTCATCCAGTAGTTTGCTTTCCTCCGTTTCTTTCATTCGTGACATGTTTCTTTGTCTCCTCATTTTGGCTGCTTCCCTGTGTTGATGGAGTAGCTTTGTGTGGTAGGTGACCTATAGGGGGCAGTAGCTCAGCCTCCCCAATCACCTGATGTGGACACTCTTGGTACACCCCTTTGTGGGCTGAGTGCAAAGACTTGGTGCAGTTAAAGCCTTAATTGCTGTTGGTATACTGGGAGGAATTGACCTCCAGGCCAATTAGCTGTGAGCACTCACTGTGTCTATAATGGAAGAACTGCTGCGCTGAAGACACACTTATGGGGCAGGACTTGTTTCAGTGGGGCTTTGGTGCTCACTGAGTCTGCCTTTGAATGTGTCACTTATGGATGTGAGGAGTTGAAATCTGGTGTCTCACTCTGACCACTAGGTACACTGGCTTCTGGATCTCCAATGGGGTGCAGGTCAGCTACTGTCTGAGCCCATCCAGCAGGAGCTACAGTGAGAGCTACAGTTTTCTCCTCTTTGCTTGGGGTTTGGAGGTTTTGGAGCTGTCTGACCCAGGCTGCAAGTTTGCTAGGTTAAGCTGCGATAGGGCGGGGCTTTCTTCTGCTAACGCTGCTGCTTGGAGCTTGGGTGGGTTTGTAGGTTGTGCAGGGCGGGGCCTCAGGGCGTCACTAGGTTAGGGCGTGGCAAACAGCAATGGCTGCTAGTTAGCGGGCTCTGTGTCCCCAAGGGCGTCCCAGAGTCCCGTGCCCCAGTGCTGTAAACAATTATTCCTGCGTGCAGCTCTGCAAGTAAGCCACCCTCACTGGCAGACAGTTCAGCTTCTCCCCGTAGGAGTTTGGGTCCCCCGCGTCTCCCCAGAAACTGGATTTCAGAGTAATCGGGGGCTTGTCTCCCTTTGGGTTGAAAAAAGCAACGCCCGCCGCCAGCCCGGATCACGCGCCTCCGTACCTCAGCTTTTCAGCGCTCGTGCACGTCTCGATGCTCTTTTTTCTTTCCTTCTAGTTGTAGAACTTCCACTCAGCCAGCTTTCCCGTGGTTCTGGGTGATAGACGTTTTGTCTTTTAGTTGAATTTTTGAAATTGTTGTGCGAGGCAGCAGTTTAGGTGTTTACCTACGCCGCCATCTTGGATTCTCTGTCTTTGTTTCTTGATGAATCTGGCTAATAGTTCATCAATTTTGTTTATCCTTTCAAAGAACCAGTTCTTGGTTTCATTGTTTTTTTTTAGTCTCTGTATCATTTATTTCTGCTCTAAACTATTATTTCCTTTCTTCTGCTTACTTTGGGCTTTTCTTTTTGTTCTCTTTTTTATTCTTTAAGTTGTAGGTTTAAATACTGTATTGTTGATGTTTCTTGCATTTTTGAGGTAGGCCTGTGGTGCTATGAACTTCCCTCTCAGGACTACGTTTGCTGTGTCCCAGAGATTTGGGGTTGTTTTGTGTTCATATCATTTGTTTTCAGGAAGTTTTTTATTTCTTCCTTGATCTCATTGGTAACCCATTCATTGTTTAATAACATGTTATTTCATCTCCATGTGTTTGAATGTTTTGGGGTGTTTTTACTGTAGTTGATTTCTAATTTCAGTCCACTGTGATCTGAGAAGATGCTTGATATGATTTCAGTCTTCTTGAACTTGTAGAGACCTGTTTTGTGTCCTAACATGTGGTCTAACTTTGTGAATGATCCATGTGCACTTGAGAAGAATGTGTATTCTGCAGCTTTGGGATGAAATTTGCTATAAGTATCAATTAAATCCATCTGATCCAGTGTGTCCTTTAGAGTCACTGTTTCCTTGTTAAGTTTTTGTCTGGAAGATCTATCCAGTGAAGTCAATGGACTGTTAAAGTCCCCTACTATGACTGTATTGTTGCCTATCTTTCTCTTAAAGTCCTCTAGAAGTTTTTTCTGGGTTTTTAAAATAATCTATTTAGGTGCTCCTGTATTGGGTGCATATATGTTTACCAGTGCTATAACCTCTTGTTTGATCAATCCCTTTAGTATTATATAGTGACCTTTGTTGTCTCTTATGATGGCCTTCATTTTGAAGTCTGTTTTGTCGGATATGAGTATTGCTACTCCAGCTTTCTTTTTTTTTCATTTGCATAGAAATTTTTTTTTCTATCCTTCACTCTCATCCTATGTGTGTCTTTTGTTCTGTGGTGGGTCTCTTACAGACAGCATATAGTTGGGTCATGTTTTTGTATCCATTCAGCTACCCTATACCTTTTGATTGGAGCAGGTAATCCATTTACATTTAAGGTTGTTATGGATAGGTACTTAATTATTACCATTTTAATTCTGTATGCCTAGTTTTCTCTCTGTTTCTTCTTCTCATTACAGCAGTCCCTTTAGCATTTCTTGTAATGCTGGCTAGGTGGTAATGTACTCCTTTAGCCTTTTTTTCTTTTTTCTTTGTCCAGGAAGCTTTTTATTTGAATGTCTATTTTGAATGATAGCCTTGCTGGATATAGTAACCTTGGTTTCAGATCCTTGCTTTCCATTACCTTGAGTACTTCATGCCATGCCATTCCCTTCTGGCCTATAGAGTATATGATGAGAAATCAGGTGTCAGCCTTATGGGAACTCCTTTGTAGGTAAGTTTTCTTTTCTCTTGCTGCCTTTAAGAGTCTCTCTTTGTCTCTAATTTTTGCCATTTTAATTATGATGTGTCTGGGCATGGGCCTGTTTTGGTTCTTCTTGCTTGGGGTTCTCTGTGCCTCCTGAACTTAATGACTTTCCTTTTCTAGGTTAGGGAAATTTTCTGCCATCATTTTTTCAAAAATGTTCTCTCTTCCTTCCTCCCTTTCTGCCTCTTCTGGCATACCTGCTATTTGAATATTGTTACATTTTACATCATCCCACATCTTCTTTAAACTGTCCTCCTGTTTTTTAATTGTTTTTTTCTTTTTGGTTCTCTGAGTGAATGATTTTTTTCAACCCTGTCTTCTAATTCATTGATTTGATCCTCACCTTCCCCTAATTTGCTTCCCCTTTCAGTGTGTTCTTTATTTGTTCTGTGTCATTCTTTTTTCTCTTTTCATAGTTACTATATCTTTTCTCATGCTGTTGAGCATCTTTACCATCATTATTCTGAACTCTGTATCAGATAAACTTCTTATCTCCATTTCATTTATCTCTTCTTCTGGAGAATTCTCTTGCTCTTTCATTTGGTTGTTGTTTCTTTGTCGCCTCATTTTGGCTGTCTGTTTGGGTTTGTAACTGTGTATTAGGTAGATCTGCTATGCCTCTCAATCTCTAGTGGAGGACAGTGTCAAATGCTGTTTCTGACTAATTAAATCAGGCAAAGATTCAGACTCCAGACACCATCTCTGCCTACAGACTGATGGGATTTTGTCTTAAATTGCCCCCAGGAAATCTCCCATAGGTGTGGTGAGAAGTTGTTTTTTTTCCCCCAATAGGGTGGGGCAATTGCTTCTGCCAGGAGGCTAATGTTTATTCTCATTCTCTTAAGGGGCCTGAGCAACTCTGCACCATGGGGTGGAGCAAGGTGCTTTCCAATAGGGTGGATTAATGGTTTTTCTCCCATATAACAAATGCCTTTATAACAAATGTCTGCCTGAGAAAGATGACCTCCACAGCGTGAGGGAATGACTTAGCACAGGAAACCTGGGTGTCTGTCTTCTGAGCTCTAACCCCCAAGCCCCTGATCCTGGCTTCTGGTCACATACCTCCAGTTCACTCTGCCCTCCTTCTGTTGGAGCACAAGGTGGGTGGCTTGACAGGCAATTTTGTGTATTGTCTCTTTAAGAGAGTGCCTGAATTTCCAGTTGTGTCTCCCAGGCAGACAGTAACTCTGCTGCTTTTCACAGCCAGATGTCATGTGGGTACCCTTCTCAGTTCTGGTGCTCTCTACTGGGGGGTCCCAATGTGGGGATTAGACCCCAGAGTTCTCAGTGGCTACCCCCCAAGGTTGAGATATCTCTCTAGAACTTCAGTTGCTGTCTGTGTGAGCCTGGCCAGCCCTTTTGCACCTCTGCCCCTCCTACCAATGTATATTTGTTCTCAAGTTTGGTTCTCAGTCATCAGGGTTCTCTCCAGCAAGTTTTCTTTTGATTATTCAGAAAATTGTTCTGTATTTTAGTTGTAATTCCATTTTGGTCCTGGGAGCATGTCCGTGCAGCATCCACTTACTCTGCCACCATTTTTAATCCCCCACTTCATGTTTTCAATGTCTAGAAGATCGATGTCTCTGTGAGCACTTGGCTCTTGGTCCTGCCCCCTCCGGGTTTGAGAGGACCATCAGCAGAGATAGACCGAAGTCTCTGGAGGACAGTGTGCAGAAGGAAAGTTACAATATAGTCACATTTATGGTCATGGTCACCTAAGACCTAAATAAAATATTAGCAAATGGAAAACAATAGTATTTAACAAGATCATGCAGTGGGTCCATGTTGGGTCTGTCCCAATAAGGCAGGAGGACTTCATATCAGAAAAATCTATACTAGTAAATGTCGTTGGCCACATTCACAGATTAAAAGAGAAAAGCCATACCATCTACTCATAGCTGCAGGAAAAGCATTGGCTAAAATCCCACACCCATTAACCATTTCAAAGAAATCTTATCCAAAGAGAAACCATTTGAAAATATCCTTATCCTGATTTGAAATATGTCTTATTATAGGTATCCCCCAAATTCCTACATTAGATGGTAATTCTTCAGGGTGACATACTGAATGTCTTAGGTCAGGAGTAAAGAACGGTACCATCATCAGAATGGACATCAGTTTCTTTCAACATTAACTGAAGGTCCTGGCAGTTTGGTAAGAAAAAGAATAGGTATAAGGATTCAAAAGGAAATAATATTATCGCTATTTGTAGATGATATAATTATTTATGTACAAAATTCAAAATCTACAGAAAAATTATTAGGAACAATAAGAGTGTTTAGCAAGATATTTGGATAAAAGAAATCTCTGTAAAAAAAACAATTACATTCTGTAACAGCAACAAATGGGGAGAGGAGATACCATTTACAATAGTAGTAAAAAGTATAAAGTATTCAAGAATAAATATAATAAAAATAAGCAAGACATATTTGAAGAAAATTATAAAAATGTACTGAAAGAGCCCTGGCCAGTGTAGCTCAGTGGTAGAGTGTTAGCCCATGCACCGAAGGGTCTGTGGTTTGATTCCCAGTCAAGGACATGTACCTCGGTTGTGGGTTCATTCCTGGCCACAGTCAGGGCACATGTGGGAGGCAACCAATTGATGTGCCTCTCTCACATCAATGTTTCTCTCTCTCTCTCACCCTCCCTCCCTTCCACTCTTTCTTAAAAAAGAAAAAATTAATGGAAAAAATATCCTCAGGTGAGGATTAACAAAAAAAGTATTGAAAGACATTAAAGAAGATATAAATTAATGAAATGGATAGGAAATATCAAGAGGCATCTGTTCTCCATTGAACTAATCCATGATGGAGTCCAGTAAAAATCCTAATACATTATTTTGCTTTTTGTTTGTTTAGGATCTTGTCAAGATGGTTATATAATTTAAATGAAAGAGCAAAAGTGTGAGAAATTAAAGAAAAATAAGATATGGGGGCACGCTGTATCAGAGATCAAGATTTATTGAGAACAGGAATAACTGTAGCATAGTATATTTCTTAAAGTGATAAATTGACCAATAGAATAGGATAGGAGCACAGATATTGACTCACAAAATTTATAAGGTTGGTGTATGTCTGGGCTGCTGATCACTGGAGAAGATATGGCTGTTCCATCAGCAGGGCCATCCAGTTGGTCATCCACATGAAGAATTAAAAGAAATTGGACCCCTTCCTCACACCATACTCCCAAATCAATATCCAGTTGATAATACTTCAACATAAATGGCAAAATGCTAAAGCTTTTATAAAAAATGTAAAAGAATGTCTTTATGATCTCAAGATAGCGAAAAAAATTTTAAACAAAATGCAAAGAATGTTAACATGACATTAAAATTAGGAACTTCTAAAAAAAATAAAATTAGGAACTTCTGTTATTCAAAAGATGCTGTAAAGAGAATGGAAAGGGAAGTGATGAACCAGGGAACGATATCTGTAGCCCACATAAGGGTTAATGCACAGAACGTGTGAAGAAGTCCTACAAAGGTTACAGAAAAGACCAACAATATGGTAGAAAACTAGGCACAAGTGAGTCTGTATTCCACTGAAGAGTTAATGCTGCAGAGAGCTATTTACATCCATTAATAGTCAGGGCCATGCAAGTTAAGACCCAATGAGGTAACATTTTGACACTCACCACTTTAGGAAAAATTGTGAATTCTAAAAATGTAAGTGCCAGGGAAGATCTGTGAGAACCCTGTTGGTGGAAGTAAATCAGGATAAGTACTTTGTAAAACAATCCTTGAAAAGTAACTTTATAAAAGTTTACAGGAGCTTGAAGACATTTTCTGGGACTCACAGGTAGAAATACATTTCAACATCAGCACCTGATATGTATGCCTGCATGTGAATGTACACACACACACATACACACACATGCACGCACACTCACACATGCCTGCACACCACATGTGTGATGGAGGCTTCAGAAAGTAATATAGGCTCTCCCTAGGAGACCTCCACTCTGCAGCATTTCTTCTTGTTCACTGTCTGAGCCTTGCCAATGTGATTTTTTGACCCATGAATAGAGCCTGACTCAGACTTTATAACTCTTGCCCACATATTCCCAGCGACAAGTACTAGAATGTAGGTAACAGCCTTGCTGTTATCTATCTTGCTAATATCTCTAAACTGGAAACAAATGGAATGTTCACAGAGCGAAGTGTAGAAAAGTAGCCAGCAGCTTCTTTCCATGTTGGAATATTATACAGCAGTGAAAAATGGATGACCTGCAGCCACATACAGCAACATGCACACATCTTGGGAGCATGATATGGAGCGACCAAAATCAGGGCCAGAGAAGAGAGACAGTGTGCAATAACTTTTCTATGGCTCAGGCATAAGCACAGTTGGAAACTACCCACAGGGTGCACATATCTGGAACAAAGTGGGAAAGATGCACATATTTTAGGAAGGGCAGCAGACGTGGCAGATAAAGATGCCAGCAGTACTTGGGTCTTGCTGTGAGAGATAGGGTCACAGCTGTCCATTTTATGTTCTGTTTCAAAGTACACATATTTTTATAATCATCAAATATGTAATAAGGATCAACATTTGATCAAGTCATCCTGTTCAAAACCCTTCCCATTTCAAAGTCTGACACAATCCAGTCTTCACCTGTGATTCCTCTCTCTTATTTTATTTTTTTTAATGTTTTTATTGATTTCATAGAGGAAGGTGGAGAGAGATAACATCAATGATGAGAGACAATCATTGATCGGCTACCTCCTGCACGCCCCCTACTGGAGAGCCAGTCGGCAAACCAGGGGTATGCCCTGACAGGGATTCAAACTGTGACCTCCTGGTGGACCATCAACCATTGACCCACACCCGCGAGGCTCTCATAATTTTCCCCAGCACTCTGCCTACCATGTGCCCTGACCTACCGTCAGGTTTTGTTTGTTTTTCTTTGTAAATTATTACCTTTATTTCTAGGTAATAATTGTCTTCTTTCACAAGAACAAATTGAGACTCAGAGAGAGGTAAGTTGAGACCAAGGTTCCACAAGACATTCAAGAGCTTAGTGGAAGAGTACATCCTAACTAGGATAAGCCAGAGGGCCTAGGAAATTACCTCAGGCCAAGCCAATATCACAATAGTAAATTGCCTTGAGATTTCATGTGTGACTTTTGGCAATTTTTAAAAAATAAATCTTTATTGTTAAGATTATTACAATTGTTCCTCTTTTTTCCCCCCATAGCTCCCCTCCACCTGGTTCCCACCCCACCCTCTGCCCTTACCGCCCCCCCGCCCACTGTCCTCATCTGTAGGTGTACAATTTTTGTCCAGTCTCTTCCAGCATCCCCCACACCCCTTTCCCCCTGAGAATTGTCAGTCCACTCCCTTTCTATGCCCTTGATTCTATTATATTCAGTTTATTCTGTTCATCAGATTTTTTATTCACTTGATTTTTAGATTCACTTGTTGATAGACATCTATTTGTTGTTCATAATTTTTATCTTTACCTTTTTCTTCTTCTTCCTCTTCTTAAAGAATACCTTTCAGCATTTCATATAATACTGGTTTGGCAGTGATGAACTCCTTTAGCTTTTTCTTATCTGTGAAGCTCTTTATCTGACCTTCAATTCTGAATGATAGCTTTGCTGGGTAGAGTAATCTTGGCTGTAGGTTCTTGCTATTCATCACTTTGGATATTTCTTGCCACTCCTGTCTGCCCTGCATAGTTTCTGTTGAGAAATCAGCTGACAATCGTATGGGTGCTCCCTTGTAGGTAATTAACTGTTTTTCTCTTGCTGCTTTTAATATTCTCTTTGTCTTTTGCCCTTGGCATTTTAATTATGATGTGTCTTGGTGTGGTCCTCTTTGGATTCCTTTTGTTTGGGGTTCTCTAAGCTTCCTGGACTTGTAAGTCTATTTCTTTCACCAGGTGGGGGAAGTTTTCGGTCATTTCTTCAAATAGGTTTTCAGTATCTCGCTCTCTCTCTTCTTCTGGCACCCCCATAATTCGGATGTTAGTATGCTTGAAGTTGTCCCAGAGGCTCCTTACACTATCTTTGTATTTTTGGATTCTTTTTTCATTTTTCTTTTCCGGTTGAGTGTTTTTTGCTTCTTTGTATTTCAAATCTTTGACTTGTTTCTTGCAATCCTCTAGTCTGCTGTTAGATCTCTGTATAATATTTTTTATTTCAGTCAATGTATGCTTAATTTCTAATTGGTCCTTTTTCATATCCTCGAGGGTCTCACTAAATTTATCAGCCTTTTCTAGAAAATTCTTGAAAAACCTTATAACCGAGGTTTTGAACTTTATATCCAGTCGTTTGCTTTCCTCCATTTCTTTCATTTGTGATCTGTTTCTTTGTCTCCACATTTTCGCTGCTTCCCTGAGTTGATAGAGTGGCTTTGTGTGCTAGGTGTCATCTAGGGCCCAGTGGCTCAGCCTCCCCAGTTACCTGAGGTGGACACTCTTGGTGCAGCCCTTTGTGGGCTGTGTGCACAGTCTTGTTGTAGTTAAGTCTTGATTGTTGTTGGTATCACTGGGAGGAATTGACCTCCAGGCCAAATGGCTGTGAGGATAGCTGTGTCTATGCCCAGAGAACTTCTGTGCTGGAGACACCCTTATGAGACAAGACTTGCAAAAGCCTCTGTGCTCAGCTTGGATGGGGCAGAGTCTCAGGGCGGAGCAGACAGCAATGGCTTCCAGTCAGCCCTGCCCTAAGAGGCCTCTGCGTCTCAGTGTCCCACGGTAATCACTGCAGGCATCTCTGAGAGAAAGCCGCCCTCAGGTTTTGCCCACTGCCAGACAGTCCAATTTCTCCCCGAATGAGTCTGGGTCCCCAGACTCTCGCCTGGAACTGGATTCAGTGAAGTTGGGAGCTTTTGTCTCCCTCCCACTTTAGAAAGCCAGCTGCACACTCAGTTGCCGCCCTCTCAGCGTGCGTGCCTTGGTACCTCTGCCTTCCATAGTTCCTCTGAGTCTCAGTGTACTTTTCTCTTTCCTGACAGTCCAGTTTCTCCCCTTATGAGTCTGGGTCCCCAGAGTCTCACCCGGAATTGGAGTTCAGCACAGTTGGGAGCTTTTGTCTCCCTCCTGATTGAGCTTTTGTCTCCCTCCTGAAAGCCAGCCGTGCACTCAGTTGCCAGTCCTCTCTATGTGCGCGTCTCAGTACCTCTGCCTCCTGAAGCTCCTCTGAGTCTCAGTGTGCTTTTCTCTTTCCTTCTAGTTGTAGAATTTCCACTCAGCCAGCCTTCCTGTGGTTCTGGTTGATGTCTGTTCTGTCTTTTAGTTGTAGTTTTGAAATTGTTGTGCGAGGCAGCAGTTTAGATGTTTACCTATGCTGCCATCTTGGTTTCTCCCCTGTCAGTTTCCTTTGATCACACCCAGGATATGGGCTGAATGTATGTTCCCCCCAGATCCAAATGTTGAAGCCCTACTCCTCTGTGTGATGGCATTGGAGGTGATTAGGGTTCATGAGGACATGAGGGTGTAGCCCCAGGATGGGATTACTGCCCTCTGTTTTCTCTGTCTGCACGAGGGGGTCAGAGGCTTGCTGTGGGCAAAGAGGAAACAGGCAAAAAGCTCACTCCTGTGTCATTCCTGTCATAAAAGTGAACAAGAGTGGACCCTGGCCAACAGCCCCAACACTTAGCCGCTCACAGGGCCATGGGCTGAGCCGGAGTGCCGCCTCCCTGCACTTGTTTGGGACCCCCCAGCTGAGGGCACTGCTTCAGGGACCATGGGCAGGTGGCCTGCCCCACGCGCTGCTCAGCGGGGCTGCCAGCCACCTCCCTGGCTCTGGGCGCAGGGGGTGGCCACGCTGGCTCTCTGATACTGTTTTTGTGAGCGGAGGGGGCCAGGGGCATTTCCATTTGGTCCCGCGCCCCCAAAGTTAAGGATTCAGGTTGGTTTTCTGAATCTTGAAAGGAAATGTGAGTGTGTGCAATTACTGCCTCTATTTAGCAATAACCGTGGGAGACATGTGGCGAGGAAAAACGTGCCTCGGCTCCGGGGTGGCCCAGCCCTGCACGGGTGGGGGGTGGCCACATGACTGGGGCAGAGCGGGGGGGGGGGGGTTGGGTCCCGTGTGCACAGCCAGGGCCGCCTCACGGGCAGCTCACAGCTGCGCTGGCGCAGGGCAGGCAGCCTGGCTAGCGCGGCCTGAGGTTAGGAGGCGGGGAAGCCCTGTGAGATGGCCATGGGAGTCTGTGGGGCTGCCCAGCTGGATGCAGCGAGAATGACGGCCCTTTGCAGGGTTGTCAGCCCTTGGGGGTGGAGGAGTGCACGGGAGGCCTCCCAGCAGTGCCACGCACTTGGGGCTCATGGGGATTGGGTGAGGAACGTGGGAAACGTGCCCATGGCAGTGAGGTGGCAGGACAGTGATCCCTCTGAGGTCCCTTCTCCCCCACGCGGCCACTGGACTGTGCCGGGCCTGGGTGGACAGGAGGGGAGCTGGAGGGTTGCACAGGGTCACCTACAGGGAGCAGCCCTGCGGTGACCACCTTGCCAGCCCACGTCACAGAGGAGGAAACCTGGCCACGGGTGATTCTCTCTGTTCGATTCCAGAACAAAGCTCCACAGGCGGGGGGGTTCACCAGTGGGACTGGATTCTCCCCCAATTTGGAGGCCGAACATCCCAGATCAAGGTGTTGGCAGGGCTGGTTGCTCTGAGGCCTCTCTCCTGGGCCTGCGCCTGGCATGTACCGTCTCCGGTGTTCACATGTCTTCCTCTGAGCGTGTCCCCTGTTGATGAGGACACAGTCCTCATGGACAGGGACCCACCTAATGACCTCATTTTAACCCGATCCCCTCATAAGGACCCTGTCTTAAGGACACATTTCAGGGCACTGGGCAATAGGACTCCACCCTCTGAATTTGGGGTAACAATTCTACCACTAACATTTACTTAAGCTCATACTGCTGGTGGGGAGCAGGGCTCCCTCCAGCCTTGACTAATACATTCTCATTATTATGAAGAATGCGAGGAAGGTGAGCAGATTCCCTCAGTGCCCTCCCACCTCCTTTCCCCTTCCCAGCAGCAACTCATATTATTAGTGTGTGCATCTTTTCAGACGTTTATTTCTACGAAGGAATATACATAAATATGCGCTGTGGCAGAGGGGAGGCTGTTTTTAAAATAAAATTTAAATCCCTGTTACGGTGAAAAACCTGCCTAATGAAAATTATGTTTCAAAATAGACTGAGGCATTCTTTGTGCTAAATATGGTGTCCTTTGTCTCATTTGCAATGGAAAAGTCCCTTGTTTAAAAAAATACATTATTAAGAGGCCTTACAATACAAACCACATTTTCCAATTCAATAGCGTCCAAGGTCAGCCAAGCAAAGACAATGTAAACTCACTGCGGAAGTGTCTTGCTCAATAATGAAATTTGTTTGGAGGGCAGCATTATAATCAGAGCCTGGTACAAGCTGCTGAAATGGTAGCTCTGAAATGAGCCCCATTCAGTAATTGGGAGCCTATTAAAGCAGCTTACGTGCAATTTCAAGTATTGCATTTCCTGATTAACAAGGATATAATTTCTTGAAGGGAAAAAAAAAAAAAGGGATTCTGTTTATGTCCTTGGTTTCCTTGAATTGGCCCTTGCGCTAAGAAAGGGCACAGGCCACTGGTCTAGGCAGAAGCTAATGAGACACACTTGACCAGGAAGAGGGACCTGAGGGCCAGCAGAGCTGAAGGAGGAATTCTAGGAGGATCTGTCTTTACTGGCCACCCGAGTTCTGTTTGGACTTAGAGACTCGGCTGAATCCACAGCTACTGTCCCTGATGCCCAGGGCCACCGTGCCAGCCTCCCTGGTGGCAGGTCTTAAGCTAGTGTGGTTTGTAGAGATGCCTCGTCCTCTTTTGGGCCAACACCCCTTGTCCGAGGGGGCCAGTGCGCATCCGCTGCAGCCACCAGCCACTGTTGCTGTGGGCCCTGAGACCCCCTTTCTTGGCGTCTCATCTCTGTCACGTGTCCATCTGGCTGGCCTGTCCCCACCCTGGCATCAGAGCCCTCTAATTCCTCATTTCTCCCATCTGCTCTACTAAACTTTCTGAGCAAATTATCTATATAAACAGGGACTATGTTTCACCCTCTTAATATGAACTCCAGCCCTGAGTGTGGTTGGTTGGATGCCATCCCATGCACCAAAAGGTTGCTGGTTCAATTCCTGGTCAGGGCACATGCCTCATTGCGGGCTTGATCCCCGGCATGCAGGGGACAGCTGATCAATGTTTCCCTCTCACATCAATGTTTCTCTTTCCGTCTCCCTACCTCTCCCTCTAAAAATAAATTTTTTAAAATCTTAAAAAAAAAAGAACTCCAGTAGTTCTGGACTCAGAACTTCTGGAAGCTCTCTGGCAATGAATATGCAAATTCCCAGTGATCTAGGTCTTCCTTGAAGCCCTTACAGGATTCTGGAGCCTCAAGGTCCTGACCACCTTCTCCTGCCCCTGTCCACAGCAATAATGAATACCCTGGATGCGAATGGACTTAACTGTTCACATGTAACCTGGAACTCTGACTTCTCAGGAAGTCGGGTTGCCCCTACACGCCCTCAGTGGCAGAAATGCACACACACAGGCACGGATAGTCCCTGAAAACTTGGGGTGGGGTTTACGCGGCAAATGCACCTAGTCACTCAATCACAAGATCACTACTTTCTCTGAGATTTCAATGGGTACTTTAAATTCACCCTCTGCAAAAGGCAGATGAAAATGCAAAAGTATTGTAAGACTGTGGGAAAAAAAAAAATGCAATTCCAACATTGGTCATTATAAAAGCCCAGGTATTCTCACTCACCAACAAGTTGGCTTTCATTTCAATAACTGTGGGTTGCTGTTTAAAAGATTATAGTCCATCAGAGTCTGGTTAAAACTTCTGGGCCAAACAGTAGACTTAAGTTTTAAACTATCTAGAAACCACACCCAACCACCCAAACACATGTTAAAACAACTAATTGTATATTTCAAAGAACAAGTAATTTCGTTTTATTGTGGTCACTGTGATTCCAAGCTAAACACATTCACATCTTGCTCTCTGTTTTTATGCATATTCTGGAGGAAGAAATGGGGTTAGGTGTGAGCTATTGCTTTTCTTCCCATCCTATCTAATAAAAGAATAATATGCAAATTGACCATCACTCCAACACACAAGATGGCTGCCCCCATGTGGACACAAGATGGCCTCCACAAGATGGCCAGCAGGGGAGGACAGTTGGGAGGGACCAGGCCTGCAAGGGAGGGCAGTTGGGGGCGATCAAGCCTGCAGGGGAGGGAAGTTAGGAGTGACCAGGCCTGCAGGGGAGGGCAGTTAGAGGTGACCAGGCCTGCAGGGGAGGGCAGTTAGGGGTGACCAGGCTGGAAGGGGAGGGCAGTTAGACATCAATCAGGCTGGCAGGGGAGTGGTTAGGGGTGATCAGGCTGGCAGGCAGAAGCCGTTAGAGGCAATCAGGAAGGCAGGCAGGTGAGCAGTTGGGAGCCAGCAGTCCTGGATTGTGAGAGGGGTGTCTGACTGCCTGTTTAGGCCCCATCTCAGTAGGATCGGGCCTAAACGGGCAGCTGGACATCCCTCAAGGTTGTCCCAGATTGGAGAGGGTGCAGGCTGGTCTGAGGGACGAATTTCGTGCATCAGTCCTCTAGTCCTAATATATAAAAACCCAGGGTCTGTAATGACTGTCTGAAGGCTCAAATGAACACTGGAAGTCAGTCCTGCAGTCAGTGCTGGGTTGCCATGGCAACCCAGCACTGACTGCCACCAGTGCAGGCGCTGTGACGCAGCACTGACTGCCGAGGGGGCTGTGGATCAGGCCCAGAGAGAGGCCCGGGGAGAGAGAGGCAGGGTCTGATCTGCAGCCTCCATGGCAGCTGTTGATTAGCCATTGCCTCTCTATTTCCAGGCTTCATCAGCAGCCGCGCCTCTGTTTCTCTCCAGACCTCTGTGGGGGCTGCTGATCAGCCCTGCCTCTCTGATCAGGCCCAATGATAGGCCCAGAGATGCTGACTGGCATAGAAACTGACCAATCAGAACCAAATCTGGGTGAACTGTGAGGAGCCAATGGCTGCCTAGGAGGCAGAACTTTTGATGCTGACTGTCATAGAAACCGACCAATAAGAACCAAATTGGCTGGCAGGGGAGGGCAGTTGGAGGCAGTTGGGAGCAAGATCAGGCCGGCAGGGGAGGGCAGTTGGGGGCAAGATCAGGCTTGCAGGGGAGGGCAGTTAGGGGTGATCAGGCCAGCAGGGGAGGGCAGTTGGGGACAAGATCAGGCTGGCAGGCAGGGCAGTTGGGAGCAACCAGGCCATTGAGGAAGGCCATTTGGGGTGAGATCAGGCAGGCAGAGGCAGTTAGGGGCGACCAGGCCAGCAGGGGAGAGCAGTTAGGGGTGAGAACAGGCTGGCAGGGAAGGGAAGTTGGGGGCAACCAGGTTGGCAGGGGAGGGCAGTTAGGGATGATCAGGCAGGCAGGCAGGTGAGCAGTTAGGAGCCAGTGGTCCCAGATTGCGAGAGGGATGTCCGACTGCTGGTTTAGGCCCGATCCTAAACCGTCAGTCGGACATCCCCCAAGGGGTCCCCGATTGGAGAGGGTGAAGGCTGGGCTGAGGGGAAACGTCCCCGCCCACGTGCATGAATTTCGTGCCCCGGGCCCCTAGTTTTCGGTATAATTTAACACTGAGGTTTGAGGAGGGCAGCTCAAGTTTTTAATGCACTTTGAGCTCTGAGGTGAGCTAACCTCAGTAAAGCATATATACTATTTAGCTAACAGCTCAGCAGTCATGGTCTCAAAGTGAACACTGGAGGCATACTGACCAGGTGCTTTGGTTTCAAGCAGCCAAATCCATGTCTGACATATATAAGCTAAACTGGGCTTCCGTGGAAGGGCATTGGTGCCCACTGATCTAAGAGGTGCTCTGGGGATCTGGCTGGTGGGAAGTACCCTGCAGTTTCTCCAGGACTCCCCTGTGGGCAGGATGCATTTTAACTTCTGGTCATTGACATAAGATTCCAGGTCTTGGGGCAAACATCCTGTTTGCTCAACCTGAGACTCATGCCCTAGGTGGAGGGGAGACACCTTGATTGACCATCCTCTAGGATTTGAGTCAATGAAGAAAATGTTGCTGCTAGCAGAAGGGAGTATGACATTACCTATTGCTGACATCTATCCACCCATAGCTGTGTTCTGGCCTCAGTCACCCTATCAGGACTCCAATTCCTGGTTCTGAAGTCCCATCTACTTGACTGGAGACAAGGCACCTTTAGCATCCCCTCAGGGTTCTGTCTAAATGTCTGGATGGTTGGGCCCTGCTCTTCTTTAGATCAACACCAGAAGCAAAATTTGTTTAAGACCATCTCTCCTGCCCAGGACCCCTGATGCCATGCTGGGTGATCCCACTCCTGACACCAGGATCCAACCCCTGCAGTCAGGTCAGAATTCCCAAGCCCCAGTTTCCACTACTTTTCTAACCAGCCTTTTTTTTTTGCTGAGGTTCTAGCGAACCTTGGGGATTGCATGTTTTGGAGATTATAATCTTGGTGACAGCAGACACCCAGCCCCTTTCCTTGGAACCCACATCCCCAGATGGAACTGATCCTGTAGAAATACAGAAAAATCATATAAAGACAAAGAGAGAAGTCACCCATAATCCCACTTCCCACTAATTTCTTATGTTTTCTTCTAGTTTTTTTTAAAATAAGGATGCCACCCTCCCAATTAAAACGTGTTTGAAATCAAATGTATATACACTGTGTTTCTGTTCTAACATTATGCCAAAATTATCTTCCCATTTCATTCAATATTTTTAAATATATAAATTTTTGTGGGTGCATAATTCCCTCAAAATTTGTTGACATCTTTGCCTAACATCGGGTAGTTAGGTTTTGGTCTCCTGGTCTCCCTTTCCTCCCTGGGTCCTTGGTCATGGCTTGTCCCTGCCCCATCACCTCTCAACTGTAGGCCGATCACCTAAGTTCTTGAATCTCCATTTCCCAGAAACACCTGATACCTTCCCACCCACCAGAGGCGGCCCTTCAGATACAACACGAGGAGTTGTGGGCTGAATTGTGTCCCCTCAAAAGATATGTTCAAGTCCTGCCTCGGAATGTGACCTATTTAGAAATGCCATTGTAAATAGTTAAGATGAGGTCCCACTGGAGTAGGGTGGGTCCTAATCCAAGAGGACTGGCGTGCTTATAAGAGGAGAAGACACACAGGAGGAGGTAGCCATGTGGCACTGGATGCAGAGACTGGAGTGACTCATTGAAAGGCAATACAATACTGACTGTCACCTGTCACTGAAAGACATAGTAAAGACACTCATTGCCAAGGCCTTTTAGCAGAAGCCACAAGAGGAAGGAAGGACTCTCCCCCATAGTTTCAGAGGGAACTGGCTCCATGACACCCAGATTTCATTATTTCCAGAATGGTGAGCCAGTTCATTTCTCTTGTTTTAAGACATCCAGTTTGTGGCACTTTGCACAGTAGTCCTAGGACACAAACACAGATATCCCAAACACATGGTGCCATCCCACCCACTAGTGGGGGCCCTTTGGCTACATCACCAGGCAAAGGCATCCCACGCCCCCTTGTGCCTTTTGTAGCAGACACTTGGGCTTCTGACGTCCTTACTTACTCTGCGCCCTGTCCTCCTCTCACCCTGTCAGCCACCATTTCTGACCCTTCCTGCTGCCACACTTCTGTGATCTGTGGCCATCCCTAAGAAGCAGTATATCTTGGTTCCAAGATCAGAACCCACAGAGCAATGTCCTGTCACCTTAATAATGATGTAGTGACACCTACCAGGCACCTGCTCTGTGCCTGGCACTGTGGGCAGTCTCACCTACTCCTCACAGCCACCCATTGGTAGACATGATTTGGCAGAGGAGGAAACTGAGGCCCAGAGGGATTAAGTAATTAGGAAGTCAGTGGAGCAGCTGGAATTAGAATGTGGGAAATTGAATTCCAGAGCCCAGCCCACGCAGCTGTCTTTGCAGATGGACAATTAAGACCCTTCGCTCTTCAGCTCCTCTCAGAATCACATTTAATTGACGATGTAAGACTGTTCTTGTTAGCATGCCTGTGGTCTCCACACTGTGATCTTCCGCCCTGAGTCACCTTATGTGAACTGTCAGCCGCATGCTTCAGCACGTGGGTATCTTCTGCTGCCCACACTTCGATCTAAACCGGCTTCTTTCCAACAGCAGAGGGGCAGGAAGTCCTTGCCTGAACCTTGAGCTGAACTTTCCAGGAAGGGCAGTCGAGGCATGAAGCTCAGTGGCCCACAAACCTCAGTCCCTGGGCTGGCCAGCTGGATGATCCTAAGCGCACGGTCTCACCTCTGTGCTCTGTAACACGGTGCCAATTGCATAGGAAGGTCACGGGCAGAACCTGCTGAGCACAGTGCCTGGGCGAGGTCTCTGTTTCAAGCCCCACGTGCAGTCATTTATGATAAGACCACCTGGCCATCTATTATCCCTTGGAAAAAAATGTACATTTAGCTCATTGCCACTTTGCGGGGTTCACCGGAGTGAATGTGAAAGAGACGAGGAGCAGGGACGCCTCTCAGGAAGCTCAGGGGAACCAAGGGCAATCTGAGAACAACTGCACCACAGACAGAGGCAGCTACTTTTCCATATGTAAAGAGCACTAACAAATCAATAAGAAGAGATTCTTTAGGAAGTCCAATATAAAAGTGGGCAAAGGGTATGACCAATAGGAAAGCCAATACAAGGGGCCCCTAAAAGTAGAAATAGACGTTCCTCTTTGCTCATAACGAAAGGAAGGAAGTCTGAGCATCGCCATTGGCAGGGCTTGTGAAGAATGATACTGATAGGTGGAGAGGACGCAGGATAGTGGTGCTCCCATAGGCCACCCGTGAGGGTGTTGACTGTGCACTCCACGTGGAATGGAGGCTCGCGAAAGACTTTAACACACATGTTGCTGCAGCAGTTCCACTGTTAGGAATTCACACCCATATTTGCAGGTGAAGGGGAGCCTGGGGCAGGGAATGGTGTTCTAAGCAGAAGGAACAGCATATGTGTGCACGCGCACATGTGTGCGCGCGTATGAGTGTGCGTGCATGTGCAGGCTGTGGTGGAAAGGAGGTGACTTGATGGACAGCCTGACACTTCCGTGTAGCTGCATCACAGTGGCAGCAGCTAGGGGTTGCCATCTTCTCTGAGGAGTCTGTGGGGATGAGGGCCAAATGGGGACCCAGGAGCCCTGGGAGAGAAGGGAGGGCTGAAGGGAGAGGACAGGCTGGGGATGTGGCTGAGCTGAAGGAGGGTCTGGCTGGGACTGAGCCCCACACACCCTGAGTGACTCTGGAGGTGGACTTGCTTACATTCTATACCCTGGCAGCAGCATCTCAAACCTCAAAAACAGCCGCTGGAAGTAGCTGATGTCCTCTGTTAGACCAGAGTCATGCCTCAGGGGAAGTGGTGGGGAGGGGCGTGGGCCTGTCCTCTCCTCACCCAGGTGGGCTGTACGGTGGGCTTCTAGGGCATCTGCGCCAGCTGCTGAGTAGATGAGGCACTGAGCTAGTGGGACAGGTGGTGGGACAGGTGAATGCTGGCATTGTTACTAGGCACTGCATTTGGGGAGAGGGGACTCTGGGGACTAAAATGACAGTTGAAAGCATGTGTCTTGGCAGGAGGAGGTTATGGGCTTCTAAGAATCAGATACTTTCAGGGCTGGAAGCAAATCTAGGTGACCCCAAGCCAATGCTACTCCCACAGCACCCGGCTCATTGTTGGATACCTCTGGTGATGGGGAGCTCACTACCTCTAAGGCATTCCATTCCTGCTGAACACCCTTCAGTGGACCCTCCATTGCCCTTGACAGAAAGTTCAATGCCCCCTGTGGCCCTCATGGCCCCATGACTGAGCCCTGCCAACCTCCTGGCCTCTCCACCCCTTGTCCTTCACCCTCTCTCGCCAGCCCCATTGGCCTTCTCTCTGGTCATGAGCGCATGCAAGTTCCTCTCCCTGTGTCCTTCCTCCGCCTTCCTCCTTGTTCAAGTTTTAGTCACTTATCACCTTTCACACCACCCAGCCCAGGCTAGATGCCCTGGGACCTACTGGGTGGAGCAGCCGCTTATAATGAATTGCTCATTTTAGGTTTAATAGTCCAATTTGACTCTGATGTCCCTGAGGCCAGGGGCAGCCTCCCTGTTCCTGTATTGGCGGGGCCTTACACCAACGAGGGGCATCCACAGCACGTCACCCAACACGCGCTCTGTGTGTTGAAACTCAGGTGGGCACCGCTCTGCTAGACATTCTTCCTTGTACCCACCTCACCCAGCCGAGCAATGAGTCTGTCGCCATATTGTCCCACAGGTAAGGAAGGTGATGGCGACAGGCCCACATGGGGCCAGGGAGGAGACAGGAGACACGGTGCAAGAAGTAGCTGGCTCACTCCACAGGGACAATGATGAATTTTGTCGCTGTAGTCAGTATAGTGACAATAGAGTGCTCTTGGGGACACACAGAACGTCGAGGGGGAAGTAGACCCACCAAGTGGCCAGCTTACACTGGTGGAGGCAACTGAGAGTGGCTGCCCCTCTCCAGACTGTAGAGCTCATGCAGGTGACGTACAGGGCCACAGGGTTCAGGGTCAAGTCCAATCCCAGGCACCCCTTCACCCCTTCAGCACCTCTTAAGGCCAGTGATGTCACCATTCCCAACTCGCTGATAGGGACACAGGCTGAGCTTGTCCAGGTGACGGATAACAGGTCAGGCAGGTTGAAGCTAAGGTGGCCCCCAGGTCTGTCCAGTTCCTGGGTCGTGCCCTCCAGCTCTGCAGCACACAAAGCCATTGGATTCAGCCCCTTCCTGCTGGCCTGTGGGCACGAACGTGGCACCCCCTCCCCCTCAGCTGGGAGGCCGATATTCTCCGGGACACACCTTCCTCCCCCTCCCACTGTGCACATCACTTCCTGGGTCTCAGACAACTCCCCTGTATCAGAGTCTTTTGGAAACCATCGGGTTTAGGGAGCCATCACACTCACGACCCCCTGTAGGCTGACGGCAGGGCCCTCCTGTGCATCAGGCTGTCCACTGGCTTTGGAGGGGAGGGGGGGAGAGCACCTATCTTGGAAGTTTTGTCAGGGGTTCATTCTGGCTTCAAAGCTTTCATTAACATCGTTAACTTCCAGTGCATCCACATCCACGGATATTGCTTCTTGGGTCGCTTCTAACTGGCCCACAGCCCAGATGGTTTTGAAATCAAGGAAGCTGCTCTGTTTGCCTGGAGCTGGGTATTTTGAATCTGGAAATTATAGCTCCGGTCAGAACCATAAGCGAAACAGCTGGCCGCAGTGACCACCAGGCAAGGCAGCAGAAGAAAGTTTCTGCTGATAACTTCCTTTATTTTAAATAATTAATCCGATTACTGATCTCCATTCACTGTTGATTTTCGGAGGAGTGTACTTAAGTTAATTTTCTTCCCAGTTTTTATTCTTGGATTCAAAGTGGAGCCCCACACTGACAACTAATTTATTATGAGCTAGCCTGTGATTTTGTTCTAGTTAATCTGTCTCTAAATGATAACTTGCCACCACAAAGTACATGGTTGAAGATAAAAGCAGGGCTGAAATTAGACCAAAAGAAATGAGAAATAAAAAGGAGCTGTGGTTTCTCATCCCGCCCCCCCCCCCCCAAGCATAAATTGCCGAGTAAGGAGATTTTTAAAAGCCAGAAATTGCTGTGGTGTGAACCTGTGCTGGGGGCTGGAGCGTTGGCATGGGTGCAGCTGGCATCTCAGGGTTTTGCTGCTGGGGGTCCCTAACTGTACTTACCCACTCACGGCCAGACATTCACCAGAGGACATCCTCAGAGACAAGAAGGAGCGAGAACAAATGGGAAAAATCAACGTCCAAATTGGAAACTAGCTTGGGGTGCTGTTTTTCTTGGGGCCCCACTGTACCTTTGATTTCCTGATTGCTCAGAGCAAGAATAACAAAATCCATCCGACCTGGTGATTTTTTTAAAAATATTTTATTGATTTTTCACAGAGAGGAAGGGAGAGGGATAGAGAGTTAGAAACATCGATGAGAGAGAGACATCGATCAGCTGCCTCCTGCACATGCCCCACTGGGGATGTGCCCGCAACCAAGGTACATGCCCTTGACAGGAATCAAACCTGGGACCTCTCAGTCTCCAGGCCGATACTCTAGCCACTGAGCCATACTGGTCAGGGCTGACCTGGTGATTTTGACAGATTCATCGGAAAAGCTACCAGTTGAGTCTGATGAAGCCATACCAGTGGTTTTCAACCAAGAGTACCCCCCCAGGGGACATTTGGCTGTGTCTGGAGACCCTAATGGTTGTCATAACTGGGAGGTGTTGACATTGGCAGGTAGTAGGTAGAGA
This sequence comes from Corynorhinus townsendii, assembly GCA_026230045.1. Taxonomy (NCBI): domain Eukaryota; kingdom Metazoa; phylum Chordata; class Mammalia; order Chiroptera; family Vespertilionidae; genus Corynorhinus; species Corynorhinus townsendii. Next base: position 90,890,922 of record JAPDVU010000007.1, read on the forward strand.
CCATGGATGCTGCTAAGCATCCTACAGTGCATGGGGCAGCCTGCGGAGAGAATGGTGTGGACCACAAAAGTCAATAGTAATGAGGTTGAGCAACCTTGGTGTGTGCTCCCGTGTGTGTGTGTGTGTGTGTGTGTGTGTGTGTGTGTGTGTGTACTCATTGTGGATTCACTTGGTGGGGGCTGTTGGTATGTCCTCCACAACGTTTCTGGAACCTGGGACATGAAGCAGGCACGCCTCGGCTCAGGTACCTAAATTATGTACGTATCTGAGGATTAACTGGGTTCTGTTTCCTTTCACCAAAGCAACATGATCTTGTTGCCTGGTGATGCAGCCAGTGGGAAGAAGTACTTGTGAAGAAAGTGTTCAGTGGAAAACGGTGCCCGGCTTAGGGCAGGGAGCTGCCCAGGCAGCTTTAGTAGGGTCGGCGCCCTCCTAGCATCTTTGTCTGAACGCAGGGCCCACGGGCGCCTCCTCCCATTGGGTGCTCCCTCCCAGCTCCCCTCCTGGGGAATCTGTCTGACTCCCATGGCAAAAGGTCGCCAAGGAGCAGCACAGCAGGACTCCCTGAGAGCAAGCGCCATGCTAAACTTTCAGGGATTTTATTGGCATGATGAGAAGCTCCTGCCTGCCAAGGACAATAGCCATGTGCTGTGACCAAGCCTGCAGGTTTCTGGGGTCACCTGTCCGGCTGCTCAGACCGTCCCCTTCCCGTGGGAGGGAACAGGGAGGGAGGGGTGGGAGGGAGCAGGTAGGGAGGGGTGGGAGAGAGCATAAAGATGATGGTTCCTCCCTCTCCTGGTTCAGCTGTGCGCCCAGCCGTCCCCGCCACCCCCACCCCCCCGACTCCCTCCCCAGCCAGAGAACAGGGTGCTGTGCCCTCTGCACATTGCTGGGGATTCCTCTGCAGTGGAGGGCCCAGCGACCTCTCACCTCCAGCCCGTGGTAAATGCACCCTTTGGATGGATGAGTCTGTGACTCTCAAACTGCTCACACCCCGCCCTTGACTTCCTTCAGACCCTTTCATCTTCCCTCCATCTATCATGTTTAGAAGCTGGAGGTTGGGAAGAAGACCCATCGAGGGGCTCCTGCAGGCAGACCTGGCTTTGCTCCTTGACTGTAAAGGAGCAGAGAGTGCCCAGTGGGACCTGGGTATCTTCCTGTGGACCTGACAGCCCATGGCGCCTGGCTGCGCTGGCTGCATGCTCCCCTGGTGCCAGGCGCATGCTCCGTGCTTCCCCGTCCTCCTCTGTAGGCCTCACAATAAGCCTGGATAGAGGGGAGGGCTTTGTGAGCCCATTGGAGAGATGACAACATTAGGCCAAGAGCTGATGGCCATGCCAAGGCTGCACAGGTGGACAGAGCTGATCTGGGCTTTGGAGCCCAGTGGTCTGACTCCAGGGCCAGAATTCTTAACCCTTCACAGTGTGAGGGTGCTTGGGGTGAGCTGGGGATGGGCGCACTGCCATGACTATGGTGGTTGTCATTTTTGCCAGTGGTGGCACACCATGGTCCGTTGGCATTTGTAGAGTTTTGCCCATTCCCCATCCCCTAAGAAGCACCAGCAAACGAACGAGCAGTTAGTCCTGTCTCCTCTCCGGGGGGGTCCTGGGGTCCCTTGGCCACCCTCTCTCTCCCATCCCCCCACTAGCCTGGGCCCAGGGTCACTGCACCCTCCCCTAACTTCTCCCGGCTCTGCTTTAGGACACAGTCCTGAGCACCCACAGGTCCAGGATTCCGTGCTGCAGCTCTGCTGTCAACACCGGGGGTTTGTACCTTGCTGGGGGGTCTCAGTGGACCTGGATCCTCCTCATCTTCTTGGAGGTACCAGTCCCTCTGGTCCCCCCACCCCAGGGGCTACTCCTAGTGCCTGGAAGTCAAGACTCCAGGGGCACGGAGGGCAGAAGAGTGTACACTTGGCGCAATGACACCCCTCCCTCCCACAGGGCCCAGGAGGAACCTGGAGGTGCAGCAGGTGCCGGCCAGGTGAGGCTGGGGAAGGGCTAGCAGGAGGCAGCATCAGCCACGGGCCACAGACCCAGGCGGCAGACCCCTAGGACCCTCGGGAGTCAGACGGCGAGCTCCCTTCCGACCTCAGGCAGCGAGCCCGCTAGGAGGAAGGTGACACCTACCTCCCAAAAGCATCAGGACCCAAGCGTAGGGGAGCATGGCTGCGGGCATCCCGGGCATCCAGTCAGGGCTGGCAGGACGGCCTCGGCACCTCCACAGTGCTTGGAGGGAGGCGGGGCGCGGGGCTCCTGGGCCGCAGCGGACGCTGCCGCCCGCCCGGCTAGGGTCCTGCGAAGAAGTTGCAAGGGCCCTGCGCCCCCCTTGGCGCTCACCCTCCGGGCTGTTGATAGTTGTAAGTTGAGCTGCGCACTCATAGGTCCAACTTGCCAGAAGAGGTGGAGACAGCCTCCAGCGTTGCGCGCTCACCAGCGCGGTGCGCCCAGCCCTCTGGCATGGCTCCTCCTGCCATTCAGAACCCCCAGCTGACCCCTTTCCGTCCCCTGCCCCTCACCTCCCCCAAAGTCTTTGCAGTGGGCAAGACCTCCCTCAATTCCCCGCACTCCTTTCCGCAAAGTGCACCCAGGCATGCTGGTCCCTAGAAGGACAGGCAGGGGAAGCTCTTCTGAGCCCCGCTGGTCTCTGACCCTTGAAGTTTCTATTCAGATATTCTTGGAAAAGTCACTGGACTTGGAGCCCAGCTAGGGGCATAGGGAAAGGGGCCAAACTGGCGTCCAGCAGCCAGTGTGCTCTGTCATTAGCCTGCGGGTTCCAGCGAGCATCCAGGCCAAAGTGAGGCACCGACCAGGGCGGTTCCCCACCCTCCTGCCCCAACTCCTCCTCCTGCCACTACCTCCCAGTTTCCATCTGAGTCATTTTAGGGTGACAGCCCAGAGGCAGCTGGATGGAGGAGGACAGACAGCATGGCCCCAAACTAGTCACCTCTGCCCCCCACCCAGGTCCCGGAGCTCCCAAGCAGTTCCCAAGTGGCAGCAAGGCTTGAAGGAAGGTCCAAAGGAGGACGCCATGAGTTATTGGGTTTATGAATGAAGATGAGAGAGAATCACTTGGATTGGAAAACATTTAACTGGTTTGTTCCTGTCTACATGGGCCATCTGGGTAACTGAAGGGAAGCTGTGGTGGATGGGGCTGAGGCTGGAGACATGTAGATCTTGATGTCTGTTTTCATTGTGTTGCCATTAACTGAGAGAGGGGGAGAGAGAGAGAAAGTAAAAAAGCAGGTGGGGGGGGGGAGAGAGATAGAAAGTAAGGAAGATGAGAAAGAAGAGAGAGAGAACAGGAAAGGGAAAGTCAGAGAGAGAATAAGAGGAAAGAGATGGAGATGCCACTTGCTGAGGGCTTGGGGATGTGGGGACTGGCCTGAGCTCAGGGTGCCCAGGCAAGCTGCTAGCCAGTCCTCTGACAGGTTATAGATCCATCTGCCTGTGCTTGTGGGCTGCTTGCCTCTGAGGATTGGGAGACAGCACCCGACCTTCTGATCCTTATGAGAAGCTTGGGTGAGGCTCTCAGGGATCCAAGAACCCCAGCCCGAGGCCACTGGGCTGCCCTGAGCACTCCTTCCCAGGGAGCAGAAGAGCAGAGAGTGGGAATGGGGCCACAGCGTGATCTTCCACAAGTGGAAATGTGAGAGAAACGATCAATTTCCTTCCTGAAAATAACATTTCTTTCCTGGTCTCTAAGGGTTGCTGAGAACAGCATGAGACAGGAGGGGGCCTTGCTGAAGTAGCCCGGGGCCAGCTACCCCTGGCAGACGGTGGCTCCGTCCACATGTTAAGCTCTCAGGAAAGAGGCAACCTTTTGGGGCTGGGGAGGAGTTACACAGGGCGAATATAATTGCATAATCAGGACTATCTGTGGCAATTATGTGTCTTTAAATTTGCAAAGAGTGCGGTTACAGATAGTTTTAAAAATTGTGTCCATGACTAAGACGCACTCTCGGGATTCTGAATGAAGGGTATTGCTGGGCTGGCGGGGGGTGAGTATTCATGGTGTGGCATGGGGAGTGGGTGCTGCATTGACAGCCCAGGTGAGGTCATAGTTCGGTACTTTCAGCACTCAGTTACTGCTATCCACAGTGAGAAGGTCCTTACAAAGTCTGATGAATCGCTGTATTAACTTGTAAAAAGGAGGAATTGCTGATAATTATGGAGAAGTAGGAAGGATTGTTAGCCCCATTTTACAGAACCAGGAAACTGAGCCCAGAGAGGTTGGGCCACTGGCCCAAGGCCACACAGCTGGAAGGTGGCAGAATTCCCCAGGCCCCGCCTATGACCAAGATGCTCTGCTTCTCTATGGAGTGCCCTGTACCCCTGTGTTGTAGTTCCATTCCAAATCTGAAGATTTTATTGAAAAACTAGAAGCCCAATGCTCGAAGATTCGTGCTAGAATGGGCTTTCCTTTCCCTGGCTGCTGGCACTGCCTTTCCACTCTGGCCCAGCCCCTTTCCACCCAGGCCTGAGAGCTGCCTCTTTTGGCTCCAGCCCCACCTTCCCACACTGTCCAGAGGCCCTGAGAGACTGGGGGGGGGGGGGGGGCAGAATGCCTGCGTCGTTGCCATGGCAACAAGGCAAGCATCCCACCCACCCGTCACTCTGCAACTGTGTATGCAAATTAACTGCCATATTTGGTGGGTTAATTTGCATATCACTCCTGATTGGTTGGTGGCTTGGCAGAGGTACAGTCAATTTACATGTTTGTCTATTATTAGGTAAGATCCCATTTTAACTGGCTGATGCGGCTCAGTGGATTGAGCATCATTCCATGGACCAAGAGGCCCTGGGTTCGATTCCTAGTCAGGGCACATGCCAGGGTTGTGGGCTTGATCCCCAGTAGGGGTTGTGCAGAAGGCAGCCAATTGATGTGTCTCCTTTTTTGATGTTTCTATCTCTCTCTTCAATTAAAAAATTTTTTTTAAAAAAAGGAAAGAAAGGCCCATTCTATAGTAACAGCTTTTCTTCAAAGAGCTTTAAGAAGGACAAGGAAAAGCCCGCTAAGTCTTAGCTAAACCCTGCAGTTGAGACTGAGAGTTTCTAAAGGATGGACCCCGCCCCACCCATCATTGCACTCCTGGTGGAGCGACCCTGGGAAGAGTGGGCGAAGCGAGCTGGGGGTTGGAGGCCACCTGGTGCAGCTCGTCCTTCTCCAGGTGAGGGAATGGCAGCACAGGGCAGGGGGGCTACCTGTTCTGAGGCAACACAGATTTTACTCCAAAAACTTTAAAAAGCAAAGGAAATGAACAATCATGTTTGAACAAGACTCGTCTAGTCATAAGGAGAGCAAACAAAAGACAGAGAAGGAACCTAAGCTAAAAATTATTTATTGGCTTCAAACATATATTTATTTTTAACCAAAAAACCCTGAGACAGTTCTGTTTTGTTGTCCAGCCCTTGCATTTTGCTGGAGAAATACGCTTAGTTCCGGCCCTTCCTGCCTTCAGAACAGTCATGGAGGACATTTGAAATGGTGGTAATTACAAACTCATCTGGAGGAGAAGCAAATCCGTTCTTGAGCCCTGACCTGCTGGCCATGACTCATGTCCATGGGCATTGTGGCATCTTGGCCTCCAGAGCTGGGCTTTTCTGGGTTGTTAATCGCAGGCACCCTCCCCCATGGTCAGAGCTGCAGGGTAGGGGGGCACACAGAGCCAGCTTCTCTGGGGCCAGGCCCAGCCTGTGTGGAGGAGGTGGCTGGGAGCCAGATATGGGTGAGAGGGGAGGTCAGCCTTTCACCCTCTGCGTTTACCCCCCTCAAAGTTGGGGGTGGGTTTGTAGGCAATCGCTGCAGAACAGAGCCTCCTCCTCCCTCCCCACCAAACGCCCACCTTGTTCCTGTCCCTGTTAAATGCACATGAGAAGATAGCTTGCTCCAGGAAATGTTGCTATAAAATGGTTGGTTTCCTCTGCTAGTTATCAGGTGTCTGATCAAAGAAATTGTGCCCAGGCCTGGTTATCTAATAACCAAATAAATATCCAGGCTGGTTCCCAGGTGGGAAGGGTGGGCAGGGCTGCTCTGGATGAAGTTAGGGACAGGCCAGAGTGGGCTTGACCTCTCTTGGTGACAATTGCTGCCTGCAGAGCATCATGCTGGCCAGGGCAAAGTCAACCAGATTCTCTCTACCACCCCATGTTACAGATGGAGAAACTGAGGCAGGGAAACCATGTTCTTGCCTTCCAGAGAGCTTGTGGTCATGGGTAACTGACACACATTTGTCCCCTGTGTTAAGTCCCACAGTGTCAGTCTTGCTCTAAGTTACACCACTGTGCCTAGCACATGCCTTGTGTGTAATGGGACTCACTACATAGTTGCTGAATGAATGAATGAGCAAACAAGCTACACAGAATGAGCACTGGTTTTATGTCAGAAGACTTGTTCTCAAATCTAAGGCTACCAGTTAGCGACTCACCAGGGCTAGGGCTAAGGTGAGGCACCCAGGGCTCAGCTGGAAGGGGCTGTCACTCGCAGGCTCACACAGGTCCAGAGTGGGTGCATGAACATGAGTGCCCCTTTGGTTTCTTTCTAGGTAAAATGGGGGTGATTCCTCTGCATCTGCCATGTAGAATTAAGAAGACAGTGTCTGCAGAAGTGGGCACTGGGTGCAGGAATCAATGTTCTTAGGCCCTGAGACACATAGCTGGTGTGAGATTGAGCCTGGGTGAGAACCTGGTCTGGGGCTTAAAAGTCTGGCTTCTTGGCCTGACTCTAAACTGTCTGGGTCTTGAATGGCTTCTTGTGCACCTGCCTCGGGGGGAGGTAGGTTGTGAAAATACCCCACTAGTCCACTAGTCCTCACACCTGTCTCAGTCTTCTTGCTCCATCAGACTGTGTGTGTGTGTATCGGGGGGTGGGGTGGGGTAGGGCATTCAAGGGCTTACCCTATCATTTGGCATATAGGTGGTCAGTTTTGGGTGGATGAGTGGGTAGGTGGATGGATGGTAGGAGGATGGTTAGATGCATGGATGGATGTTGGGTAGATGAATGGATTGGGCAGATGGATGGATGGATAGGTAGATGAGTGGATGGATGGGTGATAGGAGAATGTACAGATGCATAGATGGGTGGGTGGATGGATGGATGAGTGGGTAGGTGGATGGATAGCAGGAGGATGGATAGATGTATGAATGGGTGTATGTATGTATGGATGGATGGATGAATGGGTAGATGGATATATAGATGTATGTATGGATAGGTAGATGAGTGGACAGGTAGATGGATAGGTGTGATGGTTAACATTTTAGTTGTCACAGTTGTTGTTCTGAGTGGTGCCCAAGCTGAATGGCTTGTTGACTTTATTCTCACATTTATTAGTTTATTAGTAAGATTTCATTAATGTATTAACTCACCCTAGATTACCAGTCCCCAGCTGTGGAAATGCATCATTGTTCCTATACTCGAGAGCACCACACAGATCGGCCAGGTGTTCCCATGTGGATAGCCACAGAGCCAGCATGGTGGCTGGGTGCTATGCTTGTTGCCAAGTGATGAACCAACACCTGTTATGTGGCCACCAGGCTTGTTTGCCTGGAAGGTTTGGGGTTAGTTTTCTTTTCAAATCTCAGGATCCCCTGCCCAGCCTTTCTGACGGATGCCAGGTCTGGCACTCTTTGGGTGTGTGACTTTGGGCCACCTCGCAGCCTTGTTGCTCATCTAAGAAACTGAGGCTTCTCAGATGGTTTGGGATAGGATCTTAGTAGGTAAAACTCTTATGGTGGGGCCTGTGGTGGGATGTACTTGTAAGACGGTAGCCATTCCCATTCCTGATGAGTCCTCTGAACACAGAGATGTGTGGCTCCTGGATGCCCCAGACCCCAAGCACCCAAAGATGTGTGGTATCCCAATGTGTACCCCTATCAACAGCCACCTTGGGTTATGTGCTGGTTCCTTCTGTCCACAGGTGCGATTTGGTGCATCCTCCAAGGAGCAGGTGAGCTACATTCAAGGTGACAGACAGAAAGCTGGGCTCAGCCCTCAGGTGTTGGAGCTGGGAGGCCTCAGGATCTGTCACTTTCAAATTCTCCCTTGGGGGCTGGCACACGACAGACACTATGATTTTCAGTGTGTGTAGCTAAGGCCACACATCAGACGTATGTGAGTGGATGCCTTTAGGAGGGAAAGAAGGGATGCGGGCCTGGGGGCTCAGGGGAAGGGATAAAAGATAAAATACAACAAAGGCAGGTCCTATCCAGATGGAGGTTATTAGCACACACAACCTCAGTAATAGCATTACAGCTTTCTGCATCTGAGGTCCAAAGAGTAAGAGGAACAAAAGGGAAGGGCCATTCCCAAACCTCCCTTCCCGAATATGGGGAAACTGAGGGACAGCAAGAGGAGAGATTGCTAAGGTAGTGGTTGGGTTTCACGGGTATGGGAATTCCTGACTCCTCCTTGTCCTTCCCTCATACCTTGGTGCCTGGACCCAAGGCTGTGGCACAGGTCCCGCCTTCTCCGATCTCAGCAGCAGGTCACCTTTTCGAAGCCATCAGCCTCCCTACCCATCCCCAACCTGGGTGGCAAGAAAAGGTAAACCTATTGTGATGATTCCTCCATTTTGAGAAGCTTTTGTTGGAGGAGAAAAATGAAATAAGAAAAGTTGGGGGACATGTGTGGCTTCAGACTATTGCTTTTTTTAAACAACAAAGGTTATTGTTACCCCCATTATGAAAATCAGTATATGCTCTAACACAGCATTTCAAAAGCACAAAGTTTGATTTCTCTCCCATGATTCAATTCACCATGCTCCTGATACGCTGTCTGGAGAGCACAAAGGAGGAAGAGTAAAAATGAAAGTCACGCGTAGTCCTACCTGTGGGACAAGCCTGCTGACGTTGGGGTGGAGGGCCCTTTCTCCATTTAGATGTACTGTTTCCAATCCATGGTCAAATGTAATAATGTCAGTGTCTGAAAAAACTAATTCCCCAACGTCGTCTTTTGGGTGAACTTCCCAGCCTTTAAGGAACTGTCGGGTTTGCACCCGACCTGGGGGAAGGAGGCAGAAGGACAGAAAGTGAAGTCATATTCTTTTTTTGGCCCAAATATCTTGCACATTGAATTTGCCTTCTGTTTCATTTGATTTGAGCCTTTTGCCAGCTGTTAGGCAGCTGTTTGTAAACTTCCCTTTGCTTCCGATTTCAGTCTGGAAGCAGCAAATAGATTTTAAATGAAAATACCTTAAAGGTATTGTTGTTTAGAGGTTTAAAAATCCATACCTTTTTAAACCTCCAGCATATAACCCCATGTGGAGCCCCCCTATCAACTGCCACATGGGGTTATGTGCTGGTTCCTTCTGTCCACAGGTGAGGTTTGATGCATCGTCCAAGGAGCAGGTGAGCTACATTCAAGGTGAACAGCCAGAAGTCTGGGGCGGGAGAGCTTATGGGTGCTCAGGGCACAACCCACGCAGAAGACCTTGCTCATTTTTTCTTTCCTTCTTCTTTCCCCCCAATTTACAATTAACATTCAGGGTTTAGTCTCCACCCTCCCTCTTGAAATGGAATTTTTATCTCTCGATTCACGCTCCCAGATAAAATCCCTGTTTATCCAGTTGCATGAATAATTGATAAGCTCCTTCAGACTTGCCAGGAGCAACTTAGCAGTCTCGCCTTGCGCCTGGAACCCTGGCAATTTCCAGAGCACCCACCAGAGACCTTTACACGGTTTCTGCTTGGAGTCCACCAACTTTCTGTCTCAGGGCGGGGGGGTTAGCTCTTGATCCAGATTCGAGAGTAACAGATTAGGTGCCCCGTGTTCCAGGGTTGGGGATGCGGGGAGGGGGAGGGGCATGTCTGCGTCCACTTAGATTTTCTGACAGGTGTGGATTCTGTCGGGAGCCTGCCGTCTGGGGTTTCAGAGTTCATGGCATTAATTAACTCTAGTCTGTTCCCTGATAGTTTAAACCAGACCCAAGATGGGAAGCCTTTTTCTTTCCTACATATTTAATGGACTTAATGAGATAACAATGAGAACCTGTGTTTGGGCTCTTTAATTCATTTGGCTCCCTGGTCGTGTTTATATGATAAAAGTGGTAGTGTGTTATTTATGTGCTTAGCTGGGGTTTATCCTTTTTAAACAGGTCTGGACAGCTAGCTGTTATACTTGGCTCATGCGAGCAAAAAAAAAAAAAAAAAGGAATTTGTGGACTGCCCTGCAGAATGTCCCAGTTCTTCCAGGCCAAGGTGAGCATGACCTGGGGGGTGCTGAGGGCGAAGCACCCCTAAGAGAAGGGGTAACGAGCTATGGCCTGCACTTGGGGTTGGTGAGGCTGTGCCTGTGCTTTGTGGCTGGAGGGTCCCCATCCTGAAACCTGTGGAGAGGAGCACCTCTGCTATGCGGAGCGGGGCTTTGCTTTAAGCCCCTCACATTTATCAGCCACAGACATCCATTCAGGCTTCTCTTTCATGTGCAGGAGGGGAGAGAACATGAATTGGAAGTTGATTGTTTTTTTTCTGCTGGTTCCCCCAAAGCTCCAGGAAACGAGAAACATGCCATCACATTCAGCAATTGAGTGAAAGAAACTACAGCCAGATGGGCCACCAAAGGCTGAGCATCTGGGGGAGGACAGCCAACCAGTGGACAGAAAGGAGCCTTGGTGACATCGGTGGTGAGTGACCCGCTCCTCCTGTCACATTCTCAAGCCACGTTTGTCATGGCTCGGACGTTGGTGCCTGCTGGCTACAGGGAGAGGGGAACAGAAAGGGTTTCTGGGATGACATGGTCCAGACCACAGCCTTGTCCAGGAGGGCAAGCTGGGGATGTTTGTGTCTCATGACTGGCCCCCTGCAGACCCAGAGCATCCTCTGGTCCCAAGGTGGTGTGCGGTGGCCCTCCCCTGCCCCCCACCTAAGCCCACAGACTCCTGCCATGCCCAGGGCTGTGCAGTTCATTGGAAGGACAGTGGGGCCGACGCTCTGTACTTGACAAAAATGCCATGGTGGGGGGTGGGGGGACACGGTGGACAATGCCCCTGGACATCTCCTTGGAGTGGACCAGGTAAGGGCTGCAGGTGCTGTGGCCTCTGCTGGTGGGCCATGCGCCATCATGCCGCAGGCTGGCTTCAGAATCATGCTGGTCAGAGCACACTAATAGGTCTTTAGGATGTTGTGAGTAAATGGGAAGATGCGTGCAAAGCCACAAGCCGGGAGCTTGGCACAAAGTGAGCATTGGGTAATGTTGGCTTTCGGTGACAGTGACCATGATGATGACGAGGAGGAGGAGGAGGCAGGATATTAGAAATCAGGAGTCCTGGCTCCAGCCCAGCCAAACCACTGACCACTGGTGTGGCCTCGGCAAGTCCCTGTCTCCCTCTGGACGCAGACTGTTCATTTATAAACCACCCATGTGCATTGGAGGGAGGTGAGAAGTGCAAAGAGCGGCTTGTGATCATGAGAAATTGATACCCTACCAACCTCCAGTCCCCTGGGGTGCAGAGTTCCTCCCTCTCTTTCTTTTAATTCCAACATACCTGGTACAGAGAACTGGCAGAAACAGGAGTGCAGAACCCCTTGGCTTTGATCATTCATTCAGTAGACACTGGTTGGGAGGGGTGGGGAGGAGCCCCATGTGGGAATGGAGTGAAGATTTGGGCTTTTCTCTGAGCATCACATCAATTCGAAAGTCTGTTCTGGTCCTTCGAGTCTCTGAAGGTTTCTGTTTCCAAAAGTCTGCAGAGAAAGTGCAGATTTTCTATCAAGGAGTGAAGGAAGGTTAACACTCTGCCAGGCGGTGCTGTTCTCAGCTGTGTGGGCAGCAGAATGAAGAGGCGGCCCAAGGAAGGGCTGCAGCGTCCATGCTGCAGTGGGGGACAGGGAGGCCGTGAGAAGGCCTTCTGTTCTCCATTTAATTCTCATTGCAACTTTGTTCGAAATTAACTGACCCTGCAGTGTAGTTTGTTTCTGGATGTTCTGTGTTGCTCCAGGGGCCTGCTTGTCTGCCCTTTATCCAGCACCACACTGTCGGAATTGCAGGGACTTCAGTCAGTCTGGGAGTCCTGTAGACTAGGATTTGATCCTTTTCAAAATGTGTTTTTTTATTCTAACTTTATTCTTCTTTTTTTAAAATTGTTTTGGTTTCTTTTTCTTTCACCTTTTTATATAAGTTTTAGAATCAATTTGCTAGTTTCCACTCAAAATCCTGCTCACATTTTTATTGGAATTGTGTTGGCTGCACAGATCAGGTTTAGAGAAATTGACATCTTAATCTTGTCCAGTCTGTCAACATGGCACATCGCTCCATTTATCTAGGCCTTTGATTCCTTCATCACTGCTCTTTGAATTCCAGCATAGAGAGTTTGCCTGTATTTTGTGAGGTTTATACCTAAATAGTCAAAGTTTTGGAGCTATTGTAAATGGTACCTTAAAATATTTTAATTTTGAATTATTCATTGCTAGTACATAAAAATACAATTAATTTTTGTATATGTGCTTTGTATCCTGTGACCTCATTAAACTCACTTTTTAGTTCTAATAGCTTTTTTACAGATTCTTTGGAATTTTTTGTAGACAATCATGTAATCTATGAATAGAGGCAGCTTTGTTTCTTCCTTTCCAATGTGGATGCTTATTCCCTCCTTGACTTATTACACTAGCACAACATTGACTAGATGTGACCAGCCCATATCCTGGCCTTGTTCTTGATCTTCAGGGTAAAGCATCCAGTCTGTAACCATTATGAATGAGGGCAGTTGTAGGTGTTTTATATATTCCCTTTATGAGATTAGGTGTCCATTTAGTCCTTACTTACTGATAGTGTTTTTTAAATCATGGATGTATGTTCATAAAATGAGTTTCCTGCATCTCTTTGTGATGATCATTTGGTTTTTCGTTAGTTTGCTGAATAACATCAATTTTTTGAAAGTTGAACCATCCTTTCATTACAGGATAAATTTCACTTGGCTGTGATGAATTATTCTTTCTATACATTGTTGGATTTTATTTTTCTTGTATTGTTAAGGATTTTGTATTCATTAAGGTTATTGGTCTATAGTTTTCTTTTAAAAATATATTGTTGTTATTTTATTATTAATTATTATGATTATTATTTAATCCTCACCTGAGGATATGTTTTTATTGATTTGAGAGAAAGAGAGAGAAACATTAATCTGTTACCTCCCATACTCATCCCTACTGTGATTGAACCTGCAACCTAGGTATGTACCCTGACTGGTAACAGAACCCACAACCTTTCGGTGTACTGAATGACACTCCAATCAACTGAGCCACCAGCCAGGGCTAGTTTTCTTTGGTTGTAATGTCTTTGTCTGATTTTTGCATCATGATAATGCTGGTCAGATAAAACGGATTGGCAAGTGTTCCTTCCTCTTGTATTCCAGGAAAATATGTGTAATATTGGTATTATTTATTCATTAAATATTTGGTAGAAGACATCTTTTAAGACATCTGGACCTGGTATTTTCTCTTTGGGGAGGTTTTTTTTTTTATTTTATTTTTATTTATTTTTGGGGGGGAGGTTTTAACTGCACATTTAATATCATTAATAATTAAATTTATTCAGGTCTTTTTTTTTTTTTTTTTAGTCAGCTTTGACAGTTTGTGTTTACCAAGGAATTTCTCTATTTCATCTAAGTTGTCAAATTTGGGGACATAGAATTTATTGTAATATTTATTTATTATATTTTAATCTTCAAAATGTAACGTCCAATCTTTCCTTCCTGCTATTGATACTTTCTGTTGTTTTTATTGTTAGAGATTTATCAGCTTTATTTTTTTTTCAAAGAAGCAGCTTTGGGTTTTATTTATCTTCTCTATTATTTTTCTGTTCTCAATTTCAGCAATTTCTATTCTTTATTATTTCCCATCCTTTTGTTCGTGATTCTATTTTATCTTCACTATTGATTTACTATTTATATCTCTTTAAAAATTTTTAGTGGGTGCCGTAGATTTTGCGATATGAATCTTTAATTGTGCACCATACGCATCCGTAGACGCAAGCAGCAGACCTTCCCCACATGCCATGTGTGTCCATAAAAAAAAAAAATGTTTTCCCTAAGTGGCAGCCCTGACCAACTTTAAAATCATTTTTTGTGAGAATTTTCATCTGAAAATATTCAAGAACACCTGAATTGTGAGTAATATATTTATTTATATAATATTCATTGCAAATTGATTTTTTAATTGAATTTGAAATATCGTGGTGTGTGGGGATGATTTCTGTTTTGGATGCATGGCAGTTAACTAGTTAAAATTCTAACTTCAAATAAAATGATATTGCTTCATGTGTGGTCTAAAAACTTATAAGATGCTAACAGTTCTTCCATCCACTACTTTGTGCCATTGGTGTTATATATTTTACTAGAGGCCCAGTGCATGAAATTTGTGCACTCAGCGGGGTTGGGGGGGTGTCCCTCAGCCTGGATTTTGAGAGGGTGCAGGCCAGTCCGAGGGACCCCACTGTTGCATGATCGGGGCCAGGAAGGGACGTGGGAGGTTGGCCAGCTGGGGAGGGACCGTGGAAGGGCTCTAGAGCATGTCTGGCCCATCTTGCACAGTCCCAATTGGCCGGACCCCAGCAGCAAGCTAACCTACCAGTTGGAGGGTCTGCCCCCTGGTGGTCAGTGCACGTCATAGTGAGCAGTTGAGCAGCTTTAGCATATCGTTAGCATATTATGCTTTGATTTGTTGAATGGATGACCAGATGACCAGGCACTTAGCATATTAGGCTTTTTTTATATAAGATTTTTGCATATGTGCTATGAGCATGCAATAGCGTGCCACTATATTTTAAAAAGTAATTTATCTTTAGAACAAGAGTTGGCAGACATATTTTTGAACAGAGTCAGATAGAAAATATTTAGGTTTTGTAGGCCATATGGTTTTTTTCACAACATCTCAACTCTGCCCTTCTAGTATGAAAGCAGCCATAGTCAATACGTAAATGAGTTTTATAAATTCAACTTTAGTTACAAAAAATAGGCAGTAGAGTACATGGCCCACAGGCTGGGGATAAATTTGGGTTGATTGTTTTTCCCTTTTTAGTAGTCTAAGATATTATTTCTGCTGTCTTCCAGCTTGCCTAGTGTCTGATGAGAAGTCCCATATAACTCTTATTTTTGTTCCTCTGTATGTAATACATTTCCCCCCTTTGCCTACCTTTGATTGTCTTCTTGCCTTTAGTTTATAGCAGTTTGGGTATAATATGTTTGGATTTTGTTTAATCTATCCTATTTGGTGTTCTCTGAGCTTCTTGGATCTGTGGTTTGATGTCTGTCATTAGTTTTGAAAAATGCTTTTCATATAATATTAATTATTTTAATTATTTATTTTAAAATATTAACATCAAAAGACAGAAACAGCAGATTAAAAATGGAGGCAAAGTAAGTGGATGCTGCTCAAACATGCTCCCAGGAACAAACTGGAATTACAACTAAAATACAGGAAAACTTTCCTGAATAATTGGCGGAAGACTCGCAGGAGAGAACCCTGATACCTGAGGACCAAAAATGGAGACTGCATAGAGACTAGTAGGAGGGGCAAAGGTGCAAAAGGGCTGGCCAGGTGCCCACAGATAGCAAATAAAGTTCCAAGAGATATCTCAGCTGTGGGGGGTTGCCACTGAGAACTCTTGGATCTAATTCCCAAGCTGGGCCCTCAGCAGAGAGCACCAGAACTGAGAAGGGTACCCACATAACACCTGGCTGTGAAAAGCAATGGGGTTGCTGTCTGCCAGGGAGTGATGGGTACCCTCTTAAAGTGCCAACACACAAAATTCCCAGTGGAGCCACTGACCTTGTGGTCTGGAAGAGGGAGGACGAAATGGACTGGAGCTGTGTGAGCAGAAGCCAGGATTGGAGACTCAGGGACTAGAGCTTAGAAGGCAGACACCACCAGTTTCTTGGGCTGAGTATTCCCTAATGCAGCGAAGGACCTCTTTCTGAAACAGACATTTGCCTTGCCTGGGGGGTAGACAGTTGACCCACCTTATTGTAAAACACTTTGCCCTGAGGCCACGTAAAAAAATTAAAAATAACAATTAGACTCCAGGCAGAAGCAACTGCCCCTCCCTGTTGAAAAACACTCTCTATACACCTAAGGATGATTGCCTGGGGCAATTAAAGTGGGAATCTTATCAGTCTGCAGGCAGAAGTGGTCTCTGATGGCTTTGAGTCTTTGCCTGATTTAATTAGTCAGGACTAGCTTTTGACACTGTCCTACAGTAGAGATTGAGAGACATAGAAGATCTACCTAATACATAGTCACAAACCTAAACAGACAACCAAAATAAGGAGACAAAAAAAAAAAAAAAAAAAAAAAAAACAACCCCCAAATGAAAGAACAGGAGAATTCTCCAGAAGAAGAGATAAATGAAGCAGAGATTAAAAATTTATCTGAAACAGAGTTCAGAGTAATGATGGTTAAGATGCTAAACAGCATGAAAAAAGATAGAGTAACCATAAAAATGAACAGAAATAAAGAATGACATAATCATACACAGCAGATTAGGAGAGCTGAGGATTGAATTAGTGAATTAGAAGACAGGGTTGAAAAAAATCACTCAATCAGGGAACTGAAAAGAAAAAACAATTAAAAAACAAAAGGACAGCTTAAGGGAACTGTGAAATATAACAATATTTGAATAGTTGAGTGTGCCAGAAGAGGCAGAAAGGGAGAAAGGGAGAGAGAACATTTTTGAAAAAATGATGGCTGTAAACTTCCCTAACCTGGTAAAGGAAAACATCACACAAGTCCAGGAGGCACAGAGAACCCCAAGCAGAAGAACCCAAACAGGTCCTTGTCCAAACACATCATAATTAAAATACCAAAACTTAAAAACAAAGAGAGACTTAAAGGCAGCAAGAGAAAAGCAAACTGTTACTTATAAAGGACCTCCCATAAGACTGACACCTGATTTCTCATCAGAAACTCTACAGGCCAGAAGGAAATGGCATGATGTACTCAAGGTAATGGAAAGCAAGGATCTGAAACCAAGGTTACTATATCCAGCAAGGCTATCATTCAAAATAGACAGTCAAATAAAGAGCTTCCCGGACCAAAAAGAAAAGGCTAAAGGAATATATCATCACCAAGCCAGCCAGCATTACAAGAAATGCTAAAGGGACTGCTGTAATGAGAAGAAGAAACAGAGAGAGAAAACTAGGCATACAGAATTAAAATGGCAATAAATAAGTACCTATCAATACTAACCCTAAATGTAAATGGATTAAATGCTCCACAAAAGGGCAAAGAGTAGCTGAATGGATACAAAAACATAATCCAACTATATATTGTCTACTAGAGACCCAGCTCAGAACAAAAGACACACACAGGATGAGAGTGAAGGGCTAGAAAATTTTTTAAATGCAAATAGAAAAGAAAAAAGAAAGCTGGAGTAGCAATACTCATATCCGACAAAACAGACTTCAAAATGAAGGCCATCACAAGAGACAACAAAGGTCACTACATAATACAAAGGGCCTGATCAAAGAAGAGAATATAACCCTGGTAAACATATATGACCCAATATAGGAGCACCTATTGTTGTCTATCTCTCTGTTAGAGGAGTTTAACAGAGAACTAGACAACAATACAGTCATAGTAAGGGACTTTAACAACCCGCTGACTTCACTGCATAGATCTCCCAGACAAAACGTAACATGGAAACAGTGACTCTAAAAGGCAGACTGGATCAGAAGGATTTAATTGATATTTAGCAATATTTCACCCCAAAACTGCAGAATATGCATTCTTCTCAAGTGCACATGGATCATTCACAAAGATAGACCACATGTTAGGACACAAAACAAGTCTCTACAAGTTAAAGAAGATTGAAATCATATTAAACATCTTCTCGGATCACAGTGGAATGGAATTAGAAATCAACTACAATAAAAATACCCAAAAACATTCAAACACATGGGCACTAAATAGAACGTTATTAAACAATGAACAGGTTACCAACGAGATCAAAAAAGAAATAAAAAAAATTCCTAAAAACAAAGGAAAATGAACACACAACAACCCAAAATCTCTAGGACACAGCAAAAGCAGTCCTGAGAGGGAAGTTCATAGCACTACAGGCCTACCACAAAAAAACAAGAAAAATCAACAATACACTATTGAACCCTACAAGTTAAAAAAAACAAGCAAGAGAACAACAAAAAACGCCCAAAGTAAGTAGAAGGAATGAAATAAAAAAGATTAGAGTAGAAATAAATAATACAGAGACTAAAAAGAACAACAACAATACAAAAAAAAATCAATGAAATTAACAGCTGGTTCTTTGAAAGAATAAACAAAATTGATGACTCATTACCCAGACTCTTCAAGAAACAAAGAGAGAGGATCCAAGTAAACAAAATCAGAAATGAAAGTAGAGAAGTAACCATGGACAGCACAGAAATGCAAAGTATTATAAGGAAATACTATGAACAACTATATGCCAACAAGCTGGACAATGTGGATGATATGGACAAATTCACACAAAAATACCATCTCCCAAAACTGAATCAGGAAGAATAAAAAGACTCTGAGCAAACAAAAGCCCAGGTCCGGACGGCTTCACAGGGGAGTTTTACCAAACATTCAAAGAAGAAATAACAACTATACTCTTCAAACTATTTTAGAAAATCCAAGAGGAAGGAACACTTCCAAGCTCTTTTTATGAGGCCAGCATTACCCTAATTCCAAAACCACATAAAGACACTACAAAGAAAGAGAATTGCAGGCCAATATCCCTGATTAACATAGATGCTAAAATCCTCAACAAAATATTAGCAAATCACATCCAGTAATATATTAAAAAGATCATACACCATGACCAAGTGGGATTTATTTTGGGGATGCAAGGCTGGTATATTTGCAAATCAAGAAACATGATACAGCCCTAGCTGGTTTGGCTCAGTGGATACAGCATCAGCCTATGGATTGAAGGGTCCTGGGTTCGATTCCAGTCAAGGCCACGTGCCCAGATTGCAGGCTCCATCCTCAGTAGGGGACATGCAGGAGGCAGCCAATCAATGATTCTCTTTCATAATTGCTGTTTCTATCTCTCCCTCTCCTTTCCTCTCTGAAATCAATCCTATATAATAAAAGGGTAATATGCAAATTGACCCTAATGGCAGAACAACCAGAACAACCACTGAACCAGTCACTATGAGATGCACTGACCACTTCTTGGTTCCTTTCCCCGGCTGGCAGGCTCCAGTCACCTGATGGCCACCTACAGTGAGGGCAGGGCCAGGTAGTGGGCAAGAACAGCCAACCTCTCGATCTCGTCCCCTAGCTGTCAGGCACCAATCACCTGATGGTGAACGGGGAACCAGGGGTAGGTGGCAGCAGGGGACATAGCTGGCTGAGGGCAGCTAGGGAAGATGGCCCTGATCGCAGGCCAGGCCTAGGGACCATACCCACGTATGGATTTCATGTGCCAGGCCTCTAGTAAAAATATATTAAGAATAAAATAGAGAATCCAAGATGGCGGCGTAGGTAAACACCTAAACTGCTGCCTCGCGCAACAATTTCAAAAATTCAACTAAAAGACAAAACGTCTATCACCCAGAACCACGGGAAAGCTGGCTGAGTGGAAGTTCTACAACTAGAAGGAAAGAGAAAAGAGCATCGAGACGTGCCCGAGCGCTGAAAAGCTGAGGTACGGAGGTGCGTGATCCGGGCTGGCGGCGGGTGTTGCTTTTTTCAACCCAAAGGGAGACAAACCCCTGATTACTCTGAAATCCAGTTTCTGGGGAGACACGGGGGACCCAAACTCCTACGGGGAGAAGCTGGACTGTCTGCCAGTGAGGGGGGCTTACTTGCAGAGCTGCGCGCAGGAATAATTGTTTACGGCACTGGGGCACGGGACTCCGGGACGCCCTTGGGGACACAGAGCCAGCTAACTAGCAGCCATTGCTGTTTGCCACGCCCTAGCCTAGTGACACCCTGAGACCCCGCCCTGCACAACCTACAAACCCACCCAAGCTCCAAGCAGCAGCGTTAGCAGAAGAAAGCCCCGCCCTATCGCAGCTTAACTTAGCAAACTTGCAGCCTGGGTCAGACAGCTCCAAAACCTCCAAACCCCAAGCAAAGAGGAGAAAACTGTAGCTCTCACTGTAGCTCCTGCTGGATGGGCTCAGACAGTAGCTGACCTGCACCCCATTGGAGATCCAGAAGCCAGTGTACCTAGTGGTCAGAGTGAGACACCAGATTTCAACTCCTCACATCCATAAGTGACACATTCAAAGGCAGACTCAGTGAGCACCAAAGCCCCACTGAAACAAGTCCTGCCCCTAAGTGTGTCTTCAGCGCAGCAGTTCTTCCATTATAGACACAGTGAGTGCTCACAGCTAATTGGCCTGGAGGTCAATTCCTCCCAGTATACCAACAGCAATTAAGGCTTTAACTGCACCAAGTCTTTGCACTCAGCCCACAAAGGGGTGTACCAAGAGTGTCCACATCAGGTGATTGGGGAGGCTGAGCTACTGCCCCCTATAGGTCACCTACCACACAAAGCTACTCCATCAACACAGGGAAGCAGCCAAAATGAGGAGACAAAGAAACATGTCACGAATGAAAGAAATGGAGGAAAGCAAGCTACTGGACGACATAGAGTTCAGAACCACATTTATAAGGTTACTCAAGAATCTTCTTAAAACCGCTGAGAAACTTGATGAGACCTTCAAGGAGCTTAATGAGAATGCCAAAAAAATGGAAAAGGATCAGTCAGAAATGAAGCATACACTGTCTGAAATAAAGAATATACAGAAACTCAACTGTAGATCAACATACCCCAAGAATCAAACCAAAGATCTGAAATATGTGGAAACAAAAAACATCCAACCAGAAAAACAAAAAGAAAAAAGAATCCAAAAATATGAAGATAGTGTAAGGAGCCTCTGGGACAACTTTAAGCGAACCAACATCCGAATTTTTGGGGTGCCAGAAGAAGGGAGAGAGCAAAATATTGAAAACCTATTAGAAGAAATAATGACAGAAAACTTTCCCTGCCTGGTGAAAGAAATAGATGTACAAGTCCAGGAAGCGCACAGAACCCCATACAAGAGGAATCCAAAGAGGACCACACCAAGACACATCATAATTAAAATGCCAAGGGCAAAAGACAAAGAGAGAATATTGGAAGCAGCAAGAGAAAAACAGTTAATTACCTACAAGGGAGTACCCATACGACTGTCAGCTGATTTCTCAACAGAAACTATGCAGGCCAGAAGGGAGTGGCAAGAAATATTCAAAGTGATGAACAGCAAGAACCTACAACCAAGATTACTCTACCCAGCAAAGCTATCATTCAGAGTTGAAGGTCAAATAAAGAGCTTCACAGACAAGAAAAAGCTAAAGGAGTTCATCACCACCAAACCAGGATTACATGAAATGCTGAAAGGTATTCTTTAAGGAGAGGAAGAAGAAGAAAAAGGTAAAGATAAAAATTATGAACAACAAAATGACATCAAATACATACCTACCAACAAGTGAATCTAAAAATCAAGTGAATAAAAAATCTGAAGAACAGAATGGACTGGTGAATATAATAGAATCAGGGACATAGAAAGGGAGTGAACTGACGATTCTCAGGGGAAGCAGGTGTGAGGGGTGCGGGAAGAGCTTGGACAAAAATCTTACTCCTATGGATGAAGACAGTGGCGGGGGTAAGGGCATGGGGTGGGGTGGGGAATCAGGTGGAGGGGAGCTATGGAGGAAAAAATACAGGAACACCTGTAATAATCTGAACAATAAAGATTTATTTAAAAAAAAAAAAAAGAATAAAATAAAATAAACATGATACACCACATAAACAAATTGAATGACAAAATTTACATGATCATATCAATAGATGCAGAAAAGCATTTGATGAAATCCAATACCCATTTTTGATAAAAACTCTTCAGCAAGGGGGCATATCTCAACATGATCAAGGACATATATGACAAACCTAGAGGGAACATCATACTCAGTGGGCAAAAACTAAAATCATTGCCCCTAAGAACAGGGACAAGACAGCGATGGCCACGTTCACCACTCTTATTCAACATAGCACTGGAAGTCTTAGCCACAGCAATCAGACAAGTAGAAGAAATAAAAGTCATCCAAATTGGAAAGGAAGAAGTAAAAGTCTCATTATTTGCAGATGACATGATAATGTACATAGAAAACCCTAAAGACTCCACCAAAATCTACTAGATTTAATAAAGGAATTTGGCAATGTAGCAGAATATAAAATCAACACCCCAAAACCAACAGCTTTTTAATATACCAATAATGAATTCTCAGTAACAGAAACTAAACAAACAATTCCATTTACCATTGCAACAACAACAAAAAAATTAAAATACTTAGGAATAAACTTAAGCAAGGAGGCAAAAGAATGGTACTCAGAAAACTACAGGATGTTGAAAAAAAGATAGAAGAAGATATGAACAAGTGGAAGAATATATCGTGTTCATGGATTGGTAGAATCAACATCATTAAATTGTCCATACTATCCAAAGCAATCTACAGATTCAATGCACTCCCCATTAAAATAACAATGGAATATTTCACAGAGCTAGAACAAATACTCCAAAAATTTATATGTATCCCCAAATAGCAGCAGCAATTTTGAGAAAGAAAAACAAAGTTAGAGGAATCACAATGGCAGATTTCAAGTTATACTACAAAGCCACTGTAATCAAAACAGCCTGGCACTGGCACAAGAACAGGCATACAGATCATGGAACAGAACAGAGAACCCAGAAATTGACCCAATCCATTACACTCAATTAATATTTGACAAAGGAGGTAAGATCATACAATGGAGTTAAGACAGTTTTTTTAATAAATGGTATTGGGTAAGTTTGACAGATACATGTAGACCACCAAATTACACCATACATAAAAATAAACTAAAAATGGATAAAAGACTTAAATGTAAGATAGAAAAACATAAAAGCCCTAGAAGAAACCATAGGCAGCAAAATCTCAGACATCTCTCATAGCAATATGTTTAGGGATACATCTCCTAGGGCAGTGGTTGGCAAACTCGCGAGCCGCAGTTTGCCGACCACTGTCTAGGGCAAAGGAAACTAAGTAGAAAATAAACAAGTTGGACTACATAAAAATAAAAAACTTCTGCACAGCAAAAGAAACCATCAACAAAACAAAAAGAGAACCCACTGCATGGAAGAACATATTTTGCAATGAAACATCTGATAAAGGGTTATATCCAAAAAATATAAGGAACTCAGACAACCTAACAAAAGTAAGACAAACAATCCAATTAAAAAATGGGCAAAGGACCTAAGTAGACACTTCTCCAAAGAGTACATTCAGATGGTCAAGAGACATATGAAAAATGCTCAAAGTCACTGATTATCAGAGAGATGCACATCAAAATGGCAATGACGTACCAATCGCACACCTGTCAGAATGGCTACCATCAACAAATCAACAAATGACAAGTGCTGGCAAGGATGTGGAGAAAAGGGAACCCTAGTACACTGCTGGTGGGAATGCAGACTGGTGCAGCCATTATGGAAAACAGTATGGATTTTCCTCAAAAAATTAAATATGGATCTGCCATTTGACCCAGTGATCCTACTTCTAGGAATATATCCTAAGAAACCCTGAGCACCAATCAGAAAGTATGTATGTGCCCCTATGTTCATAGCAGCACAATTTACAACAGTTAAGACCTGGAAACAGCCAAGTGCCCATCAGTAGATGAGTGGATAAAGAAGCTGTGGTACAGTTATACCATGGAATACTATGCAGCAGTAACAAAGAAGAATCTCTTACCCTTTGAGACAGTATGGAGGGACCTGAAGAGTATCATGCTGAATGAAGTAAGTCACTCAGAGAAAGACAAGTATCACATGATCTCACTCATATGTGGAATCTAAGTAACAAAAGAAACTGATGAACTGAGTGGATCCAGAGACATGGAAGCATGGAATGGAATGAGAAATCTCAGAGGGAAAGTGGGGGAGTGTGGGAGGTAATCAATCAAAGAGGTTGAATTCATATATCCATAACCCATGGACATAGAAAATAGGGTGCCTAAGGCCTGAGGCAGGGGGCGGGATTGGCTGGAGGGGGCCAATCGGGGGAAAAAAGGGGACATATGTAATACTTTCAACAATAAAGAATTATTTAAAAATAAAAATAAAATGTTAACATTGATTTCAGGGCCCAGTATATGGTTTGTATTGGTGAATGTTTTTTTTGTGTATATGGGAGGAGTTTTTTCATTCTATAATTTCAATGAGATTGTTACTTAAAAAAATATTTTTCCACCGAAACCGGTTTGGCTCAGTGGATAGAGCATCGGCCTGCGGACTGAAGGGTCCCGGGTTCGATTCCGATCAAGGGCATGTACCTTGGTTGCGGGCACATCCCCAATGGGGGGTGTGCAGGAGGCAGCTGATCGATGTTTCTCTCTCATCGATGTTTCTAGCTCTCTATCCCTCTTCCTTCCTTTCTGTAAAAAAATCAATGGAATATATTTAAAAAAAATATTTTTCTGCCTCATTTACTCTTCTCCTTTTTGGATTCCAATTTCACCTTCATTAGACCATTTGTTATTGTCCCACAACTCTTGGGTGCTCTGCTCTTTTTTTAAACTCATTTCACTCCTTGGGTTTCAGTTTGAAGAATTTCTATTCACTGTCTTCAACTTTGTAGGTAGCTGTGTTACATTTACTGAGTCTTTCAAAATCACTCTTTATCTTTGTAACTAGTTTTATTTCCAGCTTTTTTGTTTGATTATTTTTTCTTATTGTTCCTACTCCTCTGTTGAAATTACCCATGTGTTCATTCATGGTGTCCTCATTTCCACTAGAGTCTTTAGCATATTAATCATAGTTATTTTAAACTCTTGTCTGATGCTAGA
The DNA here is from genome assembly GCA_026230045.1 of Corynorhinus townsendii. Classification (NCBI taxonomy): domain Eukaryota; kingdom Metazoa; phylum Chordata; class Mammalia; order Chiroptera; family Vespertilionidae; genus Corynorhinus; species Corynorhinus townsendii. Next base: position 90,915,765 of record JAPDVU010000007.1, read on the forward strand.
AGAAGTCATAAAATACAATAAATTCTTGCCTAGTAATTCCAATATCTGTGTCATAGCTCAGTCTGATTCTGTTGATTCTTTTTTCTATTTACACTATGTTGTGTTTTTTTCCCTACTTCATTGTTTGGTTTTGTTTTTAAATATATTTTTATTGACTTCAGCGAGAGGAAGGAAGAGGGAGAGAGACAGAAACATCAATGATGAAAGAGAATCATTGATTGGCTTCCTCCTGCATGCCCCCCAACTGGGGTTCGAGCGCACAACCGGGGCATGTGTCCTGACAAGGAATCGAACCGGGACTTCCTAGTTCATAGGTCGATGCTCAACCACTGGGCCACTCTGGCTGAGCTCCCACTTCTTTTATTGCTTCACATTTTTTTTTTTTTTTTGAAAGCCAGACATCTTGTCTATGTAGGACAATAAAGACTGAGGGAAATAGTTTTTATGTCTGGAAATTGAACATGCTTTTATTTCATCTAAGCCTTCAGTGTGGGGAGTTGAGTTGAGTCAATCTACTTAGGAGTTCAGCTAGGTTTAGGTTTTGTTGTTGCTATAGCTACCCTTAGTGCACCTAGCTTCAAAGTCCTCTTGTGTTTGTTTGTGTTTAGGTTGGGAGCTGGTTTGCTACAGGGTTTTCCTAATGTCGTCTCCATCTTCAGCTTTAAGTCTTCCCTTGTTATTTGACAAAGAGAGGGGTTCTCTCCACACTCTTGCCCTTCTTCCAGCAGTAATTGCTGTTACTAGTTACTTCATGCTGGTTTGGCTTGTGGTATGGGGTGGGGAGCATTGTTTGTTGTTCTCAATAGACCTCAACCTCAGCCAGGAACTGTGTGCTCCTGTCCAACCTTCAGGTACAGGTCTGGGCTCAGAATGTCTTCCTGCCCATCCCACCCGACCCTGGGAACAGAGGTGGGCTTCTGCTGTTGTTTTCTTCAGTCAGCTACATCTGTTTTCACAACAGTGCCCTCAGAGTACCAGGTTTATTGTCCTTCCCCTGGGAGTTTTAGGGGAAAGAGGGACCCAGAGGGGGCTTTGTGTTGTTCCCATGGTGGCTGCTGGTGCCTCCTCCAGGCCTACACTGACTGGGAGGGAGCATTCTCAGGATTCTCACCCCACCCTTTCCTGTCATTTTGTGAGCATCAGTTCCGCCAGGGAAACAGACCTATGTATATATGAATTCTTGTATCTGTGACTCCTAGAAGTCCTATTTTATCTCACTAGCCCACACTCAACCTTTAGCAATTTAAGTATTTTAGCTTTTTTTTTTTTTTTTCTATTGGTTTCCAATGGCACTTACCCCAGGTAAGCAAGTCTCTGGGCCTGTCTTTCCTTAGGTTTTAGCAACCGTTCTCTCTACTGGATTAAAGAGAAGTAGCACAATTTCAAATTCTCTGGCTTGTTTTTCTGTTGTAGTAGTAAGGATGGGAGTATTTCTCTGGTTTGTTTTTTTGTTGTAGTAGTAAGGATGGGAGTAATACTCTTTCCAGCCTTCTACATCTGAAGCTGTCTGACTTCTTTTAAAAATAAAAATTTGTGTCTGACTGGTGTGGCTCAGTGTTGAACATTGACCCATGAACCAAGAAGTCACTGGTTCAATTCCTATTCAGAGCACATGCCTGGGTTGCAGGCTTGATCCCCAGTAGGGGGCATGCAGGAGGCAGCTAATTGATGTTTCTCATCGATGTTTCTATCTCTATCCCATTCCCTTCCTCTCTCTCTAAAAATCAATAAACATATTTTTAAAAAGGTATCAGTAAAAATGTTTTCCTTAAATAGTAAGTTAATAATATGAAGGTGGTAGGTGAAATGGCAAAATGGGGAGGCGATAGGTGAAGGTGTGATCTGGGGAAACACTGGGTTAGGGACAAGAGCTTTGGTCTATGTGACCCTGGCAAAGGGACTCTATCTCAGTGAGTCTCAGTTTCTATTTTCTCATTGGTATCATGGAGATCAAATGTGATCTATTCCAGAGGGTTGGAAGAGCTAATATATAAAAAGAGCTTGGCATGGGGCTCAGCTCATGTTAAGTGCTCAATAAATGCTGGCTATTAATTTTCATAGATGCAAAGACTATCTTTGCAGTACAGAGTCAGTTCCAGATGCACACAGATGAGAAATGAGGGGGATTTTTAATGTCTAATTCCCAAGTCTCCTTGACCTGGCTGGTGTGGGTGTGTGTGCGCGCACGCGCATGCGTGCTTGTGCACCTGCGTGTGGTATGTGAGTATGAAACTCTGATGTAATCCTGTGAAGTAGGTTCACCCCCACCATATCCTAGGGCATATCCTAGGGCAAAAGAAAATGTGTAGATCAGGAAATATTTAAAGAGAGAAGAGAGAGTGGAAGTACCCAGCCCAATGCTGGGCATAGAGAAATCTCTCAGTAAACACTAGCAAAAAAATAAAAAGAGAATCTGCAGACAGAGAGAGGGTGGGCTGGTGAGAGACGCCCTTCCCCTCCTACTTAGTCTCCCTTTTGTCAGCCATCTGTCTGCTTGTTGACCTTGTGAAGACCCTTGACTTCTCTGAGCCTCAATTTCTCATCAGCGAGATGGTAGAGATCTTTGCTGCCCTCACTTAACTCCTGTAATTGTTATGAAGTTGAAACAAGACAATGTCTGTGACCGTCTGAAAACTCTACAAACATAGGCATTAGTGTTAAAAATGATCCCTCAAATCCATTCTGAAAGGTTGAAGGATATGTGAAAAGTAGACCTTGGGGCCTCCTCAATTATGGCTTCAGAAATAGTTAAGGTAAAATCAGGCAGCCAGTGATCAATTCTTCTGGAAGTTTTTTTCCCAAGGAGGCACTCGGGTTTCTGTGGCTGCCTGACATGTTTCTTAACAAGTTACCTCCAACTGGAGAAACATCAGTAGTTGTCGAGGCCACAGTTTGTCTGGCTGATTTATACAAATCGGTGAAATAATATCTCTAGCCTGTTCTTTGATCTTGGTTCAAAGCAAGTCAACTTCAACACTCGTGGGAGCCTGAAGGAGATCCTTCTTATAAATGTGTCCACAAATCTCTCCCGATGCTCAGGGTGAGGCTTCCGCATGTCGCTTCAAAGGCCTCATCCATCACGACAGGCGGAATAAAAACTCGAGTTATGCTTTATTAATCTCATTGATTGCCACCCTTGACCCAACTCAACCCAGATCTAACTGCAGCAGGAATTCTAACTCAGCTTCTGCTCCTGTGGAACTCCACCTACCCACCCACTCCACCACACCCTTTGCCACCCCAGCCCAGTGGCCACACTTCTCCTTAGTCAAGAAGGAGGATGCGTGGGAAGGAAGGTTCATGAGACCGAGCGCTTGGTGGGTGCTGGCTCTGCAGGCCCTTTGCCTGGGTTTGAATCCCAGCTCCAGCTAGCTGTGTGACCTTGGGCAAGCTACAGAAACCTGTCCCTATCTCAGTTTCCCCATTTATGAATGTAATTGGTAGATTGGTCAGGATCATACCAAAGAAACAGAACCAGTAAGCGATCTATGAAGAGATGCATGTTTAGGCATCGGTTTATGGGGTTGGGGGCACTGGCAGGGAAGTTGAAATCTGAGGGCAGACCAGCAGGCTGGAGACCTCAGACAGGAGCTGAGGCCGCTGTCACAGGTCGAATTTCTTCTTTGGAGAAACTTCAGTCTGCTTTTCCACTGATTGGATTATTGAGGTTCATCTTTATTTAAAGTCACCAGTGGATGCTAACCCATCTACAAAATGCCTTCACAGTAACACCTGGGTTTGTGTTTGGTAACTCAGGACAGTGGCCCAACCAGTGGACTCTGGATGCTGGTCTCCAGCGATGGTGTAGAATGGACGTGACATGTAGAGGAAGTATCATGTAACTAGTGATTAGGATGGGACCTGGCAGAGAGGATGTACTTCACCAATGTTAGCAAGTGTTATTGCTGAGAGGGCTAAATGAGAGCATACTCACAACAAGCTGGCACATGGTAAGTGCTCACTAAATGTTAGCTGCTATGACGATGTCTTTAAAATGCCACTCACTGCATATGTATTGAGCTTCTGCCACATGCCAGGAGTTGTTAGGTTGGAATGTGCTGATGAGGGCCTCTGGTAACAAAGTAATCATGCACACTCACAGGCACACACGTACACATGACTGAGGACAAATGGTGATTTTGCAGGTGACATGAGAGGACCTATAGTGATGGGGCTTGGGGAGGCTTCCTCGGATATGTGAGTTTGGAGCTGAGATTTGCAGGATGAGAGGAGTATGAGGGCATGGGTGGTGGGGCACAGGGGGCAGGGCCATGGGGGCACATCCCTGGAGAAGGAGAAGGAGAAGGATGAGCATAAGCACAGGCCCCCTCCAGAGTCCAGGCGCTGCCGCGGCTTCCCAGCCGTGCACTTCGAGTCCCCCTCCCTGTACTTGATTGTTTTGATTTTTATATCTGTAGTTCTTTTCTCTCTTAGGCTGCAAATAATTAAGATAATTGCTTATTTGCTCTATTTCCAAATACCAATATTATTACTAACAATATTATTACTCCTAAAAACCATTTAAGATTTCTTTGCAGTTCTTTTTAACCCACCAGGGATATACATCCCTACCAGTAGATTTTAAAATCACTTGAAATGGTTTTTCTCTGATTGGTTAAAGCAGGAGTAGAAGAACCTTTTCTTAAAGGCTGGAGAGCCCAAGGACAAAGCGGCCCCTCCTGCAAGAGCGAGGAGGACCGAGTGGTGTGGCCACATACGCCAGGGTGTCTGGTTTGGCCGAACTCGGCACCCTCGCTGCAGGTCCCACCCTTAGCCTATTTCCCACAGCAGCCAAAGTGATATTTCCCTCTAAATCGAAACGGATTGTCATCCAGAAAAGGGCTTCAAAGAGTAATCAGAACGCATGCCTGTGTGGGACCTCAGCTGGTCCCGCAGTCACCTCCCTGCTGGTTTCAACACCCCTTTCTCCCCCCACACTTGAGAACCATTGTCTTGACACCCAGCTATTGTTTCATTTTGCTCACTTTAGAATTTTCTTTAAATGGAGTAACTTAGTTGGTACTCTTTTGCATCTGGCATCTTTGCATCACGTTTAAGAAATGAGACTCAAGCAAACTGTTGTGTGCGAAAGCGTTTCTTTTATTGCTTTGTGTATAGTATTGTTTATGAATATGCTGTAATTTATTTATCCATTTTGCTTGATGGGTGTTTGCATTGTCCATTTGGGGCTACTATACACAACCCACACGAACGTTCTTGCATGTTCTGCTGGGCAAAGAGGCTTTCCGGTGTTGTCGGGTCGACTTGGTTTTCACACAGATCGCTGCCCAGCCTCCAAGGCAGTGGTCCCGCTCTGTGCTCCCAGCAGCCCTGGGTGGGCGGTCACCATTATCCAACCTCGAAATACTTGCTGTGGTCTGGCGGTTTCGTGTTTGTTTTATTTTGCCGTTCTCTGGGTGGGTAGAGTATCTCACTGTGTTTTTAATTTGCATTTCCCTGATGGCTAATTAGGTTGAGTCTCTTTTCATGAGCTTTTAATATGTCCCCTGTGCTTCCTGAAAACTGGTAGTTAGCTCTCAGCTCTAGAAGTTTGATGGGATTCGCATTAGATTCTTTGGCAAGGATATTTCAGAGGCAGTACTGTGTGCTTCCCATCGCATTATACCAGGGGCAGCGATGTCCGCCTGTCTGTCTTTCGGTGATGGTAACATTGATCAGGGGCTTCAGGTGTGGTCGGGCTGATGCACCCATGACAAGTGCCCATCAGCCTCTCACATCACGGTGTTATCAGCCAATGATGGTCATTACCTGAATCCATTACATCACGAGGGGTTGCAAAATGGTGATATTCAATTTTTATTATTCTTTTTGCATTTATTAGCTGGAATTCTTCTGTAAAGAAGAACATTTCCTCATTATTTGGCTACCCTGGAATATACTTGGTATAGGAAATGCAGGATAAATGCTTAAGTCCTTCTGTTTATTTACCAGTTTTCAGAATAATGAGGTAAGTTCCTAGCAGCCTCCAAAGGTGACAAATGAGTGTTCTGTTTTAAATTTAAGAATTATTATGAACTCAAATTTTAACATATTTGGTGAGTTCTAATGAGTTACAGTGAGTGTTCTTCTTGATGTTTAAACTGTCTGTCCTTGCCCAGTGGGAGCTTCTCCCAGCTGTTCTCTGTATCCTTCAGACCCTCCCTCCCCATCTTCCGGAGGAGCCTTGCTGGCCGAGGGAGACTTGCTTTCCAGGGTGACAAGATGGTCCAGGCCCATGTTGTTCATGTCCTGTTCCAGAATTGGGAGCAGACATTTCTCCAAGGAGTCCTGGTTCTTTTTTGTGGGAATTATAGAGACCCCGGTCTGGGCAGCGTGGGTGCTCAGTGCTACCTGACTCATCACTGTTTCTAGATTGTGTCAGTGGACAGAGCTGGGAAACAGATACAAGAAAGAGAGACCATGTGAATTGTTTTCATATCAAACTCAGATGACAGGGTGTTTTTTTAAACTTGATTACTTTGATTATATTTGTATTTTTATTATACAAATACACAATTGCTTATTGGCTTTGTGCGTGCGTGTGTGTGTGTGTGTGTGTGTGTGTGTTTCAAAATAACAGTAACATTACTAACAATATTATTATTCCTAAAAGCAGTTTCAAATTTCTTTGTAATGTTTTTGTTCTGCGAGGATGTATATCCACAGAGTAGATATTTCTAGCTTTGCAGGCCATACGGTGCCGTGTCTGCTGGAACTGCTTAACCCGGTGGCCCAGAGGCAGCCACAGAGACAGAATGTGAATGAGGGGGCTGTGTTCCAGCAAAACTGAATTTATAGCCCGGCCTGTGTGGCTCAGTGCTTGAGGATCGACCTATGACCAGGAGGTCATGGTTTGATTCTCGGTCGGGGCACATGCCTGGGTTTTGGGCTCGATCCCCAGTGTAGGGCATGTGGGAAGCAGCCAATCAATGATTCTCTCTCATCATTGATATTTCAATCTCTCTCTCCCTCTCCTTTCCTCTCTGTGATCAATAAAAAAATTTATTTTTTAAAAATGGCATTAACAAAAGCAGGAGCAGGCAGGGCTGGTCTACGTGCAGCAGCCAGAGCTCGCTGACCCCTAGCTTAAACCACCAACTTTTGAACAGGTTCATCTGTTCCCTCTTTGTTTGCAGTTATTTTCATGTAAGTTGTCTGCTTTTTCATTTAAATTTTCTTTGTTTTATATTTATGGGAACAATTTTGTAGTTTTAAAACCAAAACTATGAAGCAAGGTGCATCTGGAAAACTCTGGCGTCTCTCGATACCTTTTGACAGCATCTCTGAGCTTTGCTGGGCGGGAGCCCCCTTTGGCCCCTCAGTCTCCTTGGGGGGGGGGTGTCTCCCCTCCAGAGAGGACCTCGCCCTCTTTCCTTTTCTGACGGTGGTCCTGGTTCTTATTGCTGATTCCCATCCTCCTCTCTGGCACATGTGATAAATTCCCAGCTCCCACTGGCTTAAGCAATCGATCAACAATAAACTGGCTTATTTCACTGGGGAGCATAGGGTTAGAATGGCTTCAAACCATGTTGTATTCAGGTCAACACTAGCCTATAGGTTCTTTTGTATGAATTTGAGGAAGGTGCCCCCTCTGAGCAGACATAGCCCTACATGTGCCCTTCCCCACCTCCCACCAGAGGACCAGCTCAGACTTTTGTGCAAAATGGAAAGAGGTGATCCTGCAGGTGTGCAGCTGGGTGAGCAGGGGGGCTGGCATTCAGTCCCGCCCTCTGAGGAAGATGCGTGTAGAATGCGGCCTGCCCACTGCGCTGGGGCCCAGCGTGGTCTCGGGCCTGGGGTTCCTCTGGAGTGGCTCAGTCTCAGAAAGCTCTCCTTTTTGGTGTCAACTGTGATTTTCAGTGGTACCAGCCTTACAGATCCTGCTAGTTTTCCAACCTCCTCAGAAAGAAGGCACCTCATTCCAAATAACGGAAATCATTTGAAAGTGGATGAGCAGGCTGGGCCACATGCCCGTCCCTGGAGGCAGGGAGTGTGGGTGGGGTGCAGAGTGACCTCATCTGAACTTCTTGGACTGAGAACATTCAAAGTAAAATTGAGGGGCTATTCCTAGAAAAGGGATGAACGACTGCTAGGCAGGAAAAATGTCCAGGTGTCCTTGCACCCCCTACGGTGTCCATTCACTCCCAGGGACCCCTTCTGTTAGCTTTATTCCACTATCTTACAAGGAAACTCACTCCCCATGATGTTCCTCCCTGCCTGGCAAACCTGTCCAATTAAGCGAGCGTCAGACACAGGTCTGCATCTGTTCTGCGCATAGTGGGCCTTGGTGTTATGAACAGCCCTTGTCTTTAATCAAGAAGGAATTACCCAGTGGCAAGGCATTACAGTTTTCTTTTATAACCGGCTCATTTAAAAAAAAAATTAATTTCAGTTCCTCTCTTAAGCGAGGGAAGAGGAAGGAGCACTGTGCAGTGTTTCCTGAAAAGTCCTGGAAGCAGGCAAGAGGCCATTTTCCAGAACCACCTCCCCCACCAGGAAGCATTGGTCTTTGTCCTCCTGCATCTCAGGGCCCAGTGAGCCCAGGAGCTTCTCAGATTCTCCTGTTGCAAGGAAGGGGCTTGGATCAGGGAAGAGGCTGGCGTGGAGGCGGGGTTGTCACTAAGGCTGATGCTTTTACGCTGCGAGGAGGCCCCTTCCTCTGCCCACCCTCCCCAGCCTAGGTCTGCTCTCTCCATCCTTATTTTCATTTGAATCAGGGCTTGTGTTGGGTCTCTGCCTGAACATCGATGTGGGGAGTTTTGAAACTGCAATTTATCATGGATGAAGGCTTTATCTCTGGCTTGTGCTCACAACATTGGGGTGCTAATTTCCACCCCAGGTTCAGTTCCCTGTGGAGCGGGGCCAGCCTTGCCTAACCTTTCTCTGGGAGTTTCATCTCCTGGAAAATAGACTTCATATCCACTCTGCTCACAGTGACGCAGGAATTAGTCACTGTTTTTCAGAGGGCAAACCTCATACCTTCACCAGCACCAGGCAATTCCACCAATAGCCCCCAAATTACAGCAGATAGAATGGTGCTGATGAGCAGTGTTTATGATCAGTGCTTCCATTGTGAGCTGCAAACTAATACTTACAAGGTCGCCCCTGATTCATAAATCCAAGAAGCTGTCATAGTCACGGCAATGAGTGGGGTACAGCGCGGAGGGCCACTTGGAAAAACCCCCACCCACCGCAGCCTCCTTTCCCGGCTGGCCAGGCAGTTACATGGAAATTCTAAGGTCACCATGGGCTGTGGCTTTATCCCTTTCAATTTCAGGCTGTGATTAATCTCTTCTGATGTTATTCTGTTTGAAAGGATGATCTCAAACTGGCCCCAAACAGAGCCAGCTCTCTGGGAAGGGGAAGATGTGAGAGAGGAGGGAGCTGCTTGCTATGAAGCAAGGGCGTCAACACACTGGGTGAGGGCGGGGGTTCAAGGCTGCAGGGGACACAGAGAGGCCCAGGCCTTAATTTACGGCTTAGAAAGGAAGAGCTGGTGATTCATGACCTCATTTGGGGTCTGACTCCATGAATATATGCCCTGTGGCTGGAACTGCCAGCAACGTGGGTCCCTGCAGCTTGCGGACCCCACATAGGCTCTCCTCCGGCTGGAGACCCCGCCAGGGGTCCTCAAACTTTTTAAACAGGGGGCCAGTTCACTGTCCCTCAGACAGTTGGAGGGCCGGACTATAGTTTAAAAAAAAAACTATGAACAAATTCCTATGCGCACTGTGGACCCGGGATGAGTCGGCTGCTCAGCAGGACAGGCAGCGGCACCCAGCAGGCCGGATAAATGTCCTCGGCGGGCCGCATGTGGCCCACGGGCCGTAGTTTGAGGACCCCTGCCGTAGACGGTATGCAGTGAATGTGTGAGGTTTCTCAGCTTGAGTTTGTCTGCCTTCTGAATTGTAACTAGTCCACAAGAAAGCCTTTCGGCCCTGGCCAGTGTGACTAAGTGGTTGGAGCTTTGGCAGGCACACCAAAGGGCTGTGAGTTCACTTCCTGGTTTGCAGGTTCGATCCCGGGCTCTGGCCCTGGTCAGAGTGTGTTCAGGAGGCAGCCAATCAATGTGTCTCTCTCGCATCAATGTTTCTCTCTGTCCCTCCTGCTCTCCCTTTCACTCTCTCAAAAAAATCAATGGGAAAAATATCCTCAGGTGAGGATTAACAGAAAACAGGAAGGGCCCTTCCAAAGGCAGGGTCTTTGGTCCGGATGGTTTGATCTCTAGGGCAGGGTTGTGCAGCCACAGCACTACTGGCAGATGGGCCTGGGTCCTTCCGTGTTGTTGGTCGCCCTAGCCACTGTAGGATGTTAGCAGCATCCCTGGCTCAAACCACGAGATGCTGTTAGCAGCCCCTCCTCCCCGCTGTGACAACCTCAAATGTCTCCAGACATTGTCAGATGCCTCCCGGCCGAGCCGAGAGGGATAGGTGGGGGAAATTGCCCATAACTCTTCTGAAGCTGTGCAGTCCCTGAGCCCTTCCAAGGCTGCCCCTGGGTTCCTCTCCTGTGATGGGGGGTTAAAAGCTTGGAGACCTCTGGCTGGCACAAGGCCTGTGTGCCCGAGGAGAGGGGAGGCGCTCTGACCCAGGGGGTGCCTTTGTTTGCCTGTGCACACACTCTTCTGGACAGACGTGCTCCCAGTCATGGGACCTGCCTCCCAGGGTCCCTGGGACGGTGGCTGCAGACAGGCGGCTAATCAGCTCCCCCACACTGCCTGGAAGTGGCACGAACTAAGTGAGCATGTAATCACCAGCTCGCACCCACAGCCGTGGGTCCTCATTTCAGGACATGGGAGAAACGGCCTTCACAGCACGAAGAGAATGTCAGAGGACAGAGAGTGGGGGGCACTTGCCTCTGGCCTTAAGTGAGACACAGCCTCGGGGTCCTTGTAGGCAGCTGGTGCTATCTCAGCTCTCCAGGTCTGAGGGAGCAGGACCCCACAGCCCAGTCACAGGATGCGAACGTGAACTTGTAAGCCCTCCGTAAGAATCCAGGCAGTCTCATTCGGAGGCCTCGGTCCCCATCGTCTCAGACAAATTAAAACACACCCACACTTTACTTTCACTATAATTTATTTGCAGTAAAAGATATTTGAAAGGAGTTTAATGATTTTGCTTCTTAAATTATCTGACGGGTGGCGGGGGGGGTGGGGGGCGGGGCGGGGACAATTCATCAAAGTCGCAATTACCTGTGATTTTCCCCACAACCAATTGCATTCTTAGGAATTCTTGCCACTGTTTCCTCAAATGTAATGAAGTTTTTATGACTCCTACATCATGCACACCGCATTCAACGAGCAGCGAGGAGGCCTCGGTGCCGCAATTGGCAGGCGCTTAATGAAGCATTTATTAATTTGGATTTTGCTGCTTTCCTGTTGAATTTCAAAGTCCATAATTTCCCTGCACGCTAAACAGTCGTGTCTAGGCCCTTGGAAGGGCCTTGCTTCAGGCTCGGGGAGCAGCTGGCTCCCGAGGGTGAGGCAGTACCACGGGCTTCGGGGGCCATGCTCCCAGCCTTTGCAGCCCCTCCCTGTTTTCTCTGGCTCCCATGTTCATGGCGGTGAGAGATAAGTTGAAACATCTGGAGACCCACACATGCAACCTGCAGACAGCAATCACAGGCCTTTATCCCTCACTTCTTGATTCATTTCTTGGACGTCGGCTTTCTGGTCAGCCCTGTGCTGTTATCACGGGGAGCTGCTGACCAGCCGGCCTGCTCCACGCCTCTGCCACAGCACACCAAGCCTGATCACGGGGTGCAGGCCAGTCAGAAAAGCAATGAGAAATTAGGCGTAATTGGGTGGCGTTTCCTAACAAGCTCCAACCCTGAGCCCCACATGGGATTAGCCGGCATTTTATTTTGTTTCACACGAAAAGGGACCTCACAATTATTTACCCCCTCACAATTATTAATAGTGCAAGGGTCACACTCCCACTGCTCTCAGAGCGGGGGCCTGCGACAGGGAACGGTTTCCTCCATCCCAAGGCGAGGGAGTGTGTCTGCTTGGAGCTGATGGTAATATTAAAAGATATCAATAGGTTCGGGACAATTAAAAATGGGCATGAGTAGCTTTAGGCTGACGTTATTGATGCCTGGTGATCAATAGTGCTATTTGTACTTGGATGGCTGGGTGAGAAGGAACCTCAGGAAGCTCTGGCCACAGCGTGGGGAAAGATAGGAGAGAGAATTAGGGATGAAAAGCTGCTGTAAGTCCAGGCCGGCAGGCTCAGGGCTGTCAGAGAGCTTTGGGTGATGGAGTGTGTGGGTTTTCATCAGTGCGTGCCAGGACAGGGGATTACACCTGCCGCCTCGGAGCCCGGGTGCAGGGAAGCTGTTTATAACAGAATGTGGCTGCGGATGAGTTTGCATCTTGGGATCCACCAACTGCTTTAAGGGCGAGCTCCAGAACCACCATTTGTTTTCAATTAGCTTTGACCCAGCAACTCAAGAAATCCCCCCAATTGCTCTGTCCAGGGTTGTTTGTGTAAAAGGGATTTGAAAGAGAAAATGTTATAGATTGGAGGCACAGAGCAGAGCTGGCTCCTCTTTCTGGATGAGCCATTTGGATGTTGGTTATTCCAAAATAATCACAGCTCATGTTTCCGGGGGTCAAGGGGCTAATGACACGCAAAGGCATCGCCAAGGCTACTCACGTCTTGTTTATATTGAAATTCACAATAACAGGTTAGACTCCATTCTTAGGCCTGTCTTGTAGACCTGTGCCCTCCAGCAAGGTTGTCCTTTGCCGAGGTCGCCTCACAGGTGCAGCTGGTGCACACCAACAGGAGTCGCATCAGATTTCAGACATAGGACCCCCCAAAAGTGAATTATCTATAATAATAAAAGTGTAATATGCTAATTAGACAGGACAGCCGAATGACCTTCCAAACATCCTTCTTGACCACTTTCCAGATGAAGCCAGGGCTGCATGGGCCGAGCCCCTTGCATGCATTTTGTGCATCAGGCCTCTAGTTTAATTAATAATTTTCTGTATGGATTGCAAGCTGAAATGATACCATTCAGACATATTGGGTTCCATAAAATTATTATTAAATTGTACTTTTTTTTTGTTTTATCTTGCACTTTGCTTTTATTGTTTAAAATATCGGCTGCTAGAAAAATAAAAATAAAAATTACCAGTGGGGCTAGTATTATGTCTCTATGCTGGTCTAGAGGAAGAAATGAGTCACAGAGAGGTTCAGTAATGTACCCAAGGTCACACAGCATGCTAGTGCCAGGGCCTTTTAGAGGCTACCAGCATGACCCCAAATGGGAACGTGTACATAGGTCTGCTCTTCTTGATCCCCTTTTTGTCATTGGTCCTCCATCCTGCAGACCCTGGTTGAATTCAGAAGTCCTTTCTTTTCCATTTCCCCAGCTGAGTCTCCAGGGGGTCGATCTTTGTGGTTTTTCTCAGATTATGATATTCTCAGTTTTGTGCCCTGGCACATAGTTGTGTAATATGAGAAGGGGAGCACCAGTCTCTCTCTTAATGCTTATTTAATTATCTTTAATTAGTAATCTTGTCATATTTCAACCTGAGGCTGGTTCCTGAGGCTGTCTGCTGCAAAGATTTTTGAAAAATCCAAACTTTATTCTTTGCCATCGATCCACGTAGTTAATGGGCCTGAGAGGAATGCTTTCCTCCATCCTTCTAACTCAGAATGAGAGGCTGGGAGACACTGAGCAAAGAGGGCTGGCATCTGATTGCCACCCTTCTGAGAGTAAGTGTGACCAGACTCCGTCCAGGTTCTCGTTTGAGTCCCTATGAAGTGTCCACCCACACGCTGGGGTCCTGGGGTCACCCGTGTTCTGGAATCATCTGTGCCCTTGTGGCCATGGGACCCTGAAATTGATGCCTTCCCTGGGGGTTGGCCAGCGGTCAGCACAATTTTCCACGTCTGGTGCTCTCAGGGCCCCTGTTGCCTGGGCCACCTTCATGGAAGCCTGCGCTTTCCTGCTGCCAGGTCTCCGCTTTCCGGGGGCACGGTCCCCCCTGGGGGCAGGGTCCTCCGCAGGGTCCTCTCCGGGGCAGGGCCCTTCCCGGAGTGGACAGCACAGAGAAGGGGTCTGTGCTTCAATGCTACTGTCAGGCTCCTTGGTGGGAAAGAGGGGGCAGGATTCAAAAACAAGATCAACATCAGCTACCCCTCCCAGGACGGAGCCAAGCGCTCACCTCTAAATTCGGCCAGCTTTGCCCAGGCAGCCCAAGAGGGTGGCCACTCCGAGCTTGCCTCTGGCCGCTCTCTGGGCATTTAATCAGTGTAGCTGATGAATTGAAACACACTACAGAGTGGCCGAGGATCCTGGCTGGCGGCCTGCCGCCTCATCCCCCAGCTGTGTGCCTCGAGGCCAGCCGCCGCCCCGTGAGCCTCAGGGCCCTCTTCTGCAAAACGACACTCCTCATAGCGGCCCTACTCCCCCCCCCCCCCCAATCGCTGAGAGGTTCCAGCAATGTAGAGCCAGTGATAGGAAAATGTGGGTAAGCAGGAGAGAGTCATTTAAATGCATGCTGTTACCATAATTGCCTTGCATTGTCTGTTTGTATCTCATCTGCCCCATTGGAGGCGAGATCCTTGTTGATAGCCACCAGGCCTCACCCCTTCCGATGTTCCCACATAGCCAGGATAGTGTTGGATGCATGTGATTTCAGGTCAGTTACAAATCACCCCAAAACCTGGCCAGGTGTGGCCCAAAGGTTTTCTCAAGGAAAGCGGAGCAGGGGCGGGAGGCTGCACTGCAGCCCCTGGCAGTACCTTTGGAATGAATGCATCTGTGAATGAATGAATGAATGCCAGGTGGCATTGGCTTTATGCTCCCAGCCACCTGCTTTGGACAGGAGCTGTGAACTCAGCCACCTCCGCTCAGAAATGATTTCTCTCTCTGTCCTTCTGGATACGCTTCCTGCATCACGCCTCACCCTCATTCAGATTTCTATTAAGTAGTCAAACATAATATAAAATTGCCCACAAAAAAAAGATTGTTCCCGGATTAATTAATCTTCCCTTTATGTAAGGAGAGACATAACAGAGAGTGTAAGATAAGAAAAGAAAATGAAATTAATCTTATGCTTTCTATGGCTGCCTGTTAATTTCAAGGTTTCCTGCATCCAGGCGTCTGGGCGCTGGCTCTGTTTCTCCATTGCTCGGTACTTAAATGAAACATCTTATTAATCATTTCCTGGGGAATGCTGTGCAGCCAAAAGGAGGGCAAGACGCATTCCAGAGCCACAATGAGTTTATTTTTATAATAATGCATACCTTACAATCAGGTATGGCCAATACATCAAAACGGTAAGCCAAATTTGTATACCATCTCACACTGCTATCGATAAATCACAGGAACACTAAGTTGCCGGATCCATTCTGCCCTGACACCAACCTCTCCTCAGAGGAGAGATCTGAGGATAAACGAGCAGGTAACCAGGGGATAAAACTGTCCGAGAAGTTTTGAAAAAGAAGCTGAGCTCTGCCCATCATGAAGATGTGTTTTTAATTCCAAAATGACCGGGCTGCAACTCAGCAATCCTGAGAACAGGCAGGGCAGCTCGGCCCCGGGGCTGAAATAGACGGTGAATGTCTCTTTGTCCTGCCAAGCCTGCATTCTCTCAGTTTCCAAAATGTCCATTAACCCCACGGGACATTCCAGCTGACCCCTCATCCCACCGAGACGATGTAAATATAATGATTAACCAATCCGTGCCAGCATCAAGGCTGCTCGATGCTCCTCTTCGCTGAGAAATGCATTAGCTCCTGGCAGTACTGTCCAGAAATTAATCCACAGACAACCGAGCGTCATTACCATGATCTGCCCTGGCTGGCGGCTCTCGGTGAGTGAATTTAGGGATGGAAATAAGCTATTTCCACCCACTTTATCATCCAGAGACCTCAGTACAGAATGTGTCTCTGGTGAGTGCTGTTATTATAACCTGTTTCTAGAATTGCTATTACTCTTAATTCTGCAGAAACAGGCTCCTACCCAAAGCCATCAGCTGGGTGCCTTTAAGTCTTAAGATCAGCCTTTAATCTCCACTTTGAAGTTGTTGGCAGAGGTGGAGAGTTTTATTTCAGCCGATGACTGGATGTTTTAATTTTGTTAAGTATTGATCTATTTCCTCCCTAACGCCAGGCCGCTAGGCCGGAGGCTGCTCTCCCAGTGGAGTCCAGGTGGGGGACAGCCCTACAATCAGGCCAGGTGCTGTTGCTGGTTTGGTATCCACAGGGACTCCCCCATGGGAGCCTTCAGGGCCAGCACAAGTCACTTTTCAAAATGGGAATGAGTGAGGAGCGAATCTGTGAATGGCAGAAACCTCCAGGGAGAATGCCCTGGCCCTCCGAAAGGAAACCTCTCTCCAAACCTACCATGAAGCCCCTCTCCCTGGCCCCATCTGTGTGCTTTTCCTCCCACCCAGCTCTTCCCAGCATGCCCCCCCAAATTCCAGACCATGGTAGCCCCCAGACTCTAGCACCAGCGCTCACCTCCCTTCTGTGCCCCAGGCCCACTCACTGGCTATCTCGCTGGACATGCCTCCCACAGTGGCCTCCCATGACGCCCTCTCTGAATCTAAAACCTTGTTCTGACTGTTTTGGGGGCCTGTACCCCCTGCTTCCCCATGGGGGAATTATAGCCTGCCTCTTGCGAACCTGGGACTTGTCTGATCCCCGTATTTATTACCCAGGCTCGCTCCTGCTTCCTCAGGAGGCAGGTGAACCACTCAAAAGGCAGGGCCTGCTCCTGCTCATTTGAATTTCCCCACAACACCTTGACACACAGTAGGTCTCTGCAAATATTAATTAAGCAAATGCACTTGTATTCAAATCCAGGAGATGGGGAGACAGGACAGAAGGAGGACTTGATAAACGGAAGGCTAAGAAATACCTTCCAACCAGCTCTGTGCTGATCTGTTGCCTTGTGAACGAGGAAACCAAATGGCGGTTTAAAAAAAATTGAAAAGACACTCAACATACATTGGTCACCTAGGGAACGTACTAATAATCACTGTCATCATCATGGCTGCCATGGAGTGAACATCCCCAGTTTCCTCCAAGCTCAATGTCAAAGGCTGGGCACATAGTTGCTTGTTTTGACCTCCTACAACCCTCAGAGGCAGGACCTGCCCTGACCCTTGTTGGAGGTGAAAGGGTGGAAGGTCAAAGTCTTAGCGCCCATTGCACAGCAAGAGACACCAGATTGGGGGGAGGGGGGGGTGGAGTTCCTGTTGGTGGTTTGAGCTCCCACCTCCCGCTGACATGCCTGCTGTCTGGTGGCTTCTGAAAAGGTTGGGTAGCAAGGGGCTTGTTGAGGGCCCGTTATGAAAAGGGCACGTCCTTTGTTTTTGCCCTGATGCAGAATATTTCCCACCCACCAGTGTCTCCCATTCAATCTCCATTGGTCAGTCTTCTCAGTTAGTCAGAGGCAGGTCAGTGTGTGGGCTGATGCAGAAACTTTACATCTAAGAGCAGCTACTGGGCCCGGTGTCGGGGGCACAGCCCCTGACCTTGGTTGGCTGAGCCCCAAATGCTAATGAACATCGCCCAGGATGTCTGTGTGAGCTGGCAGAGCATAAACGTCTGTTCTCTATTGAAGGCCTGGGGCCATGGCAAACAGCAGCCAGAAACACGCCTGGTCTACCTGCCCGTTAAGAAAGAGAAAACACAGAAAGAGAGCCCTTTGAATCCATTCTTCCCCATAGAAACAGGAATGATGTCCCAATCACTGTGTCTAAAAAAGCAGTAGATACGAAAATTGGATTTGGTTGGAACTGGATTTTAGCTACAAATGGGTGGTTTTTAATAAAGTGCCTCATAGCAACCAATCTGTGAAAAGCTGCTACTTAAAAGGAAGTTCATATGATCTTGGGAAATGGCTCATCCAGATAGGGCGGTCTGTAACTGTTTATTATCGTCGTCTGCACCGGATCACATAAGCTGGGGCTTGTGGAGGCGGGGCTTCCAGAAAGTACCGAGGGGGAGCACTGGCTCCTCCAGCCTAAGGGGTTTTTGTTTTGTTTTTTGATGTTGTTGTTTTTTAAAATTGATTTCAGAGAGAGGAAGGGAGAGGGAGAGATAGAAACACCAATGATGAAAGAGAATCATTGATTGGCTTCTTCCTACACACCCGCTACTGGGGGCCTCCTAGCCTGCAACTCAGGCATGTGCCCCAGTGGGAATGGAACTGTAACCTTCTAGTTCATATGTCAACGCTCAACCACTAAGCCATGCTAGCCCCACAGAATTCAGTGGTGTTTAACATTCGTATAGATGTGTAAACCCGCCACCATGGTCCATTTCAGAACACTGCAGCCTTCTGCCACCCTCCTCCCCCTGTCCCCTCAGCTCTGAGCAAGCTCTCCTCTGCTGTCCATCTCCATAGATGTGACCATGCTGGACACTTCACATCCGTGGAATTCTCAGTGTGGGTCCTGCAGCATCTGCTCCTTCACTCAGCGCCTCGGCCTCAAGGTCTGTCTCTGTCGTGGATCTGTGCTTTGTTCCTTCCTGACCTTCAGACCTGCTGCCACCATAGGACGAGGACTGGGTGGTGTCATGCTCCCTGCCAGCACCTCACAGGAGTGTCGGTGGAGGCTTAGCAACTGCTCCTTTAGGTCTTTCATCCCTAACCCCTGTCCCCAAAAATCGTGGTGATGGTTGAAGCCTAGTGCATTTCATCCATCGAAATAAAATGATTCAATTCTTTTCCTTCCAGACTCGTGTTTTCCCATGAGATTCATCAATTTGCATTTGTCTTGATAATAACACCACCACCACTGGCATATTTATAGAGCCTTTACTGGGACCAGGCCGCATGCTTGAGGTTTACTTATAACACATCAACCTGAGATGCTGGGGAATCATGACTCCCTTTAACAGATGAGGAAACTGAGGCTCAGAGAGGGTCAATGAAGTCTCCCAGGTCTTCCGCAGAAACCCAGTTCTTAAATAAATCCTTCAGTGTTCAAGAAATGGGGTTTGCCTGGACTTGAATTTCCCAGCACACACACTGTCCCTCATTTTACTGGAAAATTCTTGAGTGGGTCTAAGGGATCCCGGGAACCTGGGGGGCTTCCAAACCCCACTCCTACCTGAGGCACTTGGATGCCCCAGGTGTACAGAGGAGCGAATAGACAGGCCAGCAAGAAGGCATGACCATGGGAGCATGTGGTGAGGGTCTCAGCAGGCCCTCAAAGGCAGCTCCTAAAGGTCCCCCGGGTGATGGCTGAGTGGCGCATTGAGCACAGTGGAGCCGGGCCATGGGGCGTCTGCACACCCTTTGATTAACTGTACTGAGAGGAGGTAGGTAAGAACTGTCGTGGGCGCGGGGGCGGTGTGATTAATCCTCCCATAATCGGCTTGTGCGGTTTTGCTGTGGCAGGAGGTTTTGCTGGAGAGATCGATGGAGCCTTAACAGAGTGGTGCAACTGAGCTGGGCCAGAGGCAGGGTCACCTCATGGAGCCACGCGCTGGGGGCCGGGGGGGGGAGGGGGGGGGGGACAAGCTGGGGTTTTTATTGGTGGGCAAGGGGAAATTTCTCAAAGACCCCATTTCTATGATACAGGAAGTGGGCAGGATCAGAGGAGAGCAGAGAAGGAAAAGGGGAAAGCAGAGAGAATAGGAACAGTGATCTCTTAATTTGATCAATTATTGCCAAGGCAAAGGGCTCTTTTGTTCTAGTTTCATGTTCATCTTTCCCCTTGACCCTCTCCACAGTGCTGGGGGGGGGGCCGGGGGGCAGGTTGTTGTCCCTCATTTTATTGGCAAGAAATTTGGGGGCCCAAAAAGTGGAATGAATTGCCTGAAGTCATGTGGATAATCAGTGCCAAATCCAGGATTTAAACCAAGGACTTGGAAGTCCAAGTACAGTGCTCAGTCAGGAGTAAAGTAGGAACTAGTGGTGTCCATCATGGCCAGGTCCCCAGGTTCCAAAAGTAGGGAGTGGTACAGGAATTGTACAAAGGCAGTCTTGCCACACTGCTGTGTGGGGAACAAGTTGGGCTGTGTATGCCAGGTTCTGAAAGCACAAAGAAAGCCATCCAAATCTGCTGGGGCAGCAGGAGAGGCTCTTTGGAAAGAGGGATATTGAGGCTGGGTTTTGATGGATGCATAGGAGTCCTTGAGTTCAGTAAAGGGAGAAACTCATCCTGGGAATGGAGCAGAGTATACAACAACTAGAGCTGTAATTGGGGATTGTGCATCCAGGTACAGTGGGCTTGCAGAGTAGCTGATGTGTATAGGTCTGTGCTGGTGGAAGAATAAGAGCACTAGAAAGAGAGTCATGGCGCTTATTGCTCATTCCACCCTGCTTTGTCAGGTAGCCAGGCACAGGCAGCCTTTTCGTGAGGTGGGATTTCACTAGGGTTCAGAGAACTGGAAGTTGCTTTGAAGATTTTTGTGCTTAGTACTGTACCCCCTTTTAGAAACTAAAAATGGATTCTCCAAGGAGCTAGCAAAGCCACAGCAGAACAGGATTTTGCTGGAGAAACTGTCATTATCTAATTAAGGAAGGGGTGGGGGAACCCCCAAGGCTTTGAAGTAGCAAGAGAGAAATCTGAAAGGGTTCCAGCCAGGTCTAATTACAGAGCAGCGTTCTCCAAATATGACGTTACTCAGTGGGCGGTTGGCGGGATGGGGCTTCCATGTCTAAACCTCCAGGACTGAAATATCTGTAGCCACAGCCCCACAGGTCATGCTTTGGCACCCACTTTCTCTTTTGGGGGCAATGGCAGTGGATTCTTGACAGTTTCACTTCAAATGCGTGTGCGTGCACAGGGAATTTCAGAAGGAACCCCAGTGTGGAGTACAAAGCTCTAGCCTTTCATCTGGGATCTTGACTTCAGTGAAGTCTCTCTGAAATAAATATTCAGACCCACTATTTCCATGGTTGGTTGGAAGGAAGGAAAGAGAGGTATTGCACCTACAACATCATCTGGCCCCGTGCGTGACCTTGGTGCAGAGGTGGACAAGCGGGTTTTTGAGAGGTGATGGGTAGCCCCATCTCGAAAATATCACCCTCTCCAGATGCCTGGAAATGCCACTTTGGGGGAGTTACTACTCCAACAGATCTTTATGGGGCACCTATTATGTGCCAAGCACTGCCCAGGATAATACATAGGGGGAGGTATAATAATGCAGGTCTGGTCATCACAAGAGTGTAGTCTACAAGGGCAAAGCTACAGACAAATAAATAAAATCACTTCAAATTGGGACAAACTCTGTGAGAGACAGAAGGAAGCAGATGAGGGCGGTCAGAGTGACCACACTTTGGGAGGGACAGCTGCGATGATCAAAGCATGCCTGGAGGGAAGGTGATCCGGAGAGAAAGAATGGCCTGACTCAAGGCCACTGGGGCATTTAAGGAATTGGCATAAGGTTCCCTTTTGGCGGGGGAGGGGAGGGGCAGCAAGGAGGACCTCCCTTCCCTCCCCTGCAGGCAGGGTGTCGGAGAGGGAGACAGGTGGATTTCTCCTGCAGTTTCTGAGCCTTGGCTCTCAGGCTCTTGTATGCTGTAGCCACTGAGGAGGTAGGAGAGTCTTTAGTTTGAAATGTAAGATGATTTCTTTAGGAAAAATGGTCAGATTCCTCACGACCTCTTGTTCCAAGGAGAATAGACAGTATTTTATCATTGTGGCATTGTGTCATAGCTGCAGCTAAAACATCTGAGCGCTTGCCAAGGTAACAAAGGGAAGATGAAGTGAGATGACTCAGTTTTGGGTCGTGAAGGCTCGGAAAAGTGAGACAATGACCCCGCCCCCCTCAACCTGGCCCCAAAAGGCCTGGGTGCAAGAGGAAGGAAGACTGACAGGACCAGCGTCTCCCTGGTCCCCAGCCCTGTTCTCCGTTCAGCAGACATGTGGCTGCCTGCGTCCTGCCGGGAGCCTGGGGTCTTCACTGTCTTATTCGCTTGCTTGGAACATCAACCAGTTCAAATGGTGAGGAGTGACCTGTGAGTGAGTTCAGCACGAAGGCTAGAAAACAACACTTCCCAAACTGTGCCGCCACCTACGTTCCCTCTGCAGGAATTCTCAGGACTCTTACATGTGAATGGGCATCATGACCACACAATAGAGGTGTATAGTATATAGTATTTCTCAAACTTATTTAAGTAAGAATATTTGAGGTACAGCTTATGGGCACACTGCTTTAATTTGACATTATTACCCAATTACCACTGTTGTCATTAAGAATAACTTCAAAAAAATAGCAGTGAGGCCTGGCCGGTGTGGCTCAGTGGTTGAGCATTGACCCATGCTTCAAGGGATCGCAGGTTCTATTCTGCACTCAATCCCCAGTGGGGGTCGTGCTGGAGGCAGCAGATTGATGTTTCTCTTTTATTGATGTTTCTATCTGTCTTTCTCCTTTCATATCTCTCTAAAAATCAATAAAATATATTTTTAAAAAATAGCAGTGAGCAACTATTCATTCATCCACTCAACCACTTACTCAACCAACCATCCATCCATCCACCCATCTACCTACCCACCCACCCATCCAACCATTCATCCATTCATCTGTCTATCCATCCCCCTACCCATCTACTCATTATCAATTCACCATTCCATCCATTCCCCCATCTACTCATCCATCCATCTAACTATTCACCCACTCACCCATCATCCATCCATCCATCCATCCATCCATTCATCCATCATCTATCCATCCTTCATTTATACATCCAAGCAAGCAGCATCTAGCTAACAAACATTTACTGAAAGAGTCTTTCCATACTCTGGGCACTAGGACTTTGGTAGATCCAAGATGTGTTTAGGGAGCTTCTAGTCTAATACAGGACTACCTTCTATGTACAAACAACAAGACTTCTGGTTAAAAGTGATTTTTGTCTTTGGGGAGATCAAGTGCTAGAAGCTCAGGAAGTGAGGAAGCTCACCTCCTCAGGTGAGCCCTTGAGGGCTTTGTGGAAGAGGCAGCATTTTTCCTTGGAGGAGGGATGGGGCATGGAGAGAGAGAAGCTGGGGGCCAGAGATCCTGGCAGGGCAACACGTTTTAACAGAGTCCAGAGCTCGGCTGGGTGGGCTGGGGGAGCCAGCCTACATCCTCTCCTTCCTCAGCCAAGCAGAGGCTTGGCTGAGTCGTGACTCCAGCATCAATAAAAAGCTGCTGCCCAGATGCCTTGCTACTGAAAGAATCTTTCTAACAAGGCCTGAGTCTTAGGCCTGAGTCTTAGGCGGCATGCCTTGCTTTTGGTGGTGGCTCCGGAACCCTATAGTTCTATTTAGAATCAGAGGCTGAAATGTGTTTGTCATCACAGCACCCACGGACGAGGCCCCCACCCCCACTTTCCGCTGCACTGTCCAGCTTTATGCACCTTGTTCCTGTGCCCCAGGTGTTGACGTTCCTGAACATTCTGCCAGATCCCCATGCACACCCAAAAGGAAAGAGGTCCTTGGTGCTCCGCACAGAACTATTGCATTTGCCCAATAGCTCAGTAGCTCAGCTGAACTGGTGTCAGGGCGTGCGTAGCAGGAGCGGTCGGAGCCTGGCACCCGGGTACCTGTTTTCTCATTCTAATGGGAAATGCAGCCACCGAATAACTCCAGATAATCACACGTGGTGATACATACTTTAGGGATAAACTAGGGTATGATTTCAGATGGGGCGATTGGAGAAGGCTTCCCAAGGGTAACATTTGAACCGAGACAGGAATAACAAGAAGGAACCAGCCAAGGGAAGAGCTGGGGGCAGGGAACAGCCAGCGCACAGGGAGCCTGAGGCAGATGGGAGCCTAGGCATTTTGAGAAACAGAAATGTCAGTGTGGCTAGCATTTTCGAGGAAGTGGGGGAGTGGAATGGAGAGTTGCTGGTGAGGTGGGCAGGGGCCACATCACGTAGGTCCTGGGGACTAGGGGGAAATGTTTAGATTTTATTTCAAGGGGAGCAAAAAGCTAAAGGGAGGATGGAGGTGAGTAACTGTGTTTCCTTTTGAAGTCCTTGCTCTGGCTGCTGAGTTGAGAGTAGGTGTTGGGAGCAGGAGTGGGAGCCCCAGGACCAGTGAGGGCTGGCATAGTCTGGCAGGGACCAGGTGCCTCAGACTATAGTGGGGTGACGTGGTGTTGTCACAGAACTGGAGAGGAGAGAAGGGTTTGGGATTTGCTAGGGAGGTGGAGGCAGCAGGATCTACAGAGGGTCGGGGATGAGTGTGGGAGAAATTGGAGAATGAAGGACCACTCCTAACTGGGCTGGAGTAGCTGGGTAGATGTGGCCCCATTTTCAGGGCTGGGGGAAGGGAGGGAGGAACAGCTTGGGACAGGAGAGCCGAAGGGCTGTATGATAGCCATGTGGAATGAGAGATGTGTTGTAGGCATCAGGGAGGCAGTTGCATATATAAGCCTGGATTTAGTGGGGGAAGTTTGGGGCAAGAGAAAATGGGAACCAGGGGCAAAGAGAGGCAGAACCAGTCAGAGTCAGGAGGTGGTAGGGTGGAGGGGAGAGCGCACAACTTTGTTTGATCTCCTGGATCTAGCCATGCCTGAAGCTTGACCACCTTGAACTCTAGTAATGTGAGCCACCCAGACCCTTTGTTTCTCCCGCATCAGTTTGAGTCAGGCTTCTATCACTGCAGGCCACATCTCGACCCCACCCAGGAGACATGGTCAGTGTCTCAGGTTGGCTCAGATGCCTTTCCTTGGCCTTGGGCTGGATTTCCATCTCTCCCAGGTGGTGGAAAGCATTGACCTTTTGACACCAGGCAGACCCAGGAACCAGTTCCTCTGTGCCTCTGGCTGCCTGTGTGACCTTAGACAAAGGGGCTGGCTCCTCCGCCCCTCCACGTCCTCGCTGGGAGGGTTGTGTGAGGATGCAGGGCAGGGACAGCGTCTGGTGCATGGCAGGAGCTTACTTGCCATTAGCATTTTGGCCCTCTCTCCCCCACACACTGATTAAAAGCTCGAGTTGGCAGTTATTTATGTCTTTGATTAATTAAACAATTGGGAAACAAATTAATTATTACTTAACGAAGGCAGTTTGGGCGACACAATCTTTGAAAACACAGGGCTGGCAGGGAGAAGCAGAGAAGCGATGCCGGGCAGCGAGGAGCACAGAAATCACTGAAGTAGAAAATCTTCAAGGTCCTTCTCATCTGGAAAATTCACCTTTTCTAGACATGCAGAATGTGGCTTCCTACAGATAAATGTTGACTTATGGTTGAAGCAATGTATTATATGTCACAGTGCCTGCAAATGGCAGCCAGGCAATCTCTGGTGTCACCTGCATGGAGCTGATCCAAGGAGAGAGGCAGAAAGGGAGGGATTGCATGAGCCACGGCTACATGGCTGGCCACTGCTGTTGTTTGGTTTAATCCCCCTCTGTCGCTGGTCTCCATGCCCCCCCACCCCATGCCTACCAACTGGATCTGGATGGCAGTCTGAACTCAGCATCAATAGCTATGGCCATAACCCGTGTCCTTGACTCAATCCAGGGAACTGGGGGGGGGGGGGAGGGGGGGGGCAGAAGGGCGGGGCATTTGTTGTGTTTGAATTTTAAAAGCCCCAGTATTTCGCCTCATTAAGTTATCATTTGCTTTAAGGAAAAGTTACTGGAGTCCAAGTGGCTGCGATTCCAGCCCCTGCTCCCACGCCTGTTACTCCCTTGCTCTCCTGTCCCATAGCCCTGGGCCCCAGGGTTTCCAGCCGGTCCTTCTGGGGAAACAGTGCTTCCACCAGCCCCATGGCTTGAGGCCCCTGTCGCCTAAGTGCAGGCTGTCATTTTGTGAAGGTGCCACAGAGTTCACCTCCAGACTGCTGCTCCCAGGGCAGGAAAAATCTGATTTGTCAGGAACCAGCCTGTCATCGGGACCTTTCCCAGGGCCAGGAAGCTCAACTCCCACTGCAGGTCACATTGGTTTTATTGGATGGCTTTTTCCAAAGTGGTCGAACAGCAGGAGGGCCGCTGGGCTGGGGGGCATCCAGTTCCATCTGGGAGCACCCTGTCTTGCCTGACCCTTCCCCTCTGGTATTGAATTCTCCGCATGGTCAGAGGGAGCCAAGTCAACCCACTTTCCTTAAGTTGCTGCCCCCCTTCCCCCACGCCCAGAATGTATCAGTGTGCGCACAGCCATGGCTGCAGTGTGGAAAGGCGAAGCTATAGCCAAGGTGGCGATCATTTAGGAGACTGTGTGGTCCAAGCAAAACATGGAGAGAGTCTAAGGTAAGGGGATGGAGAGAAGGCCACAGTTGAGGGGACTATTTGCAGGTGTTTCTTCACCAATCTGCACTGAGCTCCTAGCATGGGATGGGCAGTCTGGTGGGTGCTGGTGAGAGAAGGCCATGCCCCTGTGGGGATTGCATCCTTGTGGGGTAAGCAAAAAGCAGTCGTACAGTGTTAAATGTGTGCTCTTCAAAGGAGTGGTGTTATGAATGCATACAGTAGAGAAATGTGTAGCTCAACAAGTCTCCTCTAAGGAAATGGTCATTGCTTTGTAGAGATGAAGAATGAGCAGGAGTTACCTAAGAAGCAAGAGGAGGAAGAGCATTCTGGGCAGAGGAACCAGCATGTGAAAGGTCCAGAGAGGAAAGTGGAGAGAGGGAAAGGAGTGGAGGGTGGGCAGGGGCCAGTTCAGGCAGGACCTTAAGGGAGTTGTATGAAGTATGAACTTTATCCTAAGAACAATGGAGAGGGTTTTTAAAATCTTATTTATGAAAGTATTACTTATGTCCCCCTTTTTCTCATATTGACTTCGTCCAGCCCCCTGCCCTCCACTCCAGGCCCTCATCACCCCATTGTCTGTGTCCATGGGTCATGCATATATGCATACAAGTTCTTTGGTTGATCTCTCCCACCTACCCACCTTTTCTCACCTTCCCTCTGAGATTCTGCATTCTGTTCCATGATTCTATGTCTCTGGATCTATTTTGTTCATAAATTAATTTTGTTCATTAGATTCCACATATGAGTGATCATGTGATACTTGACTTTCTCTGACTGGCTTATTTTGCCTAGCATAATACTTGCTAGGTCCATCCATGCTGTTGCAAATTGTAAGAGTTCTTACATTTTGTGTAGTATTCCATTGTGTAAATGTTCCGCAGCTTCTTTATCCACTCATCTACTGATGGGCACTTGGGCTGTCTCCAGATCTTAGCTATCTTAAATTGTGTGTCTATAAAATAGGGGTGCATATATTCTTTCTGATTAGTGTTTCTGGTTTCTTAGGATATAGTCCTATAAGTGGGATCACTGGATCAAATGGCAGTTCCATATTTCATTTTTTGAGGAAACTCCATACTGTTTTCCATAATGACTGAACCAGTCTGCATTCCCATTAGCAGTGTGCTAGGGTTCCCTTTTCTCCACATCCTCATCAGCATTTGTTGTTTGTTGATTTGTTGATGGTAGCCATTCTGACAGGTGTGAGGTGATACCTCATTGCTGGTTTGATTTGCATCTCTTGGATGATTAGTGACTTTGAGCATTTTTTCATATATCTCTTGGCCTTCTCTATGTCCACTTTGGAGAAGTGTCTATTTAGGCCCTTTACCCATTTTTTAATTACATTGTTTGTCTTCCTTTTGTTAAGTTGTATGAGTTCCCTATATCTTTTTAAAATTAACATTTTATTGGATGTATCATTGCCAAATATGTCCTCCCATGCAGTGGGCTCTCTTTTCATTTTGCTGATGGTTTCTTTTACTGTACAGAAGGTTTTTATTTTGATGTAGTCCCATTTGTTTATTTTCTCCTTAGTTCCCTTTGCCCTAAGAGATGTATCTGTAAACATGTTGCTATGAGAAATGTCTGAGATTTTGCTGCCTATGTTTTTTTCTAATATTTTTATGGTTTCACAACTTACATTTAAGTCTTTTATCTGTTTTGAGTTTATTCTTATGTATGGTGTAAGTTGGTGGTCTGGTTTCATTTATTTTTGCATGTATCTGTCCAATTTTCCCACTACCATTTATTTAAGAGATTGTCTTGACTCCATTGTATGCTCTTGCCTCCTTTGTCAAATATTAATTGAGCATAATGGCTTGGGTCGGTATCTGGGGTCTCTGTTCTGTTCCATTGATCTATATGCCTGTTCTTGTTAATTTTTTCTGGAGGATCTATCCAGTGAAGTCAGTGGGGTGTTAAAGTCCCCAACTATGATTGTATTGCTGTCGATCTCTCCCTTAAAGTCCTCTAGTAGTTTTTTAAGAATATTTAGGTGCTCCTATAGTGGGTGCATATATGTTTACCAGAGTAATATCCTCTTGTTGGATCGATCCCTTTAGTATTATGTAGTGACCTTTGTTGTCTCTTGTGATGGCCTTCATTTTGAATTCTATGTTGTCAGATATGAGTATTGTACCCCAGCTTTTTTTTTTCTTTTCTATATGCATGGAACATTTTTTTCCATCCCTTCACTCTCTTTCTGTGTGTGCCTTTTGTTCTGAGTTGAGTCTCTGGTAAACAGCATATAGTTGGGTCATGTTTTCTTTTTTTGGGGGTGGGGGAGGGTCATGTTTTATTATCCATTCAGCTACCCTATGTCTTTTGATTGGAGCATTTCATACATTTACATCGAAGGTTACTATTGATAGGTACTTATTTATTGCCATTCTTATTCTTTATACCTGTGTTCTTCTCTTTCTCTCTATTTCTTCTTCTTACAACAGTGCCTTTAGCATTTCTTGCAGTGCTGGTTTGGTGGTAATAAACTCTTTTAGCCTTTTTTTTTTTTTTTTTTTGTCAGTGAAGCTCTTTATTTCACCTTCGATTTTGAATGATAGCCTTAATGGGTAGTCTTGGGTTCAGTCCCTTTCTTTTTATTAATTTGTATAATTCATACCATTCCCTTCTTGCCTGAAGTGTTTTTATTGAGAAGTCAGCTGACAATCTAATGGGAGATCCCTTATAGGTAACTTTCTGTCTCTCTCATAGCCTTTAAGATTCTTTCTTTGTCTTTAATGCTTTCCATTTTAATTATTATGTGCCTATGTGTGGGTCTTTTGAGGTTCATATTGTCTGGGACTCTCTATGTTTCCTGAACTTGAGTGACTTTTTTCTTCACCAGGTTAGGGAAATTTCCTGCCCTTATTTCTCCAAACAGGTTCTCTATTTCTTGCGTGGATTCTTCTTCTTCTGGCACTCTTATGATACAAATGTTGTTATGGTTCATGTTCTCCCTTAAACTTTCGCACTTAAAAAAATATTATTTTTCCATTTGCTGCTGTCAATGGATTTTTTTTTTTCTACCTTGTCTTCTTTTTCTTTCAAAGGCAGTTGGGGAAGGAACACTAACTATAAAGGCCTTGGATCCACATTACCATCTCTTAAGTGGGGAGTCTAGGAAAATTCTCCCAATCTGAGAAGACCATTCACCTTTTCTTTTCTTTATTTTAAATATTTCTTCATTATTGAAAGTATTACATATGTCCTCCTTTTACCCCATTGACTCCCTCCAGCCTGCCCCTGCCCCAGGCCTTCAGCACCCTATTGTCTGTGCCCATGGGCCATGCATATATGCATACAAGGTCTTTGGTTTATTACCTCCTATCCACCCACCCTCCCCCACCTTCTCTCTGAGATTCCTTACTCTGTTCCATGCTTCCATGTCTCTGGATCCACTCCATTCTTCAGTTTCTTTTGTTACTTAGATTCCACATATGAGTGAGATCATGTGATACTTTTCTTTCTGTGACTGACTTATTTCATTCAGCATGATACTGTCCAGGTCCCTCCATGCTGTCTCAAAGGGTAAGAGATTCTTCTTTTTTACTGCTGCATAGTATTCCATGGTGTAAATGTACCACAGCTTTTTATCCACTCATCTACTGATGGGCACTTGGCTGTTTCCAGATCTTAGCTATTGTAAATTGTGCTGCTATGAACATAGGGGTGCATACATGCTTTCTGATTGGTGCTCAGGGTTTCTTAGGATATATTCCTAGAAGTGGGATCACTGAGCCAAATGGGAGTTCCATTTTTAAGGAAACTCCAGACTGTTTTCCATAATGGCTACACCCGTCTGCATTCCCACCAGCAGTGTACTAGGGTTCCCTTTTTTCCACATCCTTGCCAGCACTTGTCATTTTTTTATTTGTTGACGGTAGCTATTCTGGAAGGTGTGAGCTGATACCTCATTGTTGTTTTAATTTGCATCTCTCGGGTGATGAGTGACTTTGAGCCTTTTTTCATATGTCTCTTGGCCATCTGTATGTTCTCTTGGGGAGAAATGTCTATTTAGGTCCTTTACCCATTTTTTCATTGATTGTCTTCCCTTTGTTAAGTTGTCTGAGTTCCTTATATATTTTGGATATTAACCCTTTATCAGATGTATCATTGCCAAATGTGTTCTCCCATACAGTGGGCTCCCTTTTTGTTTTGCTGATGGTTTCTTTTGCTGTGCAGAAGCTTGTATTTTGATGTAATTCCATTTGTTTATTTTCTCCTTAGTTTCCTTTGCCCTAGGACAGTGGTCGGCAAATTCATTAGTCAACAGAGCCAAATATCAACAGTACAACGATTGAAATTTCTTTTGAGAGCCAAATTTTTTAAACTTAAACTTCTTCTAACACCACTTCTTCAAAATAGACTTGCCCAGGCCCTGGTATTGTATGGAAGAGCCACACTCAAGGGGCCAAAGAACTGCATATGGCTCGCGAGCTGCAGTTTGCCAACCACGGCCCTAGGAGATGTATCGGTAAACATACTGCTATGAGAGATGTCTGAGATTTTTCTGCTTATGGTTTCCTATAGGATTTTTATGGTTTTGCAACTTATATTTAACACATTAAGCACCCAGCCTGTTTTGTCTTCTGGACGGAAAGTATAGTGACTGGTGACTGGGCACTTAATGTGTTAAGTCTTTTATCTATTTTGAGTTTTTCTTGTGTGGGGTGTAAGTTGGTGGTTAGTTTCATTATTTTGCGTATACATGTCCAATTTTCCCAACACCATTTATTGAAGGGACTGTCTTGACTCCATTTTATGCTCTTGCATCCTTTGTCAAATATCAATTGAGCATAATGGCTTGGGCTGACATCTGAGGTCTCTGTTCTGTTCCACTGATCCATATGCCTGTTCTCATGCCAGTACCTGACTGTTTTGATTATGGTAGCTTGGTAGTATAACGTGAAATCTGGTATTTTGATTCTTTCAACTTCGTTTTTCTGTCTCAATTTTGCTGCAGCTATTGGGGATCTTTTTTGGTTCCATATATTTTGGAGTATATTTTCTAGCTCTGTGAGATAAGCCGTTGGTATTTTTATAGGGATTGCATTGAATCTGTAGATTGCCTTGGGTAGTATGGACATTTTAATGATGTTAATTCTACCAATCCATGAACACAGTATATTCTTCCATCTGTTCATATAGTCTTCCATCTCTTTTTTCAACATCCTGTCATTTTCTGAGTACAAGTCTTTGGCCTCCTTTGTTAAGTTTATCCCTAAGTATCTTAATTTTTATGTTGCAATGGTAAATGGGATTGCTTGTTTAGTTTCTCTTTCTGAGAATTCATTATTGGTGTGTAAAAAAGCCGTTGGTTTTGGGGTGTTGATTTTGTATACTGCTACATTACCAAATTGATTTATTAAATCTAGTAGTTTATTGGTGGAGTCCTTAGGTTTACCTGTGTACAATATCATGTCATCCAGGAATAATGAGAGTTTTACTTCCTCCTTTTAAATTTGGATGCCTTTTATTTCTGCTTCTTGTCTGATTGCTGTGGCTAGGACTTCAAGTACTATGTTCAATAAAAGTGGTAAAAGCAGACATCTCTATCTTGTTTGTTTTCTTAAGGGAAATGGTTTTAGGTTTTGCCCATTGAGAATGATTTTCCCTCTAGGTTTGTAATATATGGCCTTTATCATGTTGAGGTATGCTCCCTCTATTCCTACTTTGCTGAGAGTTTTTATCAAAAGTGGCTATTGGCTTTTGTTGAATGCTTTTTTTTTTTTGCATCTATTTATATGATCATGTGAGTTTTGTCTTTCAATTTGTTTATGTGATGTATCATGTTTATTGATTTGCAAATATTGTACCAGCCTTGCATCCCTGGAATAAATCCCACTTGGTCATAGTGTATGATCTTTTTAATATATTGCTGGATCTGATTTGCTAATATTTTGTTGAAGATTTTAACATCAATGTTCATTAGTTATATTAGCCTGTAATTCTCTTTCTTTGTAGTGTCTTGATCTGGTTTTGATAAAGATAATGCTGGCTTCATAAAGTAAGGAAGTGTTCCTTACTCTTGGATTTTTTGAAATCGTTTGAAGAGTATAGAGGTTAGTGCCTCTTTGAATGTTTGTTAAAAGTTCCCTGTGAAGTCGTCCAGACCTTGGTGGGCTTTTGTTTGCCAGGAGTTTTTTGATTACTGCTTTTATTTCATCAGTTGTTATTGGCCTATTCAGGTTTTCTGATTCCTCCTGATTCATTTTTGGGAGATTGTATTTTTCTAGGTTTGTCCATTTCATCCACATTGTCCAGCTTATTGACATAGAGTTGTTCATAGTATTTTATCACAATCATTTGTATTTCTGTGGTATTAGTGTCTACCTTGTCTTCTAATCCACTGATTCGGTCCTCGGCTTCTTCTAGTCTACTGTTGAATCCTTCCATTGTGTTCTTTATTTCAGCTATGTCATTCTTCATTTTCAATTGATTCTTATTTATTCTTTCAACCTCTTTTCATGTTGGTGTAGCTCTCATTAAGCCCCTTAATATCCTCATTAATTTCCTTGATATTCTCATTAACTTGCTTGTATTTCTCTCTGAATTGTTTGAACACCCTTATTACCATTACTCTGAATTCTTTATCTGACAAATTGCTTGCCTCCATTTTATTTAGTTCCTTTTCTAGAGATTCCTCCTTTTCTTTCATTTGGGGTTGTTTCTTTGTTTCCCATTTTTGTTGTCTCTTTATATTTGTTTCTATGTATTAGATCAAACTGCTATGCCTTCTAGATTTTGTGGGGTGCTCTTATTAGTAGGTGTTTTGTGGGGCCCACTGGTGCAGTCTCCCATGTCTCCTGTGCTGAATACTCTAGAAAAGGCCCTTACTTGAGTTATTTGTGTTCTCCTATTGTAGCTGGGTGTTGAATTTTATTGTCCAGTTTGTGGATGGAGTCTCCTCTCAGGTTGGCTGACTATGTGGCTCACCCCTGACCACATCGTGTGAGCTGTTGTGGAGGTGCTGATCGTACAGAACAAAATACAACAAAATAAAACAGGAAGCAGAAGCTCTAAAACAAAAATGTACACAAGACCCCTACAGCACCAGAGAAGGGAGAATTAGGAAAGAGAAAAGAGAACAAGAATGATAGTAAAAAAGAAAGAGAATACTAGGAGAAAACAAAATGAAACAAACAAACCAACAAAAGAAGCACAAACAACAACAACAAAAACAAGGAGGAGGGTGGCAGAATATGTAGGTGCAGAGCTGAAATAAAAAAATAAGGATAAAGAGAGGAGTAGGGAAATGGAAATGGATAAAATAAGGGAGGGAGAAGAGAAATGAAAAGATAAGAAAAAAGTTTTAGAAAGAAAAATATAGGAGTAAGCAGATAAACCTAAAAGAAGAAAAAGCAAAGAGATGAGAAAGCAGTAAAGAGACAGAGAAGTAAAAGAGAGAAAGAAAAATTGAGTAGTGAAAAAAGAAAAAGTGGAAAAAATTGAATCTGAAAAGGGATTAGGAATATTAGCTATATGAGTGAAACAACAAAGATTAGACTAATAACAAATCAATAGAGAAGATAAAGAAGATAAATTTAAAAAGGGAAAAAAGCAAGGACAGAGAAAAACTAAAAAAAGAAAAGAGAAGAAAAATGGAGGAAAAATAGAAAAGAAAAAAAGGAGAAAAAAGAAGGGGAAAAAAAGGTGAAGTGTCATTTGTTTTAGTCGCATTTAATGCCCTGTGGCAGTGGTTGGCAAACTGCAGCTCGCGAGCCACATGCGGCTCGCTAGCCGTGGTTTGCCGCTCTGTTGACTAATGAGTTTGCCGACTACTGACCTAGACTCTTGATTCCAATAATTACAGGCTGTTGTTGTTCCTTGTGATTAAGCCCCTATCCCAATGGTCGGCAAACTCATTCGTCAACAGAGTGGCAAACCTCGGCTCACAAGCCACATTTGGCTCGCGAGCTGCAGTTTGCCGACCACTGCCCTGTGGGAGCTTGCTTTGGATCCCACTCTTCTGTTGTGTCTGCCAATTTTGGGCTCCCAGTTAGGTACCTGGGTGTCAACCACTGTCAGGCACTGTCCTTCGGCTTTTAGCAACCTGCTTGAAGCTCCAAGTGATCCACCCATCCACTGCTTATGTCCTTTTCCACAGGTCTTGGCTGTAAGGAGGAGGGGGCACTCTGCCTTCTAAAGTAGGTTTGTTAACAGTACGGGGCCCAGGGCTGGGTCAGTAAACTTCCCCTGGTTCCCTGGGCTCTGCCTTTGCCCACCTTTGCCTGCTAGGGAGCTGTCAATCTTAATCACTCAACAGTGTGTTTCTGATAGGGTGGGTGGAGGAAGTACTGTTTAGCTTTCAGGGAATATGGTGGTGTGTTTTCCTGCTTCAGAGCTATTCCTCTGAGACTGGCCCTGTATATTACTCTGCCCTTGGCTGGACAGAGGTCCTTGTATGGAGACCGATGGGGTTGGCTGGAAACCTGGAGTTTTTATCAGTTCTCCTGTGCGGAAGGGGTGGGGCGAGGAGAAATATCAGCCTGGTTCCCAAGATAGTGGGGCAGATGGCCCCCACCCTCTCCCATCCAGTCACCGAGGGCTCCTTGAGACTGTTCAAACTCGTAAGCTTGGCCTTTGCTTTTGTTTTCTCTGAGAAACTCAATGCAGGCTGTGGCAGGCAGGGCTCGTTAAGGTGGGGTGGGCTATATCACCTAGGGTGGGTTTTCCCCTTTACCTATCCTCTGGCTTCTGGGAGCGGCTAACTCCTCTCAGGAAAACTGTCCGTTTCAGCTTGGGGGCTACGACCAAATGCTCCCAACTGCTGTTTAACCAAGTTGCCCTGCAATGCTTCCCACTCAGCCTCTCCTTAGGCATCGTGCATGGAGTATCCTAGAAAAACACATCTCCCTCCTGCGCCAAAGCCTCAGGTTGATAGTTGCAAATGAAAACTCCTGGGCTCTGGGTTTGGAGAGAGGGAGGGAAAAAATAACACAAAGAAAACCATGGCCTTCTCTCCAACCAGCTCCAGTCTACGGGTTCTATCTTTCTCTGCGTCCAGGAGCCCCACCACCTTTCATGGGCTGGATGTTACAGGGCCTGCGGGTCTTGGCTCCCGTGCTCGGGGCTTTGGAGCCCAGCCTGGGTTCTGGGCCTCTGTCTTCTGAGGGAACAGGCTCTCCCATAGTGGGGAGATTCCTCTTCCCTCTTGGCCTGCCGGCCTGCGGCCCCTGGGATCTAGGTCAGGTCTTCTCATGACCTCGCCCTTCCTACTGGTCTCCAGGTGTTTTCTGTCCTTCCTTGATATACATCTCCTCCTCAACCGGACCTCAGTTGGTAATTACAGGTGAATGTTCTCCAATTCAATTGTATTCCCAGTCTGGCCCTGGGACGAGGTGGATGACAGGCCTGCCTATTCAGCAGCCATTTTTTTCTCCTCCCAATGGAGAGTTTTAACCAAGAGTTTGAAGCATGATGTGATGTTAATTTGTGGAAGATTTATATCCATTTCTGCCTCTGGGAGATAACAGGGACTGAATGGGGTAATTAGAAAACTGTACAGAATTTGTGAAACAACTGTTGTCCAACAGTGGACATCAAGCAGTCCAGGACTGTGCTCATGGAGGAGACAGACCAGGTGAGCCCTATAGTCACCCTGGCTTTCTACTTGATGCTACCTCCTGTCTTTGGAGCAGAGAGAGGAATCCCAGGCAAGCACAATAGTCTTGATAAGTTGAGGGAGCACAAATGGGAATTTGGGGAGCCAAAAAGGTTAGAATGTGTTGGGCAGAATTATACAGAGAGGGATCTATGCAGTAAAATAACTCCAGAAATTTACATGGTCTTGAATCTTAATGTAACATTAAGATGCATGTGTATGGGGTTAAATTTCATGAAGTCACATGAACAGTGACCTAGGAGCTCTGAGCTAAACAGTTCCCAGGGGTAACAGAGATGGGGTGGCACTCAAGATTAGATTAGCCAGTGAAGAATCCTTCTTGACAACTCAGGGCTTTCACTAGAGAAACCAGAGGGCCAACCCCAAAGTCTACATTAGACTCACCCTAACAAATATTTAAAACAAGCATCAGAAGATCAAACTGAACCACAAGTTCAATTTGTCTGAAAAAAAGTCTTTATTTCACCATCTGCCTGCCAAAACAAAGCTCAACACTTTGTAAAGGAAGATAGAAAAATCTAAACACTCAACAATGTAGTAACCTAACTCCCAGCACCCAATAAAAATTACTAGATATGTTAAGGAGGACAAGGTGATCCATAACCTACAGAAAGTCAGCAGAAACAAGACCAGAAATGATAAGAATGATGGAATCAGCAAGCAGTGACATTAAATCAATGATTAATGTATATTCAATATTTAAGGAAAACATGAATATAGTAAGGAAAGGAATTTAAGATATAAAAATAAGACTTTCTCAAGATGAAAATACAAGATCAGAAATGTAAAATTTACTCTATCGCATTAACAGCAGATTAGAAAATGTAGGAAAAAGAGTACTGAACTTGACGATAGAAACAATCCAAAATGAAACAAAAAGGAAAAAAGACCAGAAAAAAAATGACCAGAAGTGACTCAAGTGACAATACCCAGTGTGGAATTGGGGGAACAAGAGAAGTGGGAGGTGGAGGATAGTGGACAAAAATTGGAAGAAATAATGACTGAAGATTTTATAAATTTGTTGGATGCTATAAATCCTCAGCTCCAAGAAGCTCAACTAGCTACAAAGTGGGTAAACACACTAAAAAACCCATACCAATGTATGTCAAATTGCTGAAACGGTGATGAAGAGAAAAAAATGTACATATTTAGGGAAATATGACCCGTTATGTACAGAGGAACTAGCAATTCACAAAAATATGTATTTAAGCCAGAATGATGATGGAATGACATCTTTAAAGTTCTGAAAGAGAAAAAATCTGTCAAATATTGGACAACAACAGTGTCCAATGGAAATCTATGCTCAGAAAAATTACCAGGAAGATGATGGCAAAATAAAGACATTATAGACAAAAGAAAAAAGCTGATAGAACCCACCAGTATCTGCCCCAAAGAAGCATTAAGGAAAGTCCTAAGAGCCAGCCAGAGACTTAAATCTACACAAAGGAATGAATGACAAATATGTGAGTAAATATAAAATATATTTATTTTTCATTTAAAATTATTTTAAAAGATAATTGACTGTTTAAAACATAAACAATAGCAATTTGTAGTAGGTTTTAGAACATGTAAAAATAAAATATATGACCACAGAGCACAATGGATGAGACGGAGTAATGGCAGTCTATCATTTTAAGGTTATTACATTATATGTGAATGGCATATTATTATTTTAAAGAAGACTAGGATAAGTTCAAGATTCAAATTGATAAAAGTGAAATTAAAAGGCCTAGTTTATTATCCAATAGTGAAAATAAAATGAAATCATTAAAATACATTAGCAAGATGTAATAGCTATAAATCCAACCATATCATAGTAGCATTAAATGCAAATGGTCAAAATATACCATTAAGTTCTGGCTAGTTTGGTTCAGTGGTTAGTGTGTTGGCCCACAAAACAAAGGGTTGTGGGTTCAATTCTTGGTCAAGATCACATACCTTAGTTGTGGGTTCCCTCCCTGCCCCTGGTTGGGGCACATGCAGGAGGCAACCAGTCTATGTGTCTCTCTCACATCGATCTTTCTCTCTGTCTCTTTCTGTCTCTCTCCCCTCCTCCTCCCTCCCTTTCACTCTCTCTGAAAAGCAATAGAAAAAAAATATCCTTGGGTGAGGATTACAGATTTCAAGATAGAGATAATGAGGTTGGATATAAAAGCAAGACTCAACTACATGCTGTCTTCAAAAAGCCACTTCAACTATGAAGACAGGCCATTTAAAGTAAAGAAGATAGACTAGAAATGGAAGATAGAAATAAGTAAGCTGAAGTGGCTGTATTAAGTAGAATTCCACACAAGAAACGGTACCAGAGCTAACAAGAGACTGCTGCAGTGATAAAGGAGTCTATTCATGTGACAGTATGTCAATCCTAAATATATACACACAAATCATAGAGATTTCAAAATACTTGAAAAAATGCATTAGCTGGAAGGAGAAATAGACGAATACAAAATTATGGTTGCAAACATCAACACCCGAGTTAACAGAGGTAGGAAGATCAGTGTGGCTCTAGAACACCTGAACAATGTTATCAACCAACTCAGCCTAATGACATTTTCAGATGAACGCGTGGGAACATCCCACCCAACAACAGAATATACTTTCGTTTAAATCCATGGGGCATATTCACAAGAGAGATCATCACTGAAAAGCGAAAACTGAAATGCTGCCTTCATCCCGCACTGGTGACTGTGCAGGACAACGGGAATGCGCATGCAGCCACTTTGGGAAGAGTTTGGCCGTTTCTCAGAGAGAGAAACATGCATTTACCATAGGCCCAGCAATCCCAGTGTACAGCCAGTTCAGCGATGAGTCATGCTGGGCCTTGAATGCCAGGACTAGGCATGGCGTCTGACCCCATGAAAGGCACTGAAAAGCATCATGCCCAGGTGTCCCCTCCACCTGGTCTCCTACTCAAGTCAGTGCTATCAGGATGCAAGCAGCCCATGCCAATGAAGGACATGCTAACTGGTGGCAGCTCACCTGAGGCCTAGCCTTGTCCCATTACAGGAGTCACGGGGGTCTCAGGGGTCAGGCACTAGACTGAGGGGGGCAGAGGCTCAAGCTTTTTTGCTGTTGTTTTTTGCTTTCTGTCTTTGCTGGGCAATGGGGACTTCTGGAAGCCTGACACTCTTTTTTCTTGCCTCTCTGCTCCCGCCTGAGAGAGCAGAGCCTGCCCAGTGGAGGCAGGTGGCTACGCTTAGTGCTGCCTTTAGATAGGAAACAGAAGCCCGCGCACATGTGCTCCCTGCTTTCTAGCACATATGCAGCCGCGTAGGACGGCATGTACTTGAGGAGTCCACAATCCCCACAGCTGCACGGGAGGCACTGAGCAGATGGCAGGGCCCTGGAGTCTGAGTACACGTCGGCGTCCACCCTGGAGGTATCCTTCTGTGTCCACTGCCTCCCCAGCAGGACTGGCTCCGTGCAGAATGAAAGGGTGGGTCGCTCACTGAAACATAGTAAGAATTCCAAGGCAGTGACAGCAGAAAGTCACACCAAGTGCAGACTTCCTGAGTGCGGGGCTGTGTGGCTGCCCAGTCAGGCACCCTCTCCCTGATCCCCCCCACTGCCTCTAGTGGCATGCCCTTCATTGCTGGGTGGCTGTTTGCATCCTGGTCTCATTGACATGAGGGGGACCTGGGCATGGTGCCCCTGGGGTCTACTCATCGGGTCAAGCCCAGCCTGCTGGACTCCCCTGGCTCTCGGGGACTGGGGGATGTATGTTCTTGATTCTCCTCTTCCTCTTATTTCCCCACTCCCTCCTCTGAGTTTACAATCTTAAGATATTGTCTTAAATTTCCTTGGATCAGTACTAGCCCACTCCGTGTCGGTGGGTTTCAGCCTATCCTTTCATGTCCCCAAGAGCTGCCCCACATCCTTCTTCAAAGTGCCGGCCATACCTGCGGGCGCACGGTGGCCATGGGACTACTCAGCCAGGCAGGTAATTAGCTGGGACGGCCCCTTTCTTCTCCGAAGCTTTGAGCTTTCCTTCCTTCCAGGAGGCCGGCTGTGTCTCAGCACCAGGACCGCAGTGCCAGGAACAAAGGAGCAGCTATCCCCGGAGAAGGGAGCCCCCAGCACAGCCAAGGTTGTGCATTCATTATGGCCTAGCTCAATCTCTCCAGAGGCGGAGGCAGTGGCCTGGGCTGGCTCTGTGCAGAGCACCAGGTGCTGGGGTGGGAGGCTGGAGGAGTGCGCTCGCAAAGTCGGCTCTTGAAGTCCCAGTCTCGGGTTCAAATCCCAGCCCTGCCATTTGCTAGGAAAGTAGGGGGCAAGTGTCTGAGCATCTCAGTCCTCAGTTTCCCCAGCGCCTACCTCACAGGATTGTGAAGGGGATGAGGGCAACAGGGCAGCCGTGGGGTGAGCTGAGAACTTGATAACTATGAGCTGCGACGAATAAGCACAGCCCTGATGCCGCCCCATGTGGAGGGTCTGAGCAAGACATTGAGGCTGGCCTGGTACTGGGTGTCCAGACAAGACACCCCCTGCCCCCACTAACCCTCCTACTAGCCCCCTTCCTGCCCCCTCCCCCCCCCCCCCCGGCTCTGTCCAGCTTTGCTCTTTTTGGCCCCTCTGATCAGGGCTCCTTCCACTCAGGCTCCAGGCTCAGCTGGGCATGCCTGTCCCTCCTGCTTCTGGTTTTGGTCAATCTTCAGGCCCCAGCTCCCTTCTTAGGGAGTCCTCCTCCCAAAGCAGAGCCTCCTCAATGGCCCCCCATCTTCTGTACCTTTAATGTATGCATACACATAGCTAAAGCTTTGCAGTTAAAATAGTGCTGTGACTACCTGGTTAATGTCTGTCTCCCCAGCTCTCTGGAAGCTCTGAGGGGACAAGACTGTGTCCATCTGTTCCCCACACATCCTTGCTGTTTAGCACAGGGCCAGGTAGAAAGGCGATGCTAAGAAATCTTTGTTGCATCAACAAATGAGTTTCTGGATGAGACAAGGGGAGAGACATAGATAGAGAGACAGAGAGAACTCAAGAAGGCCAGTGTGCCTGGGGTGTAGACAGTGGCGTGGGGGGGGGGGGGGGGAGGGCGGGAGCAGGGGCTGGCAGTGGCATCCAGACATGGTTGGGCTGCAGACCATCTGGCCCTGGGCTGGCGAGGACTCAGTCTTTCTCCTGGGGCGCCAGGCCCTCTGAAGGGCACTGCGTTGCTGCGTGGAGCATCCCATTTGCATTTTAGGAAGATGAGCCGGCAGCTGTGCAGAGAGTGGATTGATAGCCTGGCTTCTTTGTTAAAATCCCCAGAGTCATTTTCTTCTTTTTTATAGGATTCTGCTTGTTAGGGCCTGAGCCAGGAACTGATTGTTTCTTCCTAACTCGCTTTGTGACCTTGGGTGAGTCCCAGCTGCTCTGTGGGAAGCTGGGACAGATCCTGGGCTGCCCGCGCCTCTCCCAGGCTTCTGCTCCTTCACAGCCCCGCTGCCTTCCCTGCCACTGAGATGCCCCTGTGGCATAGTCTTCCCTGCATGGAGCATGGCACACTCCTCAGGTTTTCATGCTGTGGCTTCTCCAGAGGGGGCACAGACAGGACACACGCACATGTCACCACGGTCCTCTCTGGGGACCTGCTTCTGCTCAGTTGGTGAAAAACACATCCGGGTCTACCCTGTTGGGTCCCAGGGTTGAGGAAAATTGTGCAGACTGATTCTTTGTTTTTATCTAACCCTCATTTCCCCCACCCCAGTCTCCCACACTCTTGGTTTGTCGTCATGTGCGCCCTAGAGAGGTGGCACCCGCCAGGAATCAGGGGAGCCAGCCTCTATTGCCCAGCTGTCCTTACACCAAAGGGGTGCCTACCCACCCACCATCCGCGCGTGGGGCTCCACTCAGCCCTGGGCCAGCAGCGCTCCCTCAGCACTTGACAGGTTTGCTCAGGAGGGACCCTCTCTTCCCTTGAAGAAACCCACCTACAGGGTTTAGCTTGTTTGTTTCTTTGAAAAACAGATGAAGGTTTTGGCTAGCCGACCTGGAGTGGGGTGGGCAGGGGAGAGGACATGTAGCTGAGCTTTATCGCCCTGAGGAAAACACACTTGGGTTATGAAGTATGCCCCCTTGAAATCTCACTTGACATTCTGCAGAGAAAAAAGGAACGTTTTTAAGAACTTGGCCGAGCCACCTAATACCCTGGCTCCAGAGTGAAGGCCTTTTGAAAGATTAATACTGAGCTGCAGACAGTCAGTCACTGTAATTGCGCTCACCCCTCTCGGGCCTCTGCCCACAGCACTGGGAGCCACCGGAAGCTGCACCATGTGCAGGCAGCTCAGGTACAGCAGAGGCTGCCAGTCCTCCAGCCCTGCAGACCCCAGAGGCGCAGCCTTGGTGGGTGCCTTCCCACCTCCCTCTCCTGAGGGGGAGGCAGGGCCAGACACTGACTTTGGTGTTTCTGGGCATTTTTAAAGAGGATCGAGGATGGTTTCCAAAACTCATCTGCCTCGCACACTGCTTCCCCTGCCATCTGCTCAGGAACCATACCCCAAGTGGGCTTTTCATGGGCAGCTTCACCTTTCACCTGAGAAAGTTACATGAAAGAGAAGTTTGGGGGGACTGGGACACTCCCCACCACCACCTTCTCAGACACAAAATGCCCCTGGGGATGCTCTTTGCTGTGCTGGCTGCTCCTTAAAATGGCCCGGTCCCTGGAGACCACACCCCCTGCTCCAAGGCCATGCCACAGACTCCCAGGTAGGACAGGGTGACCATGGTTCAGCCCTGCTGAGTCACAGGGGTGCCCCTGCCTCCACCCCCACCCTCGGCTGACTCTGTGGGTTTCTTAGTGGCATTCGCACATGCCTCTGATTGTCACTGTGGGGCCACCTGGAGTCACCTGTTGCTTTTTCATTGACCTCTTACCTCCACTTGGCTGGTCACACGACTGGCCCTGAATTGTTACATGGGCACCCTTGGGACCTCAGGGGCTGGCTGCTGAGATGGTTGACGCCCCCCCCCCCCCCCATCTGTGGGGGAGTGCACAAGCCCCCAGCTACATGGTATTTAAATAGGCATCACTCCACAGAGAAGAGCCCAGCTCTCCTCTGGCAGTGGGATGGGATCCACACCGTAAATGTTAGGGAAACATTGTGTCTTCATCTGGTGGATCAGGGTGGGCGGGAGGTCTGCCCATGGAGAAATCAGAGCGCCAGACTCACTGACCACTCTGAGGGTGTTGATGGACTTCACTGGGGGTTCCCCTCAGTGTCAAGGGCAGCTTCTGACCTGGATCAAGTCTGCACTAACCATGTGACCTTCATGGAGAGGCAGGGGTGTATCCCCTCGGGGTTCCCTGGAATAATAAATCACCCAAGAGCTGCTCAAGGAGGCAGACAGAGAGGGGACATGAGCTTCCACTTCCAGGGAGCAGTCATTTCCGTGAAATGTACTTATGATCCAGTAACACAAACATCCACATCTGGAATTCTGCCGTCTGATTCCTGTCTGTCTGCTCAGCTGTGGAATGCTAAACTGGCCCCATTTCTTTCCTGCTCACAGGCAGGTAGCAAGGCGCTTGGGAAAGGGCTGGTACAGGGGTATAGCGGATCTGCTCGTTCCGAGGGTACATGGCC
This sequence comes from Corynorhinus townsendii, assembly GCA_026230045.1. Lineage (NCBI taxonomy): Eukaryota > Metazoa > Chordata > Mammalia > Chiroptera > Vespertilionidae > Corynorhinus > Corynorhinus townsendii. Next base: position 90,959,114 of record JAPDVU010000007.1, read on the forward strand.
ATCCCTTGGGTCCCCGCCCTCTCTCATCCAAAGAAATGAGCATCCCAAACCCAACCCAGCAGAGGTCTGGAGAAAACACTCGGAACCAGTGGTTTGAAAACCACCAGGAAGTAGGGCAGCCTCATCAAAGATCTGTACTTGCCCTTTGCCTTTCTGTACTGGCTCAAAAGATGAATTCTAGGCCAGGAGCTTGAAGATCTTGCTTTTTTTCCTCCTGAAATTAAGGTCCAGGGAAGAAACCGCTCTGCCCAGCAAGAGGCAAAAAGGGCTGTGATGTGCCTGGCGTCTCAGTCATTAGTGCTGCTGCCCTCTGGAAATTCTCTTTTCCGTGTATTTGGCGTCCTTTTTCCTGGTGGTTATTACCTTTTAGCTTTTATTACCCACACTTGTACATTCTACCTCAAAGGCCCTGAGACAGGGCTCAAAGGGGTTTTGCAAACACTTAAAATAAGCAAGTGCCCAGTGTCAGACCTTTCCCTGGTGGTGTTGTTCCCATCCCAGCATTCGGGGTAAAGCAGCACACCAGCTGTCCCACAGGGGCTGACACATCCAGAACCATAGGGCTCCGGACCCTGAACCCGGGGCCACTGGTTTTAATGAGCAGATGTTTGCCTAGTCAGAATCCATTTCAATGTGCATTTTATAAGCCGCTGGTCAAAACATGCAAGTGCTTTGAGCCCTAAAACAATCACTAAGTCAGAAATCCAGCCGTTTGTAAATCCGCAGAATGTTATGCCTTGGGGATAGCAAATCTCTGTTTTTCTGTAGATAATGTATGTGAGACAGAAGTTATAAGTAGGGAAATAATGAAACTGCTGTGATTCTCTCTGCACCCCCAGCCCCCCATACACACACAGGCAATTTCAGACTGTAGCCCTAGAATCAGTTTGTCCCCACACAGGCACGCCAGTGACAGCTCCGGGAAGCCAGGTGGCAGGGCCAGGACTACTTCCCGGGGTCAGGCATTGTGTCCTCGCCGCCTTAATAACATTTTTCTCCCTTGACGTCTTCACTGAAAGCCAGGGAGGAGGCCCCGCTGCCCGGGCTCCCTCGTGTCTGGGCTTTGCAAGTGCAGAAGCTGTTACATTTTCCGTTTTCCGGCTGGGAATGGAATGTTGATACTGTGTGATTGTTTTATTTATTTTATACGTTTTCCTTGGAATGTCTACATGTGGCCCCGGCCTGGCTTGGCAGCCTCTTGATTTACAGTAGTTATAAACATTCCAAAGTAGACATGCCAGTTAAATGATACAATAACATTATACAGTTACAATTCTGTTATAAATGTGCTGACCGCTCCAAAAACACCATTTTCTGTGTCCCCTCGCCCAGCCTATTCCTTCCTGCTACCTACGCCATGATGACTTTGGAAGCTGCTGGCCCAGTGGAAAGAGGGCAGAAGATCTGAGAGCTAGTCATGGTGTGGCTTCACCATCCCCCACCCTGCTCCCTAGAAAACATTTCTAAGAAGCCTCAGTACTGGGGTCCAGAAGCATCAGGCTCATTTGAGAACACGTCTGAACTTTTCTTTTGCTGAAAATCACATTTACTCACATATCCAAGGTAACCTCCAAGGAAACGCGGGTCCAACGTGGAGGCCAGGAGAGTGTTGAGATGACCTGCCTCTCTCTTCCATGGCTGCCTGTCCTCCTCACCCGACAGGAAGAGTGGCTTGTTCTCCTAACAGATGCTGAAAGAGAGAAGGAGACAAGCTCTCCGCAGACATAGCAGTTTGGAGCCTTGGCATTCGATCAGAAAACCCACTTTGGTGTCCCCCACAGAGAAGGACCAGGGAGAGGTTCCTGTACCTCTTTTCACGGAGAACATGAAGCCACTGCACAGGCTGGTGGAACCATCTCGTTTCTAACTCTAGGATGTGTACACCTCTGACAACCGATACGTGAAGTAAAATGTTCAGGGGAAATTTTCCCTTCTCTCTCCTAGAGTAGAGGCCAGCAATATGGCCCATATCACTCCCAGTCATCCACTCTTCTCCATCAGCACTCAGATGATTGCAACAGGTTCCTAACTGGTTTCTCTAAAACCCATCCATTTATCGATTACTCCCACCATTTATGCCACCATCCCATCTATCAACCACCCCACTATCTAACCATCTATTCACCACCCATCTATCCATCCCACCATCTATCAACCACCCGACTATCTATCCATCTATCCATCCCACCATCCATCCATCCCACCGTCCATCTATCCATCACACCATCCATCACACCATCCGTCCATCCATCCCACCATCTATCCGTCCCACCATTTATCCATCCCACCACCCATCTATCCATCCCACCATCCATCCACCCATCATCTATCACATGCTTATAGTTGTTACTATGTCCCAAGCACTGTGTAGGTCCTAGTGCAGGTGGGAAACAAAACAGACTCCCTGTTCTCAAATGAAAGAGTAGACTATCTGGAAAGAGTGATATCAGCTGTCACTTAGAGAAGGCTGTTTTTTTTTTTTGGAGGGGGGGGGGCTCACCAAAGAGGCAGAAAGGACATATATACAGTTTGTTGCTCAAACTGGGATGCTTTTGAGAGTGAGAAGGGAGCTATTCAAAATTATTCCAGGGGAACAGACAGAAACAAGGACCCCGGTCAGCTGAGAGGCATGGTCACCTTCCTACCAAGATTCAGAGGAGAAACTGAGCAGGTTAGGGACAAGGAGGAGGAAGGGACTCCTTTTTTTCCTTGAGGAGAGAGGCTGCACACCAAATAAAAAACAAAACTGTACAGCAGAGAAAGGAAAGAGGGAAAAGAATGGTTATGTGTGTTGGGGCAATAGTGAATTTGTTGAGGCTGAGTGAACGAGCCTTGGAAGGACATGCGGATGGGAGAGGAAATAAGATATAAGCATTGTTTCTCCAATTTTCAAGGGCCAGCAAGAGCTGCTGGGTGCCGTGGCTTTTCCTTTGGTGTGAAACATGTAGAGAATTTCAATGCAAGGCCAGCCGAGCTGCTCTGTGACAGCGGCGCTGCCGCCACGGGTGTTCTCACTCCAGCTGCTCCCACGATCTCTCTCCCAGGAGAAGGGGCCTCTTGTCTGATCGATGCGCATCCTTCTGTGTGCAGCACAGCATACAATTTCTGTGGACCCTTCACCTTTCAGCATCTCCATCAGGAATGCCAAACCCAAGTTCACCACTTGGTCCAAATTGTCCAAACACAAGGCTTAGACCAAAAATAAAAAAATTCCTTGGACTGTGAGTCAAGCTTCCTTCAGCATTGTTTTCATTGTCATTCTAGCAAAAGGCACAGGTCAAAGAGCAGGGTTCTCTTTTCATTCCTTTAATACGTTTGGCTGTTTGGAATGTATGTTTGAGTTGGTCTCCCAGCAGGCCCTGGGCCAGGGGGAGGGGACCGTGAGGTTATCTAGGCACCCTCTCTTCAAGTCTTGTCTGTGCTCCCTCACTTGACCATGAGCTTTTTGAGGGTAGGGACTCGGCCTGCTCACCTCCAGCCCCAGCACCTAGCATGGGCTGACACCTAGTATGTGCTCAAAAAATGTCTCCTATGGGACTGCCCACTGGGTGCCCTCGATGAGACACACCCTGGAGGGACCGTCCTCTGAGCTCATGCTTCATTTCACATTCCGTTCCCATAGAAATGGGATTCTTAATGTCAGAGTTTCATCTTCTCCCACACATGACTGGCCTTAGCTCTACGCCCATCAGTTCTCTAAGGCCATCCAAGGAGCCTCATGAGAGCAGATGGCTCACGTGGCCTGAGTAGGGCACAGAACTCCACACCTCACTGCTGGGCAGTCTGGCAGCTTCTGTTATAATCAGCAGTCCAGGCAGGGTCTCCAAGCAGAGCCCCCAGTCCCCGAGGCCAGGCCTGGCCGTCCTGGGCTGCCATCCCTGAGGTCAGGGTTATTGTGACAATTGGGATTGCAGACTGGGGGGGGGTCTCACCCTAAGCCTTCCTCCAGCTAGCTCTGTGATTCCGGGCGAGAGCCTGTCGGCTCTGAGCCTCAGTGGGCTCTTCTGTTACCTAGGGATAGCATAATGTCTTGGGCAGTAGGTAACCACACAGTGCAGGATCGTGGCTGTCCCCACACACTGACAGCAGGCAGGCCACTGCAGGCCCGCTCTGAGTGCCCAAGGTAGGTGCAGGTGAAGGTTTGCTCTTCTCTCTGTTTCTGTCCTAAAAGGTGTGGGGACGCTCAGCTAGACCTCGCTGCCTCTGTGACAGCCTCCTCTTGTCACCCAGCAAAGGGCACGGCATTGACAGTACATGCCTGTGGCTTTCTGTGGCCTCGTTCAAATACCTGATGGCAGCTGTGCCTCCCTCCCAGGAACCTGGTAATGAGCACTGTCCCTGAATCCCGACACGATTTAAAACTCATGCTGTTTATGCTGCTGGGAAGCAGATGAGACTTGCATTTGAAGTGGCCCACCAGGTCCTGGGGAAGAGAGGTGGTGCAACTTCTGGGGTAATGATGTTTTTGGGGGCCCAGGCCTGAGTCTACAAGGCAAGAGGTGGGTAGTGGGTGTGAGGAGGGGCGACAGGTGGTCAACTCCTTTGTTAGGGACACTTCATCCAGGCAGGAGCCCAGGGTACACAATGGCAATCCAACCCTGCATTCTGCACCATGGGCATCCAGCATGTACCAAACCCGCTGGGTCAGAGCCAGGAGGGAGGGGGTGTCTGAGAGGATTTGGTAAAGTGATTCTCTAAAAAATGTGCAGGTTGGGCAGGGTTTAGGAAAAGCAGTGAGGCTGGTGTGGGCCTGGAGGACTGGAAATAGTGGGGACCTTTAGAAAGGGGACTTGGAGCCTGTGCCAGAGACAGCAGAAGAATGAGCCCCACCAGGTCTCCTCCAGGTGCCCCACTAACCAGATGACCCAGAAGCCAGGGCTCGGGTCCTGTGGACTGGTCCCTGTGGCGCAGCTTCCTGGCACCCAGAGTAAGGTGGATAAGGGCCAACAAATTATGCTCAGCCCGTGGAATTTCAGCACCTGGTTGAAGGGTTGCAAATTCAGGGGCCTAACGGGGCCAGGCAGGTAACAAATAAGGGGAGCCACATGGGTGTGTCATATAAGGGAGAGTGTGGCAAATAAGCTTGTTCATCCAGGACAGAAAGGGACCCAGGTGGCTGGATCTTCTAGCTTTTCTGGTAGACACTAGAAATTGGTGTGGGTTTGTTTGTTTGTTTTTTAATGAGTTATCTCTTAATTTTTAATCTTAGCAGCAAGGTCAAATTTTTTAAAAGAAGACATTTTGCAGGCAAAACGAATGGAATCTGTCTGTTGGCTGGCTATTACTCCCCAGTCACTGGTTAGGGATCTCTCGTCAGTGGGGCCATGAGATAAATGAGTGTGAAGCACCAAGCTGGGCTCACTCTTGTGGCAAAAAGCAGGAGGGAGGGGGGCGGGGGGCGGGAAAGGCGGCAGGAACGATGGGTAGGGGCTGCCTGGGCAGGGGCAGAGCTAGACCTACCACTGGGAGCTGTGAACCTGGCACGCTCTGAGTGTTGTCCCTGACCATACCACACCCCACACCCCGTTCTCCACCTGTGCACCCTGTCTGTTTATAGAGTATTTATCCCAACCTGTGAGCAAGTGTTTCCCTCCCTTCCCCAGACATATGTCTATTTCCTACCTTATTCCCAGAGCCAGGCAAACAGAAGATGACGGATAGTCATTTGTTAAGTACCTGCTGTTCCACCTCCTTAGGGGAGGTATTGTTATTGCTAGCAGGAGTAGTAGCTGTCATTGTCATAGGCATCAGTTGTATTTTATAACTGAGGAGACACCGGATGGTTAAGAGACGTGGTTAAGATTGCAGAGCCAGGAAGTATTAGAGTGGGGACTCAACCCCAGAACGGATGGATTCTCAGGACCCCGCTCTTAGTGTGGACACTGGCTCATTCCTCAGCACCCCTTAGACTAGAGCATAGATCCTATCTCTTCCAGGAAGTCCTCCCTGACTTACCCACCAGCTGGATTAGGCACTGCCTCTGGTCTCCCCAGCCCCTCAGATCCTCTACCAGGATTTCTCTGTCAGCATTTTCCTGTTGCCCCTCTCTTGTGCCTGGGTTGTAAGTTCACCTTAAAGGCAGAGAGCTTGTTTTGTCTATGATTCCACTCCCAATCCCTACAGCCCAGTGCCTGGAGTGTATCCATAGCGGCAATTCTAATAACACTGAGAAATGGAGAGGCGTCTCGCTACTGAGTGACCACCGTGTGCCAGGCACCGGATTTCCTTTCATCTTCACCACGTCCTTCTCTTATAGACCCGGAGCCAGGGACTCCGAGAGCAGCTGGCCAGAGACTACACTGCTTGCCAGAGGTGGAAGTAGGATTCAAAGCCAGTCCTGCCTGCCCCTGTCCTGGCCTCTAACCACTGCACTGACAGATCCCACTGCAGGTGCTTCATAAACACCAGACAAAAGGGTGGGCAGCCTTGTACTGGGGAGGGTGGGAGAGTACACTCTCTGGGCTTTGGGGGCCATGTGGTTTCCGTCACAGCTCAGCTGTGTTGTCAACATGCGAAAGCAGCCCTGAGAGCACACCCAACCAATGGGCATGGTTGTGTTCCAATAAAACTTTATTTACAAACACAGTGGTGGGCCAGAGTTGGGCTGTGGACCTTAGTTTATGGAGCCCTGCTATATGTTGTTGCATCAAAGATGTCGATGTTACAAGACATCCTGGTTTCAGAGAAATTGTCATGTGGACAAACTATGCATCTCAGAGCCAAAGAGATTTGATATTTGTTGAATGAATGAATAAATGAGTGAATGATTGAGTTGGGTGTGTGTCCCTGAGTGTCTGGCAGGAAAGACGAGGACCTAGTAGTGAGTCCCATGAATGTCCTGCGAATGTCCTCCAAGCGTCCTTTGCTCCTTCTTAGGGGACCACCACCATTGCACTGCACCTAAATGGGCCACGGAGGCCCACTTTCCTGAGGGGAAACTGAGGCCCCAGGAAATCAGGGATTTGTTCAGGCCAACCCACCACCGTGCTTCTGGTGGAAGCCCGGTTCCCAATTCGATGGGATTCAGTTCCTCGTCAGCCGAGGACGCCAGCCTGAAACTCGTGGCAGGTGCACAAAGAATAAGCCTGCACCTTGAATCCATCCAGATGGATCCAATCAGAGCTCATTGTGCACCTTTCGCCACGGCTCCCGAGAGGAGGGGCCCTCTAAAACACAGCTCCTGCCCTCAGGGAGCTTCTGCACAGTGAGTCTCATAAACCAGCCAGATGGAAAACTGGTGAGTGAGTCCAGAGGCTCAGGCCAGCCTGTCCCCATGGGGCCTGCCGAGGCCTGTAATGTGGACATTGGAATTAATCCTAGCTTCGTGGCCCTGCATGCCGGACCTTACTTCATGCCGTCCATACAGAGCCTTATTCCACAGAAACAATGTGTACTATGTTCTCCACTGTGCACTCGCTATGTGGTCAGCTGCTCCCTCCATCCCTGGGCCAATAAAGGAGATTCAGATTAGGAGAGGAAGGGAGCCAGGCAGGTGAGCAAGTCGCTGCGGACTGCGCAATCTTGATTTAGACAGCTCAAATGGCCCGGCGGAGGGCGGGAGGGCGGAGGTGGGCACATAAAAAGCACATAACGTCTGTCCGTAAGCAGACTGTCACCTTGAGCAAACCAGCTGGCCAGCTGCACTGATCCACCATCACACTCATTTCTGAACCCAGGTCATTTCAGCGACTGGTCTTCGATCCGCCATGAGCTTGGGCCACCTTTGACACGGACCGGAACGTTTTCCAACTTGGAGCATAAGATTTCTCAGGTGCCTTTGGGGAGCTGGCGGCCAGGAAAGGAGGGGGCCTGGTGGGCATTGGGAGGCTTGCCTGGAACACAGTGGAGCGAGGAATGGCTGCACTCCCCAAACTTGCCTGGATGGACGAACCCCGCTGGGGGATCTGAGGGCTTTAGTAAGCATCCCAGGTAACTGTGTGTCCACAGCTTTGGGTCTCCCTGGGGCTCTAATAGAATATTCCAGAATCTTCTCAATCTCTGAACCTGATGCTCCAGAGAGCAGAAGGATGGCTGCTGCTATTGCCATCACCGTCCTCTGCAGGGAATGGCCTGATGGGGGCTGGGGCCCTGCTGACCTGGGAGTTTGGAGGCAGGGGCTAGGCACCTTGCCCTGAGTGCACCGAGGGAGGGAGAGCTCCTAAAGGAGAGAAGATGGAAAGGATTCCAAAGGACCCCAGCAAAGGCCAGGAAACCTGGTGGGGGAGGCACAGGGAGCCGAGGTGGAGAGTGGGACAGCCCGTGCAGGGGTGAGGCCAGCATTGCTCCTGCCTCAGGACATCCCCCAAAGGATTCAAAGTGGGATTCCCCCCTTCCTCCCACTCCCCTCCCCAAAGGAAGTGCCCCTTGTCACGTGTGAACTCTTCACAGTCCAAGTACCTTGGCATTGCTTTCTTCCATTAGCAGGACCGTATTGAACGCGATCCTCTGTAACTTCTGTTCCGCGCGGCCATGCCTGGAGGTCTCCCCCATCTGTGGGAAGAGGCTTCCCACACTTTTTATCTTTTTTTTCAAAGTGCTCTGATTTTTATATCATTTTATAAATGTGGTCAAATACACATAACATAAAATGTGCCGCTGCAACTATTTACAGTAAATAATTCAATGGCATTAAGCAATCCACAATACAGTGCAGCTGTCAGCACAGCCTAGTCCCAGAGTTCTCCTCACCAAAGAAGGGAAACCCCGTACCTGGTAAGCAGGTGTGCCCCGCTCCCCGCCCTCCCCCGCCTCGTCCCCCTCTAGCCCCTGGCAGCCACTCATGCCTTCTTCTGTGTGGATTTGCCTGTTCTGGGCATTTCATATTAGTGGAGTCATACACAATGTAGCCTTTTGTGTCTGGCTTCTTTCACTAAGCATGTTTTTGAGGTTCACCCACATTTTGCATGAATCACTAGTTCCTTCCTTTCTAGGGCTGCTTCATGTTCCACTGCATGGATGGACCCCATTTGTGTATTCATTCCTTTGATGATGGACATTGGGGTTGTTTCTACCTTTTGTGAATAATGCTGCTGTGAACATTCATGGGCAAGTTTTTATGTGGACACCGGTGTTCATTCCTGTGGGAATAATCTTAGGAGTGGTCATATGGTAACGCTATGTTTAACTTACAGATAACTAGCTATTCTTCTTATCCGCTACATAGTATTCCAGATCGTAGCTCCTTTACCAGGAGCCCATCAGCTTCAGGAAAGGCTGGATCCAGGTGCTTAGGTAACGTCATCAGGACTTGGATCCCCTCTCTGTCTCTCACCTGCTTTCTTATATGTTTGCTAACTCTCGAGCAGACTGTCCCCAAGTAGTGGCAGCTCAGCAATCCCAGTGGAAGAAAGGATCTTTTTCAAAATAGTTTCAGTGAAAGCCCCAATCTTGGCTCTGGTTGGACCATTTTGGGTCACATGCCCACCCTGAGTCAGAGGTCAAGAGGTGAGTCTGACCTCGACTGTGTGCACTAGGAGCGGGTGAGGGTGGTCAAATTGGTGGTTTTAAAGAAGGGGACTTTTTTCTAAATTATGTGAGCTCCTTGGGTGAGGCCAGGTACTGGGCACAATGTCCTCTGCACAGGGTGCTCCAGGGACCAGTAGATGGTGCCAGCAGGGAGGAGGGGAGGATCCCAGATGGAGTCAGGTTGCTGAAGACAATGGAGGCACAGAGGAGAAGGGTTGAGGAGCAGAGCAGAAAGGCAGCCGGGCCCACTCCCAAGCCAGATGTCCTGCCTCCACAGTGTCAGCCAGGGACCTGCTCACAGCCCGGAGGCAGCAGCAGGTTCCCCTGACGCACTACGCTGATTTCCCTTTTTGCCTCAGCTGCCAGGACTCAGGGGCTCAAACAAGAAAATAACGTCACCTCCCCTAAGCCAGGTGTTTGGGAGACTGCCTGACCCCTCCTCCAGTGTGTTATTCTTGATTCTTCTCTTTCTAGTTAGCAGCCTCTCCATTTTATGTGTCATTTATTGTAAACCACCTCCAATCCTTTTTGGAAGCAGGCAGGGTATAAATTATAAATCAATTTAATTTTAAAAACTCAATAGGGCAGTTTCTCTGTAGGGCTCCTAGAAATTGCTTCTGCTGACACTTTCTTCATTATCCCATGAAGGGGGTTGGTGAGAGCAGCTGGGAAGGGGCTTAACTCTTGGGGTGCTGCGCCGGGAGCGGCGGTGGGGGGGGGGGGCGACAGGGGAGCTTGGCCTGGATGTGGGGTAGCGCCAGGAAATGGGCAAGCCATCCCTCCAGAGAGGCCACACTGGTGGAAAGCAGCCTCAGGGGTTAGTGTGGCCCAGGCTATGTGACTTTGGGTGGATATACAACCTCTCTGAGCCTTTACTTCCTCATCTGTAAAGTGGGTCTAAAAACAGAACCTATTTTAGAAGGTTGATGGGATGATGAACTGAGTTATTAAAACATATCTGAAGTGCTCAGAATGGTGAAGGCACATTGCAGACGCTTAGCCCAATCTTTGCTTTTGTTCTGCACGTTTGCTTTTGTGGAACACGCGCACGCGTGCGCGCGCGTGTGCGCGCGCATACACACACACACACACACACACACACACACACACACACACACAGATGTAGATCATCTTACAAATTTCCTTCTCCTGTCCCTGGCCTTAGTCAGGAAACCCACATTATTTAACAGAGGTGAAGTCATACGAGCCATCTGTCCACTGGCCCTTTTTCCTCCCTCCCTCCCTTTCCCCTCCTTTCTTCCATCACCTCAGGTGTTTGTTGAGCATGTACTTTGTTCTCAGCACAGAGGAGCACAGTAAGCAAAGACAGACGTGGTCCCTGCTCTCCTGGAAGCCACATTCCAGGCAATTCTTAAGAAAACAAACAAAAAGAATTTCAGAAAATGGAAGGACTATGCAGAAAATAGGAGAGTTTGGTGACTGGATTGTGAAGGAGGGGCTTGCTGGTCTGGATGTTTGAGATGGGGCCTCAATAGCAGGAGAGGCCAGCAAGGGGCACTCTGGACAGCGGGAATGGAAAGCACAAAGGCCCTGAGGCAGGAATGAGCTTGGTGGTCTCCAGGCACAGAGGGAATGCTGGTGGGCTGGAGGGGATTGAGCCAGGGGTGGAGTGGAGGGTGGGAGGTGGGAGCTGCAGACAGGGGCCAACTCCAGTGCATCTGGTGTGGGTTTTATTCTAAGTGCTCAGAGCAGAGGAAGAGGACCCATGGTCTCCTTCCCTGACACCATCCTGCCCCTGTCTGGAGGCTCCCAGGCCAGCTGACCATCATGATGGACTTATGGAAGTCAGAGCTGGGAAGCATGGCCATGGTCAGAGGCCTTTGGGGGCCTGATCTCCACAACCTGTCACCAATATTGCTCATCCTGGGGCTGCCTCCCAGAGCTCTGGCGCTGCAGCCATGGGGCTCCACACAGCACCAAGGAGAGGACGGGGCGGGGGTGGGGGGTGGTGTTGATGTCATTAGTTTATGTTCCATCTGCACAGAAAGCTTGTACTTTATTAAATATACATGGGCCTCACATTTTCCAAGGGGGGCTCTTTCTTTCCCACCTGCCCCACGCTACCTGTAGAACTCTCCAGCTTAAAGGAACAGTGACTCAATTCATTGACTGCTCAGAGATTTGTTTTGCTTCCCCTCCGTGGGGATGCCAGGCCTGGAGGACACAGCAAGAAGAGGTCACCATTTCTGCCCTAAAGGAACTGGCAGGGGAGCAGGAGTATAACCGACACATTAAAAACAGTGGAGCAAAGGGTGACTTGCTGGCAGAACCTGGGTGTCTGCAAACTGTGGAATATTCCTTCTAGAAGCTGCTTGCTGAAAGAGGCTGAGCAGGAAAGAGGGCCGTGGCCAGACACGTTTAGTTTAAGCAAAGTTAAAAAGCTGCCTTCTGCAAGACTTGTTAGAGCCTTCACACCCTCAGTTATTTCCTTGTGTCCCTGGTCCCTCTACCACTTCCGCTTTCTTATTGGTTACTGGGAGCTCCCACTGCTGGGCTCCAGCTCCCGCATCTCTCTGTTGAAGGCCGCCCTTTGTCTGTGACCCGGCTGAGCAGGGAATTCACACTCCTACCCTGGGCACAGCTTACCCAATACCTTGAGGATGTTGGTGTGAGTAAATCCCCTGCTCCCTTACTTGGATGGGACGGAGTCAGTCACCCTCCATGGGACAGCCCCCTCACTTGACCTCCCCACCTGCTACCTCCAGGCTTCCTCTCCAGTCCCCTCTAGTCTCTCTTGTAAGTACTTCCTAACACGTCACTCTCCTCATCTCAGGACATGTTTCTGGGGCCTGCATCCCAGACAGTGATGTCTCAGGCTGGGGATTAAACATGGCATTAAGCAAAGTTAGACAGCTGTCTACACTGCAGATCTTGTCAGAGCCTTGACTGCAGTGCATGGTGGCACTTCAAGAGGGGAAATAGGAGGCAGCACGGCACTCACACTTAGCCCAGAGATTGCTCTAAGGAGAGGCAAACTCTCGTCCCACTCACCAAGTTGGGGGACGGCTTTGATCCCGGGCAGTCTGACGCTGGAACTATCTTCCCGACTTATTCCCAATGTTTAGTTCAAAAAATTTCAAACAAAAGAGGGGAAATCGCCTCTTGAGCCTCTCCATGCCCATCACCCGTCACCGCCCGCCACGCATTTCCATCCTTGTTAGCAGGCCATCTGGCCTGCACAGCACTCCTGTGCATTGAGCTCCTGCGGCTCCGCTGTCCTGCTGTAGGTGTAAGGACCTCTTCTGTCCCCATAGACAGCCTCCCCACTGGGATGCAAGCTCAAGAGTGGGGACTTCATTTTGTCCATTATTGCATCCCCAGCACATAGCTCAGTGCCTTAGAGCACATAGCACTAGCTTAGTAGATGCTCAATAAATATTTGCTGTCTCTCTCTCTCTCTTGCTCTTGGATGCTATCCATCTACCTATCTACCTACCTACTTTATCTTACTACCTACTCTATCTATCTACCTATCTGTCTATCTATCTATCCATCCATCTCCACCTATCAATTATATCAATCATCTACCTAAACACATATTTTTAAATGAAAACAAGATCCTTCTAAGCATCCCGTTTTGTGACTTTATGCTTTTCCCTAACAACTTACCCTACCCACTGCTCCATGTCAATAAGTGGGCCTCCTGCTGCACCGTAGTTACACCTGCACAGTACTGCGTTGTATTAATGTGTCATCATTTGTTTAACTGATCTTCTTTGGGGCGTTGAGGTCATCTCCAATTTTTCTTTGTTGTAAGTGATCCTGTAGCAACACCCCCATTTATGGGATTCTGGGAACACCCACAATGATTTTTTAGGACCAAGAAGGTCTGTGTCAGAGAGTGTGCATCTTAAAAAGATAGTTTTTGTATTTTTAAAAACATTATGATGGGCCTTAATGATGGACGGTAACCTTTATCAGTAAAAAGTGACCCCTACTCAATTATTTGTACCTGGAATTCTGTTTGAGAAAATGGCTATGAAAATAGGCGCCATCCAAGGGAGGGGGTGAGAGTCCGGTTAGCTGGGCAGCACGGAGCACACTCAGCAGACGTGGCCAGTCTCAGGGGAGCAGCGCAGCCAATCCCTGCTGCTTACCCCCAGGTGGGCCCCATCTAGCTCATCTGGAGAGTCACCCCTTTTACTTGGAGCCTTTCAGAGTGCCTTTGTCAGCATGTGGCCCACTGTTCCTTGTGGGAGGACATGAGTCTCCTCTCGGGTCTGCTGGAGTTTGGAGGCCATATATCCTAGTAGTTAAGACCAGGGGCTTCTGGAATCAGGCAGCCTGGTTGAAGTTCCAACTTGACCATTTCCTAGCTGGGAGCCTCCAGCAAGTTACCTCACCCCTCCGTGCTTCAGGTCAAATTCCCAAGTGCCCCAGGAAACCTGGGCAGGTGCAGGAATGAGGACTGAGTGCTGGCGTGCAGGCTGCTCGCCACCTTGCAAAGCACACATTGAGCACACACGTGCCAGGGCCTGGCTCTGGCCCTGAGCCCTTTGGGTCCATGTGCTTGTCCTAAGGTGAGGGAAGGTGTTAGGTGCTGAGGGACGGGTGTGGGCATTTCCCCCTTAGGCATTGTAAACCCTAAGGTTTGCATTGAACCCCCGTGCCTAGCAGGTGGCAGACGCAAAGCCAGTGTGCAGGAAGATTACTGGACAACTGGGCAGGCAGCAAATGGCCCGAGACCCTGGGGACAGACACCTCAGAATTCAGGGGTCCTCAAACTTTTTAAACAGGGGCCAGTTCACTGTCCCTCAGACCGTTGGAGGGCCGGACTATAGTTTAAAAAAAACACTATGAACAAATTCCTATGCGCACTGCGGGCCTGGGACGAGTCAGCTGCTAAGCAGGACAGGCAGCAGGACCCGGCGGGCCGGATAAATGTCCTCGGCGGGCCACATGTGGCCCGCGGCCCTAGTTTGAGGACCCCTGCCTCAGATGACTGGTATCTCTCTGAAGAGAGAGGCAAGGAGGCCACCCTCCTTCTGCAATAATGGGAAGGAAATAAAGGGGAAGCACCCAAGCCCAGGGCAAGAAAGGGGGATTCCTTCTGTGGAATGCCAGGAAGACTACCTACCGGGGCAGCCGGGTTGCGGGCGAGAACCTGTCGTGCCTGTGCTGCTAGGCGGAGGGCCATGCACAGAACCCATCTGTCTTTGGAGGCTGCAGTGTTGACAGAGGCTGGGGCATGGCAGGAATGGCCTGTAGAGCTGCCTGTGGGCATCCACGCCCGGGGTTGGGACAAAGGAGCTGGCAGAATTGGGTTGACATTCCAGCTCTCCCCACTATGTCATCATGTGCCACTGGCCAGACACGTCCCCTCTGAGCCCCAGTGCCCTCCGCCATGTGGTTACACAGCAGGACCTCAGCCTCCCAAGCACAAGACTGGGGCTGGGTGGTCCTCGGTACATTTCTATGGCCCCGCCCTCTTTCCCCAGCACTTTCAATAGCTAATGTGTAAACCCAGTACAGTGCTGGCACACAGTAGGCTCTCAATAAACATGTGTGGAATGAATGGATGACTGAGTCATAACCTCCTTATTCTCCAACTCCCAGTAAAATGAACACCTGTCATTCATGATTTGGGACATGCACCATGCTAGACCGAGTGCTAGACGTACATGAGAAACAGAGGCTGGGAAGTCCCAGCAACTTGGACTCGAGTCACAGCCTAGCCACTTAGCTGTGTCACTCCCCGCCCCCCGCCCCCGCCAGCTCCTTGTGTGTGCAATGGGATGACTCCCCAGGAGGGGTGTGGGACTAGAGTGACCCTTACACTGCGTGTGGCAGAGCGCCGGCACGGGGCAAGTGCTCAGGTGCTCACTAACCCGGCGTACTGGCCGGTGAGCGTGGCCGCGGGGCTGACTCAGGAGATGAGGCTGTACTTGTTGCCTCCCATGATCGCCAGTGTTGACGTGTCTTGCTCAGCAAGGAGCCATTAAGCGCTCTTCCTCACCTCTGCCATGGGGTGAGGCGAACCTAACCCTAGCCCTAGCCCTAACCCTAACCCTAACCCTCTGAAGGAAAAACTGGAGTGAATGCCCCCATTTCCCAGATGAGGACAGAGAGGCTCACAGGGGAAGTGCTTTGCGCCAGAGTCCAACCATTACCCAGCACAGAACAGTTTGTTTCCTCAACCAGTGTGACTGTGCTTCTTCGTACCCCGGGCAGCGTGCTTGGATCATGCCATCCCCCCAATAGTGACTCAAGAAAGTACTATTGTGAGCCGCTTTGCAATGGAGAAGCCAAATCCAAGGTGAGAGTAACCAGGTAGCCTTACTCAGCATTATGTGGCCAGGAAGTGCTCCCCCTCTGCTCTGGGGGAGCTGGGCAGGAAGGAACAAATTCCTCTCTGGCTCTCTGGGTATCCAGCCCTCCAGTCTTCCAGACCCTGGCCAGTGTCCACAGCAGTAGGACAGAGCTGCCAGACAAGTCCAGAGGGCTGAGGTAGAATCTCTGTGGATGGCGGAATAATGGCCCCACAAAGATGTCCACACCCTAAAACCCAGAACCTATGGAATTGTTACCTAATGTGGCAAAGAGACTTTCTGATGTGATGGGGAGTTTATCCTGGGTCATCTGGGTGGTCCCAGTGTTATTATGAGAGTCCTTATAAAAGAGGGGCAGGAGGGTCAGAGTCAGAGATCAGACTTTGACCATGGAGGAAGGGGCCACGAGCCAAGGAATGCAGGTGTCCTATGAAGCTGGAAAAGACAGGAAATGGATTCTCTCCTACAACCTCGAAAAGGAACCAGCCCCTACTGATGCCTTGAATTTAGGACTTCTGACTTCTAAAACTGTAGGATGAAGAATCTGTGTTGTTTTAAGTCACTTAAGTGTGTGGAAATTTGTTACAGTAGCAAGAGGGTACTAATACAGACTATATCTGGGAAGATGCTGTCCAAACCATTGCACCAGAGGGTGGTGCTCCAGCAAGGCTCTGGGAGAACTGGAAGAACCAGGAGGCATGGGGACGTACACTGCAGCCAACAGGGCTGAGTTGTCACCTCTGGGGCCACACTTGAGTGGCCATCTGCACTGCTCTTGGCCACACTGCCTGCTGGTTTCATGGCACCATTAGCTGCTAACAGAAACAGGAGCTCTGCACCCAACTCCTTGTGGGACAGCAGCTTTCTGGCAAAGGAGGAGAGGAAACAGCAGAGGTCAGGGTGTTGCCTGGAGCTGCTCAAAGCTTCCCTTTGAAAAGGGGTGAGGGCAGAGGGGACAATGGGCTCATTGCTGGGAAGGGGGTGGACTGTGATGAAATTAGCTGGCCTTGGAGTGAGAGGTGGGTGGTAGACGCTGCTGTCATGAGAAGAGCCCGCGTCACTAGAGTCTTCTCCGCCTCCCTTGCTGTACCTTTTCCACCTTTGCATCCATCATAAGCATCCAGCTTGCCCTCTGCCAAACTCGTTCTCTCCTGGGCATGTCATTGATTTTCTAATGGGATTGGTTGTGTTTTAAACTTGTTGTCCCTTTCCCCACTGGTTCAGCAGGTGGACCTTGGGTTTGGGAGGTAGGGGTCTGGCATTGGACTCGAGGCTGTCTTTCTCCAGCTTGTGGCAAGCCTCAGAGCCTTGTCTTCCACAGCCATACACCCTCCTTGTGGGTTGTTGGGGAGATTCTGTCTCCCAGCTCATCTGGATGTGAGCTAGGTCATGTTCACTGTGGTCCCCAGCACCCAGCTCATGGGAAGCAGCTCCTAGATGTTTGTTGAGTGAATGAGGCACATGCATACATACAACTCAGTGCTGGCACACAGCAGACTCTGGGCCAAAGTTTGGCTATGACAATGTGGCCGATGTCCAGCCCCCATCCCATCCTACGTCCCAGCCGTCTCCTTTAAGCTGCTTCTGGACTGCCTCCATGTGGAGACTTTTTGGTAGACTTTTTAAACTGTCTTTCACAAAGCAATGTTGGAAGTTGGACTTTGGTGTCTGGGAACACTGTGTGGGTGCTTTTCTTTCCTGTTCCATCACCCATGGGCATTGTGTGTCTTCCCTGCCATCCAGGAAGCTTGGCAAAGCAGGGAGACACTGGTTTGCCTCTGCTCCTCAGAGGCACCTGGTCTCAGAAACCTGTGCTGCTGAGCGAATGATGGACGGAGCGAGAAACAAGTGTATGTGTCAATGAAGAGTGAACCTGGGCTTTGCTATAGCGCAAATGACCTTGGGGAAGGTGCATATAGGGTCTGCATTTCTAAAGCATGCTCCATGGATAAGCAATTCTGCCAGACATTCAAAAAATGCAAAAGTTTGTGTATTTTTGTTTTGTTTTGTTTGTTTGTTTGTGGGGGGAGGGGTGTGTGAGATGCTTCTCAGGGCCAGAGCAGTTTAGAAAACACTGGAGTTGAACAAAGTTCAGCAGGTTTCTTTGGGCAGGACGTTTCAGAGCCTTTACTATGCTAGAATGCTTTGCAGATTTCCCAAAGGAGTAGAGATTATAGTTTTCTGCAACATGTCGATCACGGAGCCTGTGTTTCAAGCACGGGGTTCAGCAGAACAGGTGGTGGAAAAGCTGTTCCCCGGGGAGGCTGTTTGGAGGGGCTGAACTGCCCTGGTCTGGTCGAAGGAGAGGCAACTGAAAGAGAGAGCAGATGGCCACGCAGCCCAGGTCAAGAGTAGGTCCAGGAATGACAGCCTTGCTTGTTGCCAGGCAGGTGACCCCCTGCGAGACAGACTTGGTGTCTCCCAGGAGCCAGGGATGTGGTTATTGTTGTTGTCAGTGAACAATTACCTGCCTCTATTCAGGGCGAACAAAGGATTCTGCTGGGTTTTATGTTTTCTTCTTCTTTTGTCCCCACTGGGTCCCAGCCACAGGCCACGGTTCCCCCCAGAAAGTGCTCGGGGAGGGTTAATCCATAAGGTCACTTGAAAACGAAGCCATTATTCCCTTCTTAAAGGTTAATGTATTTTTTCCAGGAGTGTGTGAGTGGAAATTTCAAGTATCCCACATTCTTCATTTAGCTGGGTAATGTTCTGAGCTACTCCAGAAAAAATGAGCGCGAGAACAACAAGAGAGGAGCCCAGCAGGAGATGGGAGGGCAGCAAGGGTGGCTGGCTCTCCCAGGTGGGATCCCTGGCTCAGAAAACACAGAGTATGCTAAGGATGCTAAGACAGACTCAACAGAAGCCCCCAGGTTCCAAAATAGCCAAGGGCACCTGGCAGAGGGAAGGGTGGGCAGTGATGGGTTGACCAGTTGGCCAGCAGCTGGAGTAATTTATCTCAGAAGTCTGCCTGGAGGAGGTGGATTTTACATACTTCCTTGGATGCAGGGAGAAAGGGAGGAAGAGAGGAAGGGAGGGGATTCATCCAGATAGCCCAAGGGCAGACTCAAGAGAGGCTGAGGCTGGAGGCTTTGATCCTCACCAGACCTCTAGCCCACTTCTCTGTGGAAACACTGCTGATTTCCCTCTTCCTCAGAGAATGTAGCAGGGCAGTGATCACCCAGAATAAAGACCTCATTTCCCAGCCTCCCTCAGAGCTAGATGTTGCCCTGGGATAGATTTGGCCATTGCAATATGAGTGGTGAGTGGAAGTGGTATAAGCCATTTCCAAATCACACTCTTAATTGGAAAGGGCAGTCCCCCTCCTTGTCCCTTTATTCCTTCCAGCTTTCTGGGACACAGAAGTAACGGCAGGAACTGGAGCAGCCATTTTGTTATCTTGAATTGGGAGTTATGTGTATGAGACACAGAGAAATGAGGTAAAATTTACCTGGGTCTCTGAAGACCACGGAGCTTCCCTACCCACACTCTGGGCTGTGACCCTAGACCTTTATGGAAGAAAGAAATGAATGTCTGTGTTGTTTTATCCACTCTAATTTGGGGTCTCTCTGTTACAGCAGCCAAACCTTTAACATAAGACACCCCAAGGCAGTCCCAATAAACATACAATCTAAATAAAAGGGAGAGGTTTCCTATGCCAATGTAGCTCTGAAGCTTCTTCCATCTGGAAATTATGGGGCCCCCTCACTACTACTCTGCTCTGTCCTATGTGTCTCTAGCCAGCCTCCCTCCTCCATCTGGCCAGCTGCCAGCTTCCTCCCCACCCCAGGTCTCAGCATACATTTCAGGACAGAGGAAGGATTGAGGTAAAGGAGGGTGCTCAGGCAGCGAAGGCCCATGGAGACTTCTCATCCTCAGCAGCCCCTGACCTTCGCCTTGGCCTCCCCGCTCCCTATGGACGGGGGCAGCTGCAGAGAATCAGGGTCAGATGTGCCGAGCGGCTGCTGGGAACAAAAGGCTGTCAGGATTGCAGATAGGCCTGCCAGGATGTCAGAATAAAAATTCAAGTCCGGGTTCATCTGGCCTGGGCCGGGCGGGGCTGCTTTTCTCCATGATCTCAGCGTCCCCATTCCAGCCCTGTTCCCATAAAATCACAGGACTTCTGCCAATTAAAGGCCTGCCAGCCGGACCCTCTGAATGTAATCAGCCATAATTACTTAATAGCCTGAAGTTTGGGAGGCTTCTTTTGAAGCCTGGAATCCTCAGCCCAGTAGCCCAGTGCTCTGGGAAAGCCTGTGCTGCCCTGGCCATACCAATCATCTCTTCATGCCTGCTTTTCAGGGGCACCTTGCCATTCCACTGACAGCACAGTGCGTGCTCCCGGCTCCCGGCCCCCATCCCAGCGGCGTCCCAGCACGGATTCCTGAGAGAAAACAAAGTGCAGAGTACAAAAAGCCTTGGCTGCAACCACGCACATGCACACACACACCAAGAGATATCGAAGACAGTGCCCACTGGGTGCCAGAGATCATTGGAGAATGAGAAGGGCTATAATCAGGGGGAAAATGTAATATGCAATACTTCATGTTGGATTAAGTGTACCGTGCAGCTGGAAAGCGAGGCTGTAGATAGAAAACAAATGTTCCAACATCTTCGCGGGTGACCTCCAAGTTTTCACAGGCTCCTAATCCTTCTCTCATAATTCAAGCTCGTTGGCCAGGAGATGATGGCTTGGCCGGTGGAATTCCATGATCAATCAGCAGTTCTCCCAAGGCCAACACTTCCCTCCACGGTCCCGTGTGCTGACATGTCTCCCCAGCAGGATGGAAGCCATGTTTCCATGGGCTGGGTAGAAAACCATCTCTGAGCTCATCTTCCCCAGAGCTCAGCCGGTGCAGGGGAGGGGGAGGGCTGGAGAGAGGGTAGGGAGCGTCTGAGATGGAGCCAGTGTTCTGACGGCCATACTTCTCAAGCTTGTCCTTGGTGGAGAGGTCTTTTAGTGATTTTAGCATCCATCCTTCTGTTGGTCAGAGTGCTTACCCTCCCTCCCTCCCCTTTCTTCCTTCCTTTCTTTCCTCCCTCCTTCCCTTCCCTCCCTGCCTCCCTTCCTTCTTTCCTTCCCTTCTTCCTTCCTCACTCACTCCCTTCCTTTTCTTCCCTTCCTCCCTTCCTTCCTTCTTTCCCCCTTCCTTCCCTCTCCCCTCCTTTTTTCCCCTTCCTTCTCCTGTCTACCATCAGTCATGCTCTAATCCTAGCATTTATTAAAAGCATCTACAACTTACCTGTCATAAGTAAAACTTTCGGTCCACTCCCCCATGTGTAGACAGCTTCTGAAAAGATTCCCCCCAGGCCTAGGTTTCACACCCTCATGTAGCCCCTCCCCTGGAGTGTGGGCAGAACCCAGTGACTCGCTGCTAACAAATAGACTGTGGCAGATGTGATGGCAGGTCACATCTGAGATTGTTCCAGAAACTGATTTACATCTTGCCCAGTTCCATGGAGAGGCCTGTGCAGTGGGGAGCTGGTGTGTCTGGCCAACAGCCAGCAAGGCCCTGAGGCCTCAGTGCAGCTGTGTGGGTGGTCTTGGAGGCAGCTCCTGCCCCAGGGGAGCCTTAAGATGACCACAGTGCCCGCTAGCATCTTGACTGCAGCCTCACGAGAGACCCTGAGCCAGAGCACTCCACTAAGCCACAGACACTGGGAGACAGTACATAGGGGTTGCTTCATCACTCAGTTTTGGGGTCCTTTGTTACTCAGCAGTAGCTGACTAATATACTCAGGTCCCTCGCTTGTGACCCATCTCCGCCTCCAACTTCCCATGCCTTCCCTGTGTCTTCTCTTCTTCTGTCTCTTTCAAAGGACATGTGTCACTAGGTGTAGGGCCCACCTGGGTAATCCTGAATGATCTCTCAAGATCCTTAACTTAGTTATGTCTATAAAAACCCTTTCTCCAAATAAGGTCCCAATCGCAGGTTTGGGGGGACATGTCTTTTGGGGAACACCATTTTACCCACATCTTGCTCACCAATGTATTTAACTCTTGGGCCTCCAGCAATTCCCAGCCTGTCTGGGAATGCTCACTAAGTATTTGTTGAGGGAGTAAATGAATGGATGAATGAGCTCACCTATTACTTTAGTGATTCTAAACATGATCTCACATCACATTCACCA
Source organism: Corynorhinus townsendii (assembly GCA_026230045.1). Lineage (NCBI taxonomy): Eukaryota > Metazoa > Chordata > Mammalia > Chiroptera > Vespertilionidae > Corynorhinus > Corynorhinus townsendii. The sequence goes on from JAPDVU010000007.1 coordinate 90,980,998, forward strand.
GGAGGGCTTCTTAGAACAGATTGCTGAGCCCACACTCAGAGTTTCTGACCCAGTGTCTGGGAAGGCCTGAGGATTTGCATTACTAATGAGTTTCCTAGGGTGCTGCTGCTGCTGGGGGAGGGTGGGCCACACTTTGAGCTCCCTGCTCTAGGTAGCTGTTCTTCCATTCAGCCATTAGTACCTGGGCTGTAATTAAAATTGTATTTCCCCCTCAAAGAGCTATAGGCCTCTAGCATCTCCCTGCTGTCCCAGGCTCTTCCTTGTCAAGGAGAAAAAAGTACCTGATTACCTAATTCTTCCCCAAGAGTCTCGTAACTGTGTCCTCCTGTAACCGGATAACCAAGGGGTCTGGGCTGCCTGCCACTACTGGAGCCAATTCAGCAGAGACAGGGTTGAATCCTATATGAGGGCTTAGATACGGGAGAACAACAGGTCACCCACAAATATCTGCTCTGCCCCCCATAAGCCAGCTGCTTATATTGGGTAGAAGGACAAAGATTACATGGGGAAGTAGGACTTGCAGGTATGGGAAAGTGGGCACAGGATAATTATTACAGGTTACAAGTCATGGTTGGGGGGGGGGGGGGCGGGGTATCACAAAAGGCAGGTACCGCCAGGCGCCCTGGGACCAGATTACAGGTAATAGAAGCTGGGGTTGTGAAGAGCAGGTGCCTCCAGGACTAGACTGTCTCAGCGGAGAGGTTGTAAATCTTTCCAGGATGACGGGCAGATCTCAGGACAGGAGGATGGGCTGCATTCCGATGTGAGCTCCCATGTCCCAGGGCATGGAACTCCCAGCCAGGTTAGCATGTGCTTTCAGAACAGAGCAATCACGGTTAACAGAGCAGGATTAATAGTTCTTAAAATTATAGTTAGTTTCCAGTGTTCTCTTTCTGCCCCTGACACTCCCTGGTGATAACTGCAGTGAAAACAGCTTCTGAAGAAAGCATGGTAACAGCAGAGATGGAGCCTCCACCAGTGACTGGCCACTGCTGGTGCAGAAGGTCAGGGTTCCTGGATTCTCTCAAATCACAGTCCTGGGCATGGGACGTACCAGAGTCCAGGGGCTGGTCCAAGACTCACCCCAAATAGAATTTCTGGGTTCTGGGGCACATGGTCCACAGAGAAGAAAATACAGACAGGGACTATTTTTTTTGGGGGGGGGAAATCACCAGTGAGATGGATTTTTAGCTGGGAAGACAGGTGGTGTATTGGGGTGGATCTCCCCTTAAGCACAGGCACCTCAGGGACTCTCACCTTCTGTCCAACAAGGCCTGGGGATGTATTTTTTCTTTCCTTTCTTCTTTATTTTTTTAAAGCATTATAAAGATGTAATTCACATGCCACATGATTCACCCACTTTAGTTGTATGATCTAATGGTTTTTAGTATATTCACAGATATGTGCAATCAATTTTAGGCCATGTTTACAACCCCAGAAAGAAACCCTATAACCTTTAGTTGTCCCACTCCTATTCCTGAACCCCACCCTCAGCCCTGAGCAGCTATGAGTTTACTTTTTGTCCCTGTAGCTCTCCCCAGTCTGGGCTTTCATGTATTTGGACTCACCTCCTATTTGTGTTTTACGATCACCTTCTTTCACCTAGCATAATGCTTTCGAGGTTCATCCGTGTTGTAGCAGGTGTCAGGGCTCTCTTCCTTTTCCCGACTGAATAATTCATATTCCATTTCCTGGATAAACTACATTTTGTTTATCCACTCATCAGCTGATGGAAATGTGGGTTGTTTTGACTATTATGAATGCCTCTGTGGACATTTGTGTCTACATTCTGTGAAGACCTGTGTTTTCATTTCTCTTGGGCAGATACCTAGGACTGAATTGCTAGGTCATATGGGAACTCTATGCTTAATTGTTTGAAAACTATGCTGTACTGTTTTCCAAAGCAGCCGAACCATTTTCACTTCCAACCAGCAGTGTATGACGGTTCCGATTTCTCCACCTCCTGGCCAACATTAATTACTGGACTTTTTCACTCCAGCAATCCTATTGGGTGTGCTGTGGTTTTGATTTGCATTTCCCCATGACCACTGATGCTGTGCTTATTGGCCATTTGTATACTTTCCTTGGAGAAATGTCCACTCAGATTCTTTGCTTACTTTAAAATTGGGTGTTGTTATTTTTTATATTATTAAGCTGTAAGCATTTATTATATATTCTGGATCCTAGACTCTTATCAGAGTCTAGTAAATATTTTTTTTCCTGTTCATTGTTCTGTCTTTTCACTTTCCCTTTTTAGATTAAAAAAAAAAATCCTCACCTGATAATATGATTTTATTGATTTTAGCGAGAGAGGAAGGAGGCAAGAGAGAGAGAAACATCGATTGGTTGCCTCGCATATACCCTGACAGAAATCTTTTGGTCTAAGGGGTGATGCTCCAACCAACTGAGCCACCAGCCATGGCTGTCTTTTCACTTTCTTGATGGTGTCCTTTGAGGCACAAGTTTTTAATTGTGAAGAAGTCTAATTCATCTATAGTTTTTGTTGTTGCTCATACTTTTGGTGTTATGTATAAGAATCCTTTGCCAAGTCAAGATCATGAAAATTTGCCCCTGTGTTTTCTTCTAATAGTTTTATAGTTTTCACTTTTACATTTAGATCTTTGCTCCATTTTGAATTAATTTTTGTATGTGGTGTGAGGCAGAGGTTTACTTCATTCTTTTGTGTATGAATGTCCAGTTATCCCAGCACCGTTGGTCAAAAACACTATTCTGTTCCCATTGGATGGTCTTGACACTCTTGTCAAATGGAAGAATCTTTTAAAGTCAAGTTTATTGAGGTATAATTTTCTTAGAGTGAAGTTCACCCTTTTCAAGTATACAGTTCCATGAATTTTGACAGATAAATACAATCTTGTAGCCACTGTTGTCATTAAGGTATAGAATAGTTTGTAACCCCAGAAACTTTTCTCCTGCCTCTTTGTGAAGTCAAGATTTCTCCCAACCCCCAGCCCTCGGAAACCACTGGTTTCTTTTCTGTCCATATAGTTTTGCCTTTTCCAGCATATCATGTGTATGAATCATGTAGTGCTTATCTTTGTAAGCCTGGCTTCTGTCACTTAGCAGAACACATTTGACATCCATCCATGCTGTGCAAATATCAGTAGTTGGTTCCTTTTGATTGACAAGTAGTATAACATTGTAGGAATATACCATCATTTGTTGACAGACCTCCAGGGTTGTTTCTAGATTTGGCAATTACAAATAAGGTTGCTATCAATGTCCACTCATGTGCAGGCTTCTCGTGAATATGAGTTTTCATTTCTCTTAGCTAAGTATAAGTGGCATTGCTGTGTCCTATGATAAATATATATTTAACTTCATGAGAAACTGCCCAACTCTTTTCCACAGTGGCCACACCATTTTGCATTGCCACCTGCAATAAAGGAGAGTTCTGGTTATTCTATACCTTTGTCATCACATAGAACTGTCAGACTTAGAAATGTTTTCTATTCTAATAGGTGTGTAGATGTGTCTCAATGTGATTTTAATTTGGATTTCTCGAATGATGAATGATGTTAAGCATATTTTCATGTGTTTATTGACTACTCATAGATCTTTTGTGAAATTCCAGTTTAAATCTTTTGCCTTTGAGATTTTTTTCTTTTTAATTATTGTGTTGTGAGAGTACTTCCTATATTCTGGATATGTGTGCTCTCTGGTATGGTCTGGCAAACATTTTCTCCTAAGTTGTGGCTTGTTGTATCAGTTCTCTATTGCTGTGTAATAAATTATTCCCAACCTTAAAGATGAAGATGACAGACATTTATTATCTCCCACAGTTTCTGGGGATCATGAATTCAGAAGCAGCTCAGCCAGGCTGGTTCTAGCTTGGGTTTTCTCATGAGGTTGCCAGCAACTCATCAGCCAGGGCTGGAGTCATCAGAAGGTTGGACTTGGACTGGAGGCTCTGCCTTCATGGTCACTCACTCACCTGGTGCTGCTTGAGCATCCTCACAGCATGGCTGCCAGCTTCCTAAGAGAAGGCAAGATGGAAGCCAGAAGGTCTTTTATGACCTCGCTGCAGAAGTTACATTATAGTTTCCACAAAATCCTGCTTAGGTTTATACAGATTGGCCTTATTCGATATAAGAAGACATTTTATAAGGCATGAATGAATGAATAGCAAGAGGTGAGAATCTTTGAGGATCACCTCGATGACTGGGGAACAACATTTGTATTTTCATCTTCTTACCAGCCTGGGATTTGATTATCCCTTCTGAGCCTCAGTGTCTTTATCTGAAAATGGGGGTGCTAATCCCATGTTCAGGAATTAACATCTTTGAAAGCACTTTGTGGACCCATGTGGTCCATTCAGCTCCATGTAACTAAACTCCAGCTTCTCCCAGACCCCAGGCATCCATCCTCTCATTCATTTATTTATTAGAAACCCACCAGGAGCCTGACGCTGGGTGCTAGTGACTTAGCTGTGGACAAACTAGAGGTCCTGTCCTCATGAAGCTTCTCATGGGGAAAAATAGGCCATCAACCAACACTAAAAGGAAGTGAGAGCTAAGCAGAGTAGCATCAGCAACTCATAGGGCATCCCCAATGTTTCATGTAATCCTACCATGATCCTACAATGAAACCATGATCAGGTCCATTTTACAGATTTTGTAAAAATTCAGAAAGATTACGTTACTTGCCCAAGGTCATGCAGCTGGCCAAACCCAGTGGCATCTGGCTCTCAGCATCTGGGGAAGAGAGTCAACTTCTAACACTCCTGAAGATCCGTGAGAGTACTGGGGATGGATGGGTGGGTGCTGGACCACAGGGGAGAGGCGGACCTACTCATGAGTTCTAGCATTGCCCAAGAGAAGCCAGCCCCTTGGCACCGCCATAGTCCCCCCAAGGTCCCAGCAGAGCCACTGGCCCCTCAGTACCTGATCAGGGCTGAGCCAGATTTCATGAGCAATTACACTCCATGCAAGATGAGATCGTGGAGGAGATGCTTAATTAGATTCTGTTTAAGCCTTGGGTTTCTTTGAAATGAAACTGCCAGAGGGCTGTGGGTGTTGTGCATGTGTCTGTTTTCCCAGAAACAGTCTCTGAGGCTGGAATGAAAACACAGCTGCTGCTCCGAGGGCATGTGACTGGCTCCAGAGTGTGATCTGGCACCCACCCCCAACCCCCACCACCCTCTGGGCCATCTGACTGCTGCCATCGGTGGGAAACCATCCCAGGGGGGCAGGGTGGAGTGTTTCTCACTCGGGAGGTCCAGATATCGGGAGATGCCAGGTCTGAGCCCAGATGGCCCCTGACTACCAGGAAGGCCTGCCTGGGGCATGAGCCCCAATCCAGCTGGCCTCTGGGCCTCCTCTACAGGCCTCTCTCTCGGAGGGACCTCCACAGCCGTGCCCTCTTGGAGTACCTGTGCAAGCTGGTGGTGACCCTGGCAGGTGCAGCTGGAAAGTGAGTTTCCTGAGAGCAGGGGCCTTGTCTGTGTTGCTCAGGCTGGAGCCACGAGCTTGTGCATGGTTAAGGACACAGCCTGCCCCATCTGAGTTCCTGAAAGGCAGGCGTCACTCGGAGGGTTCTGGTTCCCGGGGCACCCGCATCAGCTGGGGAAAGGGTTGCCAGGTTAAGTGCAGGACACCCAGTCAAATTCAAATTTCAGATAAACAATCAATAATCTCTTAGTGCAAGCATGTCCCAGGAAAGCACACAACCTCTCTGGTCCTTACCTCACTGCTGTGACAAGTGGGTATCTTAGAACACGCCTCATAGGGCTGTTGGGGGTGTTGGCGTGAACACAGAATCTGGAAGAGAATTTGGTCTGGCTGGGGAGGGAATGGCGTTGACTTCATCCTTCATCTGAAAGCCACCTGTGTCCCTTCTGACTCCTCCAATCCAGTCTCTATAATGGCCTGGGGAGGATTCCAAGGAAAGTCATGGTCCCCTTTTGCCCCTGACTATGCTCCCTCCTGCCTCAGGGCCTTTGCATGAACTGCTTCCTCTGTTTGGAATATTCTTCTCTGCACAGAACTCACGGACCACGCCTGTCTTCTCTGTTTAATGACCAGCAGCACCCTGTACCTTGCTTTCACTGAGTTTGTTAGAGTGGGTTCGATGCCCACACTGGGGCAATTACTGAACTCCCTCCCTCTGGCCTGTGAGCTCTGAGAGGGCAGGGCCATGCTGGCTCTTCTTCAGCATGCTCTCCAGCACCGCACACCTCGTGGCCCACAGCAGGACCATGGGTGGAAGGAGGCAGAAGGATGGAGGCTCAGGAAGCTCATGCTGAGCCTCCACTCCTCCTCTGCACCTTTGTTCTGATCCCTTCCACAGATGGCCACGAGGCCCACAGCAGAGGGAGGAAGCCACGGAGGCCATTGGCTGCCATGGGTCTTGCGAGTTTGAGGTGAAATGTTCTTTGTGGCTTTTCGGAGGCTGGCTGGTGCCAAAATAGACACATTCCCATCCTGCCTCTCCCACCCTGGCTGCAGCGGACTCCTCTGGCCTGCAGATATGCTGGGGCTGGGCTCTGATTTCCCTGGGCCTCTGGCGGGGGACGTTCAGGCCACACAGTAATCGGCTTCTTCCCAGCAGCTTGCCCAGGCAGCTACCCATGAGAACCGGCCCAATGGGGACTGGGTCAGGTCTCCGCCACCTGCCTCCATGCACATCCACTCGGACTCGCACTCAGTCCAAAGGACAGGAGTGTGACCCTGGAGTCGGAGGGAACAGCCACAGGGACAAAGCCCTCCCAAGTCTGCAGTTAAAAGAAGTTAAAGGAAAACCCAGACATCGCTGCCCATGGGCTTGATGTGCTCATTTCACATTGAAACAAATACATGAGAGGCTGGACGGAGGGCACGGAGCATGGCGCGCACCAAACCTGAGTTCAGTACCAAACCCTAATCTTGGCCTTTGCCTCCTTCATTCCAGTCCCTGCCAAGATTCCAAGAATCAAAATAAAAATGTTGGGCCACACACCAACCACAATCATCTCTCCCACTAGCGGGTTGGGGAGATCCAGGGCCTTACTAGGAGGGTGAGGGGGGCTCCTGGGGAGCCTGGGAAAGGAATTAAGGGTCAGAGGACAAGGATTGTTAATATTTGGGCAACACTATCCTAGAGCAACAGTGCTGTTTGTTTGTGGGCCTGCTCTGGCCCTTCTCCCTGTGTGAGATGACAAGCTCCACGAAGCAGGGGTTCATGGCCCACAGCTCTTGGGCCAGGGCGGGCCAGGAGGCCTCAGGACCAAGGTCTTCCTCTGTCATGTCATTTACTGTTGCTGTCACCCCTACTTTATAGGTGTGGACACCCAGAGCAAGGACTCCTGGTGTGTGCAAGAGCTTAGGAAGGCTTCAGAGCCCCCAGGACCCAGGTGGGGGGGGGGGGCTGGGAGGGAGGCCTCTGAGGGCCTGGCTTTCTGTTTCTCCTGATGGAGCATCATCCTGAAGTTTCCTGTTGCCTCTGGATGGGCGAGCGGGGATGTGGAGGGACCCAGGATGAGGCAGAAAGAGCTGGACCACAGGACTGGCGGCACGAACCAAGCTGATGCTCCAACAAGGTGTCCGAGGACCCTGGGCCTCAAGCTCAGAGGCCTCCATGGAAACTTCCTTCTTCCTGGACCCCAAACAGACCCCTCAGAAGGATGGCCACCAACCAGCACCCCACCCCCTGCCCAGCAGATGTGAGGGACATGCTTGGGGCACAGAGACCTGTGGGTGCTCTTGCCAATGAGCCTCCAGGTGGGGGTGCCAAGGAAGGTGGGGCCGAGCCCATGTTTCTTAGACCTCTGCCAGCATGGGGGCTGTGAGCTTGAATTGGGCAGGTGATTAAACTATTCTGGGCCTCAGTTTACCCATTTCTAAAGGCCATAGGCCCCGGGGCCACACTTTGGCCTGCATTGCCAAAGTTCAGGTTCTCCTGCCAGTGGTGCCCACCTAGACCTTCTGCTGGGCCTCCCCCAGCCAACCACTCAGACACCTGCTGGCTCCTCCCATATTAACACAGAGCCTCGTGTGGACCAGCAGTAGCTCCCTTCAGCCTGAACCCGTGAACCAGGCCCTGGCGTTGGTGCACATCTCCCAGCCATGACACTGAGGCCCAGCCGCGTGGAGGGGTGGATGCCCGCAGGCCCTCACAGTAGCAATGGCGGGGCTGTGGGGGGTGGTGGCGGGGGGAGGGGCTGGTTCCAGGGCGACCCCGCTGGTCTCCAATGTATTTGACCTTTTCAACCAGACTCACACTTTGCTTGAAGCATCCAGGTGGCTGGAGAGGAAGCAATCTCCCTCCCTCCCTCCCTCCCCACACCTGCCATCCATTTATACATGCTTTTGAGTCCTCTCTCTCCTCTCTCTCTCTCTCTCTCTCTCTCTCTCTCCCCTCTAGTAACTAGATAACTTAGTCAAGTCACATTTTTGGCTCACTGCGCATGCCCCCAGGCTGTGAGCTCCCCAAGGGGCAGCGCCCTGGTGCAGCCAGGTGGACACCTGGCAAAAGGCATGGCTCTCGCACCTGCAGACTAGTCAGTGGCCCAGGGAAGGCGCCTGCAGATGAGCACGGGGAGGCGGGCCCGGGTGCTCCCCGCCAGTGGGAGCTCTCGTTTACTCTGGCACCCCATGAATAGACTTGGGAAGATGCTGTGCCCCACTTCCTTGGGGAGGCACCTCGTCTTTCTCAAGTCATTTCATCCTGTGGACAATGCCTATTTTTCCCCTGGGGCTACCTGCCAAGGTAAATGTTTGGGTTGTTTTAAAAACTTACATTCTATCACTGTGGGAACCTGGGCGGACAGAAACCTTTATTTTTTTGTTGTTTTAAGGAGGTGGCTGGGTGGAAGGCATGGGTAGGAAGTATTATTTTTATTTTAAATTTTCCTATATTGCTTTAACATGAGACATGATTTGCATGGCCTTGGCTTCCTGAAGCTCTAAGAATATGAATTTATATCACATTCAGGACTTTCCCCCCCCTTCCTCCCCTCAGAGGGTAATACGGTCCCTGGCCATTTCCCAGATAAAAGAAAAAGGACCGAGGAAGAGGGATAGCGAAGGGAGGTGGGAGCTTCCGGGGACCCTCCTGTTCTCAGGAGGAAAGTCTGAAAGCTGCAGCCAGGAAGGAGAAGTCGCCTTGTTTTTCTGAGCCATAGGCCCTGCAGGAGGGCGAGAGGCGTGATTTCAGTGGACGAGGACAAAATTAGATAAGGCCTGGGCTTCAGGTACGTGGAGCCTGGGGACCTGTCTCAGGCAGGCTGGCCACCATCTCGTGCCAGTGACACAGCCGCCGCCGACATTAGGGTCCCCAAAATTAGATGCCGTGCCCCTGGCCTAGCTCAGGCTCAGGCAAACCAGGACACAGCTGCCATCAGCCCCCGGTCCAGGACACGGGGACTTGTCCTTGGTGAGATGGGGCACCAAAGTCATCTGTGGGACAAGGAAGCCCCTCTGTGAGCTAGTGAAGGACCAGGAGGGTAAGGGGCGCAGGGGGCGAGTGGGGCATTAGCAGAGGGGATTGTGTGGACACAGAGATGGAGGAGGGCAGGGATAGGAGCTGTCACTCAGAACAATGAGCTGTGCTGCTGGCCAGACTGACAGGAGGGCACAGCACATCCTGCAGCCTGCACAGCGAGGCCTCCCCAGGGCCTCTGGGTCGCCCGCAAGCCTGCCCTCTCTTCAAAGGCTGGCCCACCTGGTCTCTCCATGACGCACCAGGGCCAGCCTGAGTCATCGTGCCCACGCGCCTGGGCCCCTGTGGACATCTTCCTTCTTCTCTGAGCACTTGCCCACACCTCCACGTGCTCCTGGCAAACATGCCCTCCCAGCCCCTTTCCCACTCCAGAGCAGCTCCCCTGGCTGCTCACCCCTCCCATTGCATCCTGGCAAGGACGCTGCCCACACATAGGGCACCATCCCACACACCCACCTGGAGGCTCAGTTAGAAGTGGACAAATGGTGATGAAAAAAATTAAATTAAATTAAAAAACTAATTTCTAAAAAAGAAAAAAGAAGTGGGCAGGCTCACCTGGAAGGTGAGGAGCCAGGGGCACATGAAAGCAAGGACCCCTGGGGGCTCAAGCCCTGTCGTTTGGGACTGCTTTCTGTTCCAGGACTGTGTCTGCTACTCCCTGCACTGCTTAGCTATGCATCTTTGGGCAAGAGACTTAACCTTTTTGAGCTTCAGTTTCCTGTCCAATGGGGCTAGTGGCAGTTCCTGCCTTGTGGACTCGTGGTGGGTGTGGGGGATTAATACACACAAAGCATTTAGAGCAGTGCCTGGCACTGGGCACCCCTCATTCATCTTTTGATCTCCCCTCTGGCCCTGAGATCCCTGTCACTCGATGCCTAGGTGCCCTGTGCCAGGCCCCTGTGTGTGCTTGTGTTGGTTTTGAAATGGGAGATACAGACACTCCCCTCATTGGCGTGCCCATCTCAGCCATGTGCCACCAGTGTCTGAGTATCCTCCAGGATGCTGGGTGCAAGGTGAGGCCACTTGGCATGTCTTTTCTCATTGTGATCCCACACCTGTCCCAATCTCACAGATGAAGAAACAGAGGTTCAGAGTGGTCCAAGTACTAACCCAGCACCTCACAGCCCGCTAACAGTCCCAGAGTGTCCCCCTCCCACTGGTGCCACCCCTGCCCCATGCCGACCGTGGTGAACTTTCCTGGTCACCCTGGATGCTGTAGGTGTGTCCACTGGACCCTGAGAAAGCAGCAGACGTGGATCCTTCGCCAGGGTGCCACCAGCAGGATGCCAAAGGCATTCCCGGGCTGGCTGGCTCGCTTTGCGGGAGGAGTCTGCAGGAAGTACAGAAAAAACTAACAGAGCTGTCCACACACTTGTTCCTCCTGAAAGCATCTCCTCTGACAAAGAGCAGCGAGGCCAGGTGGGCAGAGGACTCAGGGTGGCACCAGGGCCCAGCCAGCATTGTTCTTAGAGGCACCAGTCATTCATCTCAGTGACCGATGGGATTAGGAAAGTGCTAAGACGAACAAGGCACCCCACACAGAGCTGGGGGGCTGCTGGCACTTCTAGGGCCTGGGGGCAGGCAGGGAACCAGGGATGCTGGCCTCAGAGGGCTGGGGCAGGGTGGGGCAGGGTGGGCCACCCCCTCCCTGCCCACCTGCACTGGTTGCTGCTCAGGGACGCTGGACAAGGTGAGTAGACAACGCCGCACAGGCAGCCACATGGGGCCCAGCCTGGCACACGGCCGGGATACCACCGCCAAGGATGGGAAATGTCTGACTCGGGCTGGAATTCTGTCCACTCTCAGGGCGTGAGGGCTCTCAGCTGGGGACCTGCTGGCTAGGTCCCATCAGGTCTTTCCTGGCATCATTCGGCCAACAGCGCTGAGCACCATGCCAGTGTGGTTGCCCGTCAGAAGGCCTGGGCTGCTGAGGTGTGGGCAGCCATGCAGCCCAAGCAGCAGCTCCCTGTGAGGTTCAAGAGGAGACTCTTATCCCCCACCGGTCCTAGGACGAATTCGGAAGTGCCTCATAAGCAGGTGCCGAACAAGCTGACCCGGGCCCACCCTCCTGGCTGGGTGCTCAGCCCTTCAGGCCCAGCCTCTCATTTCATCTCCCAACAGCCTGCAGGCAGGCATCATGCTGGGGCCATGAACTCAGGGCTCGGAGAGAAGGATGCAGGGGTGGCCCAGGCAAGACATGGGCCCACCGCCACCATGTTTTAACAACTCGACTGGGAACCGCACCCTTCACCTACTTGACATGTAAATCCCAGGGCTTTCGGCCTAGTTACAGAGCTGCGCCCCCATCACCACAATCTAAATTTTAGAATGCTGCATCCCCCCAAAAGCCCATCTGCATTAGCAGTCACCCCCATTCCTCTTCCAGCCCCTGCCAGCCGCAAGCAAACACTAGTCACGTCCCTCTGCATGGATTTGCCTCTTCTGAACGTGTCGTATGGAGGGGATCTTTGTGCCCGGCACCTTTCACCGAGCATCACGTCTGAAAGTTTATCCCTGTTGCAGCCTTGTCAGAACATCATTTCTTGTTGTGGCTGAAAACTATTCCGTTGTCGAGAGACCATATTTTGTTTGTCGGGTCATCAGTTGATGGGCATTTGAGTTGTTCCCACGGTTGGGCTATTGTGAATAATACTACCATGAACATTTGTGTCCATGTTTGTGGGTGGAAATAGTTCTCATATCCCCGGTATACACCTGGAGCAAAGTGACTCAACCAGACGGCAGTTGTACAAGTAACTTCTGGAGGAACTGTCAAACACTTTCCCAAGGCAGTTGTGCCATTTGACGTGCCCACAGCAACATATGGAGGTTCCGTTTCTCTGAATCCTCGCCAGCACTTGTATTTTTTATTCCAGCTGCCCCAGAGGGTGTGATGTGGTGTCTCCTGGTGATTTTTATTTGCATTTATCCATCAAGTTTATCGTACTGCTTTCCCTCTATCAAATGAATGAAGGGGTCTTCCTTCCCCAACCCCTCTCCCTGCCTCCGCTCCACAAGATGTCCTTACTGAGTGTAGCTTGGCGAGTTTGAAAGGACAGCAAGGGACATCAGACCAGGCCTCTGCTCTCCCTGTTAAAAGTCCAAGGACAAGTCTCGATGAAGCGCTGGAGGTGCATCTGGTCCTGCCTGGGGCTGGGAGGTGAAGCGAGAGCCGTGCTAGGTTGTATGATGAGGCAGGGCACATGCGGGAAGGGGCACAGACACCCCAGCAGTTATGTCTGGTGGAGGGCTCTGAAGGACAAGAAGCATTTTGAAGAGAGAGAGGGAGGGATAAGAGACTTCGTATTTTTTCCTTCCTTCACTTAATAACTATTCTTTGATTGCCGGTTGTGTGCTGGACATTGTGCATAGAAGCCAAAGACGCCCGTGTGGGGCCTTGCCCATTCCCTGCCTGCCCGCTGGGTTGGTGGGGCCTGTGAAGGCAAGCTTAGCTTCGGGTTTGCTGCGGGCACTCCCGGTGTGAGCAGTCCCTAAATCGCAGGCCAGCTTGTGTCAACAACTATTTCATACAAATCATGAAGATGAGAACAGTGACATTTGTGATCAACTGGACACACATAAGCAGCCACCAGTGCCTTTGTACCCATTAAACACAATGGCCCATGCAGCGGGCTTCTAATTGCTCCTGCATGCAATGCAGGCCCCTCTCGGCGCAGCCAGGTCTCCCGCAGCCAAGCCCAGTCCTGTGTTAAGATCTCTGTGTTTCCATCTTGGTGGTATAGGCGTCTGGGCCATGGGGAGAGCAGTTCCAAGGGAAGACCCCTCCCAAAGGGTCAGGTTTTTATTTGTTGGGGTTCTCAGGTTCTTTATGACATACACTCCTGTGCATGGCAATTGTTTTGTTCAAGGTCTCAATCCTTTTCTCCAATTCAGGGTCAGAGTGTAGAGCTTTGGGGGACAGACAGTCCCGCCCCTGGGCGACTCAGGTTTGGGCAGAGCCGACGGCCATCCGAGGCCACCCCTTGGATTCCTGCCAAGTGCTAGCCTTCCATCACGTCCCCTGTAATAACCACGCGCTATCTGCAGCCATCTGCGGCTGTCTTGCGGCTCCTGTCATGATTTATAGGTTTTCTAGATACTCCACGTACCCCGTGTCTGCGAGGACTTTTCAATAAAAAGCGAGGTCGTTTGCTTTGTGTTGGGGACGTGAGGAGCCCTTTTCCTTTTTCTTTTCAATCCAGCTACAAGTGCTGCATTTTAGAAAACGGTGCCTCAGCCCAGTCCGCAAAGGAACCGGCCCTGGCTGCTGGGAAATGTGAAAATGAAGGCCGTCGCAGGCGTCTTCGGCCTCATGGGAGGACATGGGAGGAGAAAAGTGGCAAGCTCGGCTCACTAATTATATTTCAAAATCTAGCCCAGCTTCCACAGCTGACCATGTCACTGAGACCCGGCGTGCCGTTGCTGGGGACGCACAACCCCTGCCCTTGGCTGCCAGGGTTGGCTGAGCATTTGCTCTCCAATGGCCCCCCCTGGGGCATTCACCTGGACCTCAGACAAGTTCAGGCCCCCGTGAGGGCTGGAGGTGAGGGACAGAGCAGCCACAGGGTCCATCTGCTCCAGCCCTGGGGTCTCTGTGGGGGAGACACAGACGCAGATGCAGAGGAAAGCAGGGCGAGATGCCCTGAAGGGCAGAGAGTCCAGGGCAAAAACGGGTGCATCCCAGAGGTCAGCAGACTCCAAGGGCAGAAGCAGCTATGGAAATCACCAGACCTGACCCCGTGACCTCTCCTGGAGGTCAGAGAGGAGGGAGGCAGAGGCTGAGCAGCTTCCTTCTGTGCCCAGAACCTGGCCTGTCCTGAATGCCAAAGCATGTGGTCAGCTCTGGCCAGAGGCTCTGAGCCTGTCAGCCTTCCAGTGGGGGGCTTCCTGCACTCCTGGGGGTTCTGGCTTCCGCACCCCTCAGCCCAGAGGCTGGCTGGATAACAAGTGATCCCTGCTCCCTGCTGGGGTCTCTCTCTGAGGGACAGGCATGCAGCAGGTGGCTTGGCACCCTGCCCTGTTGCTCCCTAAACTGCACCAGTTGTTCAGTCACACGCAATGGCTATTTTCATTCAATATTGACTGACTCCTGCCACTCCCCGCCAGGGCTGCACTAACCCCCTGATGTGCGTGGGGAGCAAAACCCTGCCCACCCCCTCCAGGCTGCCAGCTGGGTGCAGGAAATACATGAAATAAATGAACCACACATGTAAACATGTAATTACAAATGTTGAAATAAAAGAATCATGCACGTAAACATATAATTACAAATATGCAACGCGCCATGAGGGAGAATGAAAAGACATGATGAGCGATTATAGCAAAGCTGATGTATTTCAGAGGAGGTGGTCAGAGACAGCTGGGTTTGTACCAGGCCTAAAGGACGAATCATCATCAGTCATTTTGGGGTGCTTAATAGGTAGCGCAGTAGGCAGGTATGGACTTTGTGTTGACGTGTTTGATGTTGATGTGACATGAGTAAGATCTGTCGTTTTCTCCATCCTGCGAATGAAGAAACTGAGCCTTAGCCAGGCCTAGGGACCTGTCCTGGACAGGGCAGGTAAAGAGCTGGGATAGGGCTAGGGTTAGGGTTCGAGCGGATAATGAGCACTTTCTTAAACAGGGGCATGCCTGAGTTGGTGATGCTTTTCCACTGGGGAAATGCAGGCACAGCCTAAGCCTCGGCCCTCCGGCCCAGCTGGGGCACCTTCTGGGGAGCTTCAGCCCTCATCCTGTTCGTGCCCACGCCACTGCCAGGATAAGGCAGGGCGGGGCAAGCCCAGTTTTCTAGGCCGGTCCCTGGAGGCCCAGTGCACTTCTGACTTGATGGCAGAGGAGGGGTTCTCAGGCCTGGCCTCTGCCAGGTGCCCCATGCCAGGCCCGCCAGCACCCTATTCCTACCCTCAGTGGGCAGGGGAGCGGGCTGCCCCAGCATCCCATAGGTTCCATTTTGAAACCAAAACATTTGCAGGGGACACTAGGACAAATGTGCTCCCAACCCACCTTGGACAGCAATGGAAACGACTCGGCCTCTTTGGCCACTTCCCTCGGTTAGGGACAAAGCAATATGTCAGGCTGCTGCCTCACATCCTGGAGCCAGGCCCCACAGCACCCTGGGAGAAATCCCAGTGGGTGCTGTGGCTCCTTGCCAGGCTGTGCCAGTGCTCAGGGGCGGCAGGGGGTGCCCGAGGGAGGGAAGGCAGGGCGGCCAGGTTCCAATGCGTGCCTGGCAGCGAGACTAGCTAAGCACTGAGGGCCTGGGAGGCAGCTCAGATGGGCAGCTGCAGCTGCATCTGGGAGCTGCGGTGGCTTCTGTCAGCAGGGAGGATGCTGCGTTTGGATGTCTGCTTTGTGGACGTGTTCCTCTCCCCCAAATCCCCACTCGGAGGATTAAACAGGTTGGAGAAAGCAAGGCAATAGCATCTTGGTGACAGCCCAGTTTTCCTTCCTTTTGGAAAGGTTTCCACATCGACTCTCACTCCTAGGTCCTCTTCCACAGCTCCTCTGCACCTCTCTGTTCCCCCTTTCCAGCTTGCTGGTACTTATCTAGAACACCCCACCTCCCCTGACCCCGGCCAGCTGGGGAAGGCTCTATAAGATGGTAACACAGAGACAAGCCCCAGGCCATCCGACACAGGCATGCGAGGCCCTCTGCCTCCCACAGCCGGGCCCTGCCTAGAAGACCCGGCTCAGCTCCATGTTGGTCCCGGGACCCAGAACGTAGCTCTTGGTCCTGCTGGGTTCCTGGGCTCCTGGGCTCCCTGCACTATTTCTTTGCATCTTTGGGACAATGGGCCAATCAGTGCTTACCTACTTCCTATTCCCTTGGCGGTCTTTCTGAGAAGCCACCAATGGGAATCTTCTTGGAGTTAGAGTTGAGGTTGGAGTTATGATACGGGAAGATTTAGGGTTAGGAGTAGACTTTGTATTAGAATTGGATTGGGTTGAATTGGGTGGAGATGGGGTTAAAGTTGGGTTGCATTGGGTTTGAGACTGAGTTTAGAATTAGGAGTAAAGCTGAGTTGGGTTAGGTTGGATTGGACTGGGGGTCTAGTTGGGTTGGAGTTGGTTTAGGTCTAGGTTAGATTTGGAGCTGAGGTTGAGTTGGGTTGGTTAAGTTGACTTGTGGTTGTCCTCTCTCTCATTGTCTTTCTTCTGTGAGTAGGAATTACATTTAGTTACTGTGTGCATGTGTGAATGTGAGTGTGAGAATGTGTGAATATGTGAGTTTGCATGTTTTAGTGTGTATGTGTGTAATCTAGCATCTAAACCTGGCCTATTCTGGATGGTCCCAGAGACAATCCCACCCAACTTTTAGTAGCCAGGAACAAAAATGATCTACAAACAACAAGCCCATGGTGGCAAGCCACCTCACAGGGTGGATTTGGAGCTCTGAGACCTCGCCGTTGAGGGTCTTTCCTCCCTGTTGGGGTCCCCTTCCCACCTCCCCTCCTGGTCCTGGGATGCCGATGGGCAGTGCCTGGAACAGAGACCCAACGCTTCTGAGAATTGTGCAGGAAGCCTTTGCCACGCCTCCTGGTTTCTCAAGATAGTCTTGGACTGCTGACTATACCCACCAGGTTGGAGCCCAAGAAAATGAAGCCTGGGGGCCCTTGAATTTCTGACTCTCATGTAGAGTTTCATTCTGTGGGCTCAAATGTGCTGTGGTAAACATTTTCCAAAACTCTGGGGACTCTTGCCATGGGCTGGGACTAAGCACAGCGCTTACAAATGCCATTGAAGTCATTCCCTGGGCACCAGCCTTCCCCCCACCTCCATGGTTCTCACACCACCTCCTCCAGAAGGCTACCCAGCACTGTCCAAATATGGGGTCCCCATTAGAGAATTCCATCCGCCCGCTGAAGGACTCATGATCTTCCTCCAACCTGCTTGCACTGCCCTTTTCTCAGGGAGCATCACCCCTGCCCCCTTCCTGGCCATCCAGGTTCAAATCCATGCATCAGCCTTCACTCCTCTCGCCCTCACTTCACTTGAACCCTGGCCACGCCACCTCCTCCAGGAGCTATGCCATCGGGGTGGGCTGGGGTATGCATCTCTGGTTCCAAGGCCCATGTTCTTAATAGGAAGGGTGGGAGGGAGGAGAAAGGGAGAGAAAAGGAAGGAAGGTGTTTGTGTGTGTGTGCAGGTGTGGTGCGTAGTGTGAGGGCATGAGTGTGTGGGTATATGTGCATGAGTGTGTGTGAGTGTGAATTTGAGTGTGTATACGTGTATGTACGGGTGTGTGTATTTGAGGGCGTATAAATGTGAGTGTGTGTGTGCGCATGTGTGGCACCCTCCTGTGCTGACTGCCAGCTCTCCCATTATCAATTTTTAATGCCGGGTCTCATCGCTGTGCCGAGGGCATCTGCACGGAGCTGACTCACACCACTTACAGGGTGAGTCACTCCCCGCCTGAGCTGTGGAAGCGGGGGTGCGCTCGCACTAAATCCCTCTGGCCTTCAGTTCTCAGTCTGAGCCCCCGCCAAGTCACCCACACCCAATCCTGTGCCTGTTATTGTGTTGAAAATGCCACTTCTTGAGCTGGAAAGGGAGAGTGACAGGCTCAATGAGACAGTGGATGCTCCCCAGCCAGATGGGAGAGGGCAGAGGGCAAGCCTCTCCAGACCACCCTGCTCAGAACCCCATGGGCACCTCCCATGTGCAAGCTCTGTCCAGTCCACTGGGAGGGTCCAACAACAGACAGACAGATAAATAACAAGGAACATACTAGATGGTGGGAGGTGCTGCTTAATGTTCTTTTATAGCTGTCAGAACCCCTGAAATTATCGTCCACAATTGTTTGTTACCCGAATGCAAACCCCCTCGGTCCAGGCCCGGCCCGTGCCCACCTGAGCCTTTCATTCCTGCCTGGCCCTTTTCACCCTAGTCCTGCCCAATGGGGAGGAAGGCCAGCCCAGGCAGGCTCCAAAGAATGGCTTCGCCCGGCTGTCACCTCACCCCACTCCTGGAGTGCTCACTGGCCCTGAACTCAGTCTATCAACCATGTCCAAACACCCAAATTTGCAGGGAGCCATACAATCAGCCGTTTCTCAGCAAGCTTGACTTCGGGGGACTGCCGGAGCTATTTGTTGCCCTTTTAGAGCCTTTTATAGGTCAGTTTGTTACCACTGATGACAGAGAAAGAAATCACGCCATTAGCGGTAGAAACTTTAAATGGTTTTGGGTATTGGGTGTTTCTGATCGGATGCTGTGCTGGGAATAAATGCCTGTCCTCGGGGGCTGCGTGAGTGCGTGCGTGCTGACGCCAACCGCCTGGTTCTCCCGCCTCACGCCCTTCCCTTTGTCTGGGCCACGCTTGACTGAGAACCTGTCGCCAGCACAGGGATGGCCCGAGTGTGGGGTTAGATGTGGGTTTCTTGGCTGAACCCGCTAGACAGTAAGCGCAAACCGTTGAAGGTCATTCCATCTCTCTTGGTGGGCTCACACTTCCCTCTGGTTCTTGCGCTCTCCTTCTGTGCCTCTGCCTTTGCTCTGTCCTGTCTCCCACCATCCTTCTCTTCCTCTTCTCTCTCTTTGTACTCTTCCTCCTTCTCCTTGCCTCTTCTCTGCCCCTCTCGCCCTCCTCTTTCCACGTGGAATCCAAGGAGCTCCGAGGACAGGACACCACAGGATCATGTGGGTTCATTGCCCTGAGGCCATCTCATGCTGAGGACGAGGTTCCTTCTCAGGCCTATTTCAGCTGTGGGAGTCCATGGGGCAAGCATGAGGGATGCATGGCGGTGTCCCCCACCCCCTGCAAGGCCGCCAGACCAATACCACTCCCAGTTCCTCTTCCCATACATGGATTGAGTCCTCATTTCCTATTGGGGGATCACTTTCTGGGAGGAACTGGCCACCAACTCAGCTGGCTGTGGCACAAGGCAGAGGACGGAAGCCAGTGGAAGAACCCAGACCCAGGCGGGGGACTGAGATGTGCTGGGTGGCAGTGGCATGGGAGCTGAGCAGGACGACAAGTGGGTGAGGTGGCCCTAACCAGTTTAGCTCAGTGGATAGAATGTCGGCCTGTGGACTCAAGGGTCCCAAGTTCGATTCCAGTCAAGGGCATGTACCTTGGTTGCTGGCACATACCCAGTGGGGAGTGTGCAGGAGGCAGCTGATCGATGTTTCTCTCTCATTGATGTTTCTAACTCTCTATGCTTCTCCCTTCCTCTCTGTAAAAAAATCAATTAAAAAAATATTTTAAAAAAAAAGTGAGTGACGTGCCCGGGTGTGGCAGAGGTGTGGGGGGCGAGAAAGGCATTTTAGGAGTCAAAAAAAATGAGGTGGGCAAGATGATTTAGATCTGGATTCGAATCTCGATATCCCACTTTTGGGCTGTGTGGCCTCAGACAAGCCCCTTCCCCTCTCAGATCCTGTTTCTTGACCAATTAAAGGGCCACCCCATGCCTCTTTTGGGAGGGAGTGACCTGAGGCACTTATTGACTGCTTAGCACATTCCGTCCCCAGGACACGGGCTCCATGGAGGGCTTCTCCACCATGCTGCCCCTGGCCGGGAGAAACAGGCCTGCGAAGAGAACGGTGGAGCTGGCATCCCGCTGGGCCTCTGGCCCCAGACCCGCGCCTCCTGCCCGCTGGTCCGCCTCCCGCTGGCGGGCTTCGGAGGCCAGGCCATGCATCTAGGCTCTGAGGGGTGGACAAAGGGACAGTATCCCTGGACATTTCCGTGCGGAGCAAGGCGCCATCTGGTCCCTGTGGCGAGTGGGTGAGGGCCTCAGGGCTGCGGTGGCGCTGACACTCCCATCTCAGAACTTCTCCCCCAGCCTGGCCAGTGTCTCTGGGAGGCTCTCCTCTCCCTCCGGCTTCATGTCCTGACAGTGCTGTGTGCCAGGGGAGCTCAGGGAATATCTTCCTCCAAGAGCTCAAACCACTCATGAAATATTTGGCAATGTGTTCTCCGTAAGACCCAAGCCCCAGAGAGCCTGTCTTCGAACGACAACCAGGGCCTTCAATGCCGAAGGTGCCTTCCTTGGGGACCAACAACATATGGAACTTATTTTTAATTTAAAAGAACAACAGACTGCTTTCTTCCTCTTCCTCCCCCTGCCTGCTGCCGTCCCTGGCTGTCCCATAAACACAGGCTGCTACTGCCTCCGGGGTTTGCTCACTGTGTCCAGCCTGGAGAATCTTCTCCTGGCTTGGCTTGGCCAAACGTTCCCACACTTCAGGGCCAGGCCAAGACTCTCGCTGGACCAGGGATGCCCCACAGACATGCTTGACCCTCCCCACCCCACCTTATTCATCCCTCTGACTTCTCTCTCCCGAGCATCTCTCCTCTTCCTGCCCTTGGGGGAGTGTCCTAGAAGGAAAACAGTGGCCTAAGGGCTTGGAGGGTTTGGATGAGAAGTCCAAGGGGACTTGGTCTCATGGCGATGTCCATCCACGGTGAGGCGGGTGCCTCCCGACTGTGAGCGGCCTGGTGCTCCAGTGCCATCTCCCCACAGTAGCACCCCGGCCTGTGCTCTCGCTGCAGCGCCGGGCACTATCTAATGGTTGGGATGTGCTGTTTGATGTCATCCTTGTCGAAAGCCCATTCCAGATAAGGAAGCTGAGTCTCAGAAGGCTGCGTGGCCTACCCAAAGTAGAGGGGTACAGTGAGGACTTGACCCCAATGCTGACCCTGAAGCCTGCCCCCCAACTCCTCTGTAACACTGTTCCCATCACAATTCCATCACAGCTGATTTGGAACACAGTGTGGGGAGGGGCGCTTCAATGACAAGGTTGGTGACAAGATGTTCTTTCATAAGCACCAGTTATTTCAGGAGGGATTCAAGTCAGTTAGGTTTGGGAGAATGGGGAGTGGGAGAGAAAGAGAGAAGGATGGGCATTGTGGCTAATGCAGTGCCCAGTACACACCTATCCGGGCTGCGGCTGCAGGAGCCCCCTCCCAGCTGTGAGGGCAGCAGCCAGCCCCTGCAGATGACAGCCTGGGTTCTCCCTGCGAGGGATGCCAGGGCTCAGCCTGGCCCCGGGGGCAGCCCTGGGAGGCCGGCCGGCCTTTCAGGATTGCAAGCATTTGGGAAATGCTGGGCGTCTCACCCATTTTCAGATAGGAGCATCTCACCACTCCGGGTTGCAGTTTCGAAACCGTCAGATAACCCTGCTCCTAGAGAAATGGCCTGAACACCATTTATAGATAGTGACACAATTTAATGAGATAAAGCCTGGAGCATCCATGAACCAATTTATGGTACCAGCCGTGATGAAATGGCTCTTCTCTTAATAGATACCCAACTGAGCACAAGCCAGTGCTCAGAGCCTCAAAGAAACTTCTCGGCTCCAGCCTCTTAAAATGTTGGGCAAAATCCAAACACTTGTCAGTCTTATCACTACCATGAAAATGATGTGTTTGTTTAATATTATGTGGAACCTGCATGCCAAGGGAGAGATGCCCCAGCTGCTCTCGGGGATCCGAGCCAGCATCTTCACCCTGTTTTCACGTAATGCAAACCCTGAATTCCAATACCACCTTCTAGACAGGAGATTTGTGATGGATGGTTTGTCCAGAATAAGTTTAAACAGCTGGATGGGGAGTAAATATCATGTTTGCTCGTTCTCCATTTCCTTGAAGCAACTGGTTGGCTAATGACTCCGGTGTCAGTTGACTATAGCAAAACAGAATATCAGACCTACTTAAGAAAAAAGAGAAAGATTTTTCCCCTCCAATTCCCACCATCATGGGTCCCCAAGACAATGACCCCCTCTGACTGCAGCCCCATAGGCCCCTTCAAATGGGGCAGTCACCCCCGGTGGTGTCTGTCTGTTCAGCCTGGAGAAATGACTTCCTCCCTGAGCTCCTAAAACATTTATCATCCGGACGATTGGCCAGGCAATTAATCATGTCCTGCCTTGAATATCTCTTCTATTGTTGTATTGAACAGCTATTTAACCCTTATCAGTGGAAAAGTTTTCAATAGCTTGCCTTTCTGACAAGACAGGAGCTTCCAGAGTGCCGGGCAGACACGCACCTATCCCTCTCCCACCCAGAGCCCGGATGTACCTGGTCTTGTACAGGGGGAAGGGCTGGCTCCACATTAAGAATGAGTGCTTAGCACAGGGACCATTTCTCCTATGTGCACAGTAAAGGGCCAGCATCTCAGCCTGATTCTGAGCATCACTGTTTGGCTCACTCAGGTACTGATCAAGCACCTACATGGGACTGGGCGCTTCGGACACCACCAGAAAGTGGTGCCCATGGGTCCCCTCGGAGGTTCTGGAATCTGGTCCCTCACTGGGAGGATGCATTTGTCCCTCAGGGAGAAGATGTCTTTCCTTAAAGGCCCTCGGTGGGTGCCAAGGACCCTCCAAGTCTGGGCAAAGGGCAGTGTTTTGATCTTGAGAGCTGTGTGTGACTTTCAAAGGATGGAGGTGGTAGGCAGAGATCCTGGTCACCTACCCCAGAGAAGCCTGGGCATGGCCAGAGGGAGGAATTGCTCCAGCAGGGGTGGCCGGAGACCAAGGGACAGGGTGAAAAAGCACAGGACGGTGGGGGAGGGGGAGGGGAGTAGATTCAAAGGTGTGCCCCTCCACATACACATACAACAGAAAACACACGTAATAAACACGGAATTGTATATGAAAAGTATGTCATATTTTTTTGTGAAAATTACATCAGAGGGACGGCTTTGTTTGGAAATGGAGGAAATGCCAATGGCAGTCCTGCAGATAGGTAATATTTAGCTATGCTTTGAGAGCTGGTAGGAGTCGGCTCACATAATACAAGTTTTTTAGGGAAACAATAATAAATAGATTTTCCTGCATTTGATGTAATAAGAGTTATGATTTGTATAGCATAATATAGTCCATCTAATATAATATATTCACTATGTGGCCTATAATATATAACAGGTTGAAAAGTGTATATGAAATGCTCTTTCAGTAAGATAGTTTTCATTGGACCAGTAGATACAGCTTTTAACTCTCTCACTGATTTTTAAAAGATCCCTCTGGTCCCTGTGTAGAGACCCTTTGGGGCTACAGGGGGAACCCAGGATCCCAATGAAGGAAGCAGTCATGGTTGTCATGTACCAGGGATATGGGGGAGATGGAGAGCAGCTGGGGCATTCCAAAGGCTTCCTTCTTGACCTCCCACTCCTGGATTCCCTGCCTTCTTCCTGACCCCCACACGCCTCACCCCCACACCCTGTTTGCGTGTTGAATGGAGCTCTGTGAGGACAGAGTCAGCTGGACCCTCTCTGCCTGGTGAGCACCGGCAGGCAGGCGGGTTCGGCTCTTCTTGAGGACCCCATCTGTGGGCTTTGTTACAGCAATGCAGGCCTGGAGTAAGACTAGGCTGTCTCCTAGGCTGTATATTATTCCGGGCAAATCCTAGCTTTTTAAACCATACTTCATTCCTGCCTGGGGTTTATGACTCTTACAGGCCCCATTCTGCAGCCCACTTCCCAGCAAAAGCCAGATTTGGGGACAGCTGAGACCAGCCCAGGCCCTAGAAGGAGAGAGACCTACATCTCCCCAGAGGTCCACTGGCCCCTCGGACAGTGGATCCTCTGTGAGCCTGTGGTGACCGTTACAAGGATATCAAGACTCCCTGCACTGGTGCCTGTTAAGAAACAACGACAACACACACACTAAAAATTAATGATGATGATGGAATCCAAGGTGACCTTACCTCCATCTGGGCCCAAAGAAGGCAATGAAGTCCTTTCCTGAAGCCACCGAAAACAGCGGTGTGCAGACCCTGCTGAGAGGGAGCTCTGCTCCGAGGAGGCACAGGTGGTGCGCAAGTGTAACACCCACTGAGTAATGAGCACAGGGAGCTCTGGCCACTCAGGTTCCCTCTCCTCCCAGACATCTTGACCTGAGGAGAGCCCCAAACACCCAGGACATCTGCCTATCGCCAGCCACTGCCCTGATGATCCCTGAACTGGATTGAGTAGTGCCCCCCTAAATTTCACACCCATCAAGGACCTTATTTGAAATAAGATCTTTGCAAACGTACTTAACTAAGGAAGCATCTTGAGATGACATTATTCTGGATTTAGGGTAGGCCTAAGTCCAATGACTTGGTGTCCTTGTAAGGAAAGGAGAGGACACAATGATTCCATTTCATCAAAGACAGATGCCTAGGAGAAGGGAGACAGCTGACACACTGGCACATTACCTCCTCCAGGAAGTCCTTCAGGGTGGGCTTGGTGGAGATGAGCAGCAACACTGTGAAAGCCTAGGCCTCTTGCCATGGCCTCATAGGACCATCATCACCTGTGGCTTTGTCTCTTAAGGTTCTTTGCATTCTAAGGGTTGGATTTATGATCCTCCTAAGATATGCAGAATAAAGCAGGATGATTTCTCTGTTCCTCCTGATCACCAGGGTTGATGTGACACAACTGGCTGGTCAAGCAGGTGGCCCCTGACCCCCCAGAGGTACAAAGTGATAAACCGTCCCCAGGAGGAGCAGCCCAGAGCTCCACATCCATCCAACGATTCTGAAGCTACAGAATTGTGCAGTGATTGATTAACAATGTCTTCTAGGAGCATGGGGGGAGGAGGGGCATGGAGACAGGTATGCCATGGATTTGCCATCCTTTATAACTGAGAACCTCATTCTCCCTCCCCAAAGCCCCATACATTTTCTAGGTCTTAACCCAGTGGCATATACATGATAGATGTTAAAAATATTTGTTATTTGATCGATAGTTTATTCAGTAGTCATTTTATAGTCCAGCGACTACATGCTAGATTAAGAGAGAGGGTGTAAGGGAGGGAAAGGGAGAAGAATCTGGCTGCCAGAGAGGAGATGGGAACTGTGGCAAAGTCAAAGGTCAACCATCTCACCAATCTGGGCACAAGAGGTCATTCTTTCTATGCCGACCAAGGACCTACGATGTGCCTGGTGGTGGCCTTGAGGCTAAGGGTGTCATGTCCATGCTCAGGAAGGCACCCTTCCCATCTCTAATTTCATGAACTTTGCGCCAGGAAACCTTGCTCATCTCCCCCAGATATTCAGTGCTGAGCCACTCACCCTGTGGAGAGGAAGGGGAGCTCAGAGTCTGTTTGACAAACACTCCAATGAAAGCAGCCCTCAGCAGCAGAAGAAAGGACCTATTTTCTAGGGCCCTGTCAGAGAGTCTAGAGTTG
Organism: Corynorhinus townsendii; assembly: GCA_026230045.1. Taxonomy (NCBI): domain Eukaryota; kingdom Metazoa; phylum Chordata; class Mammalia; order Chiroptera; family Vespertilionidae; genus Corynorhinus; species Corynorhinus townsendii. Next base: position 91,006,546 of record JAPDVU010000007.1, read on the forward strand.
AAACTCTTTTCTTGAGAAAGGAAAATACCATGCAGATCCACACCCGCAAATGCATAAATGTGGGCGTGATTTATGAGCCCACACGTCAACCAGTGTTTTCTCTCAGTGACTGAAATCTTTCCTCCTCTTGGACCAAGACATCAACAGTATGGTCACTGTATGTTTTTCCACTTTTCCCAGAGCCAGGAACCAGGAAAAAAAAGCTAAAAATGAAAATGTAAGAAAAATGAAGTTCAGGCCATACCCACCACAGTTTGGGGAGCCGTGGAAGGCCGCTGTCTCAAAGGCCCAGGGCCCGACCCCTAGAGCCTCACCCTCTGACCTGACATGCCCTGGAGACACACAGGCTCCAGGCCGCACACCTGGCACTCATCACATGCCTCTTGTGAGAAGAGCTCCTGCTCTGTAGGATGCTGCATGGGGAGACTCAGTGGCCTCCAAAGGTTTCTCAGCATCCCTGTTGCCTTCTGAGTGTTCAGAGGAGGTGACACCCTCTTTCTCAGGTATGGCTGATCACCAGCTTTGGGCTAAAGTCTCTCCTGGTCCCCCTCAGTGTCACTGCTCCAGCCCTTGAGTCACCAAGAGCCTCTCTGAAGGGCACCAGGCCCAGAGAGGTGCCAGTCACATGAGGCCTTGCATGTGAAAAGCAGCAGATCTCAACTGGGGTGACCCTCCCACCCCCCAGGGGCCATCTGACTGTGTCTAGAGCCATTTGCGGTTGTCACAGTTCTGGGGTACTGCTACTGGCATCTCATGCGTGCAGACCAGGGACGCTGCTAAACATTGACCACGCACAGGGCAGCCCACAGCAGAGCACTCTTCAGCCCTCATCAGTGCTGGCCCAGCTGGGACACTGGTCTGGAGAGATTTCTCTCTTATACCTTCTCCTTTGAACTCTTTCTGCCATGTGACTGCCCCTCCTCCTTTTGTCTCTCAGGACCTTCTCATGGTTCAAGAATTCATGTGCCCATTTGAAGAGGCAACAAACCAAGGAATGGAGTGGGAGGCATGAGTTCCTCACAGGGTAGGACAGCCACCTGCAGCCATTCCTGCCACCTCCCCTTCTTACTCACTCTCTTCCTCCTGTTCTTTGATGGGTGGTCTGTTGCACCTTCAAAACTAAAATCAAGTGAGAGCAAGTGCCAGACGCAAGCCCACAGTCTTTCTCACCCAACGATAGGGGAGAGCCAACTGAAGATGGGTGGTGTAGAGAGACCCCAAAAGATCAGAAAGAAAGAAAATGTTCTTAGTGGTGATTGGCCCTGGAGCAGAGAGAAGAAAGTGCTGGCCGCCCCGCTGCATGTGTCCCATGGAGATGGTCTGTAGAAATTCCCAGAGAAGAGCCTCTCCATCCTTCCCTTCCAGGAGATCACAGGGAGGGTGGAATGAGACCCCCCAGCTGGTGGGAGCCCGCCAGACCCAACATGAAAAAAAGAGGCCAACTCTGAACCTTCTCCATGGCCAAAGCTTGGAAGCAGATTGAGCGCTCCCAGCCTGGAGAGCACTGAGGAGTTGAGCTTTGGGAACCAAAGAGCTCGCTCCAGGGATTGGTGATTGATTAAATTAAGCTCAGGCGAGTCCTCATTGGCTCTGCATCCTCTGGCCTCTGCCCTTCCCCGCCCCTGCCTGTTGCTCTATTCCCAGGCACTTCCTACCCCAGTCTCACCCTGTTGTACCCTCTCCCTGTGACATTTCTCCTGGACAGTTTCTCTGCTCCAATGTCACCTCCTCCTAGAGGCCTTGCCTAAGTCTCTATGACCCTCCATGTGAGTCTACCATCTGGGCAGGGACCTTGTGTCATGCAGGCCATGCCTGGCAAACAGCAGCTGCTCTGTCAATATGTTGCTGACTGGGTTGCACTCCTGTTCTAGGGGCTCTGCCAGGGCCTCCTCAGATGACTTACTTATGAGGTGCTCTCCCCTGACTGGCTTGACTAAGCTCATCGTGGATGGTATTAGTTGATTCCCCCAAAATTAACAACATGATCGAGAGGCTGGGCGTGGGCTCTGGATCTAGCTGGACTCGAGTTCCAGCTTGGCTCTCCCTCTCTGTGACCTCAGGTCAGCCACATGCAACTGCTTTTTTGTCTATAAATCAAAGGATGGAAGCCTTGGTGCCTAGTGCTGTTTGGAGAGTTAGATGAAATGATTAGTTTGGGGTGCTGAACCCAGTGGTAGGTATAGCACCCCCTCCACACCAGGAGAAGCATGGTTAGGCAGAGGTCCTTGAAAAATGGGACAGTTTTTCTCTATGATCTGAGAGCCTGGGGAAATCTCTTCCCCAGTAGTTCCTTTGGGGACCACCAAATTGTTCCACCCTCCATGTGCGACTCATTTGAAAAGATCAAGGAGCTGTAGAAAAGCCGCTCCCTGCACATGGGAAACTCAGCCATGGGATTTGCATGAAAAGCATCTCAAAGCCGCTTTATTCAGCCTTCAGATATGCGTGGCCCCTTCCCACTGCCCTTGCCAAATTATTAGAGGTGGCCCGTTGGCGCTTCCTGCACCGAAAACAAAAGATTTGTAGATTTGGTCACTGTTACATGTCTAGCAGAGCTGGCAGGGCCCCAGAGAACCCCACATCACCCGGCAGCCTCCTGCCGCCAACCCCCACCTCAAGACAGTGCCTAGCAACGATTCTGCATTCTGGGCTGGTGATGGCTCAGCTTCCAAGAAGCAAGGAAATGCCCAACCCCAGGCCTCCTATCACTCCAGATCCATCTGTTGCCTCCAAAGTTCCTTGAGAACCAGGGCCCCGGGCCAACGCTGGCATGTTTGAGTAGAGCGACCCCTCATTTCATACCAGGCTACACCCTGAGTCCCCAGACCTGACATCTGCATGCCCACTCATGCAGCCTCCCACTTAACTTCAAGCCCAAGTGTCTTGGGCTGGGTGCAGTCTGGCCTGTGGAGGCCCTGCACACTCTCCACACAGCCTGGCTCCCCAGATTGTCTCCAAGGCCAGCCCCTGCCACTGGCATTGGGGTCCCTGCCTTCCTCCCACTGTGAGGACGCCTTTCCCTTTCAGGAGGTTCATTCATTCACTGTTCATATTTTCTTTCATTCATTCAACAAATACTTACAAAGCCCTCCATCTGATTAAGCATAATGCAGAAAGGAATTCAGAATTCAGGGTCCCACCACTCTGTGTGGTTCTGAAAGACAAGTGAGAACGTTTTTCTCAGCCAGCGGGCCTTGCTGTTCTTTTGGTCTGCCCAGCATCAACTTTTCCTGCTTAGGGAGCCACAGCCTGATTTTGCTTGGGAAAGCATTCCCCCGCCTGCCGCAGTCAGGGTACCCAGCCCAGTGCTGGCTCTCTCATGAACAGGTGAACCAGGCTGGGCCAGAGAGAGCCTCACTCCTTCCTGAGGGAGGAATTGATTGGGTCAGGGATGAGAGGCATGTGATCCACGTCAGGCCAATGAGACTCAGTTCTGGGATCTTGACTGGACTAACCAATGAGTCCAGAAACACTGCTCAAGGCTGAAGACTCCATTCCTTCTTCCATTAATCCAGAAAGGCTTCCTGTAGGTGGAGTGTCAAGTCCACCTTCAGGAAGGGAAGGAAGTGATTCCAGCCAGCACTCCTATGTGGCCATCAGCCACCTATTGACCCATCCACCTGACATTAGTTGAAGACCTACGAGGTGGTTCCGAGGAAAGGTGGATGTATTCTATACTTGCTTGTGGCTTGGCAAAAAGATTGGGGACCTCTCACCAGCATATAAGTGGTTTCTAACCCCCCACTCCAGCCCCTGCTTGAGAACTAGACAGTGATCTGAATGAGTTCCTCAAAGGGAGAAACGGCAGCAGTCCCCAGAGAACCACATTCAGGAGCCACTGGCTGTGAAGAGGTTGTCAGGACGTGCTGATTCCTCTCCGAGCGCCTCTACGGTGCGCTAAAGCGGTCTGGGAGTCCAGCTGGGTTCAAGGGCAAACCCTGTCCCTGGGCAGCTGTGTGACCTTGGACAAGTGGCTTCCCTTCTCTGACCTATATGGTTTTTAGGAGCCTATTCAATAAATTTGTTATTTCTAAATCAATTAGATAGAAAGGCTGAGTCCAGGAGGCTTAAAACAGGAGCCAGAGTCCATGGAGCTGACCGATGACCTCTCGGGAAGGTGGCTGCCATCTGTCATGTTTGCAGAGGTTCCTCCTCCGCTGGACCCCCAGTTGCCCTGAAAGAGCCATTCGCCACACCGAGCCCAGATTCCCAGCGCCACACCTCCCCTTCCATCTTCTTTCTGTTCCAGGAAGAACGGGATAAGGAATTCTGTCAAAGGAAGACAGAAATGCTCAATGTCGCTAATGGGATCCCAGGAAAATGCAGCGTAAAACCGCACCAGTTATTCAGCTTCACAGGGTGCTTCTCACAGGGGTCTGGCCAGAACCCTCAGCGAGAGTGAGTCTGGTTTCCTTGGAAAGGTGGAATTCTGTGAGACCAACTTCCCAGCACAGAGGCCAGGTAGAGGCTCTACAAGGCAACCTGAGACAAAGACCCAGGCATGAACTTTCTCTCCCTCTCTCTCCTTACACACTCACATGCACAAACACCCACATGCACACGTCTGCGTGCGTGCATACACACACACACACACACACACACACACACACACACACGCACACAGAACGAGACCATGTTTCTTCTCCACTTTTCAAAGGAAGAGCTGTGTGTGGGCTTCACTTGGCCAACTTTGGAAGATGCCTCGACTCCAGGATGCTCTTAGAATAAAATCCAAACTCTGCACTTCCAAGGCCAACAAGGCCTTGGCTCTGACCTCACCCTGCTTGCTCTCTCCTCCTTCACGACCCGCCAGCCTGCCTGGCTCCTTCCTGTTCCTCGAAGACTTGGGCTTGTCTGACTTCAGAACCTTTGACATCCATGTCCCTTTAGTCTGAGCACTCTTTGGGGGGCCATCCCTGCTGCCCCTCAAGCCTCAGCTTGATGTTTCTTGATCTGAGAGGCCTCCCTGGAATATCCCCCATCTAAAGCAAGCCCCCCTTTTTCGTTTTCTCCTGGCACTTCTCATTCTCTGAGAGCATGTTATTTATTTGCTGATTATTTTCTGATTCCTCCTGGCAGAAAATGAACTGTGGGAAGGCAAGCGTCACATCGGCTGTTCATCATTGTATCCCAAGTCAGAGACAGCGCCTTCCGGATCTTGCAAGAATCTCCTGCTGGCCCGTCCTATCTGCAAACATTCGGAAGGGCATTCTTGGAGATGTTCACAGCCTGGCCAAGTACTATGGTCTGAATGTTTGTGTCCCTCCCAAGTTCCTGTGTTGAAATCCTAATCCCCTATGTTAAGAGGGGGGCCTTTGGAAGGTGCTTAGGTCTAGGGGATTAGTGTTCTTAATAAAAGAGTCTCTTTGTCTCCTTCCACCAGGTGTGGACACAGAATGTGCTGCCTATGAACCAGGAAGAGGACCCGCACCAGAGCACAGCTGCGCTGGCGCTTTGATCTTGGACTTCCAGCCTCCAGAACTGTGAGAAATAAATTTCTATTGTTTATATGCCATCTAGTCTGACATTTTGTTATAGCAGCAGAGCTGGACTGAGACACCAAGTTGACACATTACAAAGCCATCATACTAGATCCATGTCAATACGGACAGATGGAGCAAGCGAGCTGTTTTGGACTGGGGTGTGAACCCCTGAGCCTGGTACATAATTCTCTGGGAGGTCCTGCCTCTGCCTGTCCTCCAGCTGCCTGTCTTAAGTCCTCCCAACCCTCTTCAAGGGCCCACAAACACCCCAGGCTCATCTGGGCTATCATCGCTGCCCAGAACACTGATTGATCCTCACCCCTCTGCTTGGGTACTCTCAACACCTTTCAATATTCAAGCTTCAACAATAGCACCTTTGGGAGTCACTTGCAACTAAGGCTTCACAGACTTCATCTGTGTCCCTCTCTGCAAGTTCCATTATTCCATGTTTCTTGTGTCTCTTTCCAGAGGTAGTCTAGTCATTCACTAACAAAATATATATATTTTTTTCTCACATGAAAGATAGCACCCATTATATATTTTTTTCTGCATCTTACATTTTTTTCTCTTAACACTGTTCCTTGGAGACCTTCTGAATCACTATACATGAGATAGCTTTGTTCTTTGTAACTGCTGCCTGGGAGTCTACAAAGGGGGAGGGAAACATAATTTATTCAACTGGTCGCTTTTTGTTGGAAATTCATACTGTTCGCACTATTCCACTCCGATAAGCAACTATGGTGAATATCTTTGCACATCCCAGATCATGCTTCAGTCCCTCTGACACCTGGCCAGCTTCTAGTGCTCTACAGGATCCCTCCAAGGAGGCCCCCTAAATCCTGAATAAGTTTGGCTGGCTGCCCTCTGGGACTTCCAGGCCACCTGGCACACACCTGCCCTGTAACTCTTACTACAGGGTATTCGTGTGTCTCACTTTCCCTGTGCACTTTCACCTCTGACTCTCCAGCACAGTTCATGGTACCTGCCACACAGTAGGCATGCGACTAGGAATTGAATGAAAATCAAAATTAAGCCCTTGGCTTTCAGGGCATGCCAAATCTTGCTCTGCCCTACTTTACTTCTGTTTTCTTTTTTTCTCTCCCTAGTTTACTTCTGCATCCTCACCTCCTAAGGCCCCTCAGTGCCCACCTGGCTCAGCAGGCTGTCTCCTTGTCCCTCGCCAGCCTCTTCCCGAGTCCAGATGTTCCAGCTTTGCTCATGCCCTTTCCCCTCTCTGGCATGCCCTCCCTTTCCTGAAGCCCTCTTCCTTCCTCCAAGGCTGGGCTCTTCCTCCACCTCCTTCACCAGGGACGCTTTCACCGAAATATCAATCTCTCCCTTTCCTGAACTGCTGCTGCCTTTATAGTCACTTTGGCATATTTTTTTCAAGCTCCATTGCTCACTAATTGTTTCCTGTCTGTTGGTTTTGTGTCCCCAGATAGACAGTGAGTTCTTTGAGAGCGGAGTGTCTTACACAACTCCAGCATCTCCCGCAGCGCCGGGCTCATGGTGGCTGCTCAGTACTTCCGTATTGGTAAAGCAATTGGCTCCTTCATTGATTGAGTCAGATTTCCACACTGATTGCTGGAGATTGTCCTCAGGGGCCCAAGGAGGTACTAAGCATCATGGTCCTCATGCCCTTTCTAGTAGGAGACACAAGCCATGTGTCCGTGGGAACTGGCTCTCGCTAGACCTCTACCCCAACCCACTTAGACTGGGCCTTCTGCAAGAGTGGCCTTGGGTCTCACTGCTCTGTGGGCCCTCTGGACCTAAAAACATCTTCTGTGGAAGTTGCACATAACACCTGTCTTGCTTCCTTGGCTCTTCAGGATAAACAGAGCCTTCAGAGAGAATCAAGGGAGATTCACCCAGACTCCATATCTAGCCCTATTTCAGAGAAAATTAGACATGAGTCTGACTCAATCAGCCTTCATTTCCATCAAGAAAGACAGGAAGCAGGCTGTCCATCCCATTAGGGTAGAAGAGTTAAGCCCGATTTAATAGAGCCCCCCAAAACATCGAACTAGGTTTGCAACTAAACTTTGGGAGGAGAAAAAGAGAAAGAGGGTGCCAGAGACGTGTGTTTACCACCGACAATCCAAGCTTGGGGCTCAAATTGATTTAGCCTGCCGGCTAAGGATGAGCTGGCCTGGCAAAGGCGGGAGGAACAGTGCCAATTGCAGATGCAAAATTCAGCTGGAGGTTTTTTCTCTGTTCTTGGTTTATTTATTCGACCTTCTCATTAGCCCACATATCCCTCAAGCACTTGGGTCTGCGGATGGTTTTGGACTCCAGGGAGCAGGCCCTACAGGCATCTATCTAGGCTCTGCTTGGCCCAGCAACCCTGGGCTTTGATTGCCAAACAAGGATCTGCCTTCCTACTGTGAGGAGCTGTGAGATGCCTCCCCAGCTTTTTCTGATTCTGGTGGGCTCACTCCACTCCCTACCACACGACAGGGATACTCAGATGTCTTTATTCAGTCGAGTGCAATGAGGGAACGCCTCCTCTGGCAGCCCCTGGAGACTCAGACGTGAGGCCCACCCTCTCCATACTCCCCATCTAGTGGAGGAGAGTCATGAAAACAAATCAGCATAAGACAGGGCGGCATGTCCTGCAGGTCATGAAGGAATAGGGAGCTTTGGGGCTCTGTGCTCTAAGAAGCAACAATGACTGATGTTTTGAGGTGTGGGGGAGGGCTCAGCTTGACATCTGAGCTTGATCTTGAAAGGGGAGTGAGAGTTTTCCAGAAGGGGTTATAGAGGAGGAAAGTATTCAAGGTGAATGATATTAAATGTCAAAAGGGGCAGCAATGGTAGGTATGGAGTGTGCTGGGAATGTTCCACAAGGCCAAGGATGCCAGGTGGGTGTGCCTTAAGAGGCCACGAGCACCTCAGGCTTTTAGAGGCAAAGTTAAGGAGTTCATTGCTTCCCGTAAGCAGCAAGGTGACAATACAGGTATCTAATCAGAAGAGGAACAGGAACATCTTTTTAGAAAGATGATGATTTTGTGGCCATCCTGCACCTGGGACCAGCACTGGAGGTGTGGAGGCCTGGTAGACAGGCTGATGCTGCAATGCCCCAGGCAAAAGAGTTGAGCCCAGTGGAATGGGGTGGGATGGAAAGGAAGAAGGACTGCTGAGACTTAGGAGGCAGCATCCTTCGCATTCTGGTCGCGAATGATATATTGGCTCAAGCACAGAGGGGCTAGGATGTTGGGTGATGCCAAAGGCTCTATTTAGGGGGATTGAATGACTGGTGGTGCCATTGCCAATGGTCAGGAATAGAGGAGGAGAAGCACACCTAGATGGGAAGCCAGTGGTTCACTGTGGGACATGTGGGACACCTGGGCAGCTCTGTCCACATGGATCAGAGTGCTCAGAATGAGAGGTGAGGGCAGAGGGTGGAGTTTGTGGAGACATCCTAGGTAGTGATAGGTGAAAGGTAAGACAGAAAAATAAGACCCAAACACTGGGGGGAGATGGACATTTGGGCTGGGCCTCAGATAGATTATGAAGGGGAGGAACCAGTCAGGACCGAGGTCCAGAAGTCAGAGGAGTAAGCTTCAAGGAAAGGTAGATGGCAATGTGTAAGGATCGAAAACTGGCCCAAGGCAGAAAGCTGTTGCACTTGAACACCCACCATCCCTCTTCTTGGGTCCAACACACTGATTTCAAAGGGAGCAAACTTGTAGTGCATTTTGTTTGGGTAACTCTGACCCTGCCACGCTCACCTTCCTGAGTCCTGAAGTGGTCACATGAACCAGGCCTGACCAGGAGGATGATCACTAACTTCTGGCCACAGTTTAGGGTTTAGGGATAAAACTGTGTCTCGAGAGAGGCCAATGAGAGTCCATTCTAGGGCTTTTGCTAAAACCATTGGGAAAGAGACTTGTCCTTCCTTGTCCATAGCCAGGGTTGCTATGCTGTAAGATAGCAGGGAAGAGCTCCCAGATCTCAATTTGTCACCTGCTGGGAGAGCTAGCCTGAACATGAAACCAACACGGGGAAAAAGAGCTGAGACGCAGGGACTGTTGTTGATATCATTTACTCTTTGCATCCAGCAATGCCTAGGTTTTTTAAAAGTTATTTGGACCAACACATTTGCTTTTAAGCTTAAGCCCATCTCATTTGGGTCCTGTCACTTACCATCAAAGGGGTCCTGACCCCTACAAGGCTACATGGCTATTGAGAGGCTGCTGGGTACAAGATGGCATCTGGAAAAGACTTGAGTCCAGCCCTGCACATCACACAAAATACCACAAACAGATTATGGTCACAGGAAAAAATACACAACTAGAAATGGATGAATTGGCTCTGTCTTAATACCTATCAGCCTGGAAACACAAAGATTCCCTTTACATTTTTCAAGGGCTGAGTCACACAGGCCAGACTTGGCTGGGCACGTCAACGTATTGTCCCTGCCAAGGAAGATGGTTAAGATGGGAAGGTTGATTTATTTGAGTACTTGAATGTCAACATCATCCTGCAGAAAAGAGAGAGTATAAGATGTTTTGCTGGCATGTGCTATTACCAGAAGCCTCTTTCTTGTCCTCAAAGACCCAAAGCCCATGAGGTTAGATGTTGTTTGAGGAAGTTGGCTGAGCATGGGCACATGGTATGATGGGCCCAGGGGCCTGGGAGAGGACAGTCCTTACCCAATGCCACGGACAAGGTGGGGGGACTACTTTATATGTAGTGGTCTGGGACCTGAGTCATGAGAAGGAGCCAGGTATCTGAAGATGCTAGGTAGGAGGGACTAACAAGTGCTAAAGTCTGAGAAACAGTAAGAAGGCCAGTGAATCTGAGCCGCAGTGAGTGAGAGCAAGAGAGAGGACCACCACATTCTCTATGTGCCACCCATTTAGGCTCTTGGCTATCTAGTCTACTCTTGTACTTAATATATTTGGTCTCATCTTTCCATCTGTTCATCCATTCATCTATTCCACAAGCATTTATTACACCAGACAGTAGGCAGCACTGAGTCCTGAAGGAATTGTTCTCCACGCAGAAGGGAGGACCCACAATCTGGACATAGAAAGCCACAGGAGCCAAAGCCTGGAAAGGAAAAGCTCCCCACTGGGTGGGGCCTGTTGGGAAGGGCTTGAATGCCTGGCCTCCACCTCCACCATGTTGGTAGAGCAGAGCACCTATATGCAGAACACCGGGAAATGTTGATACACAGAAAAAAAAAAAAAGTTAATCTATGATTATGGGAGAAATCTGAAAGAGTCTTATACTGTAGTCTAATACAGCCAAGTGGTAGCGGGGACCAAAGGCTTAAGGAAAAGCGAGGGGAGGGACGCTTATAATGGAGACTATTCCATCAATTAGCTAATTTTTTCCCTGCCAACCAAGAAAAGCCCTTCATTAGTTACTGTTAGTGATGGCCCGGCCTAGAGCGCCTGCTTTCTGCGGAACAGCGCTGTGTGAGCCAGAGGGAGCTGTCTCAGGGCCTCAATCAGGCGGCGACGTGATGAGATTTGTGTCTTGGAAAGGTCACTGCAGCGGCAGGCAGAGGATGGATGGAAGGGAAGACGAGGTGTCCGTTAGAAGGCTGTTGGAGAAACACACACAATGAGAACCAGCATTGGAGCAGAGGTGGTGGAGACTGGGCAGGCGGGGCACAGCCACTGCTACATTCTTAGACATGCCCACTGAATTGTCTGGTTGGAAAACAAACAAACAAACAAAAAGAATGGAGTTTAGACAACACAAAACTGTTGCCTCTCTCTAGAGTCCCTCTGCTTGGGAGAGGCATTGTAGCTGAAGGCAGACAGAGCTAGGGAGTTTTCTGAGGTTGGACATACTCAACAGTTTTGAGAAGCTATTTGGGGAGATAGAACCCAATGCTCTTGTTTCCTCAATCTGGCCAGAATTTGCCTATTATGTCAGATTTGTGCAAATGAGACATTCATTAAGCTTGGGGGCTTTTGCTGCTCATCTTCATAAAAGAGTTACCTTTTATCAAGGGTCTTACAATAGGCGCTCGAAAGGCCAAAGCACAAAGGTGTCCAGTGTAGCCATTTAAACCCCTCTTTTACATGAGAGTATGGAAGACACACATCTGGATTCCCAAGCCACAGAACAAAAATCTCAAAAATGTGCTGGAGAGTAAGTACCCAGTTCCCATCACCATGTCCTACTCTCTGGAATTTGCTGTGATGCTTTCCAGGGAGAGTGGAGCCACTGTGAGCTTTGTGTCAACAAGATGGCCACTGTAATGAACCATGTTGCCCATTTATGGGGCACTTACTCTGTGCTGGACCCCCCATGAGGGCTTCATGAGCCCCATTTCATAGAAACTTCTTCACCCAAAGGGATGAGTCTCACCCTGCTGACCTATTTTGTCTAACCACAAACCTGCTAGCACTTGAAACCTTCCTGTGCACATGCCATTGTCTGACTTGAGCTGGGAAAGTCTATGTTTATGGTTCCCTTCCACACTGATTAAGATGACAAGAAGACAATGAAGCATTTGTCTCCAAAAGTGACTTCTTGGATCCACTGGCAAAATGTTAGAGAGTGGGTATGAAGCCCAAGAAACAGGACCCAGGCTCTTTGAGCTTGGGGAGTATTACAGAATCCTAGCCCAGGCCAAGAATGAGTCACAATGAAAGCTTTTAAAATATAAAACCATCAACCTAGATTTCAATTCCAAGGAAACACATATTTGGCCATGAGGGAATGCTTAAAAAAAAAAAAAAAATCAGGCTTAAGCCACTTGACAGGAAAATAAAACAGCCAAGGAACATCCAAATATAATGATTTACATCCTCCCCCTCCCTTCCCTTCCCTTCCAATATGGGTCAGGGCAGACTTGGACTCAGTCTCTGCCAGTGTGCTTGTCCCTCTTCGGGCTCCCTGCTTTTCACTTAACACATGCAATCCTGAGCCCGGCTAGCGCTGCATGGTGCCGCCTTGGGGTTGCCATGGCAATCTCATGGATTCTTCATGATTTCCCTGTGCTAGGGCTCTGGATTTGCTTGAGGTGGCTTGGGAATATGAGAATTTTTCTTCCACTATTTATGTGTGTAAGCACTGTTCATTTCTCTCAAAGAAATGGAAGCCTGATTGATTTCCTAAATCTAAGAATGAGATTGCCCTGCAATAAATATTTAAGACTGACCAGCTAAAGACTGATCTGCTAAAAAACCAGCCCAAAAATTACTTTCCAGGGAAGGGAATGAATGAATAACCATCCTATATAATATTTGCTCAGCACCGGATAGTTTACAAAGGTTTTTCACTTATCTCATTTGATCACAATAGCCCCAGAGAGGTAGACAGGACATGGATTATTACAGGGATTATTAAAACCCCACTTTTTTCTTTCTTTCTTGGCAGATAAGGGCTGTAAAGGCTTAAAGCCACTTGAGGAAGGTCAGACAGCATGGGGATTAAATCGAGGGTCTCTCATTCATTCATACACATATTTAAAAACACACACACCTTTATCTGGAGCCTATTTGAAGCCAGAGAAAATGGCAGCGGTACACAGACAAATAAAACACGGTATTTGCTAGGAGGTAGGTCGTGTTCTAGCCCAGGAAGAGAGCCAGGTGAAGTAAACATGTCCTTGCTTTGCAAGGTGATGAGTGTTTCAGAGACGGGAACAGAGCACGGACCACATTGCTAATCTGATGTTTTTAGGAAGATCTCCTCAGTTGTTAATACACAATATCTGCCCTGCAAAGGGGGACTAGGGAGTCCCAGCCATGTGCCCAGGATCAGTTGTCACTGGGGGAATCATATATAGTGTGGGGACAGAACTCTCCCTCATTTGGCAAACATGCAAATATTTCCCGGGTGCAGAGCTAAACCAGGGTCCACGCACAGGCTCCCCGAATTTCCCTGCACGAGATAGCTGGGGTGTCTCTGCCTTTACAGCAGCGTCTTCACCCTGCCGCACCCTGCAGCTCAGAAAGCAGACTGGCTGCTCACTGTCTGCCTGCTGCACGGCCGAGGCGACACACGCTGCGGGGTTCGTGTCGCCCGCGCAGGGTCCAGACCCGGGAAAGTGCGAGCCGGCGCTCCGGGATCCGCGCGATCCGCTCCCAGACCCGCAGCCCCTTCCTCGAAATGAACTCGCCCGCCGGGCTCTCCGGTTCTCCATTTCTTGTTCTTTCATGTTATGCATTTTAATGTATTTCCCGAACACATTTCAACATTTTTTAGTGACACAGCCGACACATAGATACATTCTCCTTTAGAGAACAATGTATGTATACACCGGGTCGCAGCGATTCGGCCGAGCCGGTTCGGGACCCGCCGTCGCCGCGCCACGCCCGGCCCTTTGTGAGCGCCGCCGCGGCTTTGTGTGCTCGCGGCTCCGCTGCTCTGCAAGCCGAGCGTGCTCAGCACACGGGAAACGCGCACAGACACGCGTGTGTGTCGTTTGTGTCACTCAGGAACAGATACAGGGATCAGAGCCGGATCCCAAATTCCTTTGTTGAGACCTCGCTCCCGATTCCTGCGTGGCGGCCCCCCAGTGGTCTCGGCTCGCCCATGGGGAAGCCGGCCTGGCCCCGGGGGAGGCGCGGTCGCCGGCTCCGCGACCCCGACCGGCTCGGCCCAGACCGTTCCCGGCTGCAGGATGGTCCCCTGGACCCTCTCGGGCTGGGGCGGTTCGAGCTCAACGCGGACCTGCGGGGCTTCTGCTCGAACCCCGCCGATCCGAGACCCGGGCGGCGTGTCGGGGTGGCCAGCCGCCCTCCCCCCCTCGGCACGGCCTGAGTGTGAGAAAGCGCGGCAGGAAAGCGGGGGCACAGGGCCAGGCCTGGCACGCCGGCGCGCGAGCCCCCTACTCTGCAGGGAAAAGTTCTTTGCTGGGAGGAGGCTGTCAAAGTTTCTGGGACCTTTTCCACTTAAGATTCCACAAACTTGCAGTGCCCGCTACAGAAGGCGACCGCTGGGGAGGGAGGGCGCCCCCACGACCCCTGACTACCGCCCCGGCTCAGCTCAGGCGGCCTGGAGCTTTAGCTGTTGCTTTTGCCTGGTTTTTTTGTTTGTTTGTTTTGTTTTTTTTCCTTGTTTTTCGGATACGGCTTTTTTTAGAATTGAAAAAAAAAAAAAAAAAAAAAGCGAGCCGGAGCAGCGGCCTGCAGTGAAGCGTGCTCGGCCTCCAGAGGCAGTCGTCTCCAACTTTTCCTCTCCCGCCCCGAGTCCGGCGCGCCTCAAACTTTGGACCTGCTGGGGCCCAAATTTGTCTACCACGCAACTCCACTCTAATGTGCGCGCCCAGGCCCCTGGCAGAGGTTGGCAGCGTGGGGGCCACAGTCCCGAGGCCCAGGCCTGCCCGCTCCCCCCTTCTAGGCACATAGAGAAAGGGGAAACAAGCAGCGCCCCGGGAGAGGGCGGAGCCCTCCCGCGCCCTGGGGCAAGGGGCAGGGAGCTCCCGCGCCCGGAACGTTGCGAGCAAGGCTTGTGAACTTCGCAGGGGGCACTCTCGAGAGACGGACAGGAAGAGGGCCGGGGGGACGCCAGAACCCGGGACCACAGTACGGAAACGGCCCGGGGCTGAGCTGCAACTCGGATCCGGGGATGGAGGGAGCCGGAGAAGAGGAGTGAGGAGGCCGGGAAGCAGGCCTGGCTGCCCTCCTGTTCCCCTGGAGGCCGCCAGCCTGCTGAGGCAGTAGAGGGGCAGGCAGCCCAGAGAGAGAAGGGGTCAGGAGGTCGTGTCTGGGCCTCAGCAGGCTCAGACAAGGCCCAGGAGGCAGCACCAGGCGCCCTGGAGTTCAGGGCCCTCGCCTCGTTCAGTTGTCCAAAGAGGGCATAGGCCACTCCTCTAGTGGGGAAATTGAATCAGACCCCAGACCAAGAGCACGGCCCAGACGCGTATGTGAGCCCAGTTAAGGCCAGGGAGCTAGGACCTTCGAGGGTCTCCGAGACTAAGGGGGGTAAGGGGCTTCACGGTTTCCCTGAGCTGGATTGGCGAGTCAGACGCTTGTAGATCCAACGTTGGATTGGGGAGGGGTCTCTCAGACGTTGGCTAGCTAGGCAACGATTGGGGGAATTTAAGTGCTTAGAGATCGAAGGCAGGTCTTGGGGAGGGGGACTCGGACCACTGGAAAGCCTAGATGGTATTTGGGGAGGGGTCTTCGCGCCTTGGTGAAGTGCAGAGCTGCTCCTGTCTGGCTCGAGGTCTGAGGCCTTACAAGAAGCTTTTGTGAAGGGTGGGCCGACCAGGCCAAGCCAAGAGAAAGTGAACAAAGCAGGAATATAAGTGGGTGGGGGGCTCCTGAGGGGGGGGGGTCACAAAGGGTGAGATATGGCCACCAGGCGTTTAACCGACGCTTTTTTGTTGTTGCGGAATAATTCCATCCAAAACCGGCAGCTGTTAGCCGAGCAAGTGAGTAGTCACACCATCTCCAGCCCTCTGCATTCACGTAGCAATGCTGCGGTGAGTCCCTGGGCGGCCTCTCCGACACACGCGTCGTGAGCACTGCGGCTCTGCCTGTCTGTCTGTCTGTCTGTCTCTCTGTTTAAAAAAAAGATAATAATACGGAAATGCAAGGTCTCTTGGCATCTGTAACCCTGGATTGGGGCGCGGGGGGGGATCAGTTTTAGGTCCCTGCTCTTTCTCTGCCTAGCTCTCGCTCACTTCCGCCACCCTCTCAATTCACCCCCCTCCCCCTCCCGTCGTCACTGCACGACAATCCGCCTCCAATTTACATATGTTTTAACACTAAGATTTGGAGGTTTTCTGAAGCCTTTTTGTTTCGTTTTGTTTTCACCTCCCCTCCCCCCACCCACCCCCGTACAGAGCCTCACTTCGGTTCTGATGGCCAGGATGCGTGATCGCAGCCCCAAATCCTTGCAAATGCACGACACCCTCCCCCACACGAGGAAGGAGTTTTTTTTGTTTTGTTTTGTTTTTTATTCTCTCCCGTTTTCTTTAATGGCCTTGAAGCCCTCTGTAACCTATGAATAATTGCTTCACTGTTTTTCCTGGGGGCTCATGTGTGTGAGACTGTAAGGTGCTATTAGGTCCTTCGTTTTCCATTTCCCAGACAGGAAATTAAGCTTTTCCCTCCATTCGAACTTAAAACATAACAAAATATGATGTGTTTGTGAAACACATCAAGGGTTTTGTTTGTTTCATTAGCCTGAACCTTTCTTTAATGGCTTTTCTTTATAGGGAGAGCTTAAAGATGACTCATGTTTTTGTATTGTTTTGATGAGGGCTTCCTTCACCTTTCTGAGCCTCAGTTTTCTGTTAAATTAGGGACGGGGGGGGGGCCGGGGGGGTGTCTGGATGATCTAAACAAGACAGTGATTAGCAGCTTTGTAAAATCTTTAATGGAAAAGTGAAGTTATGAAACTAATTTTCAGAGGGGGTCCAGGCTGAAGACAGCTCAGGGTTGTCTAAAAGCAGCATTGAAGAAAGGGAATAAAGTCATCCCCCAACCAGATTCTTGGGGATTGTACTGGAAATATATAGCTTATTTCACCTCTTAGGGACTGTATTGCCTTTTAATTCTTTTCTTTATGACATTATCTAAACGCTTCAGAGAAAAATTATGCCATGTGTCTTAATTAATGACAGGTTGTCTACATAGACAGTTTTTCCTGTTTGTAAATCACAAGTGGAAACTGTCTTGGCCGTATTGCTCCTATAAAAAAGCTATTCTAAGCCGTGTGAGCAGTTTTAGGAATAAAATCATGTATTATCAGATCAAAAATAATAGAAAACAGGTATGGAATGTGTTTAGGTTTTTATTTACTTTTTGTCTACTTAAGAATTTGAAGGTTCTTTTGTATTTGTAAACTGAAAAAATATGCTATTATACTGAAATTAGTGTAAAATGGAGACAGAGTAATTTCAGCACTAATTTTGAAAAGAATATTCTGAAATAAGCCAGGAATTAGAGTAGAAATTAAATGAATAAAATTCTACATTGGAACTTGAATTTTGTTAAAGAAGATGTAAAAATTGCATGTCCCTTAAGTGGCTTGCCTTTATACTACCTCAGTGGGGAAAAAAAACAACTCAGCCTTGTTTCTAAGGTATCACTCTTAATTGATTGAAAAATATATTGTTTGCTTTTTAAATTTTTATAAAGTTAAAAACACCCTGAAATGTTGGGAAACGTGACACTTTTTTATTGTTAATCAACATAATTAGGTCAGACAGTTTAAAAACCTGGTGTCTGAGACTGGCAGCTTTTTAAAAGTGCATCTCCAAGTCAGACCGATTTTAAAAATGGTTCTCTAAGTTAGGCAATTAAAAAAACATGTAAGATAAGTCAAATTATTAAAAATTGATGCCTAAATTACACAATTTTGAAAAATACATACATCAGAAACATTATAACCTAAGTAAAATAATTAAAAATCAATACCTAAAGTATACAATTTGGAAAAATAGATATGTCAGAAAATGTACAGATATTTTTAGGCAACTCAGACAATTTCTTGAAAATAGGTTTCTAAAATCAAACTGAAAATACATTTCTACGGCTGAACATAAAAAAATATTTTCTGTAGTTATACCATTTAAAATGTTATATTTATTAGTCTGACTGTTTAAAAGATCAGTATAAGCAATCAGAGCATTTAAAATATTTTTGTAGTCAATTCAGAAAATCTAAGATATAGATTGGCAGTTAAACAAAAATGGTTTGCCTACATTAGAATTAAAAAGAAAACACATTTTATAATATTTTAAAAAGTATATATGTTTTAGAAATATATGTATTTTAATTGTGTGCATTAAAAAACACGTAGCATGTCATGAATTTCTGAAGTGTTTAGGGGTGAAGTATTCTATCTGCAATCTGCTTACAGTTGATTCTATAGAAACTATTCTGACACACACACAAAATCAAATATGGCCAGATTTTAACATGAATAAATAGTACAGTTTTCAACTTCTGGAAGTTGGAAAAGTGTTAAAAACATTTTTTTGGGAAAAACCCTTTTCTAACAATTTTTTTTAAAACTTTGAATATACTCATGCAACATTTTTCACTGCATACCTACCTATCCCAAAATTTTTAGATCTCATTTCTGACTTGTAAATTTCAAAACCATATAGCAAGTTAAACAAATTTGAATATGGGCTGGGTTTTAGGTAATATTTTTAGGAAATTATTAATTAAACTGATTAATTGACTTAATTTTTAATTTTGTTAGAGAGGCCTGCTGAAATTTTTAGTGGTGAAATGTCAGAATATCACTTATTTTATAATTTTACCCTCCCCCCCCCATAAAGAGAAAAAATAACGCAAAGTGTTACTAATTGTAGAGTGTGGTAATGATCATGTTTCTAAGGTATTGGTTTTAATTGATTGAAAAACATTGTTTTAAATTGCTTTTTAAATTTTTATAAGGTTCAAAACACCCTGAAACATTGGATAACATAAGATTGTCATTATTCATAGTAATAATTAGGTCAGACAGTTTATACCATTTTTTATACTTTTCTGTATGCTTGAAAATTATAAGTAAAAACTTAAAATATATATACACCTGTTGTGGTAAAAACATGAGCAAAACAATTAAAAGAAGATAATTTATAAATATCTAAAACTCAAGTAATTAAAAAGTAAGTAACTAAACTCTAGAGTTTAACTTAATTAAAAAAATCAGAACCTGAAATTTCTAATTCCTAGTTAGAAGAACAAGCTGTAGACATTTATTTTGGTGTGTGTGTGTGTTACCTCACACAACTGAAAATAAATGACATCTAAAGTAAGAGTTTTTGGTTTTTTAATTTTAAACTTGAATTTCCACATCCTTATTTAAGGAAAATGCTGTGGAAATTGGTTATAAATTGGTGTGTGTATCTCACCAATTTATAACCACTGCAGGACTAAAACCCTATAATTCAAAACATTTAAATATGCAATTTTTGCATCCTAATTTCAGGGGAAAATAATAAAGACTGGTTGGTGATGATGGTGGCGTTATTGTGGGTACCTATACGTGCATACTAAAACAGATTTATGCAGCATTCAGGCAAATATGTCACAGGAATTCAAAGAAATGTGCAGTGACAAAACAAAACAATAAGTCCTAAGGGCTAGAAGGGACCTAAAGGTCATTTGACCTAACATGTCTGGCTGTGATAAATCCCTATGCCTGCCTTTCTTAACCACGTTCTGTGATGGCGATAAGAAATTCCAGCAGCCGCTCAGTCCGCCGTTTGTACTTGCAAAAAAAAAAAAATACACACACACACACACACACACACACACACACACACACACACTTCATTTAACACCAACCTTGCCTGTATTTTGCATCCTGGGGCTCTAGCCCAGGTTCTGGCCCTTAGGGTCTCTTGATTCTTCTGCATGACAACCCTGCAGGCTCCTTGTTCCCGAGAGATTTCTCTAGCTCAGCCATCCCGGCTCAGACGAAGAGGTTAAGTTTCTTGCCAATGAATGAAGTCCCATTTTTTGTGTCCTTTTTAAGTTCAACACCCAGAACTGAACAAAATTCCACTTAATTGTGTTCTTGGTTGTATTGATAAAAGCAGACTAATTGTTAAAAGCAGGCTGGGGTTTGATTTTTAGACTGTCAGCAAAGTGCAGTTGTTGGCATTTCTCATTCATTCTATTTTGGCCCCAGTTGTGGGTCCACCATCATGGTTATGCCTTGGGGCAGCATGAAATAACGGAAGGAGCATTGGACTCTAATTCCAGGAATTTAGGGCTAAGTTCCATGGCCCTGGCCCTGACTCAGAACCTGTCTTTAGGCAAGCTTTTAATCTTTGGCTATCTTTTGCCTTATTTATAAATTCAGGGGTTTGAGTTAGGTGGTTTCTAGTGGCCCTATGGATTCAACAATGCATCTTCAAGTTCCGTTTTATTACGTTGTTTCTTCTGACCAAGGCACACAGCCTTAGCTTTCAATTTGTAAAGGAGAAACCCATAGTCAACAATAGTGCTGCGGCCTGTTAGCCCAATGTTACCGGCAAAAATCCTTAGAATTAGCTCCAATACTGTGCAAAAATAATTTTGACATTATATCAGCCAAATGCAGGTTTTAAGGTAGTACCTCATTTAAGTAGTTACAGGGAGCTTGGCTTTAAGAAGCTGAAATGAATTTACAAAGTTAAATAATCATTCAAAAAATGTTTAAGGTCTTGAATGAATGAATGAATGAAAAGTAGATATGGAGTTGCTCTTCTGATCTGATGAGGTGCCCTGTGACCTATATGGTTTCTCTTGATCTCCCAGAATGATTTAATGGAGAGATTGCAGCTACTTTGTTAGTGTTTACTATCTAATCTGTTCTCTGCTTTAAAATAATGCACAATCTATAAATGGAAGCTAGAGTTAATTGGTCTTAGATTAGTTTGAAACAAGCACATTATTTTTAATAAAAGACGGTATGCTTTGGGGGAAAAACAAAGGATTAACTATGATTATAAGAAACCTGAGCTCCTTCAGTCTTGACTATATTAGCTAAGATTTATTGAGCATTTACTATGTGCCTAGCATTGGGGCTAAGTCTTTTTGCATGTGCAGCCCCAATTTATCTTCACAGAGCTGTATCAAATAGGTGCTGCTGTTTTTCTCATGATACAGACAAGGAAACTGAGGTTTAGAAGAGTTGGGAACCTTGCCCAGTGTCACCTAGCACAGGCCCGGGAGCCGGGGGCAAACCTGGCTCCCAGAGCCCTGTGCTGACCTGGTGGGCACCGTAGCACTGCTGTTTCCTAGGGCTGATGCTGCAGGTCCTAGAAAATACAAGGACCCATTTTTTGTTGTTTGTTTGTTTGCTTTTTTCTTAAAATAAGAAAGCATCTTTCTTTACCTTACTTTACAACCATAGATAGTCCATTTTAACTTGCATATTGAAGGTTGTAAGTTTCAGTCCAGGCTTAGTCTGTTGAGAAATTAGTTCTCTGCCTTTAGAATCCAAGTATGAAATCATTGTATATTTCTCTTTAGAGCTATTTGCTTTTTTGTTTCTAAAGATTCACTTTGAGCATCGAGGCTTACTTTAGAATAAGGGTACTTTGTTGGATAAAAGTGAAGCAAACTTTTATTTTGGCAGTAATGGAAATAAAGTAAATATCACTATAGCATAGACTTGAATTTCCAATTCATTTTACTCAACTTTTCCAGACTTCCTGAATAAACACAGATGGGTTTCCACTTATTTTTCAGTTTTATGTAGAAAGTTCTTTAGACTATAAATTCCACATGCTACTTGGAGTTTTCAGTATTTTCTTGATTGCATGCCATTGGCAGGTCAGAAACTTAGATTTAGACATTATAAAGATTTAGAAGGTGATGATGCGTAGTAATGTGTTTTCATTTGGCTGTATTTTGGGTTTTTCCTGATGGTAATTCTAAATGTTTTACTTTGGGTCTTGATAAAATTTTCTGAAATTGGGTGGTGGTGGGGGGGGATTTGAAATCCTTTGTTTTTTAAGTAGCAGATTTGGGTGGGAGTAGGGTTCCTTCGAAGAGATGACCTTTGGAATTTAATTTCAGAGATGGTGTAATGGTGACTGCCTATCACTTGTAATTCCCTGAATGGTTTATAATATTGGAGAAGTTGGAAGGTAAGGTGGAAAGAGGCCTGAACACCTGGGTCTGTCCCCATGTCAGCCAGCAGTAACAAGCTCTGTGGCTTTGGGGAAATGGATTTATACATCCTGAAGCTTGGTTTTCTTATTTGTAAAAAATAGAGTTGTATCTAGCCCATGACGCTGATCCCACCTCTTATCAGCTAGTAATTGTAGAAACCAAGGATTAGGGTATGTGTTTGGTTAATAACGGAAGAGGACAGGCGCACGTGTAGCGGAGACCTCAACCATGTTTTGCAGTAATAACACTGTTCAAAGCCGAGGCCAGGAGCCGCTGCAAAACGGCGGATGTGCACATGAGACACCGAAGTTGGGGCTTTGCCTGTGTCTTGTTTCAGGAATAAAAAACACTTAAATGCTTTGTTGCTGAAAATGTTATGCTTAAAAAATACAAACATTTTCTTCTTAAAGTAAAAGGTAATTAATTCAGATTTCCATTTGACACTATCTTCTCTATTAATATCTTCTATACCACAATTATGGCAGGATGTGTAGTTCTCTTTTACTGTCATAACAAATGGTGGAAGGAACGCAGAGGACTCTCAGCTTTCTATAGAATGTCAGCTAATTGAATTTTTACATAGAGGAATGTTTAATTACATTTTTATTGCTCTCATTGTTTAATATATTTTGGCTCTGATAGACCAGTTTTATTTGCACTATTTTTAAATAGGAAGTTATGTTTTTGTTTTTGTGTGTGTTTTTCTGAATTTACTGCTAAGCATTAAAAACAATCAACACAGTTGATTATTGAAATTCACCACTAATTATTTCAGGGATCAATACCGTGAAGAAAAAAAAAAGAGCTAGCTGTTTAGATTATCTATCATTAGTATATGTCTATTCAGAAGATGGAGTTCCACATTGATCTGAAAAAGGACCTTTATTTTCAATTGAAACTTAATCCTTTGGGTGCCGGGGCTTCTTCCTTCCTACTACCCCCTTAAATTTTTTTTCTCCTTCCCTGTTTTTGTTTTGTTTACTTGCTTTTATAATAGCTTTATAAATAAGCGTGCTTTCTAGACTAATAGTAACATATGCCAAGCAAATGGGGAGAGTTTTTCTCTGCTTTTACCACCTGTGTCTCTCTCCCGGGAAGAGCGGTTTCTCGGCTTGCTTGTTACCGCGGAGAAAGCTCGGGCTACAGGATTGAATTTGTGCAGACCTCACATATGTGGTCACTCAACTATTATCTAAATGCAGCCATAGACAATTTTTGTGGGTTGTTCATTTTTCTAATTTTGCTGCATTTGCAGGACTAATTTACATGTTAAAATATACATGCATTTGACACGGTAAAATTGCATTTCAGCGTTGCTCTCCTATTTTCTCTTTCTAAGGGGAATTTAGAATATTATATGTAGTAGTTGACACTTATGAAACAGATGAGCATTATATTTTAGTGAAACTAAAGCAAGTATGTTTTATTTGTTTCTATTGTGTTTTAATTTTTACAACTATGTATTGTATGTTTCCTATTATTTCCAAAACAACAATCACAGTAAATAAAAATAAAAAACATATTTATGTAGCCTTTTTATAAAAAGAAAAAAAAGGAGGAATCATAATTGGGAGATTGTTTAAATCCCTTAGTTAGTGGATCTTTATTTTTAGTCAGCTTTAGAGTTATTTAAAACCTCAGTGCTTTCTCAACTGACCATACCTTATCTGTCTGTCTGTCTGTCTGTCCCCATCCTGCTTTCTCTTTGCTGTCCCTAACTGGATGGGACGCTTGGGACCGACATATCTCTTCAGGAGCTGGATGAGGTATTGTGTTTGGAATATTTTTGTATGTTAATTAATGAAATTATGCCTGTTTTTCTGAAGTCTCTGGTCATATATAAAATGCTAACAGAGCTCACACACATTTTAGCATTTGTTTTGATTACTTATAATTGCTGTGTTTAATGATTTAACACCTAGGATTTATTGAATATATTTTCACACCAGATGAATTGATGATTTAGAGCAGTGGTTCTCAACCTTTCTAATGCCGCGACCCTTTAATACAGTTCCTCATGTTGTGGTGACCCCCAACCATAAAATTATTTTCGTTGCTTCTTCATAACTGTAATTTTGCTACTATTAATGAATCGTAATGTAAATATCTGTGTTTTCCGGTGGTCTTAGGCTGCGGCACCGACTCAGTGAGCCACCAGCTGAAGGACTGTTTATAAACACTAATTGTTTCTTAATGACTAAAGTAATACTTGCAGGTGGTTTAAAAATATATATCCAACCTAATAAAAAAGTTTGCAATACAAAGGATATTGCAAACAAAAATATCTGTGTTTTCCAGTGGTCTTAGGCTGTGGTTCGCCTAAGACCACCAGAAAACACAGATATTTACATTACGATTCATTAACAGTAGCAAAATTACAGTTATGAAGTAGCAGTGAAAATAATTTTATGGTTGAGGGTCACCACAACATGAGGAACTGTATTAAAGGGTCGCGGCATTAGAAAGGTTGAGAACCACTGCTTTACAGGAAAAGGCTGGGATGGAAGAGAAACTTCCTTTGTATTGCAAACTTTTTTCTTAGGTTGGATATATATTTTTAAACCACCTGCAAGTATTACTTTAGTCATTAAGAAACAATTAGTGTTTATAAACAGTCCTTCAGCTGGTGGCTCACTGAGTCGGTGCTGTGGCCATGCCTGATTGAGGAACCTTCCTGCCTGTACCACCTGGGCACTGGGCCCAGAGAGGTCAGAGGTCACTGCAGCTCACACACAATGAACCTCAGCATCTCTGGGGCACAGCAGTCGTGGTGGGTTTGCTGACCAGACGCTTGGGACATGGAGAGCAGGCCTTTTAGAATAGATGTTACCCCTTGCTGAACAGTTTGGAAATAGGGGTCTCATGGTCCCAAAAGAAGTTTATGATGGGGGAAATAATGACCACGGAACAGCCTTACATTGAAGAAGCACTGAGTACTTGTCACATGCGGGGCAAGCACAGCTGTGGTCACACTTAGGGGTCTGTCATCTGACTGGTCCCAGGCTCTCCCTCATCCTCTTCAGGCATCAAGCCCCACAGCCTGGCTGCTCACTGGGGATGAGCAGACCCGCTGCTTGCCTTACTCTGAGCTTCTGGGTGTTCAAAGGGGGCCTCATTTTGTGACCAGCGACCTGAGTGACGCCACTTTCTCCACCACACCCAGTGCTGTTAGAGTTCTCTGAACGGAACCCAGTGCTCGACTGTAGGCACCTCATCCCCTTCAATAGTTTACTTGCCCCTTCTTGTCCTTTGTCCACAACCTTTGTGTCTTTTATGAATTAGCTTTTAGAGTTGTACATGACATATTTACTTCATTTGTTCATTCCACCCATTTGTTGTTGACTCATTCAGCTAATTATAATTGGATAGTTATGACTGCTGAGTGCCAGGTGCTGAGCTAGGCACTAGAGAGGTGCTGGGGATGGTGTCCAGAGCCTTGCTTCGCCAAGGCTGCAGGGTGCTTCAAACAGCCGTCTTCTGTGAAGGGTCAAAGTGCCCCCAGTTCCCAGCGTGGGTTAGATGGAAGGCCAGCCCTGGTAGGTGAGGCCTGAGCCAGCTTTCCTGACTGCAGCACTTGGGCTTCCCAGAGTAAAGCCATCTGGGGCTTCCTGTCATTTGTCCACATTAGTGGGTCATTCTCCTACTGAAACCAACTGAAAACCTGCATCTTGGGGGTACCAGCCTTCATTGTCCTGCAGAATACTAAGTCCGGTGTCCCTGAGGAGGAGGCCTGGCCTCTTCCCCAGGCAGTCTTCCCTCCTTGTCTCTATTCTAATCTCGTTCTTCTGCTGACTTCTTAAGAGGAGTCATCTCAAGGTTGTGGGTTTTTAAAAATCTGCATAAGAATATTTATCTCTTGTAATTAAGAGAGAAATGTCAAGCTCCCAAACCACATAGCCTGGGGAGGGCAGGGTGAAGTAAATGGAGGCCACGGGCTGGGCTCCCTGGTCATCCTGCTGAGGGCGGCTTTGAGAAAGTCTCTGACCCAGCTGGGCCTCAGTGTCCATGTTTGTAAAACAAGGAGCGGTGCCCGATCCCCTTTACAGGTTTGTTGTTGGGACTAACAAAACAAAGTCAGTGGAAGTGCAGCACCCACAGCACGCGGTCATTATTGTTCCCTCTCAGCGTTTTTAAGGGGGTGTAGTCATTGAGAAAACAAGGAAAGCCCATCAGACGAGCAGCATTTATATCTGATTGCTGTGATTCTCGGATTTTTTTATGTTTATAGTTTTGCACATTTAAAGCAGTGTCTATTTTGAACATTTATTGTTTCACAATCAAGAAAGTAAACACTATTTTAAGAGTATCATAGCTCTAAAATAAAGTGTAGTGCTGACGTCCAGATACTCTCTTACCCACATGCTTATTTACTCCCTCAAGGAAGTGAGGTTTCTTAAGCCTAATAGTCCATCAGTGAAGTCAGGAGCCTCTGAGCCTGGGAGTTACGCTTGTGCTCCAGGATTGTCTCACTTGGATGAGAGAGTTGCTAGGCTGTAGTTTTCACCGTCCTTTCTGGACCTTTTAAATGTTCATTGCCACAGATCATCCAGAATTGTCAGTGTTGCTGCTGATCAGCATGCATTGTGGCTGAACCTATTTCATTGTTTTAGATGGGAGGGTGGGGGGGTATATGTGTCTGACTTTCTTAATCTCAACAGCAGCTTTGCCATTTCCTTAATCTTACAGTTCCCTAACTTAGACATCTCATAAAGGCAGAGTTTTATAAGTAGGAAGGCTATATGTTTGCAGCAGCAATATTTATCAGCAAGAGCGTGTGTGTGCGTGTGTGCATGTGTGCCTTCCATAGAATAAGAACTTGTCCACACAGTCTGGCACTCTCCAGGGACACAGGTGTCAACATTTAAAGTGGACCAAGGGCAAAAGATAACTAGTGAAACTAGCAAGAAGCCTTTGGGTGTGATGTTTTGAGCATCTGCTGGGGTTTTACTGCATTGGTGAGGGCGAGGTAGATGAGTGTGTGCTCAGATAGTCACCCCAGACTTCTTGAGGACAGAGCTAAAAACAAAGAGACAAGAGTTTGTAAGTTCTTAATTCTCATAAGTACATTTTTTTATTTAAATATTTTCTTACTTAACAAGTATGGAAAGATTTTATTTTATTTTTTACTTCAGAAGCCGAAGTTCATTTAAGAAAAGCTTTAATCACCAACATCATGTATCTGGAGGGAGATTACGTTGAAGTTCAGCAAGGATAAGTAAAGAGAATTAAAAATCTGGCAGGTTTTTAAAGGTCTATATTGACTAAGATGGTAACATGTCTTGGATCTTAAAATGATTTTAAACAAAACGGTTTTTAAATGGGAAGTGAGATTTCTGAAGTTGAAAGGGTGATTTTGCACTTAAAATGTATTTATGTTCGCATTAGCTCCCATTTTAAATAATTGACACTTATCTTCTATTATGTTTTTCCTTCCCAAAACATACTCTTTAAAAAAAAAAGGAAAGAAATAGTACAAACTGTGAAATAGATCATAAGCCACACCAATAAAAACATGACACATTTCTTCTGAGTCGGCTGCATTTCATTATCATGGTGAGCTGTTGCTATAGACCAGTGGTCGCCAACCTTTCGGACCTCATGGACCACCAGTTGGCGAACGCTGCTATAGACTGTCACAAAGGGGACAGGTTATTCCCTATTTAGTTTGCAATCTCCAAGAGTCAGCTCTTCTGTCTTACTGGCAAAATCCTGATGTAGAGTATGGGCAGATAAGGGCCAGCTCGGTGGGCTGGCATCTGACCCTTCATGTGAGGACAGGACACTTAACAGTGAATTCTTCCTAGTTTTGGTTTACATTCATTTTGGGAGGGGGACCACATCTAAAGTATAAAGTTAAGTACTGCTTTATATAGTTGAATGTACTTCAACAGACTTTTCATACATGATTTAAAATTTCTCATTTGTTTCAGATAAGTTGATACTAGTTACTTTGCAGATATCTCTTTATCTTTTTTAGTTTAATGTGTATTTGTAAACAGTACATCCTGAGTTAAAAACTGTAAATACAACAAATTATTATTATTACTCTAGTGAAATAATAGTGGGTTAGATAATAAATTGCCACAGTGGCAGTACTATGACTCATGACCTTAGCAATTTCAGGTTTTGCTTTGTGTAAACAGTTGGAGGTTAAGTTCAAGTTCTGCTCCAATCAGGTAACAACTCTGTGTCCAGCACCGGTTGTAGAGCTGGCAGAACCCGAGAGCTGGGCATGTGGTTTGCCCCTTGTGCCTTGGTCAGCGTACCCTCCACAAAGTCCCACCCCTTGGTGACTTTGCAGCAGGACCTCAGGAATAAACAGCTCTGCCTCTCACTGTCTGTGCCTGCCCCGAGTGGATGAGGTCTGCACCTGGTCCCTACGTCCACAATTGGTCAGAGAGACTGCTTTTTGTTGACACTTGTCATGGGAGCCTGTCCTGTGGTTCCTGGTGGGGGCTGTTTCGTGTTACAGTTTTTGTTGTTTTAATTGACTTTAGAGAGAAGGAATAGAGAGAGAGAAACATTGATGAGAGAGAAACATCATTGATTAGCTGCCTCCTGCACCCCCCCCCCCCACTAGGAATTGAACCAGTGATCTCTTGGCTCATGGGTCAACGCTCAACCATTGAGCCACACCAGCAGGGCTTGTTGTTTTAATATGAGGGTGTTTATTGTCCTGATTCATCGTTTTCTTAGCAAATTGCAATTGTATTTCATGGGCCTGTCAAAGTGATTGGCAGCTGGTGGAGTGCATGGGGCTTCTGGAGTCAGCCAACCAGGTTTTAATCTGTCACTAATAGCTTTGTGGCCTTGGGCAAGGTCCTTAACTTTTCTGAGTTTCAATTTCCTCACTTATAAGTTGGAATAATAGGTTCCTAGCTCACCTAGCTTTTGTGAGGATTAAAAAAAAAAAAGGTATGTAGAATTCCTATTAGTGAACTCTTAAAAACAAACAAGATGGCCACCTCTGGGACTCAGAGTCCCAGAGAGTGGAGGTGGCTGACACACTATTTTTGTTTTAGAAACTGAAATGACGCAAATGCAGGTGACTTATTCAAGGCTCGGCTCTCCAGGACGGTGATGGGCATGGTTCCTTCAGTATGGTCTTTATGTGATACACACTTCCTGAACCCACAGAATGCTCTGAGAAATGGGGGCAGAACCACACCAGGGTGCAGGGGGAGCAGATACAAGACCTCCGATTGCTTTTAGGTATTTTGCTGTCAGTCAACTCCCTGTTCAGAATTCAGGGTTCATTACTTGAAGGGTTCTTTTGATCTCAGGTTTTTCTTATGTGATATATTTCCTCCTTCATCTGTGGATTTAAAATTTTTGTCTTGTTCCTTTATTGTTAAAAAAGCAAACAAGTATTTGCTGAACGAATGAAAACGTAAATTTAGATAAATGCAGGAAAGGAGGGAAGAAAGGCGATATAAATTCTCCCCCCAGTTTTGCATTGTGGCTTAGAAAATGTACTAGTGTTTACCTACAAAGGACTTTTATATGCTGTTTGCCATTCTGTTTTCCTCATCATTTGGATCTTTTGAAACAGGCATTTATAAATTCTGAGCTCCAGAGGGCCCCTCAAGAGCCTTTCTTCCTGCTTACTGCCTCCAGGCGAGAGAACAGCTTAACCAACCCCCAAACCCATGATTTCCTTCTCGTTCTTCAGAGCTCTCTAAGGCAGGGTATTATATAGGTAAAATAAGCAACAACTATCGATATTATTTCAAAATAAGTGAAAATGTTGTCTGTGGACATTTTACCGAAGAAAGGAAATGACAGTGTAACACTGCATTGAGATTGTAAGGATTGCTTTTGCCAAATGGTAGATAATTTGCTAACCATTTAAGCATTTCTTTCACACATTTGAACACATGGTTAATGATCTCATGGCCAAGTAAACTGGATCAGCCCTGTTTCCAAAATACGCTGAATGTATGGAAGTGAAGGCTGCTGCTGCTGTTGAACTTTGCACATTGATTCCATTTACTGCCTAGTATTTTATTTTCAATTACAGTTTACATCTAATTTTATTTTGTATTCGTTTCAGGTGTACAGCATGAGTGATTAGACAATCATATACTTTACAAAGTGCTCCCCCTGATATTTCCAGTACTGACCTGGCACCTACATAGTTATTTGAATATTATTGACTATATTCCCTATGCTGTACTTTGCATCCCAGCTTAGCTTTTTGTTTGTTTTATTTTTGCTTTTGTTTTTTACTTCTGTCTGATCACATTAATTGTTGAGTACTAAGAGGTCTTTTAAGGAGCTTTTGTTGACTTTCTAGATATATTTCTATAGGCAGATCAAGTCAAATTTATGTTCACAAGTATGTCCAAGAAAATTAAGAACTGGTGCATGGAAAGATAGGAAAGCAGTTCCAGTCTTAGCAATCTCAAAAGCATGTGGATAGTCAGGCACATGCGTGTGCTCCTCCACTTCTGTACTTTCTCAGGGAGTGAGCATGTGCTTAGCTAAACTGAATCTGAATGGTTTTGTAATATTCCTGTATTTCCCTGTAGCTTGCTGATGACCGGATGGCTCTGGTGTCCGGCATTAGCTTAGATCCAGAAGCAGCAATTGGCGTGACAAAACGGTTACCTCCTAAATGGGTGGATGGAGTGGATGAAGTAAGTTGAATATTAGTTTTACACTATCTTATTTAAGTAATTATGACATTAACATGTTTTAAGATATTTGCCATAAAAACTGATTTGGCTACACTTGAATGCATGTCCCAGGAACACTAGCTTTCGGTTACTTCAGTGTGCACACCACAAGAAAGGTGTGTGTGTGAGAGCATGAGTGAGTGAGTGATTTTGGCTTAGCAGTAACTACCTGAACCATAGAGAGAAATTGAAATGCATATCATGGAGGAGTGGTATTTGAATTTCTGGCTCTCTGAATGGAACATTGCTCATGCGTCAGGCAGCCTACAAGTTGGCTGGAGACACAACTCTACCTGGAGTGTCACTGACTGTCTCGGTGGCAGGCAGGTACCTGGCAGGCTCAGTGGAGTTCTGGTGATTTCATTTGTTTAGATCCAGTACGATGTTGGCCGGATTAAACAGAAGATGAAGGAGTTAGCCAGCCTGCACGACCAGCATTTGAACAGACCCACCCTGGATGACAGCAGTGAGCAGGAGCACGCCATTGAGATAACCACCCAAGAGGTCACGCAGGTGAGGCTAGAAGTCAGTTCCCAGCCTTCAGGACCACCTCAGAAGCCGGAGCTGGTAGAACTCTTCAGTCAGCACGTTTGCCTACAGTTTCACTTCCCAGCCTGAGGGTCAGGAAATACAAGTGGAGGCAGAGCTCCTCCGGTGTTCGCTCGCTACCAGTGCCATGTCTGCAGGAGTGGGGACGGGTTTCAGTTGTTGATACATACTACTGTGGATTAATTTAAAAAATTAAATCCAGAGCATTACTGAGTTCAATCATTTGATTTAAAAATGTGAATAACTTCTATCGTATACTAGTGTTTAATCATTTTTTGTGTTAAAAGTGGTCCTCGTAATTAGAGGTTGGGAGTTTCTGCCCTAGACTGAGAAACTTAGTATCCTAGAAAAATGTGTCCTCTCTTGTAAAATGTTAAGTTTGAGTCATTTTAAGCAATATAACCAGTGTTTAAACTTTAGTGTTTACATTTTTTATTTAAATCTTCTGGGTGCTGAGGAGAAGCTGGGTGATGTACTGTTTGGATGCGGCTCTCAACAGTGGAGCAGTGGCCAAATTCTCTCTTAACACCAGGGTTCTTCTCTGCAAAATGGAAATAGTAGCACGTGCCTCTGAGGAGGGCAGCAGGGGAGAAAGAGAAGCTAGAGCTGTAGGGTGTGGGTGTGGGAGGGCCATCTGAGCTCAGTGGGCTAAGCACACAGAGTGGCCTGCCTGTGAATTTGCCCTGTGCTCCTGTCAGTGCTAGTCTGAGCAGAGTTCTAAGCCTCACTGGGCCTCCTGGCTCCTTTCAGCTCTTCCACAGGTGCCAACGCGCGGTACAGGCTCTGCCAAGCCGGGCCCGCAGGACCTGCTCAGAGCAGGAGGAGCGGCTGCTCCGCAACGTGGTAGCCTCGCTGGCACAGGCCCTGCAGGAGCTGTCTGCTGGCTTCCGGCACGCACAGGGCTGCTACCTGAGATGTGAGTGTGACCGCGGCCTGCAGGCCGCGTGTTTTGTCTTCTCTGCTGGCCACGGATTCTCCACTCGGTCCTGAACCTTTAACTGGGCCATCCCGGTGTGACATCGGCCCCATGGAGGCGTGGGTGGTGTCATGTAGTTCACAGCTAGGAAGACAAAACTTACTAGGTGTCAAGCTTAAAGAACTTGAAATTCAACCCAGATCGTGTGAAAACCTGTAGCTTTCTAGGTGTTGGAATGGGTAGCTGGTAATTAATAGGTAAAACCCTTACTAATCGTATTAAAGCTCCGTGTTTCCATAGCAACCCGAGTCTTTGAGCGGCCAGCACCTTTCTCGGCGGAGTTTCAACACTGCTTTAGGTGTGACTCCAAATAGACGTGATTCCAAAGAGTTGGTCAGGTTTCCCTACAAACTGTTGTTTCTTTACCACCATTGGCATCAATAACATCCCCACATACTCTAGCAGCCTAGTCCTCCCTTCTTCTACAACTGCATATTCATGTTTTAATTTTGTTACTCCTAAAATTTGATTTAAGGCCATTGGGAATTCGTACTAGAGATGCTTCTAGAAAAAAATACTGTTTTGTTTTTTTTATGTTTTGTAGCAGCAGTTAAATTAAATATTTCTGCTCCACTTAGATATTCTCATATGGTTCTGTCATTTTGTCATTCACCTGGCATCGAGTGAACTGTACACATTTACAGTGTCATTTGGTCTTTCACATGTTGTATGTTTATAATCTTTAATGCCCTCCCTCCCCAAAGCTGCTGAGAATATCTCCATTTTGACTGTTGAGTTTTAATCTAGATTTCCCCTTTCTAATGGTGGAGCAGTAACCAGGATGTTTTACATATTCCAAGTAAAGTGAATTCCTATCTGTGATAGGCATGAAGAACCGAGAGGAAAGATCCCAGCATTTTTTTGATACATCAGTACCACTGATTGATGATGGAGACGATGATACGCTTTATGATCGGGTATGTGAAGGGACTATGTTCTGTTTTCTTCTATTCACAGACCGTAGCTTTACAAGGTGACAGACCAGTGCTGCGTGACTCGTGGTCCATCAAGTAGATTTTACAGCAGGCTGGCAGACAGTCATGGGCCATACCTTCTTCCTTTCCAAAGGCTTCAGGGAGACCTTGTAATTCCCTTCTGGGCTTGGGGAGAGACACGCATGGCTCTCCCTCCAGGTTCTGCTAGCCAGGCCTTGCGTGGCCACAGGCAGGAGATTCTTTCCAGGAGTTCTGCTTTCATCAGTCCTGCTTTAGGTGCCACTTGCTATGGGAATTTGGCTTTTTCCTTTTAGGGAAAAATAAGTATTTATGTATATGTGCTTTATAGAAATGTTTTCAGGTATCATTTTCTTTAAATTATGTCTAAAATGGTACACCAAAGCTTTCTCCAGGGGGCGATCTAACATGTGGTTCTGTACTCCTTTCTACTAGGGTTTCACAGATGACCAGCTGGTGCTCCTGGACCAGAACACACTGATGGTGGAGGAGAGGGAGCGGGAGATCCACCAGATTGTGCAGTCGATTTCTGACCTAAATGAGATCTTTCGGGACTTAGGAGCAATGATTATAGAGCAGGTATATCAGTTTACCTTCCTCATCAATGGGTTTTTCTGCCATAAAATCTGGTCCTTTTCCAAACTTGGTTGACTCTGCACTCCTATCAGGAAAAAAATAATAACCTCCTCCCCCAATGTATGCATGTATATACAAATTATATACATGTACCACTTCCATTTTTTATTTTAAAACAGTAAACTTTTCTTTAGATAAATGTCAATAGAAGTTCTTTTGTTTTCTGCCTCAGGGGTGCTTGTGAGAGCACCCTCCCTGGGGGCCTGGCAGTGCTGCCCAGGCTCAGCAGTGATTCTGGCAGTAGATAAGACTTCCCTTCGAATTTTGGCAGGTTATTGGGTAATGGCGACTGGAACCACTAGCTTTCAAGTGGAATTAAATTGTTTGTTCATTGCTACAATCTGATTAGGGTATTTTATTATCTTGCCAGTAGGGATTTGGGTCCTGATCCCCCTGAAACCAGCTGAGAATGGAGTGTTGAGGCTACGGAAGATCTAGTTACATTAATTACTCCTGTGGTTCCCAGGGAACTGCTCTTGCTATCTCTTCTAATGCAGCGTGTTTCTGTTAAGAGCCCTGTTCTTCCATACAGCCCAGTGTTCTCTGCTCTCTGTCTGAACCAAGAGATTAAACAATTAAGAACAAAATTCTCCTTGAGGCAGATGTGAAATTTTACATGGTGGATTGGAGCTCACTGTTGTTGCTCTGATCCACGGAGACCTGTGCTGACGTCTGTAGACATGATAGTCAATTTCTAATCATAACCGGTCAAGCTAACCTGGTGCTCTGCTTTCTTGAATCCCAAGTATTTAAGCAGCAGGTGTGCACAGAAGCTCGTCCTTCGTCACTCAGAGCCTATTTCCACTGAACCATATCTTTTTTAAAGCACCAGTAAGTCTGAATATGGTATATCCCATAGTAGCAAAATCCAAGACAAACCTCAATTTATCAGTATTTCTTCCTCATTAACTAGACTTGATTGCAACCAATACCACACTCTGCCCCAGAATGCCTGACGCTACTGGGTAGTGGCCCCAGAGCTTCCAATGTGCCCTAGGCAGCAGGCTCAGTCAGACAGATACTCCTTTGCATGGCGACATCGCGATCTGCATATGGGCTCCTGAGGCCACTTCCCCACGTGCAGTAGTTGATTTTCTGTCACTGTCATTTATTACCACAGGGCACAGTCCTTGATAGAATTGACTATAACATTGAACAGTCCTGTATCAAAACTGAGGACGGCTTGAAGCAGCTTCACAAGGTAATCCCTTATCTTTCAGTGGTTGAGGATTGGAGGAACTGTTGCCATGTATTGAAAATTCATCAGGGTTGTTTTCCGTCACAACTGTCTTCAGCACTCTTGCCCACCATCACTCAGTGTGATAGTGTGGACATGGGCGTCATGCCATCCAGAGCTGACCACATGGGCTGCCGCCCCTTTGCTGTAGCTAGTGTTTCCAGGACACTCACACTTAGGTTGGAAGTTATTTTCCTTCTTTTAGAAAACATTTTATTCTTTGAGTCTTCTTGTTTTAGGAAATCAGTTGAATTTGCATTTGCTGAGATATGGTTCAGCGTCCTGTTTGCTTGATGCTGATGCAGCCTCTCGTGCCGTGATACCTTTCTGATGAATTGCTGGTGGAAAATCACCCTGGAGAAGACAAAAATCTAATTTTCCCTTTTAATTACCACACTACATCTGTGTACTTACTTTGACAAAAAGAGTAGTTTGTTGAAGTGGAAGTGTTATTAGCTCACTTATTCTTTGCTAATAAGGTAGCTATTTCAGGAATAGTTTTGATGATATTTGTTAAAAATAAACAGAAAGCATCGTAGAACTCTGGTAATCATTTGTGGAAAACATATCTATACACTGCTGAGTGGCTCTTGTGTGTAATTGGGTGCATGTTTTCTCTAAAAAGAATATAATACTTCACAAAATAAGTATTGTCCATCTCCCCGCATCTTTGAGACCCATGGGTATTTCTGCCACATCCTGTGCATTTTTCCAACTCATTACTGCACTGTCCCATCCTTTTTCTGAAACCAGCCCTTTCCTCTAGCAGAGAGGCAAGGCTGTGCCCAGGAACCTTCATGTTCTTGGTGTGCTCGTCACTGCGCGGGGTGGGCATTCAAGTCCGCCTGTAACAAGGAAGGAAAGGCTTGCCTTGTATGCAGAGGACTTTTTAAGCACTTAGATTCATTTGGTGGCCCGGTCTTATATATTAAAAGAGTAAAACAGGCTTTAGTTTCTCACTCTGTAATATCCGTGTTTTGATCTGCTGTGGGATTATGCATTGGTTGTGAAGTTTCTTAAAATCTAGTGAAACATGATTTGTAGTATTACACAGGTAACGGGAAAAGCTTGTCTACAGGAGTGTACAAATCTAGTGGGAACTAAAAATGTTGTTTTAGGTTTTCCTTTATAAATCATTCTGAGAGGTTTTAAGGTATATCACTTAGTCTTGGCTTCCGTGGTGCTCTGGGTTACTTGGAAAAGTATGCATGCTCCTCTTATCTCTCACGTCACATTGCTGGCCGTCTCCTTGGCAGCAGCTCATCTAGGGATGATTGAGCCTTGGGAGTCGCTTCACACCCTGGACTCTTAAGACCTGTCTGTCCTAATGTTTCCTCCTGACCGAGGAGTGGTCTTGGGGGCAGGGCGACCCACTTAGCAAACAGAACTATAGTCAGGTGGTGAGGATATGGAAAGACGACAGGTATTTTCATCAGTCTGTTTCCTTCTTGTCCTTCACTGTGAAATATCGAAATAGTATCTGGGCAGCATGCCCTTCTGGATGTGGTTAGAGACCCTCACCTCTCTTCTTCCTCTGGTCTCACTTCTGCAAGCAGGCATGGCGCCTGGGAATAGGCCAGGCTGGTGTGTGCAGGTGAAGCCTGGAGGTGTTGTTGTGTCATCAGGAGCACAGGGATTTATCTGGGGAGGTGGGGGTTCTTTCTGCACTTGACCCCAAGGGGAGCACTTTCTCAGTTTTATTTCAGAGGATGAATTTTCCTTGTTGCCATATTCAGGGGAGGTAGAAATCAAACTCTTTGGGGCCAGCGGTTGCACATCACTGCTGTGGCCCCCTTAGCCAGCAGTGTGATTTCATCATGAAGGTGTGCGCCTGCCAGAGGGCCTCCTGGAGAGAGGGGTCCTCAGGGCAGTGGAAGTAGAGGCAAGGGGGAGCAGGCTCGTGTGGGCTGAAGGCTGACCTTTGCCTTCACCCTATGTCTGTTTGGGTGGCAGATCCCACACTGCATTAGTGCCTCCTGGAAGACTTGTGCCTCCTGGGAGGCAGTAGCTCCAGGTTAGGGGCCCTTCCACACATGCTGAATTCATGTGAATTGATGGAAAGTTGTAATAAAGGAGTCTGTAGCCAAGAGGTCAGCTATACAGAGAGTATAGGACTGGAAACGAGTGAGGCTTGATTTTGGGGAAAATGACGGCTTTTTTCCCTCCTCTTTCTGTAGGCAGAGCAGTATCAAAAGAAGAATCGGAAGATGCTTGTGATTTTAATATTATTTGTCATCATTATTGTCCTCATTGTTGTCCTCGTCGGCGTGAAGTCTCGCTAAGCGGCCTGGGGGCTGTTTGTGCCGTGTGGATCCGGGCGCCGGGGGCTGGGCTGCTGGCTGCCTGTGGAGGGCCCGGCCCCGCGTGGGCACCAGCATCTCGTGGACTCCTGCACAGTGCTGAAGCGAGGGGAGCGGGCTTCTGTTTTTCCTCCATTGTGGAGAATTTAAAGACCTTGGTACTGCTGCAGACTAGAGATGGAGCACTGTCATCAGTTACACTATCTTTTAGAAAGAGAAAATGAGTGGGATATTTACAGCACTCCACAAGCTGTTCGATATTATTGTGAATAAGCTATTTTTCTTAGCAATCATGTCTGAGTAGAAATCATTTCTGGGAAAAATTTTTTGAAAACCATCTGGTTTTTAAGGATTTGGTACCAAAAATTTATGGATAGAGACAAAAATGCCTCTTCATCTTTCTCTCTATATTTTCCAGTTGAAAACAAACTGAGAAGTCCTTTAAGAATTTATAATCCATTCGCCATTACCTTAATTTCGCTTTTCCATCACTGTTAATGATCAGAGTAACAAAGTGTGAAAAATAAGAAACCATCATTGATGTTAATTAACACATTTAGATGGGCCAGTTAAAACAGCTTCATAAGTTTTAATTAATTGTAAATGGAATATTCCTCATCTAAAATTTATGCACATTTTCTACTGTAAACCAAAAGGGGTTGCTGAGCAAAACCACCTAAATTTAAAAGTTGGTGATTTGAACCTCGAATTAAAAGGAAGCTTGGCAGTGTCATGAATGTCACCAGAATTGGGCAGTGTGTCCCTGTATACATCCCCAGCCATTCTCGCTCAATCCATTGCTAATATACTAATCACATAATGACCTGTTCAAACCAGGCACCATTTAATGAACTGTGAATTTACACAGAGGCCATTCTAAATGGGTCACCCCATTTGGGTCTGAAATTATTAACCAAACATCACTCCATTTCAAAGTAAAATATTCCACCAGAGGTGTGATTTATTGGCTTTCCCATTGCCACTTAATATGCCCAGAAAGTAGGCATGTTCCAGCAGGTGGTGGAAAGCAGGACCAGGGAGTCCCTTGTTTGTAAAGTGAGTGCGAATCAGATCACCCAAGTGGGGCTTTGTCACGTCCTTCCCTCTTATCAATACGGTGCTCAGATATATCCCCAACTGTAGAGTCATGAGGAAAGTGATGATGGCTTTGAAAACAGAAGTTGTTCATGTTTCGGTTGCTCTTGAGACGCAAGTATTGTTTTAATGGTCTTTGTATATTTTTTATGGCTTTTCCATTGTTTTTATCTCTAATGTGTTACATTTTATTTGGACCAGTCTTGTAAAATGCTTCTCTAGAATTTGACTTTGGAGTTGTTGCTAGAAATTTAAACCCAGTCCAGAGATTCAAGTTGTCCCAGCCATTTCTTCCCAGGTTGTTGATGGCACCGGGGAGCCACTGGTTTTTTTAGGGATGTGGCTGTAGAATGATCAGCAGGTGTCCCTGGCATTTCAGGAAATAGCATGGTGTTCCCTGACAAGTATTTATTAGGAAAGAAGGTCTGGGAATAAGAATCCAGCCCTTCCTTGATCGTCCCTGAAATGTGGGGCTTCTACAGTGGTTGAGGGTAGCTGTAGGCCTCCGTCCTCTTCTCGCCCAACCATAAGACAATGACCAGCTGCTCCTAGGAGTGGAGCTGCTTCAGACTATAGGAGCTTCTCTCCCAGACGGTCTCTGCTGGGGATACTGGATCACTGTTAAAGCTTTTAAAGCTGTCTTAACTATCCTTGAAGGAAAGTGACCCTTTAAGAAAGGATCACCATTTATTTATATTTTCAGTGAATAGGGTGATTAGGGTTGGCTTTTGTCCCCCAACCCATTTGGGTAAAATCATGGATCTGCTTAGAAGTAAGTGATGTTAAGGATCTCATTGGGGTGGCGGGACTGTCCATTCTGACTGAAATCAGGGCAATGCCAGCTAAAGCCCCAACTGCTGTGACTGTGACCTGGAGAGGGAAGTGGCCTGCAGTCTGTTGCGCCAGCTTGCTGGGCTCCTCAGAACACTGTCTTTTTCTGTTGAGCCTTTCCTAAGGGCAGATCAGCACAGGGGCAGTGAGAGGAGCTTAGTCATGCTGCCCTGAAGCTTCAGCTCTTTTCCTTGCTGAAGCCCATGTCTGTGGGAAGGCAGGGCCCTCGATCTCCCCAAGTTGAGGCCAAGAGGGACACCTGCCCCCCTACGTGCTCCGTGGTGGCTCTGTCAGCCTGGGTTCGCGAGGAGAAATGGGAACGTTTACTGTCAGGTCTCCAGAGCTCCTGATCTTACCCCAGATTGTGGCTGAAATCTACTGCCTCTGGTTTTATTAATTTGGGAGGGGGTTGGCTGCGCCAAGGGCATGAAGCAGTGTTTGTCTAATGGATTGACGTCTCTCTGCTAATTGAGAGAGCATTATTTATTTGTTTTGACACAGTGCTTTCAGTGTTGTATCCTGGCTAATGGCTTCCTAAAGGTAATGAAACCCTCCCAACCTAATTGGTCAGATAAGACTTTTTTTTTCTTGTGTGCTTAAATAAAGCAATTAGTGAAGCGCTTCTATCCAACATGCCTTTTTTTTTTTTTTTTTTTTTTGGTCCTTTTTTAAAACCAATTTACTGTTACTGGAAACTTTTTGTACAATAAAGCAACCGTGCAGATTTAACAACATCCTGCAATCCTAGTGTTAATTTTGATGACGGGTTCATGTTTTTGTTTGTTTGTTTGTTTTCAAATACATGGGGAAGGGGGTGGGAGGTGGGAGGGTATTTGGGCTGATGACTATTTTGTACCCAAGGCCTTTGCCTGGATGTCTGAAGGTCCATCTAGCTAGTGGACACTTAGAAAGGAATCAATCTCTTTTGCTCTCCAGTAGACAAAATGGCAGATAATTGTCTTATGAAAATCTATGCTTTATATACATACCAAGAACCAGTTCTCACCTATTGAGGGGTCACAGCACAGAAACACCTCTTACTATGCTCTCCCATCCTTTTTAACTAGACATTATATTCCCCCAACTTCTCACAACCCATTGGCTCTGCCCAATAATGAAATCCACTCAAAGGTTAGGCATGTCCTTAGGCTTTAAGAACATTCCAGACCAGTGATAGCATTGAAGACCTCTATCCTGCTGAGGTTAGCTCTGTAGGGTGTGTATGCTTCTTGCATGGTAACCTCACGGGCTTTTCCCAACTGAGTTTCGGTGAACCACTCTTGAAGTGGTGCTACACAGGTTGTACCTGTGCGCAGGTACAACCGGGCACATTGCCAATTGAGCAGAGAACTGGAGACCCCACGGGGCCTGGCCCTCAGATGTGACTGGAAGGTTCAGTCTTTGGGTGGTTGCTCCTGAATGCTCCGGCGACTGTAGAACAGTCTGGGTGTAGGGTTACCCTACTGACAGTGCTGAACATCCTCTA
Organism: Corynorhinus townsendii; assembly: GCA_026230045.1. Taxonomy (NCBI): domain Eukaryota; kingdom Metazoa; phylum Chordata; class Mammalia; order Chiroptera; family Vespertilionidae; genus Corynorhinus; species Corynorhinus townsendii. The sequence continues at coordinate 91,047,317 of JAPDVU010000007.1, forward strand.
AGAACTCTGATATTTCACAAAGTTTGAGTAACTTAGAATTCTTCCTGGTCTGTCTGTTGTATCTATGTACTCCTGGCCAAACAACTTACCTGGCCTAGTGTAGACTGTCTGCATTGAAAGCATGCCATGTTGTTCTATGTACTGGCTTCATTTAGATAATCAGGTCCCTTACTTTAGTCAAAATGTGGGAGCCACGTAGAGAGACTTGGCTTACATGGCTTCTCAGGAAGACAATCATTAGTTCGTGGCGGGGGTTGGATAGCGGTTTGGAGGTGCTGATTCTTTGATGAGTTATCATGAGTTTCCACTTCTTCTAAGACAGTTAGGCAGACTTGGTTCATTTGATGTTGCTACATTTTGGAACTTAGCACTGTGCCTGCATGTAAATGTGGGCCTTGAATGGTCAATTTCTGTGTTAGCCTTTAAAAACTAAATTTTTTCTTTCCAAACTCCCTTGACCACCCAGATGCCACCTCTTACCTTGTTGCCTGATGTTTTAGTTTAGTTTTGTTTTGAAATATAATGCAAACAATCCCTTTCAAAAAGATGGGTATTAGAGTGAACCAGTGAGGGCTCGGGTGGTCGTACAGAGACTTGCAGCTCATCAGAAAGTGGCTCAGATCTGGGACTTGGGGTCAATGGGCCACACCGGTGGGCTCTGTGTCCTGCATCCCACTCCACACTGACTGTGACATCATTTTATCAGTCTATGGTGGAGTCTTCTTACGCTGTAGGAACATTCCCAGAGTCAGGCGGCACAGACTTGTGCAGTGACCTGGCAGTGGAGGCAAAAGCAAACAGTCATTTGTCCAGTCATCCTCATGAGCTCTCTGCACTGTCCTGAATGCTCAGGGTAATTGTGTGGGCCTGCTCTTGAGCTCGTCATCTGGGTAAAATGGACCATTTCAAGGAAACTGCATTCAACACAGTGTACATTTAGACCAGGCTTAGAATAAACCCCTGGGTTTAGTGTTTGCTGCTGGTCAACTATTATTCTAGAATTGCTTTTAGCTAATCATCCAAATTCTGCCATTAGTAATCGCCATTTCTCTCATTTTATAAAAACATGTCATAATGGAGGCTAAAGGGTTTGGGTTTGCATCATTTGTTCTCTTTCTCTAAGGAAGAGCTGAGGGAATCAGATATTTTTTAACATGGTGCTCTGACTCAGGACACTGTAATAGGCCTCTGTTTCATCAACTGCCCCTTTTCCAGATGGGTCGATGGAGACCCAGGTGCGGGCTTGCCAAGGTCACACAGCTAGTGTAACCCTGGACGCACTAGAACCTTCCCTGTTCTCATGTCAAAACCAGTACTGCTTTTGCCATTTTAATTGTTCATTTCTTTGCATAAAATTAAATGACCTTCAAGAAAGATTTAATGGTCAAGATGTGATTTGGTAAAAGCTTCCTCAAGGATTTTTTTTTCCTATTGCAAAGATGAGACACGACTGAGGCTGAGAGAGGTTTGCAGACAGTGGTATGTCATTATCCCTCGCTCGGTTTTTCGTGTAATTGGTGCGAAGAGATTGCTGCCGGTGACTAAGACTGCCATGGAGCGGAAAGGAATGATTCTGTATGACGTGACTTGTTGTGCATACGTGCGCATTTGTGGCTGTTTCAAAAAAGTATATGTTTTGCACAAAACGCCTACCCAGATGGATTGTGTCATTTTAATGTAAATAATAAAAACATAGTCTCCAGAAAAACTGATTTAACAGTTGCCCGAAAATGTAGCACTTTGTTCCCACACTGTGCCATGGCTAGAAATTGATTTTTTTAAATCCAATTAAGCCTCAAGGTTGGTTATCCATTTAAAAGGTCGGCCGAGTTAAACAATGACAGTACCTTCAGTTCATGCTAATTATTAAATATACATGGAACTTCAGCACTTCCGTCGTGCTTCACGCAGGCACACATCATGTGTTTTGCACAACAGGGGCTGCGGAGGTCCTCGGCCACGATGCGGGCATGCCCGCAGACCATGAACCTGGTAAGTCTCCGAGTGGTTGCTATCCCTATCGTTCTATCCCCTCCAATTTCTGCAGCCCACACTGGAGAGTTCTGGTCCCAGCAAACCACTCTCCCCCACTCACCTCCGATCTTCCCTTTTCTATGGCCCCAAGAGTATTGGGAAATGGAGTGTAACCTCTCACTTAAAAACAAAAGAGGGGAACTCTTGGTGTATACACTAGGTTTCATGGGCTGCCAAGTTCATAATGTAACAAGTCGTGTTTTAAAAATAGTGCTTTATACTGTGTTCCCAGCATGTTAAGAAGAAGACTTCAAAATGTATTTTTCTGGTTTTCATAGGTAATGTGCAAGTATTGCTGAATTTACTAAGATCTTAGAACCATGACACGACCCTGATTGGAATGTCCTTTTTATTTTGCTAAATTGGGTTAGAATGTCCCTCCAGTTTCATAAATCATCAAGAAGGGATAAGTGGTCTTCTTTGCAATCTGGCATTTTAATCTGCATTGTAATAAAAGTATCAGTACTTTTCATCCATGACTCTGAACCAGCCCAAAATATGGAACCTTCAGATTTAGTGAGAGGAAAAATTTAATTTCCTTCTCATGGCCCTTAGAAAAACTAACAAATCTGGTTCATTTTTCCTTCCCCCACCCTTTCCTCACACTGCTCAGCCACCAAAACCCTTCTACTTTTTAAAAATCCGCATTTAGACACTACAGATAGAGGTGTTGTTTGACACAAGGTGTTTCTGGGAAAAGTGTGACTCAGGGTTTTAAAGAGTGAATCATGTTCATTGCTCTAGAGAAACATCCTGCTTGAAGGACCCTGGAAGGAAAGGTTTTCTAAAGAAAAGAATTCTCCATCAAAATACACATTTGCCCTTCGTCTTGCTTTTCTATACATCTCCATTTCATATGCTGGCTGTTTCCAGGAATGTGGAACCAGCATGCGGTCTGTTAATGATTTCTCTTTGCCTTCCTGTAGCACCGCCCCCTCAGGTCTTCATATGCCCTTGAAAACTTTTGCAACTACAAAAAAATAATTTTGCTGGTGTTCAGAAGTAAATAGGAATTCAGTGCCCAAGGCACGAGAGTTATTGCCACCCGACACCATGCCCTTCCTGGGAGAATAATTTAGACTACTAGAATGACAAAGGACCTCCAAGAACAACTCGTTCAGCCCCCTCGTTCTATCGAAACGTCCTAGAAACTGATGTGAGAAGGAATGCTTTTCGTCATTAAGAAATGGCTCCCTGAGTACATTTTTATTAACACCGTGTCTAATCCCACTTATATTGGAAGGTAAGAACACCAAGCTTTAGATGACATTACAAAATGTGCTTTTGAGAGAAAGTGCAAAAGATTGCATGCAATGAGCTCTTTTGTGTCAGATACATGAATATATATGACCTGGTATTTTTTTAAAAAAGAAAAAAATAAAACCCAGGAAAGATAAACAAAAAGCTAATAAAAATGCTTCCCTGTGGAAGGATGAGTGAAGAGGACAGGGTGGGAGGCCCAGGAGGTTCCCGAGAGCTTTCCTTTTTACAGTTTCAACCATAGAAATGTTTTATGTATTCAAAAAATGGAAATGGGAGAGAAATGAGCACAGCAAAGCCTTACATCGAATACAGACAAGAGTACTGGAGTTAGATGTACACCAGATAGAACACACAAAACCCAATAAATTCTGACTAGATTAGTGGGATGCATTCTAAGAACAGAACAAGACAATAAAAAAATCTTGAACTTCAGGTATTAAGTCTGTTGCCAGGGATGGAGGTTATCTGCTGAGTGTTGTAGGAAAGGGCAAGTGAGTGTCCCTAGCAGGGAGGTTGGGACCAGGGTTCTCACTGTGGGAGATGGAGACAGATCCTGGTGGCGGCAGCGTGGGGTTTGAATTGAAGGAATTGTTGTGGTCTCATGAGATTAAGAAAACCAATCTTACTCCTGGCCTCTGCAAGGATGGTAAACAATGACTAGGGAGCAGTGAGCTTACCTCCCACACAAACTTGGGTTTCTAGACACCCATTGTTCTGATTCACAGGGCAAATTTATTGAAGGAATGGCTGACTCTAGATTTGGGTAAGGGAGGAACACAGTGAGCTGAGGGATCATCTTAATGTTCCAGAAAAGACAGAAGTGCTCAAAAACAGATAGGGATGTTTGAAAAAGGCAAGGAGCCGGCCTGGTGGGCTCAGCAGCCTCCGTGGGGACACTGGGGGCCATGATACTGGAAGATACACACAAGCCATGGGGACAGGGCAACTCCTGAGCATGCAGCCTTCGCACTCACACGGGACCCACTTCTGGCCAAGTGCTCTGCTGTTGCCATCTTGGAATTCTTTGTTAAAGAACAGGTTCTGCACCTTCAGCTCTGCACTTAGCCTCGCAGTGCAGTCTTGGGGAGAGGGGAGGCAAAGAGGTCTGTATACAAGAATGATGGATACCTGGCTGGTATTTCTCAGTGGTTAGAGCATTGGCCTGCACACCAGAGGGTCTCGGGTTCAATTCCCAGTCAAGGGCACATACCTGGATTGCAGGTTTGATCCCCAGCTAGTTGGGGCATGTGTTGGAGGCAGCCAATGGATGTGTCTTTCACAGCAGTGTTTCTCTTTCACTCTGCCCTCCCACCCCCTTCCTTCCACTCTCTAAAAATCAATGGAAAAAATATCCTCTCTCCTTCGGTGAGGATTTAAAAATAAATTTTTAAAAAAATAGCAGGTGCTGTGTGTTGAAGGAGGAGTTGGCCACAGCCGATGCTTGATTCAGACAAGCACAAAAAAAGCCAGGGGGAAAGGCTGCTGTACACAGAGCATCCTATTGTTCTCAGTGTCAAACTACACATTAAAAGGAGGAAACTGACCCTAATTCTATTAATTATGAAGGGTGATTTACATCTTCACCATGTGAACCCATGGAAACCAAGCAACCAGCCTTGGCCAGTAATGGGAGCTTGCATGGGTTACGTGCCTTCTGATTGGGTGCCATGGGAAACAATATGTATTGTTGCCAGAAAAAAAAAAAAAAAAACATTCACACTGGGTCTCACATAAGGAAACAACCAGGAGAGTCCAGACTGTGGGGACCTCCAAGAGAGAAGGCAGGGGCAGTTCTGGATTAAAGGGGACAAGCAGATGGGATGCCTGATTCTTCTTTGGATTCTGATTTTAAGAGAAAAGGCCATGAAGGACATTTTTGGGACAACTCAAGAAATTCCATTGTGGACTTTTTTTTTTAGGTACTAGCATTGCTTCAATGACAAATTGTCATGGATATGATCAGAATATTCTTGTGATTGGTGGTGTTGGGGGTGGGGGGGCGTTAGAGGCTGTGTCCCTTGTTCCTAAGAAAGATGCACTGAGGTATTTAGGAGTAAGTGTATAAAAGTAAATTTAAATGGTGCAGAAAAAAAACCCAATATCTGAATATAGGTAAAGAGTATAATTTGTACCGGCTTTTCAACTTTTCCATAAGTTAATGCATTTTTTCAAGAGTTTCTAGAGAAAGGTTATTTTCATGGTAATTAGTTCATTTTTCAATCCTTTGGGGAACTCTGAGTGCAGATCTTCCAGGTGGCACATCTGACAATTTCTTAAAATTGATTTGAGAGAGAGAAACATTGACTGGTTGTCTCCCAACCAGGGATCAAACCTTCTACCTTTTGGTGTACGGGACTTCTCTCCAACCAACTGAGCTACCCGGCCAGGGCCACATCTGACAATATTGACAGAGTGTGACCAAGGCATTCCCTGACGTGCAGGCAGCGGGGGCAGGTGAGGGAAGGCAGAGTTCTGGCAGGTGGGCTCCCTTCTAGACCAGCTGCTCCCAGGATGCCAAGGATGCAGGTGGTTGGTGCTGAGCCCTTCCTCAGCTTCCTCCTATGAAGAAGGAAACTGCAGGCCGTTCTCTCCCAGGTACAAGCCCCACCTCTACTTCATGCCAGTCCTGACTGAGGCATTTCCCCTGGCTTGCAGTTACCCACAAGGTCAAATCCAAGCTCCTTGGCTTGGAGTACATCCCATGCCCAGCCCATATCACTAGAGCTTTTGACAGTTCTGGACTGGACCACACCCTTTAGTACTTTGGGCCCTTGCTGAAGGATTTCCTTGTCTGGGATCAGCCTGCCTGGCACACACCTCACCCTCAGGACCCAACTCCAATATTCTCAAGACTCAGCTCCCAGTGTCTGGATTGCTGGGCTACACTGCTGTATTTGCTCCCCACCCTTGCCACACACCTGTGTGTGTGCGTGCACACACACACACACAACCACACCCCTCCCCCACTATATCCCCAAAGTCTGACCCAGCCTGGAGCTCTTCAGAATTGATATTCAATAAATCTATATTGAATGAATAAATGAAAACACTAGAAAGATAAAACAAGTGATCCCAGGGTAGGTGGGTGGTCAGTGTTTCCTTCTCCTATGAGGTGTGCTGGTAGCTTTGTGGCTATGGGTTGAGTCTGAGCAGGGATTAGGGGATTTAGTGCACGTAAGCTCCAGCATGCAGTGAAAACAGGTGTGTACAACTCACACACCTGGAACCATCTCACACGATGTCATTCAGAAATGTGTCTAGAATATGAACTGTATCCCAAAACTTCCTAATCAGTCCTGGGAACTTTATTCTGATTTCTTCCAGAAGTTTTTAGCCTTTTCCTCAATTCCTAAATTAAGTCTGAACACTCACTTGAGTTTGGAAGGAGTCTCAAGTCACCAAACACTTAAGTTACTTCTCGGATTGCATTAAAGATCTGGTAAGTTATTTTGCATTTGCATTTTTAAAAGAAAATGTAATTAAGGTGAGTTTTTCATTGATGGTGAAATATATTCCAACCTGTGGATTAACAGCTTCATAAAAATGCATCTGAACAAAGTGTGCCTGTCTCAGTCTGAAGTCCGGAAAGTGTCCTTTCCAGAGAGGTATTTGTGTCTGTCACGGGCTGCATTTGAGGAAACTGTCAGGCATTTGAAGTGGAATAATTCCTTAATGTTCTGTTTAGTTTGGGTTTCTTTGATTCAGGGATGGCTTAAAATCAGAATCAGTAATGTCTGCTTCCAACAAGCACATCCCATTTTTTTCTTGCTTTGTGTGGAATAAGTGTTCAATAAATGTGGTTGCATTGAATCATCTTTTTCGTCCTGTCTTGGGGCCATCTAAAAGGAAAGAATCTCCAAAATCATCTCATCACGGACAGTTCCTTTCCTTTCCAGCTCCCCGCACACAGAGCGCCAGGATCTGGCTTTCAGAAACACTTCTTGGATCCTTCCACAGTTTGCAAAAGTAGATGGAGTGATTCAGACTCCCCAACCCACCACCATCACCCATTCCTCCCCTTCTCTGTTCTCCAGGGTGTCTCCGGGAACACCCTGGGTCTGCACTTTCTTGCCGGGCCTCTCCCCACTTAGATGCCTTCCCCTGTCTTGTTTGCCTGTGGGAGTCCCGTTTTATCCATCAGGTACAGCCTACCTCCCTCACCCTCTGGGACGGCCCCCTGTTGCCTCGCCCCTGCTAGAAAGCCCTGCGCTTGTCTGCAGTGTGTTTGCAAACAAGAAGAGTGATAGGTCTTCATATGTGCTCTTCATACCCTTTACAAATGTGTGAAAACATTCAGCTGCTGCAGAATCTTTTGAAGAAAATAAGATCCAATTAGCACCGACTTTTATGTCGGAAAGCTGAGGGTTTCGAAGGAATTCATTGCGCCATTCAAAAATTGTGTTTTGAGCACCTGCTCTGTGCCAGGCACTGGAGAAGAAAGCAGACAAAAAGACCTGCCTGCAGAATGCTGAAGCTCCTGTCTAGTGGGGTGTTTCCAAGGAAGAGGGAGGGAGCAGCAGGGAAATGAAAGTGTGGCTTGTGGTTGGACTGCAAGTGAGGAAGAGGGAGATAGGAGAGGGGCTGAGGGCCTTGGGTACCACACTAGGGAGTTGGCTTTGCTATTTCAAAGGATGATCATGAAACAGAAGAGGGGTGCCAACCAAAAGGCCTTCGGATATTGGGCCGTGGGCAGGATGGGTAACATTTTTATTTTTAAATGACTTGGGTACAACTTCCACAACTGGGTCATCAATCCCCAAATCTTGTATCTGAGCCACAACAGGAGCCAGGACCCTCACCAACATCTTCCACCATCCACAAGGTGCCCCCAACACCCTTCAGGCACCGCCCCTCTTAAATTACAGATAACTCGGGTGCTGTCTTGTAAACCACTGACTTCCCCCCTTCTCCTATACCTTCCTCTCTCCCCAAACTGGATGAGCCTGTGGCTTGCCCAGGCTGTTGCCAGGAGTGGGGATGGATGGTGGGGGGGGGGGGGGGGGGCGGGGCGGGTAGGGGTCCCCCACTAAACAAGGCAATAACCTGGATTTATAAGTGGCCACCCCAGACACAGCAGCCTGGGTGGAAGGCCGCGTGCCTGACCCTCTGTCACTTTCAGGACAGTGCCTGACACATAGCAAAGGTCTGAGCATTATGGAGGAACCCATTCAGTGAGGAAGGAGAGACCTGACATTGCCAGGCAGGGGCTTTAACAACTTGGAGCTGGCACGGGTCCAAAAATCACTGTGCCCATCCCACCCCGAGCCAGGCTGGTGTGGTAGGGCAAGCCTGCCTGTGTGGGTCCCCCAGGGTCACCACGGGGTCCTCAGAGACTCCTGGGGCCTGCCTCCCGTAGGAGCTGGGCCTGCTTAGGGCTCGTGTACACAGGACGGTGGGCACTGCTGGGGTAGACTTGCGGTTGGGCCTGAGTCTGCTCAGGTCCTGCTGGAGGTCAAGGCCGAGGTCCGCTGGCTCCTTTGGGCCGCAGGCCAGGCCCTTCGCCAGAGCGCCATCTGTGGCGGTGCTTCCGGCTTTGAGGGTAGGACCTACTTGGGGACCTGCCCGGGTTTGGGGCTGGTCGGGCGGAGGCCTGCGGGGCTCAGGGCCTGGAGTTTGGGGCCTGCTCGGAGTTTGGGGCCCGGACCTTTGGGTCCGCTCCGTGCACCGGCCAGCCCTCCGCCCCTCGCGCCCCCTCGCGCCCCCTCGCGCCCCCTCGCGCCCCCTCGCGCCCCCTCGCGCCCCCTCGCGCCCCCTCGCGCTCCGGGCGGGCCCTGCACGTCTCGCGAGCGGCCCGGAGCGGCGGGGGAGGCGGGGCCGGGCAGGGCAGGGCAGGGCTGGGGCGGCGCCGAGGCCCGGCCGGAGCGGAGCGGGCGGCCGGGGGCCGCGGGCGGCGAAGATGGCGAACGTGGGGCTGCAGTTCCAGGCGAGCGCGGGGGACGCGGACCCGCAGAGCCGGCCTCTGCTGCTGCTGGGCCAGCTGCCTCACCTGCACCGCGTGCCCTGGAGCCACGTCCGCGGGAAGCTGCAGCCCCGGGTCACCGAGGAGGTGAGCGGGCCGCGCCGCCGCCCTGCGCCGCCAGCTGAGGACGCGGGGTCCGGGCGGGGGGCGCGGAGGCTGCCTGGCCTGTGCGACCCCCGCTGCCACCACTTCCCGCCGGGCGCAGCGCCAGGCCGGTCTCCAGGCCCAGGCCGCTGCCTCGACGCGACCAGCCTCCTTCCAGGCCCAATGGCAGTGCCCACTCGTCCCCACTTCCAGTGGCACCTGCATGGGCCCCCCCAGCGTGGGTTTCCTGCGTTCGAAGTAAAGCAGCCCCCAAACTGGCCTCTTCAGTGTCACTGCTCAGCCCCACAAAAGTGCATTGTGCCAGCACACACACTGAGCTAGCGAGGTGCCACACTCCACTCGGGCGCTGCACTAGTCCGGCTAGTGATGCAGCGCCCACGCCAGGGGTCACCTGGCAGGCGGAGTCTGATCTCGCTCTGTCTCTCTCCCTCCCAACCAGCTGTGGCAGGCTGCTCTAAGCACGCTCAACCCCAACCCCACGGACAGCTGCCCCCTCTACCTGAACTGCGCCACCGTGGCCGCGCTGCCCTCGCGGGTGAGCCGGCACAACAGCCCCTCGGCAGCGCACTTCATCACCAGGCTTGTGCGGACCTGCCTGCCGCCAGGAACGCACCGGTGCATCGTGGTGAGTGGTCTGAGAGGAGGGCTCCTGCCTGCAGGGCTGCCTCCGAGCCCTGCCCGACTGCAGCATGGCCCACAGAGCTCAGAGCTGCCGCAGCCCGGCGTGGTAACCCCAATTTTAACACACAGGGAAACTCGGGGCAGAGAGAAGCCATTTCCCCCAGAACAATTCTGTAGGCACATCTGAGACTCAGATCCAGACTCGGGTCTACTGTCAGGTTGTGAGGCAGTGGTCCTGGGGTGAAGGCTTGGTTGGGCCTCCTGTATCCACATTGTATGCAGAGTGGCCTCTGAGAGGGATTGCAGCTCCCTGGGGCCTGTGTCCTGCCCCACCTGCCCTCATCACAGATCTCCTCTCTGTGCTGCAGATGGTCTGCGAGCAGGCTGATGCCTTCGCCTCTGCCTGTGCCCTGGCCCGAGCCTTCCCGCTGTTCACCCACCGCTCAGGTGCTTCCAGACGCACAGATAAGAAGACGGTCACAGTGGAGTTTTTCCTGGTGGGACAAGACAACGGGCCAGTAGAAGTGTCCACATTGCAAGTGGGTGTCTGGATGTTCAGCAGTGTCTGGGTCGCTGGGAGGGATGTCTGGGGAGCGCTGTCTCCCTTCTTGGGGAGGATGGTTGGGCTGCTGTCATTCCTGAGGAGGCCCCAGAGGCCTTTCCTAAGGGCTGCGGCTCCCTCTCTCTCAGGGTGCTTTGTTTTCAGGATGTGGTTTTGTTCAGCTAGTGTCTATTGAGCACCTAAGCAGTGCCAGGCTTTCATGTTTGGATGCTAGTAATCCTGTGCACATACATGTCACATACACCTTTACGGCATACTTTTCCATATGTTATTTCACTGGAACCTCAGGACAACCCTTTGTGAACTAGCAAGGCTGGAAGTGATTTCCAACTCAGAAGGCCTTGTATGGATTGAGTGTCAGCTTCCCTCCCCCGTGGTGTGACCATCTCAGATCCCACCCATGTGCCATTGCCCTCCCCACCTCCAGTCCCATTCCAGCAGCCACACCTGCGCTGTCCTTTCCCCATCTCACCCTTCTCTCTCGGGAAAGTGGTCACTGTCACTCCGGAGCTCCTGGAGGGCAGAGGCCTGATCTGACACATGATTTCCAAGGACTTGGCTCAACTACCCACTGCCTCGGGGTGCCCCACCCACACCTCCTGCTCTCCTGGACCACTGCAGTGGTCCCTTAACTGGTCCTGCTGCCCCCTGGTCCCTCCCCATTGCCTTACACACGAGCACCAGTGTCTTCCAAATGCTTGTCAGGTACCAGGCCCTACTCTGAGCCAAAGTGTGCACACTCACCTGTCAGATCACTGAATTTTCACAACACCCCTGTGAGGTGGGTCCTGTTGTTAATTGCCATTATAGAACTGAGCAAACTGAGGCTCAGAGACATGAGGTGACTTTCTGGGGCCACTCCAGCAAGGGGTAGAGTCAGTTTTTCATTGCTGCTGCTGTCTGTCTAGAATGGTGAGCAAAGGAGGTGCTGATATCCCCTCTGGCCTTTTCCTCACTGTGGGGCCTCCTCAGCCCCTATCCACTTCCTGGTCTCCTCCAGGTCACTGTAGCCTTGAATGGAAGGGCATGTGTGGTCTCTGCTGGACTCGGGTCTCTGCTGGACTCGAGTCTCTTGGACATTTTTGGATTCTAAATCCAGTGTGGCACACAGTAGGTGCTCGAATAAGCATGGGTGGAATGAATGGTCCTGTGTGTGTGGTGAGGAAACTGAAGTGATGAGGTACAAGCTCTTTCCAAGTCCACATGGCTTTGTGTGCTTTCTGCCCTCTACCCGCGTCAGCTGTGTGGGAGAGCTTGCTCACCGGAGGTCTGTGAGGCGGCCACCTGGCCTCCTTCGAGACCAGTCTCAGGGCATTGATGCACTTCCCAGACAGCGGCCACGGGCTGCGTCAGAGATGAGCAATGGATTTCTGTGTGTGACGCCAACAGGTGGGGACCTGGTCCTCCCCTGGGGAGAGCCCGCTGACAGTCATCGGGACCCCACAGGCACATCTCATATCTGAGCTGTCAAGTCCTGTATCTCTGCCTTTTAGGCTTTGGGGTTTAATTACCTCGGAACAGGCAGAGCTCATGCAGCAATTGGTCAGGGCCTAGGAGGTGGTGAGCTGGCGCTGTCCCTGAGCCTACCCTCCCTGACACTGTGGGGCCAGAAAAGGCATAGATGAACATGATGCTGTGTGCACCCCCACTAAACCTGCACAGCTTTTCTCTTTTAATATCGCTGCCTGTCTGAAGCTTGGGGGTGGTTGGGGAGATGGACTGGGGCAGAGACAAATGAGAGAAGGCAGAAAACTTCCAGGTCAGGGCAGAAGCAAAAGCGAGAGGGAGGTTCTCAGCAGAAAGGCCAGGGTGAGGTGGGGGTGGGGCAGCCAGTTTCTGGGTCTGTACACATGGGTGTGCCCCTGCCTGAAGTACCTGTGGTGGCCGGCTTGGGGTGCTGGGTGGAGGATGGGCTGCACAAGGCAGGTCTGCCTGTATCTTCCCTCGATCCTGTCTCAGAGCAGAATGGCATCAGGTGACCAGGAAAACAAGGTTGGGCTCGGGTCTACAACACACTCACAAGGGGTTCAGGTCAGAAAAATGCCTCCCCGAGGGCCAGTGGGGAGTGCTTTTACTCTGGAAAGATCCAGAGGAGCTTCTGGGGGTGTGGACTCTGAGCAGTGCCTTGGGATGGCTGGGGTCTTCAAGAGAAGAGAAGGGGGGTGTATTGGTCAGCTCAGACTGCCATGAGAAAATACCATAGACGAGGCAGCTTAACCAACAGACATCTACCTCTCTCAGTTCTAGAGCTGAAAGTTGGAGATTCGGGTGGGTTCTGCTGAGGGCTCCCTCCCTGGCCACCTCCTTGTTGTGCCTTACAGGGCAGAGAGCATGCTTGTAGGGACACTAATCCCATCAAGGGGCCCCACCCTGCTGACCTCCCAGAGGCCTCCTAATACCATCCCATTGGGGGTTGAGGCTTCAACAGTGTGTCTGAGGGACTGTCATGTTCTTAATAGAGGTTAGCACCTCCCCCTGAGAGAGGATGTGGGGATTGGCAGAGCCACAGGTGGGAATGCCCAGGACATGTAGCAGGCCAAGCACAAGGGTCACCTGCTGCGGTGAGGAGTACAGTAGCAGGAGAGGAGGCTTGGAAAGGAAGGTGGGCCCCTACAATGCCAGGTCGAACGCTAGCCAGGCTGAAGGGTCACTGGCATTCTTTAGATTGCTGGGTGGGTCAGGAGCTGGGGAGTGAGAGCAGGCAGCTTGACTCTTGCTTCCCCCTCCACCTGCCCCTTGCTGTTTTGTCAGCAGCCCCGCAACCTCCCCCAGGTGTCGAGTGCCTCTGACACCTTTCAGTCACCAGGGGAACGGACAAGGAGGGACAGCCCCCTTCCACCTGGTCTCAAAGCCCTGTGACAGCCTCTATCTTTTTCTAGTGCTTGACAAATGCCATGGAAGGCGTACGGCTGGCAGCCCGTATTGTGGACACACCCTGCAATGAGATGAACACAGACACCTTCCTTGAGGTGCGTGGCCCTGGGGGTCAGGCCAGAGGGTGGGACCAGGATGGGGTGGATATCAGTAGACCCCAGGAAGTGTCACAGGAAAGATGGGGGCCAGAGAGGGACAATGTTCATAGCCTCTGCTCTTTGCCTGGGGAAGCCTGGGGCTGCTGCAGACAAAGACCTACTGTCCACCCAGCTCTCAGGGGCCAGCAGCCTCAACCAAAGCCGGGGGACGGGGAAGGGCAGAGCCTCTTTCAAAGGCCCCTCTGCAGAACTCCAGCCATGAGCTGCAGGAAATTGCAGAGTTGGAGGGCCAGCCTTCTCTCCTGGGTTTAATCATACTCAAAGCAAGAGACTCAGAGCCGCTGGCTTCCAAGCCTGCTTCCTCCCCCATCGTGCAGCCATCAGCTAGTCCTTGGCCTAGAGCCTCTGCCTCGCCTTGAGTTAAGCTGTCTTCACGTGTCTTTGTGTTGTTGTTTTTTTCCACGAACACATCCAGGAGATTAAGAAAGTTGGAAAAGATCTGGGGATCGCCCCAACCATCATTCGGGATGAGGAGCTGAAGACCAGAGGGTTTGGAGGTGGGTTGGGGCTGGTCTTTGCAGGACTGGGCCTCAGGAAGTACCCCAGGGCACTTGGCTGGCAGAGTGGCAATGGGCACATGGTGTGTCATCCTAAGCTTCATTCTGAAAGAAACCGGCCTGTGTCCAACCCCAAGACCAGATCCTGGGAAGCAGACTGTCACTGGGGAGAAAGGAGGCAGTGGTTCAGGTCCTGATTCAGATTCTGGAAGCCGTAGGGTCCAAGTCCTCCCCCGCCTGCTCCCTCTCCAGCCTCCTCATGTGTTACTGGCCTGGTCCTTGGGCCAACTCATCAGGGCCTTTCTGTTCCTCGAATACATACAGTCACGTCCACACCAGGGCCTTGTACTACAGATTCCTGTATCTAGGATATGTTTTCCCAAGATACTCTCAGGCAGGGCTGCCCTACCCTGCACACCTCAGCTCAAAGCCCCCTCCTCAGAGAGACTTCCCTGATAACTAGGCCCATCCTCTCCTGCTGCCCGGCTCTGGCGATGCAGTGATAACCAGGACACGGTGCTTTCAGACTGGCTGGAAGAGAGTCACTGCATTTGTTCTCTGTGGCCCCAGAACAGGTTACCCCAGAAGGTAGTGCAGAAAGGGATGCTGCATGATCTCACAGCTCTGTGGGTAGGGAATCGGCCAGGGTCTCTCCCAGGCTGCCACACCAAGATGTGCACTGGGGCAGCCGTCATTTGAAAGCTTGACTGGGCCTGGGGTTGTGCTCCCAGCAAGGCACACTCATGGCTCTGCCAGCAGGCCTTGGACTCACTGGCTGCTCCTTTCCACGCAGGCCTCTCCTCCAGTGGCTCACAAAGCAGTAGCTTCTTCCCTTAGGGCAAGGTCTCCTTGTAACCTAATCTTGGAGGTGGTGTCTCAGCACCACCTCCAAGTAGAAGTGAGACACAGGATCTTGCCCATACTTAGGAAGGAGGTCACCTTAGAGGTGCCAATGACAAGTGGAGGGAGAGGCCACTCCTGTAGGGGAAAGCTTCACAGAGGAGGGGTCCTTTGCAGTGGGTCTTGCAGGGTGAGTAGGAGTTTGTCAGGCAGCCATTATTGGCTCTTGTCCTGGTTGCTGTGATAATTCAGTTCAGTTACTTGGGGACCCAAGGCATAGACTCTGCCCATGGCAGGCATGATGGGGCATAAACTGAACAGTGAGGCAGTAGTTGGAGTGAGCTTGGAAAGGGTGGTGCAGTGTGCTGAGTGCACGGAGGGTTCAGGGAAGGGAGAGCAAGCGTGGGCTGGATCAACCTTGAAGCATTGTCCAAAAATCATTTCATTCTGCAATCCTGTTCATTTCTTTCTGGGAACGATACAATATTTTTTTCTCAGCGGGTTTTCTTGCCTAACAATGCTTTGCACAGAATTTGTTTGCAGTCCAGAGCTTTGGAACTAATTTGCATTCCTCATCCCCCGCTGGCCACAGACAGGAAAGGGGGGCAGGGAGCTCAGCTTGGACAGCACAGCTCTCCAGGAGCAATACCCCAAAGCCTGAGGATACTTCCTGTGGGAGAACTGATGTTTGGGGGGGGGGGGGGGGGGCGCTGCTGGGTCTCCTCTGCTCGGTTCAACCTGAGCCTGACTGCCCCTTCCTGTGCTTCCCGTAGGAATCTATGGTGTTGGCAAAGCCGCCCTCCACCCCCCAGCTCTGGCTGTCCTCAGCCACACCCCTGACGGAGCCACCCAGACTATTGCATGGGTCGGCAAAGGGATCGTCTATGACACCGGGGGTCTCAGCATCAAAGGGAAGGTGAGGTGCTGGCCGCTTTCATGCAGTCCCAGGTGCAGGGGATCTAGGGGATGCACGGCGCTCTCGTGTCGGAGGAAGATGGCCAGGAGCGTGGCGTTGGGTGCACCTCTGGGGAGCTGGGTTCGGGAAGGGAGATAGTGGGCCCAATTCCCCTTCTGAGAGGGGTAGTTACGTGCCCCACCACTAACAGGGTTCTGGAAACAGAAAGTCTGCATAGGATCCAGAAGCAAGCTGCAGAAGTGATGAAAGGGGGATTGGGGGAACTGGGGAGGCAATGTGTAAGGCATCAGGCATCTCTGTTCTGCGTGAAGATGAATGAGCAGGTTTCCAGGGACTGAATGCTTAGGGGTGGTCTGTACAAACCGCTCAGAAAGCAGACCACTAGGTGAAGCCAGGGGGATGTGGGCCCAGAGGCAAGCCCCCTGGGGTGTGGCTATGAGGCTGAGGTCTCAGCAGTCATGTCTCTGTGGGTGGCCTTTGGAGTTGGCTGTCTTGGGGATGGATGCATGCGAGATGTCAATCTGTGCCCCTGTCTGTCAGCCTCTGAGAGGCCTGCCCTCCTCCACACCCAGCTGGGCACAGGCAGAGCCAGCCACCTTCATCAGCTCATCCCACACACTGCACCAGGCTTGGGCCGGGCTCTAAGGGACAAAGACTGGGGAGGGACTCAGAAAGAGCAGACATGTGAAATTTATTCAGGAAGAAGTCTGAAAGGAGGAGAATCAACCATCCCCGAGAGAAAGCTTTAGAAGGGAGAGGACAAGTGAGATCATACAGAGCAGACACTGAAAATTGGCTGCCTGCGTAGCTCACAGATGTGTCCTGTTGGCCCAAATTTGAATTAGTTACCAACTTTTAAAAACAGGAAGAATTCTCCCAAAAGACTGGATTTCTGACCTTTTGTAAACTCAGAAGGTCTGGCCATGCCTGTCCTGCATCCCCCATGGTGGCGTTCTGCCGCAGCCCAGTGGTGGCTGACCCCATGGATATAGCCTATATCCTGCAGTTTGCCACAAGCCCCACCACTCCCTGCCACCTCTCAGACATTGAACCCCAGTGTCAGTTGCTATTTAGGGGTAGGCATTGTGCTACTGGTTTTTGTACTTCTAGCCTGTCTAGTGATTTGGTTCCTACAGTGGATGATCTGTTTGTTTGATTTTATGTTTGATTTGTAACATTCTTCCTTCTTTAAACAACAAAATTATTTTCAGGACTAATCAGGAAATGAAACTAATTATAATAAGAGTTTTAAAAAGCACACAGCAATAGTGAATTAACCGACAGCAAATTCTTTATTGAATTCCATACATATTTTCATGCCAGTAAAAACTCTTAAAATAAATATTACAGTACAAATGAAGAAAATAGTAATGGATTAACACTTTTAAATAGAATTAATGTAATTTGTATTATTATTTTCTTTTTTACGTATTGGTGAGAGAGAGAGAGAGAGAGAAACATCCATTTGTTGTTCCACTTATTTATGCATTCATTAGTTGCTTCTTGTATGTGCCCTGGCTGAAGATCAAACCCCCAACCTTGATGTATTGGGATGACACTCCAACCAACTGAGCTACCAGCCAGGGCATAATTCTTTTAATAGAAAAAAAGTGTATGCCTCCATATTGTTTGTGTTAGGAGATATCCACTGTAGTTTTGTTCTCAGGCATTGGCATCTGCAGATCTGTCAGTGACTTAATCAGAAAAGATCTTCACATTTTTACAATCACTAGATAGACAAAGGCACCAGATTTGTCAGTCTGTCTTCACTCATGGCTCATAAAAATACTATTCATTTTCATTTTGAGGAGTTTCTATGACATGAAGCAACATACACAAATAGGAACAGTCTTTAGCATAAGAATCTCTTGATGAAGTCTGCTAAAAACCCTATTTCCCAAGAAACTCCAGAAATTGCTATACTGTCCGTGTGTTCAGTTCTTTGAGATTGCTTCTAGCAGCTTTCAAATGTCCGTGGAGTAAGAACGTTTCAAACACAACTCCATGCATTCACCTAGATTTAGAGAGGCGAGGAGCATGAGCTCATGGCACCCTTGTGTTGACTTTGAGTCCATGTTTGAAGGCAGGAGCATGTGGCACTGCAGACACCGTGGACACTGACACGGAAGCCAGACCACACCATTCTGACAGTTAGGAATGGTCCTCAGATTGGAGGTGCGGCACTGAGGCTGTGAGTGTGGGGCCAGCTGTGAAGCCGGCAGTTATTACCATCCATTAGAATAATGTTTCTAAAAGGATAAGTAATTAAAATAGGCAATTTGAAGCTTTTATTTAGATGATTAGGACTCACTTTTACCAGCTATAGGTTTTTTTGGGAGGAAGAATTTACCACTGACTTTTAGTCACTTTATTACTGCTCTTAAGTTCTCCCCAGACAATGAACCTCTCTAGTCCCCTGTTGCTGGCCTACCCCCTCTCTCCCACCCTTGCCCTGGAGGCAGCTGAGTGCTGGTTGGTAGAATTGTGGGGTTGTTTCTCCTGGGATCAGAGGCTTCTTTTTGATGTTGGCTTGTTGGAGGGTCAGAGTGAGAAGCAGCTTCCTGTGAATTAGTCATTTTGCTGGTGGCACCAGCTCCCCATTTAGCAGGAACAATCATAGCTCCATTTCCAAAGGTTTCAAAGACAAATCAGGATCAGCATAAGCTAGCAGGTGTCAAAGATGTTAGTCTCAGAACCTCTTACATCCTTAAAAATTATGGATCCAGAGAAGTTTTGTGTATAAGGGTGATGTCTGTTGATATTTCCCCTACAATAAATTAAAACAGAGAAATTTTAAAGATATATTTACTAATTCATTTAAATCCAAAGAGGCCCACACTAAGACACATTATAATTAAAATGCCAAGGGTTAAAGAACGAGAGAATCTTAAAAGCATCAAGAAAAAAGCAGTTAGTTACCTACAAGGGAGTACCCATACAACTGTCAATTAATTTCTCAACAAAAACTCTGCAGGCCAGAAGGGAGTGGTAAATAAATATTCAAAGTGATGAATAGCAAGGACCTACAACCAAGATTACTCTACCCAGCAAAACTATCTTTTAGAATTGAAGGTCAAATGAAGAGCTTCACAGACAAGTAAAAGCTAAAGGAGTTCATCACCACCAAACCGGTATTACATGAAATGTTGAAGGGTACTCTTTAAGAAGAGGAAGAAGAAGGAAAAAAAATACAAACAATAAAATGGCAGTAAATACATATCTATCAACAATTTAATCTAAAAATCAAAATAAATGAACAAGAAATCTAATGAACAAAAGAAACTGATGAATAAAATAGAATCAGAAGCATGGAAACATGGAACAGACTGACGAATCTCAGAGGGAAGGGTGGTGGGAAGAGACTGACCAAAGATCTTATATGCATATGTGCATTACCTATGGACACAGACAATAGGGTGGTGAAGGCTTGGGGTGGGGTGGGAACAGGGTGGAGGGGGTAATGGGGGGATAAAAAGAGGGCATCTGTAAAGATTTTTAAGAAATGAAAATAATATAAACCCATTTTAAACCTGCATTTAACGTAAATGCTATAAAATAACTATATTTTCCAAAGTGGAAAATAATTAGCAAGGAGAGTGGCATCATGTTACATTTCTGCAAATCTCTTTAGTGCCATGTGCCTGCTGCGTTTAGTGTATCATGATATGTTGTTTCAGTCAAATGTAAAAAGGAAGTTTGGCCTCACTCATTTCACAGTTGGAAAGGGAGAAGTGGGGTAGTACAATTCGAGGAACTGAGGCCATTTGTCTTGCTATTACACCAAAACTCCTCAAGCGGTGACTCCCAAAGGCTCACTATAATGTGGAACCTGAAACAATGCCAGTGAACTTTTATGCTCTATTACATTAAAATTGAGTGGTCCAGCTTGAACTTGGAATGCATGACTTTGTAATAGCGTGCCTGGGTCATTTGGAAGACATTGTTGGTAGAATTATGCAGGACTTCTAAAGCTTGACACCTTTCATTAAGTCACATTTCTTAATATCACCCTTCATCTCATTTAAAAAGTCATTGAGTATTCGGAAGCTGGAGGTAGATAGAAGTTTTCCGAAATTCTGATTTTTTTCTTAAAAGCTCAAATTTTACCATTAGCAACAAATAACAATGGGACCGTTTTTGTGGAAGTAAGAGGCTTGCTTTGTTCATTTTTGAGAAAATATCTGCCAGACACCTATGTGTGAATAACCACTCAGCTGTTCTTTCAAGGAAGAAGGGTGCTGGTGAGAACAGAAGCCAGACGAAGAGGGAACTCTAGGCTGTGTCCTGCCTCTGCTCTAACAAACCCATCCTCGGGATAGAGGTGCATCGCTGAGGCTGTGCGTGGGGCCAGCATGAAGCTGGCAGCCATAAACCTGAGCCCCCTGGTGCTCTGTGAGTCCTTTCATCCTGTCACACCGAATGTGGAAAGTGGCTGCATCAGTGGTTGAGATGTTTTCAAGTTAATAATTTTAACTGCTTCAGCAAGGAAACGCAAGTGAAATGGGCAGTGCTTTCCTCTCCTGGAGGCTGGAGCCAAGGCCGGGTACCGGCAGCTCACTTGGTGCCATGCTGTGCTCTGTGCTACCTGCAGCCCACTTCTCACTTGAGGTCCACAGGTGCAAGTGTCAGCCCAGTGCAAGAGGCAATGTCACCTGAGTGTCAGATGGGGATCGTTTCTCTGATAAAAGGAGGAACGGCCCTGGGGTGCTGCAAAGCAAGCACAATGAACAGCTCTACCCCTGCGGTTTGGTATTGTATGCCTGTGGTTGGGAGGCTGCACCGGTGACAGGGACACACTTCCAGTGACCATCTCAAGCAGTTTCCTATGGGCCATTTTGCAAGTGGTTTGCTTTCAGATCTGAGACCCTATTTTTCCTTTTAAACAGTCCTATGCTTTCTCGCAGTTTAGGTCAAAAGAGACAGCTTATTTTCAATAGTGCTAGCTGGGTCATTTTCACTCAATTTAATTGTAAAAGCAGCTCAGTTTATACCTAAAAATACTTTCCATTAAAACTCGGGGCTCATGTAATCCGATAAAGGTTCAAAACATTGCTCGGTACATTTCAAACCCAAATCCTTATATGTGATGACCTGCTGTTAATTTAAAATATGAACTTGTCAATTAGCATTGGGAGCCTATAAAATGTAAAAATATGTGACCACTCTCCACAGTTTACAGAAAATCACAATTACCTCTGTGGCAGGAAGGCACCTTTGTTTCCAGCGGCCTCTCATTAGACTGGTCTACCCAGGAGGTGCCAACGGATGGGCAGGGTGGTGGGACTGCAGGTGTCCTCGCCAGTGTGTGTGTGGCGGGGGGCGGGGGAGGGGGCTTGGTGATGTGACAGTGACATTTGGGGAAATTTCACATTATCCCAAGTGGATGGCTCAAGAAAGTGATGTGGAGAAGCAGAGAGAGCTGAGAACAAAAGTGTCAATGAGGCCAGATGGTGCCAGCTTTAAATGCCAGTGCAAGGAAGTGGGCCTGTTCCCAGGGCAGTCTGGGGACCAGGTCACAGCCTAGTCTCCAAGCCATGCTGGCCCTGTTTACATAACAGCATGGCCACTGCGAATGCAGCAGCTCTGGACGTCCCACTGTTCTGTGTTGTTGTTTTTTTAATAATTATTTATTGTTGAAAGTATTATATATCACCCATTCCCCCCACCCCCCATTGATCCCCTCCAGCCTGCCCCGCCCCTGTCCAAGGACCTTATCGCCCCATTGTCTGTGTCCGTAAGCCATGCATATATAAATACAAGGTCCTTGGTTGA
Organism: Corynorhinus townsendii; assembly: GCA_026230045.1. Taxonomy (NCBI): domain Eukaryota; kingdom Metazoa; phylum Chordata; class Mammalia; order Chiroptera; family Vespertilionidae; genus Corynorhinus; species Corynorhinus townsendii. Next base: position 91,068,918 of record JAPDVU010000007.1, read on the forward strand.
TCACCTCCCACCCACCCATCCATCCTCCACAACCTTCCCTCTGAGATTTCACACTGTTCCAAGCTTCCATGTCTCTGGATCCACTCCGTTCATCCAATTATTTTGTTATTTAGATTCCACATATGAGTGAGATCATGTGATATTTGTCTTTCCCTGACTTATTTCACTTAGCATCATACTCTCCAGGTCCCTCTATACTGTCTCAAAGGGTAAGAGATCCTTTTTTTTTTACTGTTACATAGTACTTCATGATATAAATGTACCACAGCTTTTGCATCCACTCATCTACCAATGGGCACTTGGGTTGTTTCCAGATCTTAGCTATTATAAGTTGTGCTGCTATGAATATAGGGGTGCATACATTCTTTTTGACGGGTATTTTGGGTTTCTTAGGATATATTCCTAGAAGTGGGATCCCTGGGTCAAATGGCAGATCCATATTTAATTATTTGAGAAAACTCCATACTGTTTTTCATAATGGGTGCACCAATCTGCATTCATACCAAGAGTGTATTAGGGTTCCCTGTTCGCCACATCCTTGCCAGCATTTGTCATTTGTTGATGGTAGCCATTCTGAGAGGAGTGAGATGGTACCTCATTGTGGTTTTGATTTGCATCTCTCTGATGATCAGTGACTGAGCATTCTTTCATATGTCTGTTAGCCATCTGTATGTCCTCTTTGGAGAAGTGTCTATTTAGGTCCTTTGCCCATTTTTTTAATTGGCTTTTTTGTCTTCCTTTTGTAAAGTTGTATGAGTTCCTCATATATTTTGGATATTATACCTTTATCAGTTGTATCATTGTCTAATATGTTCTCCCATACAGTGGGGTTTTTTTTTGTTTTGTTGATGGTTTCTTTTGTTGTGCAGAAACTTTGTATATTGATGTAGTCCCATTTGTTTATTTTCTCCTTAGTTTCCTTTGCCTTAGGAAATTTATCTGTAAACATATTGCTGCAAGAGATGTCTGCCATTTTGCTGCCTATGGTTTCTTCTAGGACTTTTAAGGTTAACCGACTTACATTGAAGTCTTTTATCCATTTTAAGTTTATTCTTGTTTATGGTATAAGTTGGTGGTCTAGTTTCATTGTTTTGCATGTATCTGTCCAATTTTCCTAACACCATTTATTGAAGAGATTGTCTAGACTCTATTGTATGCTCTTGCCTCCATTGTCAAATATTAATTGGGCGTAATGGCTTGGGGTCTCTGTTCTGTTCCATTGGTCAATATGCCTGTTGTTATGCCAGTACCAGACTGCTTTGATTATGGTGGCTTTGTAATATAAGTTGATATCTGGTATTGTGATTCCTCCAACTTTGTTTTCCTTTCTCAAAATTGCTGCAGCCTTTCCTGGTCTTTTTAAATTCATAAAAATTTTTAGAGTATTTGTTCTAGCTCTGTGAAATATACTGTTGTATTTTAATAGGGATTGCATTGAATCTGTAGATTGCGTTAGGTAGTATTGACATTGTAATGATTTTGATTCTACCAGTCCAAGAACACGGTATATTCTTCCACCTGTTTCTATCTCCTTCAGTCTCTTTTTTCAGTGTCCTGTAGTTTTCCGAATACAGGTCTTTTGCCTCCCTGGTTAAGTTTATTCCCAAGTATCTTAATTTTTTTTGTTTCAATGGCAAATGGGATTGCTCGTTTAGTTTCTCTTTCTGAGAATTCACTATTGGTGTATATAAAAGCCATTGATTTTGGGGTGTTGATTTTGAATCCTGCTCCATTGCCAAATTTATGGATTAAATCTAGTAGTTTTTTGGTGGAGTGTTTGTGTTTTCTATGTACAATATCATGTCCTGTGCAAATAATGAGAGTTTCATTTCCTCCTTTCCAATTGGGTGCCATTTTTTTCTTCTTGTTGTTTGATCTCTGTGGCTAGGACTTCCAGTGCTATGTTGAATAAGAGTGGTGAAAGCAGACATCCCTGTCTTGTTCCTGTTTAGGGGAAATGGTTTGTTTTTGCCCATTGAGTATAATATTCACTCTAGGTTTATCAGATATGGCCTTCATTATGTTGAGATATGTTCCCTCTATTCCCACTTTGCTGAGAGTTTTTATAAAAAAATGGGTGTTGGATTTCGTCTAATGTTTTTCCTGTGTCTATTGATATCCTCTTGTGTTTGTTGTCTTTCAATTTGATTCTGTGATTTATCAAATTTATAGATTTACTAATATTGTACCAGCCTTGCATCCCCAGAATAAGTCCCACTTGGTAGCAGTGGAATATGATCTTTTTAATATATTGCTGGATGCAATTTGCTACTATTTTGTTGAGGATTTTAGCATCTATGTTCATCAGGGATATTGATCTGTAATTCTCTTTCTTTGTGGTGTCTTTAACTGGTTTTCTAATTACGATGATGCTGGCCTTATTTGAATGTTTGGTAAAACTCCTGTGAAGCCATCCTGACCTGGGCTTTTATTTGCTGGGAGTGTTTTGATTACTGCTTCTATTTCCTCAGTTGTTATTGGCCTATTCAGGTTTTCTGATTTCTCTTGAGTCAGTTTTGGGAGGTTGTATTTTTCTAGGAATTTGTCCATTTCATCTTCATTATCCAGTTTGTTGGCATATAGTTGTTCGTAGTATTTTCCTACAATCCTTTGTATTTCTGTGGTGTTAGAGGTTAGTTCTCCACTTTGGTGTCTGATTTTATTTATTTGGGTCCTCTTTGATTTTTGATGAGTCTTACTCGTGGTTTATCAATTTTGTTTATCCTTTCAAAGAACCAGCTTTTGCATTCCTTGATTTTTTTGTTTTTGTTTTTTGTTTTTTTAGTCTCTACGTCATTTCTGCTCTAATCTTTATTATTTCCTTCCTTCTTCTTACTCTGGGCTTTTCTTGTTCACTTTCTAATTCTTTAAGTTATAGGGTTAAATAATTTATTGCTGATTTTTCTTGTGTGTGTGTTTTTTTTGTCTGTATGTTTGTTTTTTGTTTTTTGTGGGGTTTTTTTTTTTGGGGGGGGGGGAGGGGTATGCCTGTAGTGCTATGAACCTCCCAATCAGAACTGCTTTTGCTGTGTCCGAGAGATTTTGGGTTGTTGTGTGTTCATTTTCCTTTGTTTCCAGGAAGTTTTTTCTTTCTTTTTTGACCTCATTGGTAACCCATTCATTGTTTAATAACATGCTCTTTAGTCTCCATGTGTTTGAATGTTTTTGAGTGTTTTTACTGTAGTTGATTTCTAGTTTTATTCCACTGTGATCTGTGAAGATGCTTCATATGATTTCAATCTTCTTGAATTGTAGAGACTTGTTTTGTGTTCTAACCTGTGGTCTGTCTTTGTGAATGATCCATGTGCATTTGAGAAGAATGTATATTCTTCAGCTTTGGAGTGGAATGTATATTCTGCAGCTTTGGAGTGAAATGTTCTATAAATGTTAATTAAACCCATCGATCCAGTGTGTCCTTTAGAGTCACTGTTTCCTTGTTAAGTTTTTGTCTGGAAGATCTATCCAGTGAAGTCAGAGGTGTGTTAAAGTCCCCTACTATGACTGTATTGTTATCTATCTCTCCCTTAAATTCCTCTACAAGTTTTTTTATATATTCAGGTGCTCCTGTATTGGGTGCATATATGTTTACCAGGGTTATATCCTCTTGTTGGATCGATCCCTTTAGTTTTATGTAGTGACCTTTGTTGTCTCTTGTGATGATGGCCTTCATTTTGAAGTCTGTTTTGTCAAATATGAGTATTGCTACTCCAGCTTTTTTTTCTTTACCATTTGCATGGAGAATTTTTTCCCATCCCTTCACTCTCTGTGTGTGTCATTTGTTTCTGAGGTGGGTCTCTTAGATGGCATATAGTTGGGTCATGTTTTTGTATCCATTCAGCTACCCTATGACTTTTTGTTTGTTTAAAGTATTACCTCTGTCTCCTTTTTCCCCGATTGACCCCCCTCCCCGCCACTGCCGTTTCTCAGGACAAGCCCACACCACCCCAGTGTCTGTGTCTATTGGTTATGCTAATATGCATGCATATAAGTCCTTTGGTTGATCTCTTACCCCCCACCCACCCTTCTCTCTGAGGTTGGATGGTCTGTTCAGTGTTTCTTTGTCTCTGGATCTATTGTTGTTCATCAGTTTATGTTGTCACTATATTCCACATATGAGTGAGATCATGTGATATTTATCTTTCTCCATCTGGCTTATTTCACTTAGCATAATGCTCTCCAGGTCCATCCATGCTGTTGCAAATGGTAAAAGTTCCTTCTTTTTTATAGCAGTGTAGTATTCCATTGTGTAGATGTACCACATATTCTAATCCACTCATCTGCTGATGGGCACTTAGGCTGTTTCCAAATCTTAGCTATGATAAATTGTGCTGCTATGAAAATAGGGGTGCATATATTCTTTATGATTGGTGTTTCTGGTTTCTTGGGATATATTCCTAGAAGTGGGACTACTGGATCGAATGAGAGTTCCATTTTTAATTTTTTGAGGAATCTCCATACTGTTTTCCACAGTGGCTGCGCCAGTCTGCATTCCCACCAGCAGTGCACCAGGGTTCATTTTTTTCCGCATCCTCGCCAGCACTTGTCGTTTGTTGATTTGTTGACGATAGCCATTCTGACAGGTGTGAGTTGGTACCTCATTGTTGTTTTGATTTGCATCTCTTGGATGATTACTGACTTTCACCATGTTTTCATATGTCTCGGCCTTCTGTATGTCCTCTTTCGAAAAGTGTCTATTTTGGTCCTTTGCCCATTTTTTTATTGCATTGTTTATCTTCCTTTCGTTGAGTTGTATGAGTTCACTGTAAATGTTGGAGATTAAACCCTTATCTGAGATAGCATTGGCAAATATGTTCTGACATGCAGTGGGCTTTCTTGTCGTTTTGTTGATGGTTCCTTTTGCTATTCAGAGGCTTTTTATTTTGATGTAGTCCCATTTGTTTATTTTCTCTTTAGTTTCCATTGCCCTAGGAGCTGTATTGGTAAAGATGTAGCTACATCATATGTCTGATATTTTGCTGTCTATGTAGTCATCTAAGATTTTTATGGTTTCCCGTCATACATTTAAGTCCTTTAACCATTTTGAGTTTATTTTTGTGTATGGTGTAAGTTGGTGATCTAGTTTCATTTTTTTGCTTGTACCAGTATCTGACCAATTTCCCAGCACCATTTATTGAAGAGACTGTCTTGACTCCATTGCCTCCTTTGTGAAATATTAATTGAGCATAATGGCTTGGGTTGATTTTTGGGTTCTCTGTTCTATTCCATTGGTCTATATGTCTGTTCTTATGCCAGTACCAGGCAGTTTTGAGAACAGTGGCTTTGTAATATAGCTTGATATCTGGTATTATGATTCCTCCAACTTTGTTCTCTTTCTCAGGATTGCTGTGGCTATTTGGGGTGTTTTTTTATTCCAGATGAATTTTTGGAGAGTTTATTCTAGGTCTGTGAAATATGCCATTAGTATTTAATTTAATTTAATTTATTTATTTATTTACTTATTTATTTATTTTTTATTTTTTTACAGAGAGGAAGGGAGAGGGATAGAGAGTTAGAAACATTGATGAGAGAGAAATATCGATCAGCTGCCTCCTGCTATTGGTATTTTAATGGGGATTGCATTGAATCTATAAATTGCTTTGGGTAGTATGAACATTTCAATGATGTTGATTCTACCAATCCATGAACCCGGTATGTTCTTCCATCTGTTTATGTCTTCATCTATCTCTTTTTTCAATGTCCTGTAGTTTTCTGAGTACAGGTTTTTTACCTCCTTAGTTAAGTTTATTCTTAGGTATCTTATTATTATTTATTTATTTTTTATTTTTTGGTGCAATGGTAAATGGGATTTTTTTTTTAGTTTCTTTTTTTCTGTGAGTTTATTATTATTGTATAAAAAAGCCACAGATTTCTGGGAGTTAATTTTGTATCCTGCTACATTGCCAAATTCATTCCTTAAGTCTAGTAGTTTTTTGATGGAGTCTTTAGGATTTTCTATGTACAATATCATATCATCTGCGAATAATGACAATTTTACTTCTTCTTTTCCAATTTGGATGCCTTTTATTTCTGCTTCTTGTCTGATCTCTGTGGCTAGGATTTCCAGTGCTATGTTGAATCAGTCTGGTGAAAGCGGACATCCCTGTCTGCTTCCTGTTCTTAGGGGAAATTGTTTTAGTTTTTGCCCATTGAGTATGATATTGGCTGTATGTTTGTCATATGAGGCTTTTATTATGTTAAGGTATGATCCCTCTATTCCCACTTTGCTGAGAGTTTTTATCAAGAAAGTGTTTTTGATTTTGTCAAATGGTTTTTCTGCACCGATTGATATGATTATGTGATCTTTGCCTCTAAAGGTGATGTATTACATTTATTGATTTGCGAATATTGTACCATCCTTGCATCCCTGGAATAAATCCCACTTGGTCATGGTGTATGATCTTTCTAATGTATTGCTGGATCCGATTTGCTAGAATTTTGTTGAGGATTTTAGCATCTATGTTCATCAGGGATGTTGGCCTGTAGTTCTCTTTCTTTGTGGTGTTTTTTATCTGGTTTTGGTATTAGGGTAATGCTGGCTTCATAGAATGAGCTTGGAAGTGTTCCTGTTGAATTTTTTGGAAGAGTCTGAGAAGGATAGGTTTTAGCTCTCTTTTGAATATTTGGTAGAACACCCCTGTAAATCTGTCTGGACCAGGATTTTTGTTTGCTGGAAGATTTTTGTTTACTGTTTCAATTTCATAAGTAGTTATTGGCCTATTCAGGTTTTTTTTTTCTTCATGATTGAATTTTGGATGGTTGTATTTTTCTAGGAATATGTCCATTTCCTCTAGGTTGTCCAGTTTGTTGGAGTGGAGTTGTTTGTAGTATTTTTTTTTTTTTTTTTACAGTCCTTTGTATTTTTGTGCGGTCTTTTGTTACCTCACCTTTTTCATTTCTGATTTTGTTTATTTGGGTCTTCTCTCTTTGCTTCTTGGTGAGCCTGGCTAGAGGTTCATCAATCTTGTTTATACTTTCAAAGAACTAGCTCTTGGTTTCATTGATTTTTTGTATTGTTTTTTGTTTTGCTTTTTTTTTTTGGTCTCTATGTCATTTATTTCTGCTCTGATCTTTATTGTCTCCTTCCCTCTGCTTACTCTGGGCTTTTCTTGTTACTCTCTTTCTAATTGTTTAAGTTGTAGAGTTAGATAATTTATTACCATTTTTTCTTGTTTTTTTGAGGTAGGCTTGTAGAGCTATAAACTTCCCTCTTAGGACTGCTTTTCACTGTGTCCATAGTTTTTGGATTGTTGTGTTTTCATTGTCATTCCTTTCCAGGATGTTTTTAATTTCTTCTTTGATCTCTTCGGTAGCCCAATCATTGTTTAATAGCATGCTATTCAGCTTCCAAGTGTTTGATTTTTTTTTCTCATTGTTTTTATTGTAGTTGATTTCTAATTTTATGCCATTGTGGTCTGAGAAGATGCTTGATAGGATTTTTATCTTCTTGAATTTGAAGAGACTTTGCCTGTGTCCCAATATGTGGTCTATCTTTGAAAATGTTCCATGTGCACTTGAAAAGAATGTATATTCTGTAGCTTTGGGGTGCAATGTTCTGAAGATTTCAATTAATTCCATCTGATCTAGTGAGTCATTTAGAATTGATGTTTCTTGGTCGATTTTTTGTTTAGAGAATTTATCTAGTGGTGTCAATGGGGTATTAAAGTCCCCTACTATAATTGTATTGTTGGTGATCTCTCCCTTGATATCTTTCAGAAGTTTTTTTATGTATTTGGGTGCTCCTGCATTGGATGCATATATGTTTATCAGGGTTATATCCTCTTGCTGAATTGCTCCCTTTAGTATTATGAAGTGGCCTTCCTTATCTCTTGTTATGGCCTTCACTTTGAGGTCTATTTTGTCAGATATAACATTGCCACCCCAGCTTTTTCTTTCCCCCATTTCCATTTACCTGAAAAATATTTTTCCATCCCTTCACTATCAGTTTGTGTGAGTCCTTTGTTGTGAGGTGGGTCTCTTGTAGAATACAGATATATGGGTAATGTTTTCTTATCCATTCAGCTACCCTATAACTTTTGATAGGAGCATTTAATCCATTAACATTTAAGGTTATTATGGATAGATAATTATTTATTGCCATTTTAATTGTGTATGCCTAGGTTTCTCTCTCTATTTCTTCTCATTACAGCAGTCCCTTTAGCATTTCTAATAATGCTGGCTTGGTGCTGGTGTATTCCTTTAGCCTTTTTTTATCCAGGAAGCTCTTTATTTGACCGTCTATTTTGAATGATAGCCTGTTGGATATAGTAATCTTGGTTTCAGATCTTGCTTTCCATTACCTTGAGTACTTCATGCCATTCCCTTATGGCCTGTAGAGTTTCTGATGAGAAATCAGTTGTCTGCTTTGTGGGAGCTCCTTTCTAGGTAACAGTTTGCTTTTCTCTTGCTGCCTTTAAGTCTCTCTTTGTCTTTTATTTTTGGCATTTTAATTGTGATGTGTCTGGGTGTGGGCCTGTTGGGTTTTTCTTGCTTGAGATTCTCTGTTCCTCCTGGACTTGTGTGACTTTTTCCTTTACCAGGTTTGGGAAGTTTTCTGCCATTATTTCTTCAAACACGTTCTCTATCCCTTTCTCCCTTTCTGCCACTTCTGACACACCTGCTTTTCGAATATTGTTATGTTTCACCTTATCCTACAGCTCCCTAAGCTGTCCTCCTGTTTTTAATTTTTTTTTCTTTTTGGTTGTCTGATTGAGTGATGTTTACAACACTGTCTTCTATTTCATTGATTCGATCCTTAGCTTCTCCTAATCTGCTGTTTATTCTTCCCAATATGTTCTTTATTTGTGCTGTGTCATTCTTTATTTCTCTTTTCATAGTTAACTATATCTTTTATCATGCTGTTGAACATCTTTACCATCATTATTCTGAATTCTGTACTGCATAAATTTCTTGTCTCTGGTTCATTTATCTCTTCTTTTGGAAAATCCTCTTGTTCTTTCATTTTGGATTTGTTTCTTTGCCTCTCAATTTTGGCTGCCTGTTTGGGTTTGTGACTGTGTATTAGGTAAATCTGCTACGCCTCTCAATCTCTAGTGCAGGACAGTGTCAAATGTTGTTTCTGACTAATTAAATCAGGCAAAGATTCAAAGCCTCCAGAGATCACCTCTGTCTACAGACTGATAGGATTTTGTCTTGAATTGCAGTCAGGCAATCATCCACAGGTGTGGCAAGAGTGTTTTCAACAGGGTGGGACAATTGCTTCTGCCTGGGCAATAATTGTTATCCTGTCTCTTAATGGGCCTCAGGAACTCTGCACTGTGGTGCAAGACTTTTTCCAATAGGGTGGATTAGCTGTCTTCCCCCGAGGCAAGGTCACCTGTATAGCAAATGTCTGTATGAGAAAGATGACCTCCACAGCATAAAAGTGTCTCAGCACAGGAAACCGGGGTGTCTGCCTTCTGAGCTCTAATTCCAGAACCTCTGATCCTGGCTTCTGCTCACACAGCTCCAGTCCACTCTGCCCTCCCTCTGTTGGAACACAAGGTGGGTGGCTCCACAGGGAATTTTGTGAGTTGGCTTTTTAAGAGGGTGCCGGAATTTCCAGTCTCTCCCTGGCCCACAGCCACCCTGCTGCTGCTCACAGCCAAATGTTTGTGGGTACCCTTCTCAGTTCTGGTGCTGTCTTCTGGGGGGCCCAGTTTGTGGACTAGATCCCACAGTTCTCAGTGGCAACCCCCCACAGCTGAGATATCTTCTGGAACTTCAGCTGCTGAATGTGGGCACCCAGCCAGCCCTTTTGCACCTCCACCCCTCCTACCAGTCTCTATGTGTCTCCACTCTTTGTCCTTAGTTATCAGGGTTCTCTCCAGAGAATCTTCTGTTGATTATTCAGGAAGTTTTTCTGTATTTTAGTTGTAATTCGTTTGGTCCTGGGAGCATGTCCATGTACCTTCCACTTACTCCGTCGCCATTTTTAATCTCCTCTGTTGTGTGTTCTTCATCATTGTTCCCCTCCCTCTCCTCTGGCTCCTGCTCTTCCTCATTCTCTTCTGCTGCTGCTCCTCCTCCTCCTCCTGCTCTTCATTCTCCTCCTGCTGCTCCTCCTGCTATTCATTTTCCTCCTCCTCCTATTCATTTTCCTCCTCCCCCACAGTTTCCTTGGATAACCCCCAAAACTCTGCTCAGGTGAAAGGGTCCCCTGGTCTTTGGCCATTACTGCCTGTTGCTTCTAGAGAATACCCACCTGACCAGTGAGAGTATCCTGGCTTCCCTTCTCTAGATCCTGCAGGTCTAGGGAACCCCTCTGGGCCCTGGGTGCTGAGTAGGGTGGGATGGGGCAGGTGGGGCATTGTTGTGTACCAGTCAGCATTTACTCACTCCTCTCTCGCCCATCATGCTATCTGCAGACCACCATGCCCGGAATGAAGAGAGACTGTGGTGGTGCTGCAGCGATCCTAGGGGCCTTCAGAGCTGCCATCAAGCAGGTTAGTGGGATCCCACTCCTGCAGTCCTGGGAGAGGAGGACCCTCATCCCATCCTTCCTGCGGAGTCCGCACCCATCACAGGCCAAAGGCTCTAAAAGGGGAAGAAGTGAGGGCTCCAGGGCAGCTCCTCCCTGCCGGGATGGTGATCACTGCCAGAGGGTGAGGTTGGGGGATGCAGTCCTTTGGAGCCCAAAGCTCCAGTGTCATACTGGTAAAAAGTGTGTTCAACAAAGGGGTAGTGTGCCTGACCACCGTGGGGATGACTTACTTCCTAAAAGGAGCTGCTCAGGCTGCTTCTAGGAGGCCCAGCCCTTCCTGTCACCAAATGCAAGGCCTCCTCTCTCTGTAGGACCTACCTGTTTGGCTTGGTTCCTGGGGGTAAACTTAAAGTGAGAGCAGAAGGTCTTGGTAAAGTTTCTAATTAATGTCGATCAGGAGCCCAGCCTGTTCCCTGCAAGAGGAGCACACTTGCAGGAGGGAAGGGCCTGGAGCCTGGCTGCCTCTTGCTTCTGCCCCACTCAGTCTCATTTGAAATGGGCCTTCCTGGGGTCTCTCCGAAGCAGAGCCACAAGCCACAGGCCACCATGGTCCCTGCAGGGGATGCGGCACATAGAGCACCAGTCATCTGCTCTCTTGTCCTCTTGCTGGCTGGAGACTAACGAGAAGTGCGGCCAGCATTCACCTTGCTCAGCCCTGCAGGCTCAGCCTGGAGAACAACACTGGGCTCCTGCCACCTGCCCCGCCCCTCGCCCCCCAGTGCCCCACTGCCTCCCTTGATGAGCTTGTCCAAAAGACTCCAGGGGTCCGAGCACCACCACCTTGTAACTGGAGCCTCTGCCCACCTTTCCTCCAGGGTTTCAAAGACAACCTTCATGCGGTGTTCTGCTTGGCCGAGAACTCCGTGGGGCCCAACGCAACAAGGCCTGATGACATCCACCTGCTCTACTCAGGAAAGTAAGACCACCCCTCGCTCACCAAGCAGCCCAAGGCCCTCGGGTGTGCTGTCCTCTCCTTCCCAGGCCAGGCTGGTCAGCTGGAGCCATGTTGGCTGGGGTCAGACTTCACCCTGCTTGCTCCAGCCAGGGGCAGACCCTGTTTGAGGTACCCTGTGACAGGTAGCTCTGGCCCACAGGCTGCTTGCTCCCAGGGGTGCCCAGAAGGGTGACCGGGGTCCTAGCTCGGGGGCTCAGGAACCACCCTGCTTTGGTGGGGTGAGCCCTTTCTCTGCCACATGGTGCCCATCCCTAGGGTTACCTTGACAGGTAACCCTGCACATACCTAGGGCCAGGGAACGGTGTGGATGCTGCCCACACAATCCTGTTCTCCCATCTTACAGAAGAGGAAACTGAGGCCAGGAGCTGGGTAACTTGTGGTGATGGGCGGGATTGACGCAATGGCCTTTGCTCTTGACCCTGGCACTCTAGGGTGGGGGTGTGGGGGGGCGGCGGAGTTACAGAAACAAGGGCTCTAGTGAGTTCCAAAGGGACTCATTCCCAGTGCCTCAGGGAGTGCCTTCCTGAGTGGGGTGTCTGCTGCCCCCAGGACAGTGGAAATCAACAACACGGATGCTGAGGGCAGGCTGGTGCTAGCTGACGGCGTGTCCTACGCCTGCAAGGACCTGGGGGCTGACATCATCCTGGACATGGCCACGCTGACCGGAGCACAGGTGGGAGCCTAAGGCCACCTGGTCTCCCGGAAGGAGGGGTGCTGTCATTTCATCTTCATAACCTGGCGGGGACCCAGGGAGGGTACAGGTAGCGGAGCCCATGGACTGAGGCCTGGGTGCCCGGACCGGGGGGAGGGGGGGAGAGGCCTTGCCCCCTGCGTCTGTCGCCGCCACTCACCACTCTCTCTTGCCTTGTTTGTTCCCTCTCCTGGGGGCTCTGCCCACTCTCCCTGTCCCCCAGGGCATTGCCACGGGCAAGTACCATGCTGCTGTGCTCACCAACAGCGCCGAGTGGGAGACGGCCTGCGTGAAGTCTGGGAGGAAATGCGGGGACCTTGTGCACCCCCTCGTCTACTGCCCCGAGCTGCACTTCAGTGAGTTCACCTCGGCCGTGGCTGACATGAAGAACTCTGTGGCGGTAGGTTTGGAGCGGCTCCTGAGGTGAGGGAGCAGGGCAGGCAGAGCCCTGCTCTCAAGGTGTCAGTGTGACCCCAAGAAACAGCAGCAGTGTAGGCGAGGGTCCCTCCCAGGAGGCCCCAGATCTTTGCTGTGGCCGGGGGGGGGGAGGGTGAGGGGGGGGATATACCATTCACTGGGCTCCCTGCCAGCATACCCACCACGTCTGGTACTGGGTTTCCTCCCCATCTGGGGTCTGTCTGTTGCCCCTTATCAGTCCCTTTGCTGGCTGCCCCCTTGTCTTGGGGTGAAGGCAGACCTAAACCCACATGTAAGGTCCTTGGGGTCCCAAGTCCCTCTCAACTGCCACTCCTGCACTGGACCCTCCCTAGCCCCTTTCAGACACGAGGGGAGGTATCTGAGGATGGCAAGGTGGGTCCACAATAGGCCCTGATGGTGCTCTTGGTGGAGACCCTCACCCAAGCCCCCATTGCTGGGTGAGGAAGGGTCACTGTCTGTCCTTCTGTCTCCCTAGGACCGGGACAACAGCCCCAGCTCCTGTGCCGGCCTTTTCATTGCCTCACACATTGGCTTCGACTGGCCTGGGGTCTGGGTGCACCTGGACATCGCCGCGCCTGTGCATGCAGTGAGTGTGAAGCCCCAGTGGGCATCCTCCCCTGCTAATTAGGACACTTCCTTGGCTGGCCCTCCAGTCTGCTTCCCCTCCCATCCCTTCCCTCGACCTGGCTCCCGCCATCAGATGCGCATCCAGAGCCCTGTCTGGCTCCAGAGCTGCAGGCTGAGCTCATCGGAAACATTCTGTGTTGAGGGTCATACTGTTCATGGCCCAGACTCCCAGCCAGCTGTGGTCCCCCCGACCTCTGGTCTCCTCATCCCTGGGAACAGAGTGGCTGCTGTTTGCGATCCTTCCCCAACCAGCCATACTCAGCAGGAGGCCCAGGGCCCTGGTGTCACCCTTTTTTCACACCCTGATAAAACCTGAGTGAGGCCAGAACACTCCTTGGTTCGAGTGTGCAGGGTAGTAGACGGGGTCTGCAAGGAAAGTGGGGGGTCCTCTCCCTGGCCCAAGCCCCTCCCCACAGAGGCGGCTCGCTGAGCAGTTCTGGCTCCCTGGCAGGGCCTCCACCCGCACTTTGTCCACAGGGTGAGCGCGCCACGGGCTTTGGGGTGGCCCTTCTCCTGGCACTCTTCGGGCGAGCCTCTGAGGACCCTCTGCTGAACCTGGTGTCCCCGCTCGGCTGTGAGGAAGACCCCCAGGAGGGGGACATGGAGAGGGACTGCAAGAGGCGCAGGCTTGTGTGAGGCTGGCTGCCCGCCTGGCCCAGCGACAGGGGCTCTGCCTCACTATGCACTGATTAATTTTAAGCAATTGGAAGATTATACCTTAAGATGGGCTTTGGTTTGTTTTTGTTTTTAGTTGTGTTGGTGATGGAAATGGCTCCTTATGTCTTTGGCAATAGCTCAGGGGTGGGCGGGGCGGGGGCCCTGAGGAAGGGCTGCAATCATTGGGCTGTTTGTTTGTGTGGTCGGCAGGCCTCCCCCCATGGGGCCTCCGCATGGGCAGCCTAATGCCTTTGGCCTACTGGCCCTCAGGCCTCCTGCATCTACTTGGTGCCCAGATGGGTGGCTGGGACCCTGGGTCCTGCCCCAGGTTCCCCACATAGCCCACATCACAGAGAGCCCAGCCCATGCTTTGGCCAGGGCTGCTGCTGTCTCCAGACAGCTCCCCCTTTTGAAAGGATGGAGGCGACTTGCTTTGGGGACTCCGTTTTATAAAGTGAGGAGGCTCTGCGCTGGCCCCTTAGAATTCACTGGCGGTTGAATTAAATATGGCTGCACCACATCACATCTTTGCCGTCTGTCTCACTCTTTTCCCCGCCCTGTTTTAGAAACCCACCCTGAGGCCTGCTGTCATCTTCTCCCAAGTGAGCATCAGGCTTTGAAAGCCCAGGTCTGCAGGGAAGGCTGTCCAGCCCCCAGCACATCCTGAGACTAAGTATTGTACTGGGTCAGGTATGTTTCCTTGGCACTGAAGGCACAATTCTAGGGCTGAAGGGCAAGACTAGCCAGGATTCAGGAAGGTCTCCCACCTGACCCCAGATGAGGCAGATGAGGTGGGCCCAGGATGCCTGGGAGCCAGCTTCTCCTGAGTTCAGTGAGAGTAAGGCAGGGCCTCTGTACCCTCTTGTACTCTGTCCCACAGCTGCCTACGCAAAGAGATCAGGGGCTCGGCCCCGCCCCCCGCCCGCCCCCGGCAGAGAGGCAGCTGCCCGCACCTCTGCTGAGAATGGGTGAGAGCACAGGTGCAGGTCACGTGTCCCCAGTTTGTGCCCTGGCCCACTGACTACCTCACCCCGACTAAGTGTCCCCAGACTCAAGTCCCCTCCCAGCCTTGGAAATCAAGGTGACTCTTTCTGGGCTTGATTCGAAATAAATATTTATTAACTGCCTGCTGTGTGCACAGCCTTAGCTCAGCCGGAAAGGTCAAGACCTGGGCCCCGTGTGGGAAAACTGTGGCCCGACACGTTAAGTAACAATAATAGCAGTCACAAGGCAGGCGTTGGGGTAGCAGGCTCTGTGAGCCCAGGGGAGGCACGACTAGGGTGGCCAGAACAGCCAGGAGCCTTCATGGGTCATTAGCTTGCTTAATGGCCTTGCAGTAAGCAGCTCTCACCAGCTTCCCGCTGAGGTGCCTGAAGGAGACAGAGGTCACTGAGATGGTCCAGTTCCTGCTCCAGGAAGCTGGCACTATCTGCTCCCCTCACCAGGGACTGCAGGATGCAGGGTCAAGGAACCTGAGAACTGAGTCTGTCTTGTGCGGGCACAAAGGCGGCCTGAGGGCCAGGGACTCAGCTGGGGAGGGCCAGGCCTTAGGGAGACTCGGGTGGGGGGTGTGTGTGTGCTGAGAGCCAGAGGCCTTGCTCTCCCAATGGCCAAAGGGCCTTAGGACAAGATAGCTGCTTCCCCTGACCCCACGAAGCCCAGGCAACTGGGTCTGGGGGTGGCGGGGGGCAGGTGGGCACAAGTGGGTCCACTTGATAGTGGTTCCTGGCGAGCGATACAGAAACATGAGTTTGGCACAGAGATTCTGCTGCCCCAGCCCCCCCAGCTTGAGAACCAGGAAGGTGTGTGCGGAGCTTGAGCTTGTGGCCCAAGCAGGCAGCTGGGCAGACACAAGAGAGTGGGCCATGCCGAGGAAGTGTATCTGGGTGAAATTGGCCACAACTATCACCACCGACATGACATGGTAGAGCCCTACATAGCTGGGGAGGCGTGTGAGGGTCGGCAACCTGTCCCTGGAGAGGAGACCACAGCCCTGCACTCAGCCAGGTGGGAGAGAGAGCAGACTGACACAGCCTGGGAACTTTCCATGAGTGGTCTGTGACCCCGCACCCACTTGGGGTTGGAGGGCAGCCAGGAGCAGAGCACGTTACCCAGCAGACAGAATGAGAGGGAAGGGCGGTGTCTTTTGGGAAGGAGGTACCAGGGGAGGAAAGAATTCTTGGCTTCCTGCTGGAGCTAATGGGCTTCTCCAGGACTTGGGGAGTAGGTGAGAGGACAGGAGACCCCACTCTCCTGTGAGGGTGAAGCCTAGATGCAGCTGTTCTGGGAATCAGGGGTGAGAAGATGCCTGAAGGGTCAGAGGATCCCAGGCCGGGAGAACCTTCCCCATATCCCGCCAGGAAGCCCGGGCTCTGGGGACCTATTTTGTCACTATAGTCCACTCCAGGTCCAGGTCCTGGCTGCAGCCCCCACTCTGATCACAGCCTGGCCTCCGCTCCTGGACCACCTACTGTTCGGCGGCTGGGCTGGTAGCAGGCCTTAGCGGCGGGAGCCAGACTGTGACACTGCAGGCCAGCCAGCCACGTCCTGCAGCCTGTGGGAGTGGGCTGTGCAAAACAAGGGTGTGGTCAGCAGCACCCCAGGAGAAAGACCACAAGTCCAATCCCAGTGCTGTGACCAGAACCCCATCCCCGAGGTCAGGTCTGTGTCAGCAGAGGTGGTAACACCAGGAGAGAGCCTTTGTCAGGCCCTGCAGGGCTTGTGCAGGCCTGGGAAGACAGGGCCACTCAAGGGGAGTGTCTCTGACATGTTTAGGGAAATGTTAGATTATCACCTGGCTCTCAGGAGAGCGAGGAGCCCATGGGGCCCTGGGAGAGGGGCAGCCACCCTGGTCACTGAGATTCCGGGCTCACCACTACCCACCTTGGGACAGCTGAGCTGTTGCTTCCCCCACCCCCAACACTGTTCAAGAGAGGGAGAACTTCTCACCGTCACTCCCTGCACACATCTGTGGCCACAGGAGCCCCCCCAATATATGTTCGTTGAATTGAATTTGCTGTGTGATTCTCTGCCTAGAACCTCCCTTCAGACCATGTTCCCTGGTGAATTGATGTTCAGCATTTTTGTTTATTTGTTTGTTCTTTAACAAAAGGTTGTTTTGGTTTGAGATTCAGCAAAAACATAGCTGCATTCAGTTTCCTCCCCATTCAGGAGTCAGTAAATGAGTTGTTTTCCAGTCTGCTTAGAGTCCTTGCCTCAAATTAGCCTCCAACAAGATAATGCATTTAAAAGCCCTTGGAAAAGTACTAGGCCCCACGTACATTGAGATGCTGTCCTCATGGGAGCAGTGGCTCAGCCCTGCACCCTTAGCCAGACTCAGCCTGTGGAGAACGCTGCCCAGGTGGGGGTCCTTGCATAGGTGGCTAGAACAGGGGAGAGAGACTGCCTTCATCCTCCTGCTGCCAGTTAGGTCCCTAAACCCAGGCCCGATGGCCCAAGAATGCTGTGTCTTCCCAGCAGCATCTGGGGGCCAGGAGCCAGGAGTCTCCAGAAGGCCAGCACTCCCTCAAGGGGCAGAACTGGTTCTCACGGACTTCCAACTGGTGCGCTGTTTTCACTTCAGTCCCCACTGTGGTCCTGAAAGCTTTGGGGATAAGTCCAGGCACATCCTTCAGTCAAACAAAATAAAAAAACAAAACCCCCAAATTGAAAACCTCAGAAACCTGGTTTACATTCACCGTTAGCACAGTTAGAACACAAAGTGGCTTCTAGCTGAAACCAAAAAAACCCCAAGCTGCCAGGACCCCTTCCCCCCACCTCCAAATCAATTTAGGAAGTTTCCACCAACTTCGTACCTACAGATCTCTTTGTAATGCCTGGGACTCTTTCCCCCGCCCACGGGTTGGGTGGTTTTCTGTGGCAACCCCAAGTATGCTTGGTCCAGTGCAGTGATGGCCTGAAGCTAGCTTCCTCTTCCAATAATATTTATTAAGCACCATCCGTATAAACCCCCTGAAAAGCTGACCCCTATTGAGGACACATTCCCAGCCTGTGAAGTCAGCTTCTGACAGAGCTGGTTTCCAGCAGCATCCGAGGAGGAGCTAGAGCCACCAGGCAGGAGGCTTGTAGGTAGACTGCCCCCCCCGCTCCCAGCACCCAAGTGGACTATTCTGAGTGAGGCCCAGATGCTGGAAGGGTCCCCCTTGACGACCTCAAATGCTCACTTTCTTTGTTTTTTAAAAAATATATTTTAATGATTTTTTACAGAGAGGAAGGGAGAGAGATAGAGAGTTAGAAACATCGATGAGAGAGAAACATCGATCGGCTGCCTCCTGCGCGCCCCCCACTGGGGATGTGCCCGCAACCCAGGTACATGCCCTTCACCGGAATTGAACCTAGGACCTTTCAGTCCATAGGCTGACACTCTATCCACTGAGCCAAACCAGTTTCGGCAAATGCTCACTTGTACCAACCCTGGGAATGGTTATTAGCAACCGGTAGCATAGCTGACATTTCACAAGCAGTTTGCCTCAAGCAAGGCAGATTATCTTATTCCCAACCAGGAGGGGCAGAAGTTAGTTTGCAAATTTGGGGGGAAGGAGAGCCTGTGTTCTCTCTGCTTGATTTCTGCTTCTGTCCTAAGACCTCTGGCCTTTGGAGCTTCTCCCCTACAGAGGAGGGAGAAGAGTCAATAGATGCACCAAGCCTGGATGGCAGACAGACGTGGCCGGCTCAGTGCAGTTCATTGCTGGCTAAACGGCCCAGGGAGCCCTGAGGCCTAGGGCTTGGTCCTAGCATCCTCGCCTGTAAAATGGAGGGGCTCTAGATCCCTCTGGTTTCCTGTGACCCAAGAGCAGGATGCTGAGTGTGCTGCTGATAGCTTTGGCTCAGCAAACAGGACTTGGTGGAGCCTGGCTCTTGGCCCTGCACCGTGCACCAGGGACATCCACTGACTCCTGAGCCTCAGTTTCTTTGTCCGGCAAACCAGAGAGAAGGAGTTGGCGCATGATGGCAACCAGCAGCCAGGCGCAGCTGCAGCGGATGCTCCAAAATGAAGGCACGTTGGCGTTTGGACAATAGGTGCTGAGCGTGCGGCAGCGGGACCTGCGCAGGTGGACAAGGACGACATTCACACCTGACTGGCTTCCCAGGGCCCTGCAGGATCCTGCCATACTGTGAGTGGCTTTTTTTTTTGGAGATTTTTCAGACACTAAACAAATAAGCCCCGTGGATCGGTCAGAAGGGCTTGGTGACACAGCCCTGCCAGCCAGCTGGAGAATAATGAAATCCCATTTCCTCCATCGCTCAGGTAAGAAAATGTGCTATAAATACACAGCCTACAAATCGCAGTTATAGGTGAGGGGCGCACGGCAGGAGAGAGGGCCAGTGGAGGCAGGCTGTCCTCCAGGAAGTGGCAATTGAGCTGAGTGCAAGGATGAGTGGATATAAATGGTGCAGAAGATGGAAAAACTCATTGCAGGCAGTGGAATTGCACGTGCAAAGGCCCTAGGGTGGGACAGGTGATGCCCAGCTAGCAGAGCAGAAAGGAAAGGAGAAATGACTGGAGATGGGGCTATGAGAGGGGTTGTTGAGTGGTGAGCAGGGCCTGAGCATGTGCAGCCTTGCAAGTTATGTGGGGAGTTGAGTTTTATTCTGAGCAATGGGAGCTTGTGAGTTTTGGGCAGATGAGAAACAGGTTGAAGTGTACACCCACTGTCATCACTGCCAATGCCATAACATTTTTCACCTCCAAAAGTTTCCTCCTTCCCCTTCTTTTATTTTTCTCTTTTTGTGGTAAGAGCACTAAACCTATGATCTATCCTCTTAGCAATTTTTTTTTAAATATACAATTCAGTATTATTAATCATAGGCCCTATGTTTTACAGTATATCTCTAGAACTTATTTATTTTAATGACCTAAATATTTGTAGTTTCCACCAGAGTCCAAAACAATTTTATGAAAGAATTATGGCTAAGCCTTCCCAAGTATATTGGAAGACTTAAATTTACAGGTTCAAGAGACATAGAGAACTCCAAACAGGGTAAATTCAAAGAAAACCACACCCAGATGCAACAGAATCAAATTACTGAAAGCCAAAGATAAAGGAAAATATTGAAAGCAGCCAGAGGAAAATTATGCCTTACTTGAAGGGAAAAGTGACTGAAGCTTTTTCATCAGAAACAATGATGGTCAAAAGAAAGGGAAACAAAACAATGTCTTTAAAAATATGCAATGAACTATCAACTCAGAATTCTAAATATAGCAACAATATTTTTCATGAATGAAGGCAAAATAAAGACATACTCAGAAGAAGAAAAAAATTATTACTCCACCAGCAGGATTGCTTTAAAAGAAATATAAAAGAATTTTTTCTAGACAAAAGGGAAATGATACCAGAATAAAACTCAAAACATCAAGAATGAAGGAAAAATAACAGAAAAGGTAAATTATCTGGGCAAAAATAATGGAATATTTAAAAAATATATTTTTTTATTGATTTCAGAGAGGAAGTGAGAGGGAGAGAGAGAGAGAAACATCAATGAAGAGAGGGAATTAATTGGCTGCCTCCTGCAACCCCCGCCCCCAACACACACACACACACACACACACACACACACACACACACACACTGGGGATTGAGCCCGCAACCCTGGGCATGTGCCCTGACTAGGAATTGAACCGTGACCTCCTGTTTCATAGGTCGATGCTCAAACACTGAGCCATGCCGACCAGGCAATGGAATATATTTTAAACTACTTTAAAACATGTACAACGTTAAAAAGCAAACATGAAAACATTGTCTGAGAGATTTAGTCTATATAGATGTAATACATATGACAACTATAACAGAGAAGGGAACATAGAGAAGGTAAAGATGATTATAAGGCTTCTATATTTTACATGCAGTGGTAAGATGTTAATTCTAAAATAGATTGTGAAAATTTTGGTTTATATATCCCTAAAGCAACAACTAAAAAATAACACAAAGAGACACAGCTAAAACACCAATAGACAAAATTAATGGAATACTTTATAAAAGAGTTCAAACAATTCAAAGAAGGCAGAAAAGGGAAAAGAGAAAAAATGAGAGTGTTAGGAAAGTAATAAAATGGTAAACCTAAATTCAACTCTAGCAATAATTACATTAAATCTGAATAGTCTAAACACAGCAATTAAAAACTATTACTATATTGGATTGAGAGAAAAAAGAGGACCCAATTAGATGCTGTCTATAAGAAATGTACCCTACATAAAAATCTATAGGGATTAATGAACTGGCCAACAGGTCAAATCCAGTCCATCTGTTTTGTTTTGTTTTGTTGTTTGTTTGGTTTTATGTATTTTCATTGATTTTTTACAGAGAGGAAGGAAGAGGGATAGAGAGTTAGAAACATCGATGAGAGAGAAACATCTATCAGCTGCCTCCTGCACACCCCCTACTGGAATGTGCCTACAACCAAGGTACATGCCCTTGACTGGAATCGAATCTGGGACCCTTCAGTTTGCAGGCTGATGCTCTATCCACTAAGCCAAACCAGTTAGGGCCCATCGTCTGTTTTAAAGAAATTTAAAAAAATATTTTGTGAGGGTTATGAAGAAAAGAAGAAGGAAGAGGAGACAGATCATATATGGCCACAAAGACTAAAATATTTTCTTACTGGCCCTTTATAGAAAAAGTTTGCTGGCTCCTCATATTGATGGATTAAAATTAAAGGGATAGAAAAATACATATCAAGCTAACACTAATTAAAATAAAGCAGAAGTTGCTATATTAATAGCAGACAAAGAATACTTCAGAACAAAGAAAATGACCAGGTATAAATAGGGACATTACATAATGGTACAAGGATCAATTCACCAAGAAGACAGAACAATCCTAAATAGGGATGCCCCCAATGACAGAGTACCAAACAGCACAAGACAAAAACTGCCTGAACTGAAAGAAATAGACCCACAATTGTATTTGGGGACATCATCACTTCTTTCTCAATAATCAACAGAATAATAAGTAGAATGAAAATCAGCGCGGATCTGGAAGACCTGAACAATACTATCAACTTGACCTAGTTGACATTTATAGGCCACTCTAGCCAACAGTAACAAAATACTTATTCTTTTCAAGTGCAAGTGGAACTTTCACCAAAATAAATCATATTCTGTGACATTAAAAATTAAAACCTTAAAGGGATTAAAATTATACAGTGGATATTCTCTGACCATAATGGACTTAAAATAGAAATCAATAGCAAAGATACCTGAAAACTCCACAGATACTTGGAAGTTAACATATCTCTTAACATGTGGAACCAAAGAGAAAGTATCAAGTAAATAAGATTGCACTTTAGAAATTAGAAAAAGAGCAAATTAAACTCAAAGAAAGCAGAAGAAAAGAAACAAGAAAGATAAGAGCAGAAATTGAAAACAGAAATAGAAAATAAATGAAACCAAAAATTAGTTATTTGAAAAAAATCAAGATATGCGACAGCTCTTTAGGCAGACTGACCAAAATAGAAAGAGAAGACATAGGTTATAAATGTCAGAAATGAAAGATGGGATATCATTACAGATAATAGAGATATTAAAAGGAAAATAAGGCAATGTCTCTATGCCATAAATTCAACAATTTAGATAAAATCTACTGATTACTTGAAAGACACAAAACACCAAAACTCAAGAAGACAGTGATATACTATAGAACTTGAACTCTTAAAAAAATAAAATCTTCCAACAAACTCCAGGCCCAGATTGTTTCAAAGGCAAATTCTACCAAACATTTAATGAAGTAATACCAATTATACCCAAGCTCTTCCAGAAATAGAAAAGATGAGAACACTTTACAACTCATTTTATGAGGCCAGTATTACCCAGATATCAAAACCAAAGCCATTAGAAGAAAAGAAAACTAACAACCAATATACCTCACCAATATATACATAAAAATCCTCAATCAAATATTAGTAGATCGAATCCAACAATATATTAAAAGATAAGACATCTTTACCAAATGGGGTTGAACATTACAAAGTAAATCAGTGTAATTCATCATATTGACAGACTAAGGCTAAAGAAGATGGATCATATTTCAATAGGTGAGCGAAAAGTATTTGACAAATTCAACATGTACATATGATAAAAATTCTCAGCAAAACTGTGAACAGAGGGTGCTTTCTTAATCTGGTAAAGAGCATCTATAAAAAAAACTATAGCTGACATCACACTTAATGGTGAAAGGCTGAAAGTTTTTCCCTAAGATCAGTAAGAAATAGCATTGGCAAGGAGGAGATAAAATGATATTTATTCACAGATGACATGGTTGTCTACATAGAAAATTCTAAGATCTACTGAAATCTACAAAAAGCTACTAGAATATGAAATTATTTTTAGGACGGTAACAGGATTCAAGGCCAATATTATATTTCTGTATATTAGCAATGAATATTTGATATGTAAATTTAAATCAGACATCTATGTTCATAGATAGTAGCATTATTCACAATACTCAAAAGTAAAAGCTACTCAAGTATCTATCAACAGATGAATGGATAAATAAAATTATATTCCGTGGTAAAAGACTACAAGATTTTCCTGTAAGATGAAGAACAAGGCAAGGATGTCAATTTTGCCATTTCTATTCAACATAGTACTAGAAGTTCTAGCCAGAGTAGTTAGTCAAGAAAAAGGGGGGGGGGGGGGGGGAAGGCATCCGAATTGGAAAAAAAGAAGTAAAATTATCTCTCTTCACATATGATATGATCTAATATGTAGGAAATCCTAAAGATGCCACAAAACAATTTTTAGCATAAATGAATTTAGCAAAGCAGCAGTATACAAAGTCAGCACACAAAAATCAGTGGCATTTCTATACACTAACAGCACACAATCCAAAAAAGAAATTTAGGAAGCACCTTCATTTTACATTATCATCAAAAAGAATAAAATTTTTAGGAATTAACCAAGGATATAAAAGACTATCCAATCAAAACTAAAAAGCATTGCTGAAAAAAATTAAAGAGTACATAAACACATCAAAGATTGGAAGACAATATTGCTAAGATGTCAGTACTACCCAAATTGATCTACATATTCAAAGGAATTTCTATCAAAACCCTTTGACATTTTTTTGCAGAAATAAAAAAACCCATTCTAAAATTCATATGGAATCTCAAGTGACTCCATAACAAATAGCCAAAACAATCTTGAAAAAAGAGAACATAGCCAGAAGACTTATACTACTTCTTTTTTATTTTTTTTAATCCTCATCCAAGGGTATTTTTTCATTGATTTCTATAGAGAATGGAAAGGAGGGAGGAGTGGGAAAGAGAGAAACAGCCATGTGAGAAAGACACATGAATTGGTTGCCTCCCCCGCAAGCCCCTCTGGGGCTGGGAAACCTGCAACCAAGGTATGCTCCCTTGACCAGGAATGGAACCTGAGACCCTTCAGTCTGCAGGCAGATGCTCTAACCACTGAGAAACTAGCCAGGACCCATACTTCTGATTTCAAACCTTACCATAAAACTACAGTAATCAAAATAGTGTTGTACTGGCATAAAGAATGGAATAGAATAGAGAACCCATAAATAAACTCTTGCATGTATGGTCGAATTATTTTTGACAAGCGTGTCAAGACTTGGAAAAGACAGTCTTTTCAACAAATGATGCTGGGAAAACTGAATATCTACATGCAAAATAATGATGTTGGAACCTTACCTAACACTGCATACAAAAATTAACTCAAAATGTATCAAAAGTTTAAATGTAAAACCTAAAACTATAAAACTCTCAGAAAAAAAATAGGGCAAAAGCTTTATGACATTGGATTTGTTATTAATTTTTTAGACAAACATGACATTACACCAAAGACACATGCAACAAAATAAAAAAACAGATTTCATGAAAACTTTAAAATTTGTAC
Source organism: Corynorhinus townsendii (assembly GCA_026230045.1). Classification (NCBI taxonomy): domain Eukaryota; kingdom Metazoa; phylum Chordata; class Mammalia; order Chiroptera; family Vespertilionidae; genus Corynorhinus; species Corynorhinus townsendii. The sequence continues at coordinate 91,093,642 of JAPDVU010000007.1, forward strand.
AGCAAAGGGCACTTTCCTTAGAGTAAAAGGGGAACCCATAGGATGGGAGAAAATATTTTCAAATCATAGATTATTAATAACCAGAATATTAATATATGTTAAATATATAGGGTAATTAATATCCTAAACTCAACAACAAAACAACTTGATTAAAAAATAGGCAAAGAAGATATACAAATGGCCAACAACCACATGAAAAGATGATCAACGTCACTTTGCAAATCAAAACTATAAGATACTACTTAACACCCATTAGGATGGCCATTATAAAACAACAACAATAAAAAGCAACCCAGGAAATAAAATGGTTAGTGTGAATGTGGAGAAATTGAAACTCATGTTCACTGTTGGTGGGAATGTAAAACAGTATAGCCTCTGTGGAAAACAGTATGGTGGTCTCTAAAACAAAAATAAAATTGTCATATGATCCAGCAATTCCACTTCCAGCTATATACCCAAAAGAATTGAAAACGGGGTCTCAAAGGGATATTTGTATACCCGTGTTCATTATTCACAAAATGTGGAAGTAATCCAAGTGTCCATCAATGGATAACAGATAAGCAAAATATGGTCTATTCATACAATGGAATGTTACTGAGCTTTAAATAGGAAGGAAATTCTGACACATGCTGCAACATGGATGAACCTTGAGGACATCATGCTAAATTAAATAAGCTAGTCACAAAAAGACAAACACTGATTTCACTTATATATGAGGTACTAAGAGTAGTCAAATTCGTAGAGACAGAAAGGAAAATGGTGGTTACCAGGTACTGAGGGCGGGAGAAAATAGGGAGATAGTATTTAATGGGGACACAGTTTCAGTTTTACAAGTTGAAAAGAATTCTAGAGACGGATGGTGGTGATGGTGGCACATTATATATGTACATATTTAATACCACTGAACTGTACATTTAAAAATGATTATATGGTAAATTTGTTTATAATCCCTGGAACAGACATTAAAAACAAAGTGTAAAGTTGCATATTTTAAAAGATAACAAGGAATTAAAATGGGATTTTAAAAATACTAAAATGTTCCTGTTAACTGAAAAGAGGGCAAAATACAGAGAAGCAAATAAATAAATAAATAAATAAATAAATAAATAAATAAATAAAAACAAATAGGGCCCTCGCTGATTTGGTGCAGTGGTAAGAGCATTGCCCTAAGACTGAAGGGTCAGAGATTTAATTCCCAGTCAAGAGCACGAATCTGAATTGCAGACTCCATCTCTGGCCCTGGTTGGGACTCATGCAGGAGGCAGCTGATCAATGTGTCTCTCACATCTATGTTTCTCTCTTGGTCTCTCCCCCTCACTTCCCCTCTCTCTAGAAAAATCAATGGAAAAAATATCCTCTGGTGAGGATTAACAAAAAACCCACAAAAACAAATAGGAAATGGTAGGCTTAAACATGACCTTATAAATCACTGTCTTAAAATACAAATGGATTAAACACTCCAATTAAAAGGCAAATATTGTTCAATTAGATTTAAAAACACAGGATCCAACTACATGTAATTTACAACAGTCAAGACATAAAGACACAGGTTAAAAGTAAAAGGGTAAAAAATATATACTACGCAAACAGCAAGCACAATTAGGTTGATATGGTTACATTAATATAACAATGTGGACTACAAGAAAATAAGTATTAAAAATAAAAAATTTTAAAAAGAAAATCAGTATTACCTGAGATTATAAGGAACATGTCATAATGATAAAACACTTCGTAATAATGATGAGAACATTACACAATTCATCAGGAAAACATAGCCATAAATGTATATGATCTAATACCAAAATTTCAAATGCATGAAGTCAAAACTTTTAATAACCAAAAGTATGGAAAGATCTGTAGACGGATTTTAACACTTCCTCTCTGAAACTGGTGGTAAAACTAGACAAAAAATAAACATATGAAAGATTCCAATATTTAACCACCTTTTCTTTTTGACATTTATAGAACACCATGCCTAGAAACTACAGAATATACATTCTTTCACATAAATATGGAATATACATCAAGATAGAACATATGGCCCTGGCCAGTGTAACTCAGTAGTTAGAGCATCGGCCTATGGACGATGGGGTCATGGATTTGATTCCCAGTCAAGGGCACCTACCTGGGGTGCAGGTTCAATCCCCAGCTCCAGTCCTTGCAAGTGTGGGAGGCAATCAGTGTGTCTCTCTCACATCCATGTTTCTCTCCCTCTCTCTCTTCCCCTCCCTCCCATTTTCCTCCCTTCCACCCTCCCTTTCACCCTCCTTTCCACTCTATCTAAAATCAATGGGGAAATATCCTTGGGTGAGGTTTAATAACAACAACAAAAAAGATAGAACATATGCTAGGCCATGAATCATCTCTGTAAATTTCAAAAGACTGAAAACTTAGAGAGGTTTTTTCCCATTGTATGAACACAACGGAGTTCAATTAGAAATCAATAAAAAAGATATATAGAAGAGCTCCTAAATATCTGGAAATTAAACAACACATGTTCAAATGAGACATGTATCAAAGATGAAATCTCAGAAAATTTAAAAAAATACTTCCAACTGAATGAAAATTTGACATAAAATTTGTCAGATGCCGTTGAAGCAGTGCTTCAAGAATTATTCATAAATTTTAATTTGTATTGGAAAAGAGAGAAAGGTTGAAAAATCAATGATTTAAATTACCATTTAAGAAGCTAGAGGAAGAAGAGCAAGTTAAGCCCAAGTAAGAGAATAAAGGAAATAAAGATAAAAGCAGAAACCAGTATAATAAAGAACAAGCAGCAGACAAGACAGCGATCCCTGAAGCCATGATCTGCGCCCCATGCATTATGAGGCCTTTCCACCAGGAATCATGGGAATACAAATTATTCCTGGACTACTTTGAGCTCCAGAAATTATGCTTTCCGTTTCTTTCCAGTGGTTTTTTTTCCTACCACCTTGACAGTTTTCTCACACACACTTCATGATCAACACTCAGCTTTAGACTCAAGGGGAACCTCTGCAGATGTTAATGTTTTCCCTGTGTTCAGCTTTCTCTTCTCTCTACTCTGACTTGCAAATTCTTACCACCTTGGGCTCCCTGAACCCCAAACTCTGCTCAACTCATGGAGATCACTGGACTATGTTTGTATCCCCATTCCCTATGCTGTGGCCCTGAAACTCTCTCCAGACACACACACACACACACACACACACACACACACACACACACACTTTTTTTTTGTCGGGGGGGGGGATGGGCAGGGGGAAGTGTTGGAAGAGGATTGGTATTCATTCTTTAAATGGCAGACACACACACACACACACACACACACAGAGGAAATGAAAAACAAATGGACTTATAAAACATGCAACAACAACATTTAAATTCAACCATATCAATTATCGCACAAAATGCAAGTACTGTACCAGTTAAAAGGAAGAGATTGGAAATAAAAATAATACCCAATTGTATACTGTCTAATCAGAAACTCACTTCAAGATTTCTAAGTAAAATGATGGAAAAAGATACAATACTAACACTAACTAAAAGAAAACTGAAGCTGCTATATTAAACAAGACAAGGTGAATTTAAGAGCAAGGGATATTACAAGGATAAAGAGGACCATTTCTTAATGATTAAAGGGATGATTTATCAACAATCATCTAAATATTTATGCACCAAGTAATAGAGCTTCAAAATACTTGAAGCAAAAACTGACAGGTTTCAAAGGAGGAATAGACAAATCCAGAATTAATTGCTGTTTTTGACATCCTTCTCTTAATAGTTGATAAAACAGGCAGACAGGAAGTCAGTAAAGATACAGAAGACATGAACAACACTGTCAACGGTAGTAGAATACATATTCATCTCAGGGCAGATGAAACTTTTATCAAGATAGAGTATATTGTGGGCCCTATAACAATTCTTAATAAATTTAAAAGCACTGAAATTACACAAGTAATATTCTCTGAACACAACAGAATTACATTAGAAATTAGCATCAAAATATCTAGAAAATCACAAATATTTGAAACAAAAATGATACTTTTAGTTATTTTTTAATGGGGTACAAAATTATTTATTAAATATAACAAAAGACGATAAAAGAGAAACAAAAGCATGTGGCATATAGAGAACAGATAGCAAAATGGCAGACATAAATTCAACCATATGTGTAATTATATTAAATCTACATGAGCTATTTCTTTATTCTATTAATGTGGTATATTGCATTTATTGATTTTTGTATGTTGACTCACCCTTACATTCCAGAAATAAATTCCAATTGGTTATTGTGCATCAATCTTTTAATATTCTGTTGAATTCTGTTTGCTGGTATTGTGTAGAAAATTTTTGCAGCTATGTTCATAAGAGATATTGATACGTTGTTTGCTTTCTTTCTTTTTTACTTTATAATTCCTTATTGTTGAAAGTATTATATATGTTCCCTTCTTCCCCCCATTGGCCTCCTCCAGCGCGCCCCTGCCCCAGACCCTCATCCCCCATCGTCTATGTCCATGGGCCATATATATGCAAACAAGGTCCTTGGTTGATTGCATCCCTCCCACCCACCCTTCCCACCTTCCCTCTAAGTTGCCACACTCTGTTCCATGTTTCATGGCTCTAGATCCACTCCCTTCATCAGTTTATTTTGTTATTTAGATTCCACATCGGAGTGAGATTATGTGATATTTGTCTTTCTCTAACTGACTTATTTCACTTAGCATGATACTCTCCAGGTCCCTCCATGCTGTCTCAAAGGGTAAGAGATTCTTCTTTTTTACTGCTGCATAGTGTTCCATGCTAAGTGTACCACAGCTTTTTATCCACTTGTCTACTGATGGGGCACTTGGGCTATTTCTAGATCTTAGCTATTGTAAATTATTCTTCTATGAACATAAGGGTGCATACCAGGTGTACTGATTTAATAATGCGAATTTTATAATCAAAGAAAACATGATAATTTCAAGAGAAACATCAAAAGTGTTTTATTCAAAGTAATGTCCATCGCTAGCTACACACTGTCCCAGTAGAACTTTTCTTGTTTTGAGGCAAACCATTCAGAGACCCAATTTTCCACTTCTTTGTATGTTTTGAAGGGCTGCTCAGAAAGTGCATATGCCACCGATCAGAACAAGTGGTAATCTGAGGGAACAAGGTCTGGTGAATACAGTGCGTCAGTCAGTACTTCCCAGGCAAGATCTTTTTACGTGTCTTTAACTGGTTTTGAAGTGTGTGATGATGCGTCATCATGAAGCAAAATTACCTTGCTGTGTCTTCTGGAACATTCTGGTTGTTTCATGATCAAAGCATGGTTCAAATTGATTATTTGTTGTCGGTAGCGATCAGTATTAATAGTTTCACCTGGTTTTAGAAGCTCATAATACACCACACCTTCCTGATCCCACCAAACGCAGAGCATTGTCTTCTTTCTGAAGAGATTTGGACTTGCAGTCAATGTTGATGGTTGACCTGGATCAACCCATGATTTTGTGCATTTGGGATTCTCAAAATAAATCCACTTTTCATCACCAGTCACAATTCGATGCCAAAAAGACTTTCTTTCGTGCCATTGAAGCAACATTTTACTGATGACTTTTCGGTTTTCCATTTGTCTTTTGTTCAGTTGAAGTGGCACCCATTTTCCTTCCTTTAAAATATTTACCATTGCTTGTAAATGATTGGAAATTGTTTGCTGAGCAACGTTTAATCTTTCTGCAAGTTGTTTCTGAGTTTGACACGCATCTTCATCCAATACTAGGTGTACCGGTTAATAATGAGGATTTTTTTCACTAGCTGGCGTTACACATATGTTGATATATGTGCAATTTGATATGTATGCTATTTTGTTGTATTGACAACAAGCTTCAAAACTTCATATGTCAAATTTGCTGAAGGTGTTAACATTATAGATATTTTTACACTTTAAAAATGTCGAATTTCGTGCCAAAAAAAAGAGCATTTGCAGGAAATTATAATTCGTTATTTTATTTTAAAGAAAAGTGCTGCTGAATACTTCGGGGAGCTTATGGTGAACATGCTCCATCTCAAGATACTTGTGAACACTGGTTCAAACACTTTAAAGGTGATGATTTTGATGTGAAAGACAAAGAATGTCCAGGTCAACTGAAAAAGTTTGAAGACCAACAATTACAAGCGTTACTGGTATGTTTTAGATATTAACTCTTTATCAGATGTATCATTGCCAAATACGTTCTCCCATACAGTGGACTCCCTTTTTGTCTTGTTGATGGTTTCTTTTGCTGTGCAGAAGCTTTTTATTTTGATGTAGTCCCATTTGTTCATTTTCTCCTTAGTTCTCTTTGACCTAGGAGATGTATCCATAAACATTGTTGCTACAATAGATGTCTGAGATTTTGCTGCCTATGGTTTCTTCTAGGACTTTTAAGGTTAACTGACTTACATTTCAGTGTTTTATCCATTTTTAGTTTATTCTTGTGTATGGTGTAAGTCGGTGGTTAGTTACATTTTTTTGCATGTATGTGTCCAATTTTCCCAGCACCATTTATTGAAGAGACTGTCTTGACTCTATTGTATGCTCTTACCTCCTTTGTCCAATATTAATTGTGTGTAATGGCTTAGGTCGATTTGTGGGGTCTCTATTCTGTTCCATTGATGTACACTGAGTGGCCAGATTATTATGATCTCTGAACGCATAATAATCTGGCCACTCAGTGTATATCCCATATAATAAAAGGCTAATATGCAAATTGTCCCCTCGACCAGGAGTTCGACCAGCAGGTAGGCCGGCCAACCGCCCATATCCCTTCCCCCTGACCAGGCTGGCCAGACCCCCCTCCACCCCCCCCCCCCCACACACACACACACACTGAGTGGCCAGATTATTATGCATTCAGAGATCATAATAATCTGGCCACTCAGTGTATATGCCTATTCAGGCCATTCCAATTATGGTAGGTTTGTAGTATAACTTGAAATCTGGTATTGTGATTCCTCCAACTTTACACTTCTTTCTCAAGATTGTTACAGATATTTGGGGTCTTTTTGGTTTGATATAAATTTTTGAAGTGTATTTTCTAGATCTGTGAAATATGCCATTGGTATTTTAATAGGGATTTTATTGAATCTGTAGGTTGCCGTGGGTAGTATGGACATTTTAATGATGTTGATTCTACCAATCCATGAACACGGTATATTCTTCCACTGGTTTATATCTTCCTCTATCACTTTTTTCAGCATCCTGTAGTTTTCTGAATACAGGTCTTTTGCCTCCTTGGTTAAATTTATTCCTAAGTATCTTAATTTTTGTTGTTGTTGCAATGGTAAATGGGATTGCTTGTTTAGTTTCTCTATCTGAGAATTCATTATTGGTGTATAAAAAAGCCACTGATTTTTGAGTGTAGATTTTATATCCTGCTCCATTGCCAAATTCATGGATTAAATCTAGTAGGTTTTTGGTGGAGTCTTCAGGATTAACTATGCACAAAATCATGTCATGTGGGAGTAATGAGAGTTTTGCTTCCTCCTTTCCAATTTGGTGCCATTTTTTTCTTCTTCTTGTGTGATCACTGTGGCTAGGACTTCCAGTGCTATGTTGAGTAAGGGTGGTGAAAGCAGACATCCCTATCTTGTTCCTGTTTAGGGGAAATGGTTTTAGTTTTTGGCCATTGAGTTCGATGTTCACTCTAGGTTTGTCAGATATGGCCTTCATCATATTGAGATATGCTCTCTCTATTCCCACTTTGCTGGGAGTTTTTTTAAAAATGGTTATTGGATTTCATTGAATGCTTTTTCTGCATCTATTGATATGACTGTGATTTTTGTCTTTCAATTTGTTTATGTGATGTATCTTGTTTATTGATTTGCAAATATTGTACCAGCCTTGCATCTCCGGAATAAATCCCACTTGGTCATGGTGTATAATTTTTTTAATATATTGCTGGATGTAATTTGCTATTATTTTGTTGAGGATTTTAGCAACTATGTTCACCAGGGATATTGGCCTGTAATTCTCTTTCTTTGTAGTGTCTTTATGTGGTTTTGGAATTAGGGTAATGCTGGCCTCAGAAAAAGAGCTTGGAGGAGTGCCTTCCTCTTAGACGTTTTGGAATAGTTTGAGGAGTATAGGTGTTAGTCCTTCTTTGAAAGTTTGGTAAGACTCCCCTGTGAGTCCGTTCGGACCTGAGCTTTTGTTTGCTGGTAGTTTTTTGATTACTGCTTCTCTTTCATCAGTTGTTATTGGCCTACTCAGGTTTTCTGATTCTTCCTGATTCAGTTTTGGGAGATTATATTTTTCTAGGAATTTGTCCATTTCATCCACATTGTCCAGCTTGTTGGCATATAGTTGTTCATAGGATTTCCTTACAGTCCTTTGTATTTCACTGGTTACTCCTCCGCTTTGAACCTGGCTAATGGTTCATCAATTTTGTTTATCCTTTCAAAGGACCAGCTCTTGGTGTCATTTATTATTTTTATTGTTTTTTTGTTTTTTTTTAGTCTCTATGTTATTTATTTTTGCACTAATCTTTATTATTTCCTTCCTTCTACTTACTTTGAGCTTTTCTTGTTGTTCTCTTTCTAGTTCTTTAAGGTTTAGTGTAAATAGTTTATTTTTCATTTTTCTTGTTTTTCAAGGTATACCTGTAGTGCTATGAACTTCTCTCTCAGGACTGTGTTTGCGGTGTCCCAGAGATTTGGGGTTGTTGTTTGTTCATTTTCATTTGTTTCCAGGAAGTTTTTTATTTCTTTCTTGATCTTATTGGTAACCCATTCATTGTTTAATAACATGGTATTTAGTCTCCATGTGTTTGAGTGTTTTTACTGTAGTTGATTTCTAATTTCATTCTGCTGTGATCTGAGAAGATGCTTCATGTGATTTCAGTCTTCTTGAACTTGTGGAGACTTGTTTTGTTTCCTAACATGTGGTCTATCTTTGTGAATGACCCATGTGCACTGGAGAAGAATGTATGTTTTGCAGCTTTGGGGTTAAATGTTCTATAAATGTCAGTTAAATCCACCTGATCCAGTGTGTCTTTTAGAGTCACTGTTTCCTTGCTAAGTTTTTGTCTGGAAGATCTATTCACTGAAGTCAGCGGGGTGTTCAAGTCCTCTATTATGTCTGTATTGTTGTCAAGCTCTCTGTTAAAGTCTTCTAGAAGATTTTTTATAGATTTAGGTGCTCCTATATTGGGTGCATATATGTTTACCAGGGTTATATCCTCTTGTTGGGATAGGTTTTTCTTTTCTTGTAGTGTCTTTGTCTGACTTTATGGTATCAGGATAATGCTAGGTTGTTGTTTATTTGAGTTTGGAAAAGTGCCTTTTTTTTTTGAAACGTTTGAAGAGGATTCATGTTCATTCTGTTAATGTTGGTAGAATCACCAGTGATGCTCATCTGATCCTAGGCTTTTCTTTGTTGGGACGTTTATTATTTTTGTTTGCTTAATTTTAAAATTGATTTTAGAGAAAGAGGAAGGAAGAGGGAGAGAGAGATAGAAACATTGATGGGGAGGTGGGGGAAGAATTAAATATCAATAGAAGAGAAACTGGCTACCTCCTGCATGCCCTATCCTGGGGAATGAGCCCTCAACCTGGGCTTGTGCCCCGACTGGAGTCAATGGGCAAACTCTTGGTGCATGTGTCACGCTGAGCCATTGAGCACAGTGGCCAGGCTTGTTGGGATGGTTTGATTTCTGATCCAATCTTCTTACTAATTATGGGTCTGTTCAGATTTTCTGTTTCTTCGTGATTCAGTCTTGGTAGGTTTTGTGTTACTAAGAATTTGTCTCTTTCACCTGGGTTATCCATTTTGTTGGTATACAGATGTTCTTAGTATACTCTTATAATCCTTTGTTTTCTGTGACATCAGTTGTAGTATCCCCTTGTTAATTTCTGATTTTAGTTTTTGAGGTTTTCTCCCTTTTTTTGGTCAATATAGTTTAACAATTTGTTGATCTTTTTGTTGTTTTTGGTCTCATTGACTTCTGTATTGTTTTTCTATTTTCCATTGTATTTATCTCTGCTTAAATCTTTATTATTTCCTTTTTCTTGTTAGTTTTGGGTTTAGTTTTATCTTCTTTATCTAGCCCCTTAATATATACAATTAGGTTATTAATCTGAAATGCTTTTTTTTAATGTTTTTATTGATTTTTTATTTTATTTATTTTTTAAATGATTCTTTATTGTTGAAAGTATTACAAATGTCCCCTTTTCCCCCCCATTAATCCCTTCCAGCTTGCCCCTACCCTGCCCCAGGCCCTCACCACCCCGTTGTCTGTGTCCATGGGTTATGCATACATGCATACAAATTCCTTGGTTGATTACTTCCCATCCCCTCACCCCGCCCCCCACCCCCCCATCTCTGCCTTCCCTCTGAGATTCTGCACTGTGTTCCATGTTTTCATGTCTCTGGATCCACTACGGTCATCAGTTTATTTTGTTATTTAGATTCCACATGTGAGTGAGATCATGTGATATTTGTCTTTCTCTGACTGCCTTATTTCATTTAGCATGATACTCTCCAGATCCCTCCATGCTGTCTCAAAAGGTAAGAGATCTTTCTTTTTTACTGTTACATAATATTCCATGCTATAAATGTACCACAGCTTTTTTATCCACTCATCTACTGATGGGCACTTGGGCTATTTCCAGATCTTAGCTATTATAAATTATGCTGCTATGAACATAGGGGTGCATACATTCTTTCTGATTAGTGTTTCGGGTTTCTTAGGATATATTCCCAGAAGTGGGATGACTGGGTCAAATGGCAGATCCATATTTAATTTTTTGAGGAAACTCCATACTGTTTTCCACAGTGCCTGCACCAGTCTGCATTCCACCACCATGTGTCCTAGGCTTCCCTTTTCTCCACATCCTCACCAGCACTTATCATTTGTTGATTTGTTGATGGTAGCCATTCTGACAGGTGTGAGATGATACCTCACTGTCGTTTTAATCTGGTGATCAGTGGCTTTGAGCATTTTTTCACATGTCTTTTGGCCATCTGAATGTCCACTTTGGAGAAGTGTCTATGTAGGTGCTTTGCCCATTTTTTAATTGGCTTGTTTGTCTTTCTTTTTTTAGTTGTATGAGTTCAAAAGGTAATTTTATTTATATAATTTTTCCCCATCCTCATCCAAGGATTTTTTTCTCCATTGACTTTTTTAGAGAGCGTGGAGGGGAGGGAGGGGGGCAGGGAGAGAGAAAGCAAGAAAGAGAGAAACATTGATGTGAGAGACTCATTGATTGGTTGTCTCCCATTTGCACTCCAACCGGGGTCAGGGATCAAGCTCGCAACCGAGGTATGTGCCCTTAACCGGGAATTGAATCCATGACACTTTGGTCTGGGGGCTGATGCTCTAACCACTGAGAAAACCAGCCAAGGCTAAAAAACATACTTCTATTTAATTTATGAGTTAAAGGAGAAATTACAATAAAAATGAGTTAAAGGAGAAATCATAATGAAAATATTTGAACTGAATAAAAATGAAAACATTACTTAAAATTTATGACATGCAGCTAATGCTTAGAGGGAAATTTTAAGCATTAAGTGCTTATATTAGAAAAGTAGGAAAAAACTTGAATGACCTAAACTTCCACCTGAAGAAAAAAAGGTAAGTTAAACCCAAAGTGCAAGAGAAAACTGAAAAACAATATAGAAAACAATAAAAGCAAAAGCTCATTTCAAAAGAATATCAATACAATTTATAAATGTATGGTCAGATTGATCAGGAGAAAAGGAAGGAGACATAAATTACTAATATAGAACTAGATGTAATCATTAAAGATCCTATAGATATTAAGTGAGTATTATGAACAATGTTTTGTCAATAAATTCAACAACTAAGATAAAATGAACACACTGCTTAAAAGACAAACTACAAGAACTTACCCATGATAAAATATAAAACCTGAATAGCCATGTAACTATTAAATAAATTGAATTTGAACTTTAAAAACTTCTCACAAAGACAACACCAGGCCCAAATGGCTTTTCTGCTAACATTAAAGAACCAGATAATATCAATTCCATGCAGTCTCTTACAGAAAATAGGCAAGTGTACTTCCAAACTTACTTTATGAAGCCAGCATTACTGAGACCAAAACCACACAAATACATTACAAGGATAAAACAACACAACAATAACCCTCATAAGCATAGATGCAAAATTCTTCAACAAGATTCTCTCAAATTTGTGTAATAATATATATATGTAATGCCTCATGATGAAGTAGGGTTTATACTGGGAACTTGGGCTATTTTAATGTTAGAAAATGAATGAATGTAATTAATATCTATAGACCATACAAGAAAAGTATATGATTAACTCAACAGGTACAAGGAAGGCCTTTGACAAAATTCAATATATATTCACAGAGCTATTGAACTCTTAAAACTCAGTAAGAAAACAACCCGATTTGTTTGGGTCCTAGGTTCTAGGTCCTAGGTCCTAAGACCTAAACAGACACCTCACCAAAGATATACAGATGGCAAATAAGCTTATGAAAAGACGCTCCACATCATAGGTCATCAGGAAAATGTAAATTAAAACAATGAGGTACCACTGAATACCTGTCAGAATGGCCAAAATTCAGAACATTGATAATGGCAATTGCTACTAAGGTGGAGCAACAGGAACCCTCCTTCACTGCTGGTGGGAATGCTGAATGGTACAGCCACTTTGGAAGATAGTTTGGCAGTTTCTTACAAAATGAAAGAGACTCTTATCATACAATCCAATTAGACCTCTCATACATTGACAGAAAGGCACAGCAATCTGGAAAACAGTTTGGCAGCCTTTTAGGAAACTAAGCATGCAACATGACCCAGCAATTGCACTCTTGGGCATTCACTCAGAGAAATGGAAACATATTTCACAAAAACCTATACACAAATGTTCACAGCAGCTTTAGTTGTAATAGACCAAAAAAACAAACAAACAAAAAAATGACAACCCAGATGACCTCCACCGGGTGAGCAGTTAAATAACTGTGGTACATCCATACCATGAAATACTACTCAGTGGTCCTAAGAAGGAGCAGCTATTGACATATGCGACATCTTGGATGTACTCAAGAGAATCATGCCGAATGGACTTCATCACAATTAAAAAGCTTTGTTTGCCAAAAGACACTGTTAAGAAAAGACAAAGGCAAGCCACAGCCTGGGAGAAAATATTTGCAGAACACATAATTGACAAAGGACTTTTATCCAAAATATATAAAGACCTCTTATAACTCTTTAACAAGAAGACAAACGAACAACTTTAAAATGGCCTAAAGATTTGAATAGACACTTCACTGAAGAAGATATATAGATGGCAAATAAACACATGAAAGGATGTCTAACATCATTTTTCAGTAACTGCAAATTAAAACAATATGATAAAATTAAAACTATAATTTAAAAATGATCATATTAAAGGTTGTTTTAGCCATTAGAATGTCTGAAATGTTTAAACTGACCACAGAATGTTGGAGAGGGCACAGAACAACTGGAATTCTCAGAGCTGATGAGAATATAAAATCATACAATTCCTTTGGAAAATATTTTGATAATTTCTTAAAAAGTTAAAGAAAACTTACCACACAATCCAATCATTCTACTTCAAGGTAGAGAAATGAAGGCATACAAAGGCTTACATATGAATGTTCATATTAGTTTTATTGATTAAAACTGTCAATAACTCAAATGTTCATCACCAGGTGAACAAAAATACATTTTGGTATTTCTATACAAAACCAGCCATGGTTTTTTATGGATGTATGTCTTCTATACATTCATAAAAAAGAACAGACTTGTGATCTATGCACTAGTATGAATGAATGAATCTCAAAATCATGATGCTGAATGAAAGAAGCCAGCTCCAATAATACCATATATACTATATATTTATCTATATCAACTTCTAGAGAATATAAACTAATCTTTAGTTACAGAAAGCATGGAGGTGGATGCTGGCGGCTAATTCCAGCATGTTATAATAAATGTGAGAAGTCCTCAAAAGGTTGAATGGACTGTTTCAGCAGGGCTGAAAATCTGCATATATTATTGCCTGCTGCTGGAACAGCCAAAGGCAGTTCCCCCAACCTGATAATATTTTTATTGTTTATCAAACTTTACCTTTGATATGTATATCTGCTTTGCTAGAGGACAAGATGTGTGAATAAAAAGCCCAGTGTGCAGAGATTCGGAGAACTTAGTCACTACAACTAACCTTCCTCTGGCTCCCCCCAAATGCCTTCCAAATTTATATTTCATGTCTAGTCTCTTTATTAATTTACACACAGCCTCTTTTCCACATTTCTGAATCCTTATAGATGCTGAGAAACACCCCGGCAGGTGGAGGTGAATGGAGAGGAATCACAATGAGGCCTGAGTAAACTTTTAGATGATGGAAATACTTATTATCTTGATTATGGTGATGGTTTCATGGATGTATATGTATGTCAGTATTCATCAAATTGTACAGTTTATACATAAGCTATGTCAGTTATACCTTTATAAAACTCTTTTAAAATCCCTAGCAGTACTGATCAAGATAAAAGACAAAGGCACTAACCAGTTACCAGTATCAGAAATTAAAGAGTGGATATCATTATAGATCCAACAGACATAAAATAAAATAAAGAATTTTTTGGGGGAGGATCTATGCCAGTGAGTTTGAAACTTATATGAGGTGGACCAATTTCTTGAAAAACACAAGTTACCAAAAGTGATACAACTTGAGGTAGATACTTGAATGGCCCAATATCTATGAATGAAATTGAATTTGTTACTGAATTTCCCACAAGGAAATTCTAGGTCCAGAGTGCTTTACTGGTGGTCACTATCAAACACACAGGGAAGAAATAATACCACTCTTATACAAACTCTTTCATTTAGGAAGTCAGCCTAATCCTGATACCAAAACCTGACAGAGACATTATAAGAAAGCTACAGACCAAAATTCCTCATGAAACAGATGCAAAGAATCCCTAACATAATATTAGCAAATTAAACCCAGTGATATGTATAATGGTAATACATCAAAATTAAGTAGTTTTTCCAAGGAAGAAATGCAAAGATATGACACTTAAAAATCAACTGATATAATTCACCACATTAACAAAACAAATGAGTAAAACCATATGATCATTTCAAAAGATACAGAAAAAGTACTTGACAGAATTTAGTGCCCATTCATGACCAAAACTGTCAGCAAACTAGGAGAAGAAGAGAACTTTCCCTTGATAGGGGACATATATGAAAATTCTAGTTAACATCATATTTATTGTTGAAACATTAAAAGCTTTTCTCATAAGATTGGAAACAAGGCAAGAATGTCTATTCTCATCATTCTCATTCCACACTGTACTGAAATGCCTAGCTAGTGTCATAGGCAAGAAAAAGAAAAGTTGTAGAGACTGGAAGGAAAGAACAAGCCTCCCTATACTTATAGACATCATAATTATTTATGTGAAAAACTTTAAAGAATATACAAAAATAGGGAGAAACCAAGATGGTGGCATAGGTAAACACCTAAACTGCTGCCTTGCACAACAATTTCAAAACTACAATTAAAAGAGAAAACAGACATCATCCAGAACCACAGGAAGGCTGGCTGAGTGGGAATTCTAGAACTAGAAGGAAAGAGAAAAGCACACTGAAACTCACAGGAGCTGCAGAAGGCAGAGGTACGGAGGCACATGGATAGGGCTGGCAACTGAGTATGCAGCTGGCTTTCTCAATCTGGAGGGAGATAAAAGCTCCCGACTGCTCTGAACTCCAGGCGAGACTCTGGGGATCCAGACTCATTCGGGGAGAACCTGGACTGTCTGGCAGCGGGCAAAACTTGAGGGCAGCTTTCTCTCAGAGGTGCTTGCAGCAATTACCGCAGGACACTGAGACCCAGGGGCCTCTTAGGGCAGGGCTGATTGGAAGCCATTGCTGTTTGCTCCGCCTTGAGATCCCGCCCCACAAAGCCATTGCTGTTTGCTCCGCCCTGAGATTCCACCCCATCCAAGCTGAGCACAGAGGCTTTTGCAGATGAATGGCCTGCTCCTTTGAAATCTAAACTTACCTAACCAACTGCAGCTGAGTCAGTGAGACCCAGAACACCCAAAAGAAGGCCCAAGGCCCTGCAGAAGCTTGCATTGCTTCACAGCTGGGCCTCATCTGGGCACTTCCAAAACCCAAACAAAGAAGAGGAATCTGCAGAGGCTAAATTAACACCTTCTTGGAGATCCAAGAGCCAGTGTACCCAGGGGTCAGAGTGGGAGCATCCAGATTACAACTCCTCAGATCCATAAGGGACACACTCAGGCGGCAGACTCAGTGAGCACCAAAGCCCCAAAGAAGCAAGTCTTGTCTCATAAGGGTGTCTCCAGCACAGAAGTTCTCCCATTGTAGACACAGCTGATCCTCACAGCCAATTGGCCTGGAGGTCAATTCCTCCCAGTGATACCAACAACAGTCAAGGCTTACCTATAAGACTGTGCACACAGCCCACAAAGGGGTGCACCAAGAGTGTCTACTGGGGAGTAGGACTGGGGAGGCTGAGCCACTGGGCCCTATAGGACACCTAGTACACAAGGCCACTCTATCAACTCAGGGAAACAGCCAAAATGAGGAGACAAAGAAACAGGTCACAAATGAAAGAAATGGAGGAAAGCAAACAACTGGATATAGAGTTCAAAACCACAGTTATAAGGTTTTTCAAGAATTTTGTAGAAAAGGCCGATAAATTTAGCGAGACCCTCAAGGATATGAAAAAGGACCAACTAGAAATTAAGCATACACTGACTGAAATTAAAAATAATATACAGAGATCCAACAGCAGACTAGAGGATCGCAAGAATCAAGTCAAAGATTTTAAATACAAAGAAGCAAAAAACACCCAACTGAAAAAGCAAAAAGAAAAAAAAATCCAAAAAGTTGAAGATAGTGTCAGGAGCCTCTGGGACAACTTCAAGCATACCAACATCAGAATTATGGGGGTGCCAGAAGAAGAGAGAGAGCAAGATACTGAAAACCTATTTGAAGAAATAATGACCAAAAACTTCCCCCAACTGGTGAAAGAAATAGACTTACAAGTCCAGGAAGCGCACAGAACCCCAAACAAAAGGAATCCAAAGAGGACCACACCAAGACACATCATAATTAAAATGCCAAGAGCAAAAGACAAAGAGAGAATATTAAAAGCAGCAAGAGAAAAACAGTTAATTACCTACAAGGGAGCACCCATATGATTGTCAGCTGATTTCTCAACAGAAACTATGCAGGCCAGAAGGGAGTGGCAAGAAATATCCAAAGTGATGAACAGCAAGAACCTACAACCAAGATTACTCTACCCAGCAAAGCTACCATTCAGAGTTGAAGGTCAGATAAAGAGCTTCACAGATAAGAAAAAGCTAAAGGAGTTCTTCCCCGCCAAACCAGTATTATATGAAATGCTGAAAGGTATTCTTTAAGAAGAGGAAGAAGAAGAAAAAGGTAAAGATAAAAATTATGAACAACAAATACATATCTATCAACAAGTGAATCTAAAAATCAAGTGAATAAAAAATCTGATGAACAGAATAAACTGGTGAATATAATAGAATCAGGGGCATAGAAAGGGAGTGGACTGACAATTCTTGGGGGAAAAAGGGTGTGGGGTGCGGGAAGAGACTGGACAAAAATTGTACACCTATGGATGAGGACAGTGGCGGGGGGTTAAGGGCAGAGGGTGGGGTGGGAACCGGGTGGAGGGGAGCTATGGGGGGATAAAAGAGGAACAATTGTAATAATCTGAACAATAAAGATTTATTTAAAAAAGAATATACAAAAATATTACTAGGACTAATAAATACCTTTAATAAGGCTATAGGATACAAACTCAATTTGTAAACTCAATTTTTTCCAGCAGCAAATACTTGGAAATGGAAATTTAAAACAATTCCATAGTGACAGTAATCAAAATGGTGTGGTATTGAAATCATAGAGAAATAGATCTATGGATTATAATGAAGAACCCAGAGATAGATTTACAATCAACTGATTATTTTTTCTTTTTACAAAGGCAATGGTACCTTCAATGAGAAAGAAATATTTTTTAGCAGATATTTCCTAGAGGATTAGGAAAATCTGTTAAAAAAAAATAAGTCTTGCCCTAACCGGTTTGGCTCAGTGGATAGAGCATCGGCCTGTGGACTGAAGGGTCCCAGGTTCGATTCCGGTCAAGGGCATGTACCTGTGTTGCAGGCACATCCCCAGTAGGGGGCGTGCAGGAGGCAGCTGATCGATGTTTCTCTCTCATCGATGTTTCTAACTCTCTATCCCTCTCCCTTTCTCTCTGTAAAAAAATCAATAAAATATATATATATAAAAAAATAAGTCTTGCCCTGACTGGTTTCTCAGTGGCTAGAGCATTGGCCCATGGGCCAAAAGGGTCCAGGGTTCAATTTCCCAGTCAAGGGCTTTTAATCAGTTGTAGGCTCAATGCCTGACCCTGGTTGCATGCCTGTGGGAGGCAACCAATCTATGTGTCTCTCTCATGTCTCTGTTTCTCTCTCTGTGTCTCTCTCTCTCTCTCTCTTTCCTCCCTCCCTCCACTCGCTCTAGAAATTAATAGAAAAAAAATCCTCGAGTGAGGATTTTAAAAAGTATACTTCACAACACACATAAAAATTAGACCTAAACATAAAAGCTAAGAGTATAAAGATTCCAGCAGAGTACATTCAAGAATATCTTCATGAACTTGAGGTAGGCAAAAACTTCTTAAAGAGGATGCAGAAAGTACTAACCACAAAAAGAAATATTAACAAATTAGACTGCAAGATTAAAAACCTCTACTCATCAAAATTAAACATTGTGAATATGAAAAGGCAAGTCACAGATTAGGAGAATATATTTTTAATGCATATATCTGACAGGGGACTTATATCTAAAATATTTAAAGAATTCTTTCAATTCAATAACAGAAAAACACACAACAGAACACGACTTAAAAAGGCACTTCACAAAAGAAGATATACAAATGGACAATAAGCATATGTAAAGTTGACATTATCAGTCATCAGGGAAACACAGTTTTAAAAAGCACAATGAGATACCACTCACATCCATCAGAATGGTCACAACTCAAAGGATTGATAATGTCTGCTGTTGGTGAGGATGTGGAGTAAGTAGAACTCTCATGCGTGGCTGCTGGGAATGCAAGATGATATACCTATTTTGGAAATGGTTTCTACGTTTCTTAAAAAGTTAAACATACAACCCCATCAGGAAACAATTGCAATACTAGGTGCTTGCTCAAGAAAAAGGAGAACATGTGTCCATAAAAATGGGCACACCACAAATGTCTATTAATAGGTGAGTGACTAAATTGTATATATTTATACAATGAGATAATACTTGGTCTAAAAAAAGAACAAACAACCAATACTTGCAATAATATAGTTGAATCTGAAAAGAAGTGTGTTATACAAATGAGTACATATTCTGTGATTACATGTATATGTAGGTCATGAACAGGGAAGATTGATTTACAATAATTGAAATGAGAACAGTGGTTGTAGTCAGGATGAGCTAGAAGGGAACTTTCTGGAACAATAGAAATAGCTGTCTTGATTGGAGTGGTTGTTAGAGGGGTATTTACATTACTCAAAACTCATCAAATTGTGAGTTTACTATATATAAATTTAGCCTCAATAAAAATGTTATTACGAATACATATTGTTTGACCTTAAAGCTAGCATACTTAATGCTTTCATATACCCCACTTAATGTTCCAAAGTTGTTCCTCAGAAAATTTATAGCATTACACAAATAGACCATAAAGTAAAAAGATAATAAATTAAAAGTCTATTAACATAATGCCAAAATAATTTGGGGGCAAGTAACATAGTTTGTCCCTCAGCAAGTCCACTTTGAAACATGTTCTTTCTAATCCTATTAAAACTAAAACAAATAGTATTTGTTTTATTCTGGTATTGTGTCTCACAAAATAAAACCAAACAAATCACAGTGACTGATTTTAAAAACAAATAAATTAAATTAAATAAAACCTAATCTGTGTTGTTAGAAGTCCAGGTGGTGGCTTCCCTTGGGAGCAGGATGGAGCCGAGGGGATGTGAGGTGCTCGGAAGGGGACAGGAAGTTCTGTTTATTGATCTGGGTGCTGGTTGCACACATTTTCTGCTTGTGAAAAGTTATCAACTTTGCACATATTTTATTTATACATATATGTACACACATATACACTTTCCTCAATGTCTCTCAGTTATACTTTTATAAAATTAAAAACAAGAGCAAATTAATCCTAAAATGTTAATCAGAGTGAAAGACTGGCAACAATGGATAAATTCCAATAGAAATTGTTTTTTGAAAGAGAGAAGAGAACAGAAGACAGCAAGGAGAAAGGGGAAGGAAGGAAAGAAGGAATGAAAGAAGGACAGACATCCGGACACAGTTCCTGATCCCTCCGTGGTCCTCATTTAAGGTCAGTCATTATGATCATTTTTCAAATGTGGCTCAGAGCTTCCTAATGTTTATCTGTGAGATCCACGAACAGCAGGGGGTTCAGACAGGGCTATGGATTTGGATGATGCCAGGTTTCTTCTGAATGGTACAGATGGAGATGGTGATGGAGAGGGAGATGGTGATGTAGATGCAGGTGGTGATGGAGATGGAATGGTGATGTAAATGCAGGTGGCATTGGCTAGTTCCCTGGCCATAGCTGCTCGGTTGGCGGGATTGATGCCCCATAGCAGATTGGTGTGACTTTGGCTCTTGGTGAGAATGCGGTCCTGGGGTTTGCAGTTTGCTAGGAACTGCATGCAGGCTGCGGGGCAATGTAAGGAAAAGGGGACCCGCTTCCGGACGACGCCATCGCTCATCATCATTGGGGTTTGTCTTCATGCTCTTGTTGCATTGGCTTTGCCTCCCTTTCCTATGCCAGGTCCGTCCCATTTTAATAATTGTGGTGTTACACAGTCTTACCGTCTGGTAGGAATCAGGGAAGGAAATGCACAGCTGGGAACTGGATGCCCCATGGTTTCTTTGGGCTCGAGAGGGAGTGGGGTTGCTGGGTCAGCCTGCCATGGTCTGTGTCTGAGGGGACCAGGTTCTGCTGCTGGGAGCTCATGGGAAATTGGGGTCCGAGAGAAAGGAGGACAGTGGGGTGCTACCTCAGAGGCAGAGGGACACGAAATCGTGCACTGTGCTCAAGGGGCTCCATTCTCTCTGGGGGATGCACAGGTGCTCAAGGCACTCAGAGGCCAGACCTGGAGAAGAGCTGCAGGTGTGGGGATGAGAAGGTTATGTCAGGGGAAGGACAGCAAGAACAAAGGGCATGGGCGGGTCTGAGCTCTGAATCTACACCCAGCACCACAGCGTGGGGAGCAGGTGCTGGCAAGCCCCTCCCGAAGCATCACCCCCTTCCTCCTGCACTGCATCCACCTCGTGACCACTGATGCGATTCCAGCAGACATGGGCACAGCTAGCTGGCCATGTCGCCACCATCTTTGGCAGGAACACAAAAACCAGGGAGCCACACGAGGAAAACCACAGCGAGGTGATGATGCCCCCAACTCCGTCTTTCACAGCTTTTGGCGTCTGCCCCTAACATGGAGCAGAGAGGAAAAGGCGTTCCGTGAGAGACAAGTGTGAGCAAAGTGAAGAGAGAAGAGGAAGAGTCTGGAGAACATGTAGAAACAGCCAGCAAGACTCTCTTGGATGGGCCCTGTCCGGTCCTGGCGAGTCCCAGCCAGATGTGTACGAAGTTGGTTGTCTCCTCACCGTTTGAACAAGATGAGGTTGATGAAGTTGGAGGTTTTGGTCAGGAAATTGCCAAGGATCCAGTTTGGGGAGCTGCACTTGACCTCACAGGCAGACAGGCCGAAACAGGTGCATTTTACGAGGTCCCAGGCCTGCACCACAGAACTGAGATGAAACTTGCAGATGCCCAAGATGCTGGTGAACTGGCCATGGCTGGCGTCCATGTCCCACCAAGGAGGAGAGGCCTCCAGGCAGCCACTGGGACCCTGGGGACCCACACAGCTCCCTGGGTTCATCAAAGCCAAGAGGAGAACTGGGGTTACTTTTTCAAGAATTGTTGTTATTTGGGGAGAAAGGAAGAAAAAAATAAAACTACCTTTCACCAAATGATTTGATTTGCAGGTGGCCCCTGGGGGTACCTGGACTCCCTTTGGTTTCCTGTAAAAGGCGAGTTTTTATTCTCCCCTCGTCTGTTCTTGACAAAGAAGCCACAGCCGCAGCTGCAGGTGCTGAGATCTCGCCCCTCCTGGGCTGCCTGCTGCCTGGCTGCTGATTTATTATTAAGATAATACTTAAATCTTCTTCATTGGGCCAGCCAAACCGTCTTGTCAGAGGGGCCTTGGGAAGCTCTTGACATTCCTCTTGGCAGAACGGGGATAAATGAGCCCCCAGAAAGCTTGCAGCAAATACTCTTCCCAGAGAGAAATTTGGGGTGAGACCCTGGGGTGCACCGTGGGCGAAGGGGGTATGTCTCTAAATCTGGACTTAGAGCCCCAGGCCTGGGGGCAGTAGGTCGATGCCACCTTGTGTGCCCCACCATTCTCAGCGGGGACTGGACACCACCTTGTCCCCTCCCTGGCAGGCTCGGTGTTCGCCTTTTTTGTAGGGAGGGAGCAGAGTGCAGCTGGGCTGAGCGGTCCCTGGGGGAATCTCGCTGGAGGAAGTTTATGAGGCCGATAAATATTCCTCAAGCTTCTATACAGGCTCAGCCCAGATGCGTCAGCTGTCGAGCCTCCCACCTCTCACTCCTTTGGAATTGCAGATGCTTCCCTGGCAGGTGGGTCTTTCTTTAATTTTTTTTATTTTTATTTTGGGGACAGAGAGAAAGGAGGCCAGATAAGACAGCAAAGGTCCCTAGTGGTGCTGCCCAGCGAGATGAAAGCACGCTTCCCAATTATGGCTTCCACAGGTGGAGGGCCCAGTCCACTGTCATCGTGCCAAATGGCATGAACACCATTGCCAGGAGCACTTCGGGCACCTTGTCCTCTGAGAGTGACTTGGCGGGGCCAGTGGCTGAGTGTTTCTACTGCGGCCAGAAAGCCAGAAAGCGGCATCGGAAGAGGGCCAGGCCTGAGCAGACATCGGTGCTCAGGGAGACATCACCCTCTTTAGCCTGAATTTCAGAGGTCCTTCCACCCGCAAACCTGAGCTTGGCACTAGCCTTTAATTTCTGCTGGCCTTATTCTGCTCATCCGCTATACAGGGGTCCCTCCTCCACTGCCCCAGGAAATGGTGGGGGACCCATTGCTCCTCTTTCTCTCTCGTTCTCCTTTGACTTGTCCCTCAAGGCCTTGGTCTAGTGTCTCCTGACTCCAGAAAACTCCCCTGGCCTCCCCTCCCCTACCCCCAGCAGAGTGGCCATCCCCTGCACACTAAGGACCTTACTGGCTGCATGGCCCTGGGATCCTGGACATCCTCTGGCTCAAGTGTGGTTTGCGGTTCTCAGATGTATGTCCCACTTCCTCAATTGAATGCACAGTCCCTTGATGGCTGGGGCTGCCTTGAGCACTTCTGTGAGACCAAAACACAGGTGGACATTTACCCGAGATCCCAAGCTGGTGGGGACTTTGCCTGCTCCCACTGTCTGCACACAGGCCTGACTGAGAGTCCTGAGGGACAGTCTGGTCTCTCCCTCCAGCCCCATTCTGGATGGCAAACATCCCTGTTCTTGAGTTGATGGTGCAGGCCTTGATGAATTCTCAAGGGAAGCCAGGAGCCCTGGGCAAAGAGGAGGTGGCAGCACAGGGCCCCGAGTGAAGCCCACACAGTCAGCTCAGTGAGGGACCTGTACCTCGCGCTGCAGCCCAGCCCCATCTGTATCTGGCTTTCACCTTAATTAGTAGGATTTTTTCAGAGAAGCAATAAAACAACAACATAGCAACTTGGATAGGGCATGGAAGGCAAGAGCCATTTCAGTAATGGAGTCAGTGGAATTGCTGTTCTAAGAAAAGAGGGAGAGGGAGACCACTCTTTGCTATTAAGAGCCAAGGGCAAAGCTGTCCTGTCGTCTGCCTGGTTATTAAGGATAACTGATGGCCACCCCACCTCCAACAACACAGGAAAATTGCAGCTCCATGAACCCAGCGTTCTGGACAGTGGTTCCCAGAAAGCCTAAGTGCTGAGCACGGCAGTCTAAGAGAGGTGCGTGGGCCCGGGCTCACTGGCTCACACTAGCGGCCCAGGCCCCAGAGAGGATGATGACCAAGTCCAGCCTCCACCGGGAAGAGAGGACAAATATGTCATGTGCTGGGCTGGCCTGGGGCTGGGTGAGGTTCTAGAAGAGCTGGTGGTGGGGTGGTGGATCCTGTAGGGGAGAGGGTGATGTTGATGGCCACCCTCCTGGTGGGAGCACACCTTAGCACCAGCTAGAAGATTCTGGGAGCTCCCTGGTTTGACATGGGGCAACTGAGGACTAGACACGAGTTCATTTTCCCAAAACTTGTATTTGCAAGAAGCACAAAAGGATGCTGTTCTGGTGTTTGAGTAGATGCCATGCCTCTTTCTCTCAACACCTTCATGTCCACTTCGGTGAGGGCTGGCTGCCCACAGTTGGACCTTGTAACTCTAACCCAGTCATAGGCTCCCAAGGGTCTCACCCAGAGGCAACTCAGATGCAGAATGAAGACTCTGAGTAGTAGAATGGCACCAGGTTCTAGTCCTCACTGTTCATCTCGAAGCAAGTACCCTGTTTCTGAGCTCCAGGTTCCTCACTTACCCACTGAGGAGGATGCGCCCCGGGCCTGGAGATGGGCTGTGGTGAGGGTGCAGTGCTGGGATGTATGGGAAGCAGCATTGGGAATGGGAAAGTACATGTTTGATTATCTGTGGTATATGGAGAGCCCTACAGATGAGCAAGGGAATGGGGGTGCAGGGAGTGGAAGGATACGTGGTAGGTAGGATGACAGTCAGTGGATGGGTAGACGGGAAGGTGGGATGGTCAGCAAAGGCTCTCATAGTTTCCTAAAAATGTTGATCTGGGGGCCACTCCAAAACCAAACAGGTGACTCTAGACCCCAGGAGGGTCTCTGGGATGGGAATGGGGCATGAGGTACCAGAGTTACCTCCGCTATTCTTCTCCACACTGTGCGCCCCATCCTGGGGCCTGATGTCAAGGCGCCTCGGCCTAAGAGTGAGGCTTAGTTATGTGTTCCCTACACCTCGGTGCCCGCACAGAGGAGCAAGCCAGCAGTGCCCAGGAGAGAGCCAGCTGGGAGGAGGGTGCACCAACGTCATGGACAGCAGGTGGCCAGTTCTGACCTCTGAGTCCTGTCTGGGTCACTTCCCCACCATCCAGCCTTCTGTGGGAGAGAAACAGAAGGAGAGACAAGAATATGGCAGGAGATGGAGAGGACGTTTCCTGGAAGGGACAGCAAAGGTGTTGTGGAGAGGGCTCTGAGGTGTGCGACAAGGTGGGGAGGAGCAAGGGGCCCTGAGGCCACCAGGGAGAGGTCGGGACCAGGGGGCGGGCTTGCTGTGCCAGCAGGAACCATGCAGGCCATGCAAGGAGGCACTCAGCCGACCTGTGCGAGACCTGCATCGAAGAGAGCTGCTTAGGAATTCTGCCCCTGCTCACACCCCTGTGGGACTTTCCCCGGGGACAGGAAAGTGTCCAACCCAGTGATTTAAAACTTCACTAAGTAGAAAATACACTCAAACAGCAGAAACGATGGAGGCTGCAGCCGATGTCAGCTGCCGTTGTGATGGCCCCAGGAGGAGACAGGTCCAGCAGCATGGAGTCTGTTTTCTCATCTGGGTTTTTGGGATGGTTACTCTGTCCTTGGCCAATGCACCTCTCACTGTAATTACTAACAAATGTTGACTCATGGAGAATGAAGCCTACAGGCACTGCTCCTCTGAGGCCCATGCACGTTTGTGCGGAGCCTGGAAAGACCGGATGAGCACAGGAGTCAGCATCCTTCCTCTCAATCCCAATTACATTTAGCAGAGAAAACAGCTTTTCCCTACGGAGGGTTAGGACAGCAGATCTGTGCCAGAGAAAGAATCCAAACCGTGGCAAATATTGACCATGAGAGTGGCCTAAAAAGTGGAGGAGAGGCAGAGTCGTTGCAAATGGTCTGATGAACAGGTGAGTGTGCACACACGGACACACACATGCACACCCGACAGCAAGCAAGTGCCAGGCAAGCACTTGGTATAGGCTCACAGGCTCCACACGTGGCACCCGTGGCCAGCAGAGGCTAGAGAGTGCGGGGCTGGCCCCTGGCTGCTGAAGGCTAAAGGGCGCTGTTTTTTCTGGGAGCTCTTATTCCCCTGCTCACTTCTGACCTCAGCTGCCTGCTAAGTCAGCTTGCTGCACTGCAGGCAGGTAAGACAGCCCTCCCAGCCCACCCCTCTCACAGGCGAGCCTCGGGATGGTGATGTTAAGACATTGTCTTTTTATGCTGAAAATGCTCAAAAATGGCTTCGTTTCTTTTGGCAAGAGGGAATGGTCAAGTTCTCATCCGTCTAATGCAGCTAGGTTATCCAGCATCAGGGAGAGAAGCTGTTCTCCCACACCAGAGTGAGTAGCTGCCTATGAAACATCCTGCAGACTTCCTTTATGTGCCTCCTCCCCAGCCTGTCGGTGAGCAGGTTCTCAGCCAGGTGCACAGCCTCCTTCCTCGAGGGGACCCCTTAGTTGGCTGCGGATACTTCTGTTTGGAAACAGGAGGAATTGGAGAGGACCTCCAGTCCCCTGGGAGGACACAAGGGTGGCCACCACATATCTGTTGTCCCTAATACTGGCAGCCAGTGGCAAAACTGCCTCTCCCGATTTAATATGGGAGAGGCAGGCAGCAGCTGGGCTGTCCTAAATTCTGCTGGGTGCTGGGACCTGACGTCCTCTTGTCTTCTTGTCTATAAAATTAGAGGGTTGACACTAACTTTTAAACAGAAAACCCGATTTTTGCTAGTCAATCTGCATGGAGCAGGAGATACCACTCTGTAGTAAGAGTGCTAGTGTAAAAGCACCCGCCGCCGGTGCTGGAGCTGGGAAACCCCAAGCGATTCGTGTGGGGCCAGCTCAGAGGCTGGGCATCACTCTCCACAGGGCTCTGGTAGGTGGGGTGTCATCAGAGCTGGTCCTGCAGATAGCTGGAGCACTCAAGGTCGCGGGCAGAAACGGGGTTTCATGGGAGTACCACTCCACGTCAGTGGGAGTTGAGGCTGTAGCAGGCCTCCTGGAGAAAAGGACCCGGTGGGGGGAGGGTTAGGACAGGGCACATGCATTTCAGAGAGCTTTGTCCTTCCTGGTGTGGAGCAACGTCCATAAACACGGAGGCAGGAGGTATGGACCCCAGTCATGCCCTCAAGCTCATCATCCTAGGCCTGGGGTCCCTCCCTCAGACCCAGACGAGCTTGGCTCGCTTCCAAACACCCTATCTCCAGACCCCGATGGGAGGAGGGAGGCGAGGAGAGATTGAACCACACAGACTATTTGGGCCAAGCCCTTCAAGTGCAAGATGGTAGAAACTAAAAGTTACAAGTATAGGAATCCTTTTAGGGGAATTCCATTTTATTGGACTCAGCTATAAGCAGTAAATTGAAATGGAACCGGTTTCATTTGTAATTAGAAGGGTCTACTTATATACAAAAAATACTGTATGGACTTTTGAAAGTATATCCTTCCACTGGATTAAAATAGTCCTTATAATAGTGTTTATTGGTTCTAACCCAAATCTTTCTTCCTAGCTCATACAGTTTAGGCTATCACAGTGTAAGGAGCCTGACTGACAGAGTCCAGCTGGCTGCTGCTTCCCATGGGGGTATTCACAGTGACTCTGGGGAAGGCACCCCGATCCAGGAGGCTCCCCTCCCACTTGTGCAGGACTTGAGGGCAGGGGAGGGTGGTTCATTCACACAGGCTTCTAAAAATGGCGTGATGGGAGAAAAACCAAAGGAGTAGTACTTAACTTTCACTGTAATTCATTTCATGGACAGACTGTCCTCACGTTGACAAATGTTGCATCTGAGTCAGAAAGTGCACCAGAGAGAAAGAGCTGGTAGCAAATCACATCAAAGATCCCAAAGAATTAAATTAAATTACAGTAATGGAAATCTGCATTGCCAGAGCCCACTGGGAAAAATCCACAAGTATTTACTGTGCACCTACTACGTGCAGGGTGACGTGGGAGCAGCCATTAACTGCTTCATTGGGCTCCTGAAAGCTAATGTGCCCTTGGGAGAGTCTGATTGCCAGACGGGGAAGTGTTAGGGTTCCCCACCACATCACAAACTTGGTTCTAGTACTTGATACGTTGCCTTGAAATCATGTCACAGGTGTGTAGAATGGATGGGATGATCGTGGAAACCATGCTTCATCTTTTGACAGGAGCTGGGTCTGTGAGGGGCCTCGGGCATCACCTTGGCACCTACCTCTGTGTAGTAGATTGTTGCCATCCACAACCGCTGGGAGGACCTTGGGACTAAACATGGCACACAACATAGACAGGATAGGGAGAACCATGGAGAGGATGGAAGTGGAGAGCATGTAATTCAGAATGATCACAGGGTAGCATGGCAGCTGACTGGGACACAGCCACCTGGTACAAGTAAAGGTCAGCTTCACCAGGCCTGTCAGGCTCCTGTAATCCTGTCTGACTGTTCCAACACATCCTCCTGGGCATCCTGGAGGGATGGAGAGACCCTGCTGTCAGTCCAGGCCAGACAGGCCCCTGGCCTTAGATGTGGTGGGCATGCCCTGCCTTGAGAATACCCAATAGGAAAAAATAACTCCATTTCTTAGAACTCTGCATAGGGAGCAGTTTTTTACTTTCCTGGAGTACTCAAAGTTTTCTGTTTAACAGGCACTCCCCAGACACGTTAAAATATATTTGAGATTTGCAAAAAACTCGAATATTCACAATTTCTCTGTTGAGTAAACTATTTTAAAAACAAGTAAACAACTTCAAAGAACCACTTATTTTGCCTCTTAGAGTGTCTAGCATAACACCTTTTAGCTTAACTTGCTAACTCATGGACAGCAATTTGGACTGCTGCCCTGAACAAGAAAATTGGGCTGGTTTCTGTCTTGAGTTGCAGATACTTCTTCCTTCTCTGGCAGGCAGCATACTAAAATGAGGTTTTCTTCTAGAGTTTCTGGACTTTTTTATTCTCTGAGTGGGTGGGATATAACAGGAAGGCTGAGCATCTCTTGGACCTGCTAGCCTACTATCTATAGAGGACACCGTGCCCAGAGTAGGGTCCTCCTTATATTCCTACATGCACCTTTTCCCATCCTGGCTGACCCCCAGCAACTATTACCATCTCTGTGACCTCTCTAAAGCCCAAATACATAATTTTTAAAAAATCTTTTATTCCTAAACACAAAATTGTTTTTTAAATTTTTTAGTAGTTTTCATGTGTTAAAAGTATTACATAAGTCCCCTTTCCTTCCCCCATGGGCCCCTCCAGCCTGCCCTGCCCCCTGCGCCAGGCCCTCAACCGCCCCAATGTCTGTGTCCAACGGTTATGTATATATGCATACAAGGTCCTTGGTTGATTACCTCCAAACCATCCACCTCCCCTGCCTTCTCTCTCAGAATCCCCAATCTGTTCCATGCTTCCATGTCTCTGGATTCTCTCTGTTCATCAGTTTATTTTGTTACTTAGATTGCACATATAAATGCGATCATATGACACTTGTCTTTGACTGACTTATTTCACTCAGCATGATACTCTCCAGGTCCTTCCATGCTGTCTCAAAGGTCAAGAGATCCTTCTTTGTTACTGCTGCATAGTATTCCATGGTATAAATGTACCACAGCTTTTTTATCCACTCACCTACTGATGGGCACTTGGGCTGTTTCCAAATCTTAGCTATTGTAATTGTGCTGCTATGAACTTAGGGGTGCATATCTTCTTTCTGATTGGTGCTTCGGGTTTCTTAGGATATATTACTAGAAATGGGATCATGGGGTCAAATGGCAGATCCATATTTAATTTTTTGAGGAGACTGCATACTGTTTTCCATAATAGCTATACCAGTCTGTATTCCTACCAGCAGTGTGCTAGGGTTCCCTTTTCTACACATCTTCACCAACACTTGTCATTTGTTGATAGTAGCCATTCTGACAGGAGTGAGATGGTACCTCATTGTCATTTTGATTTGCATCTTTCAGATGAATAGTGACTTTGAGCATTCTTACATATGTCTCTTGGCTATCCTATGTCCTCCTTGGAGAAGTGTCTATTTACGTCCTTTGCCCATTTTTTAATTGGCTTCTTTGTCTTTCTTCTGTTAATTTGTATGAGTTCCTTGTATATTTTGGATATTAACCCTTTATCAGTTGTATCATTGCCAAATATGTCCTCCCATACACTGGGCTCCCTTTTCATCATCTTGATGGTTTCTTTGCTGTGCAGAAGCTTGTATTTTGACGCAGTCCCATTTCTTTATTTTCTCCTTTGCTTCCTTTGTCCTAGGGATGTATCTGTAAACATATTGCTGCAAGAGATGTCTGAGATTTTGCTGCATATGGTTTCTTCTAGGACTTTAAGGTTAACTGACTTATATTTAAGTCTTTTTTCCATTTTGTGTTTATTCTTGTGCATGGTGTAAGTTGGTGGTTAGTTTCATTTTTTTTTTTTTGCATGTATGTGTCCAAATTTCCCAGCACCATTTATTGAAGAGACTGTCTTGACTCCATTGTACGCTCTTGACTCCTTTGTCAAATATTAATTGTACATAATGGCTTGGGTCGACTTCAGGGTTCTCTGTTCTGTTCCATTGATCTATATGCTGTTCTTTTCCAAGTACCAGGCAGTTTTGATTGCAGTGACTTTGCAGTATAACTTGAAATATCTGTTATTATGATTCCTCCAATTTTGCTCTTCTTTCTCGATATTGCTGCAGCTATTCGCAGTCCATTTTGGTTCCATATAAATTTTTAGAGTTTTTGTTCTAGATATGTGAAACATTCAGTTGGTATTTTAATGGGGGTTGCATTGAATCTTTATTTTTTTATTTTTATTTTTTAATAAATCTTTATTGTTCAGATTATTACAGGTGTTCCTCTTTTTTTCCCCACATAGCTCCCCTCCACCTGATTCCCCACCCCACCCCAGGCCCTTACCCCCACCACTGTCTTCATCCATAGGTGTAAGATTTTTGTCCAATCTATTCCCACACCCCTCACACCCCCTTCCTCCTGACAATTGTCAGTCCACTCCCTTTCTATGTCCCTGATTCAATTATATTCACCTGTTCATTCTGTTCTTCAGATTTTTTATTCACTGGATTTTTAGATTCACTTGTTGGTAGGTATGTATTTGATGTCATTTTGTTGTTCATAATTTTTATCTTTACCTTTTTCTTCTTCTTCCTCTTCTTTAAAGAATACCCTTCAGCATTTCATGTAATCCTGGTTTGATGGTGATGAACTCCTTTAGCTTTTCCTTGTCTGTGAAGCTCTTTATCTGACCTTCAACTCTAAATGGTAGCTTTGCTGGGTAGAGTAATCTTGGTTGTAGGTTCTTGCTGTTCATCACTTTGAATATTTCTTGCCACTCCCTTCTGGCCTGTATAGTTTCTGCCGAGAAATCATCTGACAGTCGTATGGGTACTCCCTTGTAGGTAACTAACCGTTTTTCTCTTGCTGCTTTCAAGATTCTCTCTTTGTCTTTTGCCCTTGGCATTTTAATTATGATGTGTCTTGGTGTGGTCCTCTTTGGATTCCTCTTGTATGGGTTCTGTGCACTTCCTGAACTTGTAAGTCTATTTCTTTCACCAAGTAGGGAAAGTTTTCTGTCATTATTTCTTCTAATAGGATTTTAATATTTTGCTCTCTCTCTTGTTCTGGCACCCCAAAAATTTGGATGTTGGTACGCTTAAAGTTGTCCCAGAGGCTCCTTACACTATCTTCATGTTTTTGGATTCTTTTTTCTTTTTGTTTTTCTGGTTGGGTGTTTTTTGTTTCCTCATATTTCAGATCTTTGGTTTGATTCTTGGGGTACGTTGATCTACAGTTGAGTTTCTATATATTCTTTATTTTAGTCAGTGTATGCTTAATTTCTGACTGGTCCTTTTCCATTTTTTTGGCATTCTCATTAAGGTCCTTGAAGGTCTCACTAAGCTCCTCAGACGTTTTTAGAAGATTCTTGAGTAACCTTATAAATGTGGTTCTGAACTCTATGTCATCCAGTAGTTTGCTTTCCTCCGCTTCTTTCATTCGTGACATGTTTCTTTGTCTCCGCATTTTGGCTGCTTCCCTGCGTTGATGGAGTGGCTTTGTGTGGTAGGTGACCTATAGGGGCCAGTAGCTCAGCCTCCCCAATCACCTGATGTGGATGCTCTTGGTACACCCCTTTGTGGGCTGAGTGCAAAGTCTTGGTGTAGTTAAGCCTTGATTGCTGTTGGTACACTGGGAGGAATTGACCTCCAGGCCAATTGGCTGTGAGGACTCGCTGTGTCTATAATGGAAGAACTGCTGTGCTGGGGACACGCTTATGGTGTAGGACTTGTTTCAGTGGGACTTTGGTGCTCACTGAGTCTGCCTCTTGAATGTGTCACTTATGGATGTGAGGAGTTGAAATCTGGTGTCTCACACTGACCACTAGGTACACTGGCTTCTGGATCTCCAATGGGGTGTAGGTCAGCTACTGTCTGAGGCCACCCAGCAGGAGCTATAGCGAGAGCTACAGTTTTCTCCTCTTTGCTTGTGGTTTGGAGGTTTTGGAGCTGTCTGACCTGGGCTGCAAGTTTGCTAGGTTAAGCTGTGATAGGGCAGGCCATTCTTATGCTAAAGCCGCTGCTTGGAGCTTGGGTGGGTTTGTATGTTGTGTGGGGCAGGGTCTCAGGGCATCAGTAGGCTGGGGCGTGGCAAACAGCAATGGCTGCCAGTTAGCTGGCTCTGCGTCTCCAACTAAGTTCCCGCATCCTGCCCCCCAGCGCAGTAAACAATTATTCCTGCGTGCAGCTCTGCAAGCAAGCCACCCTCACTTTCCGACCCGATGGCAGACAGTCCAGCTTCTCCCCGTAGGAGTTTGGGTCCCCAGCGTCTCCCCAGAAACTGGATTTCAGAGTAATGGGGGGCTTGTCTCCCTTCGGGTTGAAAAAAGCAACGCCTGCCGCCAGCCCAGATCACGCAACTCCATACCTCAGCTTTTCAGCGCTTGTGCATGTCTCACTGCTCTTTTCTCTTTCCTTCTAGTTGTAGAACTTCCACTCAGCCAGCTTCGTGTGGTTCTGGGTGGTAGACGTTTTGTCTTTTAGTTGTAGTTTTGAAATTGTTGTGCAAGGCAGCAGTTTAGGTGTTTACCTACACTGCCATCTTGGATCCTCTGCATTGAATCTTTAGATTGCTTTGGGTAGTATGGACATTTTAATGATGATAATTCTACCAACACATGAACACAGTATATTCTTCCACCTGTTTATATACCCTTGTGTCTCTTTGTTCATTGTCCTATCACTTTCTGAATACAGGTCTTTTGCCTTCTTTGTTAAATTTATTCCTAAGTGTCTTAATTTTTTTGTTGCAATGGTAAATGAAATTGCTTGTTTAGTTTCTCTTTTGGAGAATTCATTATTGGTGCATAAAAAAAGCCATTGAGGGGAGAATCCAAGATGGCGGCGTAGGTAAACACCTAAACTGCTGCCTCCCACAACAATTTAAACTGCAACTAAAAGACAAAACATCTATCACCCAGAACCACGGGAAAGCTGGCTGAGTGGAAGTTCTACAACTAGAAGGAAAGAGAAAAGAGTATTGAGACGTGCACGAGCGCTGAAAAGCTGAGGTACGGAGGCGCGTGATCCGGGCTGGCGGCGGGCGACTAGGTGCGTTGCTTTTTTCAACCGAACAGAGACAAGCCCCCGATTACTCTGAAATCCAGTCTCTGGGGAGACGTAGGGGACCCAAACTCCTACGGGGAGAAGCTGGACTGTCTGCCAGTGAGAGTGGCTTGCTTGCAGAGCTGCATGCAGGAATAATTGTTTACGGCACTGGGGCATGGGACTCCAGGACGCCGTCGGGGACACAGAGCCAGCTAACTAGCAGCCACTGCTGTTTGCCACGCCCTAACCTAGTGACGCCCTGAGACCCCGCACCACACAACCTACAAACCCACCCAAGCTCCAAGCAGCGGCTTTTAGCATTAGAATGGCCTGCCCTATCGCAGCTTAACCTAGAAAACTTGCAGCCCGGGTCAGACAGCTCCAAAACCTCCAAACCACAAGCAAAGAGGAGAAAACTGCAGCTCTCACTGTAGCTCCTGCTGAGTGGCCTCAGACAGTAGCTAACCTGCACCCCATTGGAGATCCAGAAGCCAGTGTACCTAGTGGTCAGTGTGAGATACCAGATTTCAACTCCTCACATCCATAAGTGACACATTCAAGAGGCAGACTCAGTGAGCACCAAAGCCCCACTGAAACAAGTCCTGCCCCATAAGCGTGTCTTCAGCGCAGCAGTTCTTCCATTATAGACACAGGGAGTGCTCACAGATAATTGGCCTGGAGGTCAATTCCTCCCAGCGTACTAACAGCAATTCAGGCTTAACTACACCAAGACTTTGCACTCAGCCCACAAAGGGGTGTACCAAGAGCATCCACATCAGGTGATTGGGGAGGCTGAGCTACTGCCCCCTATAGGTCACCTACCACACAAAGCCACTCCATCAACACAGGGAAGCAGCCAAAATGCAGAAACAAAGAAACATGTCACGAATGAAAGAAACGGAGGAAAGCAAACTACTGGATGACATAGAGTTCAGAACCACATTTATAAGGTTACTCAAGAATCTTCTTAAAACCGCTGAGAAACTTGATGAGACCTTCAAGGAGCTTAATGAGAATGCCAAAAAAATGGAAAAGGATCAGTCAGAAATGAAGCATACACTGTCTGAAATAAAGAATATACAGAAACTCAACTGTAGATCAACATACCCCAAGAATCAAACCAAAGATCTGAAATATGTGGAAACAAAAAACATCCAACCAGAAAAACAAAAAGAAAAAAGAATCCAAAAATATGAAGATAGTGTAAGGAGCCTCTGGGACAACTTCAAGCGAACCAACATCCGAATTTTTGGGGTGCCAGAAGAAGGGAGAGAGCAAAATATTGAAAACCTATTAGAAGAAATAATGACAGAAAACTTTCCCTACCTGGTGAAAGAAATAGACTTACAAGTTCAGGAAGCGTACAGAACCCCATACAAGAGGAACCCAAAGAGGACCACACCAAGACACATCATAATTAAAATGCCAAGGGCAAAAGACAAAGAGAGAATATTAAAAGCAGCAAGAGAAAAACAGTTAATTACCTACAAGGGAGTACCCATACGACTGTCAGCTGATTTCTCAACAGAAACTATGCAGGCCAGAAGGGAGTGGCAAGAAATATTCAAAGTGATGAACAGCAAGAACCTACAACCAAGATTACTCTACCCAGCAAAGCTATCATTCAGAGTCGAAGGTCAGATAAAGAGCTTCACAGACAAGAAAAAGCTAAAAGAGTTCATCACCACCAAACCAGGATTACACGAAATGCTGAAGGGTATCCTTTAAGAAGAGGAAGAAGAAGAAAAAGGTAAAGATAAAAATTATGAACAACAAAATGACATCAAATACATACCTACCAACAAGTGAATCTAAAAATCAAGTGAATGAAAAATCTGAAGAACAGAATGGACTGGTGAATATAATAGAATCAGGGACATAGAAAGGGAGTGGACTGACGATTCTCAGGGGAAGCAGGTGGGAGGGGTGCGGGAAGAGATTGGACAAAAATCTTACTCCTATGGATGAAGACAGTGGCGGGGGGTAAGGGCCTGGGGTGGGGTGGGGAATCAGGTGGAGGGGAGCTATGGGGAAAAATAAAAGAGGAACACCTGTAAAAAAAAAAAAAAGCCATTGATTATTGGGTCTTAATTTTGTATCCTGTTCCATTGCCAAATTCATGGATTAATACTCTGGAAGAGTCTTCAGGGTTTTCTATGAACGATATCACCTCCTGTGGGAGTAATGAGAGTTTTACTTCCTCCTTTCCAATTGGGTGCCGTTTTTTTCTTCTTGTGTGATCTCTGTGGCTAGGACTTCCAGTGCTATGTTGAATAAGAGTGGTGAAAGTGGGCATCCCTGTCTTGTTCCTGTTTAGGAGAAATGGTTTTAGTTTTTGTCCATTGAGTATGATGTTCACTCTAGGCTTGTCATATATGGCTTTCATCATGTTGAGGTATGCTCCCTCTGTTTCCACTTTGCTGGAGGTTTTTCTAAAATGGGTGTTGAATTTCTTTTTCTATGTCTATTGATATGATCATGTGATTTTTGTCTTTCAATTTGTTTACGTGATGTATCACGTTTATTGATTGGTGAATATTGTATCAACCTTGCATCCCCGGAATAAATCCCACTTGGTCATGGGGTATGATCTTTTTAAGATATTGCTGGATGCGATTTGGTAATATTTTGTTGAGAATTTTAGCAACTATGTTCATCCAGGGATACTGGCCTGTAATTCTCTTTCTTTGTAGGGTTTTTTTATTTTTTTTATTTTATTGATTTTTACACAGTGGAAGGGTGAAGGATAGAGCGTTAGAAACATCGATGAGAGAGAAACATCAATCAGTTGCCTCCTGCACACCCCCTTCTGGGGATGTGCCCACAACCAAGGTACATGCCCTTGACCTGAATTGAACCTGGGACCCTTCAGTCCGCAGGCCGACGCTCTATCCACTGAGCCAAACCAGTTAGGGCTCTTTGTAGGGTTTTTATGTAGTTTTGGAATTAGGGTATTGCTGGCCTCATAAAAAAAGCTTGGAAGTGTTTCTACCTCTTGGATGTTTTGGAATAGTATGAGGAGTAGAAGTGTTGGTTCTTCTTTGGAGCTTTGGTAAAACTACCCTGTGAAGCTGTCTGACCTGGTATTTTGTTTGCTGGGAGTTTTTTGATTACTGCTTCTGTTTCATCCGTTGTTGTTGACCTATTCAGGTTTTTTGATTCTTGGTAATTCAGTTTTGAAAGATTGTATTTTCCTAGGAATTTGTCCATTTCTTCTACATTGTCCAGCTTGTTGGCATATCGTTGTTCATAGGATTTCCTTATAATCCTTTGTATTTCTGTGGTGTCAGTGGTTAGTTCTCCACTTTGATTTCTGATTTTATTTATTGGGATACTCTCTCTTTGTTTCTTGCTGAGAATGCCTAATGGTTCATCAATATTGTTTATCCTTTCAAAGAACAAGCTATTATTTTATAAATAAGTCTTTATTGTTTAAAGTATTACATATGTCCCTCTTCCACCCCCCCCCCATTGGCTCCCTTGAGCCTGCCCCCATCCACCCCTATGTATCTATGATGCATTCAAAGTCTTTGGTTGATTACCTCCCATGCGCCCATCCTCCCAGACCCTCCCTCTGGGATTCCACACTCTGTTTCAGGCTTCCAGTGTCTGGATCTACTCGGCTCATCTGTTTGTTTTGTTACTTAGATTCCACATATGAGTGCAATGATGTGATACCTGTCTTTTGCTGACTGTTTCACTCAGTATGATACTGTCCAATCCCTCCATGCTGTCTCAGATAGTAAGAGATTCTTTCTTTCTTTTTTTTTTTTCCATTGCTTAGTATTCCATGGTGTAAATGTACCACAGCTTTTTTATCCACTCATCTACTGATGGGCACTTGGGCTGTTTCCAGATCTTAGATATTGTAAATTGTGCTATTATCAACACAGGGGTACATACCTTCTTTCTGATTGGTGCTTCAAATTTCTTAGGATATATTCCTAGAAGTGGGATCACTGGGTCAAATGGCAGATCCATATTTAATTATTTGAGGAAACTCCATGCTGTTTTCCATAATGGCTGCACCAATCTGCATTCCCATGAGCAGTGTGCTAGGGTTCCCTTTTCTCCGCATCTTTGCCAGCACTTGTCTTTTGTTGATTTGTTGATGGTAGCCATTCTGACAGGTGTGAGATGGTATGACATTGTCCTTTTGATTTGCATCTCTCAGATGAATAGTGACTTTGAGCATTCTTTCATATGTCTCTTGGCCATCTGTATGTCCTCTTTGGGGAAGAGTATTTACTTTGCCCATTTTTAATTGGGTTGTTTGTTTTCCTTTTGTTAAATTGTATGAGTTCCTCATATATTGTGCATATTAACCCTTTATCAGATGTATCATTGCTGAATATGTTCTCCCATACAGTGGCTCCCTTTTCGTCTTGTTGATGGTTTCCTTTGCTGTGCAGAAGCTTGTATTTTGACGTAGTCCCATGTCTTTATTTTCTCCTTTGCTTCCATTGCCCTAGGAGATATATCCTTAAACATTTTGCTGCAAGAGATGTCTGAGATTTCGCTTCCTATGGTTTCTTCTAGGACTTTTAAGGTTAACCGACTTACATTTAAGTCTTTTTTCCATTTTGTGTTTATTCTTCTGTGTGGTGCATGTTGGTGGTTAGTTTCATTTTTTTGCGTGTATGTGTCCAATTTTTCCAGCACCATTTATTGAAGAGACTGTCTTGACTCCATTGTTCGCTCTTGCCTCCTTGCCAAATATTAATTGTACGTAATGGCTTGGGTTGATTTGTGATGTCTCTGTTCTGTTCCTTTGATCTCTATGCTTGTTCTTGTGCCAGTACCAGGCTGTTTTGATTATGTATAACTTGAAATATCTGTTATTGTGATTCCTCCAACTTTGCTCTTCTTTCTTCAGCTATTTGGAGTCATTACTGGTTCAATATTAATTATTGAAGTATTTGTTCTAGATCTGTGAAATATGCTGTTGGTATTTTGATAGGGGTTGCATTGAATCTGTAGCTTGCTGTGGGTAGTATGAACATTTTAATGATGTTGATTCTGCCAACCCATGAACATGGTGTATTCTTCCACCTGTTTCTATCTCCTTCGGTCTCTTTTTTCACAGTCCTCTAGTTTTTGGAATACAGGTCTTTTTCCTCTTTGGTTAAGTTTATTCCTGAGTATCTTAATTTTTATGTCACAATGTAAATGGGATTGCTTCTTTAGTTTCTCTTTCTGAGAATTCATTATGAGTGTATAAAAAAGTCATTGATTTTTGGGTGTTGATTTTGTATCCTGCTACAGTGCCAAATTCATGGATGAAATCTAGTAGTTTTTTGGTGGAGTCTTTGGGGTTTTCTATGGACGATCTCATGTCCTGTGCAAATAATGATTTTTACTTTCTTCTTTCCAATTTGGATGCCTTTTTTCCTCCTTGACTGATCTCTGTGGCTAGGCCTTCCAGTGCTGTGTTGAATAAGAGTGGTAAAAGCAGACATCCCTGTCTTGTTCCTGTTCTTAGGGAAAATGGTTTTAGTTTTTGCCCATTGAGTATGATGCTCACTGTAGGTTTGTCATGTATGGCCTTTATCATGTTGAAATACGCTCTCTCTATTCCCAGTTTGCCGGGAGTTTTTATCAAGATTGGGAGTAGGATTTCACTGAAAACTTTTTCTGCATCTATTTTTAAGATCATGTGATTTTTGTCTTTCAATTTGTTTATGTGATGTACCACGTCTATTGATTTGGGATTATTGTACCAGCCTTGCATCCCCGGAATAAATGCCACTTGGTCATGGAGTATGATCATTTAAACATATTTCTGGATGTAATTTGGTAATATTTTGTTGAGGATTTTAGCAACCATGTTCATCAGAGATATTGGCCTATAATTCTCTTTCTTTGTAGTGTCTTTATCTGGTTTTGGAATTAGGGTAATGCTGGCCCCATAAAAGAGCTTGGAAGTGTTCCTTCCTCTTGGATGTTTTGGAATAGTTTAAGGAGTATAGATGATAGTTCCTTTTTGAAGGTTTGATAAAACTCCCAGACCAGGCCCTTTGTTTGCTGGGTGTTTTTTTTTTATTACTGCTTCTATTTTCATCAGTTGTTGTTGGCCTATTCAGGGTTTTTTATTCTTTCTGATTCAGGTTTGTTTGTTTGTTTGTTTGTTTGTTTGCCAGAATAGAAATGAGAATTTTATTTTTCTCTCTCTTTTTAAAAAATTTCTTTATTGATTAAGGTATCACATATTTGTCCTCATCCCCCCATTCCCATCCCAAACCCCTCCCCACGCATGCCCCCATCCCCCTGTTGTCTGTGACCACTGGTTAGGCTTATATGCATACATACAAGTCCTTTGGTTGATCTTTCCCCCTTGCCCCCACCCTCCCCTACCTTCCCTCTGAGGTTTGATAATCTGATCGATGCTTCCCTGTCTCCGGGTCTATTTTTGTTCATCAGTTTATGTTGTTCATTATTTCCCCTAGATGAGTGAGATCATGTGATACTAGAAATACACTTATAAGAACTGAAAATGAGACAAGCAATAATGGTTATGCTGAGAGGCAAATGAATCAGTCTGTAGTGAGTGTCTTTCTGGGCCAAAAGTTCTTTTGAGTCCCAATTTCCATGTCAAACAGTTCCTTATGTGTACATCTGATTCAGTTTTGGGAGACTGTATTTTTCTAGGAATTTGTCCATTTCAATCACATTGGCCAGCTTGTTGGCATATAGTTGTTGATAGGATTTCCTTACAATCCTTTGCATTTCTGCAGTGTGACTGGATAGTACTCCACCTTGGTTTCTGATGTTATTTATTGGGGTACTCTCTCTTTGTTTCTTGATGAGTTTGGATAACGGTTCATCAATTTTGTTTATCCTTTCAAAGAACCAGCTCTTTTTAAAATATAATAATAATAATTCTTTATTTTTGAAAGTATTATATATGTCTCTCTTCTCCCCTACTCCCATTGAATCCTCCAGGCTTCCTTTGTCCAACCCCATGGATATATATATAGATCTTTGGTTGATTACCTCCCACCCACCCACCCTCTCCAGCCTTCCCTTGGAGACTCCACACTCTGTTCCATGCTTCCATGTCTCTGGATCCACTCTGTTCATCAGTTTGTTTTGTTACTTAGATTCCACATAAGAGTGCAATGGTATGATATTTGTCTTTCGCTGAATATTTCAGTTAGCATGATACTGTCTAGATCCCTCCATGCTGTCACAGATGATAAGAGATTCTTATTTTTTTATTATTGCATAGTATTCCATGGTATAAATGAACCACAGCTTTTTTATCCACTCATCTACTGATGGGCACTTGGGCTGTTTCCAGATCTTAGCTATTGTAAATTGTGCTGCTATGAACATAGGGGTGCATACCTTCTTTCTGATTGGTGCTCTGGGGGGCGGTCTTAGGATCTATTCTTAGAAGTGGGATCATGGGGTCAAATGGCACATCCACACTTAATTATTTCAGGGAACTCCATGCTGTTTTCCATAATGGTTGAACCACTCTGCATTCCCATCAGCAATGTACTAGGGTTCCCTTTTCTCCACATCCTCTCCAGCACTTGTCTTTTGTTGATTTGTTGATGGTAGCCATTCTGACAGGTGTGAGATGGTACCACATTGTCCTTTTGATTTGCATCTCTCAGATGAATAGTGACTTTGAGCATTCTTTCATATGTCTCTTGGCCATCTGTATGTCCTCTTTGGGGAAGAGTCTATTTAGGTGCTTTGCCCATTTTTAATTGGGTTGTTTGTCTTCCTTTTGTTAAGTTGTATGAGTTTCTCATATATTGTGGGTGTTAACCCTTTATCAGATGTATCATTGCTGAATATGTTCTCCCATACAGTGGCTCCCTTTTCGTCTTGTTGATGGTTTCCTTTGCTGTGCAGAAGCTTGTATTTTGACGTAGTCCCATTTCTTTATTTTCTCCTTTGCTTCCAATTGCCCTAGGACAGTGGTCGGCAAACGGTGGCTCGTGAGCCACATGGGGCTCTTTGGCCCCTTGAGTGTGGCTCTTCCACAAAATACCACGTCCTGGGCGAGTCGATTTTGAAGAAGTGGCATTAGAAGAAGTTTAAGTTTAAAAAATTTGGCTCTCAAAAGAAATTTCAATCATTGTACTATTGATATTTGGCTCTGTTGACTAATGAGTTTGCCGACCACTGCTCTAGGAGATGTATCCTTAAACATTTTGCTGCAAAAGATGTCTGAGATTTCGCTTCCTATGGTTTCTTCTAGGACTTTTAAGGTTAACCGACTTACATTTAAGTATTTTTTTTTCCATTTTGTGTTTATTCTTCTGTGTGGTGCATGTTGGTGGTTAGTTTCTTTCTTTCTTTCTTTCTTTCTTTTTTTTTTTTTGCGTGTATCTGTCCAATTTTTCCAGCACCATTTATTGAAGAGACTGTCTTGACTCCATTGTTCGCTCTTGCCTCCTTTACCAAATATTAATTGTGCGTAATGGCTTAGGTTGATTTGTGAAACCTGTGTATCGTTCCTTTGATCTCTATTCTTGTTCTTGTGCCAGTACCAGGCTGTTTTGATTGTGGTGGCTTTGTAGTATAACTTGAAATATCTGTTATT
The DNA here is from genome assembly GCA_026230045.1 of Corynorhinus townsendii. NCBI lineage: Eukaryota > Metazoa > Chordata > Mammalia > Chiroptera > Vespertilionidae > Corynorhinus > Corynorhinus townsendii. The sequence continues at coordinate 91,135,957 of JAPDVU010000007.1, forward strand.
GTGCTTCCTCCAACTTTGCTTTTCTTTCTTGAGATTGCTGTAACTATTCAGGTTCTTTATTGGTTTCATATTAATTGTTGAAGTATTTGTTCTAGATCAGTGAAATAATGCATTGGTATTTTAATATAGGGATTTCATTGAATCTCTAGTTTGCCGTGGGTAGTATGGACATTTTAATGATGTTGATTCTACCAACCCATGAACATGGTATATTCTTCCACCTGTTTCTATCTCTTTCAGTCTCTTTTTTCAGAGTCCTGTAGTTTTCGGAATATAGGTCTTTTGCCTCCTTGGTTAAGTTTATTCCTAAGTATCTTACTTTTTATGTCACTGTGTAAATGGGATTTCTTGATTAGTTTCTCTTTCTGAGAATTCTTTATTGGTGTATAAAAAAGCCATTGATTTTTGGGTGTTGATTTTGTATCCTGCTCCATTGTCAAATTCATGGATTAAGTCTATTAGTTTTTTGGTGGATTCTTCCGGATTTTCTGTGTACAATATCATGTTCTGTGCAAATAATGAGAGTTTTAGTTCCTCCTTTCTAATTAGGATGCCTTTTTTTTTTCTTCTTGTTGTCTGATCTCTGCATCTAGCACTTCCAGGGCTATGTTGAATAAGAGTGGTGAAAGCAGACATCCCTGTCTTGTTCCTGTTCTTAGGGGAAGTGGTTTCAGTTTTTGCCCATTGATTATGATGCTCACTGTAGGTTTGTCATATGTGGCCTTCATCATGTTGAGATATGTTCCCTCTATTTCCACTTAGCTGGGAGTTTTTATCAAGATTGGGAGTAGGATTTCATTGAAAGTTTTTTCTGCATCTGTTTTTAAGATCATGTGATTTTTGTCTTTCAATTTGTTTATGTGAGGTACCACATTTATTGATTTGCCATTATGGTACCAGCCTTGCATCACTGGAATAAATACCAATTGGTCATTGAGTATGATCATTTTAACATATTTCTGGATGCAATTTGGTAATATTTTGTTGAGGATTTTAGCAACCATGTTTATCAGGGATATTGCCTTTTAATTCTTCTTCTTTTTAGTGTCTTTATTTGGTTTTAGAATTAGGGTGATGCTGGCCTCATAAAAAGACCTTGGAAGTGTTCCTTCCTCTTGGATGTTTTGGAATAGTGTGAGGAGTATAGGTGTTAGTTCTTCTTTGAAAGTTTGCTATAACCCCCTGTGAAGCCATCCAGACCTGGACTTTTGTTTGCTGGGATTTTTTTATTATTATTAATACTACTATTTCATCAGTTGTTGACCTATTCGGGTTTCATGATTCTTGGTGATTCAGTTTTGGGAGACTGTGTATTTCTAGGCATTTGTCCATTTCATCCACATAGTCCAACTTGTTGGCATATAGTTGTTGATAGGATTTCCTTACAAATACAAATTTCCTTTGTATTTCTGTGGTATGAGTGTATAGTTCTCTGCTTTGGTTTCAGATTTTACTTATTTGGGTCCTCACTCTTTGTGTTTTGTGTGTTTTTTTTGTTGTTTCTTTTTCTTTTTGCATTTTAATTTCTTTATTGATTGAGGTATTACATATTTGTCCTCATCCCCCCATTACCTTCCCAACCCCGCCCCCCACTCATGCCCTCACCTCCCTGTTGTCTGTGTCCACTGGTTAGGCTTATATGCATGCATACAAGTCCTTTGGTTGATCTCTTCCCTTTACCCCCACCTTCCCCTACCTTCCCTCTGAGGTTTGACAATCTGATCGATGCTTCCCTGTCTCTGGATCTGTTTTTGTTCATCAGTTTATGTTGTTCATTATTTCCCATAGATGAGTGAGGTCATGTGATATTTATCTTTCTCTGCCTGGCTTATTTCACTTAGCATAATGCTCTGTAGTTCCTTCCATGTTGTTGCAAATGGTAGGAATTCCTTCTTCTTTAGTGCAGCATAGTATTCCATTGTGTAGATATACCACAGTTTTTTAATCCACTCATCTGCTGATGGGCACTTAGGCTGTTTCCAAATCTTAGCTATGGTGAATTGTGCAGCTGTGAACATAGGGGTGCATATATCCTTTCTGATTGGTGTTTCTAGTTTCTTGGGATATATTCCTAGAAGTGGGATCACTGTGTCAAATGGGAGTTCCATTTTAAGTTTTTGAGGAAACTCCATACTGTTCTCCAAAGTGGCTACACCAATCTGCATTCCTACCAACAATGCACGAGGGTTCCTTTTTCTCTGAATCATCGCCAACATATGTCATTTATTGATTTGTTGATGATAGCCATTCTGACAGGTGTGAGATGGTACCTCATTTTCGTTTTGATTTGCATCTCTCAGATCATTAGTGCCTTTGAGCATGTTTTCATATGTCTCTTGGCCTTCCTTCTGTCTTCTTTCGAAAAGTTTCTTTTTAGGTCCATTACCCATTTCTTGATTGGATTGTTTATCTTCCTTTTGTTAAGTTGTATGAGTTCCCTGTGAATGTTGGAGTTTAAACCCTTATTGGAGATAACATTGGCAAATATGTTCTCCCATGCAGTGGTCTTTCGTGCAAAAGCTTTTTATTTTTATGTAGTACCATTTGTTTATTTTCTCTTTAGTTTCCATTGCCCTGGGAACAGTATCGGTGAAGAAGTTCCTTTGGCGTATGTCTGAGATTTTGCTGCCTGTGGATTCCTCTAGTATTTTTATGATTTCCCGTCTTATGTTTAAGTCCTTTACCCATTTTTGAGTTTATTTTTGTGTATGGTGTAAATTGGTGGTCTAGTTTCATTTTTTGCAGGTATCTGTCCAATTTTCCCAACACCATTTATTGAAGAGACTCTCTTGATTCCATTGTATGTTCATGCCTCCATTGTTGAATATTAATTGGGCATAGTGGTTTGGGTCGATTTCTGGGTTCTCTTTGATCTATAAGTCTGTTCTTGTGCCAGTACCAGGCTGTTTTGAGAACAGTGGCTTTGTAATATAGCTTGATATCTGGTATTGAGATCCCACCTACTTTGTTCTTCTTTCTCAGGATTGCTGTGGCTATTTGGGGTCTTTTTTTTATTCCAGATGAATTTTTGGAGAGTTCGTTCTAGGTCTGTGAAATATGCCGTTGGTATTTTAATGGGGATTGCTTTGGGACATTTTGATGATGTTGATTCTACCAATCAATGAACACGGTATGTTCTTCCATCTGTTTACGTCTTCCTCTATCTCTTTTTTCAGTATCCTGTGGTTTTTTGCATATAGGTCTTTTACCTCCTTAGTTAAGTTTATTCCTAGGTATCTTAATTTTTTTAGGTACGATGGTAAATGGGATTGCTTTTTTAGTCTCTCTTTCGGTAAGTTCACTATTGGTGTATAGAAATGCCATAGATTTCTTGGCGTTAATTTTGTATCCTGCTACCTTGCCAAATTCATTTATTAATTCTAATAATTTTTTATGGATCTTTACGGTTTTCTATGTACAGTATCATGTCATCTGCGAATAAGGACAGTTTTACTTCTTCTTTTCCAATTTGGATGCCTTTTATTTCTTCTTCTTGTCTGATAACAATGGCTAGCACTTCCAGTACTATGTTGAACAGGAGTAGTGAGAGCGGGCATCCCTGTCTTGTTCCTGTTCTTAGGGGAAATTCTTTGTTTCTTGATGTGTTTGGGTAACAGTTCATCAGTTTTGTGTATCTTTTCAAAGAACCAGCTCTTTTCAAAAATAATAATAATAGTTATTTATTTTTGAAAGTATTACATAAGTGCCTCTTCCCGCCCACCCACCCCCATTGAATCCTCCAGGCTGCCTTTGTCCAACCCCATGGATATATATATATATAGGATTTTGGTTGATTACCGCCCACCCACCCACCCTCCCCAGTCTCTCCTCTGAGACTCCATACTATGTCCATGCTTCCATGACTCTGGAACCACTCTGTTCATCAGTTTATTTTGTTACTTAGATTCCACATATGAGTGCAACCATGTGATACTTGTCTTTCTCTGAATATTTCACTTAGCATGATCCTGTCCTGATCCCTCCATGCTGTCTCAGAGAGTAAGAGATTCTTTTTTTCTTTTTTACTGCTGCATAGTATTCCATGCTGTAAATGTACCACATCTTTTTATCGACTCATCTACTGATGGGCACTTGGGCTCTTTTCAGATCTTAGCTATTGTAAATTGTGCTACTATCAACACAGGGGTGCATACCTTCTTTCTGGATTGGTGCTTCAGGTTTCTTAGGATATTTTCCTAGAAGTGAGATCACGGGGCCAAATGGCAGATCCATATTTAATTATTTAAGGGAACTCCATGCTGTTTTCCATAATGGCTGCACCAGTCTGCATTCCCACCAGCAATGTACTAGGGTTCCCTTTTCTCCACATGCTTGCTAGCACTGGTCTTTTGTTGGTTTGTTGATAGTAACCATTATGACCAGGTGTGAGATGGTAGCACATTGTCCTTTGGATTTGCATTTCTAGGATGAATAGTGACTTTGAGCATTTATTCATATGTCTCTGGGCCATCTGTATGTCCACTTTGGAGTGGTGTCTGTTTATATGCTTTGCCTATTTTTTAATTGGATTCTTTTGTCTTCCTTCTGTTAAGTTGTATGAGTGCCTTATATATTCTGGATATTAACCCTTTGGCAGATGTATCATTGACAAATATGTTCTCCCATACATTGGGCTCCCTTTTTCTCTTGTTGATGGTTTCTTTGCTGTGCAGAAGCTTGTATTTTGACTTAGTCCCATTTCTTTATTTTCTCCTTTGTTTCCTTTGCCCTTGGAGATGTATCTGTAAACATTTTGCTGCAAGAGATTTAGCTGCCTATGGTTTCTTTTAGGACTTTTAAGGTTAACCAACTTGTATTTAAGTCTTTTTTCCTTTTGTATTTATTCTCATGTAGGGTGTATGTTGGTGGTTAGTTTCTTTTTTTTTTGCATGTATGTGTCCAATTTTCCCAGCACCATTTATTGAAGAGACTGTCTTGACTCCATTGTACACTCTTGCCTCCTTTGCCAAACATTAATTGTATGTAATGGCTTGGGTTGATTTGTGAGTTCTCTGTTCTGTTCCTTTGATCTCTATGTTTGTCCTTGTGCCAGTACCAGGCTGTTTTGATTATGGTGGCTTTGTAGTATAACTTGAAATATCTGTTATTGTGATTCCTCCAACATTGCTCTTCTTTCTTGAGATTATTGCAGCTATTCGGTTCCATATAAATTTTTGAAGTATTTGTTCTAGATCTGTGAAATATGTGGTTGGTATTTTAATAGGGATTGCATTGAATCTGCAGCTTGCCGTGGGTAGTATGGACATTTTAATGATGTTGATTCTACTAACCCATATACACGGCATATTCTTCCACCTGTTTTTGTCTCCTTCAGTTTCTTTTTTCAGCATCCTATAGTTTTCCAAATATAGGTCTTTTGCCTCTTCCATTAAGTTTACTCCTTAATATCTTAATTTTTATTGTTGCAATGGTACATGGGGTTGTTTTCTTAGTTTCTCTTTCTGAGAATTCATTACTGGTGTATAAAAAAGCCATTGATTTTGGGGTGTTGATTTTGTATCCTGCTCCATTGCCAAATTCATCGATTAAATCTAGTAGTTTTTCGGTGAAGTCTTCAGAGTTTTCTATGTACAATATCATGTCCTGTGCAAATAATGAGAGTTTTATTTCCTCCTTTCCAGTTTGGTACCGTTTTTTTCTTCTTGTGCTTTGATCTCTGTGGCTAGGGCTTCCAGTGCTCGGGTGAAAGTGAACATCCCCATCTTATTTGTGTTCTTAGGGGAAATGGTTTTAGTTTTTGCCCATTGAGTATGCCATTCACTATATGTCTGTCATATGTGGCCTTCATCATGTTGAGATATGCTCTTTCTATTCCCAGTTTGCTGGGAGTTTTTATCAAGATTGGGAGTAGGATTTCGCTGAAAGCTTTTTCTGCATCTATTTATAAGATCATGTGATTATTGTTTTTCAATTTGTTGATATGATGTACCACGTCTATTGATTTGGGAATATTGTACCAGCCTTGTGTCCCTGGAATAAATACCGCTTGGTCATGGAGTATGATTGTTTTTACCTAGTTCTGGATGCAATTTGCTAATATTTTGTTGAGGATTTTAGCAACCATGTTCATCAGGGATATTGGCCTGTAATTCTCTTTCTTTATCTGGTTTTGGAATGAGGGTAATGCTGGCCTCCTAAAAGAGCTTGGAAGTGTTCCTTCCTCTTGGGTGTTTTGGAATATCCAAGTATAAGTGTTAGTTCTTCTTTGACGAGTATAAGTGTTAGTTCTTCTTTGAAGTTTTGATAAAACACCCCTGTGAAGAGGTTTGGACCCACCCGGGCCTTTGTTTCCTGGGAGTTTTTTGATTACTGCTTCTACTTCATCAGTTTTTGTTGGCCTGTTCAGTTTTTTTTTATTCTTCCTGATTCAGTTTTGGGAATTTTATTTTTCTAGAAATTTGTCAGTTTCATCTACATTGTCCATGTTTTAGCATATAGTTGTTCATAGTATTTTCTTAAAATCCTTTCTATTTCTGTGGAGTCAGTGGTTAGTTCTACGCTTAGATTTTAGTTTGTATTTATTGGGATGCTTTCTCTTTGTTTCTTGATGCATCTGGCTAAAGGTTCATCAATTTTCTTTATCCTTTCAAAGAACCAGCTCTTAATATGTACTTTATTCTCCCTCTTTGCATCCCTGAAGCCTGCCTCCGTCCAAAACCATGGATATATATATAGGTCTTTGGTTGATTACCTCACACCCACTCACTCTCCCAGGCCTTCCCTCTGAGATTCCATATAAACACTCTGTTCCATGTTTCTACGTGTCTGGATCAACTCCATTCATCAGTTTGCTTTGTTACTTAGATTTCACATATGAGTTCAATGATGTGATACTTGTCTTTCTCTTACTGACTTATTTCACTCAGCATGATACTCTCAAGGTCACTCCGTGCTATCTCAGAGGGTAGGAGATTCTTCTTTTTTACTGCTGCATAGTATTCCATGGTATAAATGTACCACAGCTTTTTAAAAATATATTTTTTATTGATTTTTTACAGAGAGGAAGGGAGAGGGATAGAAAGTTAGAAACATCAATGAGAGGGAAACATCGATCAGCTACCTCCTGCACACTTCCACTGGGTATGTGCCCACAACCAAGGTACATGCCCTTGACCAGAATCAAACCTGGGACCCTTGAGTCCGCAGGCTGAGGCTCTATCCACTGAGCCAAACCACTTAGGGCAGTGGTCGGCAAACCGCGGCTCACGAGCCACGTGAGGCTCTTTGGCCCCTTGAGTGTGGCTCTTCCACAAAATACCACAGGTTGGGCGAGTCGATTTTGAAGAAGTGGCGTTAGAAGAAGTTTAAGTGTAAAAAATTTGGCTCTCAAAAGAAATTTCAATCGTTGTACTGTTGATATTTGGCTCTGTTGACCAATGAGTTTGCCGACCACTGGGTTAGGGCGTACCACAGCTTTTTTATCCACTCATCTACTGATGGGCACTTGGGCTGTTTCCAAATCTTTGCTATTGTAAATTGTTCTGCTATCAACATAGGGGTGCATACCTTCTTTCTGATAGATGCTTCCAGTTTCTTAGGATCTATTCTTAGAAGTGGGATCACTGGGTCAAATGGCATATTCATATTTAATTATTTGAGGGAACTCCATGCTGTTTTCCATAATGGCTGCACCAGTCTGCATTCCCATGAGCAATGTACTAGGGTTCCCTTTTCTCCACATCCTCGCCAGCCCTTGTCGTTTGTTGATTTGTTGATGGTAGCTATTCTGACAGGTTTGAGATAATACCACATTGTCCTTTTGATTTGCATCTCTCAGATGAATAGAGACTATGAACATTCTTTCATATGTCTCTGGGCCATCACTGTCCTCTTTGGAGAAGTGTCTATTTAGGTGCTTTGCCTATTTTTTAATTGGATTGTTTGTCTTCCTTTTGTTAAGTTGTATGAGTGCCTTATATATTCTGGATATTAACCCTTTGGCAGATGTATCATTAACAAATATGTTCTCCCATACAGTGGGCTCCCTTTTACTCTTACTGATGGTTTTCTTTGCTGTGCAGATGCTTGTATTTTGACGTAGTCCCATTTCTTTATCATTTGCTTCCTTTCCTTAGGAGATGAATCTGTAAACATATTACTGCAAGAGATGTCTGAGATTTTGCTGCCTATGGTTTCTTCTAGGACTTTTAAGGTTAACCAACTTTCATTTAAGTCTTTTTACCTTTTGTGTTCATTGTTGTGTAGGGTGTATGTTGGTGGTTAGTTTCATTTTTTTGCATGTATGTGTCCAATTTTCCCAGCACCATTTATTGAAGAGACTGATTTGATTCCTTTGTAAGCTCTTGCCTCTTTGCCAAACATTAGTTGTGTGTAATGGCTTGGGTTGATTAGTGAGATCTCTGTGTTGTTCCTTTGATCTCTCTGCTTATCCTTCTGACAGTGCCAGGCTGTTTTGATTATGGTGGCTTTATATAGTATAACTTGAAATATCTGTTATTTTGTTTCCTCCAATCTTGTGGTTTTTTTTCCCTCAAGGTTTCTGCAGCTATAAGGAGTCTTTTTTGGTTCTATATAAATTTTTGAAGTATTTGTTCTAGATCTGTGAAATATGTGGTTGGTATTTTAATGGGGATTGCATTGAATCTGTAGCTTGCCGTGGGTAGTATGGACATTTTAATGATGTTGATTCTACTAACCCATATACACGGTATATTCTTCCACCTGTTTTTGTCTCCTTCAGTCTCTTTTTTCAGCATCCTGTAGTTTTCCAAATACTGGTCTTTTGCCTTCTCCATTAAGTTTAGTCCTAAGTATCTTAATTTTTTGTTGCAATGGTACATGGGGTTGCTTTCTTAGTTTCTCTTTCTGAGAATTCACTATTGGTGTATAAAAAAGCCATTGATTTTGGGGTGTTGATTTTGTATCCTGCTCCATTGCCAAATTCATGGATTAAATCTAGTAGTTTTTTGGTGGAATCTTCAGAGTTTTCTATGTACAATATCATGTCCTGTGCAAATAATGAGAGTTTTACTTCCTCCTTTCCAATTTGGTACCGTTTTTTTCTTCTTCTTGTGTGATCTCTGCATCTAGGACTTCCAGGGCTATGTTGAATAAGAGTGGTGAAAGCGGACATCCCTGTCTTGTTTCTGTTCTTAGGGGAAATGGTTTTAGTTTTTGCCCATTGTGAGTATGCCATTCACTGTATGTCTGTCATATGTGGCCTTCATCATGTTGAGATATGCTCTCTCTATTCCCAGTTTGCTGGGAGTTTTTATCAAGATTGGGAGTAGTATTTCACTGAAAGCTTTTTCTGCATCTATTTATAAGATCATGTGATTATTGTCTTTCAGTTTGTTTATGTGATGTACCACGTCTATTGATTTGGGAATATTGTACCAGCCTTGCATCCCCAGAATAAGTACTGCTTGGTCATGGAGTATGATTGTTTTAACATAGTGCTGGATGCTATTTGCTAATATTTTGTTGAGGATTTTAGCAACTATGTTCATAAGGGATATTGGCCTGTAATTCTCTTTCTTTGTAGTGTCTTTACCTGGTTTTGGAATGAGTGTAATGCTGGCCTCCTAAAAGAGCTTGGAAGTGTTCCTTCCTCTTAGATGTTTTGGAATGGTGTGAGGAGTAGAGGTGTTAGTTCTTTTTGAAGGTTTGATAAAACTCCCAGACCAGGGCTTTGGTTTGCTGGGTGTTTTTTTATTATTGCTTCTATTTCATCAGTTGTTATTGGCTGGCTCAGGTTTTTTTCTTCTTCCTGATTCTGTTTTGGGAGACTGTATTTTTCTATGAATTTGTCCATTTCTTCTACATTGTCCAGTAGCTTGTTGGCATATTGTTGTTTATAATATTTTCTTCACAATCCTTTGTATTTCTATGGTGTCAGTGATTAGTTCTTCGCTCTTATTTCTGATTTTATTCCTTGGACTCCTCTCTCTTTTTTCTTGATGCTTCTCACTAACTGTTCATCCATTTTGTTTATCCTTTCAATGCACTGTCTCTTGGTTTCATTGTGTTTTTTTAAATTGTTTTTTAGTCTCTTTGCCATTTATTTCTGCTCTATTCTTTATTATTCCTTCCTTCTACTTATTCTGGGCTTTTCTTATCCTTCCTTTTCTTTTTCTTGTGTTGTATTGTTAAATAATTTATTGTTGATTTTTCTTGTTTTTTGAAGGAGGCCTGTGGTGCCATGAACTTTTCTCTCTGGAGCAGGGGTCCTCAAACTTTTTAAACAAGGGGCCAGTTCACTGTCCCTCAGACCGTTGAGGGCCAGACTCTAGTTTTAAAAAAAAAACATTCCACACATGCGCACTGCGGACCTGGGACGAATGGGCTGCTAAGCAGGACAGGCAGCAGCAGCAAAAACACCCGGCGGGCCGGGTAAATGTCCTCGGCGGGCCGCATGTGGCCCGTGGGCCGTAGTTTGAGGACCCCTGCTCTGGAGTGTGTCTCATAGATTTGGGATTGTTGTGTGTTCATTTTTTTCAGTGTAGGTTTTGATTTCTTTCTTGATCTCTTTGGTAACCCATGCATTTTTTAATTACATGCTATTTAGTCTCCATGTATTGGAATGTTTTTCAGTGTTTTTACATCGTTGATTTCTAATTTCATTCCACTGTGATCTGAGTAGATGGTTGATGTGATTTCAGTGTTCTTGAACTTGTAGACTTGTTTTGTGTCCTAACTTGTGGTCTATCTTTGTGAATCATCCTTGTGCACTTGAGAGAATGTATATTCTGCAGCTTTGAGGTGAAATGTTCTATGAGTACCAATGAAATCCATCTAATCCAGTATGTTCCTTGGAGTCACTGTTTCCTTGCTAAGTTTTTGTTTGGGAGATCTATCCAGTGAACTCAGCAGGGTGTTAAAGTCCCCTACTATGATTATATTATTGTCTATCTCTCCCTCAAAGTCCTCTAGAAGTTTTTTTTATATATATTTAGGTGTTCTATACTGGGTCTATATATGTTTACCAGGGTTGTATCCTTTTGTTGGATCAATCCCTTTAGTATTACATGGTGACCTTTGATGTCTGAGGGCCTTATTTTGAAGTCTATCTTGTCATATATGAGTATTGCTACTCCAGCTTTTTTCTTTTCTATTTGCATGTGAAATTTTTCCCTTCCTTCACACTCATCCTGTATGTGTATTTTATTGTGAGGTGGGCCTCTTGTAGACACCATATAGTTGGGTCATTTTTTGTAACTAGTTAGCTACTATATGCCCCCTTTTTTGGAGCATTTAATCCATTTACATTTAGGATTATTATTGGTAGGTGCTTGTTTATTGCCATTGTAATTCTGTATATCTATCTTTCTCTTCCTGTTTCTTCTCATTGTAGCAGTCCCTTTAACATTTCTTGTAATGCTGGCTAGGTGGTGATGTACTTCGTTAGCATTTTTTTCCCTGTGGGAAGCTCTCTATTTGACCATCTATTTTGAATGCTAGCCTTGCTGGATATAGTAATCTTGGTCTCAGTTTCTTGCTTTCCATTACCTTGATTACTCCATGCCCTTATGGCCTGTAGAGTTTCGGATGAGAAATCAGTTGTCAGTCTTATGGGAGCTCCTTTGTAGGAAATGGTTTGCTTTTCTCTTGCTACCTTTAAGATTCTCTCTTGGTCTTTAATTTTTTGCCCTTTTAATTATAATGTGTCTGGGAATGGGCCTATTTGAGTTCTTCTTGCTTCGGGTTCTCTGTGTCTCTTGGACTTGTGTGACTTTTTCCTTTACCATGTTGGGAAAGCTTTTTGCCATTATTTCTTCAAACATGTTCTCTATGCCTTTCTCCCTTCCTGACTCTTCTGGCACACCTGCTATTCTAATATTGTTACATTTCTCGTTGTCCCACAGCTCCCTTAAGCTGTCTTCCTTTTTTTTATGGTTCTCTGATTGAGTGATTTTTCTTTATGGTTCTCTGATTGAGTGATTTTTTTCAACCCTGTATTCTAATTCACTCTTTCGATCCTCAGCTTCCCCTAATCTGCTGTTTATTCCTTCCTGTCCTTTCTTTATTTGTGCAATGTAACTCTTTATTTCTGTTTTCATAGTTACTATATCTTTTCTCATGCTGTTGAGCATCTTTACCATCATTATTCTGAACTGTGTATCAGATAAATTTCTTACCTTCCTTTTATTTATCTCTTCTGGAGAATTCTCTTGTACTTTCATTTAGGGGTTGTTTCTTTATCTCCTCATTTTTGCTGTTTGTTTGGGTTTTTGACTATATATTAGGTAAATCTGCTATGCTTCTCTGTCTCTGATGCTGGACAGTGTCAAACTCTGTTTTTTATTAATTTGGTGATGCAAAGAATCAAAGACTCCAGACACTACCTCTGCCTCCAGACTGATAGAATTTTGTCTTGAATTGACCTCAGGCAATAGTCCACAGTTGTGGCAAGAGGTTTTTGTTTATTTTTATCAGGGTGGGGCAATTGCTTCTGGGAGGCTAATTTTTATTCTCAGTCTCTTACTGGACCTGAGCAACTGTGCACCGTGGGACAAGGTGTTTTCCAATAAGGTGGATCAACTATCTTCCCCCTGGAAAAGGTCACCTGTATAGCAAATGTCTGAGTGAGAAAGATGACCTCCACTGAGGGAATGACTCAGCACTGGAAAGTGGGCTGTCTGCCTTCTGAGCTCTAACCCCAGAGCCCCCAATCATGTCTTCTGCTCACACAGTTCTAGTCCACTCAGCCCTCCCTCTGCTGGAGCACAAGATGATTCCACAAGGAATTTTGTGCATTGGTCCTTTAAGAGAGTGCTTGAATTTCCAGCCGTCTCTTCCTGGCAGACAGCAACCCTGCTGCTTTTCACAGCCAGATGTCATGTGGACACCCTTTTCAGTTCTGCTGCTCTCTGCTGGGGGGCTCAGCTTGGGTTTTAGACCCCAAAGTTCTCAGTGGGAACCTCTCACAGCTGAGATATGTCTCTGAAACATCAGTTGCTCTCTGTGGGAGCCTGCGAGCGCTTTCGCGCGTCCACCCTTCTACTAGTCTCTATGTGGTCTCCAAAGAGTCTTCTGTTGATTATTCAGGAAGTTTTTCTGTATTTAAGTTGTAATTCTAGTTTGGTCTTGGGAGCATTTCCTACTCCGCCACCATTTTTAATCTCCTCCCCAAAGACATCATATTTTAAAAACCCTTGATGGCCAAAAGACTGAGTTTGCACCCGAGGGCATTCTAAGTTTTTTACAAGGCTCATGAATTTTGATTCCAGACTCCTCTCATCTGGAAGCTGCCATCACTTGTATGGTCTGAGGTTTTTTCCTTCATCTTCGATGGAAACTGCATTGCTTTGTTTTACAAATCTGTTGCAAACATGGAAAGGCTGCTGTGTTCTAGACCTTGAACTAGACTGCAGAGACACGGAGATGGACACAGCAAGCTCTGTCCTTGTGGGGCTCACACCATGGGGAAGTGCAGTCCTGATTTGTGCAGTGGGCCTGGGGTGCAGGGTCTGAGGGGAGTGACTTCTGAGGCAGCGTGGGGTTGAGAGGAGGACAGGGGTTGGGGTGGGTCTTAAAGGACAAGTGGAAACCCCTCCAGGCAGAGAAGCCTGTAGAATGGACACTTCATATATGGTTTATGTCATGTGCAATTCAAAGAAACATGGACCTTGGGGAACAGAAAGCCCAGATCCTGAAGGGCCTCATAAGCCAGACTGAGGGTTTGAGTTACATTCTAGGGAGATAGAAAGGCCATTAAAAGGTTTTGAAATGGATGACAAGGGCAGCCGGGTGATGAGTTTGGGTCAATGCAAAGGGCATGTCAGATGGAGAAGCTGGTTGCAGGGAGGGTTGGCTAACAGATCAGGTGGAAGTCCCAAAGGTCTGATTCAGGACAGTGGGCATGTGGTGGGGGAGGAATTCAGAGACATTTCCAAAATGGAGTCCATGGGGTACAATGCCCACTGGCATGAGGGGAGGAAAAGGAAGGGGCTGACAGTGACTCCTGGCCTCTGCACCAGGAGCTGGATGGCCCGTGAAGGCTCTGCCTGAGGCTTGTGCCAGTCGCCAGGAGGACGTGGCTCTCCCAGCAACCCTGAGTACCAGATGGAGACTGCTAGCAGTGGCAGCGAGTAGCAGAATATGGCAGTGGTGTGACTTTGGGCCGGCCAGACACACTGCCAGGGCTTGGCCTCCTCATGTGTCTTAGGGGATAATAGTTTGACCATCCTCACAGGGGTCTTGATGACTAGAGGAGTTAAACCATGTAGAATTGCTCAGGGCCAGCTGGCATGGTGAGTGCTTGTGAAAGGCCATTGTTTTTGTTCTGATGGGATGACATGCTTCCTGTCACTCTGTGGGCTTCTGGGGGCCAGGAGTCTGGCCTGGCCTCTGTCCTGCGGCGCCTTGGACACCCATAGCCAAGAGAGAATAGAGGGGCGATCCGGGCCCAGCTTTCTCAGGATTCCCCACTGAGTAGTCATCCTTCCTCTCCAGTCCCATGTGGTGTGCCTGTGTCACCTGCTCCCTCCAGCCCTCCCATGTGACTTTTAAAGGAGCACATTTACAAAGTCACAGTTCCTGTAGGGTCACTTAAAGTGCACAGAGAAAGGGGCCCGTCAACAATACCCAGGGCCACCTCCACCTTCTCTAAAAGCCAGATTTTGTATTTGAAGAAAATTACTCCTGTGCCTGCCGTGGGCCACTGTTATCTACTGGGAGCATAATTTTGTGGCATTAACAAAAATGACCCCTTTTACAGCTCTGTAAATGTCCTTGGCCCACAAAACAGTCTTGACCTTCAGAGAGACTGAGGTTTCATAGGGGGCCCTTTTCACCTGAGATCCCCCCAGGGTGGGGAGGCTCCTCCAAGCTGAAGGCACCTGTGCCTGCCTTGTGGGGGTCATCCAGCTCCTCCTTGGGGCTCTAGCTGAAGCTGCTTATGTTTCTGTACTGATCCTCTGGAGCCATTTCTCCTTCCATTTCACCAGGCAATTGAGTGTCTTCCTGAAAGCAGGTAGCCCTGTGGTGCCCGGATGCCCCTCCTGCCTCCTGCCTCCTGGCTTGGACTGCTTGCAAGTTCCCTTCGTGGGGAGTGGCAGGATCTCAGTATGTTCTCTGTGGTGGCCTTTTCCCCTACAGAGAATTTTCAGGTCTTCATGACATTGACAAGAAGAGGAGGGAACATGTGAGGATGAGGAGGAGAGGAAGAGAAGGAGTTGTGGGTCTGCTCTCCATTACAGGGAACTGAGGGAACACGATCTTGGTGACTGGCCTCTCTGGACAGGAGCTAGGTTCACCACAGATGGCGAGACACAGACTCCCTGCAGGCTCCAGTCCGAACCTGTAGGGAGGGTGCCGCCAAGGAGCGGGCAGAGTGGCAGCAGAGGCCTCAGCAGTCACTGCCAGGAGCTAATGCAAAGCATAAATCATCCATCAGCCTCCAGAGTGACTTTCAAAGTTGTCGGAATGGAATAATTAAAATTGATACCGAAGGAGAAAGCGTGCCTGCCGTTACAAGGCTTGCCTTCCTGACAGCTCCCACCACACGCGTCCTCTGCCCGCCAGGCTTCACTACGGGCATTCCCTCTGCAGTGTACAGGGCCTGGCAGTGCCGCCGTGCCACCTTCCCCAGTGCTGGGAGGACTGGCCACAGTGATTAGCCGCCAGGCCGGCCCTCTGTGGGGAGATGGTGTCTTGGTGGCTCAACTTCGCGCCATCAGACACAGAACCAAACCGGTCCTGGTGACCATGGACAAGTAACTGTTGGAACCCCACCAAGACTGTCACTGTTTCTGTGTCTCGACTTGCCCCACAGAGACAAAGTGAGAATTCACCCGTCCGCCAGCTGAGCGTTGAGGAGCTGCATGAGGGAGACTCCATGCTGGGAGGGCTCCTGGCAGAAGTGGGAACGGGGTCCAGCTGGCAGGAGAGAGCGGCTGTGTTGTTGGCATCATGAGTGGCTAATGTGGAGTGGCACTTACTGTATACAATGCCCTGCTGTGGTTCTACGTTCTGACCCTTTAGTCCTGTAGCAGCCCTGTCATTCAGGTGCTCTTATTATCTGCCCTTTGAAGATGGAGACGCGGAGTCATTAGCCCACAATCACACAGGCTGGTGAGTGTGGAAATGTCTGACCCAGGCCGCCCACATTTGCTCTGAAGGATTTGAGATCCTGGACAGGGAGACTGGGACAGCTGCTCTGCAGATGGACAGGGGTGAGCTCGAAGAAGAGCTGTCTGTTAGTTGGATCGGCTTTGTGCCCAGGTGGTCCTGGTTCTGAGCCTGGCTCCTGACTCTGGCTAAGGGGCCGTGAGCCAGTTCTTTACCCACTAAGCCACCACCATAAAGCCGGCAGAGGCCCTGGGACCGTAGGATTGTTCCCACTCATGGTGAGCCCTGGTGGCACCAGGCATCGGGATGCTGGTTGCCATCTTGGTGTGACTACGCACCTCTTTCCCTAGCCTGGGGATGCAGGCGTGTTCAGCCTTCTTGCTCATGAATGTTCAAGTGGGAGAAGCACGTTAAGGGTACCAGGGGACGCTACCCCTCAAGGCTGCCTGTTGCCAGAAATGAAGGCTCTCTCTCCCGCTGAGAAGCCCGGAGCCGCAGGAGCCGCCCTGAAACCCCCCTCCTCCTCTAGCTGCAGTGCCCGCTTTGGGAAGCTCAGCCCTTCTTATCTAGGGCTGGGTTCACTCTGCATGTCTCTGAGCTACATCTTCCCTTTGTATCCCTGAGCAAACATGCCCCACGTCTGTACTGACTCAGTAACATGTTGATCCTTCTGTAGTTTTTCTCTGGCTGGACGCAGTGGGATGGCCGCGCATGCCAGGTGCCTCCAAATACTCTGCTCCGGCCTCAGCCTTGGCCTCGTAAGCTGCCGGCCTCTCACCTCCTGAATCAACCAAAGGAAAACAAAGTGGATGGCTGCGGAAATCCCGTCCGTTTTCCACTTACATTTCTGTAAATGTTCCTCGCCCCAATAGGGGTGTCTGTGTGTCTCAGGCAGGTGTGTTGATGGGGCCGTGGAAATTATGGTCCACCTTAAACATACATAGCATTGCGGGCACTTTTAGCAGGTGGCTGGTACACTACAGGCATTAATGTCAAATCACCTGATCTTCTTTGCAGATGCTAGAAAAAGCAGGTCCGTCTAAGAGGAAAGCCTTTCAAATTTGTATTGGCTCCTGTCTGCTACTTGTCAGGGCCCAGGCTTAACTCCAGTGAATGCCTCACTTAGGAAAGATTGGACACTCGACAGACCACATATTTATCTCTCTGGGTCTGGTCAGTGTGTTCCAAAGCTCAAGCCATTATGGAAAAAAGACTAGGAGCAATGCATACCGCCAGTGTCTCAGGCAGCAGGTGGGCCCCAGCGGATCTCCATGCCCATGCAGTGCGGACAGCCCCGCAGGCCCCTTTCCCGGGGGCTATAAAAGATCCCCTATGCTTCCTATACGCACCGTGACCTCATCTTTCCTGCACAGTCCGCTCATTGTCAATGGACCCAGTCTCAAGCCAGAGCTGTTTGACGCCAATGTTTCCTTGCCGACCATCTGTTGATCAACGTTACCACACAAACCCCGTTTTGCCGTGGACAGTACTTCCACAGCAGCGCCGCTGGGCCCCACTTCTTCCCGTGTCCCTGCTGTCACTCTGCCTCCCGCCTCCTCACCCTGCGAGCACCCTCAGCGCTCAGCTGGGTCAGCGACCCCAACTGTGGGGACAGTCGGACCCAGCCCTGTTCCGTGGCAGTGTCAGGCACCCATGGGCCCAGACCTTCCTTCTCTCCTTTAAAGGTCAGAATCGAATTAGAATCACTGCTAACTGGGTATTCTCGTTGTTGGTAAGCCTTAAATAATAAAAATCAGACCCAATGAGACTAATCAAGGCAGATGGAAAATCGATGTCATATTTGTTCCAAGTAATTTCCTTTCAGAGGAGAAAAGGCTCTTAGGAGTGGTTTGTGGATTTAAGAGATGTTTAAAGTTGCATCGAGACATGGGAACATCAAAGTCAACCCCAAACAGAATCTCACTGGATGATCTCTCTCCTTATTCCTGGAAAAGCCAGTGCCATTGGGTACAAAGGCTAAAATGGGGGCAGCCTTTCTTGTGTCTGCTGTGAGTAGTTCTGGCTTTGCCCAAAAAAATTATTTTTTTAAAATGGATCCCTTAATATATGAGCAAAGAGTAAGTAAGTTATGGGATTCCTTTTCCTCCCTTCATTATTTTTCTGGGTAATGACTTTCAACCAGAATGCACACTTAAAGGAAAACCCTAAGTAACAAGACTGCAACAGAGACACACACAGAGACGGGGTGGAGAAGAGAAGGAAACATCTCTTCAAGTAGTGTATCCTGTTGCTTGAAGTACCCCAAGGGTGAGGATCGGCATCTCCAAGTGAGCCCTCTGTTCTCTACTTGGTCTTGCCTGTGTCCGTGACAGTGGGAGGATTTATGCCAAGAGATGGCTGATGCTTCCTGTACTCAGAAGAAAGGCTCGGAGTAGAAAAGGCACCCCCACTGTCGCTCCCTGATTGCAGGCACCAAGCTCTCTGGTGACGGCTCCAACGCAGCAGTTGTCCCTTTTATAATTAGAAATTCCCCAGAAGAACCCAGCTAGCCTGGCCAGAGTTCCGTTCAGAGCCCCTTGTTCTGTAGGCTGACCTACTGCATGCAGAGCGGCGCACCCTTTGGCACACAGGGCTGCCTCCCACCACTGCATCCACATCATGGGCTGAGTCCTGTTTAAAGGTTACCTGGAGAGTTGTTTGCGGCTTTGGTGGATGGTCTGTTATTTCTGCCCCACTTCCTTCTTCTGGCCTTTTCCTCGCTCCTGGTCTCACTAGGAAACATCTTCAGAAAGAGCCTGGAACGCATCCCTACTGCCCCTTTGCCCACAGACCTCCTCGCATCAAGTGTGCGCCCACCTGAGGCGCATCTGATGTCTCCATGACCCGGTGGGTGTGTTGTTTTATGCATGAGGTTCCCCCCTCCCAGCACATTCTATAACAGAAATAAACAATGTCAGAACAGTTTACCTTTCCCCTGAGTTTAAATTATGTATTGGAATTGATATTTCACATTAGCCCCCCACAGATGCCGTTTCCCTTCACTATCAATCTACCTCATTAGCCATGCAGTTCCAACCCCACTTCCTCGCCTGCGACACGCGGATCCTGTGCACGTGTCACATGGCACCCGCATGCTGCCCTGGAGGCAGCAGGGCCCTGTGGCTCCACTGTCACAAAGGGCGTTTCGTTTCTAATAGCCCTGATAGGGTGACAAGTGTTAGCCATCTGCCTACCTTCTTGCCACATCCTCATTGTGTGAAATGACAGGCATTTCCTAGACAGTGGGCCCATTTTAGGGCCACCTCGCCTAGCCAGCCCTCAACACTCGGCCTCTGAAGGCCTAGGCTCTAAGCAGTTGTTAATGCTCCTAGCTCACTGGAAGGGCGCTTCCCCAAGACTCTCCTGCACTTTCTCTTCTGCATTTGCTGTCATACCGAGTCACCGAAGTACAGACTGAGGCCACATCTGTTGGCCATCACCACCTGGACCAGGTCGCGGTCGTTCAAAAGAGGAACTAGACCAAAACGTACTCATCTGCTGGAGAGATCAGAATCAACTCATTGAGCATTTATTAACTCCACACCCACCTTACAGAATTATTAGACAAATCAATTAGTTCAATTAAAATTTGAAACAGATAAACAACTGAAACCAATATGCTGTTTTCAAGTGTGGGCAAGCTGGCCTAGCACTCATCTGGCAAGTTCGCCTTCTCTCTGCTTCGGAAGATTCCCTGGGGGACCCCCCAGACAGTGCTTGGGAAACCAGTTCCAATGGTTTCATGAACTTGAAAGTACTAAAATGGAATATCTTTTCTTAAAAGCACTATAATTCAGTCCTGTCACTAATTCAGACTGCATGTCCCCCAATTAGAAAGGTTAAACCATGTATCACACGCTGCATATAAATCACCAGACGAAACAGTCATCTTATCAGTCGGTAGCCAAGGCATGATGTTATTTTCTTTAACTTGTTAAACTGAAAGAAAGAGAATCCAGTCCAATTTAAAAGTTAACAACTTTAGGAAGATATTTTATTTATTTCATGACCAGTAAAGATTGAAACGTCTTTCTTCTTTATCCACCTAGCCCTAAAGGGAAGTCACGTTTTCTGAAAAATTGCAAAACTGAAAAGCAGGAAATGCTCTTCAGGTAATCCACGGATTTCTGAGGGTCAGGGCTCTGCAGGAGAAGGCTTCTGGGCTAAGGGTGTTTTTGTTTTGCAAATGGGAGGGGTCCTTTCTGTTACTTCAGTTTGGGTTCAGAATTTCACCTCAAACCACAATTCTAAATCTAAGCTCCATAGATGCATCAGACAAAAAGGCGCTTCCATTATACCTCAGTTTTGAAGAGAGAAATCCATTTTCTTGTGGGCTCCTGTGGTGGCTTGGGGGTGGAGGGATCAACTTAACGTCCCTGTTTGAAGACCATCGGGGGCAGGCTGTGTCTACTCGCCCTTCGCCACAGCTCACCATTGCTGCGGCCCTGTCACAGCTTCCTCTCTGGGCAGACAGTTCACGCTCAGGGCCAAGTCGGCAGGACTCCTGCAGGCTGCTGCAGAGCAGCAATTTTCTTTTGCTTTGCTTTGATTTTCTCCATCCTGGCAATTGAAGAAAAACAGAGAAAGTCATTTCCTCCCCCACCAGTCCAAACGCCTTTGCCATTTTGTTGGTTTCCGTGCTTGCCTTTTTCTCTAGACCCAGACAGAGGAAAAGGGGCCCAAATTTCTGCTCCCGAGTTTCCCTTAGTTACGAGGGGCCACTCCAGCCAGCATCTTGGGCAACCATGGGGTCTTGTTCTGGGTGCTGCACAGGGTCCGTGGTGAGAGGTAGGAGACCCGCTCTGCTCTCTGCTCCAGAAGACCAGGCACACAGTGGAGCGGCTGCTCTGGGCGTCCCAGTGGGCTCAGGCAGACTTGAATAGGCAACAAAATGGTGCTCCACCAGTTTCAGTCATGTGCTTACCATGATTTCTCCAGGAGTATTTCCTTTTCAAAGTTGATTAAAGTCAGTTCCCTTTTTTAACTTAGCCTCCTGCTAGGCAATAATATCCTTGAAGTCATTCACTAGATGTTCTAGATACCACCAGCCCCATCCCCAAATTGCATTAGGATAAATAGTGTAACCTTTAAGCGAAAAATACATTCATGTGTTTACCACCTAAAACCTCCCTGGAGACCACCTGGGTGCATGCATTGTAGTGCTTTGAGGGATGAAGCATGGTCTTTGCTAACCAGAGTAGCCAGCCCCTCTTAGCAAGGGGCAGCTTGACTGAGGCTTGGGCCCAGGAAAGCAAGTGGCCTTTTGGGTGACAGTGATTTACCCAATGCAGAGTCTGAGCGGCTCAGAGTGGAGAGCAGCACCTCCTCCCATAGGAACTGCATGAGGTGATGGGTCACCAGGGGAAACGCTCCCATCACTCTCCAGAACACTGCCTTTGTTTTCCGAGTTAGAAGAATCAGCCTGTGATTTCTGCACCTCCATCTGCTGATTGACCCACATTCACAGCTCGTTAGCGTGCCACAATCTGAACACTGGCACATTTCCAGTCTCACTCAGGCTCTTCTGGGGAAACTCACAAATAAGGGGAAGAAAGGAAAAGGGGGAGGTCTGTGTCAAGGAAAGGAGTGAGCAACAAGAAGATGGCAGGTCCTTTGAAAGGGCCACCTTCCAGGAGGAAGAAGAAAATCTACCGACTGCCTCATGGTGACCATCAGGACTGTCTCATCATCTTCACAGCTTGCTAAACAGCTCCGAGAGCTCAGCACCCCTCAGTGTGCAAAACAGCAAATTTAAGGAATCTTAGCTGGGTAACATCTTCCTGCTGGTACAATGTACTTGTCAGTTTTTGCACCAAAAGTCAAGATGAATTGATCCATCATTCATATAACAAGACAGGTCTAGCCGGAAACTCGAAAGGAACCCTTTTTTCTTGTCTCCCCAAAGAGCATGGACCTAGAGGGCATACAGACCACGTTTAGCGCAACAGATGGAAGACAGGACACTCAGCCACCACAGGCATTGCGAGTGGGAGTGGGTGTTTGCAGCATGCTGCCAACGGGCTGTGCTTGTGTGTAGAAGGAGCACAGGGCGAGAAGTTGTTGAGACTGAGGGGCCAGTGTCCTTGGCGGCATATCTAGTTCTGGAATATTGGTCTACACTACCTAGATGGAGGGTGTGGCCCCCTTGAACCACACCTGCCCCTTCCCTCTGGCACAGGTCCTTGCTCTCGTCACTGAAGGAGTGACCAGGGCTGTTAGATTACCTGTTTGGTGCCAGCTGAGGAATCTGTCACTCGTAGGGACCGTCAGCCAAGCTGGGCAAGCAAACATTTCAACAAAGACCGAAATCTAAGGCCGGGATGGGTGGGGGCTGCCCAGAGAGGTCCCTGAGCTCCTGGACCTTTGCAGGGCGGCTGATTCTGCACAGAAGTTAGCCAACCTCCCCCTTGACTCTGAGCTGGACTTGGTCCCTCACAGCCATAGGGTTCCTCGCACTCACCCAAAGGTTGGCAAAGAGAGAAGCTGGCCCTGTGCACTTGCCCTTCCTCTATGTTTACAAGTCAGTATTTCCCAAGGCCTCCCGCCTGCCTAACAGAAGCCCTGGGAGATGAGCAGAACCGTGGGGTGGAAAGGCTCTGGGAAGGGCTGGAGTCAGCCCTGCTCTGCACCATAGCTCAATCACCCAGGCATTGGCCCCCTGAGCCTCCGCTCTTCTGTCTAGGAGAAGGCTGAGATAAGATGGTCTGAGGTTTCTCTGATTTCTAGAGTCATGATCCTTAGACTACACATTCCTTCCTATCCCATCAAGCCCCTGAAATCAGATGGATGTCTTTATTCTGAGTTTCCTGGTACCTGGATGCTAAGGCCTTGGTAGCATCCAGATCAGCTACCACATACCGATGTTAATAGCTCAGGAAGCTCTGTCTCTGGATCAACAGAAAGGTGAAACACACAGCAGCCCAAAGGACCCCCACTTCCTTTTCTGGGGGTCCACAGGGCTCGTCCTCAGGGATGGCTGCATAGAAGACAGAAGAAGCCAGGAGTCTCGCCAGTGCAGTGGGGCCACCACTCTGGGTGGGAAGAGCCAGATCTCACTGTGCAAACCGTGCCTGCTTCTCTTTGGGCTCTTCTGTTCTTTGCTCCACTTGTCACCAACGAGGTTTTCTAGGGGAGCAGGAGATGAAGCTCTCCGCTGCAGGGGCCCCTCCCTGGAGCCTGAGTCCACCCCACTTCCTATTCCCTTAGGCGACTCATGCCCACAACACCCTAGCCTTCCTCCTGGGGTAAACAGTGGAGCTGGCTGACAGGTGGGACGGGTAATCCATGGGGGCTCGAGAACCTTCCATCTTGCCTGGTTGTTCAGCAACTGCACTAAGCCCCGGAACTCCGGGCTCATCTGTGAGAGATGAGAGATGTGTCTGCACATATTTTTTGACAGAGAGAGTGAGAGCTTAACCCAGGATGTTGGTCAGAGGCAAGAGTTAAAACAAACACATTGCACCTTCTCTTCCTGCAGGACCCAGGGCTCCGCCCTCTGCTGAAAGGCCAGAGCCTGGCAATGCATGGCGTGGCCAGAGTTGCGCAAACTTGGGGGAAGCGCTGCTGGCACAGAGCGGGGGTGGGGGTCCTGAAGCCTGAGGCCATTGGCTGGGGGCCGCTGCCCTGGACTTCATGTTAGGTCTCGGGGCAAACCTCTCTCCTGTTTGTCAGGGTTCCTCAGAGAGAATGGATGTCTCCCTATTCCACTGGGCTCTTTCCCTCAGGGTCCCTGTACAGAGAAGTCTGGCAAATGACCAAGTGCAGCGATTGGATTCTGGGTCCAAGTAGTAACAATAATAACAATGATTAACAATAGCTCCTCCACAGCTTAGGAGCAAGTGGGGCATTGGCATGTAGATCAGCTCCTATGGGGATTTGGTAGACATAGAGTTAATTTTCTTAGGATGAGCTGATAATTGCGTGGTTATGTAGGTGAGTTCTTGGTGTCCATCTTTCGTCCAGTGATTTCACAAAAATACTCTCACACACAAATATGGAAAAAGCAAAGGTGGCAGAAAATAGCTGTAAATCTGAGAATGGGAGTGGGGCACCGCCGTACTATTCTTTCTGCTTTGCTGTGCGTTTGACCATTTTTTCCTAATAACACCTGTGGGCTCTGCACCAGCTGTGCCGGGTCCACGCCTGCGGGGAGTGTCCTGGGCCGTACCCAGCCGGTGCCCTTTCACTGCAGCCCACGCGGGACTGTGGGGCAGCCGGCAGCGGGGCGGGAGGGCCTCCAGGTACACATGCCGCTAAGGAGCCTGGAGAAGCCTCCGCGTCCTGGGGCGGCACCAGCCCCATCGAGGCCTCGGTAACCAGTGTCACCTTCCCTCTGTCTCTGTCACGGAGACCCTGAGTGTGGCAGTCTCCCAGCAGAGGAGCATGTGGCCGTTCAGCCCAAGAGTTCTACTCATGCTCTTCCCCAGAGTGTAGTGGGGGTTGACAAATGCAGCCACAGCCACAGCCGCTAC
Organism: Corynorhinus townsendii; assembly: GCA_026230045.1. Lineage (NCBI taxonomy): Eukaryota > Metazoa > Chordata > Mammalia > Chiroptera > Vespertilionidae > Corynorhinus > Corynorhinus townsendii. The sequence continues at coordinate 91,160,481 of JAPDVU010000007.1, forward strand.
AGAAGAATCTTCGGTGTCAATAAGGACTGAACGTGGATCAGCACTGGTCAATGCGGGCGTTGCCCTGCTCTTCCTCATTCCCAGTGTTCAGTCTGCACAGTCACCACCTCATCTCCGAAGACTCCTTCCCAACTCACAGCCTGTGATCTTGATGAGAGGAGACCTGCTGGCCATTCAGAGGGTGAAGTCCTGAGTGTATGACACAGAAGGACCCCTCAGTGTCTCTGCCCACAGGGGCCCAATCACATGTCCCTGTGCCACTGAGCTGAAGGTTGTATGTGGGGCCTGGAGGTGGGGCCAGTGTCTCCTGGACCAGGTGATGGGCCCGGGCTGGCCTCTTCCTTCTCTGCCTTCATCTTCAAGTGGAGGGAAATCTGACGTCTTACCAACCTGAGATGGGGCAGGGAGGAGCGAACCAGGTGGCTTCTGGAGGCCCCTTCCAGTTCTCAGACCCAGGGCTTCTCGAGCCTTCGTACTGCTGGGTTGATCTGCTTTGTTCCGCTGCACTTGGAAATGCCGGTGTACGTGGGCTGGGAGGGCGCACCCTATTACAATGGACAGGTTCCGGCTTACTAGCAGGGCATACAGCATGCTTTCTCCTGCACTTCCTCCCTTTACCTCTGGATTCCCTTTAAGTCCAGAGCTCTTCAACATCAAAAGCTACGCCAGAGCACGTTGGCTGTGTTGTGCATGACGCGAGGAGCGGTCACATCTCTCCACCTTTGGTAAACATGTCTTTGAAAAGGCCTTTTAAGGTGGCTGTTGGTTTTGGCAGCACCTCTTTTAGGTATTAAGACAGGCTGGAAAACAAAGAGCAGCCTTGAAAGAAGGACTGTCCCAGGCTGACAGGAGTGGCTCCCCAGCCACCACCGATGCTGATGAGGGACCAGGCAGCCCAGGGCCGGGGTGAGCTTCAGGAGGAGGTGGCCTCCGCGCAGTGTGCAATATCTGAAGGCTACCAGGTACCTGGCACCGGGACATTGTTTTGTGTCATTCCTGCAAGAAACACCAGGCAAAGCACAGATCAGAAATGACACCAAAAACAGCAGTTTTCACCATGTCCAAATAGGGCCTGAAGGTTTGAAGAAGGAGTAAAAGCAAAGATGGCATCACTTGGCAGACAGTCACAAACATACCCCCGCCCCCAGGTCATCTTAAAACAGGACACAAAACAGAGGAGGGGAGAGAAGTGGGGTGAGCAGGCACCCTCGGAGACGCAGATGAGGTGCTCCCGAGGCAGGGTCTTTTGTAAAGTCGGGAGTTTGGGCAAATGCATGCAGTTCTGTACCCACCACCACAGTCAAGATAATAGAATTTTCCCATCATCCTCAGTGTTTCCTATGTCCTTTGTGGCCAGTCCCCTCCCCCACCTCCAGGGAATCCTCGATCTATTTTCTGTCCCTATAGCTTTGCTTTTTCTAAAATATGTAAGGGGCACCAGACCCCATGTCACCTCTGGGTCTGGCCTAATCCTTTCTAGAGCATCCTGTGATTGTATGTGCCAGCAGCTCACTGCTGAGTGGTATCCCATTGTATGGATGTACCACCATTTATCCACTCACCAGTTAATGGACATTTGGGCCTCCAGCTCAGAGAGTATGAGTAAACATGCCATCCACATTCTCATATAGGATTTTGTGAGACTGAGTTTCCATTTCACTTGGGTAAATACCGGGGATGGAATGGCTGGGCCGTGCAGTCAGTGTACATTGGACATTATAAGAAACTGTCTTCCGGAGTGTCCACACTATTCTGCATCCCCACCAGCAATGAATGACAGTCCCCATTGTTCTGCATTCTCTCCAGCACTTGGTATGTCAGGTCTGTAGCGGTTTTTTAAATCTTCGCCTTTCTATTAAGCGTATACTGGCATCTCAACTTAATTTTCCTAATGACTAATGATGTTGAACATCTTTTCAAAATACACTTATTCTCTTTTTTGATTAAGTGTTAATCCAATCTTTTGCCCATTTAGAAATTGGCCTTTTTTCCTTCTTACTGAGCTGTAAAAGTTTTGTGTGTGTTCAGGATACAAGTCCTTTATCAGACACGTGCTTGTAAATCTTTCCTTCCAGTCTGGGCTTATCTTTTCATAATCTTAACAGTGTCTTTTAAGGAGCAGAAGTTTTTATATTTTGATGAAATCCAATTTATCAACTTCTTTTCTATTATGGCTTATGCTTTTTGTGTCCTATTTAAGAAATCTTTCTCCAACCTAAGGTCATAAAGAGTTTCTCCAATTTTTTTAATAGAAGTTTAATAGTTTGGGGTTTTACATTTAGGTCTATAATCCATTTCAAGTTCCATTTTTGTATCTGATATGAAAAAGATTTTTTTGTGCTTTAGGGTTTGAGGGTGTTTGTTTGTTTCTTTTGATATCGACATATCCAAAAATATCCCAGCACCATTTGTTGAAAAGACTATTCTTTCTGTTAAGGGAAATACACCACTCAGAGAAAGGCCATTAACATATGATTTCACTTATATGTGGAATAGAATGAACAAAATTAACAAACAAAATGGAAACAGACTCATAGATCAAGAGCATACTGACAGCTGTCAGAGGGGAGGTGGTTATGGGACTGGGTGAAAAAGGTGAAGGGATTAAGCAAAAAACATACACAAACCAATAGACAAAAATAAAAAACTATTGTTTCTGAACTATCTGCTCTTTTGATCTAGGTGGCTATCCACTCATCAGTAGCTCGCATGGTCTTGATGACTGTGCTTATAGTAAGTCTTGAAATTGGCTAGTATTAGTCCTTCAACTGTGTTCTTTTTTTAAAAATGTGTTGTATATTCTAGGTCCTTTGCTTGTCTGTATAAATTTGTCCATTTATTTTTTTTAAAGAGCCTGCTAGAATAAGGTCTGGGCCTTTTTTTCCTGTTGATTTCCTAGTGTCTTGAATAGTGCCTGGCACATAACAGGTGCTCACAGCAGTGACCCAGCCAACATATGGGCTGTGACGTGGGGAGGCTTTGAGAAGTCACAGGAGGAAGTATGACTGCTAGAGAGCCATTTGGCAGTTTCTTAAAACACTAGATGTTCATTTACCACATGACCCAGCAATTCCACTCCTTGGCATTTATTTAGAGAAATGAAAACATATATCCATTAACATACATCCATTTTGCAAGAACCCCTGCAAAAATGTTCATGGAAGCTTTATTCATATTAACGCCAAGCTAGAAACAACTCAGATGTACATCAGTCATAATCGGATGTGGAATATTCCTGTGGTGGAATACTACTTGGCAATGAAAAAGAATGACCAGCTGAAACATGCTGCGATCGCAAAGACACATGGTGAGCAAAGGACACCAGACACTAACAAGTACATACCATAGGTACCATGTAGGTGAGAGTCTAGAGCAGGTGAAATAAGCTCTGAGGCAGAAGTCAGGCAGTGGTGGCGGGGAAAGAATTGACCGGAAGAGGAATGAGGACCATTTCCAGGATGGTAGGCATGCACCCACCCAAACTGATTGAGTGTTATAATGAAGATGTGAATGTTCCACTGTATGGGAATTATGGGTCAATTTAATGTTTTTAATTTCAAAAATAAAGTCATAGTAATTTCTTCTTCAGAGGAAGCAATTCTTGGGCCCATGGTACTGAGAGGGACTGAAGACTTCCCACCCACCAGAGTGCCTCGGACCAGGGTCTCAGTTCTCACTGGCAAAAAATAAAGTTGGGGACAGTGCTGAGCTGGCAAGGGTTTCTGGCCTCAGCTTGGCCGCTCTGCATGTTCCTGCCAAGTTCTCACTTATGCTCTGTATCAACAAATGCTGGCTGTGGCAGGGAGGCCTCGGAGAAGCGGGAAGTCAACTGGGAAGACCCAAGGAAGGCTCCTGGCTCTTGGTGGTGGCAGCCCCATCTAGTGGGCATGGGTGCCCGAAGGTTGACCTTGGGAATACCCACACCATCAGGAGCCATCAGGCGGTGTCTGCAGGGGCCTACCTCATCCTCTCCCATCCATGGGAACTTCCCTTGTCTCCATCTCCTTGGCAGGGGGTATAGGACATGAACACTGTGTGACTCTCCAGGAGTCACTGGGAACCCCGAGAAGTCACAGACCAAGCTGCACCTCCACAAATTCCTCCATCCACTTAGAGTGGGACTCCAGAGCACAAGCAGAGGGGGGCCTGGTGCTCCATGCAGGGGGCACACACTTGATGGTTAGATGGATGGATGGGTGAATACATTAAAAAATGGATTCTTCATCGGACAGAACTTGGAAAAGGTCAGCAGCGGATAAAGGTCATGAAAATCAACACATCCCCCAGTTCACATGTATGAGGCAGCCCGTTTTCAGGAAGAGGACATTTCCTGGACTAACTGAGAAGGACACCCCCCACAAAGAGCAAATGGGTAAGTGTAACTTCCAAAACCCAAATTTTGGAAGGCCTTTATTTGAGATGACATTTGGAAATCTTATTTGCAAATCAGCCGTCCACTTTTTATTTAGTATCTAAGCAAACCTCTGGGTTTTAAATCATCTGTTGAAAGTCCTCTCTCTCCACCCCCACACCATCAGAACAATGCTTATGAAGTAGAATTCTCTCCAGTGCAAGCATTTTTTAATTAGATTGAGACCTTGGAACCTGGTAACTATATTTCTTCGCTGAGTACCATCTGGGTGATTACAAGAAGATGAGATGGAAAAACATCAGAAAGGAGATTGACAGAGGAGGGGACTGAAACGGCACTTGGCCTGTCCCAGGTTCTCAATTGCCTGCCCAACCTGAGTTCCCGGCGTGAAGAGGCACTCAGACACCCTCGGTGCTCGCAGAGGAACAAATTGGCATGCGGCGCCTTGGTGAAGCCTGGGAGATACAACCACTTAATGAGATTTGAATGCGTTTCTGTACTTGTAGTTCTCCATGGGTAATCTGTAAAGGAAGGAGCAATTTTCTTTTTGTCTTCATTATTTTTCAAAAGATCATTGAGTCTATGTTCTGTTAATGCATCTTTCAAATTATATGGAATGACTAAGATGTTGAATATGATTTCAGGGTCAAGAGAAGGACTTTCTTATAAAAAGTTGAGAGCATGCTGGGACCTGCATCTGCCCCCTGACAGCTGCGGCCTGGGGAACACTGAGTGTGCTCATGGTGTTGGGGTGCTTCATGGAGACAACCGCTAGCCTGCCTTCCAGGCAGGGGACACTTAGTCACTGTGATACGCACATGGCCCACCCAGGTGGCACTCCCCACTCGGGATCAGGGACTGGGCATGACTGTAGAATGAGAGACATGAGTAGGAGGGGGTAAAGGTCTCAGCACCAACCTGGGAGAAAAAGAGGGAGAGTGAAGGCAGGAATGGAGGGAATGTGGCTGTGTGAAGAAGAGGAGGCAACGAAGGGGGAAATGAGAGAAAAAGGGGAAGGCTGGAGAGGAAACAGGAGAGAAGCACAAAGAAGAGAGAGGAAAGAATAGAAGAGGAGGGCGATAGAGAGGAAAAAGAGGACGGGGGGGGGGGGGGGGAGAGAGGAGACATGGAAAGCCAGAGGGACTCACAGAGGATGTGAGGAAGGCTGTATAATGCTCTTAGCAAAACTCATTAAGGGACAAAAGTTGTATATGCTAGGGAGATGGTTCCTACAAAGAGAGCAGAGGTTTTAAATTTGACTCAGGACAAGAGTTCTGGATTTTTACCGTGTTGGGACAAGACGAGCCAAGGAGAAGACTGCCCAGGTCCAAGTCTGCAGACCAGGTCCTTTTGGGCCTGTCCTTCCGTCAGTACCCGCATGGCACGCGGGGTGCAGCCTGTGCTCCTTTTCAGCCTCAACTTTCCCATCTGTACAGTGGGAGTGTTGGTGTCTGACTTAATCCAGTGGATCGCTGTGAGCAGGAAGGAATCCAAGAGTGTGCACAGTGCCTCCTGCTCTCTTCATTTTAAATTGCCTTTTAGAGAGAGGGACACCAACCACCTCTTTCTCTCCAGGCAACATGGGTGAGTGGAGGGGCCTGATTCTTCTCAGATGTGGCAATACTGGTCGATTTGCCTGGGAACAAGATGCCTCCGAGATCATTTCTGAGGCCCTGCAGTCCTCGGTGAAGCACTGCTCCACGGGAGGGGCGCAGGCCCGGGGACCCTATCTCCCCTGCCCAAGGACACCAGTGTGTCTAGGGTGAGTCAGCTTTCACCAGAACTCCGAGTTTCCCCTGCAGAGGCCAGGGTGTGCAGGTGGCTTGGCTTACCTTTGCAGAGAACAGGAGGCAGCCAGGTCACAGGAAATACTGAAAGATCATAAGCCTGACAAGAAAACCACAGTATCTGGGCCAGGCTTGGCAGTTGCTTTTCTCCGCTAAAGATGCAGCAAATAAATCAGCCAGATGACAAAGATGAGGGAGTAGAAATCCATGTGTTGCCCTATGACACTGAGGGCAGCCACCAAGCACAGCTGAAGTTCAGGGTGAAAGGGGTGAGACAGATGTCCATGAACGTCAGGGGCAGGATTGGCATCTCAGTCCCTGGGACCAGAAGGCTGCTGGGGTTTGGGGATGCTGGGGAGGTGGGTTCTTGATTGGTTTTTGCATTAGTGCTTTTACATAGCATCCCCATAGCCCAGATATTCATCACAACCATTTGTGTGTCAGCAAATTGAATAAATATGAGACCCAGTTTGCTACAGATGATAGAGAAGATGGAGCTGAATCCAGCAACCACAAGGTGCAGAGAACCGTGGCTCTGTGGCCTGTCAGTGGGCGTGAGGTTTAAAAATAAGGGAAGGCAGGAGAATCCAAGATGGCGGCGTAGGTAAACACCTAAACTGCTGCCTTGCACAACAATTTCAAAACTACAACTAAAAGACAAAACGTCTATCACCCAGAACCACACGAAAGCTGGCTGAGTGGAAGTTCTACAACTAGAAGGAAAGAGAAAAGAGCAGTGAGACATGCACAAGCGCTGAAAAGCTGAGGTATGGAGGCATGCATCCAGGCTGGCGGCAGGCATTCTTTTTCTCAACCCGAAGGGAGACAAACCCCCGATTACTCTGAAATCCAGTTTCTGGGGAGACGCTGGGGACCCAAACTCCTACGGGGAGAAGTGGACTGTCTGCCATCGGGTCAGAAAGTGAGGGTGGCTTGCTTGCAGAGCTGCACGCAGGAATAATTGTTTACTGCACTGGGGCATGGGGCGTGGGGACACAGTCGGAGACGCATAGCCGGCTAACTGGCAGCCATTATTGTTTGCCACGCCCCAGCCTAGTGATGCCCTGAGACCCCGCCCCACACAACATACAAACCCACCCAAGCTCCAAGCAGCGGCTTTAGCATAAGAATGGCCTGCCCTATCACAGCTTAACCTAGCAAACTTGCAGCCCAGGTCAGACAGCTCCAAAACCTCCAAACCACAAGCAAAGAGGAGAAAACTGTAGCTCTCGCTATAGCTCCTGCTGGGTGGCCTCAGACAGTAGCTGACCTACACCCCATTGGAGATCCAGAAGCCAGTGTACCTAGTGGTCAGTGTGAGACACCAGATTTCAACTCCTCACATCCATAAGTGACACATTCAAGAGGCAGACTCAGTGAGCACCAAAGTCCCACTGAAACAAGTCCTGCACCATAAGCATGTCCCCAGCACAGCAGTTCTTCCATTATAGACACAGCGAGTCCTCACAGCCAATTGGCCTGGAGGTCAATTCCTCCCAGTGTACCAACAGCAATCAAGGCTTAACTACACCAAGACTTTGCACTCAGCCCACAAAGGGGTGTACCAAGAGCATCCACCTCAGGTGATTGGTGAGGCTGAGCTACTGGCCCCTATAGGTCACCTACCACACAAAGCCACTCCATCAACACAGGGAAGCAGCCAAAATGCGGAGACAAAGAAACATGTCACGAGTGAAAGAAACGGAGGAAAGCAAACTACTGGATGACATAGAGTTCAGAACCACATTTATAAGGTTACTCAAGAATCTTCTAAAAACGTCTGAGGAGCTTAGTGAGACCTTCAAGGACCTTAATGAGAATGCCAAAAAAATGGAAAAGGACCAGTCAGAAATTAAGCATACACTGACTAAAATAAAGAATATACAGAAACTCAACTGTAGATCAACGCACCCCAAGAATCAAACCAAAGATCTGAAATATGAGGAAACATAAAACACCCAACCAAAAAACAAAAAGAAAAAAGAATCCAAAAATCTGAAGATAGTGTAAGGAGCCTCTGGGACAACTTAAGCGTACCAACATCCAAATTTTTGGGGTGCCAGAACAAGAGAGAGAGCAAAATATTGAAAACCTATTAGAAGAAATAATGACAGAAAACTTTCCCTACCTGGTGAAAGAAATAGACTTACAAGTTCAGGAAGTGCACAGAACCCATACAAGAGGAATCCAAAGAGGACCACACCAAGACACATCATAATTAAAATGTTAAGGGCAAAAGACTAAGAGAGAATCTTGAAAGCAGCAAGAGAAAAACGGTTAGTTACCTACAAGGGAGTACCCATACAACTGTCAGATGATTTCTCGGCAGAAACTATACAGGCCAGAAGGGAGTGGCAAGAAATATTCAAAGTGATGAACAGCAAGAACCTACAACCAAGATTACTCTACCCAGCAAAGCTATCATTCAGATTTGAAAGTCAGATAAAGAGCTTCACAGACAAGAAAAAGCCAAACCAGGATTACATGAAATGCTGAAGGGTATTCTTTAAGAAGAGGAAGAAGAAAAAGGTAAAGATAAAAATTTTGAACAACAAAATGACATCAAATACATACCTACCAACAAGTGAATCTAAAAGTGAAGTGAATAAAAAATCTGAAGAACAAAATGGACTGGTGAACATAATAGAATCAGGGACATAGAAAGGGAGTGGACTGACAATTCTCAGGGGGAAGGGAATGTGAGGGGTGAGGGAAGAGATTGGACAAAACTCTTACACCTATGGATGAAGACAGTGGTGGGGGGTAAGGGCATGGGGTGAGGAGGGGAATCAGGTGGAGGGGAGCTATGGGGGGAGGGGAGAAGAAGAACACCTGTAATAACCTGAACAATAAAGATTTATTTAAAAAATAATAAATAAGTAAATAATTAAATAGTTAAACATAAAAAATAAAAATAAAAAGAAGGGAAGGCAGAGAGCAGAGCCCACTGGGAAGATCCTGGCAGGGAAAGCCAGGGTTGCTTTCTGGACCAAGGGGACGCAGTCTGAGACAATGGATTGAAGGATTGAAAACTTGCTGGACACCTGGGGAGGGTCCTACACACTAGCTCCCTATTTTGGGGGGAAAAAAGCATTTTTATTGCCTTTTTACTTGTTTTTGGGTTGTTTTGGGGTTTTTTTGTTTTTTGAAAAAAAGGGCTGCATCTCAGGGAAATTGAAAAGTTGATGAGAGAATGCTTCTCTTCATGGAAATCTCTCAGTTAATGAAGGAGACACAATAGAACTAGAATATCACCATTTGAATCAAACCTGTGGGGATGCAATCAGCAAAATGCAGACTGAAAACCTCTACAGCATTTGCTCAGGTTTCTTCAGTAAATTGCAGGGACATGAAGAGAATCTGTAGAGTAAGACCCTATACATCAGCCAAGTAACCAATGATAATGTGTGGACTTATTTGGATCCCAAATTAAACAAATTTCCTTTTAAAGTTCTGAGCCAATGAGGAAACTCTGGACACAGATTGGATATTTGATTTCGAGGAATTGTTCCATTTTTAGGTGTGAAAATGGTATTGTTCTTATATTTTTTGAACAGTGCATATCATTTAGAAATATTCATGACATTTGGCATTTCCATAACCCATGGATGGGGGAGGGAGGGATGGTTGAAAACAAAATTGCTGTGTGTTTGAGACTTGCTGGAGATAGTGAAGGATACATGTTATGATGCTGTTCTCACTACTTTTGTATGTTTGGTATTTTCCTTATTTTAAAAAAAAAGCAACAATCTAGAAAATGGGAGTATATGTAGGGATGTCACCTCAAGCCCAAACTGTTAAAATGCATGATTGATGAAATACTGCAAAGCACTGCATAGCCCGTGGTCAAGATACACTTGAGTGATGGTGAGGGGCTTTGGCAGCTGACTGCCAGTTGGTGGGACCTCTGAGGCCAGTTCACTGTCACCTCCAAGGTCATGAGGGCCAAGGTGACAAACTGGTTCTGCCAAGCAAAGCAAACCTAGAAACGGTGCTCCCTGGGACAGAGCCTCGTTGCTCAGGGCTCTCCATTTCGCAGATCGCGGACATCTCCATCTGCTTTCTCCATCCTCCGTTCCCCAGCAAGTGGTTTGGGTGACCAACACCATTCACCATCCCAGCCACCTGCCCACTCCCAAGAGAAGATGAGTGTTTCAGCAACAGCTCTTAGGAAGCAGAGGGACTGCTACGAGGCCCAGGCTGTCAGAAGGACCGAGTGCTGGTCCCCATGGTCCCCAAACCTTTCCTTCCGTTTCTTCCTATCAGAGGTGCTCTCCACAAACACAAAGCCGTTGATTTTCCAATCGATCGAGGTGGAGAATGCTTCCTACAGTTATGACTCCTGACAAGCAGGGAATAAATAGCCGATCATAATGAGTTCATTTACTTTGCTTGATTATATTACCTTATAACACAATATAATACCCACACACCCTTTCAAGGACGCACCCCTCTATGCTGCCAGCTCTTCAGGCTGCCGGTTAATGCTAAAATCCATCTTGCCACATGATGTGTGAGTTTAAAATCATCCTTAGTGGCTGCTTTGTTTGTCTGTCTGTTTGACGCCGTGCTATGGCATCTTTCCTCAACCAGGAAGACGGGGTTGATGCGCAGTAGGAGTTGCTCAAATTTGGGGGCAGGGACTATAGAGGGAGGTTGGTGGTGGGCAATGGGGGGAATGCAGTGAAAGCCTAATTGTTGGTTATAAATATGCTGTATTTTCCCTATTGATTATCTGACACTGAAAGGAAAAGGATTACCTTGTTTGCTCATGTTTAGCCATAAGTATGCCCTCTGTGCTTCAACCCGGGGCACTTGCAAGAGACTAATTCTTTGAGATGAAGAGCGTGGTCTGTTTGGCGCTCCAGACAGTCCACATGCCGTCCCTCTTCCTATGCAGATGCCCTTGGCCTCCTCCCGCCTTTCATGGGCCTCATAAAGATGCTCTGTTCTGACCAGCCTCCCACGGCTGAGCAGAGGCCTCCTGTGCATCCCCTCAGCCAATTAGGAAACAGAGACTAAATAGGACTTCTGTTTGAGGAGTTGGATGGCTGGCTGGTCCTTTTCCATACGCTTTTGGGGGCAAGGTCTGGAGCTGAGTGGTAATCAACCAAAGCTGATGCTTCTTAAAATAAAATAAAATGTCCTACAGTGAAGGCCCAGCCCTGCAGAACTCCCAGGAAATGAATCATGGGCGCTTGCCCATGGTGACTCAGACCAAGCAGAGCATTTGCCCCCTGGGGCCGCAGAGCTTGTTGTTAATCTTCTTGGTAACTTGTTTTAAAAAAGAAAGAAGAGGATTCTGCCCTTCCCTACCCCTTAACAGTGTGTACGGGACACAATTAGTTCTTCAGTGATGAGGGAGGTCACCCTTCCCTCGCCTTCCAGGGCACAGCCTGACTGGTCATAGGGCACATCACAGCATGGTCTGCTTGTGTGTCACTATGAGAACACACTCTAGAGCTGGGCTGATGGGATCCGCCTCTTTCTGGATGGCTGTGGCGGAGCCCCCGGCCCTCTGGGTCCCATGTCCTGCGTGAGAAGCGCCCATCCTGCAGACAGAGTGAGAATGCGACGAGCAGATGCAGCGGTCATCTCGGGAGGATGCCAAGGGGCAGAGTTCTGGGCTCATAAGCACTAGCCACTCTTTGTCTTTACCACCCCAGTTTCTCTATGGGAGATTTGTGGCCGGCCACTTTTGTTCCGTACCTGCTTAGACAGTGGCAGCCGGGCCTCCTTTTATTTGTTATGTAATCCTCTATTCAAGGCAGGCCTGGGGACGCTCAGGCCACTAGGGTGAGGGCACCGTGGGTGCCCCCTCTCTGCTGCTACTGTGGGTGGACCTTTTCTGCTCGCTTCGTGCTCTGCAGGTGTGACCTGGCCAGGTGAGCTGTTCCAGCAGCCAAGTGTGACCCTGAGATGGGATCTCATTCCAGCCCTACCAGTCCTTCTCTGAGTGACTTTGGACAAGTGCTTCCACCTCTCTGAGCCTCAGGTCCTCCTCTGGAAAGGGGGCTACAACCCTTAACTGCAGGGTGGAGCCGAAAGGGTTAGGATCTCAAGAGACAGGCCCTTGCAGACTCCCTGCACTCAGAAGAGGCTCCGGGATGGGTGGCAATTAATCTCCCCATTCGTGCAGGCAAGGTGCCACCAGACTTCGATTTTGGCTGCGTTGTTTAATTTTCGCTTCTGCTAACAGCCCGCCTTTAATGTCACCCCTGTCCTTATTCACTCCTGGCTTTGCGAGCTGGCGCGGAAACCTCTCTAGGCAAAACAGTAAAAGTGAATGATAAGCTGCAGCCGGGTTCATTCTCGGTTATACATAACTTGGCCACTAAAGCAATTACTTAATGGAATGTTCCTCGGGAAGGGATGCTAGGATCACTGAGTGGTGTCTGCTGTGTGCCAGGCCCAGCCGGGTACCTCAGTTCACTCAGAGCTCCCTGGCGTGGGTCCTGCAGGTTTGCGCTTCCCTCACATCCCCATCTTCCTATGCCCACTAACCCTGGCCATAGTTCACCCCACCTCAGACAAGGCAAACCTGCCATCCCATTTCCTTAAGGCTCCGGGCCACTAGCTGGGCCCACAGGCTGCAAGAAGGACCGAGGTTTTGGTGAGCTTGGCCGATGGGGACATACTGTTTCCTTGCCACACCTGGAGGGAGACAGAAATGGTGGTGGTGTGTCTGTCCCAACTGTGGCCCTCAGAAGGGACTCAAGCTGTAGGGCTGCCTAGGAAGGTCTCTGGCCGAAAAACTCCAGGCAGAGCCCTTCCTAGACAACCCTACAGCTTCCCTGTCTGTAAAGGCCAGGCTGGGCCAAAGGCCTTGATTCTTCTTTGAAAGTCTTCAAGGTGGACTTAAAGCTCAACCAGAGGGCCCGGGGGCAGGGGGAGCTTCCTGTTAAGAATGGTCACCTTTTCAAACTCCCCTCCAGTTCCATCACCCCCGGATCCAGGCCGAGGCTGGAGGGGAGAGGCAGGAGCACGCATCCATGCAGTCTGAAGAGCAGACAGAGGGCACGACCCACTGGAGTTAGTGCCTCATGTCGCAGGCCAGCACGCGCGCACCCGGGCAGTGGAGAGCAGGTGCCCGGAGCGCAGGCTGGAAGTCCTGGGGACGCACCTCAGCAGGCCCAGCAGGGGGCTCATCAGGATCCTGGAGGGAAGGGTTGGAATCTGGGGCCTCTCTTACTCCCGCCTACAATCAGAGTATTTCAGGTTAGGGGGGAACGGGAGCTAAAAATACACCCACTGATCTTTCATGAGAGGTCAACACTGTGCAGAACAAAGAGCGAAAGGTCTCCAAACCTGACTGCTGCTCGGAAATATGACGGCACGTGGTCTCTCTAGAGGCCAGGCCTCCTGCAGCTCGGGCAGGGGACACAGGGGACACAGAGGAATGATGTGTATTTCCAAGAGGCACTGCAGAAACACTTGAGTTCCATTAACCATTTCTAGAAGCTTCAGAAAACCAGCGATCAGCTTGTCGGCATCGCATTCCAATCATCACTTCCTTCTCTGAGAGGCAGGGAAAGGCCCTCACGGGCCCCGTGACTCCACGGGGTCTAGTTTCTTGCTGAAAACAACATGAGGACCTCTGCGTTTAGGAGAAGTCAGAAAAAAGCAGATAAAACCAGGAAGTGGTTGATTTTCTTGTAAAGAATGCTGTTCTCTAATCATGCCAATCACAGCCAGGCCTCTGTCCTCACACAGGTCCGCCCCCTCTACCCTAAGTCGCCTGCCTGGCCGCCTCAGGACTCAGTTCTCCCAGGTCCCAAGTGTCTGCTCAAGGCCCTGTTTCCCCCAGACCAGGGCTGCCAGCTGCTCTGTGAAGGCCCAGGGTGAAGATCTGAGCCTTTGCAGGCTGCACCGCCTCGTCTCAGGCTCGACCCTCTCCCCACAGACGCGCGGGGCCGCTGTACCCACAGGAAAAGGAGGTCGGTGGGGCCAGGGCCACGGTTTGCTGACCCTGCTCTAGACATGAGTTCCCTGACGGGGAGACACCAATTATTTGTCTTTATTCCTCCAGTGCTTGGTACGGTGCCTAGCGCAGTGCTCAGCCCTCTCTAAATGGTCGGTGATGGGGCATGAATGAATAAAAACAGACCCACTGCCCAGGAGTTTCAGTGTAACCACTGCCCAAGAGAAGTCTTTCTGCATTAGGGACTTAATATGGATTTGAGAAAGATTATAATTTGATAAAACGAAAGAAACTAGCATGGATGAAGCACTGAGACTATGCCAGGCACGAAGTGCGCAGCATTTCTGACGTCAGTCCTAGGCATGCGCTGAATCAAACACATGCGCGGCCCCAGTCACTTGTAAGCAGCAGCTCCCAAAGAAGCACAACAGACTCCAGAACCTCTGCCACTTTTAACCTGCAAACTATGCTGTCATTGAAAGTGCAGCCCTGCCCGGTGGCTCATTTGGTTGGAGTGTCGTCCCATCACCAGAAGGGTTGCAGGTTCTATTCCTGGTCAGGGCACATACCTAGGTTTTGGGTTTGATCCCCAGTCGGGGTACAAACAGGAGGCAACAAACTGATGTTTTTTCCTCTCTTTCCCTCTCCCTTTCTCTCTCTCTAAAAAAAATCAATAAACGTAACCTCAGGTGAGGATTTTAAAAATAATAATAAAAGAAAAATCCATAAGAACATATTCAGTGAGGATTTAAAAAGAAAGAGAAAGTGCAGTGTCAACCATCAGCCCAGCCACTATCAGAATTGTCATAGAATTCTGAATTTGAGGGTCCAACGGACATGCACTGGCTCCGTATCTGGCCTGGGGATGAAGACAAGGCTGCTGAGGCCAAAGCAAGGTGGGGGGAATGGCATCCTGGCACCCCACTTCCTGGACAGTCTGCCAAACACACTCTGAGGAGCGCATGCTGAGGTTGTGCTGAATTGAGCAATTAAGTCAACAGCCTTGCTGGTTTTCTTATTAGAACAAATCAACTGTTTCCCTGAATTCTTGGCAGGATTCTTCCACTCATCCTGCACAAGGTAGCTTACTTTGTTTGCAACTTCTGAATTGCCTCTTTTCCGCCACTGGATCCCAGGCTAAAACCAAAGGCAGAACACTCTCAGGCATTTAAATACAAGCCATGGAGAGCTTGCTAGCGTGGGCAAGTAAATGGTTCCAAGCCAGGAGGAAACGTGGGGACTGGACAGAACTAAGGACTTGGTGAGGAAAAAGGCTGTGTGGCCTGGTGCGTACTGCACCAGGGGGAAGCACTTTTATATAAGCTCTGTGCACATTCTCAGGGCACAATTGAGTCCAGAAATTGAGCTGGAAGAATGCATTTCCTTCACTATTTAGTTCTTACCTCTTCTGAAATTTCCAAAGTGAAACTTTAAGACTGAAAAGGGGTGGAGGGTGGGCTCCTCTGTTTATTTGTTCCTTTATTTACTTACTTACTTATTTATTTTGGGGGCTGTAGATTTTGTATCCTGCTACATTGCCAAATTCATTGATTAAATCTACTAGTTTTTTGGTAAAGTCTTTGGGGTTTTCTATGTATGATCTCATGTCCTGTGTAAATAATGAGTTTTACTTCCTCCTTTCCAATTTGGATGCCTTTTATTTCTTCTTCTTGTCTGATCGCTGTGGCTAAGACTTCCAGTACTATGTTGAACATGAGTGGTGAGAGTGGGCATCCCTGTCTTGTTCCTGTTCTTAGGGGAAATACTTTTAAGTTTTGCCCATTCAGTATGATGTTGGCTGTAGGTTTGTCCTGTATGGCCTTTATCATGTTGAGATTTGCTCTCTCTATTCCCACTTTGCTGAGAGTTTTTATAAAAAATGGGTGTTAGATTTTGTCAAATATTTTTTTTCTGAATATATTCATATAATTATGTGATTTTTCTCTTTCAGTTTGTTTATGTGATCTATCATGTTTATTGATTTACGAAAATTGTACCAGCCTTGCATCCCCAAAATAAATCCCACTTGGTCATGGGGTATGATCTTTTTAAGATATTGCTGGATGCTATTTGCTAATATTTTGTTGAGAATTTTAGCAACTATGTTCATCAGGGGTATTGGCCTGTAATTTTCTTTCTTTGTAGGATCTTTATCCGGTTTGGGGATTAGGGTAATGCTGGCCTCATAAAAGAGCTTGGAAGTGTTCCTTCCTCTTGGATTTTTTGGAATAGTTTGAAGAGTATAGCTGTTAGTTCTTCTTTGAAGGTTTGCTAAAACTCCCCTGTGAAGCCATCTGGACAAGGGCTTTTGTTTGCTGTGAGTTTTTTAATTACTGCTTCTCTTTCATCAGTTATTTTTGGCCTATTCAGGTTTTTTTATTCTTCCTGATTCAGTTTTGGGAGATTGTATTTTTCTAGGAATTTGTCCATTTTATCCACATTGTCCAGCTTGTTGGCACATAGTGGTTCATAGTATTTCCTTACAATCCTTTGTATTTCTGTGGTGTAATGGTTAGTTCTCCATTTTGTTTCTGATTTTATTGACTTGGGTCTTCTTTCTTTGTTTCTTGATAAGTCTGGCTAACAGTTCATCAATTTTGCTTATCCTTTCAAAAACCACCGTTGTATTTCATAGATTTCTTGTATTGTGTTTTAGTCTCTATGACATTTATTCCTGCTCTAATCTTTATTATTTCTTTCCTTCTACTTACTCTAGGCTTTTCTTATTGTTCTCTTTCTTATTCTTTACATTGTAAGGTTAAATAGTTGATTGTTGATATTTCTTGCTTTTTGAGGTAGGCCTGTAGTGCTATGAACTTCCCTCTCCGGACTGCTTTTGCTGTGTCCCAGAGATTTTGGGTTGTTGTGTGTTCATTTTCATTTTTTCCAGGAAGTATTTTATTTCTTTCTTGATCACATTGGTAACCCATGCATTGTTTAATAACATGCTAATTAGTCTCCATGTGTTTGAATGCTTTGGGGTGTTTTTACTGTAGTTGATTTCTAATTTCATTCCACTGTGATCTGAGAAGATGCTTGATATGATTTCAATCTTCTTGAACTTGTAGAGACTTGTTTTGTGTCCTAACATGTGGTCTATCTTTGTGAATGATCCATGTGCACTTGAGAAGAATTTATATTCTGCAGCTTTCGGGTGAAATATTCTATAAATGTCAATTAAATCTATCTGATCCAGTGTGTCCTTTTGAGTCACTGTGTCCTTGTTAATTTTTTGTCTGGAAGATCTAGCCAGTGAAGTCAGTTATTGTTAAAGTCCCCTACTATGACTGTATTGTTGTAGAGCTCTCCCTTAAATTCATCTAGAAATATATATATATACACATATGTATGTATGTGTATATGTGTGTGTATATATATATACATATATGTATATATATATATGTGTATATATATATATTCAGGTGTTTCTATATTGGGTGCATATATGTTTACCAGGGTTATATCTTCTGGTTGGATCAATCCCTTTAGTATTATGTGGTGACCTTTGGTGTCTCTTGTGATGGACTTATTTTGAAGTCTATTTTGTCAGATATCAGTATTGCTACTCCAGCTTTGTTTCTTGTTTTTATCCCTTCACTGTCATCCTGTGTGCCTCTTTTGTTCTGAAGTGGGTCTCTTATAGACAGCATATAGTTGGGTCATATTTTTGTATCCATTCAGCTACTCTTTGCCTTTTGATTGGAGCATTTAAACTATTTACATTTAGGGTTATTATTGATAGGTACTTATTTGTTGCCATTTTAATTCTGTGTGCCTACGTTTCTCTCCCTGTTTCTTCTTCTCATTACAGCAGTCCCTTTAGCATTTCTTGTAATGCTGGCTTGGGGGTGATATACTACTTTAACCTTTTTTTTTTTTTTTTTCCAGGAAGCTCTTTATTTGACTGTCTATTTTGAATGATGGCCTTGCTGGATATAGTAATCTTGGTCTCAGATCCTCGCTTTCCATTACCTTGAGTATTTCATGTCATTCCCTCTGGCCTGTAGAGTTTATGATGAGAAATCAGGTGTCAGCCTATGCGAGCTCCTTTGTAGATAATGGTTTGCTTTTCTCTTGCTGACTTTAAGATTCTTTCTCTTTAATTTTTGGCATTTTAATTATGATGTGCCTGGGTATAGGCCTGTTTGGATTGTTCTTGGTTGGGGTTCTCTGTCCCTTCCGGACTTGTGTGACTTTTTCCTTTACCATGTTAGGGAAGTTTTCTACCATTATTTCTTTTTTATGTTGTTGGGTGGTTTTTGTTTTTTTTTTCAAGAAAAAAAAATTTTGAGTATGATAATGTTATATGCATTTATCAAGTCTAGTAGTTTTTTATTAATTTTTCCAGAAAAACGATTTTAAATATATTACATGCAATAAAAGTTAATACTTCAAGAAAAAAGATTTTAAATATAATAATATTACCCAAACTGTACTAACATAGTGTAATATCACCAAAGTTGTAGGAAATATTAAACATCTGCAAATAACTGAATTACTTCCATTATATTCAAAAATATTTTTCCTCTGGACCTATTTTGGTTCATAAGTTTATTTTCCTCATTATAGTTCACAAATGAGTGAGATCATGTGATATTTATTTTTCTCCGACTGGCTTATTTCACTTAGCATAACGCTCTTCAGGTCCTTCCATGCTGTTACAAATGGTAAGAGTCCCTTTTTTGTTACAGCAGCATAGTATTCCATTGTGTAGATGTACCACACAATGGTACATCCGGTTTTTTAATCCAATCATCTGCTGATGGGCACTTAGGCTGTTTCCAAATCTTAGCTGTTGTAAATTGTGCTACTATGAACATAGGGGTGCATATATCCTTTCTGATTGGTGTTTTAGGTTTCTTAGGATATATTCATAGACATGGGACTACTGGGTCAAATGGGAACTCCATATTTAGTTTCTTGAGGAAACTCCATATGGTCTTCCACAGTGGCTGCACCTGTCTGCATTCCCACCAGCAGTGTACTAGGGTTCCTCTTTCTTCACAAGCTCACCAGCACTTGTTTGTTCATTTGTTGATGACAGCTATTCTGACAGGTGTGAGATGGTATCTCATTGTTGTTTTGATTTGCATCTCTCAGATAATTAGTGACTTGAGCATGTTTTCATATGTGTCTTGGACTTCTCTATGTCCTCTTTTGAAAAGTTTCTATTTAGATCCTTTGCCCATTTTTGATTGAATCATATCTTCCTTTTGCGAAGTTGTCTTGAGTTCCCTATAAATTTTGGAGATTAGGCCCTTATCAGAAATAACATTCACAAATATGTTGTCCCATTTAGTGGGCTTTCTTGTTGTTTTGTTGACAGTTTCTTTTTCTGTGCAGAGGCTTTTTATTTTGATGTAGTGCCATTTGTTTATCATCTCCTTAGTCTCCATTGCCCTAGGAGCTATATCAGTAAAGGTATTGCTACGACACATGTCTGATATTTTGCTGTCTATGGATTCTTCTAAGATTTTTATGGTTACCCGTCTTATGTTTAAGTCCTTTATCCATTTTGAGTTTATTTTTGTGTATGCTATAAGTTGGTGGTCTAGTTTCATTTTTTTGCATGTATCTGCCCAATTTCCCAAACGCCGTTTATTGAAGAGACTGTCTTGACTCCTTCGTATGCTCTTGCCTCCTTTGTCAAATATTGAGCAAAATGGCTTGGGTTGATTTCTGGGTTCTCTGTTCTGTTGCATTTTTTTATTGTTTAAAATATTACATATATTAGTACATATATCTCCTTTTTTTCCCCATTGACCTTCCCCCAGCCTCCCCTACCCCCTATCGCATGCCCTCATCCCACCACCCCAGTGTCTTATGTCCATTGGTATGCTTATATGCATGCATACAAGTCCTTTGGTTGATCTATTTCCATCCCTCCCCAACACTCCCCAGCCTTCCCGATGTAGTTTGACAGTCTGTTCGGTGCTTTACTGCCTCTGTATCTATATTTTTTATTCATGAGGTTATAATGTTCTTTATTTTCCATAAATGAGTGAGATCATGTGGTATTTTTCTTTCATTGTCTGGCTTATTTCACTTAACACAATGCTCTCCAGGTCCATCCATGCTGCTATAAATGGTAAGAATTCCTTCTTTTTAGAGTAGCGTAGTATTCCATTGTGTAGATGTACCATAGTTTTCTTTTTTTTTCCATATTTTTATTATGGTATTACATGAATACATATCTTCCCATTGCCCCCCCCACCCTATTCCCATACATGCCCTCACCCCCCAATGTCTTGTGTCCATTGGTTATGTTGATATGCATGCATACAAGTCCTTCGGTTGATCTCTTATCTCCCCCACCTCTCCCTAACCTTCCTGCTGTAATTTGACCGTCTGTTTGATGCTTTACTTCCTCTGTATCTATCTTTTTGTTCATCAGTTTATAATGTTCTTTATTATCCACAAATGAATGAGATCATGTGGTATTTGTCTTTCATTGACTGGCTTATTTCACTTAGCATAATGCTCTCCAGTTCCATCCAGGTTGCTGCAAATGGTAAGAATTCCTTATTATTTATGGCAGCGTAGTATTCCCTTGTGTAGATGTACCGTAGTTTTCTAATCCACTCATCTGCTGATGGGCATTTAGGCTGTTTCCAAATCTTAGTTATGGTGAATTGTGCTGCTATGAGCATAGGGGTGCATATATCCTTTCTGGTTGGTGTTTCTAGTTTCTTGGGATATAATCCTAGAAGTGGGATTACTGGGTCAAATGGGAGCTCCATTTTTAGTTTTTTAAGGAAACTCCATACTGTTCTCCACAGTGGCTGTACCAGTCTGCATTCCCACCAGTAGTGCACAAGGGTTCCTTTTTCTCCACATCCTCACCAGCACTTGTCATTTGTTGATTTGTTGATGGTTGCCATTCTGACAGGTGTGAGATGGTACTGTATTGTCGTTTTGATTTGCATCTCTCAGATAATTAGTGACTTTGAGCATGTTTTAATATGTCTCTTGGCCTTCCTTCTGTCTTCTTTTGAAAAGTGTCTATTTAGATTAGTTGCCCATTTTTTGATTGGGTTGTTTATCTTCTTTTTGTTAAGCTGCATGAGTTGTCTGTAAATGTTGAAGATTAAACCCTTATCGTTGATATCATTGGCAAATATGTTCTCCCATGCAGTGGGCTTTCTTGTTGTTCTATTGATGGTCTCCTTTGCTGTCCAGAGACTTTTTATTTTGATGTAGTTCCATTTGTTTATTTTCTCTTTAGCTTCCATTGCCCTAGGAGCGGTATCAGTGAAGAAATTGCTTCGGCATGTCTGAGATTTCTCTGCCTGTGGATTCCTCTAGTATTTTTATGGTTTCCCATCTGATGTTTAAGTCCTGTATCCATTTTGAGTTAATTTTTGTGTATGGTGTAAGTTGGTAGTCTAGTTTCATTTTTTTGCATGTATCTGTCCAATTTTCCCAACACCATTTATTGAAGAGACTGTCTTGACTCTATTTTATGTTCATGCCTCCTTTGTCAAATATTAATTGAGCATAGTGGTTTGGGTCGATATCTGGATTCTCTATTCTATTCCATTGGTCTATATGTCTGTTCTTGTGCCAGTACCAGGCTGTTTTGAGAACAGTGGTTTTGTAGTACAACTTGAATTCTGGTATTGAGATCCCACCTACTTTGTTCTTCTTTCTCAGGATTGCAATGGCTATTCGGGGTCTTTTTTTTTTTTTTTTTTTATTCCAGATGAATTTTTAGAGAGTTCTTTCTAGGTCTGTGAAATATGCCGTTGGTGTTTTAATGGGTAGTGCATTGAATCTATAGATTGCGTTGGATAGTATGGACATTTTAATGATGTTGATTCTACCAATCCATGAATATGGTATGTTCTTCCATCTGTTTACGTCTTCCTCTATGTCTTTTATCAGTGTCCTGTAGTTTTCCACGTATAGGTCTTTTACCTCCTTAGTTAAGTTTATTCCTAGGTATCTTAATTTTCTTGGTGCGATGGTAAATGGGATTGCTTTTTTATTTTTTTTTATTTTGATTGCTTTTTTAGTCTCTCTTTCTGTAAGTTCACTATTGGTGTATAGAAATGCCATAGATTTCTTGGCATTAATTTTGTATCTTGCTACATTGCCAAATTCATTTATTAAGTCTATTAGTTTTTTGATGGAGTCTTTTGGATTTTTTATGTACAATATCATGTCATCTGCAAATAAGGACAGCTTAACTTCTTCTATTCCAATTTGGATGCCTTTTATATCTTCTTCTTGTCTAATTGCAATGGCTAATACTTCCAGTACTATGTCGAAAGGAGTGGTGAGAGTGGGCATTCCTGTCTGGTTCCTGTTCTTAGGGAAAATGGTTTTAGTTTTTGCCCATTGAATATGATGTTAGCTGTCGGTTTATCATATTTTGCTTTTATTATGTTCAGGTATGATCCTTCTATTCCCACCTTGTTGATAGTTTTTATGAAGAAAGGGTGTTGGATTTTGTCAAGTGCTTTTTCTGCATTAATTGATATGACTATGTGATTTTTATCTCTCAATTTGTTTATGTGATGTATCACGTTTATTGATTTGCAGATAATGTACCATCCTTGCATTCCTGGGATAAATCCTACTTGGTCACGGTGCATGATCTTTCTTATATACTGCTGGATCCAATTTGCTAGAATTTCGTTGAGGATTTTGGCATCTATGTTCATGAGGGATATTGGCCTGTAATTCTCTTTCATTGTATTGTCTTTATCTGGTTTTGGTATTAGGGTGATGCTGGCTTCATAGAATGAGCTTGGAACTATTCCTTCCTCTTGAATTTTTTGCAATAGTCTGAGGAGGATAGTTTTTAGTTCTTCCTTGAATGTTTGGTAAAACTCCCCTGTGAAGCCGTATAGCCCCGGGCTTTTGTTTGCTGGAAACTTTTTGATGACTGCTTCAATTTCTTCCATATTTATTAGCCTATTGAGATGTTTAGATTCTTCCTGATTGAGTTTTGGAAGGTTATATTTTTCTAGGAATATGTCCATTTCCTCCAGGTTGTCCAGTTTCTTGGAACAGAGTTGTTCATAGTATTTTTTAACAATCCTTTATATTTCGTGGGGTCTGTTGTTATTTCTCCTCTTTCATTTCTGATTTTGTTTATTTGGGTCCTCTGTCTTTGCTTCTTGGTGAGCCTGGCTAAAGATACATCAATCTAGTTTATCCTTTCAAAGAACCAGCTCTTGGATTTGTTGATCTTTTGTATTGTTTTTTGTGGGTTTTTTTTTTTTTTTTTGTCTCAGTGTCATTTATCTCCGCTCTGATCTTTATTATTTCCTTCCTTCTGCTTACACTGGGCTTTTCTTGTTGCTCTTTTTCTAACTCTTTGAGTTGTAGGGTTAGGTAATTATTACCATTGTTTCTTGTTTTTTGCAGTAGGCTTGTAGAACTATGAATTTCCCTCTCAAGACTGCTTTCACTGTGTCCCATAGATTTTGGATTGTTGTGTTTTCATTGTCATTTGTTGCCATGATGTTTTTTTATTTCTTCCTTTATCTCTCTGGTAACGCAGTCATTGTTTAATAACATGCTGTTTAGCCTCCAGGTGTTTGATTTTTTTGGATTGTTTTTATTGTAGTTGATTTCCAGTTTTATGCCACTGTGATCTGAGAAGATGCTTGATATGACTTCTATCTTCTTGAATTTGAAGAGACTTTGCCTATGACCCAACATATGGTCTGTCTTTGAAAATGACCCACGTGCACTTGAGAACAATGTGTATTCTGTGTCTTTGGGGTGAAATGTTCTGAAGATGTCAATTAATTCCATCTGGTCTAGTGGGTCATTTAGGATTGATGTTTCTTTGCTGATTTTTTTAATTAAAGGATTTGTCCAATGGTGATAGTGCGGTATTAAAGTCTCCTACTATGATTGTATTGCTGTCAATCTCTCCCTTGATATCCTCCAGGAGTTTTTTTATGTATTTAGGTGCTCCTGTATTGGGTGCATATATGTTTACCAGAGTTTTTTCTTCTTTTTGGATTGCTCCCTTTAGTATTATGAAGTGGCCTTACTTATCTCTTGTTATGTCCTTCACTTTGAGATCTAATTTGTCAAATATAAGTATTGCTACCCCAACTTTTTTTTCATTTCCATTCGTCTGAAAACCCTTTTTCCATCCCTTCACCCTCAGTCTGTGTGTGTCTTTTTATCTGAGGTGGGTTTCTTGTAGACAGCAGATATATGGGTCGTGTTTTCTTATCCAATCCGTTACCCTATGTCTTTTGATTGGTGCATTTAATCCATTTACATGTAAAGTTATTATCGATAGGTGCTTATTTGTTACCATTTTTATTCTTTACCCCTGTGTTCCTACTTCGCTTCCTATTTCTTTTTTTTTTTACAGCAGGCCCTTTAGCATTTCTTGTATTGCTGGTTTGGTGGTAATAAATTCCCTTAGTCCTTTTTTGTCTGTGAAACTCCTGATATCACCCTCAATTTTGATTGATAGCTTTGCTGGATACAGTATTCTTGGATTCAGACCCTTCCTTTGCATGACTTTGTATATTTCATTCCCTTCCCTTCTGGCCTGATGAGTTTCTGTTGAGAAATCAGCTTCTAGTCTGATGGGGGGTTCCTTTGTAGGTAACTTTCTGTCTCTCTCTGGCCACTTTTAAGATTCTTACTTTGTCGTTGGTGTTTGCCAATTTAATTATAATGTGCCTTGGCATTGGTCTTTGGGGTTCATTTTTCTTGGGAGTCTGTGAGCTTCTAGGATTTGTGTGGATTTTTTCTTCCCTATATCAGGGAAATTTTCTGTCATTATTTCTTCAAACAGATTTTCTATTCCTTGCTCAGTTTCCTCTCCTTCTGGCATTCCTTTTAAGCGGATGTAGTTTTGTTTCATTTTGTCCCGAAGTTCCCTTAGGCTCTCCTCCTGCTTTTTAATTTTTTTTCTAGAAGCTGCTCTACTTGGGTATTTTTTCCTACCTTATCTTCTAGCTCACTAATGCGGTCCTCTGCTTCTTCTAGTCTACTCTTGATGCTTTCTATTGAGTTCTTTACAGCAGCAATGTCATTTTTCATTTCTTCTTAGTCTTCTTCATTTCTTCTTGGTTCTTACACATATTGTTGAATTTGTCTTCCAACCTTTCAGCCACCTTATGACCATTTCTCTGAATTCTTTCTCTGGCAGGTTGCTTGCCTCCATTTCATTTACTTCCTTTTCTGGTGATGCCTGCTTTTCTTTCATTTGCGGGCTGTTTCTTTGTCTCCCCTTGGTCTCTCTTCTCTAGGTGTCTGGTTATGTAGTTCTCTTTCTCCTTATCCCAGGTGAAATCTGACCTTTCCATGGTGGAGTGTAGAGCTCCTCTGAATCTGCATATTTGTGCCAATTGGGGACCAATGTTCTCAGGTTAGCAGCTCTTCGGTGGGTGCTACAGTTGTAGATTTTCAGGCTTCAGATAACATCCACTTTTCCCTTCAAGATGGCATGGTCTCTGCGTCTGAGCCGGTCACTCTAGAAGGGAACCCAGCAGCTGTGGGGGCTGCCCAGTCAGGGGAGTCCCACTGTCCCCTGGAGTATAGCTGTCCCTCAACTCACCAACAATCACTCCCCGTGCGACCCTCAGCTGTTCTATCTGCTCTGAGACAAGTCTCGGGACACATCTGTCAATTCCACCACCATTTTTTACTCTTATTCCGCTTTGACTGTTCTGTTGTATATGTCTGTTCGTGTGCCAGTACTAGGCAGTTTTAAGAACAGTGGCTTTGTATCTGATATTATGAACCCTCCAACTTTCTTCTTCTTACTCAGGATTGTTGCAGCTATTTGGGGTCTTTTTTTATTCCATGTGAAGTTTTGGAGAGTTTATTCTAGGTCTGTGAAATATTTCGTTGGTATATTAAAGGGGGTTGCATTGAATCTATAGATTGCTTTGGGTAGTATGGACATTTTAATGATGTCGATTCTAGCAATCCAAGAACACTGTATATTTTTCCATTTGTTTATGTCTTCCTCTATCTTTTTTTCAACTTCCTGTAGTTTTTCGAGTACAGGTCTTTTACTTCCTTAGTTTATTCCTAGGTATCTTAATTTTGTTGTTGTTGTTGCAATGTTAAGTGGGATTGTTTTTTTAGTTTCTTTTTCTGTGAGTTCATTATTGGTGTATAAAAAAACCATAGATGTCTGGGTGTTAATTTTGTATCCTGCTACATTGCCAAATTCATTTATCAAGTTTAGTAATTTTTTTTATGGAGTCTTTGGGTTATCTATGTACAATATCATGTCATAGTAAAATGACAGTTTTACGTATACTTTTCCAATTTGGATGCCTTTTATTTCTACTTCTTGCCTGATCGATATGACTAGCTCTTCCAGTATTATGTTGAACAGGAGTGGTGAAAGTGGGCGTCCCTGTCTTATCCCTATTCTTTGGGGAAATGGTTTTAGTTTTTAGCCATTGTGTATGATGTTGGCTGTAGGTTTGTCATATATGACCTTTATCATGTTGAGATATGCTCCATCTATTCCCATTTTACTCACAGGTTTTTTGTTTTTTTAATCAAAAATGGGGTTGGATTTTCTCGAATGCTTTTTCTGCATCTATCAATATGATCATGTGACTTTTGCCTTTCAATTTGTTTATGTGATGTATCACATTTATTGATTTGCAAATATTATACTAGCCTTGAATCCCTGGAATAACTCCCATGTGATCATGGTATATAATCTTTTTAATATATTTCTGGATGTGATTTGCTAATATTTTGTTGAGGATTTTAGCATCTATGTTCATTACGGATATTGGCCTGTAATGCTCTTTCTTTGTAGTGTCTTTTTTTTTCCCGTCTAATGAATATTCTTTATTTTCTTTCCTTTCTTTAAATTTTTATTTTATTGTTTAAAGTATTACGAATAGTAGTACATATGTCTCCTTTTTATCCCCATTGACCTTCCCCTGGGATCCCCTACCTTCCCTCCATCCCCCCCACCCCCCCTGCACATGCCCTCACCCCACCCCCACAGTGTCTTGCATCCACTGGTTATGTTAATATGCATGCGTACAAGTTATTCAGTTAATCTCTTACATCCCCTCCTTAACCCTCCCCAGCATTCCCGCTGTAATTTGACACTCTGTTGGATGCTTCTCTGCCTCTGTATCTATCTTTTTGTTCATCAGTTTATAATGTGCTTTATTATCCACAAATGAGTGAGATCATGTGGTATTTGTCTTTCATTGACTGGCTTATTTCACTTAGCATAATGCTCTCCAGTTCCATCCATAATGCTGCAAATGGCAAGAATTCCTTCTTTTTTATGGCAGCGTAGTATTCCATTGTGTGGATGTACCATAGTTTTCTAACCCACTCATCTGCTGGTGGGCATTTAGACTGTTTCCAAATCTTAGCTATTGTAAATTGTGCTGCTATGAACATAGGGGTGCATATGTCCTTTCTGATTGGTATTTCTGTTTTCTTGGGATATATTCCTAGAAGTGGTATTACTGGATCAAATGGCTGTTCCATTTATTTTTTTGAGGAAACTCCATACTGTTCTCCACAGTGGCTGTACCAGTCTGCATTCCCACCAGCAGTGCACGAGGGTTCCTTTTTCTCTGCATCCTCTATAGCACTTGTCATTTGTTGATTTGTTAATGATAGCCATTCCGACAGGTGTGAGGTGGTACCTCATTGTTGTTTTGATTTGCATCTCTCAGATGATTAGTGACTGTCAGCATGTTTTCATATGTCTCTTGGCTTTCTGAATGTCCTCTTTCAAAAAGTGTCTATTTAGGTCCTTTGGGCATTTTTTAAAATAAATCTTTATTGTTCAGATTACAGGTGTTCCTCTTTTTGTTTTCCCCCTTTAGCTCCCCTCCACCTGATTCCCCACCCCACCCCACCCCATGCCCTTACCCCCTGCCACTGTCTTCATCCATAGGAGTAAGATTTTTGTCCAATCTCTTCCCGCACCACTCACACCCGCTTCCCCCTGAGAATTGTCAGTCCACTCCTTTTCTATGTCCCTGATTCTATTATATTCACCAGTCCATTCTGTTCTTCAGATTTTTTATTTACTTGATTTTTAGATTCACTTGTTGGTAGGTGTGTATTTGATGTCATTTTGTTGTTCATAATTTTTATTTTTACCTTTTTCTTCTTCTTCCTCTTCTTAAAGAATACCCTTCAGCATTTCATGTAATCCTGGTTTGGTGGCGATAAACTCCTTTAGCTTTTTCTTGTCTGTGAAGCTCTTTATCTGACTTTCAACTCTGAATGATAGCTTTACTGGGTAGAGTAATCTTGGCTGTAGGTTCTTGCTGTTCATCACTTTGAATATTTCTTGCCACTCCCTTCTGGCCTGCATAGTTTCTGCTGAGCAATCAGCTGACAGTCGTATGGGTACTCCCTTGTAGGTAACTAACCGTTTTTCTCTTGCTGCTTTCAAGATTCTCTCTTTGTCTTTTGCCCTTGGCATTTTAATTATGATGTGTCTTGGTGTGGTCCTCTTTGGATTCCTCTTATTTGGGGTTCTCTGCACTTCCTGGACTTATAAGTCTATTTCTTTCACCAGGTAGGGAAAGTTTTCTGTCATTATTTCTTCTAATAGGTTTTCAGTATTTTGCTCTTTCTCTTCTTCTGGGCCCCCAAAAATTCGGATGTTGGTACGCTTGAAGTTGTCCCAGAGGCTCCTTACACTATCTTCATATTTTTGGATTCTTTTTTCTTTTTGTTTTTCTGGTTGGGTGTTTTTTGTTTCCTCATATTTCAGATCTTTGGTTTGATTCTTGGGGTGTGTTGATCTAAAGTTGAGTTTCTGTATATTCTTTATTTTAGTCAGTGTATGCTTAATTTCTGAGTGGTCCTTTTCTATTTTTTTGGCATTCTCATTAAGGTCCTTGAAGGTCTCACTAAGCTCCTCAGAAGTGTCATCAAGTTTCTCGGCAGTTTTTAGTAGATTCTTGAGTAACCTTATAAATGTGGTTCTGAACTCTATGTCATCCAGTAGTTTGCTTTCCTCCGTTTCTTTCATTCGTGACATGTTTCTTTGTCTCCGCATTTTGGCTGCTTCCCTGTGTTGATGGAGTGGCTTTGTGTGGTAGGTGACCTATAGGGGCCAGTAGCTCAGCCTCCCCAATCACCTGAGGTGGACACTCTTGGTACACCCCTGTGTGGGCTGAGTGCAAAGTCTTGGTGTAGTTAAGCCTTAAATGCTGTTGGTACGCTAGAAGGAATTGACCTCCAGGCCAAATGGCTGTGAGGACTCGCTGTGTCTATAATGGAAGAACTGCTGTGCTGGAGACACGCTTATGGTGCAGGACTTGTTTCAGTAGGGCTTTGGTGCTCGCTGAGTCTGCCTCTTGAATGTGTCACTATGGATGTGAGGAGTTGAAATCTGGTGTCTCACACTGACCACTAGGTACACTGGCTTCTGGATCTCCAATGGGGTGTAGGTCAGCTGCTGTCTGAGGCCACCCAGCAGGAGCTATAGCGAGAGCTACAGTTTTCTCCTCTTTGCTTGTGGTTTGGAGGTTTTGGAGCTGTCTGACCCGGGCTGCAAGTTTGCTAGGTTAAGCTGCGATAGGGCAGGCCTTTCTTATGATAAAGCTGCTGCTTGGAGCTTGGGTGGGTTTGTAGGTTGTGTGGGGCGGGTTCTCAGGGCGTCACTAGGCTAGGGCATGGCAAACAGTGATGGCTGCTAGTTAGCCGGCTCTGTGTTTCCAACTGAGTCCCATGCCCCAGCGCAGTAAACAATTATTCTTGCGTGCAGCTCTGCAAGCAAGCCCCCCTCACTTTCAGACCTGGTGGCAGACAGTCCAGCTTCTCCCCGTAGGAGTTTGGGTCCCCCACATCTCCCTAGAAACTGTATTTCAGAGTAATCGGGGGCTTGTCTCCCTTTGGGTTGGAAAAAGCCACGCCTGCCGCCAGCCCGGATCACTCGCCTCTGTACCTCAGCTTTTCAGCACTTGTGCATGTCTCAATGCTCTTTTCTCTTTCCTTCTAGTTGTAGAACTTCCACTCAGCCAGCTTTCTTGTGGTTCTGGGTGTTAGACGTTTTGTCTTTTAGTTGTAGTTTTGAAATTGTTGTGTTAGGCAGCAGTTTAGGGGTTTACCTACGCCACCATCTTGGATTCTCCCTTGAGTTGTATATTCTTTGTGCATTTTTTTATTGGATTGTTTATCTTCTTTTTGTTATGTTGTAAGAGTTCCCTGTAAATGATGAAGATGAAACCCTTATCGGAGATAACATTGGCAAATATGTTCTCCCACGCAGTGGGCTTTCTTGTTGTTTTGTTGATGGTTTCTTTTGCTGTGCAGAGGCTTTTTATTTTGATGTAGTTCCATTTGTTTATTTTCTCCTTAGTCTCTCTTGCCCTAGGATCTGTTTCTGTGAAGATATTTCTATGACATGTGTCTGCAATTTTGCTGCCTATGGAATTTTGTAGGATTTTTTGGTTTCCCATCTTACATTCAAGTCCTTTATCCATTTTGAGTTTATTTTTTTATATGGTATAAGTTGGTGGTCTAGTTTCATTTTTTTTGCATGTATCTGACCAAATTTCCCAATACCATTTATTAAAGAGACTATTTGGACTCCAGTGTATGTTCTTGCTTTCTTTGTCAAATAATAATTGAGTAAAATGACTTGATTCAATTTCTGTGTTTCTATTCTCTTCCATTGGTCTATATGTCGGTTCTTGTGCCAGTACCAGGCAGTTTTGTGATCCCTCCTCCTTTTTTCTTTTTTCTCAGAATAGTTGTGGCTATTCAGGTTTCATGTTGTTGTTTTTTTATTCCAGATGAATTTTTGGAGAGTTTCTTCTAAATGTTTGAGATATGCCATTGGTATTTTAATAGGTATTACATTGAATCTATAGATTGCTTTGGGTAGTATGGACATTTCAATGATGTTGATTCTACCAATCGATCAACATGGTATGTTCTTCCATCTGTTTATGTATTCCTCTATATCTTTTTTGAATGTCCTGTAGTTTTCTGAGTACAGATCTCTTACCTCCTTAGTTAAGTTTATTCCTAGGTATCTTAATTTTTTGGTGCAATGGTAAATGGGATTGGCTTTTCATTTCTCTTTCTGTTAGTTCATTATTGGTGTATAAAAAGGCCATAGATTTCTGGGTGTTAATTTTGTGTCCTGCTACATTTCCAAATTCATTTATTAGATCTAGTAGTTTTTTGATGGAGTCTTTGGAGTTTTCTATATATAGTATCATGTCATCTGCAAATAAGGACAGTTTTACTTATTCTTTTCCAATTTGGATGCCTTTTATTTCTTCTTGTCTGATCGCTATGGCAAGTACTTCTAGTACTATGTCGAACAGGAGTGGTGAAAGTGGGCATCCTTGTCTTGATCCTGTTACCAGAGGAAATGGGTTTAGTTTTTGTCCATTGAGTGTGATGTTGACTGTAGGTTTGTCACATAGGGCTTTTATTATGTTGAGGTATGATCCCTCTATCCCCACTTTGCTGAGAATTTTTATCAAGAAAGGGTATTGGATTTTGTCAAATGCTTTTTCTGCATCAATTGATATACTTATGTGATTTTTGTCTCTCAGTTCGTTTATGTGATGTATCACATTTATTAATTTGTGGATATTGTCCCATCCTTGCATCCCTGGAATAAATCCCACTTGGTCATGATGTATGATCCTTTTAATGTATTGCTGAATCCGATATGCTAGAATTTTGTTGAGGATTTTAGCATCTGTGTTCATCAAGGATATTGGCCTGTAGTTCTCTTTTTTTATGGTGTCTATCTGTTTTTGGGATTAGGGTAATGCTGGCTTCATAGAAAGAGCTTGGAATTGTGCCTTCCTCTTGAATTTTTTTGAATAGTCTGAGGAGGATAGGTTTTAGTTCTTTGAATGCTTGGTAGAACTCCCCTGTAAAGCCATCCAGACCAGGGCTTTTGTTTGCTAGAAGATTTTTGATAGCTGTTTCAATTTCTTCAGTAGTTATCGGCCTATTCAGGTTTTTTTATTCTTCTTGGTTGAGTTTTGGGAGCATGCATTTTTCTAAGAATATGTCCATTTCATCTAGGTTTCCATTTTGTTGGAATAGAGTTGTTCATAGTATTTTTTCATAATCATTTGTATTTCTGTGGGATTGGTTGTTACTTCACCTCTTTCATTTCTGATTTAGTTTATTCAGGTCCTCTCTCTTTACTTCGTGGTGAGCCTGGCTAGAGGTTCTTCAATCTTGTCTATCCTTTCAAAGAACCAGCTCTTGGTTTTGTTATCTTTTGTATTGTTTTTTTTGGGTCTCTATGTCATTTATCTCCACTCTGATCTTTCTTATTTCCTTCCTTCTGCTTACACTGGGGTTTTCTTGTTGCTCTCTTTCTAACTCTTTGAGTTGTAGGGTTAGATAATTTATTACCATTGTTTCTTATTTTTTGAGGTTGGCTTGTAGAGCTATGAACTTCCCTCTCAAGACTGCTTTCACTGTGTCCCATAGATTTTGGATTATTGTGTTTTTGTTGTCATTTGTTGCCTTGATGCTTTTTATTTCTTTTTTGATCTCTCTGGTAGCCCAGTCATTGTTTAATAGCATGCTGTTTAGCCTCCAGGTGTTTGATTTTTTAAATTGTTTTTATTGTAGTTGATTTCTAGTTTTATGCTATTGTGATCTGAGAAGATGCTTGATATGATTTCTATCTTCTTGATTTTGAAGAGACTTTGCTTGTGTCCTAATATATGGTTTGTCTTTGAAAATGACCCATGTGCACTTGAGAAGAATATATATTCTGTGGCTTTGGGGTGAAATGTTCTGAAGATGTCAATTAATTCCATCTGGTCTAGTGAGTCATTTAGGATTGATGTTTCTTTGCTGATTATTTTATTGGAGGATTTGTCCAGTTGTGTTAGTGGGGTGTTAAAGTTCCCTACTATGACTGTATTGCTGTTAACCTCTCCCTTGACATCCTCCAGAAGTTGTTGTTTTTTATGTATTTGGGTGCTCCTGTATTGGGTGCATAGATGTTTACCAGAGTTACATCTTCTTGTTGAATTGCACTATTTAGTATTATGAAGTTTCCTTCCTTATCTCTTGTTATATCCTTCACTTTGAGATCTAATTTGTCAGATATAAGTATTGCTACCCCAGCTTTTTTTTTCATTTCAATTTGCCTGAAAAACCTTTTTCCATTCCTTGACCATCAGTCTGTGTGAGTCCTATTTTCTGAGGTGTGTTTCCTGTAGACAGCAGATATATGGGTCATGTTTTCTTATCCACTCAGCTACCCAACATCTTTTGATTGGGGCATTTAATCCATTTACGTTTAAAGTAATTATTAATAGGTACTTGTTTGTCACCATTTCTATTTTTTATGCCTGCGTTCCTTCTTTGTTTCCTATTTATTCTTTTTACAGCAAACCCTTTAGTATTTCTTGCATTGCTGGTTTGGTGGTGATAAACTCCTTTTTTTTTTTTTGTCTGTGAAGCTCCCGATGTCACCCTCAATTTTGATTGATTGCCTTGCTGGGTACAGTAATCTTGGATTCAGACCCTTCCTTTTCATGACTTTGTATATTTCATTCCCTTCCCTGCTGCCCTGATGTGTTTCTGTTGAGAAATCAGTTGCTCATCTGGTGGGGGATCCTTTGTAAGGTAACATTCTGTCTCTCTCTGGCCACTTTTAAGATTCTTACTTTGTCATTGGTGTTTGCCAATTTAATTATAATGTGCCTTGGCGTCGGTCTTTTGGGATTCCTTTTTATTTGGGACTCTGTGATCTTCTTGGACTTGTGTGAGTTTTTTCTTCCCTATGTCAGAGAAGTTTTCTGTCATTATTTCTTCAAACAGGTTTTCTATTCCGTGCTCAGTTTCCTCTCCTTCTGGCATCCCTTTTAAGCAGATGTAGTTTTGTTTCATTTTGTCCCAAAGTTCCCTTAGGCTCTCCTCTTGTTTTTTAAGTTTTTTTTTCCCTAGATGCTACTCAGCTTAGATATATTCTCCTACCTTGTCTTCCAGCTCACTGATGCGGTCTTCCACCTCTTCTAGTCTACTCTTGATGCTTTCTATTGAGTTCTTTATTGCAGTGATGTCATTTTTCATTTCTTCTTGGTTCTTCTTCATTTCCTCTTGGTTCTTACACATATTGTTGAATTTGTCTTCCAACCTTTTCAGCCACCTTATGACAATTTCTCTGAATTCTTTCTCTGGCAGGTTGCTTGCCTCCATTTCATTTACTTCCTTTTCTGGTGATGCCTCCTTTTCTTTCATATGCGGGCTATTTCTTTGTCTCCCCATGATCTCTCCTCTCCGGGTGTCTGGTTATGTAGCTCTCTTTCTCTCTCTCCTGCATTCACTTAAAGGCACAAAATACAAGACAACAAGGCACAACACAAAAAGCACTGAACACAAATGTATTCACCATACCAATAACCCCAAATAAAAGTGACCACCAGAGAAAAGAGAATTAGGGGATTAAAAAAAGTGCAAAAATGATATTGAGAAAAGGAAAAAAAGTAAGAGAGAAAAGAAAGAGAATAAAAAAGAAGGGGGGAAAACTATTTATATGGGGAGAAAACTCCAATAGAACAACAAATACAAAAAGTAGTGCAAACAACTAACACCCAAATATGAGTGCAAACTACAAACAATAATAAGAAGTGAGCAGAGGAAAAACAGAAGCAAAAAAAAGAGAGAGAAACAATCACACAAACAAACAAAAATACCAATCTAATCAACAATCAAACTAATGACAACAATAGAACAGAGAAAGAAGGGCAAAACAAAACAAAAAACATAAATAATAATAAAGAAAAAAATAACAAAAAACAAACAAAAGAAAACAAAAAAGGGAAGAGAGAAAAAATTTGGATAGTGAAGAAAAAGAAGAGAGAACTGTGCATGGTCTTGGAGCAGGGGAATGGAAATTAGATATATAAATAGGATGAATTTTTGTGTTTTTTAAATTTTTATTGATTTTTTATAGAGAGGAAGAAAGAGGGATAGAGAGTTAGAAACATCAATGAGAGAGAAACATCGATCAGCTGCCTCAAGCACACCTCCTACTAGGGATATGCCCACAACCAAGGTACATGCCCTTGACTGGAATCAAACCTGGGATCTTTCAGTCCAAAGGCTGATGCTCTATCCACTGTGCCAAACTGGTTTCACCTAGGATGGATTTTTAACGGGGTAAAAAGAAGGAACAGGGAAAATCTAATGCAGGAATAGAGTATGAGAAATAGGACAACAAAAGGGGAAAAGTGAGGAAGAGAGTGTTGGCATAAAGGTAAATTTGAGATAGAGTAAAATGATGCTAAAGTTCAAATGAAAATAGAATGTAGAACATTAATCCCAAAATAAAAGAAAAAAAAGAAAATGAAACTTTTTTAAAAAGGTAAAATAATAGTAGTAATAATACTGATTAAAAATAAAATATAACTAACAAGGTATAATCAAGTGAGGAAAAAAATTTTAGTTTCTTAAGTAAAAGATAAAAAATAAAAATGTGCAGTAGTGAAGGTCATTCACTTCTTCTATTGTTCTGTTTGGCATGCCTGTTTCCTGTCAGGTAGTCAGGACAGAATTGAAATTCCCTGCGTTTTACCGCTCCTCTGTGTCGTAAGCCACAATCCTGTTTCAAGCAGGCAGTATTTCTTTGTTTCTCAGCCTGCCTGTGGTTGTATTTACACAAGAGTCAATTTGTGATTCAACCCCTGGGTGGCAGTGTTTCTGTATTGACATCTTGGGCTATAAGTCCTCTCAACCCAGTATTTAGAATTTGTTTTTCCTGCTGCACTTAATACTGGTTTGGGGGTATGGACTGCCCCAGAGCTGGTTTTCTGATTGTTTCTCCCCGCTCTGATCCCCAGGTTCCACAAAAACAATTTTCCCTTGCAGTCTCTGAGAGTGTTTTTAACTGGGTGAGCCTATGTGCTGGGCTTAGTAATTGAAAGCAAGGATTTAAAGAGAAAAAAGAGACAGAGTAAATGCGTGAACTTGCAACTTTTTCACCCAGGCACTTTGCACGACTCTGCTGATGTCTCTGTTCATGTCTATTTTCCCTAGTACAGTGCAGCTGGTTTACTGTTAAAGCTTCAGGCTGCCTTTTTGTGCCCAGCCCAGCTATGGGTTGATTTCTAGAGTTCCCTTCTGTCAGCAGCCATGTGGACCCCCTTCCACATTCATGGACTACACTGGCCCCAACGGCCACATATTTTCTGGGGCGCAGACTTCCTCTAAACCTCTAGACGCCGCTGCACCTGTTTCTCCCTCCTGCCTGGATTGCAGACCTCACCTTTCTCTGGGAGAAATCTGACTTTTCTGTGAGAAGATGCAGAGCTCATCCAAGTCCACATATTCATGTTGCTTGAGACCCAGTGTTCCTGGGTTTTCAACTAGTCCCTGGGTGTTGTGGTATCCAATTCTTCCAGGTTGAAATAAGGCTAGGCTTCTGATCACAGCCACTCTCCCCTTCAAGATGGTGTGGTCTCTGTGGTAGAGCCGGTTGCTCCAGGATAGATTTCAGCAGGAGTGGAGGCTACCTGGTCAGGGGAGTCCAATCCAGCAGTTCCCAACAGTCCCTTGGAATATAGCTGTCACTCACTCACAAATAGACACTCCCCATACGTCCACACACTCTCCTTTCATTCTCTCACTCACACACTATTTTGCAGCCTGCCTTCTCATTGGCAGCCATCTTCCTATCCTCTTTGTAGTGTCTTTATCTGGTTTTGGAATTAGGCTAATGCTGGCCTCATAAAAAGAGCTGGGAAGTGTTCCTTCCTCTTGGATTTCCTGAAATAGTTTGAGGAGTATAGGTGTTACTTCTTTGAATGTTGGAAAAACTCCCCTGTGAAGCTGTCCAGACCCAGGCTTTTGTTTGCTGGGAGTGTTTTGATTACTGCTTCTATTTCATCAGTTGTTATTGGCCTATTCAGGTTTTATTATTCTTCCTGATTTCGTTTTGGGAGTTCGTGTGTTTCTAGGAATTTGTCTATTTCATCTTCATTGTCCAGCTTGTTGGCATATAGCTATTCATAGTATTTTCTTACAATCCTTTCTATTTCTGTGGTGTCAGTGGTTTCTCCTCCACTTTCATTTCTGATTTTATTTATTTGGGTCCTCTCTCTTTGTTTCTTGATGAGTCTGGCTAATGGTTTATGATTTTTTTTTTATCCTTTCAAAGAACCAACTCTTGGTTTCATTGATTTTTCTTTCTTTCTTTTTTTTAGTCTCTATGTTATTTATTTCTGCTCTAATCTTTATTATTTCCTTCCTCCTACTTACTCTGGGCTTTTCTTGTTGTTCTCTTTCTAGTTCTTTAAGTTCTAGGGTTAAAACGTTTATTGCTGATTTTTCTTGTTTTTTGAAATATGCCTGTAGTGCTATGAACTTTGCTCTCCGGCCTGCTTTTGCTGTGTCCCAGAGATTTGGGGCTGTTGTGTGTTCATTTTCATTTGTTTCCAGGAAGTTTTTTTATTTCTTTCTTGATCTCGTTGATAACCCATGCATTGTTTAATAACATGCTATGTTGCCTCCAGGCATTTGAATGTTTTTTTGTTTTGTTTTTTACTGTACTTGATTTCTAATTTCATTCCACTGTGATCTGAGAAGATGCTTGATATGATTTCAATCTTCTTGAACTTGTAGGACTTGTTTTGTGTCCTAACATGTGATCTACCTTGTGAATGATCCATGTTCACTTGAGAAGAATGTATATTCTGATGTGTTAGGGTGAAATGTTCTATAAATGTCAATTAAATCCATCTGATCTAGTGTGTCCTTTAGAGTCTCTGTTTACTTGTTAAGTTTTTGTCTGGAATATCTATCCAGTGAAGTCAGTGGGGTATTAAAGTCCCCTACTATGACTGTATTATTGTTGATCTCTCTGTTAAAGTGTTCTTAAATTTTTTTATATATATTTAGGTGTTCCTATGTTGGGTACATATATGTTTAGCAAGGTTATATACTTTTGTTTGATTGATCCCTTTAGTATTATGTAGTGACCTTTTTTGTCTCCTATGATGGCCTTCATTTTTAGTCTATTGTGTTGGATATGAGTATTGCTACTCCAGCTTTTTTTTCTTTCCCAATTGCAAGGAAAATTTTTTTCCATCCCATCACTCTCATCCTTTGTGTGTCTTTTGTTTTGATGTGGGTCTCTCGTAGACAGCATACAGTTGGTCATATTTTTGTATCCTTTCTCCTACCCTGCACCTTTTGATTGGAGCATTTAGTCCATTTACATTTAGGTTTATTATTGATAGGTACTTATTTATTGCCAATATATTTCTGTGTAGCTAGGTTTCTCTCTCTGTTTCTTCTTCCCATTACAGTAATCCCTTTAGCATTTCTTGTAATGCTGGCTTGGTGGTAATGTACTCCTTTAGCCTTTTTTTTTTTTAATCTGGGAAGCTCTTTATTTGACCATCTATTTGAATGATAGCCTTGCTGGATATAGTAATCTTGGTCTCAGATCCTTGCTTTCCATTGCCTTGAGTACTTCATGCCATTCCCTTCTGGCCTGTAGAGTTTCTGATGAGAAATCAGGTGTCAGCCTTATGGGAACTCCTTTTTAGGTGATAGTTTTCTTTTCTCTTGCTTCCTTTAAGATTCTCTCTTTGTTTTTAATTTTTGGCATTTTAATTATGATGTGTCTGGGTATGGGCCTGTTTGGGCTCTTCTTGTTTGGGGTTCTCCATGCCTCCTGAACTTGTGTGACTTTTTCCTTTACTAGGTTAGGGAAGTTTTATGCCATTATTTCTTCAAACATGTTCTCTATGCCTTTCTCCCTTTGTGTTTCTTCTGGCACACCTGCTATTTGAATATTGTTATGTTCCACATTGTCCCACAGATCCCTTAAGCTGCCTTCTGTTATTTATTTATTTATTTATTATATTTTTATTGATTTTAGAGAGGAAGGGAGAGGGAGAGGGAGATAGAAACATCAATGATGAGAGAGAATCATTGATTGGCTGCCTCCTGCATGCCCCCACTGGGGATCAAGCCAGCAATCTGGGCATATGCCCTTGACCAGAATTGAACTTGGGACCCTTCAGTCCGCAGGCTGATGCTCTATACACTGAGCCAAACCAGTTAGGGCTGCCTTCTGTTTTTTAATTGTTTTGTCTTTTTGGTTTTCTGATTGAGTGATATTTTCAACTCTGTCTTGTAATTCACTGATTCAATCCTCAGCTTCCCCTAATCTGCTGTGTATTCCTTGCAATGTGTTCTTTATTTGTGTTATGTCATTCTTTATCTCAGACTGTTCTTTTTTCATAGTTACTATATCTTTTTCCATGCTGTCGAGCATCTTTATCATCATTACTCTGTTTCAGAGAAATTTCTTATCTCTCCTTTATCTCTTATTCTGAAGAATTCTCTTGTCCTTTCATTTGGGGAGTTGTTTTTTTGTCTCCTCAGTTTGGCTGTCTGGTTAGGTTTGTGACTATGTCTTAGGTAGAGCCTCTATGCCTCTCAATCTCTAGTGGAGGATAGTGTCAAATGCTATTTCTGACTAATTAGGTCAGGCAAAGACTCAAAGCCTCCAGAGACTGTCTCTGTCTACGAACTGATAGGATTCTGACTTGAATTGCCCCAGTGCTAAGAGTTTTTTTTCAACAGGGTGAGGTGTTGCTTCTGCCTGGAGGCTAATTGTTATTTCTTATTTCTTAAGTGGCCTCAGAGCAAGGTGTTTTCCAATAGGATGAGTCAACTGTCTTCCCTCCAGGCAAGACAAATGTCTATGTGGGAAAGATGTCCTCTGCTGCATGAGGCTCAGCACCAGAAATTGGGGTGTCTGCCTATTTAGCTCTAACCCTTGAGTCCCCAATCCTGGATTCTGCTCACACAGCTCCAGTTCACTCTACCCTCCCTCTGTTGCAGCATAAGGTGGGTGGCTCCACAGGGAATTTTGTGCATTGGCCCTTTAAGAGGTGCCCAAATTTCTAGCCTTCTCTCCCTGGCATACAGCAACTCTGGTGCTTTTCATAGCAGATGTTGTGTGGGTACCCTTCTCAGGTCTAGTGCTCTCTGCTGAGGACCACAGCTTGGGGATTAGATCCCAGAGTTCTCAGTGGCAATCCCCACAGCTGAGCTATCTCTCTGGAAGTTCAGTTGCTATCTGTGGGAGCCCAGCCAGGCCTTTCTCACCTTCACCCCTCCTACTAGTCTCTATGAAATCTCTACTTTCTGCCCTTGGGCATCAGGGTTTCTCCTGGAAGTCTTCCACTTACTATTTAGGAAGCTTTTCTGTATTTTAGTTGTAATTCCAGTTTGTTCCTGGGAGCATGCCGGCACAGCATCCACTTACTCTTCTGCCATTTTTCATTTCTCTAGTCTCCTCTGTTTATAGAAGTATTCCTTTTCATTTGGATTTCTTTCAATAGCGAACTCTCTAACGGATTTTTAATACCATATTTATTTGTTATATTGACTGGACAGCGCATGTGCATAATTTAAAAATAATTTGGAAGATACAAAAAGTTCACAGTGACAAGTGACCATCTTTCTCACCTCTCTCTCCTTCCTGAAAGGCCAGCCAGGTGTCATCTGTATTCCCCACAGTTGTGTTTTGTATATATAAACGTGTGTGTGTGTGTGTGTGTGTGTTTCCCTTACATGAACTGCAGCACATTCTGTGTACAGTGCTGTGCACCCTGCTCTCTTCATTGGGCAATCTACCGTGAAGCCTTTCCTGTTCAGTATATGAGGAGCTGCCCAGACACCCCATCATTAGTTCAGCCCCCAGTGATGGGCATGCCTTCTCTGCTGGGATTGTTTAAAGCAGGGCTGGGGGACATCTGGCCCGAGGGCCATATAATGCCTGTGAAATCATTCAGTCTGGCTCTGCCAAGGCATTAGGGGTAAGTTAATTAAATGTTTGGCCAAATAGAGCAGCTAATTTTTAAGTTGATAATCTTGTTTGGCCCTTGAATGATGTTATAAATATCCAAATGGCCCTTAGCAGAAAAAAAGGTTCCCCACCCTGGTTTAAAGCATGAGATCAACCAAAGGACTTGTATGCATGCATATAAGCCTAACCAGTGGTCACGGACAACAGGGGGGTAGGGGCATCTGTGGGGAGGGGTTTGGGATGGGAATGGGGGAATGAGGACAAATATGTGATACTTTAATCAATAAAGAAGTTAATTTTAAAAAATAATAAAAATAAAGCATGAGACTAGCAGGGTGAGGAGCAGGGTGTGGCTGGGCTGGTGCTGAGCACAGGGCTGAGGCCCTCAGGGGAGAACCCCCACAGGAGGAGATTCTGAAGAAAAGAGACTTCCAGGAGATGCGAGTAGTGTCCTTCATGTTGCTGGGGATACAGATCACAGGGCACTTGTGTTGGAAATACAGTGGGGGCTGGTGCTCATGTTACATCACCATGGTAACCCAGTCCCCAACCTGGTCAACTGCCTCTGAAAATCTTCCCCCTTCATGCCCTTCCACGAGTTGACCCAGGAGGGAGGCCTCAAAAGAGAATGTTTCTCCCCAAACTCTGTCCTCACATTCCAGCAGGCATGCGGTCAATGTCACAGGTCTCCCAGCACATGGGCTCCTAGGTGGCTTCCAGCCCCCGCGGGGCAGGTGAGCTCACAGCACCTTCCTTTTGCCTTCAGAGCTTTCAGCTCCCAAAGTGGATGTGAGCAAAACTGAGTAAAAGCCAAAAGTAAACCATATAATGTTGACAAAAATGTGTATTCTACAACCCCTGGGGAGAAAAAGAATCAAGCTGTGGGGTTTTGTGTCATTTTTCACAGAGCATGTGGACTGTTGCTCAGTTTGATCTGAAAACCAGATTCGGGCCCTAAGAAGATACAGCCTCTGCTTAATTTTTCTTAGTAAGAAAACGAATTGCTTTGGCAACGTACAGCCTCTTAAAATAATAATTCTGCGAAATATTCTAACATGTTATGACTCAGTCTGAAAATCAGGAAACTTTTCAAAGCCAACTTTCACAGCCAGTGTCTTAATTTAGTGAGAGTACAGAATGGTAAAAACAAAAATAAAACAGGTCCTTGGGCACACAGAACATCAACTAAGCAGCCACTATGAACGTGAGCCTTGAAGGAGGCTCAGCAAAAATAAAGCGCCTCAAAACAAACAAACAAAACAAACAAAACAAATAAAGCTCATTTTATTACAAAAAACAAAACTAAACACAAAGCATCCATGCCGGGCAGTTTCTGCAGTGAGATGCTCCCATCTGTCCACTGACCCTGCAAAGACACAGGGCCTAACTTTCCCCACCAATGTGGAAAGAACACCTGCAAACAGATGACTCAGCAAATGGAAAGTAAATCTAATTCTCATCCTCTGAGCAAAACCCATAGCTGAGTCTACGAGCAGGATCTCCAAATGCTCCGCGGGGACCACAGCACCTGTCATATGTGCCTTTGCATTTAATGGGAATATTATGCGGCCGGTGGTCCCAGCAAGTCTCCATCATGGTGATGGGCTGAAGGATTGGAGCAGCCAGGAGGCAGCAACGGAACCTCCAGTCAGCTCCAGCGGCAAACTGCTGGAGGCCAGGCTCTGACCTGGGAGGGGGCCCAAGGGAGGAGCTGTGCAGCGGAGAAGCAGGTCCAGCCTGGGTCCTGCCTGACAAAGAGACCATCCTCCAGGGGCCCTGCAGCCATTTCTATTCATAACTGAATAGTATTTCATATCTAGGGACCCAGAAGTTGCATTTGAAAGGGAACTCCGGGGCTTAGGTGGGTGGATCCTGTGGCCTGAGCTGGCCCAGCACTCTCAGTGAGTCATCAGGATGTGTGCTCTTGGTATAGACTCCGACTTGCAGGGAAATCGAGGGTGTGGGTTGCGGATGGGTTTGTAAGAGTCGAACGAAACCCCATTGGGTGGGTAAGATGCCCTGTGGTTTCAAGTCCATGGGCTCCGGATCCTGACAGAGTAGGAGTGGTCTGGAAGCCAACTCCTGATGGTTCCCCCTCCCTGGACTCAGGTACTGACTTGAAGCCTTGAAGCTGCCAGAGGCCTTGCCATGGGCCCAAGGTGCCAGAAACTTTGCAGAGGGGCTCAGGGAGCATGAAACCAATTAGGAAAGACCCTTCTCCCCGCTGGCCCGAGGACCGACCACACCCTGCTCAGCTCTGGGCCTGCAAGCAGCTCTGTTGGCAAATCACTGCACCACCTCGTTTGCAGGTTTCCAAGAAGGAGCCTTGGGGCAGCTCTCCATCTGATTGCCCAGGTGCTCCTGCTTCCAGAAGCCATAATTTCTGGCAGAAGGGGGCCTTCCAGCAAGTAGGACAGCAGAAGCAACACCCATCATCAGAAAGCCACCTGCAGGAAAGCAGAGCTCAGAGCATGGAAGCCACTGGGGTGGGGCTCTGCCTGTGGAGCCACTGGGGTGGTATTGCCAGTCCGCCTCTCCCTCTCCCTGCTTCTTGTACACTCACTATTTCTCCTTACTTGTGAATCAGGACTTCTGGCTTATCTGGAGCAAAGTGTCGATGTGTCTGGTCTGGATGAGACTCTGGGACCTCACTGGGAAATGCCGTGGGCCCAGCAGTGGCTCTCTGGGCCTGCACAGTCCTATCTCTCAGTGAGGGCCTCTGGGTTTGCCACTGAGAGACACAGACCAGGTTGAGGAGGTGGGCAGGGGGGCAGCTGGAGACCTCCCCGCCACCTCCGGCCCTGCCCGATGGCTGGGGAGGTAGTGACCTCTTAGGAACACGAGGGGTCAGAGGGGATCCCCCTAAAACCCCTGCTCATTCCCACCCCTCGGGGAATCACTCTTTTCAGCATGGGTGCTGTGGCTCAGATCCCACCCAGGCCCAGAGAAGTCTAGACCAAAGTCTTGAAGGACAAAAGCCAGTGCCAGAAAAGCTATTAACCGACATGGCACCTCCTGCCTGGGAGTGACCTGGGCTACCTGAGACCACTACCTGTGAGCTCATTGAAAGCTATCAGGAGCCAGCAACATGGGCTCAGGGGGGGCCGTCACCTTTCCCTAAAGACTCTGCGATGCCTGGATGAATGGTTAACTCAAAATATGCACAGCAATGTTCTGGGAAGCTACTGGGGCCAGAGGCAGCCCATCCCCAGACCCACCCTCACCATCGCTTCCCCACATCCTTCCCTCTGAGCCTCTTTCTTCGCCTCTGCCAGCATCACCTCTCCAGGACCTGCTGCCGCAGCAGCAGCCAAAATAAAAATGCATAGACTCTGCAGTGGAAAACAAACGACAACTTTATTGCTTAGCTGCAGCCTCCCCGGGACATGAATCATGAGTTTCCATGCTGTCACCGGGGCCAGGAGCCGAAACCGACTCCTGCTTCCTTCAGAGGCCCTGTCGTCCAAGGAGTGGGGGCGGCTGTTGAGGACTGGGGGGACATGTCTACTCTGTCCTGGGTGCCAGGCTCTCTCATCACCTGTGCTATGCCCGCGGAGCGCGTGGGTGCAGAGTAGAGGATTCATGCTATCACCCTCCCCGACCCCCACATCTCGCAGAGGAGGAATTTGAAGCTCAGAGTGAAGATGGATGCACATGGGCCGGCCCCCTTTACTGGCCCACACCCCGCTATACATGGCGCCTCGGTGGGAGACTGAAATCATGGGCTTTGTGGCACTCCCAGGACGCCCGATGAGGCCTGGACACTGCGAA
The DNA here is from genome assembly GCA_026230045.1 of Corynorhinus townsendii. Classification (NCBI taxonomy): domain Eukaryota; kingdom Metazoa; phylum Chordata; class Mammalia; order Chiroptera; family Vespertilionidae; genus Corynorhinus; species Corynorhinus townsendii. Next base: position 91,205,102 of record JAPDVU010000007.1, read on the forward strand.
GGCCAGCAGGGAGGGCTGTTAGCCATTACATTTCCAGTGAGGACTTGTGCAGAAGCCAGTGAAACCCCAAGGGCCTTGGTGTCTTGCTTGGTAGAGTGTGGTGTCTAAAAAGCCTGTTTTAGGACCTGAGCCTTTTCTACGTGCCTTTTCCTTTCATCAGCCCCATGAACGCAGGTGCTCCCATCTTCCAAGACCACCGGCATTGCAGTGGCCCTTAGCAGCTCTAGTCGCCTCTAGCCTGGCCTCTGTCACACCTGTTCTTAGCTGTGCTTCTGAAGAATCATTCTAGGGCATCTTCATTCTGTTGCCTCCCACCATCTGCAGCACCAATAGCCCCCAGCATATCACCGCCGTTTGGGGGGCCCTCTGTGGTCTACACGGTGGTGTTTAAACTCCTTGGCAACTTCAAGGTCTCATTCATCCATCCATTCAGGGTCTGTGATGTGCCACGCATACAGCAATGAACAAAAATAGCCCCTGTTCTGCCATCCAGTCTGGGAGCAGAGACCTTGAAGAACCACACACACACACACACACACACACACACACACACACACACCCGGCACACATACAAAGTTATGGCTGGGATCAGAGGTCAGGGCAGCTTCTGGGAGCAGGTGAGGAGTGAGCTGAAGGAAGGATAGTGAGAGCTGAGTCAAGGGGGGGAGCAAAATGGAGTATATTGGTCTTTATCCGAAGAGCAACGGGGAGCTGCTGCAGGCTTCACGGGAGTGGGAGATTTACTGACAAGAATGTCTGTAGCTGCTGTGTATAGAATAGACTAGAAAGGACAAGACTCTGTGGGCACAGTGGGGCAGTGCAGAGGCCCAGGAAAAACTGAGGGGTGTGCCCAGAGTTGGGGAGGGGACTGGAGAGGGCTATCTTTACAGGTTGAGGGTGAGGGACATAGTTGGCAGAATTTGGCTGAACACAGCTATCATCCACTGAGGCAGGACGTTCGGGAAGGAGACCAGATGGGGGGAGATCCTGAGTCTGGTTTGGGGCAAGTGAATTCAGAGGGCCTTGAGGGCATTAGTTGCACCCCCGCACCTTAGCCAATGCTCCTCAGCCCAGACCTGCTGCCTTCCCATCAAGAGATATTTACTTCGCCCGGGATATTTCTGCACCCAGGAATGTCTACCACCTCCACTCTAGAGAGACCCCCAACCATCCTTCACGCCAGCTCTTCCTACAGGACATCTTGCCACGCACCAGCTTCCTCCAGCACCCCTCACGGAGGCGTGAAGTGAGGTGCAGAGATACCAGCGCCCATCTTCCAGGACCAAGCAGCAAGAAGCCCCTCCCCTCACCGAAGGGCTTCCCACTCTGCTTCTCTCGCCCTACACTTCCCCTCTCACACCCACATCTCAGCGCCCTGCCTGGGTGCTCAGTTCTGGAGAACAGGACCTACCCTTATAGGCTTAGCAGCCCTTACGGCCGGGGTCTTGCCAGAACCGTCACTCAGCCCGAGTGTTAAGGACAGCCTCCCCCAGGAGCCTGGCAGTCCAGAGCCACATAACATCTCAGTATATGCATTCCAAACAGGCCGCGGGAGGTGTGTGCTAAAACACCATTCCATCTCGCGCTCAGCGCCGAGGCCGAGCAAATGGATCTGTGCAGAAATGCTCTTTAAAATGCATTATGTGCCTGCGTTTAAAGAGACGCCCGCTGCTTGGTGAATTTCAAAAAGGAGCAAGCGGGTGATGAACGACCTCTGCTTGTTAGCAGGCTGAGGAACAAGGGGCTGTGTCTGTCTGCCGGTAAATAACGTGTGGACATCTATCACCTGCAGGGCTGTGCGGGGAGGGGGCCTAAACCTGTTGGACAGGACAGCACCGGTTCCCATTGTGTCGTACAGTCGGGTGCTTATTTGGGTGGAATGTGAAAGGAGTGACAGGGCCAGCATCCCATCCCATCCCCTGGTCGGCCTCAGGTTGGTGGCTCTGATGCATAGAGGATGCTTCTGGGCGACCACCTCCAGGCATGGACACGCAGGTGTGCTTGGTTTCAGTTTTTGTGTTTTTAGCTAATCCAGCAGGTTCTGGTTTTGGACTTCGGTGCCCTGGGCGGCACTCTGGGACAGGTGTGGGGCCGTTTTTCCCAGCCTGCCTGCGTGGGGAGAAATGCATGTGATGGAGGCAGCTCTGACAGACTTCCCTTCTCTGTATTACAGGTCCTTGCCGGCGCCTTGGGCCTGGGATCCTAGAGTCGTCGCAGGGGCATGCCCAGAAGCAGATACAAGATAAAGGACGGGCTGTCCAGTCAAGGTGAGCGGGAGTGTGATCACCCTGGAGCGAGTGACGTGGGCAATCATTCACACAGATTATTTCTTCTGAGATGGACAGCTTCTCGTCTGGCCTCGGGGAGCTGGGAGTGTGACCTTGGGCAAGTTATTTACTTCTGGGGTCCTGACACCCCTTGTGAGATAAGCAGCACCTGCCAGCCAGCCGCCGTGCATCTGTGAGCCCTCGCCACACCGGCCGCCCGCTATTCCAACCCAGGAATCATCACCACCTGCCGAGCAGGGGCAGGCAGGGGTGGCTGGCCATTGGCGCCATCCCGGTTGGCTGAGCCTGGGCTGTCTCCAATGGTTTGTTTGAACTCAGCTGCGGGCACATTTTCCCAGCAGGCCTCCTGCTAAGGAGACAACAGGACTGGAGTTCGGTGTTACCAATGGGCTGTCCTGAATGGGTGGCACTCCGTGCTGCTCCGGTTTCCTTGTCTGTAGAACAGAATGGCGGTCCTGTGAAGTGCTTGGTTCTTACTGTTGCTGCTACTGTGACCATGAGGACATTTCAACAATAAAGTCCGAGGTGGCATGGCAGGTACCCCTTGTCTGTCTTGGAGCCCAGGTCTGAGCTCAGAGCAGAGCTCCAGGTCCTCGCTTTGCTTGCTGACCTCCTGGGGAGCACCTCTAGCTCTTCTTGTTTCTGGAGGAAAACACGGCTTTCACAGCCCTGGCCATCCACAGAGCCTACCTGTGTGCCTGCTCAGCGCCAGGGATGCCTCCATGCGGAAGGGCTGACTCGAGGCTGCTGGCAGGAAGCCTTGCCTCTGACGTCTCTGGACCGCTGAGTAGGAACCCCTCCCAGAAATCACAGCTCTGCTCCACCCTCTGGGGCAGCGCTGCTCTGTGTGGGGGTGGGGCCACGAGTGATGATTTAAAACACCCACACGTTGCTCTTTTAACAGGTTAGCGCAGTGGTCGGCAAACCGCGGCTCGCGAGCCACATGCGGCTCTTTGGCCCCTTGAGTGTGGCTCTTCAACAAAATACCACGGCCTGGGCGAGTCTATTTTGAAGAAGTGGCATTAGAAAAAGTTTAAGTTTAAAAAGTTTGGTCTCAAAAGAAATTTCAATTGTGCTGTTGATATTTGGCTCTGCTGACTAGTGAGTTTGCCGACCACTGGGTTAGTGATATGAGACACTACCATGATACCTTACCTTCTTCTGGCCACAGCAAGTTTTCAAAATCTGGTATGTATCTTGCTTCTCTAGCCTTGCAATTTGAATGCCAAATTTTCATCGAAAGTACTTGACCTGTATTTTAATTTCATAAAATTTAGAGTGGAAAACACAGATCCACTCACCCTAGTCCAAACAAACTTTCAAGTTTTCCAATAACGGAGTCAAGTGGTAGTCTTTGAAATTTCACTTTAATTCGGGGAAATGAAACATCTGTTTCTCAGTTGCCTGCGCCACATTTCAAGTGCTCGAAAGCCACACTGGTCGGTGGCTGCCGCCCTGGGTGATGCTGATGGAGGACAGAAAGTGCTGCTTACGGTGTCTCCAGCATAGAGTGCTGGGGGGGCCCAAACCCCCAGTGTTAAGTAAGAAATGTCCACATAAGCATGTTGGTTAGAAACATGAGAAGAAATGGCCGGAGGAGCAGCGTAAGGACCAAGGGCGGCACAGGACCCTCAATTCCATGAGCTTTAAGGACTCTTAGGCCTGTAAATAATGCACATGCATTGCTTTGGAGGAAGGAAGTTAGAGCAAGACCAGCTTCCTTAGTTCACATCATCAGAGTAAGCGGGTCCAAGATGCAGTAACACGGGGTGGTGACATCAGAGCGCAGGCATGCAGCAGTCCAAAGGAACACGGTCAATCTAATGTCCTGAGGCAGGAAGATGCCCGTCTCAGTAGATCACGACCCAAAAGTAACAGCAGCATCTGTACGCGCAGGGCAACCTCATGCATGGGCACAGGCCCAGAGGAGGTACGGGAGGCTCTGACCCAGACAGTTGTGGGAGGCAGGTGGTATCCAGCACGCGGATCACGACATGTCCTCTATTATCCATTTCAGCCAGGATTTTATTTTTTTATAATAAGCATGGATTTCTATTGTAATCAGAAGAGCTTATGCTATAAAAAGATGTAAAAATCAATCTAGAGGCAATGTGTGTAACTATGTTTGACTCACACATGGCTCAGGAAACAGGAGGGACATGGGTGAGTCAGGGGAGTCAGCTTGGCAGTAAGCGAGGGCCAGGAGAGGGGACATGCAGGAGCTGGTCCGTCTTGGGAGCAGATAAAATACAGCACACGTGGTGACACTGGGATTTCAGACAAATGATGGGTAGTGCTTCAGTACAAGTCTGTCCTGTGAAATGCTGGATGCACTCAAGTCAGAGGCGGAGCTTGGGGGCAGCAGGTCCTGCTTACCCATGCCCAGTGCCTAGATGTGCCAGCCCACAGGCAGGCTCAGTGCCGGGCGCACAGCGGTGGACGCTCCCTGTGTAGTTGGGCCTGAGGTTTTGTCCTTGTTCATGCTGCCCCAGGCACCCAGGTGCAGCTCCTTTCTTGGGGAGGTGGCTCCTTTCCAATGCCTCTCCTGGTAAAGTGAAGAGTGGCCATCTCCCCTCTAATTATTCCTACCGGCCTATAAAATCCCCAGACTGGGGATCAGGTCCTTCAATGAGCAGTAAAAACAACCTATCAGTTTGTTAACTGACTAGAAAGAAGTGTCCCTACGTGCCTGCAAATGGTTTCTATTTATCCACCTCCCTGTTTACACGCAGGGTTTTCTGACCCAGGACATCTGTGGGCCTCCATAGCTTTGTAAAACAAGGCAGTACAGAGTATTTAATATTGATCCCACGCAAGATACTAAAGAGACGCGCTCTCGCTCCAGTCAGCAGACATAAAAAGGCTATGTTTTTAAAGGCAGGTTCAGTGGAGGACCTTGGTCCCTGTTGGAGGCTCTCATCCTGGCCTCCCTCCTGGAGTGCCAGGGAAGGTGTGGGGAAGAGCGGAGCCAGGAGCAGGAGCACCAGGTAGCCAGCAGAGAAGCCATGGTACCTGAGTAACACAGCTGACCAGAAAAGAAGCAGCTGGGGTAAGGTACCAGGTGGCCCAGGTCGAGGTGGAGGCAGGCAGGGGAATGAGTGGGGACCGAACATGCTGAAATTCATTTATTGGTTCTTGAAAAATCAACCCATCAGGATTAGACGTTTGTTCTTTCCAAGTGGTTTTTGAATTGTCAGGGTTTTTTTTTTTTTTTTTTTTTAAGGAAATAAATAATTCTATAGATTCTTCTCCCAATCAGTGGCCTGCCTGTGAAATTAACCATTTCCCCGGTCTCCCTCTGATTGGGATCGCGTCCCTCCTCAGTCACTCTGAAGTGCTATTGTGCAGGCTCTTACATGCTCAGCCACACACAATGTAACTTCAAAATGTGAAGGGAAAAAATTAGCATTTCCAGTGAACTGGAAAGGATGCATCTGATTTCAAAATGTGTGCTTAAGGAAAAAAAGTGCACCTAAATTGATTCTACCAATGAGAGGACATTGGTAGATCTGAAACACATTTTTGCAAAGGGACAACTTCATTTATGATTTTTTGGAGAGGAAGGGAATATGAAGATGCAGGCACAGGGAGAGAAGGGGGCCTCTCGAGGATTTCATATAGCTTGGATTAATCAAGGCGCCTGCTTTTAAGCTGCATGCCCCCATAGAGGAGTGAATTAATGAGCAATTTATGCAATGAATATATTTTTTTCTTTAATTATCTAGGTATTTCAGACGAACATGCTTCTTCTGACTTGAATTCTCCAGATACTTCTCTGAAATTCTAGCTTCACTTTGCATGTATAATTACAGCCTCGAGTTGTTAGAGTGTTCGGAGAGCAGGTCTCAAGGTGGCAGAAAACTTTTCTGCCCTCCCACCCTCATGCAAATCAACGTGGTGGCTCACCACTCAACCTCCACTCTCCCCAGCAGCCTTTTGAAAGAAGACTCCATTTTGGAATTATCCTTAGGCCCCTTCTCTAAAGTGGGTTTGAGGGAGGGAGGCTTTAATGAGGATGCAGACCCTGGGCCCCACTTCTGGGGACAGAATCAGCAGATCTGAGGGCTTGGGGATCTGTATTTTTAAAGGTCTGTGTAGCAGAGTGCTCAAGCTGCCGCCCCCGCCCCCCGCCCCTCCACACACACACACACACACACACACACTACACAGGGAAGAAAATGCTCATTTAGGTGAGTTGGCTCATCTGTTGCCTTCAGGGGATCTATAGCTCACAGGTGATTCTGAAGGCTGGCTTGGTATGAGCAATAAGACGGGTTTTCCTCTCTCACAGAACAAACTCGGTTGCGATCTAGATCCCCAAGAATATGCGGGGGGAGAGGGGACGTGCTGGAAACCACCTGAGCTCGCAGAGCCTGCGGCCCATGCCCCCTGGCCACACCAGCTTTAGTGCTTGGCCTCCAGGAAATGGGGAGGAGCTGGGCACTCAGTGGTGTCATTACCAGGCCAGAGCCTAGTGTGTGTCAAGGTCGTCTTGTCTTCCCTGCAGCTTTATCAAAATGGACGGCCAGGTGGCAAGAGGCAATAGGTGGGGACCGCCAAAAAGATGGGCGCTACGGCCGTGGCCACCAGGCCACCTGCTAAGCCCTCGTCTTTCCACTTTGTCCCCACTTAGGAGTAAAGGAGGGGCCTAGTTCTGAGACAGTCTAAGATGGATTTCCCGGTGCCTCTCATCGCCCCTACCCAAGAACTTTCCAGAACCAGAACCTTCAGGAAAGTACAAAAGTGGCCACTTCTTCCGGCCAGCGCTCCCCTTTGTGTGTTTCCATTAGCACCAGATTGCAGCCTCCAGAGCCCCTGCAGTTCCCAGTGGGGTAATTATATTCTCATTAGTTCCAGTCGCATTTACCTGCACCCTTCGGTGACACAGGTGTGTAAATGCTCATCTCTCCGCACACCTAGCCAACGGAATCCATATCTCTGCCTCCCACCTTCCACCCACGCCCACTCCAGCAATGTGGAGGGTGGGCACCTGGTTCCATCTCTCGGGCATATCAGAACAGAACGGTCCCCATAGGGCCCTGGGGAAGGTGACCTCACACCTTCTCTGGACCCCCTCACAGTGTCATCAAGCGCATTGCATTTAAGGAAGTACCCCATCAAGCAATACGGCCATCTCACCTGTTGACCAGTCTTTAGACCACAGGTCTACCTGTGCAGCACCTTATCCCAGGACCATCTGTGGCACTGCCTGCTGTAACAACTCTGAGAATGGGCTGTAGGCAAGTGTTGATCCAGCCGACCCTGATGCTCACTAGGCCTCCCTTATCAGCGTAAGATATGTGGCACTTAAAGCATAATTGACATCAGAAAATGGGCCATACCTTCTAAAAGGGAATGGAAGACACGTTCTAAAATGGAATGGGAGGTCTGTACAGAGGTGGACAGACTGCATGCAGGAGCATGGTGTACTTTGGGGAGCTGTCCCCGCCCACCTAATGACAGGACACCTGGATTTGCTGCTCAGCAGAGCCCCTGAAAGCTCACTGCAAATGCCCATTTTTTTTCTCTTTTCTTGATCATATTGAGTCAGGGAGCCCAAGAGGCCAGGTGATTGAGAGTAAAGTGGATTTGCTGGGGGGATGCTGTATGGAGCTGTGTGGAGCTGTGTGTCCCAGATTTCAGCTGCCAGGTCCCAGCTCTGTGGTCTTTGCACATCTGCAGGCTTAGCTGTGATGGTATTTACTCAACTTTTTTTTTTTTCTCTTGCATTACTTAAATCAATGATTTGAAAGGAACTTTTACACTACCACAGCAAATGGAAGAATCTGTATCCCTTGCCACAGATAGGAAATAATATCCAAAGAGCAGTCCATGTGATCGGCATAATAACCATCGCCCTGTGAGGGACGTGGGGTAAGGGGCCACAAGCTCTGGAGTGTTGAGGGGCACGCTGTAATTTGGAAGACGCCAAATTATTACAGAATATTAACCAAGAGAACCCTTAGACAACTGCCGAGGGATAGACCTCAAGCTTCAGAGCGGGGCCTGGATCTCCCCATGGTGATACTCTCGGGTTTGTTTCCTCAGAATTCATCATTCTCTCCCCCCCCCCACCCCACCCCCACCCCGCACGGTGTGTTTTTCTTAACAAATTGGCACTGTGTGTGGGGTTTTTCTTAAAGGAAATTTAATTTTACATGTTTATTTCTGAGCACTTATTTCTGGTTCAAAAATCACAACATACAAAAGGCTGTGTGTGGGGTGTGATCTGGCCTCCTGTCCCCACCTGGGAGGCGCCAGCTGAGGGACACACGGGTGTCTACCAGCTAGAGCATACCTGTGTGTTTTTTCTTTTTTTATGAACACAGATGGTAGTACAGCATAAGCACTGTTCTCCGCCACACTCCAACAATGTGGTGATGCATCTCCTCTCACTGTACAATGAGCCTCCTGGCTCTGTGTTTAGCACTGCATGGTCGTTCCATTGCAAGGGAGGACTCGGTTATTTAACCATTTCTCTGTGGCAGGTAGCTACCTGTTTTCCAGCGCAATGAGTAACCCTGGGTATCCGTCATCGCGGGCCCATGAGGAGTCAGCACAGGACAAATTCCTAGCCATGCAGTTAGCATGTGTTTCGAGTGTGTCTGTCATGTTCTCATCCCTATGGGATGGAGGTCTGGGCTGACGAGGTCCAGATCAGGAGACGTGAGCTCCAAAGAGTTATCTTTTATTTTCTGCATTTCAAGAAAATGCCTCTCCCAGCCCCAGTCTTTAGAAAGAAGGATCATTTATTTCAAACTGCACACCCCCTTGACTGGGTTATCTATGAATTATGGATTTTTAAAAAGACAGGAAGGGATGTGAGATATTGAATTTCCAGACTGGTTTTATTTTAACTTACTCAATTTCAAGCTCATCTTCTGAGTCTGATTTAGGCGCTGGTGTGCAAAGTGGCTGCAGCTGCACCTGCCCAGCCTGCCTGCAAAGTCTGTGGGGTATGTGCTCCCAGAAAATGCGGACTCCCTCTGCCCGCCGCTCGTTGTCTGAAGGAAAACCTCCTGGGACTTGTCTAAAGAGCCCTTTCAGGGCTGTCTCCAATGGGGTACCCACAAGGGAAGATTTGTAAAGGTGAAAGACATGGGCAGTGACTCAGCAATGTCGCCAGCGGGTGTCCTGATTCAGAACCTGCACCATTTTTAGGAGGTCCTCTGCTTAAAACAGAGCACGGCTTACCATGCTCCTGCCAGCTCTGACCTGGGCCTCCCCCACCGCCCTTTTGGCCTTGACTAGAGCCATTTTGGATTGTCGGGACTTGGGAGAGGATGGGTGGGGGCCAGGGATGCAGCTGAACATGCTACAATGTCAGGATGCACCCACTCCCCAAGTAGTAGAAAATTATCGCACCTCAAATGTCAATAGTCCGCTGATTGAGAACACCAGCCAAAGCCCAGCCTTGAGAAGACATAAAGGTGATCTAGGGATAAATGCCACCTTGGAAAGGGGGAACTCAGGCCTCCACCCTAAGGGGGAGGCATGCCGAACCCACCTGTGTCCTGGTCTCTGGCACATAGAGGCCCTCCTGAGTCCCGTCGCCTAAATTTCTGTGGGGAAAATGGACACATGGTCTCAGAGCGGCTGCGTGAGAGCAGCAGCTCAGCATTCTCCACCACCCTCCTCCTCCCCAGGCCTGTCCGGGATGGCGGTACTTTACATCCCACAGCGTAACGCAGGCCGGACTGCTGCTCTCACTGTCCAGACAGACTTTTCCCAGCGAGCTGGGCCTGACAGCAGCTAGCAGGAGCGGGATCAGGCTCACCAGGTCCTGAAGCCCCTTTTTATTTTACAGAGCAAAACAGCTCTTTTTATTCCCTGATCATAAAAGTGATGCACGCACATTGTTCCTTAAAAAATTCAAACAGTACATAAAAACATAGGGAAGAAAAATTAAAAAATTACCCAAATCCTTTCACCAAAAGATAAATAATTATAGACACCTGGGGGCTTGTCTTTCTGGCCCCCTCTCTCCTGTGGGCACAAACTTATTTTCCCCACCATTTACCCAGATCAGGAATTCTCCCCCAGCCCTTCCTGGTCCAGGTGGTGCTCTCCTGGGCACTGCAGGACGTGTAGCAGCAGCCTTTCAATGCTAATATCATCACCTCCTCACCCCTAAGTGTGACAACCAAAAATATCCCCAGATAGTGCCAGATGTCCCTGAGGGGACAAAACTGAAGCTAGTGAAAGACCACTGAGATAAATGGTATCCTGTACCTACTGTCCTGTGTAAATCCAGTGTTTGCAGAGAGCTGGAGAGAGAAATAGGGAGAGAGGGAGGGAGGGAGGGAGGGAGGGAGGGAGGGAGAAGAGTAAGGCTGTGACTTTTGTGTCCTTTGGTTTTTAGTGTCAGAGTTGGGGATCAAGGCCCAGCTCGGATAATTACAAGGTAAGAGCTTTAGGTAAATTACTTGACTTTCCTGAGCTTCAGTTTCCCTGTCGGCAGACCTGATCTGAGACAGGAATGACCCCTGGGGCCTAAATGAAGGCTGTACCTGGGTGGTCTTGCTGGGTGCCCTGACCTGTGCTTCCTGTGGGGACACCAACCAGGACTGGGATAGAGGAAACTTGCCCTGCACAGGGTGGGGGCAGGCAGAGGGTGATTCATTCCCGCATCCAGAGCAGCTGGGGGTGGCCCAGACAGAGGCTGAGACTGTGTGTGGGGGCTTTGTTTTTTTATTCAATTCTTCTAGGAAACAGATAAGCACACGTCTGCTTCAATCTAGTGTGTAGGTTTTTTCTTTTTGTATAAATTTTGGGTTCTTTTGAGCTTGAGATATTTAAAAAAAAGAAAAAGGTAAATAGGCAACATCAGCTGGAGGTTTAAGCAAATTGGTTTATTCCAATGCCAGGTGCATTGGGGTGGATGAGTCCAAGGGGCTTGTCAGAGTTTTACCAGGTAGTGTATGGTTTCGGTGCCAGGAGACAGAGGGTCTGCGGCCTCTTGTTCCCTGCTGTCCCCACCCCACTCAGGCCCTGCCTCCATTTCTCCATGGACTTCCTGTCTGACCCCAGGGCCTCCTGAAACATTCAGACCTAAGTCTGCATATGGACGGAACCCTCCCGTCATGAATCCCCAGTGGTCTTGGCTGAGCCTCAGTCCCTCAGAGGATGCCCTGACACACAGATCTGTGTGTTGTCCCCTCCTGAACAAGTCAGCACACCCAAGCTCTCGGGATCACTGCACGAGTCCTCTGTCCTGTCCCCTCGCTGGCCTGGCCTGCGTGGGTGCCTGCTCCCCAGGCTTTTTCCCACAGGGTTTTTACTCGTGAGTCTCCTGGTCACACCTCCTCCTTGGGACTTCAGCCTGTCCTCCTGTGCTTTGGGGGAAGGGCCCGCACACCCTCCTCAGCCATTGGCCTGTGCTTCTGTGATTATCCAGTTAACGCCTGGCCCTGTGTGGCTATAAGCAGCCGGAGGGCTGAGCCCCGTAGTGCTGTTCCCTGTTGTATCACCACGCTCCAGCACGCCGGGCATAGTCAGTAGATGTGTGAAGAAAGGACAGAAGGAGGGAGGCCGTCCCATCTCCAGGAGTGTGATTTCTTCAATATCCCAACCTTCCATATTCAAGTGGTACATGAACCAAAGCTCTCACTGTCTCCTATCCTCCTCCTCTTGTTACTGACTGAGGTTACCGCTGGGACCTCAGTTATTCCAAACAAGGCGCAGGTCAGTGGAGAGGGACAATGGCCAGGCTGTGTTAGCCCACTGGGAAGTCAGAGAAAAGAGGCCTTGGAGACAGGTTCAGGGGGATAGCCCAGGGCAAGCAGTAGCTGCCCATTGCTCCCCTGGTTGCAAGTCTCATGGGGTCCCTTAGAGGTTGGGGGATGTGTGCCTGTGGGGGAAGGGAAGAGGAATGGATTGGGCACGCTCTTCAGAGGTAAAGCGCCAGTGTGAGAGAGGGATCATGGTCCCCAACTCCTGGGTTTAAAAGAGGGATTTTCTGGGTGGAGATTTTCATTTGCATTCAGGGATGATTGACAGAAACTATCTTTCTTCTGGGCATGACCTTACCCATAATGTATACAGAAAAACCCACGGGGGCGGGGTCAAAACCGAAATGCAAATTTTATTATAATTAGTCCAGGGCCTTAGTGAGGTCGCATTGGCATTGAGGTCATGTTGTTTTCCTCTGAGCCTGTGCCAAGCACCAGCTGGCTCTGAACCTGCCTGCTGGCCTCGGCTGGGCCACCAGAGAGAGGCGGTCTGAAGGTAGTGTTGGTGCGACCCTGCTCGGGACCCCAGCCGCTCAGGCCTAACCCTCTCGCTGCTGAGGTGGCATCTCCCATCAGTTGACTAGGGGACCCTTCCATTGTGCACCTGTGTGTCCCCTGGGCCCTGGCCAGCACGGGGGAGAAGCATGACTCAGTGCTTCCCCAGCAGGAGTGACCAAGTGGCCCGCTCCAGCCTTCTGAGGAGCTGTCCCCTGCCCTTAAGGGAGAAATTATGTGAGGCATAATTTATAGTAAAAATCAAATGAACATTAATTCCATGAGTCACCCAAGCAGAAAGGGCACCAGTGGCTGCAGACGTGGGCTGTGGTTGAGGATGCCTGAATGTTTAATCAAAGGTGGGGGCAGACCATCTGTGTGTGGTGGGGGGTGGGATGGGCATTTGGTGTCCGAGCCCTTTTCGGGGGGCCCCAATCACACATTCACAGCATCTTGGGGCTACCAAGCCCAGAGGGGACTTGGCCAATGGCCCATCAAGCTCCCTTCTTTTACAGATAGAGCCACAGAGACCGGGAAGACTCCCCACTCATTGCATGTCTCACCCCAGACAGCCCTTCCCCCCACCTTGCCTACCCTACACAGGCCTTTCACCAGGCCCTACCTCCCGGCTTCCTGGCCCAGGGCTGCCACCTCTCCAGAGGTGACTCCACCAGCCTCCCGCCTTCTTTGTCTCCCCACATCCACTCTGGCCTCAAATGGCATTCTGGAAGAAACTTTCTAAGATACAAACTATGACTCGTTACTGCCCTCTTGGTAAAATCTAAGCCAGGGTAGGGGTTGTGAGAGTTGTGCAGGGCCAAGGCCTGTCCAAGGACTGGCCCCTGCCTCATGGGCACACTTCCCTCTGTTTAGTGACCAGGTACCTCCTCCTCATTCCACTTCCATGCTACCTCCTCCAGGAAGCCCTCCCTGCTTCTCCTGTCTGGCCACATGGCCAGGGTCTCTCTCAGGCTCCAAGCTCCATGAGGACAGACCCATGTCCATCTTGTCCTCCTCTGTGTCCCTGGGGCCCAGAGTAGGGCGTGACTCACAATAGGTGCACAGATGTCTTTTCAGACTGTCCACGAAGAATGGTAGTGACTGGCCCCAGCAAGCTGGCAAAGGCTCATGGGCGTCCCTGCTATTCTTTCTCTTCCCTGGGCTTTCCTGGACTCTTTCCAGGAAAACTAAGGAGGTACCCTCACTCCCACCCACTTGCCCTCCATGGACCGGACTGCTCCTCCCCAGCCCCTCCAGCCCTCAGCAGCACATCACAGCTAAATGGGGAGGCACAGGCTTCAGATGGCTTCCATTTGCAGGCAGGCACCAATGCCTGGCACATGGGCACATCCTCTTTTTGAGAGGATGGCATCGGACCCGCTCACCTCAGATGACAAAACATCCTACCTGGTGAGAAAGTGAAGAGCGCCAGGAGGTGGGGAAAGATGAGGGTAGCCGGCTTCTCCAGACCTCTTGCCAAGAGTGTGCCACCTCTTTCACCCTGTGGGAGCCACGCCAGCCACAGGGGGCTGGCCCATGGTCTCAGGGCACCGATAGCTCTGGAACCAGCGCTTCCCACCTGAGCAGGCTGGCCTTTCCCCAAGGAAGTTACTGGTACACGTGGTGGCTTCTAGGGCAAAGAAAATCCTCCACTCCTTCCCACACCCCACCGCAAACCCAACACCCCCTCTGCCATCTTTAGTCCCAGCCAAAGCCCCAGGTGCCTCCTGGACACTGAGTCCCTCCCTCCGGCCCACGTTCACCTCCTCGTAAGGGACAGTCTCTTCTCACCTCTTCTCCCTGGATGTTGGGAGACCCTGCTCTGAGCCTGCCTCCGGGCAGAAGAGCCCAGGCCCTGGAAACACACACGTTACAGCAATGGACGAGTCTTGGGGACAGACCTCAGGAGCCTGGGCATGAGGGGTGTTCCGCCTCAGTTTCCCCTGCAACATTCATCCCATCCAGCAAGGCCCAGGGCCGCAACCGACTACGTACGTAACCTGCCCTTCAGGGTGCTCACTGCACCAGGAGACGGGCCTCAGGTTTGCAGAGCTGCTGGTGGCAGCTCCCTGTCTCCCTGTGCCCCGTGGCGACTGTTGTGGCTGCGGACCAATCCATACCGCGCTGGTACCTAGCTGAGCACTGGACTTCCCATTTCTCCCAGGCCCTTCTGCCCCGGGTCCCACCAAGGCACGTGGCTGCCACGTCTCTTTGACTGTGTGTTCACTGCCCTGGCTGTCAGTTCCGTTTGAGGAGTTGGGAGGGCTGTGGGATGTCCTGGTTAGATTCACGTCCAACCAGGCCATACCGTCAGCCTGACTCCTCATCATGGTGTGAACTGTCCCCGCTCCGATGCTCACTCTGAGGTATTGCTGTGCTGACTGCTAGGCCTTGTGCCTCTGCCCGGAGGATTCCTTGGGATCCTCTGTCAGAGATTTCTCTCCTACCCATTGACCTACTCACATTCACAGCATCATTGAGAATGCTTGGCAACATTTCTGGTCAAACTTGGGGGGCTGGGATACTGCTGCTAAATATCCCACAGTGCTCAGGGGACCCTACAGAGAATGGTCCAGCCCCAAATGTCAATATTGCTCAAGGTGGAGAAGCCTTTCCCATCAAGAGTCTGCATCTTGCTCTGCCCATCCATCCACCAATTACTTAATGCCTGCTCTGTACTAAGTGGGCAGGAAAGGCAGGCTCTGCCCTTTGGGGTTCAGTCTGGTGGGGAGACAGGTATTAAGAACACAAGCATACAACTCTGCTGTGATAAGGGCCATGAAGGGAAGAGTGGGCCGCAATGAAGGAAATGACAGTGGCGACCTGGCTGGATCCGGGGCGAGGAAGGGAGGGTCAGGCTTCCCCCAGGACCTGGAGCAGCAACCGGACATGGAAGGCAGTGAAGGGCAAGAGAGCAAGGATAGACACATGTGGAGCTGGGCTCCAAGCAGAATGCACAGATGCTCATGACTCATTCTACACAGATTTATTAGGCACCTACTGTGTGCTGCATGGAGACAGAAGCAGACTGCATGCAGTTGGCAAGGCAGCTCTGGCCCTCAGCCTGAGTGCAGTCTTGGAAAGGAGGGCAGTGAACAAGCTGTCCAGCCTGATGGGCTTCCCACTAATCCTGCAGATCCAAGGCCGAGGGGACCCCAAAGCAAGCTGAGACCGGATTCCTAAGAGGCCACCTGGCTAGGCCTGGTCCAGAGCCAGACATGACTCGGCTCTAGCTGGTATTTGCAGAGAAGGCAATGTGGAAACTGCAGAACAGCTGGGTTCTGGTGGAGGGGGAGATCAGCCCTCACCTCCCAAGACCTTGTTCATAAAACTATTTTCTTAGCAAACCTTTCCTTCGAGGCAAAGGTTAAGTAAGCTCCTGTTGAGAAGAGGCGGAAGCATTCAGATTTCAAATCACGGAGGCTGTGTCGATGGGTCTCGGAGGTGCCACAGCTCCAAAGGGGCCCCGCTGCTGCAGGTGCCAAGGACACTGGAGAGCAGCAAGGCTGGGAGTGGAGAGAAAAGGGGGAGGAAAGGACTCACAGAATAAACAAAACCACACATACACACACACACACACACACACACACACACACACACACACACACACGCGCGCACGCACACCAACGCACCGCGGGCACTCAGGTGGTTCTTCCACGTGATGTCTTTCTTCCAATGGCCAGACTGCCATCAGCACCACTTAGATTCATGGCAGACTATAGACTGTTGTCTGCTGTTGGTTTAAGAGAGAAGGCGTCATGGTTTTGAAAATGTGGCCCCTTTACTGATGCAGGAGAGAGGGCTGGTAATGAGAAGGCTGAGTCTCGCTCTCCAAGGCCTTCTGTGATCTTAGACAAGCCACCTGCCCAAGTCAAGGGCAGAGTGCTGGAGCCAAGCTGAGAGGTGCCTTCGGAAGCCCTTCCCGCCGGCCCTCCTGTGGATTCTGTAGAGCGGGAACAGGGAGTGGGAGGCAAGAGGAGAAAGAGGGCAGCTGAACCTGTGGCCTTGTCCCAAATGAAATGCAGAGCTGGTGGGAGCCTGTTATCTCTGTGCCCGCCTGTTCCAGGCCAGGTCCAAAAGCAGCTCCAGGCCAGAGTGAACAGTAGCCACCCGGGCTCCCATTTTCACTAGGGGACGGGAGAAGTGGCTTCAGGCAATGACCTCTCTCAAGGATTGTTTTCCTCACCTGTCAGGAAAAAACACCTAAAAATCCAGAAGATGGCTGCTCCCTCCAGAGTGCGAGGAGGAGGCTGGGGCACCACATACATAGTGGTATCTGTCCCCCGCCTGCCCACCTAATACAGCCAAACCTCACCACCCAGTCCTCGCTCCAAGGCTGCCTTGCTGCGTGTGCTCCAAGCTGAAAGAAGCCAGCTCTGAGGACAGGCCGAGCCCCAAAGGGCTGAGGAAGATTCCAGAAGTACCAGGGACCCTCCTCTATACTGTCAAGAAAGAGACCTCGGAAAGAAAGCCCCCAGGTTGGAGCACCTCGGCAGCAGAACCCCGAATCAGTCACCTCTGCCCTCTAACTTAATCACTGCCTGCGCCAGGAGTCTCGAGCTGGTCTCCCACCTCAGACAGTCCCTCCTCCACTCAGGAGCAGAGAAAATCCCAGGAAACATGGGTTCAGACCACAGTTTAGAGCTCTCAGTGTTTCCACTGCCCTCCTCGTCCACCCTCTCTCCTCCCTTGCCTCCCCGGCAGCTCTTCCCACCCCAGGGCATTTGTGCAGCTACATGGCTGGCTCCCTCTCAGCTCCAGCATCACAGCATCACCCTGGGTCCTCCCTGGAGCCCCTCATCCCCAAGCAATGCTCAAGGGCGCGGTCTAGAAAGTGGGTTCCAGACTAACACTTTTGAGCTGTGTGGCCTTGGACAGACTGTTTGAGCTCTTTGTGCCTCGGTTTCCCTGTAAGATACGGGCTGGAGGAATCAGTGTGTTCCCTTAATGCCTGGGACATGACAGGCACCATGAGACATGTCAAATAATCAGGAACAAACAGGTGAGGAGGAAAGGTTTTCTGGGCCAAGACCAAGTTGGGGTGGGGGGTGTTGCTTGTGAAGCTCCAACCCTAGCATTTCTCCCACAGGCTCTTCAGAAGAGGGATCCCCTCAGCCTTCATGAGGTGCCTGAGTCCCAGCCGTAGCCACTGCTGCCAGGGTTTCTTCCTTGAGGAGGACAAGCAAGACAGAAGACGGGGGTGAAGAGTTAACTCAAGGCTGCCTACCACCAGCCAAGGCCCAAGAGAACCCACAGCGCCTCCTCCCTGCCTGCCCTGTGCTGAGACGCCAACCCGGCTTCAGATCACCTGGCCCTGAGATGCCCAGGTGTTGGCTGGCTACAGTCGCTGCCGAACCCTGTTGTGTTCTGTTTAGGCTACCAGGGGACCACAGGGGTCACGGTGCTAGCTCCTCGCCCTGGCCAAGGCCCTGTGAAAGTGCGTTGACCCCCTTTCTTCACTTCCTCTCCCCAGGACAGGACCCCAGTTCTCTGAGCCCATGAGCCCTGGTCTCCCAGACCAATGTCACGGCAAAGTCAAGGCAGCTCGGCCAGCACCTCAGTGCCAATCTGATGGCCCTTGTTCCTTCCGAGATAATAATAGCTCCACTTGACTGCAGGGGAGCAAGTGAAAATGCCCACAGAGGCCAGGCCCACTCAGGGATGAGTGACAGGCCAGGTGGCCGCTGGCCCCACAATGGTGGGTTTGCAGCTCACAGGCAGGGGGCAGCCACCCTTCGGCTATGGCTGCCTATGGACAGGCAAGAGGCAGGCCCCGGTGACTTGAGGCACCCAAGGCCAAGAGCAGTCGAGTCTCCAAAGCACTTGGTAAAATCTTCTAATATCTAAATGTTGGCAGCGTGATAATTCAGACTCTGAGAAAGTCCTGTGCTGTTGAAACATAAGTGTTTCCGGGTGGGATTAGGTCTGATGGACAGTTTCCAACTCATCCGTTAGGGCAGTTTCTCACAAACATTTGCTATTAATAACAGCACCATGGTTTAGGGACTCCTTTCTGAGGGTCAGGTGCTACCTGCCAGCTTAGTCAGCAGCAGCCCGGGTCCCGTCCTTGTAATGCAGCAAATCAGTGAATTGCCCCAGGGTGCGGGGTGGACAGCGGGGGCTGAAGTTGGTGCTCAGTTCAGTTTGACACCAAAACCAGGGACCCTAACTATAGGCTTTGGTCCTCAACCAAGCCTGAGGTCAGCAGGCTTCAGGGCCTGGCCTGCTGACCTCTCAACTCTAGACCTGTCTTTGGCATTCCCACTCGCCCACAGCCCCTGGCTTCCTGCCTCCTGTTTCCCCAAGGGACCCTCGTCCATCTCTTCATGGGATCTCATGTGCTGGGCTTTTCCCAGGTGCTGACCCTACCCAACCTCCTGGCCAGATTAGGCCATGACAAGGAGGTGGCCCCCAACCCCCTCCCCTCTCCCCTGCTGCCAACTGAGCTTCCATTCGTCCTGTGACATTTAAAACTCTCTGTCCAGCCCTGGCATGTAGAACCCAATATCCCAGCTGTTGACAGAGCACTGCCTCATTCGGCCCACACATGCCTGCGCTTCCAGTAAAAGCGAAAGCTGACCCCGAGTGTGGGGCCATCCCTACCACGCCCACCTCAATCTGGCTCCCTCTCGTCAAGCGTATTGTCAGCTGGAGCCCATTCTTGACCCTACAAGGAGAAGGCAGGCGTGCTGGGGGGCTGGCGCGGCGGGGCACGTGGGGCCATCTGTGCCGTAACAGGAGCACATGCCTGGAGCATGGCGCGAGGTCTGCCTCAGCTGTCCCTCCCTCCTGGCTTCCCAGCCCCCTGGGCCCCACGGCCCTGCTATTAATATAGCGCAGAGGGGCCCGGCAGCTGGCCGGGGTACAACCTTTCCACACGGATGGTGACAACTGACATGCTCTGGGCTCTGTACCTTCCAAACGTGTGCTCTTTTAGAAAGCACAGCTGAAATTTGCCTAGTCGCTGAAAATGTGCCCACTTTGCTTTGGGAATTGGGGAAACGGCCAACGATCTATCTGGGGGCCTCTAATAGGGGGCCTAAAGGATGGGTGGTGGCTTTGGGAGACTCCAAGGGCTCCCAGGAGCAAGGGCGCCCTGGACATGAGCAATGATCCGCGGGAGGAGAGCAGACCAGAATCAGGATCCTGACACTCTCTCCTCGGAGAGAAGAGGGCAGTCAGCTGACGACAAAGGCACTCAGAGTGGGGTGAGATGATATGAGTTCTGGGATTGCTTGAAAAGACACTCAAAGGAAAGGTGGGCAGCAGAGGGCACAAGATGGCCAGGGCCCATGGCTCCGCAGCTGTGCTGGGGCTCTGGGCCCCCTCGCCACCTCAGTGCACTCAGAAATATCCATAACAACAAGTTTAAATATATACATGTGGAAAAAATAGTCAGCAGATGTTTGAAGGAGGCTTAGGACGTGCTAGGGACGCCCTGGACCTGTACAGAGGAAGGAGGCCTGCAGAGGCCCACGGGTCAGCCACACGCGGCCTGCACAGGCCCCAGGCCTCACCCCACCAGCCTGATTCAGCACCTGGGTCGCTTCAGCTGTCCCAGATCCTTGACCCAAGGAGACAGTCTGAATACATTCTTTTAACATTTAGTGTTTAAAAATACAACCGGCCCTGTAACCCTCCAGCCAACCCAAGAAAGGTGCAGCCAGTTAACTGGCTCCCCAGTGCCCTCCCCATCCCCCGGGCCACTTTCCCAGCAGGTGACAGACCTAATTTGGGGCTTGCTGTGCGCTTGCTGTGGATGCTTTAGTGTATCACATACATGTGGGCTTAGTTCTGCTTACTTGTGGGCTTTAGGAAAAGCCCACCCACCAGGTCTGGATATACTAGTATTCTTAGGCACAGGCTCTTTTCTGGCATCCAAACACGAACAGAGAACAGAATGGAGGAAAAGACCCATCTTTCCTCCCCTCCTCAAAAGAGGAAAAGCCTCGGCCATAAAAGGGTGGGGGCCACAAGATACGCCAGTAGGAGAAACGGCACCCACACTCCCGCCCTGTGGTTGGGATGCAGCTCTATGGAGGCCATGGGCACGGCTTAAGCCCAAAAGATAAGCCTGTTTCTTGGCTGCATCTGCAAACACAAACATGTGAAGTGGCGGCAAATGTCATGGTAAAGGCAGATCAAGACAACCACATCTGTCAATTTATTATTAGAAGGCAAATGTCATGGAGAGAAAACATGCCCTGAGTAATTCAGTCCTGTGGAAACACAGGCCCCAGCTGCTTGGAATCAGAGCCTGTTGCCCAACAGAGACCCCTGTCTTGGTATCCCCCGAGGGTCCAGGTGGGGGCCCTGTGGATAGACAAGGCCTGGCCCATAAACCGGGGAGAAGAGAGGGCTGGGCTAGATCAAGGTGGTGGCCAAGATGACTCGCAGGGGACAAGGGCCAACACCATCCATGTAAAAAGCAATTCTTAGAATTAAAAATTCTTAGCTAGAAGCCAAAATTGGTACAATTGACCTTTAAAACTAAATTAATTTACATAAAGAAAGCAAGTTGATTTCATTTTTTAAAATTGTTATTGAATTTATTGGTAAGATTATATAGGTTTCAGGTGTTTAATTCTGTAACACATCATCTGTATATTGTACTGTTCACCAGTCCAAGTCAAGTCCCCTTTCATCACCATTTATGTCCTCTTTACCCTTTTCTGGCTCCCCACACCTCCCTTTTCCTCTGGTGACCATCATACTATAGTCTGTGTCCATGACTTTTGTTTTTTTCTTAATCTCTTCACTTTTTCAGCCCCACAACCTCCCTCTCTTCTGACAACTGTCAGTCTGTTCTCTGTATCTCTGAGTCTGTTTCTATTTTATTATTTGGTTGTGTTCATTAGATTCCACATATGAATGAAGTCATATGGTACTTGTCTTTCTCTGACTGGCTTATTTCACTTAGCACAATGCTCTCCAGGTCCATCGACGCTGTTACAAAGGGTAAGAGTTCTTTCTTTCTCACAGCCAAGTAGCATTTGCCTGTGTATGTAGCAGCTTTTTTATCCACTCATCTACTGATGGGCACCAGGGCTATTTCCAGATCTCAGCTATCCTATCTAATAAGAGCAATATGCAAATTGACCATACCCCCACTATACCCACAAAGCCATGCCCACCAGCCAATCAGGAGTGAGTATGCAAATTAACCCAACCAAGATGGCTGCAGCCACAGAGCCAGCAGGAGGCCTGGGTTTCCCCAGCAATGGAGGAAGCCAAGCTTCCTGCACACCCTGGCAGGCCCAGGCCCCCACTCAAGGCTACAAAGTTTCAATTGTAGAAGATAAATAAATCTCAGATACCAGGGCCTCTGCTTGGGTTGCTGGGGGGCGTGGTTGGCCTGCAAACAACCACAGGCCCCTTGCCCAGGTCACCCCACACCTCAAGGGAACCCACACCCTGATCTGGGACACCCTTCAGGGCAAACCAGCTGGCCCCCACCTGTGCACCAGGCCTCTATCCTATCTAATAAAAGAGTAATATGCAAATTGACTGTTACTTCAACACACAAGATGGCTGCCCCCATGTGGACATAAGATGGCCGCCACTAGATGGCCAGTAGGGGAGGGCAGTTGGAGGGACCAGGACTGCAGGGGAGGGCAGTTAGGGGCAATCAGGCTAGCAGGGGAGCAGTAAGGCAACAATCAGGCTGGCAGGGGAGTGGTTAGGGGGTGATTAGGCTGGCAGGCAGAAGCAGTTAGGGGCAATCAGGAAGGCAGGCAGGCAAGCAGTTGGGAGCCAGCAGTCCTGGATTGTGAGAGGGATGTCCAACTGCCTGTTTAGGCCCGATCCCGGTAGGATTGGGCCTAAACGGTCAGTCGGACATCCCTCGAGGGGTCCCAGATTGGAGAGGGTGCAGGCTGGGCTGTGGGACACCCCACCCCCCTGCACGAATTTCACGCACTGGGCCTCTAGTTGTAAATAACACTGCAACAAACATAGGGGAGCATATGCTCTTGAATTAGTGTTTTGGGGTTTCTTCAGTTTTATTCTGAGAGGTGGAATTGCTGGGTCATAAGGCAGCAAGTTGATTTAAAGGAAACTGTTAAGTGTAGTTACAGTATTAGAATATGGCAAAAATTGTGGGGGTAACTGTAATTTGAGCAAAGATGATCTCAGTATTTCTAAGAGACTATAAGACTTTTCCTAATTTCTAAGTGTTTTTAAGCTCAATTTTGACTACATTCTCAGCCTACAAATGGCCATCCTACCCCCACACAACCTGGGCAAGAGCCCTCTACTCCAGGTTGAGCTGTGGGTGTGGTGATGGCTCTGCCACCAGGGGCTGCAGAGCCACCAAGTCCCCACAGATATCTGTGGCCACTGGCCCCCATGTGCATCCTCGAGTTTCCAGACATCAGAGAGAAGTTCTGCTGCCCAACTCATAGGCTCTCAATGGAATACCTCTCACCCCACAAAGCTCTATTTGAATGAGCTAAAAATACTCGTAATATTAATTATATATTTAATTTATTAATATATTATAGTATTACAACTATATTATTAATAGCCATATCTTGCTCTCACCGGGTGGCTCAGTTATTGAAGCATCATCCTGTACCCCAAAAAGTTGCAGGTTCGATTCCCGGTCAGGGCACATACCTAGATTGTAGGTTCAATCCCTGGTCTGGGCCCCCTCAAGGGATGCATATGGGAGGCCACCAATTGATGTTTCTCTCACACTGATATTTCTCTCTCTCTCTTTCTTCCTCTCTCTCAAATCAATAAAAACATACCCTTGGGTGAGGATTTAAAAAATAATAAAATAATAACAACAGTAGTAATATCCTCATTAAGGAAAAGCCAGGGTGCCCACATGACCTGGTTTGCCAGGAAAGTCCTGGTTTACCCGTCTACTGTCACCAGCATCCCCTCCAGCTAGCGCTACCTTTCATGCTCAAAAATGTCCCGCTCAGATGACAAACTACACTGTTACCCGAGTTTTGCCCCATGACTAACTCATCTGTGCCTGCAGCGAGCAGGGTGGCGAGCAGACGGGGAGGACAGAGGCTTCAATTTCAAAGACGGGGAGCATTTTTTAAATTGTGGCCATTCTCAACTTCAACTGTATAGATCCTGCACCAGAAGAGGTCTCTGTGCAGGACTGGGATAGGCAGTTTCTCCCAGGAACACTCTCCTAGTCTGTCAGGGGTTCCCCGCACCTCTCTTTGTGGCAGACCTCTGAAAGGTATTCAGTGAAGGCCCCAAGGGAAATGCTCCCAGCCCCACTTCCAATGCGTGGAGTCCAGCACCCTGGCAGAGGCGGGGGCAGTGTTAGAGGGGACAGGCACTTGGCCCTGCTGGTGGGACAGACAGGCCTTGTGTTGAAGGGCAGCTGTGACCCGACAGCTGCACCCGAAGCTGCCCTGGAGAGCCCTCATGAGCGTGTGCAGAGGCCGGTGCCAGGATGGGGCGAGAGGCTGTTTTTAAGGGACCAAGTGCCCACAGCGAAGCGGCCACGGAGGTCCTTCTATTCAGACCACCCAGAACAGGGCAGATCTCCAAGATGCCTGCTGGGTGACAGGCAGTGGCATAACAGACACTACCTGTGTTTTAAAAAAAGTCATTTCTGTGGGAACTGGTCCCCGTGTGAGGCTGGCAATCTGGGGAGGACTTGAGAGGTTGGGAATGGACTGTGGCTGGTGGAGGGTCAGTAAAGCCAACTTTAGTCTTTTTAACTCCTGGCATATCAAATTCATATATTCCACGTGTAACTGAACATTAAATTCTTCACAGTAATGGTGGTTGCTGTGCCACAGGTCTCACAGAGTGGGCTCCCTTTCCTTATGCCTAACCCACACTTTTGGGGACCAGCTTAAGTAATAACGGCTGCTTTGGAGTTGATTGGACTTTTGACTAATCAGCAGAAGAGTGCCACCAAATGACCCCAGCCTTCACCTCGCCCAGCCCTGCCTGTGCTGTGTGGCCTTGGCCAAGTTTGCTTGTTAAGGGCAGGGTATAGTTCTATTTCCAGCTCTCACGCTACTCTAGCCGGCTCCTGCTCACTCGCTCTTCAGTAAGGAGCTGGTGGAATGTGAGCTCTAAAGTGAGCGAGAGAAGAATGTGAGGCTGTGAACGGTCCGTGTGGATGCTGACAAAAAATAGATCTGCTATCAAGGGGGCTGACATCTGAGCCCTTGGCTCATGTCCCCTCTCCACAGGAAGAGTCTCACTTGGCGCACTGGAAAAAGAAAGGGACTGAGTGAGGACTATAAACCATTCTGCCCAAGAGATGGTTTGGCTGCTAACTAGCAGCTCCCAAACCCTCTCTGAGCCTCAGTTTCCTCACTTGTACAGTGAAGGGATTAAGACTTCATTTCCCAAGCCCATTCCAGCTCTGGGACAACTTCTATCTATAACAATTTTAGATGGAACTCAATTTGGGGTGTCCCTCTCTGTGCCCCCACCACTAGTTTTTTCTGCTTCTGCTACAGCCCATTGCTGACCTCTAGATGCATGACATGTGGTCCAAAGGCACTTCCAACTCCAGTCAAAGACAGGAGTCATGGCTGCCCTCCGCCCACCCCAGGCCTCTGTCCACCCTTCCCTAGCTCAGTTGACAGGTACTGCCTTCCACTAGTCCCCCAAGTGTCATCCTTCACTGCCAAGTCCTCACATCCATTTGTCGCCAAGCCTTTTTAGACAACCTCCTCAATAACTCTCAAGGCCACTCTCACCACCCATTTTTGTCTGTTTCTAGAACCACACACCTCCCTAAACCCAGCTACCATCATCTCTAGCTTCCCCTCAAATCCAAGCCCCTACCATGTGGCCAGAGAGGTTTCTGAAACAGACAACTTGGCTGTAGCACCTCCTGGCCATCAGGACCAGGACTTCCCATTGTTCCAAGGATGATCAAGACCCAAGACTACATTTTGCTCTGCCTCTGTGGCAGCCCCTGCAGACTCCTGCCACTCTATGCTCCAGTTCCACTGACCTCAGCCGGCTTCCCAACACGGTCGCTCCTTCCAGCAGGGGGCCTGCGAACACCTGATTCCTGCATTGGGAACTCACTGCTGCCAGTGCTCCTCCTTCAGCTCACAGTACAACTGTGCACGGTCATCTCTGCAGAAAGTATTCCCTGACATGCCCAACTCTAGGGCAGCTTCTTCTGCTGTACACTGAAAAAACATGTTTCTTTTCCAGTGCCCTTAGTTCGAGTTGTAATGAGACCCTACTGAATGTGATGATTCATTCTTTCCAAATCCCCCACTAACTGCACTGAGTAGAGAGAAGAATCTGACTTAGCTCACCATCATATTTCTGGTGCCTGGCACTGAATGGCCCATTGTGGGGATTCAGTGAAGATTTGGAGATCCAACTATGGCTTCTAAGACCTTTCATCAAGAGGCCACGAAGAGAGAACTGAAAGTTCAGAGAGTAAAAAAAGCTTCACTGGCCTTTCCAACTTCCCATTTGGTTCTTTCTGCCTAGCTAGGCTCCTCCCAGTCCTTACCATCACTCTCCTCTTGACCTTTACCACCTCTACCAGCATCACCACCTCCACTACCATCACCACCTCTACCACCACCACTACCACCACACTACCACCACAGCACCATCATCAATGACAGCTGCAATGACACTTGAACTACCAGTCTGACCATTGCCGAGCACTTTCTATCCCTTTGTCTGTTTTTATTTGACCATCTCCATATCCCTGGAAGGTAGGGTGTTTTTATTTGTTTGTTTGTTTTGGGTTTGTTTTTTTTTCTTGGACTCTAGAAGGACCTTATTTTGCAATTGAGGAGGCAGAAACCCAGATAGATAATGCCAGGCCCATGCAGCCCCAAATCTGGCTCTTCACTTCTCACCTCCCAGCCCCTCACAGGGTACTCTCTTGATTTTGTTTTGTTTTGTTTTTAAATCCACGTAAATACTGTCCGAGAGAAGACATTAAAAGAAATCCCTTTAAAATAGAAACCTAGCCCTGGCCAGATGGCATAGTTGGTTGGAGTGTTATCCCATGCACCAAAAGGTTGCAGGTTCGACACATGTATGGGAGGCAGCTGTGATGTTTCTCTCTCTCTCTCTCTCTCTCTCTCTAAAAATCAACACAAACATATCCTTGGGTGAAAATTTAAAAAAAAAAGAGAGAACTCAATGAGGGTGCCCCTTCCATCCCTCTCACTCTCACAAAGTAAAGGAGTGAAGTCTTCTCCCTTCTGCACTTCCAGCGAACATGGTGAGACACAAAGGAAAGGCAGAGAAATTGGCAAAAGATAAAAAAGAAAATAAAAACTAAATGACATGACTAACTAGAGTACAAAAAAATAAACCAAAAATTATTTTAAAATAAAAAAAGTCCTGAATTAACAAATATCACAAAACCGAAGTGCAAGAGGGCACCAGTGGAAGCTCCTGATTTTGAGATTTCAGACAGTGCTAAAATTTCAAAAGAAATGTGGGTGCCAATCTGGGTTGCCAGCTGGTTTATTCTTGTTAAATATGCTAAGTTAAGTCTTTCTTTAAAAAAAAAAACAACAAAATTTAATTTAAAAAACTAGTATCTTAAAAACAAAATTTAGCCTTTTAAAAACTACTATCTTAAAGCAAAACAAAAAGCCCAAATTACTATCTATTAACATTAGAAAATAAATGCCACTGAAATATTGTGAGCAGGAAGCTACACACACACACACACACACACACACACACACACACACACACACACACACACACACACACACCCCAGAGTCAGTGCAGGCTGCCAGAAAGCTCCATCTTCTTTATCTTTTCTGTTTCACTGCGGATTGGCATTGGCAACTAGGATGCAGCCCAGCTCTCTCCCTGGTTCGGGAATCCCTGCTACCAAAGCCTCTAGCGAGTGTCTTCACGAGCAGGCCTCAGGCTGCCACATCCCGCCACCAATTCTCAAAGGAGCCAACTCTGAGAAAAATGCACAAGAATCAATACCATTCCTATAAACACATCATAAACAGTCTGAATGCAGAATGAAAAGAGAGCCTATTCCCAACAGCAACAGAAGTATCAAATTCTTGGGAGCTAGGACACACAGCCACACATCAGACTCCATGTTGATTTATTAGAATTATATAATGCCAAACACAAACCCTTACTGGGAGAAACAGAAATGCAAATAAATGGAGAAAGAGATCATACTTCTGGCTTAAGGCTTAAATGCAGAAAAGATGACATTTCCCAACTTAATTTACAGATAATGCAATTCCAGTCAAAATATCAGCCAAGCCATTACAGAACTTGATAAAAATGGTTAAGTTCTATAGAAAAATAAATGGGCAGAATTCTCAGGATTCTGAGATAACATGAGGTAGAAGGCACTTGCCCCAGCAGATCTTAAAATACAGTGTAAGCAATGATGGCTAATGCTGTAAGCCAGTCACAGCAGAACTCAAGGGAAGATGTGACAATGTAACCAGGATAAACCACTATTAATAAAGAACACACATTACTGACCTTGTGCCTCAATAGTCTGAGGACAGATGCTTTTTTAAAACCCTCATCTTGATTGTGGACAGGAACTTTTGGTTTCTTTCTTTCTAATGAATTAAGCAACACCAGAAAATTTCAAAGTGACAAAGATGAAGATTTCTTGACAGTCTTAAAAAACCAACCAACTCTGGAATTCCTATCTCTTTTCCTAGGGTCATCTCAAGCCCTGTTCCTAGAGTGCCTATAGTCAGAAGCACATTCACATTAGGTCAGATTCCTCATGTAAGTGTGAGTGTGTGTGTGTGGGGGGGGGGGGGTGGAGAGGGGGGGATCTCCTGCCTGGGCTCCCTAGCAAGGGCCCTGCCTGCCCGCTCACCTGGTGCCCGCAGGTCCTCACAGACCTCTTGCCCGTCCTTGGCTTCCTAACTACCCAGATTGTCCTAAAGGGCAATGATTTAGAAAAAAATGGGCTTCTCTTCCTTATCCTTCCCAAGTGAAGAGCTGGCAGGAAGTAATGGTTGTTTTATGAGGGAATTTCTAAACCAGCAAAGGGAAAACTCACAATTCACATGGATTTTTAGCCCAAAACAATGGATGGAGGAGGGAGGGTCTGGAAGTCATCACCAGCCTATGAGTTTTCATTTCTGATTTTGAGAAGCCCTATCCTTTATTCTCCTACTTTCATGACGTTTTCTTTAACATGTGTGGTACATGTCTAACCTTGGGCCCTACTAGAATCTGTATCATGTTGGCATGGAAGGTGACCTTGTCCATCATCCGGCCAACCTCTCAGGAGCCTTATGGACAAGGGAAGAAGGGTGGCAGAGGAGATGGGAGTGAAGCCAACGCCAGCGCCTTGGAAGCGGAGGTGGGTTGGTGGGCACGCACCGTGCTGCGCGTGGCTAAGCATGAGCCCGTGTAGGTGAATTCTCACACAACTGCGTGGCTGTCAGGGTCCTACAACTGAGAGAACCACTCACCCTACTACCAACTGCCTTTTAGAAAAACAAAGCAAGTGCCAAAAACAAATACCTTAGAATTCTCTTTGCCTCGCACCACTGCGGTGAATGAAGCTGACTTCCCGTGGTTATCGGGATGGACTGATTACAGAGCCCAGAGTCATTTGCCTGAAGATAATTGCCTCAATTCTCCACTTCACTTTGCACATATAGCAACAGTCCCAATCTACCGGAGCCTCAGTGACTAGACATGTAAAATTGGTCTAATCATATTTTGAAGAGCTGAAGCTGAAAGGATTTCTATGAGCTTGTGCCTGAACCATGACACCACTAAGCCTTTCTCCCCCCACTCCTGCTCCTGCCCGCCTCCCCAACGTCTGAAGGGGTGAGTCAGAGCATTAGTAGAGGAGAGAAAAACAACTTTGAGGCCCTCTGTCAGTGCCGCTGGCTGGAGGAAAAGGTGGGATGATCAGGAGAGCTGGACAAAAGCTACAGCCATGAGCTGAGGGACTGAGTGTTGAGTCATCCTTTGTAGTCAGCCGTGTTTTCACCCATAGGCCCCAGCTACAGGAGGAAGCTGGTATGCAGGGCACAGGGGGTCATCTGAGATAATTCCCTGGGCTGCGGGCATCTTTGGACACTGATACCTCAGCTGGCCATGGGCATGAGCCGGACAGCTGGAGTGGAAGTTGGGGCTAGGCAGAGAGACAGATCTCTGTGCCCACTTATGGACAGGACAAAGCCAGGTCTGAGTTCAGAGGGTAAACCAGGGGCCACATGAAAGCAGAGAATGGGAGGCAGCATGCCCAAGAAGGACCTGCATGCCCCAGTTTATGCTTTGCCTGAGGGATTTTTCCAGAAGCTTCCTGGTGGATCAATAGCCTAGAAACTGCTCCTCCCCTGGCAGAGGGAGGGAGGGGGAACCTTGATGGAGGACGTGGTGAGAGGAAGGTAAGGCCACTCCTGAAAAAGACAACTGCTAACTGCTGTGGATGCGGGAATCTGCTCCATGTACGATCCCATCTCCTTTTAAAATGAAGGGCACAGATAGAGTATTGTCATCCCAACAATGGCCCAGACAGAACCCAGTCATGTCAAAAAGACCATTATTTCCCCCAATGTTTGCTTTTGGCTTTAGATGGCATTCCCTCAAAATCACAAAATCAGCTCAGGGTTGTCACCATTTCTACTGGTGGGAACCTGCCAATATCAGGGCACTGTGAACAACGGCGAGGTAGCATCCAAGAAATGAGCCACAGAGGAAAAACCAAGATGGCAGCATAGGTAAACACCTGCTGCCTTGCACAACCATTTCGAAACTACAACTAAAAGACAAAATGTCTATCACCCAGAACCACACGAAAGCTGGCTGAGTGGAAGTTCTACAACTAGAAGGAAAGAGAAAAGAGCAGTGAGACGTGCACAAGCACTGAAAAGCTGAGGTACGGAGGCACGCGAATCGGGCTGGCGGCGGGCGACTGAGTGCGCTGTTTTTTTCAACCAGAAGGGAGACAAGCTCCCAATTACTCTGAACTCCAGTTTCTGGGGAGATGCTGGGGACCCAAACTCCTACAGGAGAAGCTGGACTGTCTGCCATCGGGTCAGAAAGTGAGGGTGACTTTCTTGCAGAGGTGCGCGCAGCAATCATTGTTTACTGCGCTGGGGCGCAGGGACTTGGAAACGCGGAGATGCAGAGATGGCTGACTGGCAGCCATCACTGTTTGCCACGCCCTAGCCTAGTGACTCCCGAGACCCCACCCCGCACAACCTACAAACCCACCCAAGCTCCATGCAGCAGCTATTGCATATAAATAGCCAGCACTATCGCAGCTTAACCTAACAAACTGCAACGCTGGTCAAACAGCTCCAAAACCTCCAAACCCCAAGCAAAGAGGAGAAAACTGTAGTTCTTGCTGTACCTCCTGCTGGGAGGCCTCAGACAGTAGCTGACCTGCACCCCATTGGAGATCCAGAAGCCAGTGTACCTAGTGGTCAGTGTAAGACACCAGATTTCAACTACTCACATCTATAAGTGACACATTCAAGAGGCAGACTCAGTGAGCACCAAAGCCCCACTGAAACAAGTCCTGCACCATAAGCGTGTCTCCAGCACAGCAGTTCTTGCATTATAGACACAGCAGGTCCTCACAGCCAATTGGCCTGGAGGTCAATTCCTCCCAGTGTACCAACAGCAATCAAGGCTTAACTACACCAAGGCTTTGCACTCAGCCCACAAAGGGATGCACCAAGAGTGTCCATCTCAGGTGCTAGGGTGAATCACTGGTCACCTACCACAGAAAATCACTCCATCAACACAGGGAAGCAGCAAAATGGAGAGACAATGAAACTTGTCACGAATGAAAGAAATGGAGGAAAGCAAACTACTGGACGACATAGAGTTCAGAACCACATTTATAAGGTTACTCAAGAATCTTCTAAAAACCTCTGAGGAACTTAGCTAGACCTTTAAGGATCTTAATGAGAAAGCCAAGAAAATGGAAAAGGACCAGTCAGAAATTAAGCATACATTGTCTAAAATAAAGAATATACAGAAATTCAACTGCAGATCAAAGGACCCCAAGAATCAAACCAAAGATCTGAAATATGAGGAAACAAAAAACACCCAACCAGACAAACAAAAAGAAAAAAGAATCCAAAAATATGAAGATAGTGTAAGGAGCCTCTGGGACAACTTCAAGTGTACCAACATCCAAATTATGGGGGTGGCAGAAGAAGAGAGAGAGCAAAATATTGAAAACCTATTAGAAGAAATAATGACAGAAAACTTTCCCTGCCTGGTGAAAGAAATAGACTTATAAGTCCAGGAAGCGCAGAGAACCCCAAATAAGAGGAATCCAAAGAGGACCACACCAAGACACATCATAATTAAAATGCCAAGGGCAAAAGACAAAGAGAGAATCTTGAAAGCAGCAAGAGAAAAACAGTTAGTTACCTACAAGGGAGTATCCATACAACTGTCAGCTAATTTCTCAACAAAAACTATGTAGGGCAGAAGGGGTGGCAAGAAATATTCAAAGTGATGAACAGCAAGAACCTACAACCAAGATTACTCTACCCAGCAAAGCTATCATTCAGAGTTGAAGGTCAGATAAAGAGCTTCACAGACAAGAAAAAGCTAAAGAAGTTCATCACCACCAAACCGGATTACATGAAATGCTGAAGGGTATTCTTTAAGAAGAGGAAGGAAAAGGTAAAGATAAAAATTATGAACAACAAAATGACAACAAATACATACCTACCAACAAGTGAATCTAAAAATCAAGTGAATGGAAAATCTGATGAACAGAATGGATGAATATAATAGAATCAGGGACATAGAAAGGGAGTGGACTGACAATTCTCAGGGAGAAGGGGGTGTGAGGGGTGTGGGAAGAGATTGGACAAAAATCTTACATCTATGTAAGACAGTGGCGGGGGGTAAGGGCATGAGGTGGGTTGGGGGATCAGGTGGAGGGGAGCTATGCGGGGGGGGGGGGGAGGGAGGAAAGAGGAACACCTGTAATAATCTGAACAATAAAGATTTATTTATTTAAAAAAAAAAGAAATGTGCCTACATTGTCCCCAGACCTCCTGGGATGGGGCAGTGGGAGGGGCCAATGGCCAGTTAAAGTGGGAGCCCCTTAAACTCCCAAGCTCATTCCTGCCCAAATGAAAGTTAGTAAAGTTCTCCATCTCCACAATGGTCTTTCCAATGATTGTGCAAAAAATATGCTCAAGAGTGATCAGACTCACTCGCCTGGCAGAGCAGAACCCACCTTTTATGTTGTGTCTCATCTTGGAAAATGTGTTGGTGTCCACAGGACCTGTGACAAGGCCAGGAAGGCCTTTAGAGAACTTGGGCGCTTCATCTGTCTTGCCCTGAGCGACCACACAGGGCTTTGCACAGGGTAGTCATACGGGGATGGGGGATGGCAAGCAATATTCCCACAAACTTTTAAAAGAAAAGAAAATCTCCAAATTAGACCAGGTAGAAACCCACACCTTTCAGAAACCACCAGATGAGCTCTCCCTCTGACTGTGGCCACCATTACTGCCATCGTGCCCCAACGTCCCTCTCGGGTTTATGTAGCTGGTGTAGGATGCATGACTTGGCACCTGTTGGCAATCCCCTTTTGAATATTTGGGACACTTCACACTGACCTGTACATTATGTTGTGGATGACGGTTGTTCCCTCGCTTTTATCTCAACTCCCCACAATGTCTGGAATAGGGTCTTGGTCTCAGAAGTGACTCAATGCATGATTGCTAAACAGCCAATATAATTTTTAATTTCTAAGACCACTCCTGGTGGGGAGGCAACAAGGACTGATATAATGAGCAGACAGACTTGTCTCATTTCTTTGCTTCAACAAGTGAGTTCTGGCCTGGTTATGAAAGTTCCACAGCATACACCTGTTTGCTCGTGTCCTGAAACGCCACCCAAACATTCCTTCCTGTCACTGAGCCACTGCACTTTCCAGTGCTTCTAAAATAGAAGTGGAGTCGAAGAGCCCCCAGCCCGTCTCCAGGGCCTCCACATGCCTTTCATGGAATGAGAACCTGTGCTGCATTGGGTTCCAGCTTTCTCGGCTCATGAGTCCCACGGAAAACATCTCCAATATGTGGTCATCTGTCCTTTGATTTAAGACTGCTCCTGATAAAGAGCCAACCACCTCCTGACAACAGAGCCCTAATTGTTAGAATATTCTTCCCTGGGCTGGGCTAGAATCTGTTTTAACTACCACCCATCAGTTCTAATTTAATCTCTGGGGTCACACCAAACACATCTTAATGCCCTTTCCATAGAACAATCCTTGAAGGAACTGAACACAACATTCTTCAAATTCATCCAAATAAGCACCTGACTGTACGACACTGGGACAATGGGAAACTGCGCTGTCCTGTCCAACAGGTTTAGGCCCCCTCCCCGCACAGTCCTGCAGGTGATAGATGTCCACACTTTATTTACCGGCAGACAGACACAGCCCCTTGTTCCTCAGCCTGCTAACAAGCCGAGGTCGTTCATCACCCGCTTGCTCCTTTTTTGAAATTCACTCTGCAGCAAGCACTTTTAAAGTCATGCACGTAATGCATTTTAAAGAGCATTTCTGCACAGATCCATTTGCTTGGCCTCAGCCTGAGCGGGAGATGGAACAGTATTTCAGCGCGGTCCTCCTGCTCCTCCTGGAGCCTTGTCGGCTGGACACCAGCATACATCTGGGGCTTGAGAATGCACTGTCTATTCAACATCCGTTTGTCGATTAAAATGAATCTTGCAAAGAATGTGCATTACTAATGCAAAATCGAATCCAAAAATATGTATTATGTAATACACATTTTAAAAAATGCAGGCAATCTCAGTGTATCTGTGAGCGGACCAGCTCTGGGCTGCTATCTCCGTTACAGCATAAAGCACTCCTTCCAAAAGACAAGCGCTTCCAAGTACCTATACTAAAGAACTGCAACCCACGTCGTCGCCCATAGTGAGTGTTCCCCTCCATTCAAAGGGCATCCACCAGCACCCACACATTCCTGGTTCTTTCCCCACTGTGCCCTGAAACCCACCCGAACAAAGTCTTTATGTGCCATACACTGTCAATAGGCTATGCTAATTGAGAGAAATAAAGCAGGTAGGTCACTGTGAGCAGAACCTTGAAAACAATCCCCTCATAGCAGAGCAATCATGATTCGAGATGTACGGCTCCAAAAGCCCTGTCGTGTCCCTTAACAATACCCACACGGTGACTGGAGCCATCCAGGAACTTGTGATAATAAAACCCATTTCAGGTTCTCTAGAAAGTGTTCGAGTACGGCACAACTAGAATACAAACATTAGCCTTTTATGGGGTTTGCCAAATCAATCCCACTTTATTAGACCAATCAGTATTTTAATGCTACAAACTAACTCGAAGAACACAAGATATAAGAGAGACACAGCCAAGAAGCCAGGTCAGGAACATTCAAGAATGCCGGCATCCAAGATGCAGAAACAAAACCTCAACACATCCAAAGCAGTGGCTAGAATCTTATTAGGGTCTTAACTCTGGGTTTGCTGGTCTTCATACAGGCACAGTGTTGGGAGGTCTGAGGGCGAATCCCACCTGCTGGGGCGCATGACTCTCCAGCCACCAGGAGGAGCACCAGGAGGGCTGCCAGGCAGACTAAAAGGGAAAAGCAGAATTTTAGGGGGTTGTGGCTCTTCAAGTGTTCCCCATGTTGACTTAAACACAAAGAAACTATGTGTCCCGAGTGAAGCAACCTTGTTAATACTTCTACGGACTCTAGGAAATGGCTTTAGCCTTGATTTCACCACCTTTGGTCTTGTCACAATGGCAAAGGGGCACTCCAGCGCCCGGGTTGCAGATGGAACTCTGGAGCTTCCACAGGACCACGCTCTCCTGAGCATGGACCACTCACTCCAGGGTTCCCTGGAGGACCTTGTGCTCACTGGACTTTCCAGGGCCAAGAAAGAGGCCTACTAACTTCCTCCAACGTTTTAGCCTTTGAGGTCCAACAACATGCTCCAGGGATATTTAGCTGTCCCCTTTATCTAATGCTCTGGTTGATCCAATCGTCTCTCACAATGTTGGTGGGTAAGATGTTCTGAGTGGTTTAATGCTCTGATTCACAGCAAATTCTAAATATCCTTTCCTTAATCTAAGATGTTTATTGTCTTGTCTTTTTTTTTTTTTAACTTTACCTTCAGCACCTAGAACAGAGATTGGCACTCAATAAATGTTTGTTGAATGAATTAATTTTGTTGAAAAACTATGAGAGCTTTAAGGAATATCCAATAAGGTTTCCAACATGCTGAATCACGGCCCCCCCCCCCCCCCCACCACCACCACCACCACAGAGGGCACATTTTGGTTGTGCCTACTGCTTATCAGTGCAGGAAAGACTGCCCGGAAATGGTGGTTCCAGCTGATCCAAGTCTGTCTTCCGGCCACGTTCTCCACTAGAGCTCCTACAGGAACACCCATGGGCTTTGTGAACCATCACTGCTCTATGGAGACCCTTCCTAAGGAAGTAATTAGCAGATTGAGACTCAGGGGATGGGGGGGATTTGGGGGAAACTTCTCCGATTACAGTCACTATAACAGTTATGCCAAAGGTGGTTTCATGATTAATGACTGCCTGAGATTACCATCCTCAAATTATTAAGCCCTTGGAAAATGCCCGGGCAGGAACATTAATACTCCTGTACAGACCCTCATTTCCCCTGAATGTCTGCAAGTCTGAGGTTTAGTTTGGGCTGCTTCCGGCTTTGTTCATTTTAAGGATAACACTGGAGAAGTTGGGAAAGGATACGAACCCCATGGAGAACCCACGCCCAGTTGCTAACCTGTGGTTCGATTGCTTGCTCCTTGGCACCCGTCACCCTGCCCCTTCACTTCCCTCAAATCCTTTCAAACAAGGTTCCCTCCTGCCACCTGCCGGCCCACTAGGGTCTGCGCCACAGACTCAACACCGCTGCTCACAGCTCGCGGGGAGGCGCCCCCACCTCCTTACTGCACATGCCCGGCAGAAGTCCGGGCGCGCAACTTTGCAGAACCTCTCCACCAGTCTCTCCTCGCCTCAGTCTCCTCTCTCCTCTCCAAGAGAGAGGATCTGCTGAGGCACCTCCCCGAATCTTAGACTGCAGAGTCTGAGACTTCGAGAGAGGAGCCTACGAGGAGATAGACTTTCCCTCATCCCTTCCTTTTGCTCAGAGAGGCAAGCAGAGGCGCGGAGCTTTAGAAAGTTGAGTGGTCAGAGCGGTAGGTGCTTCCCTTTTTGCCCTTACACCGAGGTGGGGCTAGGACCACCAGACCCAGGTTCTCACCTCGTAAGGTGCACCTTTTTCGGCTCTAGCAGCCAATGCGCATCGGAGCCGCTCTCTGCAGAGACAGAGAGCGGGCCAGCTTCTTGGTGTGCGCCTAAGAGAATGGATCGCAGGTCCCGGGCTCACTGGCGCCGGGCTCGCCACAATTACAACGATCTGTGCCCACCCATTGGCCGCCGAGCAGCCACTGCGCTCCTCTGGCTCTCCTGCTCCATCGCGCTCCTCCGCGCCCTCGCCACCTCCAATACCCGCGCCCAACACCGCGCGGCTGCCCGCCGAAGCTTCCTTAACGCCCACCACCGCTCCGCCGCTCAGGTGATCCCCGAGCCCCCAAATTCAGACTCGGATCAGGAGGAGGCAGACCAAGACCTGTCCCGCCCCGAGTGCCCTGACTACGAGGAAGAGTTCAACTACGAATCTGAGACCGAGTCTGAATCTGATCTTGAGTCTGACATCGACTTCGACACCGAGACGGAGACCGCCCCCACCAC
This sequence comes from Corynorhinus townsendii, assembly GCA_026230045.1. Taxonomy (NCBI): domain Eukaryota; kingdom Metazoa; phylum Chordata; class Mammalia; order Chiroptera; family Vespertilionidae; genus Corynorhinus; species Corynorhinus townsendii. Next base: position 91,242,320 of record JAPDVU010000007.1, read on the forward strand.
AGAGCCCGAGACAGAGCCCGAGGACGAGCGCGGCCCCGCGGCTCCCAGGCAGAGCGCCTTCGGCCAGTCCCTCACCCAGCGCCTCCAAGCTCTGCGGGTGCGCAGCCCCGACGCCTCCCCGAGTCGCGCCCAGCCCCGCAGCCAGGAACCCCGCAGCCCCAGAGAGGGGGAGGAGCCTCAGCCCGCGCCCCAGGGCCGGGATCCGAGGGACCCCGAAGAGTCTGAGAAGCCCAAGAAGGAGAAGCAGCAGCAGCGCGGCGGCTGCAAGCCCAGGAAGCCCACCCGCCGAGACCCATCCCCGAAGTCCCCTTCCAAAAGGGGACCCATCCCCATCCGGCGTTTCTAATGGAGGACACGGTCCAGATTCTCCTTGTTTTCTTTGATTCAGGTAGGTTGCCCACCGGGGAACTGCGGAGCCTGGGATGGGTGTGGGAGCAGCAGGAGGGAAGAAGAGAGGGAGAAGGAAATGCAGGTTAGGAGGAAGGCGGGAAGATAGCGGGCTCAGCTAGCCAGCCAGGGAAGTGGGAGGCTAGGAGAGCTGGGAAGGGCTCCCCAAACCTCACGAAGGCGCTCAGGTGGCCAAAGGCTTGTTAGAAGGCCGGTGCTCCTCACACCCCGCTGGAGACAGCCTGAGGTCTCCGGGAGGTGGGAAGGGCTTCCCGAGAACTGGGAAGGGCTCCCCAAGTCTCCCCAAGGTGCCGGAGGGCGCCCGGATAGCCAAAGGCTTGTTAGACGGTGGGTGCTCCTTGCACCCCGCTGGAGACAGCTTGAGAGCTCCGAAAGCTGGGAAGGGCTCCCCAAAGCGCCCGGATGGTCAAAGGCTTGTTAGACAGCAGGCGCACCTGGCGCCCCGCTGGAGACAACCTGAGGTCTCCAGGAAGCACGACTGAATCCCGGGTGCGCCCCAGATTTCTAACTGCACACCCTAAAGGCACGGGTAAGTGACTTCTTTTCTGCTCTTTTTTCCCTCCTAGAAAGACTAATCTCAAACCAGTTGGCTTTAGCGGGCGCCGGATATGTGGTTCCGAGGTGCGCGGGCCAACTTTCACAAAGCCAGAGCAGCAGCGCTGTAGCGACAGTGTTGCAATGTGCGAAAAGTAATCAGCCCGGGATTGGGTGAGAACTGCCGGAGACAGCAGGCTGCGGGAAAGTCGCGCGCCGCGCTTAAGACACTCAGGGCCAGGAGCCCAAGTCCTGGGGCTGCCAATTGGGATCCTTGGGGTCCTCGGTGCCAGTGCCCCGCGAGGCTGTTCGCCAGTCCTGGCCGCACCACTCATCTCTGTGCGCTCGCGGGGCGGGAGACCGCCGCAAAGAGCGTGCGCACCTGCCCGGGCGCCCTAGAGCCGACTTCTCAGAAGGGCAGGCGGTCCCCCCAGCCCAATACCGGTCCTTGGAGGTCAGGCAGAGAAGGTATAGGCGTCTCGGGGGGTGCCTCTACAGGCTACCAGGGTTGGTGGCGCGGGCTTGGTCACGTCGGGGTATCGCCTACCATTTGGCGCAGCGTTCCGGAGGCGGAGCTGGATGCAGCCTGTCTGGAGAGGTCCTGGGCTGTTGCGCAAGGCTTTGGAGGGGAAAAGAGAGGGTTGAGAGACCCACGAGGTGTTCGCCTGCGGAAAGGTAAAGAGGACAAGAAATGGGCAGGACAAGGGGTCGCACTGATCATCAGGATACTCTAGAAAGAGTCCCCAAAGAGCGCAGCATCCGCCGAGCTGGGGAAAGGTTTTTGGAACCGATGCAAATCTTTGGGCGATCGGCCCAGAGGGGGAAGGGGCCGGCGGCTCCGGCAGCCTCGGGGCGGGGATGCAGCGCACACCGGCCATTTTCAGCTCGGTGGAGCCAAGTTTGGAATCTAACCTGGAGGTGAAAGTGCCCTGGTGTCAGAGCACTTAACTGGCCTCAGTCTGGTAACACATCGTCGGTGCGGAAAGTGTCCCTTCCTCGCCAATCCTGAGGGAAAAGACCGATAAATGAAATGTATTTGCAAAACCTCTCCCGATTTGGAAACTGATCTTTTCTTCGTGCGCGCGCGTCCCGTTTTTAGGTGCCGGTTTGAACTATAATGATGGGAATGATTTGGGGGAAAGGTGAAGCGTTTTGAGGCTTGAAAAGACGGTCGGATTCTTAGACTCCACGAAGAAAAGGATGCGGCCAGAAGGAACACACTTTCCAGTGGTCTTCCTTCCAGGTCTCTTCCCCAGGGAAGGGGGCACAGAGCCGGGAGACTTATTTATGCGCGGCAGCGCCAGCGGCGTGGGCTAATGACTGCCGGCTGCGGTTGTGGTTTTCACTAGTAAAAACCAGGCGGGCAATTTGTCAGCCAGGGGCTTCCCTGAGGCAGCGTGGGAGTGTCCGAAGTCTGGAGGCGGCCGTGGACTTACAGGAGGGTCGGGTCCTGCCGGGCCTCGAAAGAGTGGAATTGCCTGAGTGTAAAGGAAGTTCCCTAAAGTTGACATTCCTGCTTAAACAGTGGTGCTGGGTTCCTTTCTATGGCATTAAGTGTTGTTTTTTCCTTTGGTAGAGTCTTAGTAGCCTGAGCTTACTAAGAAAAAGGTCTCCAATAACAAGGCTGGGGACCCGGTTGGCTTTGGGCATGGTTTTCAGTGTGGGAACTATTTTCACAGGTTGGGGCATCTGGGTTTTCCAGGTTTTCTGCAGAGTATGTTGACTTGTTGCAGGATGAACAAACAGTTTTTAAAAAATTCTCAGTGCCTAACCCACACCTCCATCCCTAGTCTTAGTCTGTTTTTTTTTTGTTTTTTTTTAACAGAAAGTTTGCATGTGGGGTGCTGGCTTTCTTAACTGTAAGCTATATACAGGTTCATTATTGGGGTGTCCCCATTTCATCTAGGAACACACAAATAGTTTTGCCATCTTTCAGACACTCCTTTTCACAAACTGTGAAAACCTGTTACCCACCCCCACACTTCCTCCACTCATTTCCCCTCCCCCAACTTCCTCCTTCCAATCCTGGCTCCAGGGTGCAAAGGCTATTAGGGACCACACAGAACAATTGAGGAATATGCCAAACCCCTAGGAAAGCACCCAGGCATCCCCCAAGGAGAGGGAATTTTGCTACATAGACACTCAAACCCTCTTTCTACCTAAGCCACTTGGGGTCAGCTAGCTGCCTTTCTTTTCCAGATGTTTCTGGCAAGTTCTCCAAGCATTCCCAATTCAACAGTCTCCCAACCACTCTTTGTCTCACCCTGCTACATTGAAGTTAGCATTTGAATGGGCTTGCTTGCCCTTTCAATTTAGGTGGGGCCAGTGTGGTGAGGAAATTCTCCAAAGTGCAGACCGTGTAGTTGACCACACAGGTGAATTACCAGCCAGTCGCAATATTTCAAAGGGAAAAAGAGAGGAAGAGGAGAATAAAGTTAGTTAAATTGATGGTATGCTCCAATATCTAGGGTTGTTGTTTTTTTTTCCTTTACTACATTAATCATTTGCTTAATGGAAATTTGCTTTTTCTTTGACAAAGCTGCTCTTACAACTTTCCAAGTTGGAAAATCATGTAGATATGTTCAAATATTGTGTGGTACCAACAGTCTGTTGTGAGCTTACTTCTAAAAGTTTGGTAACTTTTCATCTGTTTATCAGAATTCATGAGTTGGGAATTTTAAAGTTTGGAATTGTGTAAGATAATGTTTCTTTAATGAGCTAGAAGTTCCGCCCCCCCCCCCCCCCAATTGCTTACAACCCTTTGACTCTTTAGCTCTGGATTTTAGCAGCTGTGATAGAAGTTTAATGAAGAAAGTGGAAACTTCAGTGTAAGAGTGAGGTCTTTTTTAAAGAATCTGCATGAATTTTTCTTATTGTATTTGAATATCGCTGCTCTTCACGCAGAGGGAAGCTATTGAGAGGAAACAGAAAGCATGGTGGTGGGGAAAGCATGTCTCTTCGCAGAAAACAAATCACTGAAATCAAATGAAGCTTCCAGAGGCGAATGATGTCACAGCCCAGCAAAGGGGATGAATCTCGAATTAAGTCTTTAATCCCCAAGTTCCAGAATGAGGAATGGAATTCCTCATCCTGCTCTTCAGAGTTTGACTTTATGCCTCTTTTCTAAATCCTGGTGCCCAGAGATGGGGAGTGAAATCTAAGGTCTGAGGACTAGTCCCATTCTGCCTGCCTTGGCTCAGACCCAGTACCCCTCTGCCTCAGTTTCTTCACAGGGGAAATGAAATCTCTAAAGGAGATGTTTCCAGCATCCCTTCCAGAGTTCCCCAGTTTGACTCTATCAATAATTTTAATACTAAATGGAACAAAAAAATTTTTCAATGTTTGATCAAATCAAAAGCACCAGTTGTGAAGAAATCTGTGTTGTGTTCATCTCATTTGAGTTTGTCAAATCTGTGTTTGAACTGGTGGCAAAATGATTTAAAGAGGTAAATCAGAGAATACAGAATTCCATGGTGTCCCATGACTAACCTATAAGAAAAGTGGGCAGATATTAGGTGTTGGTCTGATGTGTGCTTGTTCCCCCCGGCCCTATGTGTCTGAGAACAAGCCTTTCAGAGTGGGGGCGGTGTATGGGCCAGCAGACAAACAGCCATGCTGACCACGAGTCTTAACTGACCACAGGTGTTGAGCACATTCTTCAGTAACACCTCTAAGAGTCCTAATTAGGCTAGGCCTGAAAAACCAGCTCAGAAGCTGCAGCCAGTTAGGATAAACCAATTTTCTCAACCTTTTTCTTTTTCATTATCACTCCCTCCCAGGAGATGTTTCAGACATTTCTTCTTAATTTCTCCTTTCCCATGAAATTTAGTACAGATACTTCCATATGCTGTACTGTTTGTTTCTGTACTGCAGAACCTGGTAATGACTAAGATATTTGCACTGCCCCAAACCAATTCTGCCTCTATTACCAATGCATGGGTTAAGCCAAGAAACTGTTTTTAAAAACTGGTTATGTCAAATTAAGTGATTTAACATTTCATTTTTGTTTTCTATTTAACCTTTTTTTTGCCACATATTATAAGGCTATATAGAAGGTGAATTTTACTGATGCTTGTTTTCCCTTTTTAAAACTTTTGTTTTTTCCCCAAAGCCCTTGTACAGATGCTGGTACTAGTGCCTAGTTAATTCACAAGGCAGAAGAGCCAGAGTAAGCAGTCTAGTACAGTCCTCCCAAGACCATGAGTTGACAGCACTCGGCCCATAGAGACAGGGCATCCAAAAGGAGTCATGCCACCTGCATGCCAGCTCGCCAGCTCGCCAGCTCCCTATCCCAGGGCAGAACTGGGGAGGCTGCCTTCCTGGCTGTATGTGTGGACATGGCCAGCTCTTATTCTATGGGCTTATTTTAGGATGAGCATGCTACAAGTTTACAGCTATCAGAAAGGCCAGAGTAAATAAGACTGGGCTTTGTGGACAGAGAGAGGGTGGGTGATGGCTGTAATATGGGGGTAGATTTGAGGATAGCAAAAGGAAAAGGGTTGAGATTTGGGGGGTGGGAGGTACAGAGAAAACTGGAGGATGCAAGGAGACAAGACCACCAGTGAGGAACAGATTTGGAGATGGCAGTCACACAGCCCACAAATGCTAGGGCTCTCCAGCGTAGTCTGAGTGAGAGATTGGGGGAGAGAAGGATTAGTGGTAGTCTTCAGAGAGGCATTAGAGGTAGTCTTCGCTCAGCATTTGAGAGAACATTTTGATACGCAGGACGGCAGTGGAGGGCCACTGGTGGAGGAGCTCAGATGCGCTACCCTTGACCTTGCTTTCCCCAAGTCTCTTACAGACCTTGCCCAGAAATTTCAATTTCTTGGGTGCAGTGGAGTTTCCATACACGTTGCTCAACTGCTTCAACCAAGCAGAAAGGTTTAAACCCTAGGAAATCTTGTTTTATAGTTCAAATCTTAAATCTTAGATCTCAGTTCATAGAGAGACCCTGCCTCTCAAACATATGGGGTGTGGGGGGCATAGGGCCAAGGACTGCCAACCAGCTGAAGAGGACACAATTGTCCTCCCCCCAGGCAGGAGCTGCTTTCTGAGTGCCTGGTTTATGTCTCTGTCTCAATCAGATTTCATCAGGAAATTCACTCTAGGTAATTGGGGTTCTGCTCAAAGGTGAAATATACCATTCCCCTTACATGCAAATTATGTTGCCCAGAAGCCCCCAGGGTGCCTGGAATTCCCACCATGAATTACCAAAATTTTAAACAGAGCTTCCAGGAAAACTTATCTTCCAGGATTCCCTCTCACCATCCCAACCCCTATCCCCTACTTTGCCCCTTAGTCCCCTTCCTGTGGAACTGTTCATCTTTTCTGCAATGGCCACTTCTCCCCTCAGAATTCTCTGCTGCATCACCAGGGAGCCTGGAGAGGCATCCACAGGCTGGAGACTGCCTAGACCCACTGCACAAGCACAGTGGTCAGATGACAGCCTCTAGCCCAGCAGCAGCACAAGTGGGTTAGCCCCTCCAAGATGAGGGTTGAGCAAGCCAGAGGGGAGCTGATGAAGGGATCCAGATTCTGTGTGGAGGACCCCGTCTCTGGGCTCCAGCATGGGGCCTTTGAATCTGAGTAGATCAAGTATTCTCCCAAGTCTGGGTTCCACTGCCTTTAAATCAGTGTGGCATCTGCTCCCAACCCTCATCCATTCGAAGCATTTTCCCTTCAGTTGGCATTTGCCTAAAACAGCCTGGTCACACAGACTGTTCTGCAGACAGCAGTAGGCTGCTGCTGCCTCCACCGGCCAAGGCTGGCAGAGGAGATGCGGGGAGGTAGAAGGAGGGATGCAGCGCATCTTAACTGAACAGTAATTAATTGAACAGCTTCGAGTCTTATTGCTACTCAGTCAGCACTCAGAAAACACTTGTCACTGGGAGCCTAAGAAACATCATAGTCACCTGAATTCTCCTTCCTATCTTCTCTCCTTTTGCCAGTTCCTCACAACTGGTGAAGAGACTCCCCTTTTCCATTGAGGAAAAGGGGAGTCTCTTCACCCACGGCGCTGCAGAGCTTTTCTGCAGTAAACACCCCCCCCACCCCGCAATGCCACAGTTAAGAGGAAATGCCACCACCCAAAAACATGTTTTTTTTCTGGCTTCTGCTCCCTTCCCTCTTGCCCTCCTCCACTCCCTGACAAAGGACCCTCTTCTACTACTTTGAACTAAGCAGACTGACAGCAGCTCCTTAAATTTGGATGTGCCTTGTGCATTTGGCACTAAGAATCCCCAAATGTAAACATGTTAACAGCTGTTTGCTGATTATATGTGCTGGCATAGAGGTGTCAGTGTAGTGTAAGACTGAGTTTGGGAAGCCTAGGGCGTCACTTGGGGCCTGCAAGGAAGGGGCCATATCCTTGCAGGTGGTAGTGGTGCAGTTCTTTGTGTTTGGGTTAGTTATTTATAAAAAGTCAGCCGGTTTGCTACCTGTGGTACCTGAGCCATTCCAGGAGTTTAACTGAGAGATGGTAGTATCTCCCATTCTTCTTCAGTAGCTGGAACTCAGGAAACCCTCACCTGGATTTTGACAGCCAATCCTTTTCCTCCTCCGATGGACACAGCATCTCCCTGTAGCCTTCCAAGTCATACACTCCCTGAAGGGACAGGGCCCAGACCCTGGCACTCAGCTTTGGTTCTTCACCCCAGCTCAGCCAGCTCTCAGGAGCTCTGACCAGCCTGTCTTGCCAGCCAGCTCCTGAGCTACGTGAACTGACTTTTCTTCCTTCTCATCCCTATGGAATATTTACCTCTTTCCTTGATAGAAAACCATCCAGACTTGGAATTCTGTGCTTCAAATATTTTGCTATTATAAAATTACAGTGGCAGATCCTAAAAACTAGGCCCTGGTGGGTTAGGCCTGGATTAGGCTACATACTATCACTCGTCACCGGCCACCTCCATCTAAGTCAAGATCACATTTCTGTCTTTAAGCCAACAAGATTGCCAACCCTGAGCAGGCTCCCAGGTAGTCCCATCAATCAGAATGGCCCAGTCAAGCCACCACCTGACCACCCCCAGCTCTTACCATACCAGCTTCCTCAGGTCCTTTGGCCAGGCTCCCAACTGCATTTTGAGTTAGCTCCTTAAACATCTGGCCACACTTATGGGGTCTCTGGAGTCTCACTTCTGATCTGCAGTGGAGTTTCAACTCTGAACCCCACTTACCCAAGCAATTGGGGGTTTCAGAGTCTGGAGTCACTACAGAAAAGTAAAAATGGGCAAAAAGACACATCAGAATTCAATAGTCGACTCTCTTCTTCAGTCCTAATTTGCCTTTAAGGTGATTTCTACTCAAGGCTAAGGGTTGTTTCTCAGCCTATAGCAGTAGTTTCAACCAGGGGTGGGGTGGGGGTGGGGTAGTGGTTGGGGGGCAATTTTGCCCTGCAGAGGACATTTGGCAAAGTCTAGACATTTTGTTGTTGTTGTTGCTATGACTAAGGGGATGCTACTGGCATCTAGTGGGTAGAGGCTAGGGATGCTGCTAAGCATCCTACAGTACTCACAACAAAGTCCCTAGCCCCAAATGTCAACAACGCAGAGGCTAAGAAAACTCTGTCTAGATTAGCTAAGCTGACCAATTCCTCCTCTTCCCTGATGTATGCCACCAGTCCCCTCCTAGCCTCTTGCTATGTCCTGTGGTGTCTCCCTTATCCTCTCCAGTACTGAAAGTGATCAAGGTTCTGTCACCAAATGTATCTCTTCCCTTGAGGGTCTTCTTCTCTGATCTGGTGACTTCATATCCTATCAAGGATGCCCGTCACTTTGAATTTGGGGTCTTTATCTTTCTTCTAAACTTCAGATCCATCCTCCTAAATAGGCTGTAAAAATCTCCATCCAGTTGCCCATCCTTCCTCCGCCTCTGCTCTAAAACCAAATCAGCTCCACCATTTTGGCAGCTCCTCCCCAGATCCTCCCCGACTTCCCTTCCCCACTCCTGTCCCATCATCCAGGTGCCAAACATTGGCTCCGCCACCTCTTGTGCCATTCTAGCACATAAATTGTTATCTGGTCCTTTGGGATCTCTCAAGTCCTTTCCTTCAGCCTTGCTGCTTCCTTTACAAGTTGTGGGCTTCCCTCCTTTAAAGGTCATGACCAGACACAAGGCCCTATGTATCCTCTTCTTCCAGACTATCCTCCACATTGCCTCAGCCTGTCCTGAAACTAGCCTCATATCCTCACTTGCAGGACCAAAAAAAAAAATCAACACTTCCATTTCCTACCAAAATAGCCTCAAAATTGCTTGCCCTGATACTTCATGATATCCTGGAGAGACCCCATCTAACTTTTCCTGCTTTCTCCAACTGCTCCTCCAAGACCCCACAGGATGGACTGCTCTCTCTACCCAGCCCTGCACCTGGTTTCCAATCACCTTGGTTCACCGCCAGCCAACACCTCCCATCCCCCACCTCCTATTCATAATAAAGCAAGCCCTCTGTCCCTCCTTGGAAGCTCATTTGAAATGCCATTATCTTCATCAAGACTTTCAAGGTTCCCCCAGTTAAAGGTCTTTTTTTTTTTTTTTCATGTCTACGTTGTTTACCCTTTAGAATGGAGATTTGGCCAACTGCTCAATCTTTATCCCCTCAAAACGTGCTCTCCTGCTAAAGAACCAAGGCACCAGAAAGAGTGTGGAACAAAGGGGTCCCGCAGGCCCATGAGTGTGTCGAACAAAGGGACCCTGAACCCATTCCTTGATTAAGAGTGCTTTGGGAAAGCGCGAGGCCTGAGGAGGGCAATCATCCCTTTGGGGACCCCATCACGCAGCCTCCCTGGGGCTCCAACCCCAGCATCCACTGACCTTGCTCTTCGGCAGAGTTCCGCATCCCCGTCGCCTCAACTCCTTATCCATCTGGGGCTGCTCATTTGCATGGGGGCAGTCAGCTCTCTCTTTCCTCGGGGTCCTGGCCTTTTACCGTCAGGCCCTGGAAATCTTCGTCCTCGCCCCAGCCGCGGTCCCTATGTTGGATATGTTTGCCCACCACTATCAGTGAGACCAAGGGTTTGCCCCTGTGAGCCCCGACCTCCCCTCCCAGCCTTGTGAGTTTTGGAGTCAGGAAGAGGGACCCCACGGTGCAAGCTGACCTCGTGGCGTCCCAGGCCTGGCCACCATACACCCGCCCACCAATCGCTTCCAAGCACCCCAGCAGCACAACCTCTTAGGGCGTTCCAACTCGGCGCCCCCTAAGGGACCTCCCATTCATATCCGGTTTCCGGTTCGACGCCCCCTGCTCATTCGCCAGGCAGCCTTGATTGGCGTGACCCCAGCCCAATGGCTGACCCAGCGCTGGGGGTCGAAGGGGAGCGAGTTGACTGTTGGGACTCGGTTGGCACATTGAGTGTTCAAGTGGTTGAGCCATTGCGCGTGGGTGTAGTTGGCCAAAGTTTAGACCAAAGTTCAGTGTTGACATTTGGAAGTGTGTAGACCCACAGAATTGAGATGATACATCTGTCGGGGACCCAAACATTACCCAGGGTTGGACTTTGTCAGCGTTCCTCCGCGCAGCGCGGCAATGCCGGATGGCAGACGAGAGGGGCAATGCTGCGCTGTAGCTGTGGTCTTCTCGTTCTGAAAGGGAAGTGTTAGATTTAATGAGATTGAATTGTGAGTGGTTCGCCCGCCCACGGCGCGTCGATACAGAGATCCACCCGCGGCGCGTCGATACAGAGATCCAGGCGGTGCGCCTCACTTGCCGCAGCCTACCTTGTGTTACACTCATCCCCATTCCATCCGCTCTACAGGCCAGGTGACCCACAAGGCCCCTGGCCACCTAAAGGTGACTCGCAAGCCCGTGTCACCCGCTGGCAAGACAGACCTGATGCCCATGTCCCGGATTTTACGTGATCCTTAAGCAGCATTTTTCCCCCCATGGTTCTAATTGACTGTAGACCCCAGAGCCCGAGCAGTACACACATGCGCGGAGCCCACCCAGGCAGTGTGGGTATTTATCCCCTCCGGCTGAAAGCCCACCACATGCCATGGAGACGGGAGCGCAGCATACGGCCGCGGGGTTTATGACCAGGCTTATTGCCGCCTCTGCGGGCTCTAGCAGTTGGAAAATAAAGCGGCTACCCGGAGATACCCATAGCAAGAGGAGAGGGGCTGGAAAGGGGATTGGAGAGGGGCTGGAAGGGGGCTGGGAGGAGCCAGGGGAAGGAGCTGACTGATCGACATTGCGGCGGGCGCCCCAGGCAGGAAACAGCACATCGCAGCTGCTGTTTGGCGGCGCGGCGCGGCGCGGCATGATGTGTGCCTTTGGGCTCAGTGCGCACAGGGTTGACCAGTCTCTGAAAGCACCCCAAATCAGCCATAAATCCCAACTGAAATCCCTTTAACCCTTCCCCAGAACAGTAGGACCCCCGGAAGTCTGAGGCCTGCTCTCTATGGGGTCCCCTTCTTCGTCCCGCGTCCCCTCCCTCCCATCCCTGTTGCCGCGGTTACCGCTTGCAGCGGTCGCCAACCTTTCGGACCTCACCGACCACCAGTGGTCCGCGGACCACCGGTTGGCGACCACTGCTCCAAAGGTTTCCTTAAACCAGCGGTCGCCAACCTTTCGGACGTCACGGACCACCAGTGGTCTGTGGACCACCGGTTGGCGACCGCTGGAGAGGGTCTCCGTGATACGTACCCGGTACCCTCTTATTCCCTGAATCACTTGTCCACATAAACGCGGAACCCGGCCCGCGTGGCCCTCAGCGCCTGCGGAGACCCTCAGAGCGTGGTGGGGATGGGGGACATTTAAGTGATTTACATGAGCCAGCCTCGGCAAGCCGGCAAACGAAAGCTGCAGCGGCGATGGAAAGTGCCCCAAGGCTTTTTAAAAACAAATTGTGTGCACAAACTCAGCATCCCCTTGCCCTTTGCCTCCTGTCCTCTCCCACGGTGGGCTCACGACCACCTGTCGCATCCTCGCGCGCGCGCACTTGGCCCCTTCCTAAAGCCTTGTGCTCCGGATTTGGGGCCCAGGATCGATGGCTGCTCAGAGCTGGGGGCTGTGACTCGGGCTCAGGAGTATTTTGGGGTTATGAAACCTTCATGCAGTTCCCCCCTCCCTCCAAGGAGAGTCAGTGGCGTCTGGGAGGAAGGGTTTCAGTTCCTGCGCTCCAGCATCCCGGGCCCACGTCTTGCGTCACGTGTCCCACAACGCAGGAGAGCTCTCTCTCTGGCCAGGAGAGAAGAGAGGAGATAGACTCCAAATCAGTCCGGGAGAGGAGTGGAGGAGCCAAAACATCCCTGCGAGGCCTGCGCTCGTCGCCCCCTTACCCCAAGGCCGGGGCTCCTGGCGACAGAAGCTGGCTCCTGCAGCCGCCTGGGCACTCGGCCGGCGTCCTCTGGTGGCTGAGAGAGAGCACTACGTGCGACTTTCGGACCGAATCGACACGCTCCTCAGATCCAAACAGGCGGGGCTGGCCTGGAGAACACAGAGAGACAGAGACAGAGACTGAGGAGGGGGACAAGGGTAGGTCAAGAGGGGGACATGAGCAGCCTGAAGAGATAAAAAGTGGCTAGGAAGGAACTAAGACTCCACCAGCAACAATAGAGTTGCTTCTACCACAGTCTAGGATTTGAGGGCCTGAACCCCCAGACCAACAGGGGTTGGAAAGTGAGGTTGAAGAACTGTCTGGCTGGTAATTTGATTATTTTTTTTTAAATATTTTTTTCACCCTAGTTTGGTTGGGTGCTCCATCTTACGGGGCCCCAAATTTATTTTAAGAGGCCGCCACCGTGTTATGGGCATGTGCAACTGCCTCTACGGCAATAATATGTCAGGACAACGCGATATCCCCCTTGAACTTGAGGAACAGCCCGAGCAACCATCTTTGGAGGCCTCAGGGGCAGCTGCCCCCAGTGCTGGGCCTGGCACAGCCGAAAAAATGGAGACCCAATCGCCTCCCAGGGAGCCCATCTCCATCGAGACTGAAGACGAGGCCTGTGGACCTCCAAAGACCTCCAGACCCAACTTCCAGAGCGAGGCAGTCCCGGAAGTCGGAGCCCATGGAGGCTACAGCCCACCTCCCGAGGAAGCCATGCCCTTCGAGGTCAAGCAGCCCAGCGTGGGAAGCTTCTGGCCTGCCCTGGGGCAGCCTGCAGACACCAGGGGGGCCCATGCAGGCCCCCTGGCCATCAGCCCAGTGCTCGTGGAGCCCGGAGCCAGCAGTGAGGCCAGACCAGACCTGGGAAGCTACAGCCCTCCGCCCGAAGAAGCCATGCCCTTCGAGCGTGAGCAGCCTGCCCAGGGAGAGTGCAGCCAGCCTCTCTTGCAGATCTCAGAGCTCGCTCCAGGAGACCCGGCTGTGGGGGTCTTTAGCGCCCCCTCAGAGGAGCCCCAAGTCCTCAGACCTGCCTACGCAGGCTGCGGCAGAAACTGCAGCCCTCCCCCTGAGGAGGCTATGCCATTTGCGTTTGATGGAGCAGCCTTTGGGGACGACAGCCCACCCCCTGGGCTCCCCCGAGCTATCCTACAAATCCACGACGGTGGGGGCAGCCACTTCGTGGCAGTCGCGGAGCCGAGTGCGATCCTCCTCGCTCCCGCCGCGAACGAGCCCCCCCTCTGGGTCCCAGGAGCCATCGTCAGCACATCCGGAGAGGCTGTCAGAGCTCCTCCACACTTCGTGGGCGACAGCCCCCCGATGGAGATCTCCGGACCCCAGCTCGAGATTGGTAGCGCCCCCGTTGGGGTCGACGACGCTCCCGTCAACATGGACAGCCCCCCAATCGCGCTTGACAGCCCGCCCATCGAGGTCTCCGGAGCCCCAGTTAAGACAGAGCGAGCAGAGGGAGAGAGACCCCCAGTTGAAGGCGAAGCAGCCGAGATGGAAGGAAGCTCAGCCGCCGCAGCCACAGCCACAGCCACAGCCGCAGAGGGAGACAAACTCCCTTCTCCCGGAGACCAAGACCGAGCTCCTGCCGCCGAGGCCCCTGCTGCCGCCCCCGAAGCTCCAGACACCGAAGCTCCAGATGCAGGAGCAGCCACCGATGCCTCAGTCGCTCCAGCTGCCCCAACTGCCCCAGCAGCTCCAGATGTCCCAGCAGCTCCAGATGTCCCAGCAGCGCCAGCAGCGCCAGCCGCCCCAGCAACACCAGCCGCCCCAGCCGCCCCGGCAGCTCCCGCCGCCCGAGCAGCTCCCGCCGCCGGGGCAGCTCCCGCCTCCGGGGCAGCGCCTGCCGCCCGGCCCGCTCTCGCCGCCCGGCCCGCTCCTGCCCCCCGGCCAGTCCCCTATGCCGCAGCTGCCTGGGCAGCCCCAGCCTCCTGTTATGGTCCAAATAACCCAGCTGCCCGTGCGGCCCGAGCAGCCCGAGCCGCCCAAGCAGCTCGAGCCGTGTCTGCTGCCTGGGCAACCCCAGCCAGCAGAGCCCGTCCCAACCCCCGTTTCCTTAGACCCCCCAGCCCTGAGATCCAGGCTGCCGATCCGCCTACTCCGCAACCTGCTCGCACGTATGCCTGGCGGGCCAGGTCCGAGCGCGGCCGCGACGACGGAGGATCGGTCAGCAGCAGCGATGAGTCCGACAATGGGACCTTCGGATGCTACGTCTGCTGGGAGCCAAGGCGAAATCGCCGCCGCCGACGCCGAAAGCCGAAGCGTAACTTGTTCCGCAACTTCGTCGAGCGGACCTTCGGGGCCTGCTTCGGCCAACCTGAGGACGCCCAGCCCGGAGCCCCGCACAGTCCCAAGGTCACGACGATTCCCATGGTGGAGAGGCGCAGACCGACGCGCCAGGAAATCCAGGAGCAGCTCGCCCAGCAGCGCGAACAGAAGAAACACAGCCAGCTCATCGACAAGCAACTACAGGAGGAGAAGATGGGTTACATGTGTACGCACCGCCTGCTGCTTCTAGGTAATGCGGCGGACTCTGCCCGTGGGGAGCAGGGCCGCCCGGGACTCGGGAAAGGGTGGAAGGGTTGCCCGTGGGGCTCAGGGCCTAGCGGCGGGAGGAGGGTGGCTGGGCAAAGGCCAGAAGAGCCTGCTAGGAAGTTCCAGTAAGGGCCCCTAACTTTGCCCTGGGAGTGGGGGGCGGAGGTCTCGGGTGGGCTTGGGTGGCCGGAGTATATGCCCTCCACGGAGAAAAATGATGGTGTACAACACTGGGGGTCGTTTCCAGCTGGACAAACCAGCGCCAGCGACCGTAGGACGACCCGGAATCCTGGGGTGGGGGACGGCAAGAAAGGCGGGGGCCTCAGGTGAGCCAGGAACTGCCGGGGAGGGATCTCGGGGTTTCCCGGCTAAGCTGTTTGTGGCCGTGGTGGGTTGGGGTCCTTGGGAAAGGCGCGCCCCGCCTCGCCTGGCACGGCTGCTTGAACTCAGACAGCTTGTTGTTGGTGTGTGTTGGTGTCCATATTGTGTCCGCCTGTGCATGATATGCGCTAAAGTGTTCCCCAGTTCCCATCGCTGGCACCCCCAAATTACCCGCCGACTGTGTACTTGTACGGGGAATGGGCTGTCTTGTGTTGTGCGCCATGGCGCGGGCAAAAACTTTACGCGTTCGCACTCTCTTATGGTACCTGTGAGCTGGCACTCTGCAGCGGGCGGCACGGAAAATGCGGAGAGAAGGCTGTGGGACATCTTGGGTAATATGTTGGGCACCTCGCTCAGGGGAAGGGGGCCGCCTCTTGATGGCCTCCATAACCTTTTTTTTCTATGTCTCTCTCTTTTTTCCCTTTGCGCTAAGCGTTTCCTCTCTTCTCATTCCTTCGCCAAACCCTCCCGCCTTTACGGTTGAAAAACCAGACACTCAGGTATCTGGGGCGTCGGGGGCTGCACACATAAGTTCGGTATTCTGCACACACTCGGCTCACCTGGTGAGGGGAGGGTGGGATGGGGGAGGGAAAAGCAGGCAAACCTGCTCTAGGCAAGTCTGGATCCAAACCACACAGGGTTGGTTCCGAGGGGGTGGGCGTGGCTGTTTTAAAAACATGAAATAATTCTCCCCCCTTCCCCTACAGACAAACCGAGGTAAGCCAATCATTTACACTTTCACACTCATGCAGTAGGAGGGGCTTAGTTAAAAGAGGGGTGAGTTGGGAGTGACCGCAGTCGTGTTTAAAAATGCAATTAAAATAAATCATTTTTTAAAATGCTCCGAGTGTATTTTAAGTGTGTGGACAAAATGTGATAAAATTGACTATGACTTGTGAAATCTGTAAATGTCTGCATGTGAATCTTTTCAGGCAGCTTTAGCTGGGGGCAAAGAGGCTCAAAGGTAAGATCCTCTGCAAATGGGCTGGTGATTGAAAAAAATTAAAAAGGTCTTGTGTTCATAATCATATTAGAAGGGTACTTTTGGGGGCCCTCTGCCTGACCCCTTCCCTTTCGGGGGTGGGGGAGGCACATCTTCTGCCACAACAAGACCCCTCCCCTATCTTCAAGTCCTTCCCTGGCCCCTCCCACTCTCCACCCCCTTTGCCTCCTCAAGACTCCTTTAGCTCAAATCTAGAGTGTTGACTCTTTGTGCCACAGTTAATCAAAGCAGTAATTAGCAATGGTCTGAATGTGTGGCTTAAATGAAAATTCCAAAGTAAATTTCTTTATTTTATTCTCTAAGACCTTTCAAGGGATTTGAAGATCACCATTTCTAAGGCTTTGCTAAATGTTTGTTAAGCACTTTATAATGTGCCCTGGTTTTAATTAATGACATCATGGACATGGCTGTATGCTGTTGTGATGTGCGTTTCTCACAAATCACAGTGTTAAATGTGATGGTCATTTATGCCCACCCATAGAGATAATGACATCATCATCTTCCCAAGAACATAGAGAAGAGAGGGAGCTTAAATTTCGGATGTCCCACTGCACTAAAGCCACTGAGCCTCAAATGACAATGCACTGTTTTCCTGCAAACAGCTGGTTTTGCCACAACAGTCCCATTTCAATATTCCAAGCATTGCTCTGGGAAGCAAGCCCATGATGGGGAAGGGAGACACAATTGGGTAAAGACAGGAGAATCAGTTACAGTGTGCGCTTGGCCCCTAGTGGGCAGTATCCCTTGCCTTCTGGGGCCTCAGTTGCCTCATTTGTGAAATGTCTTGGGTCCTCTATTTGAGTGGGCGGGGGGTGGGGGGTGCAGAGCAGGGAGCACAGTCCACTCAAATCAGCACTGGAGGCTTATACCATAGATGATACAAACATCAACCCACTAGCAAATGGTTTATATCTGAGGCAGAGTCTTAAGAATATTCGAAATTACCTTGTTTTATATTGCGGGGGGGGGGGGGGGTTGAGGTGTTAAGCGCAATCACAGGAAATTTGCCATCATCCTGGCTCTGCTTCCAGGGTGGTGGTCCAGCAGACCAAACCTCAGTCACAGGTAGCATGAACCTAAATTCAGATAGTCAGGCTTATAGTTTCTCTCCAGGTTTCATTTTGCCCAAGTGTCAAGAGAGGTACCCCATCTGGGTCTGAGTTACTCACTGGGGAGGGGGAGAGTAGGGAGAATGAGGCCTTATATTTAGAACAAGCCTTTTACTAATATTCTATTCCTAACACATAAAACAAGACATCCATCTTCCTGCCACTGAAAATGCAGAACAAATGACCATCCTTTGATGTGGCTCTGAATTTGTGACATGCAGATTCATCTGTGGCTTTAAAAATGTGTGTGTGCATTTGTGTATATATACCCTGTGTTTTTATTGCCCGAACAGCTTAACATTACAGGGATTTTAAAAAAATGATAGTTGACATACTATATTATATTAATTCCAGTTGTACTACATAGTGATTTGACATTTATATCCCTTATGGAGTGATCATCACAAAAAGCCTAGTAACCATTTATCACCATACAAAATTATTATCATATTATTGACTATGTTCCCTCTGCTGTATTCAGGGAATCTTAAAGAAGAAAAGATAGGTAGGTAGGTAGGTAGAAAGAATCAATAACATGAATAGAATTCTAGAATATCTAAAGTGTTGAAGCCTTTTTCTTATTCAACACTATCCAATAATAGACTTTTTCCATGTTTCTGTTGCCCTTTTGGATAATTTTGGTGGCTTTACCATTTTTTGGAAACTAAATTTCCTCATGTCTTAAGAATTGAAGGGGCTGCTATATTAGAATTTCTTAGTAGCTGCTGCATTTATTAAAATTGTGCAGACAAAATGCTCTATGTACTAATGGCCATTCTGCCATGATGCTTCATTTATACAGTGAGTCTCAATTAATTGAGGATTTATTTATGCTACCAGCCACCAGGTGCAACAGTGCTGCATTGCAGCCATCTTGCAGGAGGCATGTTTTTTCCCCCAAAAAACACCCATTTTTCTGTATTCAGAATGCCTCCACTGAGCTGTTCGGTGCCATGGAAAGGATGTGGCCTATCTGGCCACAATATTGTTAGAATTAAGAGAGACTTTTATTATTTTCCCTCCTCTGTCTCCCCATAGTATTTTGTGCTTCTCAAAGGCCGAAGTTCTTTCCTGTCTTTTAAAATCCAGTTTCCCCTAGATTTCTCTTAAAAACAAAAAACAAACCAAAAAAAAAACCCTGTGTTTTTTCCTAGCCAGGTAGGTTAAATTTTATAATTTATCCACATTCTATATACCATGAAAAACTGCTATGAAGCTGTTTTGTGTGTCCCCTGCTGACCCCAAAGAAGAGGATACACAATGGCCCTGGAGTTCTTAGTAACCAGTCACAGCAATGATTCCGCATAAGGACAACACATTCTCATTGTATTTCTAAAAGCCTTTCATAGAGTCACATTTGTCCTTTGAAACAGCCTTGGGCAATAAAAACACCCTAGGACCCCATTTCATAGGCAAATCAGAGATTGAATGTCAGGGACTTTTGCTCAAGGACTGTAAGGTAAGTGAAGGAATCCATGCTTATCCAAAAACGTGGCAGTAGCTATATCACATTATTAAATGTACAGCATGATTGCAAGTGTACTGTGTGCTCTTAAAATCCCTTGTCAGATGACAGGTGACCAGCAGTCTTCTGCTTTCTGATTTACAGCCAAAGCCTGACAAATTTCTGGTTATAAATGTCCATGGAGTGTGTGTGAAACACGAGCTCCCCCATTCCAGAGACACCTGTCATTGCTATGGTGATATCCAGTTCCCACCATTTGCTTTAGCTCATCAGCCAACACTGCAGTCTTAGCTCATTTGTTGGGCTTTTTTTTTTTCTTTTTCTTTTAAATGCAGGTTTTCTTTTGAGTCTTTTTAAAATCCCCCTGTGGTTTTCTTCAGGATCTAAAGCTTTCCTACTGACTCAGGTTTCCACTAAAAGTAATAATAATTTTAAAATGCAGTTGTTTTTATTGCTTGTTAAAATGCATTGCTTCCTTACATTTTTAGTGTTCTGGTATAATAGACTATTTAGAAGAAGCCTGCCTTGGATCTAATGACCCTATTAAAATAACTGTTGCTCAGAGTCCTTCATAGTGATTTTTTAAAAAAATATTTCTCCCTTTTAGTAAGGGCTAATTCTTGCTTAGTGAGAGTCAGTGCATAATCTTAGAAATCACCTTTGATTTTTATGTGGGAAGGTCGGTATTAAGCAAGAAAATAAATTTCTTTTTAGGAAGATAACCTAATTGATTAGATTTGAAATTCTCCATACTGGCCATGCCTCTTCTTTTTAGAATTGATTTCCCCACCAAATAAAACAAACCCCTCACCCCCAGCAATATTACGCCTCTTAAAATCTTTGCATCAGGTGACTTTTAGGAAGCATGTGACAGCCGATGAAAATTGGTCTCTGCTTCTTGGTTTCTTTCACCAGGGGCCAAGTGCGGTTCTCCTGGGTCCCAGTGGAATGTGAAATTAACCTGACAGTTGTCCATTTTAAAATCAAATTTATCAGGTGATGTAGCACTTTTCCAAACAAAGGGCAGGGTCAGTTGATACAACAGGGTCCCCACCATCAATGGAAAAAGGTGGTCCAGGAGAGAACTAATTGCATTAGTCAGTCAGTCTAATTAACCCTCTCCAGCCCTGGTGGCCCTCTGGTAACAGGGACTCTGAGACACTGGCCCTGCTAACACCCACCTCAACGGATTTCATTGAATTAGATGGAAAGGGTCTTTTCCCCATCGGAGCCCTATTCTGGCCTGTGGTCACCCTGGGCAGGAGACCTTCAGGAAAGTGAGGAAGGCAAGTGAGAGGCCCCAGTTGCACTGGCCTGCCAGCCTTGAGACAGGGAGGAGATGTCATTGCCCTTCATGCCTCTAAAAAAAAGGCTAGAGACTATAAGTGAAGTTACCCTTAGAGTGAGAGGAGCCTCGAGAGGGTGTCCCCAACCCAGGGCCTGCACGAGGAAGTGCCCAGTGAATGGCAGCCAGCATTTTTAGAAATTTGCTTCTCCTTTTCAACTCTTTTGCTCCCAGTGAGGTTTTTGTTTTGTTTTATTTTCTGTATTCCCCGTGAGACTGATCACTGCTAAGTTTGAACAGTCTGGGTACCCAATTGTTCTGCCTCTCAGTTTCAGATACACTCTTTGGACACTTTTTGTAAACAAAGGTGAGCCCAAGCAGTAGACAGATGGCATCTTATCAAATTGGTGATTGTATGAAGTCACTCTCAGGTGAGAGGCGTGGCCAAGCAAGGATGAGAGAACTTTTTTGACTTGTCCTGAAAAAGTGTCACCCGGTCCTGGTCCCCGCCACCTCTTTATTAGACCCTTTCTATAAATCAAATCAGTGTTGGGGTCGAGCCCTGGGACCTGAGTGCAGATTGCTCTATGCTTATTACACATGCAAGAAAAAAAAAAAAAAAGATTGTCTTTAGTTTCCAGTTTCCTTCCGGACAGCCACATGGTGGAAAAGGCCAGCCCTTGGGAATGGAAGAGGAGGAGACCGCCAAGAAGAAGGTAGGGAACAACATGAAAATGCAATGTTGGACTTTTAAGTGTGGTTGACCATCACACTCAGTGGAGTCAGGGTTCTCTGGGCTCAGATCATCCAGCTAGGATGATCTGAGCTGTTTTGCACAGGCAGCTACTAGGGCTGTAATAAGGGAGGGATGTTAGGTAACTGATCTGTGATAGAGCAGTGACAATTAAGGGAGGGTGGCTCCGTTTTACTCACTTAAAGTGAAAATCCCAAATTGCATTGTAGGGTAATTTGTTAAACCTCAGGAGAGTTCATGAACATTTCGAGTCATGGAGTTCTGCCCACAGAAGTTGAACATTAGCTTTCACTAAATGTTTCTTAATGATTCCATTTGGGGCGAGGAGAGAGGTAAAAAGGTACCAATTGTTATCTGATCCTGAATTTATGATGAGTCAGTCAGCATTTCCGACGTTGTCCCACACAAAGTCGGCACCTTAAACTTCCTTTAATGAGTTGATAATGGGAAGGAAATGTCTTGTACCCATAGTTAAGCTCTCACAGGCTGGGTGTCGTGCTGAGAATGGATTTCTAAAAGGAACTATGAACTTGGGCAGTGAGAGCCTCTTTTTAATCGTCCAGCTCTTGCTTCTCCCGAGTCAAAAGACCACATCACCTCTCTCCTCTGTCCTATTTGAACACTTCTGCCTCTCATCACACTGCCTGCTGATGTGCAAATGACTGTGAAGAGTTTTTTTAACAGGGCACCTGCATCCAGGTAAGTTTGCAGCTGTGGGATTTCCGAAAAGACTAAGGCTTAGGATGAATGACGCACAAAAACTGAAGTCACGCGCTGTGATGTGGCCCAGCACCAGGAAGGGCTGCTAGCCAGTGCTCTGCCACAAGAAATGAAATGAGGGGCCTGCTCTCAGCAGGTGTCCATGCCAGCACCCCAACCTCTGGGACCATATCTCTGGGCCTCAGCTTCTTTAGCTATAGAAGTAGCTAATGGGTCCAATTGAAAACAAACAAACAAAAACCACCAACCTGTCAAGGATAGACAGAATCACTTAGGAAGATACAGGTACTTAAATTACTTGATCATCTGAACACAGATGATCCTTTTAAATGGGTGCCATTTTCTTATCTATGCTTATAGATGCTACTCCTACATGTCCTAAGGAGCTAGGCAGAAGCCCTGTGGGGTCCAAAAGTCAAAGTTTATTTGTCATTAGCACCTTGAGTTTTGGGGCCTTCGTGGCCTTCTTAAATCTTAGAAAGAGTCCATCTTAATTCCTTGCAGCCATTCTCTGTATAGGTCTTTAGGCCTACAAGATGCTTACTTAGCTTATTCATAAAATTACACACTCCCTCCAGGGTCCTCCAGCCCACTGCCCACCTCAGGTGTGACTTTTTTAGTGACTGACTCTCCAAGGGCCCAGAAATGGTGACTGTGAGTTGATATTGCAGGTGGCCACTAGATGGTGAGGTGGGATAAGGTAGAGGAGACATGTCACAGCCATGGTAGGAATGAGAAGGGAGGGGAGGAGCCAGCAAGGCAGGGAGAATCCCACTTCACTTTTACTCCCATGACCCCCAGGGCAAAACCGGGGTTTCATAGCCCCAAAACTTTAGTCAGACCCAGCCTTTTCTTTTTAAGCTGTGATCTCTCCCTGTTGGCTGGCTCTGTGCTGGGATTTTAGTAGCATTTGAGCAGCCTCTGTCCAGAGTGGGTCCACCACATTTAATCATGGGGCCAGTCCTGTACACTATAGGGCGTTTATAGCATCCCTAATCTCCACCCACTAGATGCAACACAAACACACATACATATGCACATACATATGAGCGCACACAAATGTGCAATATATGCACATATATACACACGCACACATATGTGCACAAAATGCATGCATGCATACATATGCACACAAATATACACATGAGCACACAAATAAGCACACATAAAATATGAACACCTGCACATATACACTCGCGCACACAAAACACATGCACACATGCGCATGGGCACACATATGGACATGCACACAAATGCACACGTGCGACCACACAAAAAACGAACACAGAAGTGCGCACACACACACACACCCCACATGTGAATGCACACATACACATGTGGACAGACGTGTGAATGCACACACGTATGCATAGGAAAACACATGTGCGCACATATACACACACCATGAGCACATTTACACATGCACACACAAACACACAAGTATGCACACATATATTCACATGCACACATACACGAGCACACAAATATGCACACAAAATATGAGCACGTGGACATACACACACTTGTGCACACAAAACACATGCACACGTATATGCACATGCACACGGGCACACATATGCACTGGCATGGACACACGTACACATGCACACATGCGAGCACACAAAATATGAACGCACAAGTACACATATATGCAAATATGAGCACACATACACACACATACCCACATGTGCATGCACTCATACACATATGGATAGACACATGTGGATACCCACATGCATGCATATGAACACACACCAACACATGCACACATATTCACGGGCACACATATACATGAGCACACAAAACATATGCACATGTGCGTATTCATACATATGCACTCATATGGATGTATATACACACAAGCACATACACAAATATGCACACCTGTGCACACACAGAAATACAAACATACACATGCACATATACACACATGTCCACGTGCACATGTGTACATGCATATGCACTCACAAGTATGCACACATATATACACAAACACATACAAGTACACACAAATATGTGTGCGCATATTCACATGCACATATACATGTGCCTGTGCCCATGTGCACACACATAGGCACTCAAACATATACACATGTACACACACATGCTTGTACACGTATGGGCACACAAATGTGCACATATATGCACATGAACACACAAGTGCACACGTATACACAAATGCATGCATATTCACATGCACACATACACAGGCACATAAAATATGTGCACACGTGCATATGGATGTGCCTGCATGCACACACACACATATGGACACACGTACAATGCATATGTGAACACACAAGCACACAGATATGAACACATACACACAAATATACACACATATTCACATGCACATATATTTATGAGCACACAACATATGCACACACATGTGCCCATGTCCACTGTGCACACATACACACTCACACATATGGACACGTACACACATGTACACATATGTATAGATAAACAAACATGCACACCTATATGCACACACATGTGCACATACACATGGATGCACACAAACATGCATGCATATTCACATGCACACACAAGCATAAAATATGTGCACGCACACATGTGCGCTGCCTACGTGTGCGTGCACACTCACACATATGTACATATGCACATGTGTGCACACACGGACAGACACAAGTCCATATAGATGTGCACATGCACCCATATTCACATGCACACATGATCATACAAAATACGCACACACATGCAGACATGTTTGTGTGCCTACCCACATACAATGCACTGCACCCACGTGTGCATATACATACATGTGTGCACGCACAAGTGTGTACATGTGCATATACACATGTGCATACACACATGAAACCTGCCCTACTACATACACAGTGTGATCACCAAAACTCTAATCAATGCCAAATGTCCCCTGGAGTTCAAAATCATCTGTAGTTGATAACTACTGCCCTAACATGATCAATATTGAATTCTGGGAAAGGGAGCAATGATACATGTCATACCTCCAACCCCTTAAAAAGGAAAAGTCATCTTCAGAGGAAAGGTTGTTGAGGTCAGTACAGTAATTGGCATGAAGCATTTATTCTAGTGCTGGTGACCCTGCATTCCTGGGTAGAAGTAATTTCCAAAAATCTCAGAAAAGAAGGTGACCCAGATGATCCAAACTAGGATAAAAAAAGGAAATTATTCTAGGGAAGCAAATAATGAATTGGTCTAAGACTCTGAGACAACCCTGTAGCTAATCAGTGGGTCAGGATACAACAGGGCTGAAGTAGATTTTAACCCTTAGATGATCACATCCACCTTTTAGGGCTTCAGAGGGCGGGGTTTGTAGCAGGCTGGGGTCCTCATTCTGTGCGCTGAATTCGTTGACTCTGCATCATGGAGGAGGGTGCCAAGGTTGTCAGGACTGGGAACAGGTCAGCCTGCAGTGGGGCCCACCCTGCGTGAGTCCCACAGGCACCGACGGAGCCTTGTAGTGGCAATGTGTACATACCAGCAACAAAGTTGTAGGCCCCATCAGCTGAGTCACCTTGGTCCCAGTACCGTAGGGAGCCAGCCCACTGCATGGAGGTGACCCATAACCCTGAGCAGTGACTTTCTCAAGGCAGGAAGTTACCTTGCAGGGGTGGGTTGGGAGGGAAAGTGGAAAGGTTGCCTGTTGGTGACTGTACTCAGAAAGGCAACATTCGATCTTTCAGGAATAAAACATAGTTGTGCCAAGATTTCCTGATCAGGAGTCTTGCACTTGGTCTTTGATAAGATGGGGGACACCTCCCCATTCGTAGGGCAGATACTATAGCTAATACCTTGGAATAATCACAACTGGACTAAGTCATGATTTCACTTTTAAACAGTTGTCTAACCCCTCAACGTGCACCTACCCAGCCTCTCTCCCAAGTAATCATTACGAAAGAAGACTAGATTGCTTCTTTATTATATTTTGAGCCTAAAACATTACATTTTTGTCCCCATCTGGTCTTTCCATAAAGCCTTCAGATGTTACAAATTCATCAGAGATTTAATTTATTTTTAAAGTTTTTTTCTCAGAGAATTTAGAATTTGTGGCCTTTAAGTTAATTGCAAAGTCTAGCGGGGCGGGGGGGGGGGGGGAGGGGTAGAGACCTAGTACACTTCAGACATCTATTATGAATTTAAACACTTTAGCTTTTACTATTAGGGTTTTTTTTTTTTTTATGGCAAGGTAGTTTGATGTTATGTATTAGATATGTTAAATTAGAAATATGTTTTAAAATGTTCCAAGTTCAGCTAAGCAAGGTTTCCTCTAACTAATAACTCCTTATTGCAGAATCCTCGAAATTACCCAAGGGGTGTTGACTGAATGTTGATTTCGACATTTTGTCTGGGACCAAGTGCATCCTTCCAAGGAAATGTTTAGAAGGCTCTGAGCCAATCCCAAAACAAATGACAAACATTAGGGGAAGATTTTGAAAGTTGGATTGTCACAAAACTAATAGCTGTTTACTATTAGACATTTCTGTGACTTCGTTTCTTCCCTTTTAGCAGCTACAAGGGAAGTGTAGTGGATCACTTTTGTTTTGCACACCAACGGCCAGGACAGGTTTTAAGATGGACACTCGAAAGAGGGCTCCCTTTGAAAATTTTCCTGATGGGATGCAGTTGTTCTGGACTGGTCTTAGGAAATCACTTATATCAGGGCTGTTTGGCATGGGGTGAGTTTATGGTGATTATTCCTTGCAATCTTCCTATGTTGTCCTAATGGGGGATGGAATGGGAAGCCCCAACTTTTCCTGAGGGTCTAGGATGGTGGAAAGAGAGCACTGGCTTAGATGTTAGGAGTTCTCATTCCTGGGACCTGGTTGAGTCTAGCCCTCTAATCAAGAATTCCATGAATTTGCCAAGTGACATCCAGAAAAGCCAGTTATTCTTAAACATGTTGACAATGCTCCATTTTGGGATAATTCTGCCATGGTTAGTGCAGGGACTTAAATGTGTGGGGTTTGTGGTCAGCTTTTTGCATAAAAAGGTAATGGCCCAGGTGAGCAGGTGAACAGGCTTGAGAAAGGGGGTTCTGGACAGAGGCCCCCTACTCACTCAGCAGGCACACAGGCAGGCATCTTATCCTGACTCTTAGGTACACAGGTCGCTCTCTCCCTCCCTCTCTCTCTTGGCCCTAAAACCTCTCTCTCTTGGCCCTAAAACCCATCAGGTACTAAGATGGGCTCAAAATTTGGAGCCTATCTGTCATTCTGCCAGGACACAGGGTCTGGAAAAAGACCATCAGTCCGTCTGCCTTTGGTGGAAAAGAGGGGCTGTGCCCCCACCCCTTGGAGGTCCACTGAGCACAGAAATGGGGGAGCAGAAACCAGCCCCCTAAGGAATTCCCTCATTTCTTTCTTGCTTTTCCATATTTTTTTCTCTCTTGAGATTAAAAAAATAATAAGATTCTTATCTGGGGGCGGGGGGAGGAGGGGTGGGCTTCTGAGCAGGAAATACTTTTTTATTTTTTAGGGAAAGAGATGAGAACACCAACTATTTAGGGCTGGGAAGTAAAAACAATAAAATGAGCCAGGCTGCTCAGAGTTGGCTGGCAGATGGCGCTCGGTGTTCACTGTTGAGAGCCTGGCTGTAAACTCAGTCTGCTGGCGCCTCAGGCTTGCTCTGCGTCCCCCTCCCCTAATCCTCTCCCCAAGACACAGCCAACTGCCCAGGCCCTGGGAGTTTGAAAGGGTTTTCAGTTGAGCAATTGAAACCTGAGCCAGTGCAGGACAACACTCAGTCAGTGACCTCCAAATGCCAGCCCACACCTCGGGCAAATGGCTCTGTCTTCTAGGTCCCAGCTTTCCTCATATGAAAAATATATCCTTCTCACTTTAAAACTTTCATTTGCTTATGGAAAGTTGAACTAGCACAGGTATGTTACCCCCACTCTTGTTGAAAGCATCCTTTCAAAAGTGACATTGTGCAGGGACTCTTAGGCCAATTTTTTGTCCTTTATATAAATAATTAATAATTCCACCCCAATGGAGGGCTAGGAAAGAAACTGAAAGGTGGGCAGGAAAACCCAAAGAGCCTTCCTGGAGGAGATAGCATTTGATGCAAACTGGGAAGATGCAGAGAGGGGAGGGAGTAGGATTGTGTGTAGTTATAGTGCTTTTTTACAGAGAAGGTACTGGCTGAGGATGAATCCTTTACTGTTTGCTCATTTCCAAGAACATCATTGGGGTTTTCAGGGTCTCTGAGATTCAAGGCTACTTCTCATTTTTCCCTTCTCAGTATCTCTCTACTCCTCGGTGCTGCAAACCAGCAGCGCAGGGGGGCAATCTTTTCAGAAGGGTCTTCCCTGGCTAAGAACGGGACCCCACCCTTCCTCTCCGGCCCAGCCTGCATTTGGGTAGATCACTTCTGCCTTCTTTAGGCCAACTTTTCAGTGCAGGGGAAGTTGGAGCTGATGGCTGGGCAGAGGTCCTTGGTTCCAGAAAGAACAGGCATCCTTGCCATTTCTTTCCATCCCACTCCCCTCCCCTCTCTGCTGCAACTGTAAGATCATGACATAGTCTATTTGAGAAGGGCCTTCAACATCCTGTAATGGCAACTTATTCCTGTCCCGTGAAACTTACCCTCCATCCACCATTCTTAGATACCTTTTCTTCCATCTTAGATAGTTGAAAAGTCAAAGAAACCTAATAAAACATTAACTTAGGGTAAAAGCTTCCCCCAACCCTGCTACTAAAATTCTTTAAGTTGACAAACTTCATTTCAACATTCTTCCCTTAAGTCCATAATGTTCTTGGGCCTCTTTAAAGCCTCCCTTGCTCTCCTTCTTCTCCACCCCACTCAGTTTGTAGTCTTGAATCTTGACGAAGGCCACTGACCACAGCACCCCCTGTAGCTGTCCCTTTGGCTCTTGGGGGTTGCTGGGG
Source organism: Corynorhinus townsendii (assembly GCA_026230045.1). NCBI lineage: Eukaryota > Metazoa > Chordata > Mammalia > Chiroptera > Vespertilionidae > Corynorhinus > Corynorhinus townsendii. Next base: position 91,270,734 of record JAPDVU010000007.1, read on the forward strand.
AAGCTGGGCAGGTGGGCGACCCCTGTTTCTAACACGTTTTCTAGGCCAGGAGACCTCCTCTCCCACCAGAGGTCAGCAGAGAGCTGAGCAGCTCACAGGAAGTAGGATCACTTAGAATTCTCTAGATGAAATTAAGAAACCCAAAATGAAAAAAGGCCCAGGTTTGTTTGTTGTGTGTGTGTTTCTGGGGAGGCTGGGGGAGCCTGTATCTTATTATTTCAGGTTGAGGTTTCATCCTGCCCTGGGCCTTGGGCGGGTTAGCCTTAACACCAATCCTATTCTGTGCTTTGGGGGGAACAGAGGGCTTTGATCTGTTTATTAGGTGGGTTTGTTTGCCGGTACCCACCCCCCATGACACACGCATCTTTTCTTCATAGGGAATCAAGCCCTCCTAAAACTCTGGGTCTCCCAGTGGGGGCCAAGCTGGCCACTTTTTGCTTGCCTGGGACTGAGAATCTGTGTCCCATTGTTCCCCTGGCCCCTTTCTCTTCTAACAGAAGTTGTATTTGTTTAAATTACATTATAATAAATTCCCTACCCTCATCCTGCCATGATTTGATTTCTCCTTATCTCTTCTTCTTGACCCAGATGGATGGATATTTCTAAAGAAGGTATTAACTATGACATGCAAAAATTTTGGTATTTAGGTCTTCACTCCACCCCCCCCCCATCCCCCCCACACACTCACACCGATTTCCTTCAAGGTCTGCCCATGTTCTACATTTCATGGTCCTTTCACCTGCTCAGTCCTTGCACTGAGGTGGGAAATGGGGGCAGGAATCTCAATTCCTTTTTCTTTTCTTTTTCCTTCTCTGAACTTTTGAAATCCCAGCATTCTTGTGAACTATTAAGAGGTTACAAACCAATTCCCTTTAGCCAGGTCTTTATTGTCAAAAGAGAGAAGAAAGTGCATTTGTCTCCTAAGAGATAAACACAGAGACTAAATTCTTTGTAAGGAAGGAAAGAAAAGAAGAGAGAGAGAGAAAGGGAGAAAGAATATCTTTGCTAAATTTAGCTCTCAACACCAGCCAGGTTCCTGCCCTCTAGGAACTTCTAGTCTGAAAGGCAGGATCAAGTTGCAAGTCATGGAGGCTGCACCAGGCAGAGAATGGAGGCCTGCCAGCACCAGGCCTAGTGGCCACAGCTGAGGGACCAGGCTGAGCGTGGCCTGGAGGAGGAGTGCAAGCCGGGGTGCCATCTTCCCATCCCACTGCCCCCTGGGGTCCCATGTTGGTTCCAGGAGCCTACTGAGTAGGAGAGGGGCTGGGAGGCCAGTGTGTTTGCTAGGGAAGAGGCCCCTGGTTCCCTTCCCCATTGTTTGCTGAGCCCTGACCCTTGCCCTATCTCCCACAGCTTCCGCGAATGTCCCTCTCCTGATCCTAAAATGATCATTCCATTTTGTTTTTTGTTTAAATTAGTAATAAGCCCCCTTCTTGCACAACCTGATTTCCCAAGTGTTTTCACATGCCTTACCCCACTTAGTAGTTTGGTTTGAAGAACTTTGGCACACAGTGGACTTTTTGTCCTTAAAAAAAAAATCCAATCTTTCATGGATTTTTTTTTATTCGATAATGACTCGAAAGGAAACACAGCAAATCCTAAAGCTACAGGCAGACGCTGTACACCACATGCACACTCTGATGGGTAGGAAATCCTTAGAGGTAGATAGGTTGATGGCTTCCAGAATTTGGCTCCAGTCAGACCCAGGAGATAGGCATTGTTTTTTCCTACCTCCCTTCCTTCCCCCACTTTGGAAAAATAAGTTTTATTCTCCTGGGCATGTTCATTACAGGGGGCGGTAATTCTGTGCAGTGAGGAAGGGAGGAACAGTGAGGGGGGGATTCTGGGACCACGTGGACTGCTCTGTGCAGGGGGTCTGAGAATGGATATGGCACCCACATGCGGGCTGAAGAGTGAACAGCAAAAGCAGTCTTGTCCTCATTTGTTGTAGTGGGACCCCCTTCTCCCAAGTGTTGCCTTTTTAAAAAACAAACCAACAACCCAAACACAACATGGTCCACAGAGACAGAGGCGGTTTGCTAGGTTGCCATGCTTCCATTTGTTCTCCAGGTTTAGCTTCTCTTCTCCAGGAAAAATTCATTTTCCCAAAGCCCAGAATTAGAAATGCGTTGCTAATTGATTTGAGCTCAATTTGTATTGCTTGCAGACTGAGCAGAATGGCCGGCGAGGGGCCGGTGGGGTGCAGGGGGAGCTGCTGTTCTGACCATCGAGGACAGGGACTTGCAGTATGTTTATAAAACGGGCCTCTGTGACACGGAGGCATCGCTGGGGGAAAGGTCAGGTGGTGCTTCAGAAAAAAAGGTTGTTGGGGAGTACTTAATGGGAACTTAGCATAAAATGGCGCGCCTAATTGAGGAAAACCATGCTTACAAAAGAAAACAGTTGTCACGAATTCATTTTTCAGATGTTGACCACCGGCAGCTGTGAGGTTGACCTCATCTTAGATGGTGTCCAACTTGGCAGAGCGCATGGGATCCCAGTCCTTGGTGACACGCACCCATTTCTCCTTACTGATAAGTCCCTGCGGCCCGGCCGAGTGAGGCGCGGAATAGCCGTTTGCTTTTGCCTTTTTAGTAGCGTCTTAGCTCGCAGCGCTCCTGTCCGCAGCCGGGAGGATGATATCCGCCAGGCGGTGAGTCTGCCTCCACTGGGCATTTCCATCCGTTCGTTCGTCCACTCATTTCTTCAATGTGCGTACCGGGAGCCCGAGCCCCGCTGGGGGGCCAGGGCCAGCCTCTGCCGCTGACACCCCGGTGATCCGGCCGCACACTGCACTTCCGGGCCAGCCCCCCCCCCTCCCGCACACTGCACTTCCAGGTTCTGGGCCCTGATATGCCTTCCAGGGTCTCCGAGGGCGGCGGCTCTCGGGGCTGATCACGCCTTCAGTGTCTAGATATGTGTCCAGAGGGTGGGACCAGGACGTCTGTAGTTCAAGCCCGAGATGGTGCTTTCATCTTCGTGCCCGTCCTCCATCTTAGCTCCGGTCCTCCATCTTCGCACCTAGGCTGCCCTACAGTTCAGCCCTAGTTCTCCATCTTAGATCCTGGAGCTTTGGGCCTCTCCCTCCGGTCTTCCATCTCCTGCTCTTCATTTCCATTTGCAAACAGTTCAGCCCAAAGCAGGGGCTGCTTCTCAACCTTACCTCCCAGCTGCAGGAGGGCCCATGTATGTGCTCGACTCCAGCCACCACCTCAGCCTTCATGCCTATGTCACTGTCCCAGAGCCTTGGGAATGTGTTTCCACAGACCGAGAACTTTAGGGGAAAAGGCCAAAAGGGACGACCTAGAGTTATTAGGAGCCCCTCTGAGCAGCAGGAGCCGGAGCGGCCAAGCAGCGGCACGGCCGGCGGCACCCTCTCGAGGAGCGACGGGACCTCAGGGACCAGGTTTGGGGCTGCCACTATAAGTGACAGGTTTTGTTTCTCTGGGTTTTACTTTTTTTTTTTTTTTTTACAAATTTTAGAAATTATGCACAGATCTTCCTCTCAAAATCCCTTCTATAGCATTCGTTAGAAACTAAATTTTTGTTGTAGAGTTCTATTCTTTAGTCCCCCACCCCCTTTTTTTTTTTTTTTACGAAGTTCCCCTCTCTGCCTCTGTACCCCCAGTGTATCTAAAAGATAGTTGTAATGCCAGGTGAGGAAGAGACATTTATTTAATACATTTTAAAGTGTGCAGGGTAAACAAAATACAAAGGTATTTTCTATCTAAGATTAAAATAGAGGGTCAACCATTTGGGATTTTTTCACATTTTACACTCAGCTAACCCATCACAACTCACTGAAATGATGTGCCTGGAATCGTTGCGGTGCATTAACAGAAAGCCAGGGAAGAACTCACTTTTAAAGCCCAGAATGACTTCTACTTGCCCTGCTCGGTGCCCCCTGACGCCAGGGTTAGCAACCCCATGGTAGGAATTTGGGGTCAGGTTGTTCTTGACTTTGGGATGCTTTTAATGGTTGTGGGTCAGATCAGCGGAGTGTTCACGGAACTTGCAGATTAGGTGCTTTGGGTCCCAACTACGTTTTACATCCACGTCCTTGCACAGCTAGGGAGGCTTTCAGAAGCAGCTCCAGGGAGTACAATTATTAAAAAGTCCCGGAGCTCAGATTTTAAAAAAGGGGACATCTAATACTTTCAACAGTGAAGACTTAAAATAATAAAAAAAAAACTTGGAACTCAGAAGGTAGAGATGATCTTCTCAGAATAAGGAAGCAGAACCCTAGCAGTGCTTGACGGGAGTTGGTGGGCACCTTCACCATCATCTTCCTGGAACCCATCTCCAAAGTGGGGGAATTTGGCACCCCCTGGGCTGTTCTCTACCTGTCACCATCTTGCCAGGGCCTTTGCGGGGTGGGGGTGGGATGGACCCAGGAAAGCTTCCTGGGACCCATTTCAGCTCCACCCACAGCCCAGCCGCTGGCCCCTTGCAGTCAGGACACCTGTGGGCCGCAGCGTTTGCTCAGGCTGGCCTTTGACCTCTCAGACTTGCCCTGCGACCAGCACACTGTGGTCACAGCAGGACACCCCAGCTTTATTCCAGGGCCCCACTGGCCTCCCTTCCCTGTTGCCAAGGCCCCTCAAACATCACCTGACTTCTCCCCCTGGTTGGACCCAGGGACTCAGTGTGACCTTTGCCCTGTGGCCCCATCCCCCAGGTTCTCCACTCTTGCTTTTGTGAAGGGCTCCTTTCCTAGAGTTTTTGGTTCTTGGTGTTAGGTCATTGCAACCCTGGATAAAAATAGGTGTAATTAGTGTGTTACGGATTAGACTCCGCGCTCTAGCTTTGTGCCACTTCCTCTAATAAGACCAATTTTGGTGGTGGCACATTTCCTAGAATACCAGACTTGCTTCGATTGCTAAAATCCTCCAAAAGCCGATTATAGGATAGACCTGTTTGCTTCAAAACCTGGAAGGGTTTGGTCCTGATCAGCTATCTTGGCTCCCACTTTCTTTCTCCCCTGCCTTCCACTGTCTTTCTTGATTTTCTTATTCTCTTCAGGCCAAAGAGCCTCTATTCTCCCCCCAGGCTGCCTGTTGACGGCTGAGCACACATGGTCTTCTGTGTGGCAAAGGCCCGTTCCTGGCTGGCTCCAGAGTGCCCACCAATTAATCGGGTGGGAAAACTTGAGTTAGGCTTTGCCACTTCAGCCAAGCTGGGCACACATGGGACACACCTGTCACTTGAGCAGGCGTCCATAGTCAGCCCTGAGGGTCACAGCTGTAGCATGATTTCAGCATGAGCAATTCAGGATTTCACATTTCTTAGGAAAACAAGGCATTCCGCGCTGCTGCTGTTCACCTGTTAACCTTAGAGGATTTCATATAATAGAAGGCAGGAGCAGTGTCCTCCATAACCCTCTGGGCCCTTCCCCACCCTGTCTTCCTAGTGGAGAGCAGCCTCAGTGAGCCTCCTTTTCATTCTGTGTGTATTTTTACGTGCTTATTCCAGTGCTACTTGCTGCTGGTCCTTAGCCTCTAGTTCTTCCCTCTTTCACACTGAATTGGCCTGCCATCATTGGCAAGGCTTTTTTGTTGTTTTGGGGGGTGTTTTGTTGTTGTTTTGGGGCAGATCTTAATTTACAATTAAGTTTGGGGTGGGAGAGGAGAAAAGTTCTGGCCCTTAGTCAGATCTTCTCATTTTATGTAAATGGCCCCCAGAAGTAACACACCTTTTTAATTTGTCCTCCTGAGAGCTGAGCCCTTTGGTCACCTGGGTCTTAATAAGTGACTTGGCCATCTGCAATGGATTTGAAGGCTGAGTTTTCTGCTTCACAAAGAAATGGGCTATATTTCATGTTTAAAGCAAGCCTGCTTTGTGTTCTTTGTAAAGTCAGTGACATGCTTTCCATTTTTTTCCGGTGTAATTAGCACATAAGGAGCTGTAATATGAGAAGGTAGCAGAGACTAAAGCCACCGACCTAAAGTCAGGAATGTTCAAGAAAGTGGACAGCAGCCCTTTCCCAGCCCTGGGCGCAGAGCCGGGAGAGGCTCAGGGCAGGGCTGAAGCCTGTAGCTCATGAAAACATCTTTTCATATGACCCCCGGCTGGCTGTAAATGCTTGATGCTTTGGCTGAATAACTTTCTCCTCCTAACTTCCAGAGGTCGGCAAAAACCTTAGAAAGCCATCTGGGCTCTGCTGGTGTTGAGTGGGCTCCTAACAGGCCAGGGAGCATGCTGTGAGTGCTGCCAAGCCCCTGAGAAAGTGCTGAGTGAGGGAATGGGGGCGCAGCCTCTGGGATCCCCAGCAAACACTGCATTTTGACCAAACATAGGCCAAATGGAAGTCCACCTGGGAGGAGATGGGGCTTGAGTGCAGGCACCTGCAAAGAAGGAAGCTGTCCTCACCCTCACCAGGAGCCTTGCCTTTATGCCCTGGGCTGTCCCCCAAAATAAAACTTGGGGCCAAACTTCAGGGACATGTTTTCTATTTCAATTTAAATGTGTGTGGGCAAAACACACACAGATAAAAAGAAATCTACGTTTCTAGATGAATTAAATGTGTGACTAATTGTCACATTAGTTACCTACTTCTGGGTTTACCAACAGCAGATGGAGAGGGGGTTTCAGCTGCGAAGGCAAATGGCACCACGGCCCGTCATGGTCTCTGTTGTTCCAAACTGAGGCAGTAGCTAATTGCCAGGCTGTTTGAGAATGATCAACTGCTTTGGTTGGTAGGTAAATAAAGTAAAATCCCAAGAAGTAAAATTTGTATGTAGCCGTTGTTTCATTTGTATATATATGTATACACAGAGCAGCTCTAAGGAAAGGAAACTTACAACCTGATTAAGCAACAGTGTTTAACTCTCTGAACTCTTAACTCTATGGGCCTACATTTGAAGAATTGAATACAATGAAAAAGGAAACTGTGAAATAAGTGCAGTTATCTAAAGAGATCTTGTAGGACTTCAGCCATTGATTGCGCCAACTTGCTTTCTGGTTTTTTCTTGTTATTATTTGTTTAGTAAGGTGTTGGATCAAAATGTGATATAAATAAGGTACCTTGTAAATAAAACCAGAAGTTAGCTGGCCCGACTATTTTTAACTGACCCTCTCTCTACATTCCCCATGCTCAAGCCCAAGCTACACGTTCTAAGCAGCAGGTGTCCCTTTACCTTCATCCTCAGGAAGAAACACGCCCCCCCCTCCCCTGCCCCGCCAAGGGAAGTTAAAGACGTGTTAGCTTAGGAAAGTCAATAGCCCTGCTATAGAGGGACACTTCCTCATCTTTTTCTTTTACCCAATTAAAATCTCTAGTAAGTGGGTCCATTGGACTATGGTTGATGTCATTATGCCCCTAGTCCCAACTACCATATAGAATCTTCAACCAAGGCTGACATTTGTGGGCTTTGTATTACTTAGGTTTAAGTTTTAAAAGGAATAGAGTAATGCACTTAGTGCTTTTTTTTTTTTTCTATTGTTTCCCCATTATGAAGAAGAGGTGGCTTTATTAAAAGTTATTCTCACCCACTCTGGGGCTGGCTCCTGGGGGTGTTGTGAGAAAGGCACTAATGGCCTTGGGAACAGGGCATCTGTGGGTTCCAGGAAGCTCCTCTTATAGATGGAGCCCATCTTTCAGGGTCAGGAAAGGTGCACAAACCCCAGTGGACTTCATGTTGTGAGCCATGGTTTTAAGTAGATGCTTCAGTAGTATCTCAAAGCCAGTGGCTCAAGAAACAGTCCAAACACAATGGGCAATGTGCCCCCACACTCTGTTTGAATTAGATTACATAAAAGTTATTTTAAAATTAGCTGATCAATATTAAATAAGGACGTTTCATATGACCGTGTAGTTAATGCCTTGATTTTGTCTTCTGAAATGAAGTGTTGCTAATTTAAACATTTGTGCATAGTTTAGAATGCAAGTTTAGGGGTATTTTTGGTTGGAGTTACTAGCCTAGTGAATATGACAATAAAAGAAGAGCCCTAGATAATCACTACCTTAAAGTTTGAAGAACGTTATGGTCCTAAGGAATAGAACCTCCTTAACCATGGTTAACTGGGCCTAGGAAGAAGGTTTTTAGGTTTGTTTTATAATATTTGCTTTTGGCATCTATACAACACAGGTTTCAAGTCACATTCATTTGCAAACCACACTTGCAGCCATTCCAGTTAAATAAAAATGCAGAAAGTGCTTTAAAGACAGAGAAAGCACTAAATGCTATTAAAACCTTACACCTAAGGTTTCTGCTTCAGTGGAAAACTGTTTGTTTCCTATGCTGTTAAAATACTATTATATTTTCTCTGGGCTCTTACAAAGATCCAAACTAATGGAAGGTCAAGAATACTCTGGTCCAAAAACTGAATTACATCACTAAGTAAAATAATATTTTAAAGATTCTAAGCCATGGTGAGTCTATTGCTTCTTAAAGCAGATAAGGCGGTCTCGAAAGGTGCAAAAGAGCCCAGGAACACATCCACTCATAAACATGAAGCTCCCAAGACCTCACACGCAAACACTGTTGTGTGAATTCGCCCACTGTGGTAAAATACGCTGCGCTGGAAAAGATGACTGCCAGGCTGTCCCTCTGTGCAGCCCGTGGCACCATCTGTTTGACCAGGTTGTACCACTCAGTGACCTAGTGTTTTAGGTTAGGGTGTGTTATTATCCCAACTTGCGGGCTTTGGCATGAAGCAAGTCACCTAAGCCAGGGACCTGTGCCCTCTTTGGCCATTTCATACCTAGGACATTCTGACCCTTTGCTCCTCTCTGGAGCCTGAAGTTTCCACCACTTCCATCTCCCCCTGAGCCAAATGAGAGGCCCCTTCCATTGCAAGTCTCTAGCCTGCACTGTACCAAGAATTATGCTAATGCATTGTTCTACTTTTAAAGAATAAACCAGGTACTTAAAATGGTAATGACCTGGTAAAATAAATTACTAATTCATAAGAAAAGGTCACACTTGGTGGCCTTCAAATTGGAAAGGCTTTTTTTTTTTTTTTTTTTAAAGTAAAACTTTTAAAGCCTGGGTAGGTCAAATGCAAGACTGAAAACTATGCAGTGCCAGCTCACCACGCTAATTAAGTAAAATCTCATCTTTCCCTTTGTGTGGAGTGAAAACAGAAAGCTGACCAGACCACAAATGGGCTTGTGTTCCCGAGTTCTTAGTATCGTTTGCTTACCTGTAAACCCTGGGTCCCATCTGCTGTCATTTATTTACAAGGTAAATGCTTTATCTGTCCATCAGTGGTTGGTCATAATAAAATATAGGTGAAACCTACATTTAAAAAAACAAACACCTTTTTTCAAGGATGGCCTGATAGGTTAGAACCGTGGTTGGCAAACTGCGGCTCGTGAGCCACATGTGGCTCTTTGGCCCCTTGAGTGTGGCTCTTCCACAAAATACCATGGCCTGGGCGAGTCTATTTTGAAGAAGTGGTGTTAGAAGACATTTAAGTTTAAAAATTTTGGCTCAAAAGAAATTTCAATCGTTGTACTGTTGATATTGGGCTCTGTTGACTAATGAGTTTGCCGACCACTGGTTAGAAGATGAAATGACTAAAGCCTGACCTTGCTTCATACATTTCTAGGACAATAGTCCCATCCAGATCGTGCTTTGCTTGGGATATGTGTCAGTGTGTGATGTGGCACAGATTCACTGCTTTCAAAGTTTAGATATGATACGCCTCAAAAAGGGGAGCTGGTAACCCAGCTCCAGGGGGGTTTCCAAATAGGGAACCTGTTCATTACATTCCTTGTAGTAATGCGTAGCTACTGGCAGAAATAGGGAGGTTGTGTTGGTTACTATTTACCTTGTTCCTCTTAAATACAAAGTATTTGTGCTTTGACACATTAGGAACAGTGAGGAAGATGCTTTTGAACACATGGAGCATAATAAGAAATTCTGACCTCTCTTCCTTCTTCCAAGTCTTCACCAATTTTTTTTAAGACAACCAATCAATGAAATGTAACCAAGAAGTTTTACTTAGTATATAAAGATATGAAACGCAGGTGCCGTTGTCAAGTTGTTTCTGAGCTAGTCGATGGGTGACTGTGAGTCTCTATCTCAGTCACATCATCATTGATTGCGAGGTCCCACTGCCGCTTGGCTTCCCAGCACATTCAGGTTCAATATCTTTATCTGCTGTTGTTTATGTTCAAAGCATCACCTAGTCACCTAGAACAGTCGTGCCTTTGCACTTTTTTTCCAAAAGGTGTATCTTTGTGTGGAAGAGAGGCCAAAATCCAAAGTGTGACAAAGTCCTGCTTAGTTTAGTTTGGTGTCGGGGGAGGTCAAGCACAGCTGTGCAGTATAATTGGAAAAGTTGGAGGCCACCTGGGCAGAGAAGGGGCTGCAGGGTATGGGGTCTGACCTGAAGCTTTTGTTTCCTCTTCTGAATCCCAAGTGTGTGACTCTGTGTCACACTTTTTACTTTGGGTTGAACAGACAGGGATGAGGGGGAATTTCAATAGTCCTGTTGAATAGCTAATAGTGTCTTTGTATTTTCAAAGAAAACTTAAACCTATTCACAACAGTTTGCTCCAAAGTATCAAACAATCACCCCAGGACCTTAGGTGTGTTGTGTGTTTTGGTTTACAGGTGGGCTTCCGTCTTTTCTTTTTCCCCAAACATCCGAAGTTTTACTGACTCTTTAGAAGTCAAAAAAGTTTAAAGGTGGGAGAGAGAGAGTTTACCATTACTTTGTCCATCTGAGTTTATTGGCAATTAGGCCTGCTGGGCAGCAGAGGCAGTCATGCCATGTCTTAGCCTGATCACCTGTGACTCCAGCTCACCTGGCACAAGGTGGACCACATGGACCAAACATTATTGACTGAATGAATTGTATCTAAGCAGACACCGGAGTCGCGGCAAGTGACTTAACAGAGGTCTCAGGAAGTGAGCAGCGGCCCAGTGGTTGAGAATTCGGTGTCCTTGCTCTTAACCCAGTGCTCTCTGCCACATGCTAGTGTGGGGCCAAGAGTGGAATGGGGACACTAGCGTTTTTAAACATTCTGCAAACAAATTCGTGTTCAGTAAACTACTTTTCCCTCTGTTCCAGAGCCACACCGCGGCCCCCGGGCCAGGCCTGGAGAATGGGACACCCGATTCCACCACCTCTCCCACCTGGGAAGACGCCGTTGCGCCGACTCCGCAGCCTCCTTGGCCAACACTGCTTGGCTCCCGTGTAGCCGGCCGCAAGCCTACAGCTTCCAGCAGTGCTAGTTTTGCGTTCACGTAGCACCTCTTATCAGATCTGAAACCCTTTCTAGGCGTCAAAAGTAGTCAGGTTGCCGACACCTACCTCCGCGGGCGCGCGCCGCCAGGAGGGTGGGGTGGGTAGCGGTCCCGCGTGCACTAACCGGGAAGCTGGAGGTAAGGCGCGCAGCAGGGGTAAGCGCCGCGTCGCACACTTTGCACGCCGCCCAGGGCTACACCACTCACCGAAAATTGGGAGGCAGGTCTGGGAGGCGGGGTCTGGTGCCCACCAACTTGGGCGCCCCCGTACCCCCCACTACTGCACCCCTCGCGCCCCCAGCCCACTCCTGTGACGTCCGCATATCGCCCCACACCCGTAGGGTGCGCGGCGGCCCATTTGGGTAAGTCCTCGGCGGGCCGATTTTTCGGCTTCCCCTTCGGTTTATAGGGGCCACCGCTGTGGGTCAGTCCTCTGAAGAGGCTGGGGCGTCATCGGACTGGTTAGGAGCACTGGTCTTCGGCTGGGACACTCAGTCTCGTCGGCACCGCGGGGCGGGCTGCGTCAAGTGGCTGGCCCTGCGCGGCACTCGCCGGCTCTCTGGCTCGGGGCTGCGGCGCCTCGGCTGGAGCGAACCCCTGTCCCGGCGCGGGGCGGCTGCGGGCGGCCGGCAGGCACTGCCTTGCGTGTGAGTGCACTTAACTCACATGTAAGTCCCGGTGCCCCGTGGCTTCCCACGAAGTGCGACTGGCCTGGCGCGGGCAAGAGCCGCTGGGGCAGGGCAGGGGCGCCCAGGCGCTGCCTCCCTGCCCTTCGGCTCCCGGGCACCCCCCAATTCTATCTTTTCTCTTCTTCTCTCCATTGGCGCGCCCAAGAGCAAACCTAAGGAGCGTCTGAGGGTAACAGCAAACTCGTGCCATCGCGTCTCTGCACTTTTTTTTTTTTTTAGTTGTTTGACATTTCTTGATGCTTTTTGGTTTTTCGCTGTTGTTGGGTGCTTTTTGGTGTGTTCTCGCCCTTTTTTCATTTGCTCATCCTTTTTGGCGCTAACTCTTAGGCAACTAGCCTAGCAGCCCGAAGCCGGGCAGCCGCGCGCCGCGGCCGCGGGGCAGCGCGTCGGGCATTGCAGCGGAGACCCCCGACACGGGGCGCACGGGGTTCCGCCAGGCCGAGGCCAGGGGCAAGCAGGGCGCCCGGGCCAGGCGGGAACCAGGCAACCCGAGGTGGCCCGGCAACCATGCTGAAGATAGCCAGGAAGATCAAAGCCAGGGCACTGGACAGCGAGAAGAAGACGGCGGCGGCTGCGGCCGAGGTGGCTGCCGAAGCTGCAGCGGCGGCTGCAGCGCTGGCCGAACCGAGAGAGCCGCCCGCACTGTGGAAGAGCGGGGACCCCAAGAAGACCTGGAAGAACCTGCCGTGCGAGGTGCCCCCAGAGAAGTTCCTGACCGAGAAGGAGCGGAGAAAACTCGAGAAGAAGCTACTGGAGCAGAGGCGAAAGGCGGAGAAGAAGAAGGAGAAGGAGAGGAAGAAGTTGGAGAAGATGCAGAAGAAGAAGAAGAAGGGGTCAGCAGCCCAGGAGGCGGCCCGTTACCCGGAGGCCGCCGCCGCCGCCGCCGCGGGCGTCGCGGAGGGCGCAAGAGGGGTCGGCGAGGGCGCCGGCATCGGGGGCATGAATAGGGTCTGGGCCCAGTGGTACTGGGACGAGGACGACGCCTACTACACAGAGCCCCGCGTGGGGGGCGTCGCGTGGCATCCAGGGTCACCGAAGTCCAGCGAGCTGAGCGCCCACCTGCCCCTCATGGTTTTTCTGATGTTCTCCGTGCGCAGCCCCTCGTGGGTGCTCAACTTCCTGCTACAGAAGCGCACGGAGCATGGCCGTGGCTGTGGCTTCGTGTTTGGGGCTACCTGCTGCTTCAGAATGTTCCTGGGCTGTGCCTTCTTCTCCTACTGGGGTGGCCGAGCCAAGCGCAGAGGCCGTGGGCGCTCCGGGGCCACGGGGTCCTTCGGCTCAGGCCTTGGCGCCCGACGCCGGGGGCGCGGGGAGAGGCTCATCTAGTCCGCCTCCCCTTGCCTCCCACCCCCGCCACCACCACCCCCCCCCCCCCCCACCACCACCACCACCAGACACCACCATCACCACCACCATCTCTGTGTAGTGTGGAGTTTTATTAAGTTTGTGTGTGTGTGTGAACACATTTTCCTTTTCGGTTGCTCTGTCCTTTGGTTCGTGCTCGCCTAGCTTTTTCCACACACTCTGCTCTCTGGCTTTCTCTGTAACTCTCTCTCTTTTAGAAAATTTTCCGAAGTCCGGGCTCTGGCTCGTGCTCCCTCCCCTTCCGCCCACCCCGGCCCCTCGGCGGCGCCTGCGGGAGGAGGGGGGCGGTGGCCTCGGGGGCCGCAAGGCTACGCGGCCTGGGGCGGGGGGTGGGGGGGTGGGGGGGTGGAGCGTTGGCGTCGTGCGAGGGGTCGTCACTGGCTCGGAGCCGCCCCCTCTCCCCCCGCGGTCCTCCCGTTTGGGGCCCAAGCCTGGGGGCGAGGGGGCGGCTCCCCGACCTGTCCCTGTACCGTCCCGGGCCGGGTGCGGGCGGAGGGACCCCCCTCCCCGGGCACCCGGGGGGCGCCTCCCTCTGCCAGCTCCCGCCCTCCCCGCCGCCGCGGCTGCTGCCGCGGCTGCTCCTCATCCCTCCTCCTCCTCCTTCCACCCCCCTCGCCGCCGCCTCCTTCTCCCCCCGCTTCCCCCCGCCCGCCGGGGCCCTTTTGGGTAGGGGCGGCGGGCCCGGGCCGAGGCAATAAGAGCGGCAGCGGCGGCAGCAGCTCCAGCAGCTCCCGCAGCTCCTGCTCTGGTCCGCCTCGGCCCGGAGCGGCCATCAGCCCCTTTGGCTTCGGCTCGAGGGGCGGGGAGCGGTTCGTTCCCCTCCGTCCGACCGACACCACCCTCCCCGTGCGGCTCGCAGTCCGCCCCGCGCGCTCCTCCCCGAGGAGCCGAGCCCGCGCCCGGCCCGCCCGCCCGGCGCTGCCCCAGCCCTCTCGGCCCGCCTGAGGCCGCCCGCGCCCGACCCGCCGCAGCCGGCCGCGCCCCGTGCCCCGCCGCCGCCGCCATGGGCTGTCTCGGAAACAGTAAGACCGAGGACCAGCGCAACGAGGAGAAGGCGCAGCGCGAGGCCAACAAAAAGATCGAGAAGCAACTGCAGAAGGACAAGCAGGTCTACCGGGCCACGCACCGCCTGCTGCTGCTGGGTAAGGGCGGGGCGGGGGGCGCCGGCCCGGCCCGGCCCGGGAGCCCCTCGGGGCGCCCGCAGGCCGCGCGCGCCGAGCCCGTCCCCCGCCCGGGCGCGCGCTCCTGAGCCCGTGGCCCGCCCGAGGGCTCTGTCTCTGAGGATGAGGCCGGAAGGGGGACCCCGGGACGCAGATTTGGCGGGCGGGGCTCAAAATGGGGTCGGGGGGCTTGGCGAGGCGGGCGCGGGTCCCCCTCCCCTGGCCGGCTTTCTCGCTCTTTGCTTCTCTTTTGCCCTCCCCCCTCGCTCTTTTTTCTTTCCGCGAGGCCTACACGACGCTGGGGACTTGGGTGCTTGTTGGGAAGGGGGAGGGGGAGCCCCACCGGGCTCAGGAGACTGCGACATAAAGAGGGTTTCGGGGACAGGAAATGGGGTGGCGGGCTGAAGGAGGGGGACCCGCCTCCGTGGGGTGTGTGATGTGTTCGGAGAGGGAAGGGGAGAAAGAAAGGGGCCAGAAGAGGCGGGGGGACGCCGCAGTGGCCTAAAGGGTCTCCCCAAAGGGAGGCTTTGGCGGGGGAAGTGGCCGAGGAGGGAGGGGGCGGGTGACATCAGCCCCACGGAAGGGTTCCGAGTGTAAAGGTGGTGCGGGAGGGGGAGGGGGCGCGGGCGAGTCGTGGCGCCGAGTGGGGGTGGGGGAGGAGGGAGAGCGGCGGCGCTGGGCGCGACTTGGTGTGTTCCAGGCCGGACACTGTGCGCGGAGCAGACGTGTCCTGGGCCCGGCCAGGCCGTGGAAAGAAGGGAAGGAAAATTTTAAAAAATAAATAAATAAAGGAGTTGGTACGCTAAGTGCCCAGTGAAGCCAAATGACACGTCATTTTTACAGTATGACCTTTTTCCCCCCTTCCAGACATGCAGGCTTTTTGAAAAGCAAAGAAGAGAATTAATTGTAGCAGCTGCCCTCAAACTCCCCCCCCCCCGCAGCATCGCCTCCCCCCAATAAAAGAACACACATTTTCCTGTTAGTCCTCCACATTGAGAGTACTTTGTGGAAAAGGAGGGGGGGGGGCATTCACAAATCAGAACTGGAAAATGACATTGGTCTGGAAATGGCTTCTGGGTCTGGAAATGGCGTTTTTTGTCCTTTTCAAGGGGGTAGGGAGGTGGATTGCGCTTTAAGGAGATTCTTTTTCCAGGTGGAGGAGATGAAAAGACGTTAATTAGTTGTCAAGTGACATTTGGTTGTTTGGTTCTGGGTTTTCTCTCTTGATCGCGGTTTTTACTTTTGGCCAAAAAGGTGGGTGGAATTTGAGATGACCTTTCCGCCTTTTTCTTAAAGGTGCTGCTTTGGGGAGGGGGAAAGAAGTTAAAATAAAAAAAAGCATTTAAAAAAGTGGTGAAATGACACAAGCATTAATTAGTATGGAAGTTTTCCACTTACTCAGTAATTTGGTTATCTGAATTTGTGAATTTGGTAGGTTAAGACCTAGTTCATGGTAACACTTCAACAAAACAGCTTAGTTACAAAGAATAAAGTGTAAAGGCTGCTTTTCTTTGTGGTGTTTGCTTTGCTTGTTTGGATGGGTTATGTCTTTGTTTTCCTGAGTCTAGGTTTATATAAAACAGAAAATTATTAAGTGTAAATAAGTGTTTTTGGTGTTTCTGCACTTGGAATTACATCAATTAAATGATACATATGTTGAGGTCTTATTTAAAACCCCTAAAGGCAGAATTATACTATGTGAAGAATAATATGCATAAATTTGATTTCAAAGTGTAAGCCTGGAAAAGTCTAGAACCTTTTCCTTGGATGCTATCCTTACCTGAATACTAATTTGAAACAAGTACCATGCCTTTAATTTCTAACACCTTTGGCAGTAATCACAAAGTCTCCAGTTGCTTTGAGACTGTTACTTTTGGCCACACCTTGCATCACTGGGCTCACCTTCCCTAGATGTCCTAGTCTGTGTGGCTACATTTGATCCCAGTTGATTGATAGCCGCTGGCACAGGTGTCTGCAGCCCTAGCCAGTGCAAGACGTTTTGCATTTTTCAGGTGATTCTCACCAAATAACCCCCCCCCCAAAAAAAAAGAGGAAACTGATGTCCCAAGTCCTCTCTCTAATCCATCTTAATTTAATAGTGAATTACAGTACCACAAAAAAACTTGTGCAGCCCAATTCTCTTATTTCATATATGTGGAAACTGAGGCACAGATCTGTTTTGTACCTCTAAAAGCAGTATTACGCATTCTAACACCTCTGAAATAATATTGGAGATTCTGATTAATTTTATATTTTTTCTTCATGGAATCTCTTAATAATACCTTTAATATTTTAATGTATGAGAGTGAGACTCATTAAGATAGAGTGCTTTGAAATCAATGTTTCTTTAGAAACATTTTAACTTTCCCAGGTATTGATTATAGCCTTGTGAAAAAGCAAGAGAAGGAGGAATGCTTTATTCTCTGGGAAGTAAAACAAAACAATTAAGAAAAGTAAGGGGGAGGGGGGTAAAGAGAAAAAAAAACACCCAGTTTGTGTGAGAGAAAGATAAAAAAATGGTTCACACAAGAATTATTTGTGGAACTGTGTATTTACAAAAAAAATTAAAAAACAATAGCAATCCTCCTTCTAGCTTGTAAATGTGGTTTTTCACCATTCGTATAAAGGTAAGGTCATTTTAAATGGAGATATGTCACCCTTCTTTTAGTTGGGAAGGGCTTGACATCTTTGAAAATGCAGTGGTTTCTAGGTATATTTTTCCTTATGATTAAAGTTTTTAACTTTATAATTAGAGTTGCTGCATGTTCATGTCGTTCTCAAACACTATTTGAGATTAAAATGTGTTTTTCCAGAAGATAAAATTGGTGGTCTTCTACTACTTCCCCCCCCCCCCCTCCCGTATAACATGGTTGCTGAATCCAGAGAGAATGGGGGAGTGGGGAATTGGGTAAAATGCCACCCTGGGGTTTGACGGACTGAATTTTCAGTAGCCTGGGGCGGGTGGGGGGCAGCCTGCCCTGAGAGCATCTGCTTTGGGACAGTGCTTGGGAGGCTAGTGCTGCGTCAGACTGCAGTATCTGGGCACTGGTGGTGGGTCCTGGGTATTTTACCATGAAACATTTGACAAACAATGAATTATGTGGTTCTACACATTCACATGTGCAATTTACCTAAATTCTCTGTTTCAAGGATTCAGTTTCACAGTTTGAACTTCAACTTTCTTGCACCCCCTCCCCAAAAGGACAAAATTGCATCACTTCCCTCTCCCCCTTTGCTTCCCCACCCCACAAATTTTAAAACAGCCCATACCCACAAAACCTTTAATTCTTGTTTGTTATTCTAATGGTGAAATACTGCAGGGACACAAAGTTTCATATTTATTATATTTTTGATGTGTTGAAATGTCAATGAAAATTGCACGTCTTTATTTCGTTTGTTTCTCTTTGTGTTGCTTCTATGGGAAAACGGCAGGCCTCTCACTGCCCAGAGTGTGTAAAATGCTCCTTCATAACCTGAGACTTACTTTCATTTTCTAGGTGCGGGAGAGTCTGGTAAAAGCACCATTGTCAAGCAAATGAGGATTCTGCATGTTAATGGGTTTAATGGAGAGTAAGTGTCTAAGCCGCACCAGGGACAGGAACACACTGGATACTAACCTTTAGGAAGTTTAGGTAGCTTGGGAGACTGGGCAGCCAATTTTCACTTAATTTTTTCAGCCTGCATATTAGAAAATCCTGAGGAGAGCTCTTCAGGGATGTCCCCCCTCCCTCTTTTTGATATTTGGTGCAGCAACAAATGATAATAGTAATAGCAGTAAAGCACCAGTGTCATGTGAAGAAAACACACCTCCCCTTCCCCAGGAAAAGATCGCCTGGTGGCCCGGGACAGGTCTACAAGTCTGCCGCAGGCTGTGGTGCAGTGGGTCCCCAACATGGCTGACATGGGCTGTGGCCACCCCTTAGTCAGGTGACACCCCCACTGCAGAGCACACCCCCCCACCCCCAACAGACTTCACCGCAATGCACCAAGGCAAGATGTTTTAACTATTAAGGAAACCTTGTTTCAATAATATTCTCTCACAAAACAAAGTTAGAAGAGGCAGCCCTTGTTAATAATTACTCATCCCCCTACCCTTGGAATTAATGTTATGGGCAAATCATTGTTTCCCTTTTTAAAAGTCAAGTTGTGTCTGAAGGGACTTAGAGGGGATATTTAAGTGATGGAAAGGCTAGGAGTTAGGTACTTACAGCTGGATCAAGGGGCACTTTTGCCTTTGAAACGTCCTTTTAGGCATCTTGGTCTAAGGCAATGTGACAAAACCGCAGTGTGAATAAAGATGAAAAGAAAACGCATGTGCTAGGGATGGAAAAAATATGGGGTCGTTCTTGCTGGGCAGGGCACAGACGGAGGGGAGTGAGCCTGCATCTAGTCAGGGATTTGCTCTCCTCAGACCCCAGCTAAGTTGACCAGCCTGTTTTCTTGGTGTAAGGGCATTGGTTCACCATTACTAGCTGGTTAGCAGTTCCAGTCCCTCTTAACTCTGGTGAAAGTTGACCCCTTTGTTGCATTCCCTTTAGTTCCCGAAGGGGGATCACCAAGTCACGGTGGCGTAGTTTAATTCAGTTATACACACGCAAAAGCAAGCAAACCCCATAAACATCCAGTAAAAGCCCTACTGGCGCCCGCCCCCCCCCCCCCCCCCCCCCGTTCCGGGAAACAATTTTATCACCTTTCAGAGGTTAAACTGCACTGAAGGCAGCTCTTTATGGAAGTAGAATTTCTTAGATCAAACAATGGGGGGGGGGGGGGGTAAGAAAAGGATGACATCATACAAATGGTTATTTTAGTTGAGGTGTTTTCTAGGCTTCCCCCTTGAATTCAGAGGGATGGGCTGGCTCACCCACCTTACGGCTAACTCCCAGTGACTCGTCAATGCGCCCATGCATGCTTTCATTACACGGGTCTCCTCACAGAAGCCAGTTCTGAAATTCTTAATTTCTTACACACCCTTCAGTGAAACCCTGCCCCCAGAGATGGCCACCGGTCAATAAACAAACTGGAGACAGACTTCCAGTTATATGAATTTGTGATTTAAAGAAAAACCTTGCATAATTGCCGCCCCCCCCCCCCCCCCCCAGCAACTTAACGGGGAGTGTTTCAGGAGGCTAGTTAACCAAAATGAACCCCGGCTGCGGACTCTTGAGATAAACATTTTGTTTGAAACGACGTGGCTAGCATTTTCAAAGAGATGCAGCAGCCACCTTTACCTTAATTCTGTCTGATGGAAGATAGGACATTCTGAAAATTAAAGTTTTATAACTCTAATTGCCCTATTTATATATTTATTATTTTTAGAGAATTTTCCTCTTTCAGTGAGCCAGTCTATAATGCAGTCCAGGCATTTAAAACAAAGCTTTTCTATTTTCTTTTTTAAAAAGAGGAAGCGAGTTCCCAGTTTGCCTGCTTGGTAGAGGAAGCCATAGGTAATCTTCAAGGATGTTAAATTTAGCCTGCGAAAGTGACACACAGGGAATTCTTAGTGTGAGTCTGGAAACCTTATTTTTATCTTGTCCAAGGAGCCTCTTTTTTTTCTTTTTCCTTGATGTGGTATTGCAACAAACGGTTTCCCTCTTAGCCAGGGATTCCCTAGGACAGTGGTCGGCAAACTCATTAGTCAACAGAGCCAAATATCAACAGCACAACGATTAAAATTTCTTTTGAGAGCCAAATTTTTTAAACTTCTTCTAACGCCACTTCTTCAAAGCGCCCAGGCTGTGGTATTTTGTGGAAGAACCACCCTCAAGGGGCCAAAGAGCCGCATGTGGCTCGAGAGCCGCCGTTTGCCGACCATGGCCCTAGGAAATGGGGACGTCGGGTGCGGGGGTCTTTTCCCTCCCGTAAGTAAATGTGCGCTTCATTAGTGCTGGGCTGAGCTATTCAACTTGCCTTAACTATCGCATACTGCGTGCTGGTTACCTGTGTAGAGTAACTTGTAATTCTAATCAGACTTTCAGAAATAGAGGTCAAAGTCAGATTTCCCTAACACACAGCTAACTCTTCTTACACTGAGTGCCAGAAAAAAACAGCACCATTAATGCCAGCTGAGCTAATCAGCTAATCGATCACAAAACCCTTAGCCAGGATGCTCCACAGACCTTCAGGGTGGGGTGCCCACCAGTCAGGAAGACTAGGTTTTGAAAGGTGTTTTTGGTTTGGTTTGGTTTTCGAAGTCCAGATATGGTTTTAAGTGATGACAATTTATGGGGAACAGTTACTCATAAATAACATCATATAGGTAGTTTCTGGGCTGCGGGAAGGGAGGTCTTACTGTTGCAGCAGATGTCACAGGCAGACGTCACCCGTGTGCTGCCTCTGCTCAGGTACAACACTGAGGATGGAGGTCTGGGAGCACGAGGACCTTGCAGGTACTGCTGTGTTCTCCAGAAGATGGAGAGAAATCACTGCCTGGCTCCCTGGTGCATGCACAATTAGTGAAAGCACAAGAAAATAATTAGCAGTCCCTTCTGTCCCCAACCAGAGTCTCCAGAGGGCTCTGCTAATCCTGCAGCCAAGGTGTGGAATTCTCCCTCCACGGCCCGCAGCCCCAGGAGACCTTCCAAGGTAGCCAAGAAGGCGATCTAAGCATTAAGGGGATGGCGGCCCTTTGCTGAGGAATGGAGAGAGGCTGGGTGGGGATTTTGTGAAATTGCAGTGCCTTGCAGATTAGGTGAGCTTTCAATCTCTCTTTAAAAGGGGCGGCGAAGAGGACCCGCAGGCTGCCAGGAGCAACAGCGAAGGGTAGGCACATTCAAAAACAGAAAAACTTTTAAACAAACAGACATGAAGATCATATTGGGAAACTAAGGGCAGAGCCCCGGGAAGAATGCAAAAATCATTCAAGGGCCATCATCCATCTTGATACACGTTTGCAAACAACACATAAACAACCTCATCTCATGGCACGTGAAATGCAAAACAGTTCTGTTGTGGGTTTTCTTTTGGCCATCCTTAAAGTATGATTACATCCAGCTGGGGGAAAGCTATAGCTTCCAGCCTTAGACCATCAGTTTAAGATTTTGAGAATTGCTGTTTTTCCTAATGGTTCCTATCCAGTCCAATTCCCCCGCCCCCCCCCCCCCTTAGCTCTTCATTTGAATCTGCTACTTTTAAAAAAACTACCAAATTCCACCACCCAGCAGGTCTGATTTTAAAATTTCAGACCTCTCTAAGAAAAATGTCCTCTAAAATACGAGGTGCCACACCCTCCTTAATGTGGGGAAAAGAAGTACTTGGCACGTGGGGGTGAGTTGATCTTAAAAAGCCTCTGGTCAAAAAGTTACCAATTTAATCCGAGGCCTGTATGTCAGCTAGTGGGCAGGACAGAAAATGAGTGATGGCATCCATCTTTTCCCCCATTCATTATTGAATTATTTTTTCACTTCCTGCATCACCACCACCATCACATGCCAGCACACACATGCATGCATGACAGGTAACCTGCTCCAGCTGTGCCTGCATGTTTAGCATGCTCTCATCGGCAGCTTTTTCATGAGACCATGCAGGGCCATGGACTGAGTTAGGGCACCTCAAAGAAGTGGCTGGGAGGGGCGGGGCAAAGGAGATGGGGGTCAGGACAAAGTGACTGACACATGTTTGTTCATCTGTTTCTTTTAGAATATTTTACCCCTAGATGATGGCTACGGTTTCTCTTCTTCCCCTTCCCCGGTTTCTCTTCTTCCCCTTGCCCAGTTTCTCTTCTTCCCCTTCCTCGACTGTCCTATCACCCTTGCATGCTGGGATTACCCGTTTTAGGAACTTCTAATAAGAATACTATTCTGTTGTGGGAGGTGAGGGTGGGGGGAGGGGGGACTAAGCCTAACATCTAAAGATAAGGGGAGAAAAATAAAAAACACAAAAAAATTGGAAAATACAAAAAAAATGACAAAAACAAAAATGGAGTGAGATTCTTAATTGTTCAAAATGTAATGTGACATCCAAAGTAGACATTTACTACTTAATTGTTCAAAATATAGTGTGACATCAAAATAGACGTTTACTCCTTAATTGTTCAAAATGTAGTGTGATATCAAAATAGACACTCCTTAATTGTTCAAAATGTAGTGTGACATCAAAATAGGCATCTATGTAACAAGTGACTGACTGTCAGTTTACTGTACCAAAAGTTGGCATTTGAGAAGTAGTGACAAGTCCTTACTGAACAACTCCTGTGTGCTAGATGCTGACCTAACCCTGCCCTGCTAATCCTTGCCTTCTCTTCTCTCTGACTGTTCTGCAGTAAATACAGTATTAACATACGTGATAAATAAAACTTCTCTGCATGTCTCAGCAGTCCCTGTCTGTCTTCTGTCTCTCTTCTTTGGTCTGTCTTTCTCCATAAAAGCACAAAGATGGAGAACCCCACCACTGAGGCCTGGGGAGGGGGAGGGGGCCCTTTAGGATTTGAACCAAGCCCTCTGCTTCCTACAGGGGGGCGGAGCTACAGTGGCCCACAGGGCTCCCAGCCCCAAGGCTGTAGTCTGTCACAGTTTGATACAGAGACGCCTGAGGAGCTTTTCTCCGAGTCTTGCCATCAGAGCTCAGTTCATTAAGCAACAGTAAGGGTGACGACGCAACCTGCCATCCCCCAGTGTAATAGCTCCATCTACATAGTAATTGCTGGATGGCAGCGCTTTTATGTTGGAGTATTACACACCCGAGCTAGGTTTCGGGTTCCTATTTTAGCGGTCTTAAACTTGATATACTCCCACATCCACTCACATACGCAGAGTACTGAGCACGTCCTCAAAATATCCGTATTTTAAGGCGGGAACTTTCCCAATTACCATACCACTACTCAAACCCTAAAATCGAGCTGAGTGAGCGAGCCTAGCTCTGGAGACTGTGTTCTCGAGCTCTGTGGGCATCCGGGCACTGCGTTCCCCGACACAGCTCATTTTAATCCCTGTGGGGCCTTAAAACCCATGGAAGTGGGGCCTGTTTTTAATGAACGGAAGTGTATTTGTCCTGTGGGGTCTTAGGTGAGCCTGAATCCCTAAATAAAGGGGGGGGGGTCAAACACGTCCTATTAAAGTGCTGACGTCTGCATACCGTAGCCCCGAGTCTGGACATCCTGGTTGCAGGAAGGAGCTTCAAATTGCACAAACAACACAGAGGGCTCTATACTCCCAATCTCCCGTGCAGGGTGGGTCCAGCGGCCCAGGCCCTCCCCTCCCCGAGTCACAGCTCCTAGAGTCCCCCAGAGTGCAGCTCTGGCTCAAATAGCCCTGCCCAAGTCCCACGCCGCTGCAGCCAGCCCCTTGTGAAGGAGCAGGGTCTCCAAGGCTAGCTGAACAGGAGGGGGCTGATTTTGGAAAGGGGGCAACATGAGCTCATTCAGAAGATGAGGGTCCACCCCTCATATGCAAATGATCGGGGAATATTATAAGACAGAAAAGACCAGGTTCTTGGGGGCAGGCTGTTGGCTGGTGAGCACATGGCCCCCTCAGCTCCGTGCTCCAAGGACCCTCCCTCCCCCACTAACTCAGGCGGACTGGCTGCTATTAACCCCTTTGCGTTTCCCCTATTTATGTTCTGTCCTCTCCTCATGAGGGGTCACCACCTCCATCCCCTGACTCTGGGCTAAGCAACTAGGTGAAGGCTTCAAAGATAGAAAATCTCAAGAGATTATTTTAAAAGTTACAGCAGGAGAAATAATCTCCGTCCCTTCTGCGGGACTCAGACTTTCCCTCTTGGCCTCAGTTTCCTCCTCAGTCATGTCCCTGGGTCTGTAATACACAGCAGGTGTGTTTTGATTCCAAACCCGCCCCCCAAGCCCAGAGGCAGGTTTGGGACAATGGGCCTGGCATGATTTATGCCCCAAGCTAGGGGCCCTTTCCCCTAAAAAACACGCTGGCCCAGCCTCTGGTGAAGGGCAGTTTTGAAAAGATAGCATTTTAATTCACCTAATGGGGTGCAGGCTATGCAAGGGGGATGGGGGAGGGTATCCAGAAGCCCAAGGGTGTGGCCTTTACCAGTGACCGGAGGGGAGGTCGGGATCATTCTACACTTTGATTTCCCTCCCATAAGCTTTGCCCAGCCCTGCAGTGCTTCGCCCCTCCCCTCGGGGTGCATAGAGCTCCAGGTGACACAGGCTCACCTGTGGCGGAGCCACACCTGTGTCCTGCTGAACACATCTCAGTGATTCTTAGGAAAGAGTTAATTCCATAAGGCCATTAATATAGGTCCAAATTAAAATCAAGAGTTTAAAGCAACAAGGCTTCTAACCTCTGTCCCCCTCCCCACCCTATTCCCCTTCCAATGCAAAAGTCCCAGGTCATAAAAGACTTCTGGGGCAGAGTCTCAATCCTATCCACATCAAAGGCTAGCACTAGCAGCCAATCATTGCTGCTGGCTACAGTGACAGACACAATGACTATTAAAATAAGTAAACAATCAACTAAGTCCATGACCAGGGCTGCAAAAGCCCTGAGGTGGATTTATGAACCACCTCATTCAGCCACTGAGCCAGTGGGGAGGAAGCCCCAAGTGGAACCATGAAATTTTCTCCCTGGCCACACAACGACCCCCGCCCCAAGCAGAGATGCTAACACTGAGGACGTGCTAGTGTGTGGTGGGGGCTTCGAGCAAACAGGACCACAGGTGAGGGGAGTAATGGACAGGGTACAACCTCTGGTACAGTAGGCCTTGGTCACTACCTAGATGCCAATTTGCTGATAGAGCATAATCAGACATGGCCTCCAGACAGAGCTGGGAGGTGGTGATTTGAGACCACCTTTACTAGGGACCCTTCACCCACTCCTTCAAGAACAGAATACTATCCTTAGTGGAATGTGTTGACTAAAACGGCCCTGTTAGGCAACATGATGCCATATGATTTTCTTTTTCCTTTTCAATCCCACTGTAGTGAGAAGGCCACCAAAGTACAGGACATCAAAAACAACCTGAAGGAGGCCATTGAAGTATGTGCTCGGTTCTTTCTCATTCTGTTAGCCCCCTATCAGACAGTACTGCCCCTGACCGCCTGCTAAATCCCTTTCAGACCATTGTGGCCGCCATGAGCAACCTGGTGCCGCCCGTGGAGCTGGCCAACCCCGAGAACCAGTTCCGTGTGGACTACATTCTGAGTGTGATGAACGTGCCAGACTTTGATTTCCCTCCCGTAAGCTTCACCCCACCCTGCAGTGCTTCGCCCCTCCCCTCGGGGTGCACAGAGCTCCAGGTGACAGGCTCACCTGTGGCAGAGCCACACCTGTGTCCTGCCGAACACATCTCTGATTCTTAGGAAAGACTTAATTCCATAAGGATCCTTAATATTTAAAGACAAAAAACAATTGCCCTCGCCCATTTGGCTCAACGAATATAGTGTCAGCCTGCAGACTCAAAGGTCTGGGTTCATTCCGGCCAGGGGCACATGCCCGGGTTGTGGGCTTGATCCCCTTTAGGGGCAGTGCAGGAAGCAGCCGATCAATGATTTTCTCTCATCATTGATGTTTCTATCTCCCTTCCTCTCTGAAATCAATATAAATATATTTTAAAAAGTAAAAACAAAAAACCACTAAGAATCACTAGGGCATGGCTCAAGATGAGTGAGCAAAAGTCTGTCACCCCTTGTAAATCTTGGCTCTCCCATCCCCACAAGTACGCGTCACACTAAAATCTACGCGAGAAAAAGCTAGGAGTTGTGTCACTCTTCATCCCTTGCACCCCAGAGCTCTGCTGCAGCCCAGGTGCAGGCTCCGCCTCTGACGGCCTCTCTTGTGCCCTGCAGGAATTCTACGAGCACGCCAAGGCTCTGTGGGAGGACGAGGGCGTCCGCGCCTGCTATGAGCGCTCCAACGAGTACCAGCTGATTGATTGTGCCCAGTAGTAAGTGACCTCGCCACATCAGCACCACATGGGCACACACTGAGGAAGCGGTCGCAGTGCATACCAAGTCACTTGTAAATGAGCCTTGTGGTGGTGGCCCGCCAGCTGTCCCCCTGCACCCAGAGTGCTGCTCGTTCACTTGCTTTTCAAAGCCCTTAATTGCACTTTTTAGTGCAGTGACATTATTTTATATAAATAATTAATGTCTGTTAGCCAAAATGATCATTATTAGCAATAAGGTGACATTTATAATTAATTAGCTTAAAGTAATTAATTGGCTTGATCAGGCATTAAGTAGACAGGGCAGCTCTCATATTTTGGATAATATAAAAATATTTTATTTTATTGCTGTAATTTAAAAACATGACAAAAAGATGCCGCCATCCCCCTTCCGCCCCCTCCCCCCTCACTCCTCCTCCTTGGTAGCTGATAATTGCTTTGCGAAGGGTTTAATAGACAAGCAAGTTTGTATATTTTCACAACGGACAGAAAAACAGTCCCATCTTGGCCAGTCCTTGCGACCCCCACCCCTTCTTCAACAAAGCCCCTGATTTTCTAAAAAGTTTGAACTAAAAGCTGGAAGTGCTAATTATAGTAACGAAAAACAAATGGAAATCCTGGAATTGTTTCTGCTTGTGCCCTGGATCCAAGTCAGAGGACAGGTACAGGCCCGGAGTGCGCCCGGGAGGCGGGGCAGCCTCATTAATAGCAGTTTAGGCTGCTTTGTTGTTTTTTAATCTTCCACCATCTTAATGTTTTTCTTTTTTTTTTCTTAATTCTTTATTGTTGAAAGTCTTACATATGTCTCCGTTTTTCCCCATTGACCTCTCCCCGCCCACTCAAAGTTTTTCTTTTTTAATGCAACATTAAATGACTCCTGCAACTTCAGATGAAAGTGGCAGCATCCCCCGTTTATGGAAGGTTTTAAGAAACTTGGGGGGAAAGAGGATATAGCTTATAAAATGTCTTCCTTGGAGGAGGACCCCGAGGCCCTGGCTAGCACTGACCAGTCAGCTTCTGTTCCACTGCCTTTGTGTTCATTTAAAGTGGAGGTAGTGGGGCCCTACCCATGTCTTAAGCTGCCTATTTTTATTTGTTGAGCTGGGGTTTGGGCTGGCCCTGCTCCAGCTGTCTCTCTCGCAAGATTTGGTGCTGTTGAGCTATTTATAGAACTGTGGTTGTGTTGCCATGGCAACACGCTGCAGGCCAGGGCGGCTAGGGAGCTATTTCTGGACTGGTGCTGTAATGTAAGACTGATTGGGCAAGTTAGTGTATCCTTCGAGCCAGACTAACTCTAACCTGGTAAAAAGGAAGGGGGAAAACTTACAGAACTTCTTTAAATAGACGTTTCCCCCTTTGGACTTTGTTTTCTGAACAGCCACTTACAGCAATTCCAACCATCCCCCATCCGACTCCCCCCAAAAAAACACAAAACACTAGGTTTAACTAAACATTAATTAAATTCAGTCTTTCAAAAGTTATTTTTCCTAATGGTGTTTCCAGTCGAGCAACACGAAAGCACCAAGTTCAGCTGGGGGGAGAGGAGGTGCTCACTAATGGGAGTCCCTGAGACCCCGCCTTTGTGCCTGCTCCTGGCCACGTCAGGACCTGGGTGGCCCTGAGGTTTTTTAAAAACTACAAATTTCATCTCTGGACTGTTCTATTTCATGGACCAAACAGATGGAAGGAAACACTGTGTGAGTTTCCTGGTCAGTGTGGTCAAGGCAAAAAGGGCCCCTGAGTGTCCTCTTTTGTTCTTTCATTATCGAGGTTCTTAAAAGGCAGAAGGAAGGGATACCCTTTCTGAGTAACTCAAACATCTCACTTTCATTAGCTTGTGGAGGAAATCCAAATTGAGAGATGCGAAAGTATACAATTTTCTACTTACCCCCCCCTAATTTAGTCAAAGCCAAACAATTTTACATTTAAAATGTTTTTACTTAGATATGATCAAAGGCACACAATCTGATAGGCCTGTCTTCAGACTGCAGCTGTAGGCCAGGGGTCCTGCGAGCCCAGGCCTGGTTCCCAGATTTACTGGTCAGCCAAATACATTTATCTTAAATTGCGTTTGCTCTAACTGCTCTAAGGTATAAGCTTCAAGTTATCAATGTAACCAACACAAACAGAATGCCCATTGATTTAACTGTGGGGTGATTATTTCCATTAGCTTGACTTGGTATAGAGACGGGAATATTGGGCAAATTGACATGATGCCCAACTCCCTCCTGTGTCTCTCTTTCCCTCCCAGCTTCCTGGACAAGATTGATGTCATCAAGCAGGACGACTATGTCCCCAGCGATCAGGTACACAAATTCTCAAGCTTTTAAGAGTTTTGCTCTAGATTGGCGATTTTTAACATTTCGGTTGGTTTTGGTGAGACCCATTGACCTTGGTTATGTTTTAGGACCTGCTTCGCTGCCGTGTCCTGACTTCTGGAATCTTTGAGACCAAGTTCCAGGTGGACAAAGTCAACTTCCAGTAAGTGAATGGATTCCCTTTTTAAGAAACAGAGATAATGGTGTCTAGATGTTCCCTCTGGCAGTTAGAGTGGTAGGCCCTTGGTAGCCCTTTAAAGTAACCAGGTGTCCTTTCTCTTACAGCATGTTTGACGTGGGCGGCCAGCGTGACGAACGCCGCAAATGGATCCAATGCTTCAATGGTAGGGAAGCTTCTCTCCTGTCTAAGGACTTTCTGCTTTTGTAATTGTGAAGGATCCTTTTGTTTCTGACACATATTGCCTTGCTTTCTTATGCTGAAGATGTGACTGCCATCATCTTCGTGGTAGCCAGCAGCAGCTACAACATGGTCATTCGGGAGGACAACCAGACCAACCGCCTGCAGGAGGCTCTGAACCTCTTCAAGAGCATCTGGAACAACAGGTTGGTGGAGCAGCCCTCAGGTTTCCTCCTGGCCACTTGCCCAGGAGACCTAGGACTGATGTCCAGCCCTTGTATTTTCCCAGTGTTCGAGCAGAATCTTGTAAAAGTCCTTGTGAAAGCATCTCAAGCCTCTGAAGGAGAAATCTCTTCTCCTGGGCTTTAACCCTGCTTCCCTCTTTGTTAGATGGCTGCGCACCATCTCTGTGATTCTGTTCCTCAACAAGCAAGACCTGCTCGCTGAGAAAGTCCTTGCTGGAAAATCGAAAATTGAGGACTACTTTCCAGAATTTGCTCGCTACACTACTCCTGAGGATGGTACATATGATCTTCTGCAGTTAATTGGCGTATTAGTTTCTATATACAATCATGTGTATATTAACAAAATATTTATATTCTTTTTAGCGACTCCCGAGCCTGGAGAGGACCCACGCGTGACCCGGGCCAAGTACTTCATCCGTGATGAGTTTCTGGTGAGTAAACTGTCTTTACTTCTCTCTTTGATTGCTTTTATTCTCAAGGATGGAAATTAACTTAATTCTACACTTGGAGATTAAACTATCCAGTACTTCCATTTTATTTAATGGGTTGCTCTGTGAATTTTAGCTTTTGTGCCCCTTGACTTGGGTTTGTTTTAATTAATGTTAGTAGCTGGTCAAGGATCCTTGGTGGAGGGGGGAAGTTTGTGCAGAGGGGGTGCTAACCGAGTGTCCCTGTCTGTGCCACAGAGAATCAGCACTGCCAGTGGAGATGGGCGCCACTACTGCTACCCCCACTTCACCTGCGCTGTGGACACCGAGAACATCCGCCGTGTGTTCAATGACTGCCGCGACATCATCCAGCGCATGCACCTCCGTCAGTATGAGCTGCTCTAAGAAGGGAACCCCCAAATTTAATTAAAGCCTTAAGCACAATTAATTAAAAATGAAATGTAATTGTACACGCAGTTAATCACCCACCATAGGGCATGATTAACAAAGCAACCTTTCCTTTCCCCCTTGAGTGATTTTGCGAAACCCCCTTTTCCCTTTCAGCTTGCTTAAATATTCCAAATTTAGAAAGCTTAAGGTGGCCTTCAGATAAAGAAAAAGAAAAAAAGGCCAAAATGGTTCCCTCTCTCTTTAAGTAACTAAAATTAACAGCAGCAAACAGAAATAAAAGAAATAAATGAATTAAATATTGTCTTGTGCAGCATTAAAAAATCAATAAAAATTAAAAAATAGCAGTTTGGGATTCCTTTGACTTCTTTGCGGTTTCGAGCAAATCCCATTGTTCATAGTGTTGGTGGTGATGAAAAGTTGGGAGGCCCCACATTGAGGTGACAAGGCCCCAAGGTTGTAAGTGGGTATAAAATTTTGCCACTTTCTTAATCTTTGGGTTTCTGAAGATAGTTTGCAGAAAATACAAAACATCCACCCCATCCTCCTCCCAAACCCATGCCCCATAAAAACTATTAGGCCCATCAATCTACACTTTGATCTTTGCTGCCCTATCCAAAGGTTCTGCTAACTTACACTCCAGTGTGTCTGTTGACCCAGAATCTTCCCAAAGAGCTATCAAATAGATAGGGTATTAAATCAACTAGCTAGCCATTGGGGAAAATTTTAAGCTGGATCCTTACCTCATTCCATATACAAATGAATTAGTTACATGTTTAAATATAAAAAGATACTTTAAAATGGCTATTTTTACAATTAAAATCTTGGTTTCTAGATTATAACTCTAAACATGACCTAAGATCCAAAAGCCCTAACTGGGGGAGGGAGAAGGGGGAGGAAGGAGCCCATAAAAATTAAAATCACATACAATAAAATATGAATGGGGATGAGGAATGCATAAAAATCTGTAACAAAGGGTTAATTTCCCTAATAAGCAAAAAGGTCTTAAGAATTAATAAGCAAACGCATCACAAAAATGAGCAAAGTACATGAACAAGCAATTTACTTAAAAAATGCACAAATAACATTGGGATAAACACGAAACCTCAGTCATAAATGAAACACAAATAAAACTTGTGCCTTTGTTGGCAGGGAGTGGTTGTCCATACTCACGGGCCCCGTGAAGCCATGATGAGTTGGTGCTTGGACCTAAGGTCCACTTGGGTTCCTTAGTACTTCATCCCCAGGATCATCCCTTAAGCATGTGGTCACCCATTGTGTGATTTCCCAGGTGGTGGGAGCCACAGCATCAAGCATTGCACCTGAGACTGCCCCCAGGGTCAGCCATCAACTGTTGCACATTTCTGAAACTGGTTTAATGGAACATTAACCAAGTTGATTCTACAATTCAGGCCAAAAATCCATTTCCTGTTTCCCAAATCAAATTAATCCCAGCCAAATCAAGCATTAAACATCACGCAAAATGAACCCCTAGGAGGGCACAAAAAGTACCAAACATACCATTTCCATAAACCTTCTTAAAGCTTCCTATGAAATACTCAGTCCACATAAAAATTGTGTGCTTGCCCAACTACCCTCCCCTGCTTGTTTGATCTCACCCCCAACTGCCCTCCTCTGCTGGCCTGGTTGCACCCCCAACAGCCCTCCCCTGCCAGCCTAGTTGCCCCCATTTGCCCTCCCCTGCTGGCCTGGTCACCCCCAATGGCCCTCCCCTGCAGGCCAGTTCACCCCCAACTGCCCTCCCCTGCTGGTCTGATCTCGCCCCCAACTGCCCTCCCCTGCTGGCCTGGTTGCGCCCCCAACTGCCCTCCTCTGCTGGCCTGGTTGTGCCCCCAACTGCCCTCCCCGGCTGGCCTGGTCGCCCCCAATGGCCCTCCCCTGCAGGCCAGTTCACCCCCAACTGCCCTCCCCTGCTGGTCTGATCTCGCCCCCAACTGCCCTCCCCTGCTGGCCTGGTTGCGCCCCCACCTGCCCTCCCCTGCCAGTCTGGTTGCCCCAAATGGCCCTCCCCTGCAGGCCAATTCACCCCCAAGGCCCTCCTCTGCTGGCCTGGTTGCCCACCCAACTGCCCTCCCCTGCTGGACTGGTCACCCCCAACGGCCCTCCCCTGCAGGCCAGTTCTCCCCCAACTGCCCTCCCCTGCTGGTCTGATCTCGCCCCCAACTGCCCTCCCCTGCTGGCCTGGTTGCGCCCCCACCTGCCCTCCCCTGCCAGTCTGGTTGCCCCAAATGGCCCTCCCCTGCAGGCCAATTCACCCCCAAGGCCCTCCTCTGCTGGCTTGGTTGCACACCCAACTGTCCTCCCCTGCCGGCTTGGTCGCCCCCAACAGCCCTCCCCTACAGATCAGTTCATCCCAAACTGCCCTCCCCTGCTGGCCTGGTTGAACCCAACTGCCCTCCCTTGCTGGTCTGATCACCCCTAATCCCCTGCCAGCCTGATCTTCCCCTAACTGCCTCTGCCTCAACCCCCACCATCATGGCTTTGTCTGGAAGGAATTTGGATGTCCAGAAGATAGCCAGTTGACATGGTCTAATTAGCATATTACCCTTTTATTAGTATAAATGCCATCTTCCACCTCTGCCCATCCCCCTCTACCCCTGTAATCATCATACTGCTGTACATGTCCATGAGTTCACAAAGCAACATGTTTTTATGAAAGTAACAATCTGTGCCACAATTAATTAAGGTGTAGAGGCCAATTATTATAAATAAATATTCATTGATTTTTTTAAATTATTTTTTTACTAGAGGCTTGGTGCATGGATCAGCCCAGCTGTGGGAACACCGCTCATCCCAGCCAGCCAAGCGGTGCTCCCACTGTGGGAGTGCACTGACCACCAGGGGGCAGCTCCTGCATTGAGCATCTGCCCCTAGTGGTCAGTATGCATCACAGTGACTGGTCAACCAGTCATTCTGGTCATTCTGCTGTTTGGTGTCTGGGCTTTTATATGTATAGACTAGAGGCCCGGTGCCAGAAATTCATGCACAGTTAGGATCCCTAGGCCTGGCTGGTGATCAGGGTTAATCAGGGCCTCTTGGCTGCTGGCTGGGGCCTTCCTTCATTCTGTGCCACATCCTGGTGGTCAGCCCACATCATAGTGAGCGATTCAACTCCCGGTCTCCAGGTCGAACTTCTGAGGGGATGCTTTGCATATTAGCCATATATATAAATAATTCTTTATTGTAGACAGTATTACATATGTCCCTTTTTTCCCCCTTTAACCCCCTCCAACCCAACCCCCCCCCCCCCCAGGATCTCACTCTCACATTGTCTGTGTCCATGGGTCACGCATATATGCATACAAGGTCCTTGGTTGATTACCTCCCAACCACCCACCCTCCCTTGCCTTTCCTCTGAGATTCCACACCCTGTTCCATGCATCCATGTCTCTGGATCCACACTGTTTATCAATTTATTTTGTTATTTCTTTTCCACATATGAGTGTGATCATGGGATACTTGTCTTTCTCTCACTTATTTATTTCACTCAGCATGATACTCTCCAGATCCCTTCATATTGTCTCAAAGGGTAAGAGATTCTTCTTTTTTACTGCTGCATAGTATTCCATGGTATAAATGTACCACAGCTTTTTTACCCACTCATCTACTGATGGGCACTTGGGCTTTTTCCAGATCTTAGTTATTGTAAACTGTGCTGCTATGAACATCAGGATGCATACATCCTTTCTGACTGGTGCTTTGGATTTCTTAGGTTATTTTCCTAGAAGTGGAATCACTGGGTCAAATGGCAGATCCATATTTCACTTTTTGAGGAAACTCCATACCATTTTCCATAATGGCTGCATCAGTCTGCATTCCCATTAGCCGTGTACCAGAGTTCCCTTTTCTCCACATCCTCACCAGCACTTGTCATTTGTTTATTTGTTGATGGTAACCATTCTGACAGGTGTGAGATGATACCTCCTTGTCATTTTAATTTGCATCTTGATGATGATGATCAGGGACAGGGACATTGAGCATTTTTTTATATGTCTCTTGGCCATCTGTACTGGTATGTCCTCTTTTGAGAAGTGTCTATTTAGGTCCTTTACCCATTTTTTAATTGGATTGTTTATTTTCCTTCTGCTAAGTTGTATGCGTTCCTTATATGTTCTGGATATTAACCCTTTATCAAATGTATCATTGCCAAATATGTTGTTCCATACAGTGGGCTCCCTCTTTGTTTTGTTAATGGTCTTTTGCTATACAGAAGCTTTTTATTTTGATGTAGTCCCATCTGTTTTTCTCTCCTTAATTTCCATTGTCCTAGTACAGTGGTCGGCAAACTCATTAGTCAACAGAGCCAAATATCAACAGTACAACGATTGTAATTTCTTTTGAGAGCCAAATTTTTAAAACTTAAACGTCTTCTAACGCCACTTCTTCAAAATAGACTTGCCCAGGCCATGGTATTTTGTGGAAGAGCCACACTCAAACAGCCAAAGAGCCGCATGTGGCTCGCGAGCAGCAATTTGCCGACCACTCTCCTAGGAGATGTATCAATAAAGATATTGCTACGACATATGTCTGATATTTCTTCTAAGATTTTTATGGTTTCCCATTTTACATTCAAGTCCTTTAGCCATCTTGAGTTTATTTTGTGTATGGTGTAAGTTGGTGGTCTGGGTCATTTTTTTGTCCAATTTTCCCAACACCATTTATTGAAGAGACTGTCTTGACTCCATTGTATGCTCTTGCCTTCTTTGTCAAATATTAATTGAGCATAATAGCTTGGGTCTACTTCTGGGTTCTCTGTTTGGTTCCATTGGTCTATATGTGTCTGTTCTTGTGCCAGTACCAGGCAGTTTTGAGAACAGTGGCTTTGTAGTATAGCTTGATATTTGGTATTGTGATCCCTCCAACTTTGTTGTTTTTTCTCAGGATTGCTGTGAATATTCGAGGTCTTTTTTTATTCCATATGAATTTTTGGAGAGTTTGTTCTAGGTCTATGAAATATTCCATTGGTATTTTAATGAGGAGTACATTGAATCTATAGATTGCTTTGGGCAGTATGGTCATTTTAATTATGGTGTTTCTACTAATTCATGAACACAGTATATTCTTCCATCTGTTTATGTCTTCCTTTATCTTTTTTTTTAATGTCCTGTAATTTTCTGAGTACAGGCCTTTTACTTCCTTAGTTAAGTTTATTTCTAAGTATCTTAATTTTTTTGTTGCTATGGTAAATGGGATTGTTTTTTAGTTTCTCTTTTGTGAGTTCATTATTGGTATATAAAAAAGCCATAGATTTCTGGGTGTTAATTTTGTATCCTGCTACATTGCTGAATTCATTTATTAATCTAATAGTTTCTTGATGGAGTCTTTGGGGTTTTTTAAGTACAATATCATGTCATCGGCAAATAATGACGGTTTTACTTCTTCTTTTCCAACTCGATGCCTTTTATTTCTTCTTCTTGTCTGATCACTATGGCTAGAACTTCCAGTACTATGTCCAACAGGAGTGGTGAAAGTGGACATCCCTGTCTTAGATTAAATGGTTTTAGTTTTTGCTCATTGAGTATGATGTTGGCTGTAGGTTTGTCATATATGGCCTTTATCATATTGAGATATGCTCCCTCTATTCCCACTTTTCTGAGAGTTTTTTTTTTTCAGAAGTAGGTTGGATTTTGTCAAATGCTTTTTTTGCATCTATCAATATGATCATGTGATTTTTGTCTTTCAGTTTGTTTATGTGATGTATCACGTTTATTGATTTGCGAATATTGTACCAGCCTTGCATGTCTGGAATAAATTCCACTTGGTCATGGTGTATGATCTTTTTGATATATTATTGGATCCAATTTGCTAATATTTTGTTGAGGATTTTAGCATCTATGTTCATCAGGGATATTGGCCTGTAATTCTCTTTCTTTGTAGTGTCTTTATGTGATTTTGGAATTGGGATAATGCTGGCCTCATAAAAAGACTTTGGAAATGTTCCTCCCTCTTGGATCTTTTGAAATAGTTTGAGGAGTATACTAGTAGGTGTCAGTTCTTCTTTGAACGTTTGGTAAAACACCACTCTGAAACTATCCTGACCTGGACTTTTGTTTGCTGGGAGTTTTTGATTACTGCTTCTATTTCATCAGTTGTTATTGGCCTATTCAGGTTTTTTAATTCTTCCTGCTTCCGTTTTGGGAGATTGTATTTTTCTAGGATTTGTCTATTTCATCTACATTGTCCAGCTTGCTGGCATATAGTTGTTCATAGTATTTCCTTACAATCCTTTGTATATTTGTGGTGTCAGTGTTTACTCCTCCACTTTCATTTCTGATTTTATTTATTTGGGTCCTTTCTGTTTCTTGATGAGATTGGCTAATAGTTCATCCATTTTGTTTATCCTGTCAAAGGACCGGCTCTTCATTTCATTATTTCTGCTATAATTTTTATTATTTCCTTCCTTCTACTTACTCTGGGCTTTTCTTGTTGTTCTCTTTCTAGTTTTTTTTTAAGTTGTAGGGTTAAATAGTTTATTGCTGGTTTTTCTTGTTTTTAGGGTATGCCTGTAGTGCTATGAACTTCCCTCTCAGGAATGTTTTTTATGTGTCCCAGAGATTTTGGATTGTTGTGTGTTCATTTTCATTTGTTTCCAGGAAGTTTTTGATTTGTTTCTTCACCTTGTTGGTAACCCATCCATTCTTTAATAAAATGCTATTTAGCCTCCATGCGTTTGAATATATATATATTTTTTACTGTAGTTGATTTCTAATTTCATTCCAGTGTTATCTGAGAAGATGCTTGATATGATTTCAATCTTCTTTAATTATAGTAACTTGTTTTGTGTCCTAACATGTAGTCTATGTTTGTGAATGACCCATGTGCACTTGAGTAGAATGTATATCCTACTTCCTTGGGGTGAAATGTTCTATACATGTCAATTAAATCCATCTGATCCAGTGTGTCCCTTAGAGTCACTGTTTCCTTGTTAAGTTTTTGTCTAGAAGATCAAGCCAGTGAAGTCAGTAGGGTGTTAAAGCCCCATAATATGACTGTATTGTTATCTATCTCTCCCTTAAAGTCCTCTAGAAGTTCTTTTTTTTTTTTAGGTGGACCTAATTTAGGTGCCTATATGTTTACCAGGGTTATATCCTCTTGTTTGATCGATCCCTTTAGTATTATGTGGTGACCTTTGTTATCTCCTATGATGGCCTTCATTTTGAAGTCTATTTTGTCATACATGAGTATTGCTACTCCAGCTTTTTTTTCTTTTCCTTTTGCAGAGAAAAGTTTTCTCCCATCCTGTGAGACTTTTGGTCTGAGGTGGTTCTCTTGTAGACAGAATATAGTTGGGTCATGTTTTCCTAGCCATTCAGCTGCCATTTGATTGGAGCATTTAATCCATTTTTATTTAAGGTTATTATTGATAGGTACTTATTTATTGCCATTTTAATTCTGTAAGCCTAGGTTTCTCTCTTTATTTCTTCTTTTCAAACCAGCATTCCCTTTAGCATTTCTTGTAATGCTGGCTTGGTGATGATGTATTCCTTTAGCCTTTTCTTGTCTGGGAAGCTTTTTATTTGATAGTCTATTTTGAATGATAGCCTTGCTGGATATAGTAATATTGGTTTCAGATCCTTGCTTTCTATTACCTTGAGTACTTCATGCCTGTAGTACTTCCCTTATGGCCTGTAGAATTTCTGATGAGAAATTCAGCCTTATGGGAGCTCCTTTGTAGGTAACAGTTTGCTTTTCTCTTGCTGCCTTTAAGATTCTCTCTTTGTCTCTAATTTTTGGCATTTTAATTATTACGTGTCTGGGTGTGGGCCTGTTTTGGTTCTTCTTGCTTTGGGTTCTCTGTGCCTCCTGGACTTGTGTGACTTTTTCCTTTACCAGCTTACGGAAGTTTTCTGCCATTATTTCTTCAAACATGTTCCCTAGCCCTTTCTCCCTTTCTGCCTCTTCTGGCACACTTGCTATTCAAATATTGTTCTGTTTCGCATTGTTCCACCACTCTCTTAAGCTGTCCTCTTATTTTTTAACTGTGTTTTCTTTTTGGTGCCCTGATTGAATGATATTTTCAACCCTGTCTTCTAATTCACTGATTCTTTCCTCAGCTTCCCCTAATCTGCTGTGTATTCCTTCCAGTGTATTCTTTATTTGTGCTATGCCACTCTTTATTTCTGTTTTTATAATTACTATATCTTTACTCATACTGTAGAGCATCTTTACCATAATTATTCTTAACTCTGTATCAGATAAATTTCTTATGTTCATATCATTTATCTCTTCTTCTGGAGAATTCTCTTGTTCTTTCAATTGTGGGTTCTTTGCTTCCTCATTTTGGCTGCCAGTCTCTATACAGTCTTAACTTTCAGTCTTTGGTTATCAGGGTTCTCTCCAGTGAGTCTTCTGTTGATTATTCAGGAAGTTTTTCTGCATTTTAGTTATAATTCAATTTGGTCCTGGGAGCATGTTTGTGCAGCACCCCTAACTTCCCCGCCATTTTTAATTTGGGAGCTGCTGACACCCATGGGTCAGTCAACTGCGTCTTCCACCTCAGAAGTCTATTCATTGATCGTTTAGAGAAATAATAATAATAATAATAATAAGAAGAAGAAGAAGAAGAAGAAGAAGAAGAAGAAGAAGAAGTGACTAAGTCCCTGGATGAGGTCTAATATAAGGAGGGCCTAGAAATGGGCAGAATTTTTACCCACTTTCAGGTTTTTTTAAATATGGGCAAAATTACATAAAAATAAATGTCCCTCCTTTGTCAAATGACATTCTGTTACCATAATGTGTGTTTTCTTGGACATTTTTAGTCATCTTATAATTCAACAAATGTAGAGATCCATAATCACTGCCAGCCACTAGGAGTACTGCTCTCATGGGTTTATTCTGGATTAGGGGAGATATACATTTACCAAATAAATAATCAAAAGAACTACATATGATGGCAAGGTGCCTGAGCTCCTAAAAAAGTTGGGGACAATGGGGAATGGAATATATCTAGGGAGGGATTCCACTTTGTTTATTTTTATTTTTTTATAATAAATCTTTATTCAGATTATTACAATTGTTTCTCCTTTTTCCTCCCCTAGCTCCCCTCCACCTGGTTCCCACCCACCTTTGCCCTTACCTCCCCCGCACTGTCCTCATCCATAGGTGTACAATTTTTGTCCAGTCTCTTCCTGCACCGCCCCCCCCCCCATACCCCTTTCCCCCAGAGAATTATCAGTCCACTCCCTTTCTATGCCCCTGATTCTATTATATTCACCAGTTTATTCTGTTCCTCAGGTTTTTAAATCACTTGATTTTTAGGTTCACTTGTTGATAGATATGTATTTGTTGTTCATAATTTTTATCTTTACTTTTTTCTTCTTCCTCTTCTTAAAGAATATCTTTCAGCATTTCATATAATACTGGTTTGGCGGTGATGAACTCCTTTAGCTTTTTATTAACTGTGAAGCTCTTTATCTGACCTTCCATTCTGAATGATAGCTTTGCTGGGTAGAGTAATCTTGGTTGTAGGTTCCTGCTATTCAGCACCTTGAATATTTCTTGCCACTCCCATCTGGCCTGCATAGTTTCTGTTGAGAAATCAGCTGACAATCGTATGGGTGCTCCCTTGTAGGTAACTAACTGTTTTTCTCTTGCTGCTTTTAAGATTCTCTCTTTGTCTTTTGCTCTTGGCATTTTAATTATGATATGTTTTGGTGTGGTCCTCTTTGGATTCCTTTTGTTTGGGGTTCTGTGAGCTTCCTGGACTTGTAAGTCTATTTCTTCCACCAGGTGAGGGAAGTTTTCAGTCATTATTTCTTCAAATAGGTTTTCAGTATCTTGCTCTCTCTCTTCTTCTGGCACCACCATAATTCTGATGTTGGTACGCTTAAAGTTGTCCCAGAGGCTCCTGACACTATCTTCAACTTTTTGGATTTTTTTTTGCTTTTTGCTTTTTCAGTTGAGTGTTTTTTGCTTCTTTGTATTTCAATTCTTTGACTTTATTCTTACGTTCCTCTAGTCTGTTGTTGGGTCTCTGTATAATATTTTTTATTTCAGTCAGTGTATGTTTAATTTCTAGTTGGTCCTTTTTCATATCTTCGAGGGTCTCGTTATATTTATTGGCCTTTTCGAGGATATTCTTGAAAAGCCTTATGACCATGGTTTTGAATTCTATATCCAGTCGTTTGTTTTCCTCCATTTCTTTCATTTGTGATCTTTTTCTTTGTTGCCGCATTTTCACTGCTTCCCTGAGTTGGTAGGGTAGCTTTGTGTGCTAGGTTTCCTATATGGCCCAGTGGGTCGGCCTCCCCAGTTAACCTGAGGTGGACACTCTTGGTGCACCTCTTTATGGACTGTGTGTACAGCCTTGTTGTAGTTAAGTCTTGATTGTTGTTGGTATCACTGGGAGGAATTGACCTCCAGGCCAGTTGGCTGTGAGGATCTGCTGTGTCTATGCTGGGAGAAGTTCGGTGCTGGAGACAGCCTTATAGGATTGGACTTGCCAAATTGCAAAAGCCTCTGTGCTCAGCTTGGATGGGGCGGAGTCTCAGGGCGGAGCAGACAGTCTTGGCTTCCCGTCAGCTCTGCCCTTGTGTGCGTGCCTCCAGACCTCTGCCTTCCCTGGCTCCCAAGCCTCTTACCGAGAGTCCAGATTCCCCCCACAAGAGCATGGGTCCCCAGGGGCTTGCCTGGAACTGGGGTTCAGTGCAGTCAGAACTGGGGCTCAGTGCAGCAGGAGCTTCCAACTCCCTTCTGCTAGGGAAAGCCTGTGGCAACCTCCGCAGTCTTTGTGCACACTCGTGTGTGCGCACCTCCAGACCCCTGCCCGCCAGGGGTCCCCTGGGTCTCCGAGTCTCCGAGTGCCTTTCTCTCTACCTGACAGTCCAGATTCCCGCTGTATGAGCCTGGGTCCCTGGGGTTTCGCCCGGAATTGGGGTTCAGTACAGTTGGAACTGGGGTTCAGTGCAGTTGGGGGCTTCCTTCCCCCTCCCACCAGAGAAAGTCAGCCAGGCTCTCAGCCACCCTTCCTCTCTGCGCACACAAAGACCCTTTGCCATACCTCAACCCTTTGCTGTTCCTCCAATTCTCCGTGAGCTTTTCTCTTTCCTTCTAGTTGTAGAATTTCCACTCAGCCAGCTCTCCTGTGGTTCTGGATGGTGTCCGTTCTGTCTTTTAGTTGTAGTTTTGAAATTGTTGTGCGAGGCAGCAGTTTAGGTGCTTACCTATGCTGCCATCTTGGTTTCTCCTCAGGGATTCCACTTTATAGAGAATAGCCAGGAGGGTCCCTTGGAGGAGGTGACTTTTCTTATGGTAGTACAAGCATAAGAAGGAGCTAGAAATCCAAGGACAAGTAGCACTATTTCTGATTAATATCAATTAATAAAACATTATAGTTAATTATTTGGGGGCATTTTACTATGTGCCTAGAACTGTCCCAGGCCCTTGATATAGATTATCTCACTTAATCATTTTGAAACTCTATGAGAATGTACCCTTAACATCTCTACAAGATGTACCCAAGGTTGCACTGCACCACACAAAAATGAAAAAGGTAAATTACATCTAAAACACTGTGAATAATTCAGGCAAATTATTTTTTCAACAATGGTTACACTAAAAGGCCATTGCAATCACCATTTAATCTCAGTAATTGGTACCAGGTAATTGCTATTCTGTGGTTGGGTAATTTAGTGTCTCTACCATAATTTTCCTGTGTTCAAACATTCATATACTATAAATGAGTAAACTTTTCTGGTTTTACCTATTTCATTCTCTGTATCAATTAGGTATATGTTCAATTGCAAATAACAGAATCTTTACTTGGAGTGGCATAGAAAAACAGAGGCTTCTATCTCACTCACCAAGCATTCCACAGGTAGGTGGTTTCTGGTGTGATTTCAGCAGCTCATCAGTGGCAGTACCAATGCCTCCACAAGTCTTTTGGCTTCTCTCTCAAGGCTGTA
This sequence comes from Corynorhinus townsendii, assembly GCA_026230045.1. Taxonomy (NCBI): domain Eukaryota; kingdom Metazoa; phylum Chordata; class Mammalia; order Chiroptera; family Vespertilionidae; genus Corynorhinus; species Corynorhinus townsendii. The sequence continues at coordinate 91,312,674 of JAPDVU010000007.1, forward strand.
AGATGGGATCATGTTATTAGCCCAAGGCAGAAAGATGAGGAAAAGGACAGCTTAGTCAACTCTTTCCTATCTCAGGAATGCAAATGCTTTGTTGATGCTCTTCCTTCTCTCCACTAGATAGCAAGAAAAATTGGTATATGGATAGATACACAGCTAGCTAGACTGACAGAAAAATGTCTATTCAATAGCACTATCACACACACACACACACACACACACACACACACACACACACACACACGGGGATTTATCACTTAGATCTTGAAAGAATATCCAGAAAGATATGTGCAGTGCCTATAGTTTGTAACGATTATGGAAGATAACAGGTAAAAAACTTTCAAATCATAAGAGACTCATTTGTATAATTCTGTGTAAGTCAGTTTGAAAGCCTACATGAAATAGATAATTGTCCAGATAAATACTGTTTATCAAAATTGAATCCCAGTTTCCACAGAAAAAAATACAGAGCATAGTTGGAGAGCAGTGAGATAAAATGGCTCCAGGCATTTTGGAGTGGAAAGCTAGGAAGAAGCCTAAAGGAGGCTCTGGGTGCAAGTGTCTGCTTCGTCAGCATTTAGGTTATGAAATAAGCATATTCCAGTTGAGAACATTCATTGAACTATAATACATCTATGATTTGTGCAGTTTTCAGTATGTATATTATATTTTAAAGTTTTTTTAATGAGGAAAAGGAAAAAGGCACCAGGCCCACATAGTTTTACAGGGGATTCTACCAAACCTTTAAGATCAAATAATTACATAATATTATTTTTGAGAAGTATAGCAATGACTCTAAACCATGTCAAAAATTGCATTTAGAGTAAAATGATTAACCTCACTTATGAAAATCTTTAAATTCAAGAAAGCAGAATACAATATTAGATTTAAAAATTATATGTTATGCCTAGATGAGATATATCCTTTGAATTCAAGGTTGGTTCAATATTAGCAAAATTAAATTTTGCCAAAATTTAATACCCATTTATATTTTTAGAAATTCAATAACAGTGTAATTAATGAAAGTGTCATTAATGACTATGTAACATATACACTGAGTGGCCAGATTATTATGACCTCTGAATGCATAATAATCTGGCCACTCAGTGTGTGTGTGTGTATGTGTTGATGCGCGCGCGTGCACTGGGCCTCTAATATATATATTAGAGGCCCAGTGCATGAATTCATGCATGGGTGGGGGCCAGCCAGGCTGGCTAGGGTCATGGGGGAGGGGACATGGGCAGTTGGCCGGCCTGCCTGCTGGTCGAACTCCTGGTGGAGGGGACAATTTGCATATTAGCCTTTTGTTATATAGGATATACATTGAGTGGCCAGATTATTATGCGTTCAGAGATCATAATAATCTGACCACTCAGTATATGAATACTATATATAACATACATCTATCTATCTATCTATCTATATATAATTTGTATAATACAATGCATATACACATATAACATATGTACATAAAATATTTTTTCTCCAATAACCAAAATTTTACTTAACAATGAACTTCTAAAAACTTTCCAACTAAGGTCAGAAATAAGAAACAAAAAGACAGGGGTGCCTCATATCCCCATACTACTTACTGTATCAAACATAGAAGCCAATTCAATTAGACAAAAGAGAGCAATCAGAGGTCAGTGAACTGGAAGGGAGGAAGTAGAACCATCCTTTACTGCAAATGATATCACTAAATATCATAACACCCCCAAAATAGTCACAGAAAAATAATTACTAAAAAATGAGAATTTAGTAAAGTACAGGTTTATAAGATCAACATGCAAAAATCAATAGCCTTTCAATAATGTATAGAACATCCAGAAAGAAAATCAGTAAATGGCTGACTTGAACAACACTACAGACCAAGCAGATCTAACAAATAGACAGAACTTTCTACTCAGTAGAATACACATTCTTTTCATGTGCACATGAAACATCCTCAGGAGAAATCACATGTTATGTCATAAAACAAGTCCTAACAAATTTAAGAGATCAAAATCATTCCAAGTATCTGTCCCATCAAATGATTCCCATGGAATGAAACTAGAAATAATAACTGTAAGAAAATGAGAACATTCATAAATATGTGGAAACTCAATAACACATTCTTGAATAACTATTTGGTTAAAGAGGAAATTAAAAGGACATCTAAAACATATCTTGAGACAAACAAAAATTAAATATAGTATGCCAAAACTTACAGGATGCAACAAAAGCAATATTAAGAGGAAAGCTTATAGTGACAAAACCTACATTAAAAAAAAAGGAAAGGTCTCCCATCATCCAGATATCATTGCTGACATGTACACATAAGGAACTGTTGGACATTGAAATTGGGACTCAAACATTTTTTTGTTTTGTTATTATATGTTTATTTCTAGTCTGCAAAGGCAAAACTTTTTAAAGGAAAGAAATGGTGGGAAAAAGATACAGAGGCAAAGAAGCATTGAACAGACTGTCAAACTACATTGGGAAGACAGGGGAGGTTGGGCGAGGGGGGCTGTGAGAGACCAACCGAAGGACTTGTACGCATGCATATAAGCACAACCAATGGATATAAGACACTGGGGCGGGGGGGCAGGGTGGGCAGGTGAAGGCATGCACTGGGGGGTAGGGGAGGTCGGGGGGGGATCAATGGGAGAAAAAAAAAGGAGACATATGTACTACTATTTGTAATACTTAAAACAATAAAAAAATGGTTAAAAAAAAAGGAAAGGTCTCAAATAAACAACCTAATGTTACACATCAAAAACCTAGAAAAAGAACAAACTAAGCCTAAAGTTAGCAAAAGAAAAAAAAAAAGATAAAGTAGAAATAAATCAAATAGAACATAGAAACACAATAGGAAATAAGTAGGAATTGATTTTTTAAAAAGATAAACAATATCAACAAACCTTAGTTATCCTAAGAAAAAAAGAAATACTCAAATTTCCAACATCAGAAATGAAAGAGGAAACATTACAACAGATGACTTGGGGGGAAAAAGGATCATAAGAGATGATATGAACAGTTATATGCCAACAAATTGGATAACCTAGAAGAAGTAGCTAAATTCCTATAAACATACAACCTACCAAAACTGAATCAAGAAGAAATAGAGCTCTGGCTGGGAGCTCAGTTCATTGGAGCATTGTCCCATCCACCAAGAGTGTGCAGGTTTGATTCCCAATCAGGGCACACACCTGTGTTGTGGATTCGAATCCCAGTCGGGGCACATATGGAAGGGAGCCAACTGATGCTTCTCTCACACTTTAGTGTTTCTCCCTCTGAAATCAATAAAATCATATCCTTGGTTGAGGATTTTTTTTTTAAAAAAAGAAGAAATAGAAGGCCTGAATAGACCAATGATAAATAAGCAGATTGATTAGTAACCAGAATCCCCAACAAAGAAAAGTCCAGGACCAGAAGGCTGCATGGGTAAAATCCATGAAGCATATAAAGATAAATTAATGCCAATCCTACTTAAACTCTTCCAAAATAATAGAAGAGGCAACACTCCCAAGTTTATTGCATGAGGCCAGCATCACCCAGATACAAAAAAGAAAAAAAGTAAAGATACCACAAACAAGTAAACTATAGACCAATATTCCTGATGAACATAGATGCAAAATTCCTCAATAAAATACCAACAAAGAAAATGTTATAGCAATGAAAAGGATCTTACATCATGACCCAGTGGGATTTACCCCTGAGATGCAAGCATGGTCAACACATGCAAGTCAATCAATGTGATATGCCCCATTAACAAAATGAAGGATAAAAATCACATGATTAACTCACTTGAGGCAGAAAAACATTTGACAAAATTTAACATCCATTCATGATTTAAAAGAAAACTCTTGCCTGGCCAGTATTGCTCAGTGATTGACCGTTGACCTATGAACCAGGAGGTCATGGTTTGATTCCTGGGCTAGATCCCCAGTATGGGGCATGCAGGATGCAGCCAACCAACGATTCTCTCTCACCATTGATGTTTTTATCTCTCTTTCTCCCTTCTTCTCTGAAATAAAAAAATAAAAAAAAACCCACAACAACACTCTGAACAAAATAGGTATAGAAGGAACTTACTCAACACAAAAAAGGTCATATATGAAAAGGCAAAGCTAACATCATAATCAATGGAGTAAAATTTAAAGCTTTTCCTCTAAGGTCTGGTACAAGGCAAGGATACTCTCTCCTGCCACTTTTGTTTAAATCCTTATCCAAGGATACTTTTTCCCATTTATTTCTAGAGAGATTGAAAAGCAAGAAAAAGAGAGAGATAGAAGGGAGGGAGGGTAGGGGGGGAGGGGAGAGATAAACATTGACATGAGAGAGACACATCAATTGTCACCTCCCACATGCACCCTGACCAGGGCTGGGGAACCTACAACAAATGTGCATGGTCCGACCAGGAATCCAATCCACAACCCTTTGGTCCATGGGCTGACACTCTAACCACTGAGCAAAACTGGCCAGGGCACTCCTGCCACCTTTGTTTAGCATAGTACTGCAAGTTGTAGCCAGAGCAATTGGGCAAGAAAAATAAATACAAGGCATTCAATTGGAAAATAATAAGTAAAATTATCTCTGTTTGCAAATGACATTATCACATGTGTAAAAAGCTCTAAAGACTCAACAACAACAATAAAATTGTTAGAACTAATAAATGAATTAAATAAGGTTGCAGGATAAAAAAATCAGTCACATTTCTATACACAAATAACAAACTTTCCAAAAAGGAATTTAAGAAAACTATCCCATTCACATAGCAACAAAAAGAATAAAATGTTCAGAAGTAAACTAAACCAAAGAGGAGAAACACAAGTACACTGAAAATTATAAAACATTGATGAAGGAAGCTAAAGATAACTCAGATAAATGGAAAGACATCCATGTTCATGGACTGGAATAACTTAAATTGCTAAAATGTCAATTCTACCCAAAATGATCTATAGATTCAATGCAACCTCTATCAAAATCCCAAAGGTGTTCTTTATAGAAAATATCCTAAAATTAACGTGGAATGACAAAAGACTCCAAATAGCCAACACAATCTTGAATAAGAAGAACAAAAGTAGAGGCATCACACTTTCTGATTTCAAAATGTATTACAAAATAGATAGTAATCAGAACAGTAGAGCATAGCAAAAATCAATAAATGGGATTGCATCCAGCGAGAAACTTCTGCATAGCAACAGAAACAATCAACAGAGAAAAAGGCAAACCATGGGGTGGGAGAGTATGTGTGCAAATCATACATCTGATAAGGGGTTATTAACCAAAAAGTACAGGCAGACCTCAGAGATACTCTGTTTGGTTCCAGGACACTGCAATAAAGGGCTTATCACAATAAAGCAAGTCAAGCTAATTATTTTGGTTCCCTGTGCATATGAAGGTTATGTTATACTAACCCATGGCCTATTAGTGGGCAATAGCATTATAGCTTGAAAAACCAATATACATACCTTGATGTTAAAATCAAGCATTTTATTTTTTATTTCTGCTCTTTTTAAAAAAACCTTTATTGTTTTCAGTATTACATAGGTCCTCCTTCCCCACCCCCATTGACCCCTTCCAGCCTGCTCCCATCCTCCCCCCCACCCCCAACAAAATCAAGCATTTTATTGGTAAAAATGCTAACCGTCACCTGAACCTTCAGTCAGTTGTAATCTTTTTTGCTGGTGGAGGTCTTGCCTTGATGTCGATGCCAGCTGACTGATGAGAGGGGTTGCAGAAGGTTGGGGTGGCTTTGGCAATTTTTAAAATAAGGCAACAATGAATTTGCCACATCAATTGATTCTTCCTTTCACAAATGATTTCTCAAAGATCACTCACTAATCACAGATCACTGTACCAACTATAATAATAGTGAAAAGTTGGAATTATTGTGAGAATTACCAAAATTCGACAAAAATTGAGCAAAACACAACAAAACGATGCATGCCTGTATAAGGAACACACACAACTCAATAGCCAAAATACCAAATAACCCAATTATAAAATGTGCAAGGACCTAGATAGATTTGCTCAAGAGAAGACACACAAGCCCTGGCTGGGTGGCTTACTTGGTTGAAGCATCATCCCATACACCAAAAGGGTTGCAGTTTGATTCCCAATTAGGGTGCATACGAGAGGCAACTGATCAATGTTTCTCTCACAAATTGATGTTTCTCTCTCTCTCTCTCTCTCTCTCTCTCTCTCTCTCTCTCAAAATCAATGAACATATTCTCGGGTGAGGATTAAAAGAAAAAAAGAAGACATACAAATGGTCAACAGGTATATGAAAAGATGCTCAACTTCACTAATCATCAGGGAAATGCAAATCAAAACCACAATGAGATATCACCTCACACCTGTTAGAATGGCTATTACAAAAAAGGCAAGAGATCACTGTTGGTAAGTCTGTAGAGAGTAGGAAACCCTTGTATACTGTTTGGTGGGACTGTAAATTGCTATAGCCTCTTTAGAAAAGGGTATGGCAGTTCCTCAAAAAATTAAAAATTCAAGTGCCATGTGGTCCAGCAATCCCACTTCTGATTATATATCCAAAGGAAATGTAATGAGGATCTTGAAGAGATTTCTGCACTCCCATGTTCACTGCAGCATTATTCACAATAGCTGAGATATGGAAACAACCTCAATCTGTCTATGAAGAAATGGATTTTTAAAATGCTGCGTTTACTTACAATGGAATATAATTGAGTCTTTTTAAAAAAGAAAATAGTGCTGTTTATGATAATATGGATGAAGATGATGACATTGTGCTAAATGAAATAAGCCAGGTAGAGAAAGGCAATTATGCATGAACTTTCTTATATGTGGAATCTAAAATAGTCAATTTCATAGAAGCAAAGAGTTACAATGGTGGTTGCCAGGGGCTAGGGTGAGGAGGGAAAGACAGATATCATTCAAGAGGTCAAATTTTAGTTATGCAAATGAGTAAGTCCTGTAGATCTAGTGTACAGCGATGTGACTATAGTTACTGTATTGTAGACTTGAATTTTGCTAAGAGAGATTTTTTTTAATTGTTGACACTATTACAAGTTCCCCCAATTTCTACCTCTTTACTCCCTTCCTCCCAGCCCCTGACCAATCACAGGCCTTAACCATGCTATTGTCTGTGTCCATTGGTTATGTATATATGCATATAAGTTCTTTAGTTGAAAGTAGATCTTAAAGTGTTGTTGCCAGAAAGAAAAAAAATATGGTAACCATGTGAGGTGATGTGTTAATCAGCCTGACTGTGGTGATGTCTTCACAATGTGTACATATATCAAAGCATCAAGTTGTACAACGTAAACATAAACATTTTTATAATTGCCCGTGATACCTCAATCAAGATGGGGGAAATCAATAGCCTGTGAAAGGTAAACAATAAAGTGTTCAGATGAAAACATAGGATACCCTGGGTGGGTGGGGCCCACATGCTGCATTTGGCTTATATGTCTTTTAAATCTTTTTTAATTTGTATGATTCCCACCTTCTATTTTTTAAAATCTCCCTTACAATTTAGTTGTTGAAAGAACTGGGTTGTTTGTTCCCTAAAACATTTTAGATTTTGCTGATTGCATCTGTCAAAATACAGCCTATTTGGGATTCTGATATGAACAACCAACAATTTAGAAAACTATAAAATCCTCAGGAAAATCTGAACAGTAAACTGGATATTTGATACTACTTTTAAATATTAGTGTTAATATTTTATGTGTGATTAATGTTAACATTTTATGCATGTTTGGGAAATTTTAGTTATATTTTTAGGGACTTCTGATCTTTTAGGTGTACACACAGAAAAAATAATGTAATATTCCAAAATAATACTGTGGAGTGGGGGAGGGGGAGAGTGGGAGCACGTTGGCTGGTAATTAACAAGCTTTTCAGTGTGGGTGTTGCTGGGAGTCTAAATAAAAATGGTGAAAGAAGAGAGAGAAATGGTCAACAGGTATATGACAGAGAAATCAGACTATTGGGACAGAAAGTTTTAATGCAAAACTAAAGTTTTTTGCCTTTCCCAGAAATAGAATTACAGTCACTGGAACAGCCATGATAGTTGTTATTCATCACCAGAAACAAGAGTCCAAGTGAAAAGGCTGTATTTCACAAAGGAGAAGAGGCCTTTCCTTAATTTGTAACTGGAAATCAAAAACGCATCAGGTAACACAGGTTAATCCCAAATAACAGTACATGATAACAAAGTATGAAGCCTTCAACCCTAAAATGATAGCTCACTGTGCAACCAGTTGAGAAATTACCCCAAATAGAATTCCATAACTGCTTCCACACACAACTATAAACACTTCATTATTATATGGAAATGGGAATATTCTCATAATAGTTTCTTTAGTAAATGAAAGTAGCAGTAGTACCTTATCATTTGTCTTAATGTCCTTGCATTTATTAATTTAATTTTTAAAAACTTTTTCTTTTTCTTTTTTTTTTTTTGAAGGAGAGGGAGAGAGAGAGAGAGAAACAGGGATGTGAGAGAGAAACACTGATTGGCTGCCTCCTACACACTTCCCACTGGGCATCAAGGCTGAAATTCAGGCAAGTGCCCTGACCAGGAACAGAACCAGTGACTTTCTTGCATGGGATGAAACCCAACCAACTGAGCCACACTGGCCACGACAAGGCCTTTACTATAAGTAGTAACAGTAGTAGAGAAACCAGAGGAGTCCCTGGTGTGTACCTGGGACAATGTGAGCTCATGCACTCAAGATTCTCCCTGGAGAAACCCTTTTCTGTGTTGAAAGGAAAAGCTCAGTCTTGTATTTCTTTCTCTACAAAAAAGAAAGGATTTGTTTCAAACTGACTCAAATAAGTGTTGAATTTACAAGTCACTTACTTTTTTTTCCATTAGGAGTTTTAAATTTGGACATACAATTAACTCACATATCCGATCAAGACAAGGGCTTCTGTAGGTATAATTCATAGCATCTTCTGAAACCCACACCAGCATTGTGAGAGTTTTAATTCAAATGAGTTTTGAGAAACAGTGTCTTTCCATGCCCTCAAAATAAGCAATTGTGTCCATTTTTCTTTTGTATTTCTTTATTTTTATTTTCTAAGTTTTAGCTGAATTTATTGGGGTGACATTGGTTAACAAAATATAGGCTTCAGGTGTAAAATTCTATAATACATCATCTGCATACGGTATTGTGTGTTCACCACCCCAAGTCAAGTCTCCGTCCATCATCCTTTATCCACCTTTACCCTTTCCCACCTCCCCCAACTCTCCATCATGTGTTGTATCTCTGAGGTGTTTGTCTCCTTCTTAATCCCCTCATCTTTTTACCCAGCCCCGCAATTTCCTTCTTCTCTGACAGCTGTCAGTCTGTTCTGTGTCTATGAGTCTGTTTCCATTTTGATTGTTAGTGTATTTTTGTTCATTAGATTCCACATATAAGTGAAATCATATAGTGTTTGTCTTTCTCTGACTGGCTTATTTCACGTATATATAGAATACTTTCCAGGTCCCTCCATGGTGTTGCAAAGGGTAAGCTTTCCTTCTTTTTTATGGCCAAATAGTATTCCATTGTGTAAATGTTCAGGCTTGTCATCCACTCATCTACTGATGCACCCTTGGGCTGCTTCCCAATCTTGGTTATTGTAAATAATGCTGTGATGAACATAGGGGTGCATATATTCTTTTGAAGTAGTGTTTTGGGTTTCTTTGGATATATTCCCAGATGTGGAAATACTGGGTTATAAGGCAATTTCATTTTTGATTTTTTAAATATATTTTCATTGATTTCTGAGAGGAAGGGGGAGGGAGAGAGAGATAGAAACATCAATGATGAAAGAGAATCATTGATTGACTGCCTCATGGAGGCCCCCTACAGGGGACTGAGCCTGCAACCTGGGCATGTGCCCTTGACTGGAATCAAACCTGGGACCTTTCAGTCTGCAGGTCGATGTTCTATGCACTGAGTTAAACTAGTAGCTAGGGCTCATTTTTAATTTTTTGAAGTAACTCCATACTTCTTTCCACAGTGGTTGCGCCAGTCTGCATTCCCACCAACGGTGCATTAAGGTTCCCATTTCTCCACATCTTCACCAGCACTTCTTTGTAAATTTATTGATGATAGCCATTTTGTCAGGTGTGAGGTGATATCTATTGTGGTTTTTAAAAATACAGTTTTATTGATTTCAGAGAGGGGAAGGGAAAGGATGAGAGAGAAACATCAATGATGAGAGAGAATCATTGATCAGCTGCCTCCTGCACGCCCCTCACTGGGGATTAAGTCTACAATCTGGCGTGTGCCTTGACTGGGAATGGAACTCTGACCTCCTGGTTCATGGGTTGATGCTCAACCACCGAGCCACACCAGCCAGGCTCTAGGTGGTTTAATGTATATTTCCCTGATGATTAGTGATGTTGAGCATCTGCTGAAATGTCTCATAGCCATCTGTGTCCCTTTGTAGAACTGTCTATTCAGGTCCTTTGCCTTTTGAAATTTTATTTATTTATTTATTTATTTATTTATTTATTTATTTATTTATTTCTCATCCGAAGATATTTTTCCATTGATTGTAAAGGGAGTGGAAAAAGGGGGAGAGACAGAGATAGGGAAACACTGAGGTGACAGTGACACATGGATTGATTGTCCTCTGCATGTTCCCCAACTGGGTACTGAGCACAAAACACAGGTATGTGTCCTGACTGTGAATCGAACCAGCAACCTTTCAGTGCAGGGGACAATGCTCATTCAACTGAGCCTTCCGGCCAGGCTTTAGTCCATTTTGAGTTTATTCTTATGAATGGTGTCTTTGGGTTTGTCAAAGCTGATTCAACAAGTTGGTAACATTTAGAAGAATGCTGTCATATTGGGCATTTTATATAGATAAAAGTATAAATTATATATATTTATTTTATAGATTATTAATGTAGTATATCTTTATATCACTATGCATTGCTATTGATAACATATTTCATATATAATTACACAGATATAAGGTGATCTATCACATTGAATTATATGTAGTTTATTATACTATACTACATTAGTTATATTTTCTGATAAATTAATGTAGATTAGTGCTTCCTGCTCATTTGGTTCTTCTTAAAATGAAATTAAGACTTTGTCTCCTGCACCTGACCCTTGACAGACTTCTCTACAAAGTAGGAGAGGACCTGAACCCAGACTCTGGTGAGAGGGTGTTAGCCCCGGAATGCAGAGGGTGAGCATGGTGACCTGGCCAGCACCACTCCCATAGCACGGGGCTCACTGGGACGGCCCCTCCTATCTCCACAGGGCAGGAAAGCCCTTGAGAGCTGTGGGTGCCCTCTGGGTGTTTCCTAAGCCCTGGGCATTTCCCTAAGGTCCGTGTAGGAATCCAACAGCCAGCAATATTCTTACTGCTCTTGACCCAGGAAGAACAAAACAGTGCCCACTGCAATCACGACAAATTCATTTTGCTCTGAAGGCCAGGTTTTGCTTCCAGTACAGTTTAAACAATTGCTAAATATTGGAATTAAAGTCATGAGAATGTAGAAGGTGATGAAGACACGGCTTGTGGATGATACGGTTACGTGGCAGAGGAAAACCCCGAAGAAATTCACTGAGTGTAGTGTGTATCAACCACCCTGCGCGCCAGGGACTGCTCTGTGTGTTACACTCTCACGCTAGGAACTACAGTCATGAGAGCAGCGCTGCAGAAGCTCCCACCAGCTGCCGGGCACTGTGGTCGCTGCCTACTCCTGTATTCCACAGCTTGACAGTCAAATTGATGCTACTGAGGGCCAGACCCTGTCAAGATACTTTAATGCTCTTAATAGTTGGAAGAGGCTTAAATCCGATTTGTGTCAGATTACATGATATAGATTTTTAATAATATATTAGTCCCCATACTTTTACAATACAGTGTATAATTATAGATATATGTGAAATATTATATATTCAATTATATATAATTAATGTTATACAACATTATATAACAAAATTTATAGATGATTAATATTGTCTTATATTTTTATATTACCACATTTATATTTACATCTTATTTCATATATTATAATCATGAATGTATAAGGTGATATATTTCATATGAAGTTATGTATAATTTATTATACAATACTATATTATGTTTTACGATAGATTAATGTAGCTTGTGGTTATATTATAGTATTACATCTACACTAATAAAGGAGAAACATGCAAATTGACTGTACCTCTGCTACGCCCACAAGCCATGCCCACCAGCCAATCAGGAGTGATTATGCAAATTAACCCAACCAAGATGGCTGCAGCCACCGGAGCGAGCAGGGGCTTGAGTTTCCCCGGCAATGGAGGAAGCCAAGCTTCCTGCCTGCTCTGGCCGACCCTGGCCTCTGCTCAAGGCTACAAATTTTCAATTATAGAAGATAAATAAATCCCAACAAAAATGGTGGCAGCCACAGAGCTGGAGACAGCAGGAGGCTTGGATTGCCCCCGGCGATGGAGGAGAGCTTCCTGGCCTGCCCTGGCCTCTGCTCAAGGCTACAAAGTTTCAATTATGGAAGATAAATAAATCCCAGATACCAGGGCCTCCGCTTGGGTCACCAGGGGGTGTGCCCGGCCTGCAAACCACCACAGACCCCTTGCCCAGGCCACCCCATGCCCCAAGGGAACCCCCACCATGATCCAGGACACACTTTAGGGCAAAACAGCCAGTCCCCATCCATTCACCAGGCCTCTATCCTATCTAATAACAGAGTAATATGCAAATTGATTGTCACTTCAACACACAAGATGGCTGCTCTCACATGGACACAAGATGGCTGCTACAAGATGGCCAGCAGGGGAGGGCAGTTGGGAGAGACCAGGCCTGCAAAGGAGGGCAGTTGGGGGCGATCGAGCCTGCAGGGGAGGGCAGTTAGGGTGACCAGGCCAGCAGAGAAGGGAAGTTGGGGGCAACCAGGCCTGCTGAGAAGGGCAGTTGGAGGGGTGGACCCAGGCTTGCAGGGGATAACAGTTAGGGGTGACCAGGCATGCAGGGGAGGGCAGTTAGGGGCAATGAGCTGGCAGGGGAGCAGTTAGGCATCAATCAGGCTGGCAGGGGAGTGGTTAGGGGGTGATCAGGCTGGCAGGCAGAAGTGGTTAGGGGCAATCAGGAAGGCAGGCAGGAGAGCAGTTGGGAGTCAGCAGTCTTATTGGGATCAGGCCAAAACAGGCAGTCGGACATCCCTCAAGGGGTCCCAGATTGGAGAGGGTGCAGGCTGGGCTGAGGGACCCCCCCCGCCCTGTGCACAAATTTTGTGTACTGGGCCTCTAGTACTTAAATATTTGCATCATCCTATAGTTACATATATGTAGTGAGATATAATATTATGCATTTAATTATATGTAATTTGCATCATATTACATTATACTTTATATTATTATTTTATTAATAATTCTTTATTGCTGGAAGTATTACATATGTCCCTCTTTTTACCCTAGTGAACCTCTCCAGCCAGCCTCTGCCTCCCACTGCTCCATGCCCTCACTGTCCCATTTTCTGTGTCCATGGGCCATGCATATATGCATACAAGGTCCTTGGTTGATTACCTCCCAACCACCCACTCTACCCTGCCTTCTCTCTGAAATTCTGTGCTCTGTTCCATGCTTCCATGTCTCTGGATTCACTTTATTCATCAGTTTATTTTGTTACTTAGATTCCACATATGAGTGAGATCATCTGATACTTGTCTTTCTCTGAGTGACTTATTTCACTCAGCATGATGCTCTCCATGTCCCTCCATGCTGTCTCAAATGGTAAGAGATTCTTCTTTTTTACTGCTGCCTGGTATTCCATGGTATAAATGTGCCACATCTTTTTTATCCACTCATCTACTGATGGACACTTGGGCTTTTTCCAGATCTTAGCTATTATAAATTGTGCTGCTATGAACATAGGGGTGCATACATTCTTTCTTTTTGGTGCTTTGGGTTTCTTAGGATATATTCCTAGAAATTGGATCACTGGGTTAAATGGCAGTTCCATATTTAATTTTTTGAGGAAACTTCATAATGTTTTTTATAATGGCTGCACCAGTCTGCATTCCCACCAGCAATGTACTAGGGTTCCCTTTTCTCCACATGCTCACCAGCACTTGTTATTTGTTGATGGTAGCCATTCTGACAGGTGTGAGTTGATGATACCTCATTGTCATTGTATTTGCTTATCTCTGATGATCAGTGACCTTGAGCATTTTTTCTTATGTCTCTTGGCCATCTATATATCCACTTTGGAGAAATATCTATTTAGGTTCTTTGCCCATTTTAAAATTGGATTGTCTTCCTTTTTTATGTTGTATGAGTTCCTTATATATTTGGGATATAAACCCTTTATCAGATGTATCATTGCTAATTATATTCTCCCATACAGTGGACCTCTTTTCATTTGTTGATGGTTTCTTTTGCTGTGCATAAGCATTTTATTTTGATATAGTTCCATTTGTTTATTTTCTCCTTAGTTTCCTTTGCCCTAGAAGATGTATCTGTAAAAGTATTGCCACGAGAGATGTCTAAGATTTTTGCTGCCCATGGTTTCTTCTAGGATATTTATATTTTCATGACTTACATTTAAGCCTTTTATCCATCCTGAGTTTATTCTTGTGTATGGTGTAAGTTGGTGGTCTAGTTTAACTTTTTTGCATGTGTCTGTCCAATTTTCCCAGTACCATTTATTAAAGAGCCTGTCTTGATTCCACTGTAGGTTCTTGCCTCCTTTGTCAAATATTAATGGAAATTAATGGCTTGGGACTATTTCTGGGTTCTCTGTGCTCTTCCATTTATCTATATGCCATTCTTCTGCCAGTACCAGGCTGTTTTAATTACGGTGGCTTTGTAGTATAACTTGCAATCTAATATTGTGATTCCTCCAACTTTGTTATTCTTTCTCATCATTGCTGCAGCTATTTAGCATCTATTTTTTGTTCCATATAAGTTCTATATCTGTGAAATATGTTGTTGGTATTTTAATAGGGATTGCATTGAATCAGTAGATTGCCTTGGGTAGTATGAATATTTTAATGATATTGATTCTACCAATCCATGAACACAGTACATTATTCTACTTGTTTTTATCTTCTGTTATCTCTTTTTTCAATGTCCTATAGTTTTCTGAGTACAGGTCTTTTGCCTCCTTGGTTAATTTTATTTCTAAGTATTTCAATTTTAAATTTTTTTGCAATGTTAAATGGGATTGCTTTATGTTTAGTTTCCCATTCTGATAATTCATAATGGTGTATAAAAAAGTCATTGACATTTGGGTATTGATTTTGTATCCTGCTACATTGCCAAATTCATTTATTAAATCTAATAGTTCTTTTGGTGGAGTCTTTAGGGTTTTTTATGTACAATACCATGTCATCTGGGAGTAGTGAGAGTTTTACTTCCTCCTTTCCAATTTGAATGCCTTTTATTTCTTCATGGCTAGGACTTCCAGTGCTATGTTGAATAAGAGTGGTTCAAGTGAACCACTATGGTTCAAGGAACCCTATCTGGTTCCTGTTTTTAGGGGAAATGGTTTTAGAGTTTGCCATTTAAGTATGATGTTCACTGTAGGTTTGTCATACATGGTCTTTATCATGTTGAGTTATACTTCCTCTATTCTCACTTTGCTGATTTTTTTAAATCAAAAATGGGTGTTGGATTTTGCCAAATGTTTTTTTTCTGCCTCTATTGATATGATCATGTGATTTTTGTCTTTCAATTTGTTTATGTGATGTATCACATTTATAGATTTGCGAATATTGTACCAGCTTTGCATCCCTTCAATAAATCCCACTTGGTCATGGTGTATGATCTCTTTAATATATTGCTGGATGCAATTTGCTAATATTTTGTTGAGGATTTTAGCATCTATGTTCATTAGGCATATTGGCCTGTAATTTTCTTTCTTTGTGGTGTCTTTATCTAGTTTTGGAATTAGGATAATGCTGGCCTCATAAAAAGAGCTTGGAAGTGTTCCTTCCTCTTGGATTTCTGGAATAGTTTGAGGAGTATAAGTGTTAGTTCTTTGAATGTTTGGTAAAACTCCCCTGTGAAGCTATCTGGAGAAGGGCTTTCATTGGCTGGTAGTTTTTTTTATTACTGCTTCTATTTTCTCAGTTGTTATTGGCCT
This sequence comes from Corynorhinus townsendii, assembly GCA_026230045.1. NCBI lineage: Eukaryota > Metazoa > Chordata > Mammalia > Chiroptera > Vespertilionidae > Corynorhinus > Corynorhinus townsendii. The sequence goes on from JAPDVU010000007.1 coordinate 91,328,745, forward strand.
ATTCAGGATACCTGATTCTTCCTGATTCAGTTTTTGGAGATTGTATTTTTCTAGGAATTTGTCAATTTCATGCTCATTGTCCAGCTTGTTGGCATATAGTTGTTCACATTATTTCTTTATAATTTTTTGTATTTCTATGTTGTCAATTGTTAGTTCTCTGCTTTCATTTTTTATTTTATTTATTTGGGTCCTCTCTCTGTTTCTTGATGAGTCTGGCTAACAGTTCATCAATCTTTTTTATCCTTTCAAAGAATCAGCTCTTGGTTTCATTGATTTTTTTTTTTTTTTTAGTTTCTCTATCATTTATTTATGCTTGAATCTTTATGATTTCCTTCCTTCTACTTACTCTGGTATTTTCCTTTTCTTTTTCTTTGTTTTATAATTCTTCATTTTAGAAAGTATTACATATGTCCCTTCCTCCCCCACACCACTGACTTTTCTCCAGCCCGTCCCCATCTCCCTCCCCACCCCAGGCCTCAGCACCCTATTGTCTGTGACCATGGGTTATGCATATATGCATACAAGGTCTTTGCTTGATTAACTACAACCCACCCATCCTTCCCTGTCTTCCTTCTGAGATTCCGCACTCTGTTCCATTAACGTAAAAATATTCAAACCTCCAAGTTTATTTGAGCCAAAGTGTTGAAAATTGCCGGGAAGCAGATTATCAATGGATGAGGATAATGCTCCTGGGAATGGCGGTTTTTCACCTATTTTTATATAGTACAATGAAAGGAGAAGATATAAGTGGGTTACATGAAATCCATTGATGATAGATTAGTGAGACAGCAGAAAGCAAAGAGGGGAAACCTCTGGGATTAGATAAAAAGTAAAATGATAGACACATACTTCTTTTACTTATGATAATGGTGCCCAGGCCCATTTGGTTGTGCCCTGATGGGTCCAGAATAAAGGGAAGTTATAGGCGACCCTGACATTTTAGTGATATATTATGGTAGATGCAAAAAGACTATAAGCTCAGTTAAGGTAAAGATTGACCTCATCAGGGAAGATACTGGCCTAGAGGTGATTACCTACCATAACTGCTTTTAATTGAAGTTTAATTTCAGACCATCCTTTGTGGTTACTTTAGATCTTTGAGTTAGCAAGACTGAGCTTTCCCTGAGCTTGTCAGGTTAGCATGTGTCCCCTTTCATCCACACCCCCCCCATTGTTCATAAATCAATCTAAAGGATGCATTCATGACCAGCCTTTTGGTTGGATAATGGAGTGTTGTGTTCCATGGTGCTAGAAAGGCTCATTCCAAGGATATCTCAATGTCAGTATTTATCTTGCTGAACAGGGGGACCAATGGGATTGGGGCAAGACCATAACCTTAGATGGCATTCAAAGTTGAATTATTCAAAATAAAAGGCAGGTAAATGGGAGGCAGTCAGGTCCTATACATCCTTGTTAAAAAGTATTCTGGATCATTTCTAATTTTTGAGCCACCATGATCCAAGTCTTCTTGCTATTTGTCTTAATATTTGTTTTGTTGTGTGTGTGTGTTTTTTTGTGTGTGTGCATATAATATAATATTTTCATACCAGGAACAAAAGTAACAATATTAAACCAGTGACACTGATTAGGAACAGAAAAGGTCTAATATTGGAAAAGGAAGGACCTGAGGGGAAACAAGTATCTACTATTATCCAGAAGTTGGAAGTTTTCTTCTGGGCAGTTAATTTCATCTATTCCTATACTTAAATAATATTCATCTAAAATACTCATCTAGACTAGATCCATATATAATTCTACCAGGCGTTCATGGAGGGATTTGTCCAAGATAGGTCCTTTATAATAGATACTAGAGGCCTCATGTATGAAATTTGTACACAGGAGCCGGGTCCCTCAGCCCAGCCTGCACCCTCTCATAATCTGGGATCCCTGCAGCAGGATCAGTCCTAAACCAGCAGTCAGACATCCCTCTCACAATCCAGGACTGCTGGCTCCTAACCACTCACCTGCCTGCCTGCCTGATTGTCCCTAACCACTCTGCCTGCCTAATCACCCCTAACCACCTCTTCCTGCCTGCCTGATTGCCCCTAACCACTCGCCTGCCTGTCTGATCACCCCTAACTGCCTCTACTTTGGCCCATGCCACCACAGCTTCATCCAGAAGGACATCCAGAATGATGTCCAGAAGGTTGTTCAGCTGTCCGGTCTAATTAGCATATTACACTTTTATTATTATAGATAGCCTGAAAAAATGTACCAAAGCTGATATTGATAATAGAAGACCACCAGTGTGTGGCCAACAAAACATTAACTTCATTATCATAGCTGATAATCAGAATATCATTGTCTAAGAGTGGTTGGCAAACTCATTAGTCAACAGAGCCAAATATCAACAGTACAACGATTGAAATTTCTTTTGAGAGCCAAATTTTTTAAACTTAAACTTCTTCTAATGCCACTTCTTCAAAATAGACTTGCCCAGGCCGTGGTATTTTGTGGAAGAGCCACACTCAAGGGACCAAAGAGCCGCATATGGCTTGTGATCCGCAGTTTGCTGACCACTGGTCTAGTAGGTGGGAAAGATTAGCAGGTACCCAAGTTAAATTTGTCATGTCTAATAGGGAAAGGGGTCTAGGGAGACAGATATAGTTTCCACTAAGAAACCATAAGGGGCATAATAACAACATAAAGATCATTTTATATGCATTCAATCAATAACAATTAGATGATATAAGAGCAAGGTTTGAGCAGCATCAATTTATGAGCATACAGGCCTTGTTGACATCTTGGGATGGCTGTCTACCTCCTCTGTAGTTGGCGGCCTCTCATCCTTGAGATGAAGGTGAGTGTCAGAGACGGCAGCAGATGTCCATCCATGGCTAGGTACCTGATAAGGTAAGGTCCCTTTAACACTGTTGGAGAGACTATTTCATTAATGTCTTTCTCAATGGACAAAAATATTTCTGGTTGTCGTGGTCTTTGAATCTTTGTCTTCTGGGAGTACTGTGAAATGAAGGTTACTAATTTGCTAGTCCCTATAATGTAGAATGCCTGCTTTTTAGTTTTCCTTATATTTGGGAAACAAAAGATTTAAAAATCAACAATATTTTAAACAGTCATAAAAATAATTATTCTCAATTCATTTAGTCCCATAGTTGTTTTTGTTTTTCCTGATTATTTTCCAGTACTTTTTTTGGAATCAGTTATTCCTCGAAGTTCTATAAATCTTCATCCACTTCAAAGATATGACCTGCTTAGACATAGAGTAGAGTAGGTCAGAGTCCTTTTCATGGATTTTTCTAAAGATATAATATACCTGCGAATGCATCAGAGTAAAGCAACGGCTGTCCATGAATGACAAAATTTAAAAGTGGCACGGTTACAGATTTTATTATAATGCAATTGATAAAAAACTTTGTTTTTCTATAAGATATAACATTCAAGACAACAATTTCTTGATAAATAATAATTACTGTAAAATGACAGAGAATATAAAATCTGTATATGTTTAGATTCAATATATAATTTCAGCATACAAAGAAAAATAATGTGTATGATTTTAAAATGTGGCACAGGAAGCCTAACCAATGGACACAGACAACAGGGGGGTGAGGGCATGATTGGGGGCGGGAGGGTAAGGGGGGATAAGGACACATATGTAATACCTTAATCAATAAAGAAATTAAAACGTGGTACATGGCTATTGCAAGCGGTGTATTGAGCACTGAAAATAATTCATAAACTCTCAGCATGTGGAACACAAATATCCAGAGTATCACTGCCAGACACCCCCACAGGGAATTATCACTCTTGGCTTGCCTAGTGTCCCTGACTGGTCACTTGCTACCCCTGAGAGCTTCCTTTTTGAACTTGGCTCTGAATCTTTGCAAGTTCCTTTCTGAAGCAGACTGAAATTTCTATAACATTCATTTTAACAAAATATATGTATATAACTAGAACATAGTTATTATTAATTTTTATTTGACAGTTTCCCATGTGATTTCAAGTATATTAAACAGGCCTAATTTAGTTCAAAAAGTATTTCTTTTAAGAAGAGAAAATAAATCCTTAAGTTATTCCAGGACCCATTGGAGTGACTCAAAGTCATCTCTTGGTTAAAGTCTTAAAATTTAAACTTTGAAAAAATTGTCAAATATACTTAACCAAAATATTATATCATAAACTCATTGTAAATCTAGAAAAAAGCACATATATTTTATGGTCAGAATTCTAAAAGACATTAATCAAACTTAAACCAATTTTAATATTAAAATTTTTATTCAGATCACAGAATTCTGCTTAATTTATATGTATTTAATCTTTTTGTTTTTAAATTAGGCCAATAAGATTATATCTTAGTAATGCCATCTGGAGGCTGAAAATTTACCACACGTAATACACAGACAAACACATGCCACAGAAAGAACATACACATAAAGACCTTAACATAATTGGAACTACTAACTTTTGCAGAGAAAACACAAGAATTTTTCCTCAAAAATGTATTTCCATACCTCATGCCTTCTATTTATAATTTCTCCCAATTTAATTTGAAGCTTTAACTCTTAGAAGCCTCAGTTTCCAATAATAAACTAAAATAAAATAAGTGACAAGCATTCTTTAGATTGACGTTTATGAATACATTCTCACTTTTAAGAAACACACCTTCAAGCACCAGACATTCTATCAAAAGCTTAAATACATTTTACAAACTTTCAGCAATAAAGACAAAAGCAGGAGAATTTAAAGACTTATTTGGAAATCAATGTTTTGGTATTTCATGTTATTTCAAAATATCTAGAAATTCAATAACCTTAATTGAAATTTACTAATTTAGAAAGAAATGGTTGAAATAAGTTAAGTGATTTGTTTAGGTGGTTATCTTCCAGAGATTGTATTTTTAAAATGGCCCAGACCAGAGTTCCTGGTATTTGCATCTCAAAGGTCCTGGGACTTTGGTTTTGGGAAGCCAGTTATCTATGAGCATTTGAGTGGAACAGGGAAGGTTTTGGGGAATGTAAGAGCATTCAGTGGGCTTTGATATTCTGGAGCCACATCTCTGACCCTGCAAAGACTGCATAGTAAAACAGGACAGTACTTTAATTCCTCAAAGATCGGCAAATCTTGGCAAAAGGACTAATTCGCCCATTTTGAAATGTTTCTTTCTATTTGAGTATATTTTCTCTGAGGCTCTGTAGCAATTACAGAGAGATCTAGTTTAAAGGTAGCATATAGCTGAGTGACCTTTCTGACTAATAAGGGCTTGTGTGTATGGAAAAGACATATTGATCTAAGAAGGCTTCATTCTCCATTCACTTCCCTGAGAATGTGAAAACAAATTTTGCTATAGGGTAGCATTAAACTTAATGGTTCCATTAACTGGCCAAACCTCTTCATTGTCCACTTTATAGTGGGCATCACTGATTTTACAAATCTCTATTAGGTGAATTGGGACCGAATTAAACAGTAAAATATGTTGCCCCTTAACATGCCCTAATTGAAAGGGGACAGGTTCTGATTTTAAAACAAAATCATTGGTTGGTTAGACACCCCTACCATTTGTACAGAAGCTTTACTCCAAGGGAGAAGGAAACTTAGATGAGTAGGGTTAAGAACAGATAAAGTAGCCCAGTACCTACAAGGGCCTTAGTAACTTCCCCTTTTAAGTAAATATCAATTTTTCCAAAAATATTAATAAGGAGAAGGGGGAATACCCTCTCATAGTTCTGGAGCAGCCCTATGTTTGCTTCTGTTTTCTTTTTGTAAATCACACTTCAGGTTTTCTTTTTAAACAATCTTTCTAATGGTGACCTGGCTTCTTACAGCAAAAGACTCCTCTACAGTTTCATAGCAGAACTTACTGTGTGATTCTGTGGCCTTGCTCTCAGAAACCTGGAGGTGTATTCATTGGAACAGGTCAGAATAGCCAGGATTACATGTTCTAACAGTTAAATTTTGTGAATCCATCAGGGTCCTGGATAAAGTTGGGAAAATTGCTGGTTCCTCTCTAGCTGAGACCAGCTTTTTTCAAAGGGAGCTGTTAGAATCCCTCTTCTCATTTTCCTTCAAGTGAGTGGTAGTAAAGGAGACGGAAGGGAAGGAAGAAGGGAGAGGAAAGGGCAAGTCTGGACACAGAAGCTCAGAAAGAAAGAGGGGAAAATGGGGTGTAGGCATTTATTAGCTTCAGAAGAGCTTGGAGACAGTCTCTAACATTTCTTATTCATTTCCATCTTTTTTGGAAGAATTTTTTTCTTTATGCTTCTCCTTAGAAACTTCTAATTTCCAAATCAAGATATGCCTCCCATAGAGTCATTCAATTTAATTTCAAAGCTGGCATTTTTATAATTTCTGCATGCAAAATATTAATGGAGGTACCCAAAGACAATTGCATTTTGGGCATTTTTAAGTTAATATTTTTCTAGTTAAATCTTCCCATTTCTGTAAAGCACTTACAAGTAAAGGCTTCCTATTAGGAGTATTAAATGAGGGCTGGGGTCTGGGAGTTTCTGGCCTTGGAGGCACAATTTTCCATGTTAAATTTTATTTATTTATTTATTTTTGGATATCTGTAGTCTGAGCAAATTTTCTAGACATGTTATGTAGTGGGTCAAGTATGGCCTCAATTTCTCTCCCAGCTGTCTAAAATAACTGGAAGGGGCTGGGCCCTGGCAGACCAAGCCCTATGGGTGCCTCCTAGAGGAGCCAGTCAATTAATTAGAGTTGAGGTGGGATTTACTTATGAGGCTCCCGCATATCTGACACCTCCATAAAGATTGGTAATCATGGGGGGAGAAACCAAGATGGCGGCATAGGTAAACACCTAAACTGCTGCCTCACACAATAATATCAAAACTACAACTAAAAGACAAAATGGACACCATCCAGAACCACAGGAAAGCTGGCTGAGTGGAAATTCTACAACTAGAAGGAAAGAGGAAAGCACATTGAGACTCAAAGGAGCTGCAAAAGGCTGAGGTACAGAGATGCGCACGCATGAGGAGAGGGCGGACGGCTGAGTGCATGGGCGGCTGAGTGCGTGGCTGGCTTTCCCAAGCGGGAGGGAGACGGAAGCTCCCAACTGCACTGAACTCCAGTCCCATGCGAGACTCTGGGAACCCAGACTCATTCGGGGGGAAGCTGGACTGTCAGGAAAAGAGAAAGCACACTGAAACTCAGGGAAGCTGAAGAATGCAGAGGTCCAGAGGTGCGCATGTGCAGAGAGGACTGACTGCTGAGTGCATGGGAGGCTGAGTGCACGGTTGGCTTTCTAAGGTGGGAGGGAGACAGAAGCTCCCACCTGCACTGAATTCCAGTTCTGGGAGAGTTTCTGGGAACACAGACTCATTCAGGGAGAAACTGGACTGTCAGGCAGTGGGTGAAACTCGAGGGCAGCTTTCTCTCAGAGGTGCTTGCAGTGATTACTGAGGGACACTGAGACCCAGGGGCCTCATAGGGCAGGGCTGACAGGAAGCCAAGACTGTCTGCTCTGCCCTGAGACTCTGCCCCATCCAAGCTGAGCACAGAGGCTTTTGCAATTTTGCAAGTCTTGTCTCATAAGGGTGTCTCCAACACAGAAGTTCTCCCAGCATAGACACAGCTGATCCTCGCAGCCAGTTGGCCTGGAGGGCAATTCCTCCCAGTGATACCAACAACAATCAAGACTTAACTACAACAAGGCTGTGCACACAGTCCACAAAGGGATGCACTAAAAGTGTCCACCTCAGGTAACTGGGGGAGGCTGAGCCACTGGGCTCCAAAGGACACCTACCACACAAAGCTACTCTACCAACTCAGGGAAGCAGCGCAAATGTGGAGACAAAGAAACAGCTCACAAATGAAAGAAATGGAGGAAAACAAATGACTGGATATAGAATTCAAAACCACGGTCATAAGGCTTTTCAAGAATATCCTTGAAAAGGCTGATAAATTTAGCGAGACCCTAGAAGATATGAAAAAGGACCAACTAGAAATTAAACATACACTAATTGAAATAAAAAATATTATACAGAGACCTAACAGCAGACTAGAGGACCGCAAGAATCAAGTCAAAGGTTTGAAATACAAAGAAGCAAAAAACACTCAACCAGAAAAGCAAAAAGAAAAATTAATCCAAAAACTTGAAGATAGTGTCAGGAGCCTCTGGGACAACTTTAAGCATATCAACATCAGAATTATGGAGGTGCCAGAAGAAGAGAGAGAACAAGATACTGAAAACCTATTTGAAGAAATAATGACTGAAAACTTCCCCCACCTGGTGAAAGAAATAGACTTACAAGTCCAGGAAACACACAGAACCCCAAACAAAAGGAATCCAAAGAGGACCACACCAAAACACATCATAATTAAAATTCCAAGAGCAAAAGACAGAGAGAATCTTAAAAGCAGCAAGAGAAAAACAGTTAGTTACCTACAAGGGAGCACCCATATGATTGTCAGCTGATTTCTCAACAGAAACTATGCAGGCCCAGATGGGAGTGGCAAGAAATATTCAAAGTGATGAATAGCAGGAACCTACAACCAAGATTACTCTACCCAGCAAAGCTATCATTCAGAATGGAAGGTCAGATAAAGAGCTTCACAGATAATAAAAAGCTAAAGGAGTTCATCATTGCCAAACCAGTATTATATGAAATGCTGAAAGATATTCTTTAAGAAGAGGAAGAAGAAAAAGGTAAAGATAAAAATTATGAACAACAGATACATATCTATCAACAAGTGAATCTAAAAATCAAGTGAATAAAAAATCTGATGAACAGAATAAACTGGTGAATATAACAGAATCAGGGGCATAGAAAGGGAGTGGACTGACAATTCTTGGGGGGAAAAGGGTGTGGGGGGTGTGGGAAGAGACTGGACAAAAATCATACACCTATGGATGAGGACAGTGGTGGGGGGGGGATAAGGGCAGAGGGTGGGGTGGGAAATGGGTAGAGGGGAGCTACGGGGGCAGGAGGGAGAGGAACAATTGTAATAATCTGAACAATAAAGATCTATTAAATTAAAAAAAAAAGATTGGTAGTCACCTAAAATACCTGAGATTCGGGCTGGAGAGAGGATGTGCCCCTTTGTCTTCACAGCTGAATGAGTTCAGCTCATTTATACAGCAAATGTATTTTGCTCAGACTCTCAGAAAGCAATTGCAATTGAAAAGCCACAATCAAAACCAGTCACCCTTTTTTCGCCTCCAGTCCAGCCTTAGCCTGAGTTCTGTCAATCCTTACCTGGGTTCTGTCAACCCTTAACCTTAGTTCCACCTCAAGGATTTTGAAACACAGCTCAATTAAAGTCAGACCCTGTAGCCAAAGCAAGGGAAAGTCCTGGATCCAAGACACAGCTCTCCCATGTCCACCCCTTGCTGGAATCTAGCACTGAGTTTGGGTCTGCTGGAGAATGCTGGGTGAGCTTTTTTGGAATCCTGCCAACTACACCAAGTAATGTTAACATAAAAACACTCAAACCTATAACACATTTTTGTGAGTTTATTTGAGCCCAGTTCTCAACAATTGCCAGGAGGGAAGCAGAATCTCAATGGATTGGGATAATGCTCTGGGCAATGGTGGTTTTTCACCTATTTTTATACATTACAATCAAAGAAGAAGATGTAAGTGGGTTACATGAAATCCATTGGTGATAGATTAGGGAGGCAGCAGAAAGCAAAAGGGGAAACCTCTGGGATTGGATAAAAAGTAAAATGATAGACACATACTTCTTTTACTTAGGTGGGTGCAGGATAGTTAACAGTCCACAATTAACAATGACAATGAATAAATGTATGGTCTCTGTCCTGGCACCATGGCACAACTGGTTGCCCTGTAAGGGGTCCAGAAAAAGTTAAGTTACAAGTTACCTTGACATTTTAATGATATGTTATTATAGATACAAAAAGACAATAAATTCATTAAGGTAAAGATTGACCTCCTCAGGGAAGATACAGGCTTAGGAGAGGACTACCCACCATAAATGCTTTTAGATAAAGTTTAATTTCAGACCATTCTTTGTAGTTACTTTAGGTCTTTGAGTTTGTAAGACTGCCATGCAGGCCTTCCCTGAGCTTTTCATGTTAACATGTGGCCGCTTTCTTGCAGAGTGCCATGCTTCCATATCTCTGTATCCACTCCGCTCATCAGTTTATTTTGTTACTTAGATTCCACATATGCGTGCTATCATGTGATACTTGTCTTTCTCTGATCGACTTATTTCACTTAGCATGATACTCTCCAGGTCCCTCCATGCTATCTCAAAGGGTAAGAGATTCTTCTTTTTTATTGATGCATAGTATTGCATGGTTTAAATGTACCACAGCTTTTTATCCACTCATCTACTAATGGGCACTTGGGCTGTTTCCAGATCTTAGCTATTGTAAATTGTGCTGCTTTGAACATAGGGGTGCATACTTTCTTTCTGATTGATGCATCGAGTTTCTTAGGATATATTGCTAGAAGTGGGATCACTTGGTCAAATGGTAGTTCCACAGTTAATTTTTTGAGGACACTCCATACTGTTTTCCATAATGTCTGACCAAGTCTGCATTCCCACCAGCAGTGTACTAGGGTTCCATTTTCTCCACATCCTTGTCTGCACTTGTCATTTGTTAATTTGCTGATGGTAGCCATTCTGACAGGTGTGAGGTAATACCTCATTGTGATTTTAATTTGCATCTCTCTGATAATCAGTAACTTTGAGCATTTTTTATATGTCTCTTGGCCATCTGTATGTCCTTGTTGGAACAGTGTCTATTTAGGTCCTTTCCCCTTTTTTTACTTGGATTATTTGTCTTTTGTTAAGTTGTATGAGTTCCTTATATATTTTGGTATTAACCCTTTATCAGATGTATCATTGCCAAATATGTTCTCCCATTCAATGACTTCCCTTTTGGTTTTGTTGATGGTTTCTTTTGCTGTGCAGAAACTTTTTATTCTGATGCAGTCCCATTTGTTTATTTTTTCCTTAGTTTCTTTAGGAGATGCATCCATAAACATATTGCTATAAGAGATGTCTGAGATTTTGCTGCCTATGGTTTCTTTTAGGATTTTTATGGTTTCACAACTTACACTTAAGTATTTTAACCATTTTGAGTTTATTCTTGTGTATGAGCTGGGGCTGATCAGCAGCCCCTGAATGATGGATGAACAGATTACTCAAACACAGTTTGACTGTGCAAGAGAGGGCTAAGGGGCCCCTGGCTTTAGTAGCCAGAGCAGCCTCTATTGCCTGCCTCATTAGGCCTTTATTGGAATTTTTATCTTTAGATATAATCAGTAGGGTGAGTAATCTTGGGAAGACACATGTTTACATTGTACTTTAGGCAAGAGCATCCAGGGATTATAAACATAAAAATTCCAGAAAACACCCGAGGTCTGCATATGCACAGACTTGTTTGGAAAGGTCAAGGAATAATTAGGGGTACTGCCTTCAACACTCCCCTAAGCCTCCCCTAAGTCAGAATTCCAATAAACAGGGCAGACAGCTTTCCACACACTTCCCTTTTATCACAATGTTTTCCTTACAACTTTCCAACCAAGTCTCTTGTGCTCCCCATCAACTCCCCCTTTTTTTGTTTTGCTGAATGTAGAAGACAGAGGGAGGTTGTGAACTTTCTGCTTTGGAATGTCAGTGTCTGCAAAACGCACAACTGCTCCAGTTCCAATTTTACAGACTATAAGAAAAACAAATAGAGCAATGGCTAGTTACCTGGGATGCGTGGAGTGTGAGTATGCTCCAATAATTGCTCAGCCTCTGCCATCAGCTTCTTCATCATTACCCAGGGTATTCCAGGGTTCAGTGCTGCAGAGTCCCCAGGCTCAGATCTTCATTTCTAGAAGAAGATCCTGTGCCATGCCATGGTAGGGTTTAATCTGGCGAGTTGGAATCTACAGCAGCCCTGTGGGGGTAGAAAAACACGCATATTGTCTCCTCCATGTTAATAATTCATTGAGTCCCATTCAGATATTAGTATCCACATCTTGCCCCAAAACTTGTGGTTTTTGAGATGGGGATATTGAGGTAAAGTGCCATTCTACAGAGGATTGCAAATGATAAGTCAGATTTTAAAAAATTAAAAGTAGAGAGGAAAAAATGGCAGCGGAATAGACAGACGTGTCCCGAGTTCTGTCCCGGAGTAGATAGAAAGAGCAGCTGAGGGTCGCACAGGGAGTGTCTGTTGGTGAGTTAAGGGACAGCTATACTCCAGGAGAAGGTGGGGGACTGCTGGACAGGACTCCCTTGACTGGGCAGCCCCCACTGTTGCTGGCTTCCCTCCCGGAGCCACCAGCTCAGACACAGAGACTGTGCCATCTTGAAGGGGAAAGTGGATGTTATTGGAAGCCTGAAAAATCTAAAAGTACGGGACCCACTGAACAGCTGCAAACCCCAGAGCTCTGGTCCCCAATTGGCGCAAACACGCAGATTCAGAGGAGCTCTACACTCCACCACAGAAAAGTCAGATTTCACCTGGGATAAGGTGAGGTCTCTGGTCCTGGCAGGACAGAGAAGTGCATGCAGTGTGGGAGCTGGAGGACTGGGGGAAGTCGGCACCTAGAAAAATTCATGGCTGTTGGGGCTGGCGTGGTACGTGAATGTGGAAGGGGGTCCTCAGAGCTGCTAACAGAGGGGATCTCTAAAAAGCAACCCATTTTGATCTGATGCAGAAGGACAGCTAAAACTTTTGGGAGTGTGCCAGCTGCTTGGACACAAGGGGGCAAAGGGGACTGCGCAGGGTTGCTCGCAGCCCAGGAATTCGCGCACTTGCGCTTTTTCCTCTTTGAATCCTTGCTTATGATTACTGATCCCAATACATAGGATCACCCAGTTGGGGACATCCTAGGAAACTGCAGGGGAAAGTTATTTATCTGGAACCTGGGGGTCAGAGAGGGGAGTGACCGTTGGAGAATCAGCTCTGGGGCAGCCAACTCCCACAAACCAGTATTGAGTGCCACAGGGAAAGCAGGATCCAAGCACAGGCTAGAGAGGACTTATAGACCCAGAGGTCAATCCAGAAACACTGCCACCCAGGGGCTGAATCACAAATTGACTCTTGTGTAATCACAAATAAAGGAATACAAGAAAGTAACACACACTGCCTGCTTAAAAATCAGGACTGGCTTACAACACTGAGGAGCAGTGGAACACAGGGAACTGCAATACTGTCCCGACTGGGAAACAGGCGTGCCAAACAGAACAATAGAGGAAGTAAATGACCTTCACTACTGCACATTTATTATTATTTTTTTAAAATTTTTAAATCTTTTACTTAAGAAACTATTTTTTCTTTTTTTCTCACTTGATTTTACCTTTTAATGATTACATTTTTATTTTCAATCAGTATTATTACTACTACTATTTTACTTTTTTTTAAAGTGTCATTTTATTTTCTCTTTATTTGACTTTGACATTAGTGTTCTACATTCTATTTTCATCCTTCCTTTAGCATCATTCTACTCTATCGGAACTCTACCTTTATGCCATCATTCTCTTCCTAACTTTTCCCCTTTTGTTGTCCTGTTTCTCTTACCCTTTTCCTGCTTTAGATTTTCCCTATTCTGTCTTTTTACCCCCTGTTAAAATTTCACCCTACTTATTTATCTAATTTCCAATCCCCTGCTCCGAGTTCATACACTTCTCTCTCTTCTCTGTCTTCACTATTTAAAAAATTGTTTTTCTCTCTGTCCTTTTGTTGTTGTTTGCTTGAATGTTGACTATATTGATTTTTTATGCTTGTTTGTGAGATTGTTTTGCTAATTTTTTTGTGTTTTTTTTTGTTTGCTTTGTTTTTGTTTGTTTTTTGCTTCTGTTTACCCTCACCTTGCTTGATATTAGTTGTTGTTTGTATTTTGTATTCATCTCCAGGTGCTTGTGGCTGGCATTTGCTGGGATAAGTAGCTGTTCTATTGGAGTTTTCTCCCCATATATATAGTTTGTTCCCCTTTTCTTTCTTATTCTCTTTCTTTTCTCTCTTACTTTGTTTTTCCCTTTCCCAATTTCATTTTGGCACTCCTTTCTTTCTTTTTTTTTTTCCTCTCCTTCTTTCTCTCCTATCCCCTAATTTGCCTTTCTCTGGTGGTCAACATTATTTGGGGTTATTAATATCATGAATACATTTCTGTTCAGGGCCTTGTGTGTTGTAACTGGTTGTGTTGTATTTAAATCACCACAGGAGAGAGAGAACTGCATAACCAGACACTCGGAGAAGAGAGACCATGGGGAGACAAAGAAACAGCCCGCATATGAGAGAAAAGCAGGTATCACCAGAAAAGGAAGTAAATGAAATGGAGGCAAGCAACCTGTCAGAGAAAGAATTCAGAGAAATTGTCATAAGGTGGCTGAAAAGGTTGGAAGACAAATTCAACAATATGTGTAAGAACCAAGAAGAAATGAAGAAGAACCAAGAAGAAATGAAAAATGACATCGCTGCTGTAAAGAACTCAATAGAAAGCATAAAGAGTAAACTAGAAGAAGCAGAGGACCGCATTAGTGAGCTAGAAGACAAGGTAGGAAAAAATACCCAAGTAGAGCAGCTTCTAGAAAAAAAAAATTAAAAGCAGGAGGAGAGGCTAAGGGAATTTTGGGACAACATGAAACAAAACAACTTCCGCAAAATAGGGGTTCCAGAGGAGAGGAATCTGAACCAGGAATAGAAAATGTGTTTGAAAAAATAATAATAGAAAACTTCCCCGTTATAGTGAAGAAAAAACACACACAAATCCAAGAAGCTCACAGAATCCCAAGCAAAATGAACCCCAAAAGACCGATGCCAAGGCACATTATAATTAAATTGGCAAACACCAACAACAAAGTAAGAATCTTAAAAGTGGCCAGAGAAAGACATAAAGTTACCCTCATCAGACTAGCAACTGATTTCTCAACAGAAACACATCAGGCCAGAAGGGAATGGAATAAAATATACAAAGTCATGCAAAGGAAGGGTCTGAATCCAAGAAAACTGTACCCAACAAGGCTATCAATCAAAATTAAAGGTGAAATCAGGAGCTTCACAGAAAAAAAAAAAAAAGACTAAGGGAATTTATTACCACCAAACCAGCAATGCAAGAAATGCTATAGGGTCTGCTATTTAAAAAAGAAATAGGAAGTGAAGAAGGAACACAGGGGTAAAGAATAAAAATGGTGACAAATAAGTACCAATCAATAATAACTTTAAATGTAAATGGATTAAATGCACCAATCAAAAGACATAGGGTATCAGATTGGATAAGAAAACATGTCCCATATATCTGCTGTCTACAAGAAACCCACCTCAGAAAACAAGACGCACACAGACTGAGGATGAAGGGATGAAAAAAGGTTTTTCAGGCAAATTGAAATGAAAAAAAAGTTGGGGTAGCAATACTTATATCTGACAAATTAGATTTCAAAGTGCAGGACATAAGAGATAAGGAAGGCCACTTCATAATACTAAAGGGAGCAATCCAACAAGAAGAAAAAACTCTGGTAAACATATACACACCCAATACAGGAGCACCCAAATACATAAAAAAACTCCTGGAGGATATCAAGGGAGAGATTGACAGCAATACAATCATAGTAGGAGACTTTAATACCACACTATCACCATAGGACAAATCCTCTAATAAAAAAATCAGCAAAGAAACATCAATCCTAAATGACTCACTAGACCAGATGGAATTAATTGACATCTTCAGAACATTTCACCCCAAAGTCACAGAATATACATTCTTCTCAAGTGCACATGGGTCATTTTCAAAGATAGACCATATGTTGGGTCATAGGCAAAGACTCTTCAACTTCAAGAAGATAGAAATCATATCAAGCATCTTCTCAGATCACAGTGGCATAAAACTGAAAATCAACTATAAAAACAATCCAAAAAAATCAAACACATGGAGACTAAACAGCATGCTATTAAACAATGACTGGGTTACCAGAGAGATCAAGGAAGAAATAAAAAACATCATGGCAACAAATGACAATGAAAACACAACAATCCAAAAATCTATGGGACACAGCGAAAGCAGTCTTGAGAGGGAAGTTCATAGCTCTACAAGTCTACTGCAAAAAAAACAACAACCAGAAACAATGGTAATAAATTACCTAACCCTACAACTCAAAGAGTTAGAAAGAGAGCAACAAGAAAAGCCCAGTGTAAGCAGAAGAAAGGAAATAATAAAGATCAGAGTGGAGATAAATGACATTGAGACAAAAAAAAAACCACAAAAAACAAACAAACAAAAGATCAACAAATCCAAGAGCTGGTTCTTTGAAAGGATAAACTAGATTGATGTACCTCTAGCCAGACTCACCAAGAAGCAAAGAGGACCCAAGTAAACAAAATCAGAAATGAAAAAGGAGAAATAACAACAGACCCCACAGAAATACAAAGGATTGTTAAAAAATACTATGAACAACTCTATTCCCACAAACTGGACAACCTGGAGGAAATGGACATATTCCTAGAAAAACATTACCTTTCAAAACTCAATCAGGAAGAATCTAAACATCTCAATAGCCCAATAACTATGAAAGAAATGGGAGCAGTCATCAAAAAGCTTCCAGCAAACAAAAGCCTGGGGCCAGATGGCTTCACAGGGGAGTTTTACCAAACATTCAAGGAAGAACTAAAACCTATCCTCCTCAGACTATTCCAGAAAATTCAAGAAGAAGGAACACTTCCAAGTTCTTTCTATGAGGCCAGCATCACCCTAATACCAAAACCAGATAAAGACAACACAATGAAAGAGAATTACAGGCCAATATTCCTCATGAACATATATGCCAAAATCCTCAACAAAATTCTAGCAAATCGGATCCAGCACTACATCAGAAAGATCATACACCATGACCAAGTAGGATTTATCCCAGGAATGGAAGACAAATTCGATAATATGAGTAAGAACCAAGAATGGAAGACAAATTGAAAAAGGGTGGTACAATATCCGCAAATCAATAAACGTGATACATCACATAAACAAATTGAGAGATAAAAATCACATAGTCATATCAATTGATGCAGAAAAAGCATTTGACAAAATCCAACACCCTTTCTTGATAAAAACTATCAACAAGGTGGGAATAGAAGGACCATACCTCAACATAATAAAAGCTATATATGATAAACCCACAGTTAACATCATACTCAATGGGCAAAAACTAAAACCATTTCCCCTAAGAACAGGAACCAGACAGGGATGCCCACTCTCACCACTCCTGTTCGACATAGTACTGGAAATATTAGCCATTGCAATTAGACAAGAAGAAGAAATAAAAGGCATCCAAATTGGAAAAGAAGAAGTAAAGCTGTCCTTATTTGCAGAAGATGTGATATTGTACATAAAAAAACCCTAAAGACTCCATCAAAAAACTAATAGACTTAATAAATGAATTTGGCAATGTAGCAGGATACAAAATTAACGCCAAGAAATCTATGGCATTTCTATACACCAAGAGTGAACTTAAAGAAAGAGAGACTAAAAAGCAATCCCATTTACCATCACACCAAAAAAATTAAGATACCTAGGAATAAACTTAACTAAGGATGTAAAAGACCTATACAGGGAAACTACAGGACACTGAAAAAAGAGATAGAGAAAGATGTAAACAGATGGAAGAATATACCATGTTCATGGATTGGTAGAATCAACATCATTAAAATGTCCATACTACCCAAAGCAATCTATGGATTCAATGCACTCTCCATTAAAATACCAACGGCATATTTCACAGACCTAGAAAAAACTCTCCAAAAATTCATCTGGAATAAAAAAAAGACCCCGAATAGCCACAGCAATCCTGAGAAAGAAGAACAAAGTAGGTGGGATCTCAATACCAGATTTCAAGCTGTATTACAAAGCCACTGTTCTCAAAACTGCCTGGTACTGGCACAAGAACAGACATACAGATCAATGGAATAGAATAGAGAGCGCAGAAATTGACCCAAATCACTATGCTCAATTAATATTTGACAAAGGAGGCATGAACATACAATAGAGTCAAGACAGTCTCTTCAGTAAATGATGTTAGGAAAATTGGACAGATACATGCAAAAAAATGAACTAGACCACCAACTTACACCATACACAAAAATTAACTCAAAATGGTTACAGGACTTAAACATCAGATGGGAAACCATAAAAGTACTAGAGGAATCCACAGGCAAAAAGTCTGACATATGCCGAAGCAATTTCTTCACTGATACTACTCCTAGGGCAAAGGAAACTAAAGAGAAAATAAACAAATGGGACTACATCAAAATAAAAAGCTTTTGCACAGCAAAGGAGACCATCAATAAAACAACAAGAAAGCCCACTGCATGGGAGAACATATTTGCCCATGATATCAACGATAAGGGTTTAATCTTCAACATTTACAGGGAACTCATGCAGCTTAACAAAAAGAAGATAAACAACCCAAACAAAAAATGGGCAACTTATCTAAATAGACACTTTTCGAAAGAAGACAGAAGGGAGGCCAAGAGACATATGAAAACCTGCTCAAAGTCACTAATCATCAGAGAGATGCAAATCAAAACAACAATGCGGTACCATCTCACACCTGTCAGAATGGCTATCATCAACAAATGACAAGTGCTGGTGAGGATGCGGAGAAAAAGGAACCCTCGTGCACTGCTGGTGGGAATGCAGACTGGTGCTGCCACTGTGGAGAACAGTATGTAATTTCCTCAAAAAACTAAAAATGGAACTCCCATTTGACCCAGTAATCCACTTCTAGGATTATATCCCAAGAAACTAGAAACACAAATCAGAAAGGATATTTGCACCCCTATGTTCATAGCAGCACAATTCACCATAGCTAAGATTTGGAAACAGCCTAAGTGCCCATCAGCAGATGAGTGGATTAAAAAGCTGTGGTACATCTACACAATGGAATACTATGCTGCGGTAAAAAAGAAGGAGTTCTTACCATTTGCAACAACATGGATGGAGATGGAGAGCATTATGCTAAGTGAAATAAGCCAGGCAGAGAAAGATAAATATCACATGATCTCACTCATTTGTGGAATATAATGAACAACATAAACTGAAGAACAAAAATAGATTCAGAGATAGAGAAACATCAATCAGAACATCAAACCTCAAGGAAGGTAGGGGAGGGTAGGGGTAAGAAGGAGAGATCAACCAGACTTATATACATGCATATAAGCCTAATCAATGGACCCAGACAACAGGGGGTTGGGGGCATGAATAGGAGGTGGGGGGTAATTGGGGAATAAGGACACATATGTAATACCTTAATCAATAAAGAAATAAAATAAAATAAAATAATCCCTGGGGGAACTACAGAGTAAAACATGGATTCCAGAAATATATATATATATGACAGCACTGTGGGAAACTGCGGGGAAGGGAAGCGTATATTGAAGTGGAGAATCTGCAGTATGTGTAGTTGCATCCTGGGGAGGGGGCAAGAGATAGAAGCAACGAAAGGATATATTAAATTATTTTAAATTAAAAAAAAATATTAAAAGTAAAGAGTGTTTTAGATAATATTATAGCAGGGTTCTTGAGTCCCATATTCCCCCTCTTTTGTTTTACTAGCATGCCCTTTTGGGTAGCATGGGCACGTTCAATGATGGCCTGCCCTTGTGGGTTGTAAGGGATTCTTGTGGAATGTTGGATGGACCAAGTTCTGCAAAGCGCAGTGAAGCCCAGGCTGCTATAAGCAGGCCCTTTACCAGTTTATCTTGGCCAATATAGCTATAATTGGAAACAGGTCTTATTGAATTCATGCAAAGAAATGTATTGCCATGTATTAAGAATTGCCAAATTCTGGAGAGACAGGTGGGGAGAATATATAATTTACCAAATTGGTTTAAAAATGCTTCCTTATATCTGAAAAACAAAAAGTTTAAGAAACAGCAATACTTTCAAATGACAGAATCTTTTCCTTTCTGCAAAACACAATATTCCAGATTAACAATAGAGCTATGAATAAAAGCATAATGTAGTTATTATTTGACAGAGCTTCCCATGTACCTTAAGCAGAAAATTTTCCTTCAGGAGAGAGAAAACAAATACTCAAAGCATTCCAGGGCCGATTGGGATGATCTAAAGCCAATTCTAGGTCAAGAAAAAAGTTTCTAACTTCATTTGCTCTTGGGTGAGGTCAGTAAATGACACTAATTGGAATTCTGCTATCAGTCTTTCTGAATACATTGATATAAGCTATTTACCATCTGGTTATACCCTCTAGTTAGGAAGGCAAAATGCAAATCATTTACTATTAAGTGTCCTTGGTTTAGGGAAGATAGGATTTACTAGATGGCTCCAAATTGCTGTTTAACCTTCTCGATTTCCCTATTCTACTTATCCTGGCTTACTGGCCTGTGTCATTTATATAATTTCCTTTCAACATTTCTCTTCACAAAATTCTACAACTTTCACAAATCTTTCTTCAGCTTTCACAAATCTTTCTTCAGAACCTTACAACTTTCAGAAATAACCAGCTCTAGAAACCACTTTCTTTTCCCTTCAAAATGCATCTCCATGACTCACGGTTTCCATTAAATCAGAACCATAATTTATTTCTAATTAGCTAGAATTCTTAACCATTAGAAACCTTAATTTTTAGGTGGCATATAAGTAATTAACATTCCTCAGATTAGCAATACATTCATATTTTAAGAGATATTTCAAATAAAATACAAGACATTCATTAACAGATTCAAACCATCCTCTAGATTCTCCATACAAGGCAAACTCATATTAATTAATATTTCAGTATCTTGTTATTTGAAAATACCTAGATATTTAATAATTTTTACTATTTAATCCAGCAAACTTCAAATTTTTAGTTACCAAACACTTTGAAAAACGATGTCTAGGCATATATAATTACCACTGAAAAAGCTTTATCATATACCCTCCATTTTAGTTATATTTATTTTGCCTTGACAACTTTGAGATTTTAAAGCCAATTATTATTACCCAAGGCATTGTCCTTGGCAAATTATGTAACAGAGATAACTCACTGGCCTTCAGTGGCTTTAATGTGAAAGTACTATTTAAAAAAAAAAAATGGAAGTGGCCCCCACACTGCTATTTCTACAGCGTGCTGGAGGGCATTTCTACAGGTCTAATCATCCTAGGAAAAAGACTTGGGGGGATTAAATGATTATTCCCATATTTTTTCTTTCTGAGCCTTCTCACACTGGAGGTGGAGAATCAGGGGCCTTAGGTATTACAGACTTTATAGGCTCTACTTCAGGAGGCGAGGCTGTGGTAAATCTTCCTGGCATTCTGTAGACTTTTGATCCTCAATATGAAGTGGGGGTCAAATAAAATAAAATAAAATAATCCCTGGGGGAACTACAGAGTAAAACATGGATTCATCTAATTTGGGTAGCTCAAATTAGATGACAAAGGCACTTGTTTTCCCTAAGCCTGATTTCCCTTTAAATTCCTGCCTACTTGTTTCCAGAGATCAACATCGAATGCTTCATCATCAGGGAACCAAGAATTATAAATTATAGGTACCATTTGCATTTAATAACTTTTTAAGTAACAGAGAGATGTTACTTGGTGGATAGGTGCTGCCTTATTGTGGAACCTTAGCTGAAAAACAATTCCCTTGAACTTGGAAATCCCAAGCGGGCTCCAATGACTTACTGCACAGTTACTTCCATTTCCTTCCTCTTCATTTTCGAGGGTTCTGCTGCTTCTCATTGGGTTCCTTGGTCCTCCTCACACGGGGCAGCACCTTGCTGGAGCTGACAAGCAGCCCCTGAATGATGGATGAATAGATTACTCAGACATAGTTTCACTGTGCAAGAGAGGGCTAAGGGACCCTTGGCTTTAGTAGCCAGAGCAGCCTGTCTCATTAGGCCTTTATTGGAATTTTTATCTTTAGATATAATCAGTAGGGTGAGTAATCTTGGGAGGACACATGTTTACATTGTACTCTAGGCAAGGGCATCCAGGGATTACAAGCATAAGAATTCCAGAAAACACCTGGGGTCTGCATATGCACAGACTTGTTTGGAAAGGTCAAGGAATAATTAGGGGCACTACCTTCGACACTCCCCTAAGCCTCCCCTAAGTCAGAATTTTGATAAACAGGGCACGTGGCCTTCCACACACTTCCCTTTTATCAGAATGTCCTCCTTACAACTTTCCAACCAAGTTTCTTGTGTTTCCCAACATGTATGGTGTAAGTTGGTGGTCTAGTTTCATTTTTTTTGCATGTATCTGTCAAATTCTCCCAACACCATTTATTGAAGAGACTGTTGTGACTCCACTGTAGATTCTTGCCTCCTTTGTCAAATATTGAGTGTAATGGCTTGGGTCCATTTCTGGATTCTCTGTTCTGTTCCATGGATCAATATGACTGTTCTTGTGCCAGAACCAAGCTGTTTTGATTAGGGTGCCTTTGTAGTATAACATGAAATGTGGTATTGTGATTCCTCCAACTTTGTTCTCCTTTCTGAAGATTGTTGAGGCTATTCTGGGTCTTCTTTGGTTCCATATAAATGTTTGGAGTATTTGGTCTAGATCTGTGAAATATGCTGCTGGTATTTTAATAGGTATTGTGTTAAATCTGTAGATTGCCTTGAGTAGTATGGACATTTTAATGATATTGATGCTACCAATCCATGAACATAGTATATTCTTCCAGTTGTTTACTAATATATCTCTTTCTATCTCTTTTTTTCAATGTCCTATACTTTTCCAAATACAGGTCTTTTGCCTCCCTGGTTAAGTTTATTCCTAACTATTTTAATTTTTTATTGCAATGGTAAATGGGATTGCTTGTTTAGTTTCTCTTTCTGAGAATTCATTATTGGTGTGTTAAAAAGACAATTTTTGCATGATGATTTTGTATCCTGCTACATTGCCAAATTCATTTATTAAATCTAGTAGTTTTTTTTTGGTGTAGTCTTTAGGTTTTTCTATGTAAAATATCATGTCATGTGTGAGTAATGAGAGTTTTACTTCCTCTTTTCCAATTTGGATGCCTTTTATTTCTTCTTCTTGTCAGATCACTGTGGCTAAGATTTCTAGTAACAGGTTGAATAAGAGTGCTAAAAGTGAACATCCCTGACTTGTTCCTATCTTTAGGGAAATGGTTTCAGCTTTTGCCAATTGAGTTTGATGTTTGCTGTAAGTTTGTCATATATGGCGTGTATGATGTTGAGTTATGCTCCCTCTATTCTAACTTTGCTGAGAGTTTTTATTAAAAACTAGAGGCCCGGTGCACGAAATTCATGCACAGGGGGTGTGTGTCCCTTAGCCCAGCCTGCACCCTCTCCAATCTGGGACATCCCTTTCACAATCCAGGACTGTTGGCTCCTGCCTTCCTGCCTTCCTGATTGCCCCTAACCACTTCTGCCTGCCAGCCTGATCATCCCCTAACCACTCCCCTGCCAGCCTGATTGATGCCTAACTGCTCCCCTGCTAGCCCAATTGCCCCTAACTGCCCTCCCCTGTAGGCCTGGTCCCCCCCAACTGCTCTCCCCTGGGTCCCCCCCAACTGCCCTTCCCTGCAGGCCCAGTTGCCCCCAACTTCCCTCCTCTGCTGGCCTGGTCTCCCCTAATTGCCCTCCCCTGCAGGCTTGATAGTCCCCAACTGCTCTCCCTTGCAGGCCTGGTCCCTCCCAACTGTCCTCTCCTGCTGGCCATCTTGTGTCCACATGGGGCCAGCCATCTTTGACCACATGGGGGCAGCCATCTTGTGTGTTGGAGTGATGGTCAATTTGCATATTACTCTTTTATTAGATAGGATGGGTGTTAGATTTTGTCAAATGTGTTTTTCTGCATCTATTGATATGATCATGTGATTTTTGTCTTTCAGTTTGTTTATGTGATATATCACATTTATTGATTTGCAAATATTGTATCAGCTTTGCATCACTTCAATAAATCCCACTTGGTTATGGTGTATGATCTTTTTAATATATTGCTGGATGCAATTTGCTAATATTTTGTTGAGGATTTTAGCATCTATGTTCAATAGGCATATTGGCCTGTAATTTTCTTTCTTTGTGGTGTCTTTATCTAGTTTTGGAATTAGGATAATGCTGGCCTCATAAAAAGAGCTTGGAAGTATTCCTTACTCTTGGATTTTTGGAACAGTTTGAGGAGTATAAGTGTTAGGTCTTCTTTGAATGTTTGGTAAAAAACCCCTATGAAGCTATCTGGAGAAGGGCTTTTGTTTGCTGGGAGTTTTTTTAATTACCGCTTCTATTTTCTCAGTTGTTATTGGCCTATTCAGGATACCTGATTCTTCCTGATTCAGTTTTGGGCAATTGTATTTTTCTAGGAATTTGTCCATTTTATCCACATTTTCCAGCTTGTTGGCATACAGTTGTTCATAGTATTCCCTTACAGTCCTTTGTATTACTGTGGTGTCAGTGGTTACTTCTTGGCTTTTAGTTCTGATTTTATTAATTTGGGTCCTCTCTCTTTGTTTCTTGATGAGCCTGGCTAACAATTCATCGATCTTGTTTATCCTTTCAAAGAACCTTTCTTGGTTTCATTGAGTTTTTTGTATTATGTTTTTAGTCTCTATGTCAGTTATTTCTGCTTGAATCTTTATTATATCCTTCCTTTTCCATACCCTATGTTCTTCTTGATGTTCTCTTTATAGTTCTTTAAGTTGTACAGTTAAAGAGATTATTAATGATTTTTCTTGTGTTTTTTTTTAGGTATGCCTCTGGTGCTATAAACTTCCCTTTCTGGACTGCTTTTACTGCATCCCAAAGATGTTGGGTTGCTGTGTGTTCATTTTCATTTGTTTCCAGGAGGTTTTTTATTTATCTTTTGATCTTATTGGTAACCCATTCAGTGTTTAATAACATGCTATTTAGCCTCCTTGTGTTTGAATGTTTTTGGGTGTTTTTACTGTAGTTAATTTCTAATTTCATCCCATTGTGATCAGAGAAGACAGTTGATGTGATTGCAATCTTCTTGAACCTGTAGAGACTTTTTTTTATGTCCTAATATGTGGCCTATCCTTTAGAGTCACTGTTTCCTTGTTAAGTTTTGGTCTGGAATATCTAAGCAGTGAAGTCAGAGGGGTGTTGATGTTCCATACTATGGTTGTAATGTTGTCAATCTCTTAGAGTTCTCTAGATAATTTTTATATATTTGGGTGCTCCTATATTGGGTGCATATATGTTTACCAGGGTTATATTCACTTGTTGGATTAATCACTTTAGCATTATGTAGTGACCTTTGTTGTCTCTTGTAATGGCCGTCAATTTGAAGTCCATTTTGTCAGATATGTGTATTGCTACTATAGCTTTTTTTCTTTACCATATGCATGGAAAATTTATTCCACCCATTTACCCTCATTCTCTGTGTGTCTTTTGTTCTGAGGTGGATCTCTTGTAGACAGCATATAGTTGGGTCATATTTTTGTATCCATTCAGCTACTCTACGCCTTTTGATTAGAGCATTTAAGCCATTTAGAGTTTTTATTGATAGATACTTATTTATTGCCATTTTAATTCCGTATGCCAGAGTTTCTCTCTTTGTTTCTTCTTTTCATTATAGCAATCTTTTCAGGAGTTCATAATGTGAAGTAAAAGCAGGATTGGAATTGATCCAACAAGAAGATATAACCTTGGCAAACATACATAAACTCAATATAGCAGCACCTAATACATAAAAATCTATCAAAGGGTTTTAAGGGAGAGATTGACAACAATACAGTCATAGTAGGGAACTTTAACACCCCATTGACTTCACTGGATAGATCTTCTAGACAAAAAATTAATAAGGAAAAAATGACTAAAGGACACACTAGATCAGATGGATTTAATTGACATTTATAGAACATTTCACCCCAAAGCTGCAGAATATACTTTTTTTTCTCAAGTGCACATGGATCGATCATTCACAAAGATAGATTACAAGTCAGGACACAAAGCAAGTCTCTACAATTCAAGAAGATTGAAATCATATCAAGAACCTTCTCAGATCACAGTGGAATGAAATTAGAAATCAACCACAGTAAAAACACACAAAAACATTCAAACACTTGAAGGATAAATAGCATTTTATTACAAAATGAATGTGTTACCAAGGAGATCAAGAAAGAAATAAAAAAACTTCCTGGTAACAAATGAAAATAAATAAACAACTCAAATCTCTGGGACACAGGAAAAGCAGTCCTGAGAGGGAAGTTTATAGCACTACAGGCCTATGCTGGAAGCTAATTCCAGCATGTCATAATTACAAGAGTTTCATCAAAAGGTTGGTGAAACTTGGGGCTCAACAAGGGCTGAGTCACATATGTAATCACCTGTTGGAATGGCTAAAAGGCACTTCTCTCAAACCTGAATAGGATGATTGTTTGCTGCCAGACAGCTCAGGGCTTCTCAATCTACATGTTATTGCCTCCTGTTGGCCAAACACCTGAACAGCTGTAGACTATTCCCCAATCTGACAATGCTTCTGTAAACCCTACCCTTTGAAGTTTGTGTCTCCACCTTGCTTTAGGATCAATTGTGTTTATAAAAAGTAGGGGTCCTGAGAGAAGGAAGAACTAAGAACTTAGAGCTTTGGCTCCTTTAGCTGAAGCTCCTCTGACCCCCAATGGCTTTCAAAATTATCTTTCATCTTTGGACTCTTATTTAATCTATGCACAGCCTTTCTCCAGATTGCTGAACTCTTCGTAATGCTGGAAAAGAACCCCGGCAGGCCTACCTGATATAATAAGTTAATTAACAAGAAACTATTTAAGCCTACAAATTAAAGAATGAGAGAAAGCGCAATAAGAAATCCCAGGTTAAGTAGAAGAAATTAAATAAAGATTAGAGCAGAAATAAATAACATAGAGATTAAAAATCCAATACAAAAGGTAAATGAAACCAAGAGTTGCTTCTTTGAAAGGATAAACAAGATTGATCAACTGTTAGCCAGACTCATAATAAAACAAAGAGAGATGACCCAAATAAATAAAATCAGAAATGAAAGTGGAGAAGTAACCACTGACACCACAGAAATACAAAGGATTGTAAGGAAATACTATGAACAACTATATGCCAACAAGCTGGACAATCTGGATAAAATGGACAAATTCCTAGAAAACTACAATCTCCCAAACTGAATCAGGAAGATTCTGATAACCGGAATAGGCCAATAACAACAGAGGAAATAGAAGCAGTAATAAAAACAACTCTCAGAAAACAAAACCCTTGTCCAGATGGCATCAAGGGGAGTTTTACCAAACATTCAAGGAAGAACTAACAGTTATGCTTCTCAAACTATTAAAAAAAAAAATCCAAGAGAAAGAAACACCTCCAAGGTCTTTTTATGAGGCCAGCATTATCCTAATTTCAAAACCAGATAAAGATACTACAAAGAAAGAGAATTAGAGGCCAATATCCCTGATGAACATAGATATTGAAATCCTCAACAAAATATTAA
Organism: Corynorhinus townsendii; assembly: GCA_026230045.1. Taxonomy (NCBI): domain Eukaryota; kingdom Metazoa; phylum Chordata; class Mammalia; order Chiroptera; family Vespertilionidae; genus Corynorhinus; species Corynorhinus townsendii. The sequence goes on from JAPDVU010000007.1 coordinate 91,356,062, forward strand.
TAAATCGGATCTAGCAATGTTTTAAAAAGATCATACACCATGACCAAGTAGGATTTACTTGAGGGATGCAAGACTGGTATAATATTCACAAATCAATAAACATGATACATCACATAAGCAAATTGAAAGACAAAAATCACACAATCATATCAATAGACACAGAAAATGCATTTGACAAAGTCCAACACCTTCTCTGATAAAAATTCTCAGCAACATGGAAATAGAGGGAGCATATTTCATCGTGATAAAGGCCACATATGACAAACCTACAGTGAACACAAAACTCAATGGGCAAAAACTAAAACCATTTCCTCTAAGAACAGGAACAAGACAGAGATGTCCACTTTCACCACTCTTATTTAACATAGTAGTGGAAGTCCTAGCCACAGTGATCAGACAGGAAGAAATAAAAGGCATCCAAATTGTAAAGGATGAAGTAAAGCTCTTATTATTCACAGATGACATGATGTTTTGCATAGAAAACCCTAAAGACTCCACCAAAAAGCTGCTAGATTTAATAAGTGAATTTGGAAATGTAGCAGGATATAAAATAAGCACCCCAAAATTAATGGCTCTTTTTGTACACCAATAATGAATTCAGAGAAAGAGAAACTAAACAAGCAATCCCATTTAGTATTGTAACAAAAAATTAAAATAGTTAGGAATAAACTTAACCAAGGAGGCAAAAAACCTGTACTCGGAAAACTACAGGATATTGAAAAAAGAGATAGAAGAATACATAAACAAATGTTCATGGATTGGTAGAACCAACATATTTAAAATGTCCATATTACCCATGGCAATCTACAGATTCAATGCAATCCCCATTAAAATATCAACAGTATATTTCACAGAGCTAGAACAAATATTCATAGAGTAAACCATAGGCAGCAAAATCTCAGACATATCTTGTAGCAATATGTTTATGGCTACATCTCCTAGGCAAAGGAAACTAAGGAGAAAATAAAGAAATGGGACTAAGTCAAAATACAAAGCTTCTGTACAGCAAAAGAAACCATCAACAAAATGAAAAGGGAGTCCACTGCATGGGAGAACATATTTGGCAATGATACATCTGATAATGAGTTAATATCCAAAATATATAAGGAACTCACAAAACTTAACAAAAGATAGACAAACAGTTCAATTTAAAAATGGGCAAAAGACCTAAATAGATACTTCTCCAAAATGGACATACGAAAGCCAAGAGACATATGAAAAAATGCTCAAAGTCACTGAGCATCATAGAGGTGCAAATTAAAACAACAATGAGGTATCATCTCACACCTGTCAGAATGGCTACCATGAACAAATCAATAAGTGACAAGTGCTGAAGAGGATGTGGATAAAAGGCAACCCTAGCACATTACTGGTGGGAATGCAGACTGCTTCAGTCATTATGGAAAACAGTATGGAGTTTCCTCCAAAAATTAAATATGGATCTGCCATTTGACCCCATGATCCCACTTCTAGGAATATATCCTAAGAAACCCAAAACACCAATCAGAAAGAATGATGCACCTCTATGTTCATAGTAGCATAATTTACAATTGCCAAGATCTGGAAAGAGCCCAAGTGCCCATCAGTAGATGAGTGGATAAAAAAACTGTGGTACAGCTGTACCATGGAATACTATGCAGTAGTAAAAAAGAAGGATCACTTACTCTTTGAGATAGCATGGAGGGACCTGGAGAGTATCATGCTAAGTGAAATAAGCCAGTCAGAGAAAGACAAGTATCACATGATCTCACTCATATGTGGAATCTAAGTAACAAAATAAACTGATGAACGAAATAGATCCAGAGACATAGAAGCATGAAATAGACTGTGGAATCTCAGAGAGAAGGCTGGGGAAGGTGGGTCAGTGGGAAGAGATCCACCAAAGACCTTTGCGTTAATATCCAAAGTATATAATGCATAACCCATGGACACAGACAATATTGTGGTGAAGGCCTGGGTGGAGGGCAGGGGAGGGCTAGAAGGGATCAATGGGGGGAAAAAGAGGGACATATGTAATACTTTCAACAATAATGTTTAAATTAAAATAAAAGAATAAATCTGACAAGAAAAGCACAGAAATTCATTAGATTGAACACTGAAATAGATAAAAGATAATTTGAATAAATGAAAAATCAGCCATTATAGAAAACAGTATGGAGTTTGTTCCTGGTTAGGAGACCTCCATGTTAAAGTTGTCAATTCTCTCTAACCTCTAAATTTTTTATTTTTTAAAACCCAAGTAATGAAGATATTTTTTTTCCATTGATTTTTAGAGGTAGGATGGGGAGAGAGAGGGAAATATAGACACGAGAGAGAAATATCGATTGGTTGCCTCCCACACGAGCGCCAATGGGGCTGGAGATTGAATACGCAACTGAGGGATGGGCCTTTGACTGGAATCAACCCTTTAGTCCACAGACTGATGCTCTAACCACTAAATCAAACTAGCCAGGGCTCTAACCTCTAAGTTTAATGCAACCTCAGACCACCCTGAGTTGAAACAAAAACACATTTTTAAAATTGATTTCAGAGAGGAAGGGAAAGGAGAGAGAGAAATAGAAACAGTAATGATGAGAGAGAATCATTGATTGGCTACCTCCTGCATGTCCCACACTGGGAATTAAGCCCACAACTCAGGCATGTGCCCTGACCAGGAATCGGACCATGACCTCCTGGTTCATAGTTCAATACTAAACCACTGAGCCATGCTGCCCAGGCCACCCTGATTTTTTTAATGTGGCAAAATTGGATTATGGTTCACCTGAAAGAATAAACCATCATATAAAAGAACAGGAAATGAAATTCTGAAAATTAAGGTTGAAACATTTTTATAAATAGAACATTAAACAAAACAGGAATTTCAGAAACAGCTCCAAGTATATGGAAATGTAATAAACCACTGAAGTGGCATTTGAATGCAGTGGTCAGAATTCATTTGGTTATGTGTAACTGAAACTCAATGTAAAATATCTTAAGAAAATGGGGAAGATAATGTCCCATGCCTCGGATCTCTCAACTTCACCATCAAAAATGGCCTGAGAAGCAAGCAACAAACAAATGGTGTATTCTTTGGTGTGCTTCTGTTTGTGTGAAAGGCTGTATGTATGTGTGTGTGGGGGGGGGGAGGGGCGGAGGGGGAGGTATACACATTTGTTTACATATGCTTAACCCCCTAAAAAGATGCACAGTGAACAGGTGTTATTTGATGTCTCCAGGAAAGAGATTCAAGGCATGAATCCTTTCCCCTTGCTGGACCTCAAGAGAAGAGAGTTGAATTAAGTGTGTTCTCTAGTCCACCATTGGCAGCATATGCTTCATGTGTATCCTTTTTGTGTATGTGAACTTGGAAAATGTAAAAAAAGTATAAGGCACATGATTTTTAATTGACATAATGGTATTATGCTATCAGTGTTTCCCCCAACCCAGCAATGTTTTTTAATATTTATTCATGAGGCTGTGTATATGCCTAGTTCATTGCTTCCAACATCTACATGTGGCCACGGGGTCAGTCAGAAAGAGTGGATTACACTGCAGTAACAAATATTTCCCAGCCTTAGCTGGCTTGGCTCAGTGGATAGAGCATCGGCCTGTGGACTGAAAGGTTCCAGGTTCAATTCCGGTCAAGGGCACATGCCCAGGTTGCGAGCTTAATCCCCAGTAGGGGGCATGCAGGAGGTAGCCAATAAATGATTCTCTCTCATCATTGATGTTTCTAACTTTCTCTTCCTCTCCCTTCCTCTCTGAAATCAATAAAATATATATTTTAAAATAAAAAAACAACAAGTAGTGCCCAGTTTATGCTATATAATAAAAGGCAAATATGCAAATGGTCATCACACCCTCACATGTAACAATTAATCAGCAGGAGTCTGCATTTGCAGCAGGTGCACATGGGTGGACTGAGCTGTGTGCACGGTGAGGCATTGCAGGTGGGTGGGACTGCATGTGCAACCAGTCACCAGGAGATGTATGGAGCACCTCTCGGTCCCTCCCGCCCTGGCTCCTGTGGGTGGCAGCGGCTTGCTCCTGCCTCCTGCGGAAGCAGCACAACTTCCTCCTGCCTCCCTCCCATGGAAGCAGCATGGCTCCCGTCAGCTCCGGCCGGGTCCCATGGGTACGCTGCAGCTCCCACCAGCTCCTGCAGAATCAGCGCATGGCCTACTGCGTGTGATTTTGTGCACTGGACCACTAGTAATTATATAAACCTTAGATGGCCGAAGTATGTCACATGGTTCCACCTAACTTTAAGTTCATGGCCACCATGTGACTATGGAAAGAGAAAGAGCTGGAATATATATGGACAGTCCTAATGACTAGCACTGACCTCCCAGTTGCCTTCAACTCCCTGCTGCCCCAACCAAATGTGTGATGGGCATACTTGACATGTCCTACACAGGCCCATGTGACCACTGCTTTGGACACACACCCAGGAGTGGAGTTTCTGGGCAATATGGCATGTAGTTGATTTCACTAAGGAAAGCAAGCTCACTCTCCAGTCAGCTGCTCCAATCCCTGCTGCAAACACATGGGAAGTGCCTCTAGCCCCACATCTTGCCAATGTTTGTTAATAACCAGCTCTTTAAGTTTTGCCAATCAAGTAGGTGTAAAGTGATAGCTGTTATTGTTCTAAATTGTAGTTCTCTGATTGCTAATAAGTTTAAGTATCTCTTCATATGCTTGTTGGTCTTTTAATTTCTTTCTTCTAGAAAGTGTTTTGTTTTATTTTCTATTAGTAGTCCTATAATTTTCTTGTTGATTTTCAAGAGTTCCTTTAGAGATTTTCACAGGATATGAAACAATATGAATGTATTCCTCTTCTCCCAGAAAGGACTGTATTATTTTAAGGGATTCTATCTCATCTTCCAGTTCTTTGCGGGGGGTGGGGGGTGGGAAGGGGTGGAATCTCAAGAAAAGAAGATAGGCCAGACTTTAACCAGGAGCCATTCCTGGGCCAATCAGTGGTGACTGGGAAGGTGGGGCCTAGAAAATGACTGCTTCTATATACACCACAAGTCTGAAACAGAAGAAAAAACTTTCCCAGAATATTTGTGGATGGGTGGGGAGGGGGTGTTGCAAGGAGGGAGGAATGTTCTTTTTCTGGGCAAAGCAATAGATAGTCCCTGGCTTAGTATCTGATGAAAAAATTAGTCAATGTATCCATCAGGATTATTTGATTGCAAGTGAAAGAAACTCAATGGAAACTAATTTTTTTTAAAACAAAATGTATTGGTTAAAGTAATTCAAAAGTACAGTGGGCAGGAGAGCTGGATCCAGGCTTTCAAGTGATGTCATCAGATCTCCATCTCTCTCTCCATCTTACCAATAAGCTGTCTCCAATGTGAGTATGGTGGCCTCCCATAGTCAAGCACACAAATCACATAACAACTCCAGCTAAAGAAAGTCGTTCCATCCTAATCATATGATAGAAAAAAAATCCTGGGAAGGATTCTGATTGGTCCAACTTAGATCACATGTTACTTTTTGAACCAATAACTGTAGTCAGAGGAATGGAGTCATCTGATTGGTCAGACATAGGTCAAGTATGGGTGGTGGATGGGCTCATCCTTCCTGAGACCACAGTAAGAGGGTGCCCCATGGGAAAGAGTGGTTCATACCAGAAGACCAGAGAAGATATGCTGTTCAGGTAGGACCCAGAAATGCCAGATATAGATCAGATCTCTATCACATTTCTTTCCTCTTTATGTGTCCTATATGGGCAAGAATTTAAAGAAGGAAAAAGGAAACCACAAAAGAGCTCGGAAAAAATATTGGTGACTGAGAGAATTAGGGGTTTGGCAAGTGCCTTTCCAATTATGACACTAAAATCAGACACCATATGGAAAAAGACTTATGAATATTAAACTTCTATAGCACAAAAATACATCAAACAACCAGAATCCCAATAAGTAAGATTAAGAAACTAATGAGTCCTGGCCAGTGTGGTTTGGTTGGGTGTTGATCTGCCCACTAAAAGGCTGTTGGTTCAATTCACAGTCAGGGCACGTGCCTGGGTTGCTGGCTGATCCCTGGTGGGGAGCATGCAGGAGGCAGCTAATGGATGTTTTGCTTTCACATCGATGTTTCTCTTTCTAAAAATCAATAAAAATAAATAAGTAAAAAAAGAAGAGAGTGAAGCAAAATATTTCAAGTGTTGAGATAGCCCACCAATCTACAATTCTGTCACTGTGACATTATTTTTCAAAAGTGAAGGAGAAATAGAGACTTTCTTGGACAAATACAAATTGAGAAAATTTGTTGCCAATAAACACGCTGTGCAAGAAATGTTAAATGGAGCTCTTTATAGAGAAGGATAATAATGTAGGTCAGAAACTCAGGTCTACATAAAGTGAGGAAGAGCAAGATAGTGAAAATAAAGTAAAAATTTTATTTTTCATATTCTTAATAGATCTAACAGACATTTTGTTCAAAGCAGTAATAAAAACAATGTGTTTGGTTGTGCATGCTAATGTATATGCACGTGCTCATGTATGATTATGCATAAATGAAATGAATGACAGCAGCATTATAAGGGATGGGAGGAAGAAATTAAGAATAATCTCTTACTGCACTACTTGTGAAGTGATATAATGTTATTTGAAAGTGGATTTGGGTTTATTATATCTGTATATGGTAAATTCTAGGATTAACTACTAAAAGTAGTCAAAAAAAGAACTAATGATGCCCCCCCCAAAAAAAGAAAATGAATCATATAAAATGCTCAATTAAATCAACAAATGGCAGAAAGAGTGTAAGAAAAAAATAGGAACAAAGAACAAGGGCAACTAGTAAAAAAGTAAGAAATATATTAAATATATATATACTAGAGTTCCGGTGCATGAAATTCTTGCACATGTAGGGTTCCTAAGCCTGGCCTGTGATCAGGGCCAATTGGGGCCTTCCTTCATTCCATACCGCCCACTGGTGGTCAAAGCACATCATAGCATGGTCAAACTCCCAAGGGGACAATTTGCATATTAGCCTTTTATTATATAGGATATCCTTACCTGAGGATATTTTCCATTGGTTTTTAGAGAGAGTGGAAGGAAGAGGGAGAGAGACAGAGAGAGAGAAACATTTAAGTGAGAGAGATGCATTGAATGGCTGCCTTCCACATGCACCCTGACCAGGGCCAGGAGCCTGCAACTAAGGTATGTGCCCTAGACTGGAATCAAACCCAGGACCCTTCAGTCCACAGGCCGACACTCTACCCACTGAGCCAAACTGGCTAGGGCTGAAATGTAATAAATATTAATCCAACTATATAAAAAGTCACTTTGAAAAACCAATGGTTGAAATACAACAATTAAAAAAACAGATATTGTCAGAGTTAATAAAAAAGACCTAGCTATACATTGCCTATAAGATATCCACTTTGTTTATCCTTAAAATCTCTCTCTCTCTCTCTCTCTCTCTCTCTCTCTCTCTCTCTCTATATATATATATATATATATATATATATATATATATATATAAATAATTGATTTCAAAGAGAAAAAAGGAAAGGGAGAGATGGAAACATCAATGATGAGCCTGCAATTGAGCCTGCAATATGGGCATGTGCCCTGACTGGGAATCGAACTGTAAACTCCTGGTTCATAGGTCCATGCTCAACCACTAAGCTACACTGGCCACGCAAGAAACCCATTTTAAATATAAAGACACACATATATTAAGAGTAAATGCATGGAGAAGAATATACCACCCTAACACTAATCAAAAGAAAGCAGAAGGAGCTATATTCCATTCAGACAGAGCAGACTTCAAAGTAAAGAAAGTTACCAGGGAAGGGCATTAAATAATGATAAAAGAAGGGCATTAAATAATGATAAAAGGGTCAATTTTCCAAGAAGATATAACAATTCTTAATGTACATGTGCCTACCTCATAACAGAATGTCAAACTATGTGAGAAAAAAACTGGTAGAAGTGCAAAGAGAAATACATGAATCTACTGTTATAATTGGAGACTTCAACACCCTGTATCAGAAGTGGATAGATCAGCAAGCAGAAGATCAGAAAGAACACAGTTGAACTTAAGAATACCATCAGTCACCCGGATACAGTTGACATGTATAGACTATATCACCCAATGACAGAGGAATACACATTCTTCTCAAGCTCACATGAAACACTAATATAGACCACTTTCAGGATCAGAAAACACATCTTCACAAATTTAAGAGAGTAGAAACCATATCATGTCTTCTCTCAGAACCCAGTGGAATTAGACTAGGAAAAAAACAACACAGAAAGATAACAGGGAAATCCCAATAGAGATTAAACAACACATTAAAAAAAAATTATTGCCCTGGCTGGTGTGCTCAGTGGTTAGAGTGTCAGCCTAAGCATCAAAGGGTCATGAGTTCAATTCCTGGTCAAGGACATGTACCTCAGTTGCAGGTTCCCTCCCGGACCCCAGACAGGGTACGTATGTGAGACAACCAATTGATGTGTCTCTCACATTGATATTTCTCTCTCTCTCTCTCTCTCTCTTTCCCCTCCCCCCTCCCCACCACACCATCTCTCCTTTCCACTCTCTCTGAAAAGCAATGGAAAAAATATCCTCAGGTGATGACTAACAACAAATTATTGATTGATTTTGAGAGAGAGAGAGAGATAAGGGAGAGAAACATTGATTAGTAGTTCCACTTATTTATGCATTCATCAGTTGATTGTTATATGTGCCCTGACCAGGGATTAAACCCACAACTTGGCATATTTGGCTGATGTTCTAACCAACTGAGCCACCTGCCCAGGGCCTAAACAACACACTTCTAAATGACATATAGGTCTAAGAAGAAATCACAAGAAAAATTTATAATATTTTGAATACATGAAAATGAAAACAACTTATCAAAATTTCTGGGATGCAGCAAAAGCAGAGCTCAGTGGGAAATTTATAGCACTGAATGCATATATTAAAAAGAAAGATCTAAAATCCATCATCTTAACTTCCACATTAGAGAAAAAGAAAAGGAAATTAAAGTAACAAAGAAAATAGTAAAAATGTGAGTTGAACCCTGGCTGGTTTGGCTCAGTGGATAGAGCATTGGCCTATGGACTGAGGGGTCCCGGATTCAAGGGCACATGCCTGGGTTATGGGCTTGATCCCCAGTGGGGGGTGTGCAGGAGGCAGCCGATCAATGATTCTCTCTCATCATTGATGTTTCATCTCTCTCTCCCTCTGAAATCAATAAAAATATATAAAAATAAATTAAACATCTTTTTAAAAATGTGAGTAGATAGCAGTAAAATTGAGAACAGGAAATCATTAGAGAAAATCATGAAACCAATGCTGATTCTTTGAAAAGATTGATAAAATTGATTAACTGTTAGCCAGGCTGACTAAGAAAAAGAGGGGACACAAGTTACTAATACCAGAAATGAAAGAGGGCCATCACTACAGACCTTATGAACACTAAAGGGATAATAAAGGAATAGCATGAACTCTATGCCCAGAAATGTGATAACCTAGATGAAATGAGTCAATTCTCTGAAATATTTCATCTACCAAAACACACACAAAAAGTAGACTATCTGAATGGATCTATATATAGGGTTGGGCAAAAGTAGGTTTACAGTTTGAGTACGTGAAACAGAGAGTTTATTCTTGTATTATTATTTATTAGTTATTATATTTCCATATGAACAACTGCAAACCTATTTTTGCCTCACACTGTATCAATAATTTTTGAATAATTACTGAATCAATAATTAACAACTCTCCAAATCAGAAAGCAACAGCCTGAGATAGGTTCACTGGCAAATCCTACTAAACCTTTAAGTAATAAATTATACTGACTCTCTATAGTCCATTTTAGAGGATAGAGCAGAGGAAATTCATTCTACAATGCCAACATTACTCTAATAGTAAAATCAAAGACACTACAGACCAATGTATCTCTCATGAATATAGATGCAAAAATCTTCAACAAAATATTAGCTGGCAGGGGTGGGGGGGAGTCAGTAAGAGGTGACCAAAAAGTTGGGGGTGACCAGGCCAGCAGAGGGGGTTGTTGGGGGCAACTAGTCACCCCTCACTGAGGAGGGGTGACTAGGCCAATGCGGGGGGCAGTTGGGGGCAACCAGGTTGGCAAGGGGGGCAGTTAGGGGCTACCAGGCTGGCGGGGGGGGGGGGCAGTAAGGGGTGACCAGACAGGTAGCAGGTTAGGAGCCAGCGGTCCAGGATTGGAGAGGGTGCAGGCTGGGCTGAGGGGAGCCCCCCATGCATGAATTTTGTGCACTGGGCCCCTAGTTAATATGTTAAAGTCAGTGATAGTTTATCTAAACTTTTAATTTCAACATGGCTATTCTATTTTAATTATGAAAGATATTTAAAATTACACATAGAGGATATATAAATACCAATTAGTGCATGTGTAACTTATTAAAATAGATTTGAAATGAACTATTACCTTGGAATACATTTTGAAAACTTTTAAATTGTTAAGGGAGATTAAGTTGAATTACACTGATGTCATACACAGGAGTCTAATGGTTACTGATGGTCTAAATCAATCTCTTTAAGAACTTTTTTTTCACTTAGAAAATGCGTCTTATCATACATGGGTGCTGAATGCTATTAAATTATTCATATATTGGTGGGTTGAGAACCTGAGTACCTTGATCTTGTCTGCTTTCCTTTCCCCATATCCACTAACTGTGAAAGTTTGCCTGTTGTTTTCCCCCTCAAGTATATCCTAGTATGCTTGAATTGGCCCTGTAACATTTATTTCCCCTTTTTGTTTTGGGACTGTGGATCTCAGCTGAAATCTGCCTGTGAAAGCAAGATGCATTTTGCATGTCACTATCAAGATGCACGTGGCAGTTTTAGACACAATGGCTGATTATAGAAGTTAATGCAGAACCACTCTTAATGGTAGTAACATTTCTAAAATAACAGTTTTGAAGCTATTTTTCCTTTGTCTGTTTTGCAAAGGGGCTAAGGTTGTAAGAGTGTGTGGTATTAAATGAACTGTAAAATTGCCTTTGAAATTTGTTTAAAAAGCTAGCAGATGAGTCCTAGGAAATGATCTTATATTAGTAAAGATTACAAAAAAATAAAAATTAAAAATTAAATTAAATTAAAATTTTCTGCTCTGCTAAAGACAGTGTCAACAGAATTAAAAGATAAGGCACAGAAGGAGAGAAAATATTTTCAAAAGACTCATCTGCTAATGGACTAATTACCCAAAATATAACCCCTAAGTATTAAATTCTCTTAATACTTAGCAATAAGAGAGCAAACAAACAAATAAACAAAAAGATTAAAAACGGGCCAAAGATCTTAACAGAAAACTCAGCAAAGAAAAATTACAGATGGCAAATAAGCATATGAAAAGATACTCTGCATCCTATGTCATCAGGGAAATGCAAACTAAAACAACAATGAGCTGTCATTGCACACCTGTTAGAATGGGCAAAAGGCAAAACACTGCCAAGATCTCATGCTGGTGAGGATCTGAAGCAACAGATCTCATTCACTGCCCGTGGGAACGCAAAACAGTACAGACACTTTGAAAGACAGTTTGTCAGTTTCTTCTAAAACAAAACATATTCTTCCTATACAATCTACCACTCCTTGCTATTTACCCAAAGGAGTTAAAAACTTATGTCCACACAGATGTTTATGGCAGCTTTATACATAACTGACAAATGTAAGCAACTAAGATCCCCTACATAAGGTGAATGTGTAAATGAATCCTGGTCAATCCAGACAGTGGAAAAGTATTTAGTGCTAAAATGAAATGAGCTGTCAAGACATGAAAAGCCGTGTGGGAACCTTAAATATATAGGGTATCCCCCAAAATGTATTCATACGTTTTTTCTGATAGGTCAATTGATGCTTCTTTCTTTGCAGATTTAACCCATTGGAATTAATAATTATTCAAAGTGTGTGTACATTTTGTGTGGGACAACGTGTATGTTACTAAATGAAAAGGCTACATATTGCATGATTCCAATTATGTGGCATTCTGGAAAAGGCAAAACTATAGACACAGTAAAAGATCAGTGGTTGCCAGGCACTGGGAACTGGGGGATCAGTAAGTGGGGCACAGAGGATGTTTAGAGCAGTGATACTAACTTGTATGATACCACAAGAATGGGTACATGTCATTATACATCTGTCCAAACCCATAGGTTGTGCAACACCAAGGGTGAACAGTAATGCAAAGTATGGACTCTAGCTGATAATGGCCTGTCAATGTAGGTTCATCAGTTGTAAAGAATATACCATCTGGCTGGGGATGGTAATAATTGGGAACAGTGCACGTGTGTGGGGCAGGGAGACAAAGGGAAAATCTCTATACCTTCCACTCAATTTTGCTGTGAACCTACAACTGCTTTAAAAAATAACAAATAAAAATCCAAAAATAAAATTCCTCATTTAAATCACATCAAGCATCTTCTCAGATCACAGTGGAATGAAATTAGAAATCAACTACAGTAAAAACACCCAAACACATACAAACACATGGAGGCTAAATATCATGTTATTAAACAATGAATGTGTTACCAATGATATCAAGAAAGAAATAAAAAACATCCTGGAAACAAATTAAAATGAACACACAACAACCCCAAATCTCTGGGATACAACAAAAGCAGTCTTGAGAGGGAAGTTCATAGCACTAGACATACCTCAAAAAATAAGAAAAATCAATAATACACCATTCAAACCTCCAAGTTAAAGAACTAGAAAGAGAACAAGAAAATCCCAGAGTAAGTGGAAGGAAGGAATAATAAAGATTAGAGCAGAAATGAATAACATAGAGACTAAAAAAATAATAATACAAAAAATAAATGAACCTAGGAGCTGGTTCTTTGAAAGGATAAACAAAATTGATAAAACATTAGCCACACTCATCAAGAAACAAAGAGAGAGGACCCAAATAAATAAAATCAGAAACAGAAGTGGAGAACTAACCATTGACACCACAGAAATACAAAGAATTGTAAGAAAATACTATGCCAACAAGCTGGACAATATGGATGAAATGGACAAATACCTAGAAAAATACAATCTCCCAAAACTGAATCAGGAGGAATAAGAAAACCTGACTAGGCCAATAACAACTGATGATATAGAAGCAGTAATCAAAAAACTACCAGCAAACAAAAGTCCAGGTCTGGACAGCTTCACAGGGGAGTTTTACCAAACATTCAAAGAAGAACTAACACACCTATACTCCTCAAACTATTCCAAAAATCCAAGAGGAAGGAACACTTCCAAGCTCTTTTTATGAGGCCAGCATTATCCTAATTCCAAAACCAGAAAAGACACTACAAAGAAAAATAATTGCAGGCCAATATTCCTGATGAACATAGATGCTAAAATCCTCAACAAAGTATTAGCAAATTGCATTCAGCAACATATTAGAAAGAACATACACCCTGACTAAGTGGGATTTATTCCAGGGATGTAAGGCTGGTACAATATTTGCAAATCAATAAACAGGATACACCACATAAACAAATTGAAAGACAAAAATCACACTATCATATCAATACATGCAGAAAAAGCATTTGACAAAATCTAACACCAATTTTTAATAAAAACTCTCAGCAAAGTGGGAATATAAGGAGCATATCTGAACATGATAAGGCCATATATGACAAACCTACAGCCAAAATCATATTCAGTGGGAAAAAACTAAAAGCATTTTCTCCTAAGAACAGGAACAAGACAGGGATGTCCACTTTCACCACTCTTATTCAACATAGCACTGGAAGTCTTAGCCACAGTGATCAGACGAGAAGAAGAAATAAAAGGCATTCAAATTGGAAAGGAGGTAGTAAAACTATCATTGTTCACATATGACATTATATTGTACATAGAAAACCCTAAAAAATCCACCAATAACTATTAGACTTAATCAATGAATTAGGCAATATAGCAGTATATAAAATCAACACCCCAAAATTAATGGCTTTCTTACACACTAACTAGAGGCCTAGTGCATGAAATTCATGCAAGGGGTGGGGGGAGGAGGGGGGTTTCTCAGCCCAGCCTACACCCTCTCCAATCGGGGATACCTTGGGGGATGTCCAACTGCTGGCTTAGGCCCGATACCTAAACCAGCAGTCAGACATCTCACAATATGGGACTGCTGGCTCCTGATCGCTCACCTGCCTGCCTGCCTGATTGCCCCTAGTCACTCAGCCTGCCTGCCTTATTGCCCCTAACCCCTCTGCCTGCCTGCCTGATCGCCCCTAACCTCTCTTTCTGCCTGCCTGATCACTCCTAACTGCCTCTGCCTGACTGCCTGATTGCTCCTAGTCACCTCTGCCTGCCTATCTGATCACCCCTAACTGCCTACCCTGCTAGCCTCATTGACTCTAACTGCCCTCCCCTGCCATCCTGGTCATTCCTAACTGCCCTCCCCTGCTGGCCTGATCACCCCCAACTGCTCTCCCATTTCGGCCTGGTCACCCCCAACTGCCCTCCCCTGCCATCCTGATTGCCCCAACCTTCTGCTGGCCTGATTTCCCCTAACTGCCTCTGCCTCAGCCCCCACCACCATGGTTTCCAGAAGGAAGTCAGATGTCTGGAAGATGGCTGGTCGAGCCTGTCTAATTAGCATAGTACCCTATTATTAGTATAGATAGATTATATAGGATGGGATTGCTTAAATGGGGGAGGGGGGCCGCACAGCCTTTTTCAGCAGGAGGAGATGCTCTTGGCAGACAAAAATACATAATCCCTATATCTGGACTGATAGCCAGCCATATGCACTATACTGCCAAACCAGTCATTAAAAAATTGAACCACTTTCTTATACCTTACATCAATCAGCTTTTGCCCTTAAAACCCCTCCTGAGCCCCCACCTTAGGTTCTGCCTTTGCAGTTCACCCATATTAGGTTATGATTATTTGGTCAAAACTCCACCTCCTAGGCAGCCATTAGCTTCTCACAGTTAACCCAGATTTGGTTCTGATTGGTTGGTTTCTATGCCAGTCAGAGTCTCTGGGCCTATCTCTGGGCCTGATCCACAGCCTCCACAGCAGCTGCTGTTCAGACCTTGCCTCCATTTCTCTCCGGGCCTCGCCAGCAGCCGTGGTGGCTGCTGAGCAGGCCCCACCTCTCTCTCTCTCTCTGGGCCTCACCAGCAGCTGTGGCAGCTGCAGATCAGGCCCTGCCTCTCTCTCCAGGCCTCTCTCCGGGCCTGATCTGCAGCTGTGCCCACCTCACCCTGCCCACCCTCCTGTTGCCCCACCCGCTGACCACCAGCCTTGCTGTGATAGGAGCCTTTGGGCCACAGGGGAAGGACTGAGAGGTGCTCCATGCACTTCCTGGTGACCAGTTGTTTGGTCGTTTAGGTTGTGATGAACCCTGGCCTTTTATAATGTAGATAATGAATTCTCAGAAAGAGAAATTAAACAAGCCATCCCATTTATCATTGCAGCAACAACAAAAAAATCAAGATAATTAGGAATAACCTAAACCAAGGAGGCAAAAGATCTGTACTTGGAAAACTACAGGATGTTGAAAGAAGAGATAGACTATATAAACAAATGGAAGAATAAACCATGCTCATGGGTTGGTAGAATCATCATCATTAAAATGTTCATATTACCCATTGGCAATCTATAGATTCAATGCCATCCCTCTTAACATATCAACAGCATATTTCATAGAGCTAGAACAAATACTTCAAAATTTATATGGAACCAAAATAGACCCCAAATAGCTGCAGTAATCTTGAGAAAGAAGACCAAAGTTGGAGGAATCACAAAACCAGATATCAAGTTTTACTACAAAGCCACCATAATCAAAACAGCCTGGTACTGACACAAGAATAGGCATATACAACAATGGAACAGAACAGATAATCCAGAAATTGATCCAAGCCATTATGCTCAATTAATATTTGACAAAGGAGGCAAGAGCATACAATGGAGTCAAGACAGTCTCTTCAATAAATGGTGCTGGGGAAATTGGACAGATACATGCAAAAAGAAAAATGAAACCAGACCACCAACTTACATCATACACAAGAATGAACTCAAAATGAATAAAAGACTTAAATGTAAGTTGTGAAACCATAAAAATCCTAGAAGAAACTATAGGCAGCAAAATCTCAGACATCTCTTGCAGCAATATGTTTACAGATACATCTAAGGCAAAGGAAACTAAGGAGAAAATAAACAAATGGGACTGCATAAAAATAAAAAGCTTCCGCACAGCAAAAGAAACCATCAACAAAACGAAAAGGAGCCACTGTATGGAAGAACATATTTGGTAATGATACATCTGATAAAGGGTTACTATCCAGAATATATAAGGAACTTGTACAACTTAACAAAAGAAAGACAAACAAGCCAATTAAAAAATGGGCAAAGGACCTAAATAGACACTTCTCCAAAGTGGATATACAATGGCCAAGGGACATATGAAAGAATGCTCAAAGTCACTGATCATCAGAGATGCAAATTAAAACCACAATAAGGTATCACCCCATACCTCACACCTCACACCTCAGAATGAAGGCTACCAAGAACAAATCAACATATGAAAAGTACTGGTGAGGATGTGGAGAAAAGGGAACCCTAGCACACTGCTGATGGGAATGCAGACTGGTACAACCATTATAGAAAACAGTATGGCGTTTCCTCAAAAAATTAAAAATGGATCTGCCATTTGACCCAGTGATCCCACATCTAGGAATATATGCTAAGAAACCCGAAGCACCAATCAGAAATAATGTATGCATCTCTATGCTCATAGCAGCACAATTTACAATAGCTAACACCTGGAAATAGCCCAAGTGCCCATCAATAGATGAGTGGATAAGAAAGCTGTGGTACATTTACACCATGGAATACTATGCAGCAGTAACAAAGAAGAATCTCTTACCCTTTGAAACAGCATGGAGGGACCTGGAGAGTATCATGCTAGGTGAAATAAGTCACTCAGAGAAAGACAAGTATGACATGATCTCACTCATATGTGGAATCTAAATAACAAAATAAACTGATGAACGGAATGGATCCAGAGTCATGGAAGCATGGAACAGAGTGCAGAATTTCAGAGGGAAGGCATAGGAGGGTGGGTGGGAAGTAATCAACCAAAAACCTTGCATGCATATATGCATGGTCCATGGACACAGACAGTAGGTGCTGAATGCCTGGGGTGGGGGTGGCGGGTGGGGTGTGGAGGGCGGGCTGCAGGGGGTCAATAGGGGGGGAAAGGGAACATATGTAATACTTTAAACAATAAAGAATTAATAATTATTAATAATAATAATCCTGGGCATAACTTTCAAGTTCTTTTGAGTTTGTGGGTCCCAATCCATCTCCCTTTTTGCTTGCTTGAAACAATTTATTTCTCCCATTCTATTTTGCTGCCTGAATGCCTGAAGTATTGTCTTAGATGTTCCTTGGCCCTCTGTATTTCTTGTGAACTTGTAGTTGGCCCCAGAGGCCTCATCAGGTTCAGGGTTGATTTTGTTGGTAAGATGACTTCGTAGGTGGTGCTGTCTTACTTCCATCAGGAAAAACATGGTGTCTTGTTTTCTCTCTTTTTAAGGACATGACTGAAGTTCAATGTCAACAGTTATTAATTCATCAGGGGTGAATGTGGCCAGAAACTAATAGAAACATTCCTTTTCTACCTATTAGCTGGAATGTTTCTTTAAAAGGAAACTTCCTTTCACCTATCATTTGCTTACCTAAGCATACAGAGTGTATAGGACAGGCAAGGTCAATGCTTGCTTCTTCCTTTTTAGTTACTACTTTTCAAAATAGTATGTTCATCTTCAAGTATCCTCCAATTTTGAACAGTTAGGTTTCTGTTGTTGTTGTTATTATTATTATTACCATCATTCTAATCTACTTCGTATCATATTAACATTTTTTCAAAGGAATTAAAGACTTTATTCTTCAAGGAGACATCAGCTTTTTTGGAAATGTCCTCACCTGTAGTTGCTCAATGCAGACTGCTCACTGCTGACTTATTTCTCCTCAAATAAACAACACTCAAGGGTAACATTTGCCCAGTTTATAAATTGCTGTTGCTCCCAATGTCCTAAATTCTCCAAGCAACAATTCTCAATGTGAGGTTAATATTCTTAAATAGGTTTATTGTTTTTTTCTGGACACATTTATTCAACTGTTGCAATCAGACACCATTTAATTAAGCAATGAGCCTCTTGATACCTTATTTTGATAACCGATTCTTTCTCATGTTTTATTTGTGTGAAGAATGCCTGTCATAAGATATTGTTTGAAATTTTCTCATTTTCTGACCCTTACTGTCCTGCGGTTTGGGGATCTTCGGCTGACCACATGGCCCACTGAGCCCAGCCACACACGGCATTGTGCATTAATTTCATAGCAGCAGAATCCACCTGCACAATGCACTATGAACATGACATCTGCATTCCACTGCTGTCTTCTCTTGTTCTGAAGTCAAGGACATGCATTGGTGATTTTTTAAAAACCACATTATGGCCCGGCCTGCATGGCTCAGTGATTGAGTGAGGACCTATGAACCAAGAGGTCATGGTTCGATTCCTGGTCAGGGCACATGCCTGGATTGTGGGCTCAATCCCCACTGTGGGGAATGCAGCAGGCAGCCAATTGATGATTCTCTTTCATCATTGATGTTTCTATCTTACACTCCCTATTTTTTAAAAAATAATTCTTTACTGTTGAAAGTATTATATATATCGTCTAGTCCCCTATTGACCCCCCCACCAGCCTGCCCCCACCCCCTGCCCCAAGGCCCTCACCACCACATTGTCTGTGTTCATGGGCCACACATATATGCATACAAGGCCCTTGGTTGGTTACCTCTCACCCACCCACCCTCCCTCACCTTCCCTCCCAGATTCCACGCTCTGTTCCAAGCTTCCATGTCTTTGGATCCACTCCATTCATCAGTTTATTTTGTTACTTAGATTCCACATATAACTTAGATAATGTGAGACTTGTCTTTCTCTAACTGACTTATTTCACTTAGCATGATACTCTCCAGGTCCCTCCATGCTGTTTCAAAGGGTAAGAGATTCTTCTTTTTTACTGCTGCTTAGTATTCCATGGTATAAATGTATCACAGCTTTTTTATCCACTCATCTACCATCTATTGATGGGTATTTGGGCTGTTTCCAGATTCTAGCTATTGTAAATTGTGCTGCTATGAATAGGGGTGCATACCTTCATTCAGTTGGTGTTTCAGGTTTCTTAGGATATATTCCTAGAAGTGGGATCACTGGGACAAATGGCAGTTCCATATTTCATTTTTTGAGGAAACTGCATACTGTTTCCTATAATGACTGAAGCAGTCTGCATTCCCACCAGCAGTGTGCTAGGGTTCCCTTTTCTCCACCTCCTCACCAGCACTTGTCATTTATTGATTTGTTGATGGCAGCCATTCTGACAGGTGTGAGGTGTTACCTCATTATGGTTTTAATTTGCATCTCTCTGATGATCAGTGACTTTGAGCATTTTTTATATGACTTTGGGCCATCTGTATGTCCATTTTGGAGAAGTATCTATTTAGGTCCTTTGCCCATTTTTTTAATTGGATTGTTTGTATTTCTTTTGTTAAACTGTATGAGTTCCTTATATATTTTGGATATTAACCCCTGTAAGAGATATATCAATGCCAAGTATGTTCTCCTATACAGTGGCTCCCTTTTCGTTTTCTTGATAGTTTCCTTTGCTGTGCAGAAGCTTTTTATTTTGATGAAGTCCCATTTGTTTATTTTCTCCTTAGTTTCCTTTGCCCTAGGAGATGTATCCCTAAACATATTGCTATGAGAGATTTTGCTGCCTATGGTTTCTTCTAGGATTTTTATGGTTTCACAACTTACATTTAAGTCTTTTATCCATTTTTGAGTTCGTTTTTGTGTGTGGTGTAAGTTGGTGGTCTAATTTCATTATTTTTGTGTGTATCTGTCCAATTTTCCAAACAGCATTTGTTGAAAAGATTGTCTTGACTCCATTGTATGCTCTTGCCTCCTTTGTCAAATATTGAGCATAATGGCTTGGATGGATTTCTAGGTTCTCTGTTCTGTTCCATTGTTGTATATGCCTATTCTTGTGTCAGTACCAGGCTGTTTTGATTATGGTGGCTTTGTAGTAAAACTTGATATCTGGTTTTGTGATTCCTCCAACTTTGTTCTTCTTTCTCAAGATTGCTGCACCTATCGGGGTCTTTTTTGATTCCATACAAATTTTTGAGTATTTTTTCTAACTCTGTGAAATATGCTGTTGGTATTTTAATTGGGATTGCATTGAATCTGTAGATAGCCTTGAGTAGTATGGACATTAGCATGATGTTGATTCTACCACTCCATGAACATGGTATATTCTTCCACTTGTTTATATCTTCCTCTATGTCTTTTTTATTTTATTTCATTATTTTTATAAATAATTCTTTATTCTTGAAAGTATTACACATGTCCCCTTATTTTCCCCATTAACCCTCTACAGCTCAACCCTTCCCAATGCCCCAGGCCCTCACCACCACATTGTCTGTGGCCATGAGCCATGCATATATGCATACAAGGTTCTTTGTTGATTACCTCCGACCAACTCACCCTCCCCCAGCTTCCACCCGAGATTCTGCACTGTGTTCCATGCTTCCATGTCTCTGGATCCTCTTCGTTCATCAGTGTATTTTGTTACTTAGATTCCACATATGAGTGAGATTGTGTGACACTTGTCTTTCTCTGACTGATGTATTTCACTTAGCATGATATTCTCCAGGTACCTCATGCTGTCTCAAAGGATAAGAGATTATTCTTTTTTACTGCTGCATAGTATTCCATAGTATAAATATAACACAGCTTTCTTATCCACTCATCTATTAATGGGCACTTGGGCTGTTTCCAGATCTTAGCTATTGTAAATTGTGCTGCTATGAACTAGGGGTGCATATATTCTTTTGATTGATGTTTTTGGGTTTCTTAGCATATATTCCTAAATGTGGGATCACTGGGTCAAATGGCAGTTCCATATATAATTTCTTGAGGAAACTCCATACTGTTTTCCATAATGGTTGTACCAGTCTGCATTCTCACCAGCAGTGTGCTAGGGTTCCCTTTTCTCCACATCCTGGCCAGCCCTTGTCATTTGTTGATTTGTTGTGGTAGCCATTCTGACAGGTGTGAGATGGTACCTCATTGTGGTTTTAATTTGCATCTCTCTGATGATCAGTGACTTTGAGCATTTTTTCCTATGTTTCTTGGCCATCTATAGATCCACTTTGGAAAAGTGTCTACTTAGGTCCTTTGCCCATTTTTAAATTAGATTGTTTATCTTCCTTTTATTAAGTTGTATGAGTTTCCTATATAATTTGTATATTAACCCCTTTATCAGATGTGTCATTGCCAAATGTGTTCTCCCATACAGTGGGCTCCATTCTCATTTTGTTGATGGTTTCTTTTGCTGTGCAGAAACTTTTTTATTTTGATGCGGGCCCATTTGTTTATTTTCTCCTTAGTTTCCTTTGCCCTAGGACAGTGGTTGGCAAACTCATTAGTCAACAGAGCCAAATATCAACAGTACAACAATTGAAATTTCTTTTGAGAGCCAAATTTTTTAAACTTAAACTTCTTCTAACACCACTTCTTCAAAATAGACTCGCCCAGGCCATGGTATTTTGTAGAAGAGCCACACTCAAGGGGCCAAAGAGCCACATGTGGCTCGCGAGCCACAGTTTGCTGACCCGGCCCTAGGAGATGTATCCATAAACATATTGCTATGAGAGATGTCTGAGATTTGGTGCCTATGGGTTTTTTCTAAGATATTTATGGTTTCCAACTTACATTTAAGTATTTCATCCATTTTGAGTTTATTCTTGTGTATGGTGTAAGATGGTGGTCTAGTTTCTTTTTTTTTTTTGCATGTATCTGTCCAGTTTTTTCAACACCATTTATTGAAGAGACGATTTGACTCCACTGTATGCTTTTGCCTCCCTTGTCAAATATTAATTGAGTATAATGGCTTGGGTCAATTTGTGGGGTCTCTATTCTTTCCATTAATCTAAATGCTTGTTCTTGTGCTAGTACCAGGCTGTTTTGATTATGGTGGCTTTGTAGTATAACTTGAAATCTGGTATTGCGATTCCTCCAACTTTGTTCTTTTTTCTCAATATTGCTGGGAGTATTTAAGGTCTTTTTTGATTCCATATATATTTTTGGAGTATTCATTTTGGTTTGTGAAATATGCTGTTGGCATTTTAATAGGGTTTCTGTTGAATCTGTAGATTACCTTGGGTAGTATGGACATTTTAATGATGTTGATTCTACCTATATTCTTCCACTTGTTTCTACCTTCTGTTATCCACTTTTTCAATGTCCTGTAGTTTTCCAAGTACAGGTTTTTGCCTCCTTAGTTAAATTTATTCCTATCTATTTTAATTTTTTGTTGCAGTGGTAAATGGGATTACTTGCTTAGCTTCTCCTTCTGAGAATTTATTATTGATGTATAAAAAAGCCATAGATTTTTGGGTGTTGATTTTGTATCCTGCTACATTGCCAAATTCATTTATGAAATCTAGTCATTTTTGGTGGAATCCTCAGGATTTTCTATGTACAACCTCATGTCATCTGGGAATAAGAAGAGTTTTACTCCCTCCTTTCCTGTTTGGATGCCTCTTATTTCTTCTTCTTGTCTGATCGCTGTGGCTATTACTTCTAGTGCTATGTTGAATAAGAGTAGTGAAAGTGGACATCCCTGTCCTGTTGCTGTTCTTAGGGGAAATGCATTTAATTTTCACCCATTGAGTAGGATGTTCACTGTAGGTTTGTCATATATGGACTTTATCATGTTCAGATATGCTCCTCTATTCCCAGTTTGGTGAGAGTTTTTATCCGTGTTGGATTTTGTTGAATGCTTTTTCTGCGTCTATTGATATGATCATGTGATTTTTGTCTTTCAATTTATTAATGTTATGTATCACATTTATTGATTTGCAAATATTATACCAGCCTTGCATTCCTGGAATAAACCCCACTTGGTCATGGTGTATAATTTTTTTTTAATATATTGCTGGATGCGATTTGCTAATATTTTGTTGAGGATTTTTAGCATCTATGCTCATCAGGGATATTGGCCTGCAATCCTCTTTCTTTTTAATGCCTTTATTGGGTTTTGGAATTAGGGTAATGCTGGCCTCATAAAAAGAGCTTGGAAGCCGAAACCGGTTTGGCTCAGTGGATAGAGCGTCAGCCTGCAGACTCAAAGGTCCCAGGTTCGATTCCGGTCCGGGGTGTGTACCTGGGTTGTGGGCACATCCCCAGTGGGGGGCGTGCAGGAGGCAGCTGATTGATGTTTCTCTCTCATCGATCTTTCTGACTGTCTATCTCTCTCCCTTCCTCTCTGTAAAAAATCAATAAAATATATATTTTTAAAAAAGAGCTTGGGAGGAATCCAAGATGGCGGCGTAGGTAAACACCTAAACTGCTGCCTCGCATAACAATTTCAAAAATTCAACTAAAAGACAAAACGTCTATCACCCAGAACCACGGGAAAGATGGCTGAGTGGAAGTTCTACAACTAGAAGGAAAGAGAAAAGAGCATCGAGATGTGCACGAGCGCTGAAAAGCTGAGGTACGGAGGCGCGTGATCCGGGCTAGCCGCGGGCGTTGCTTTTTTCAACCCAAAGGGAGACAAGCCCCCGACTACTCTGAAATCCAGTTTCTGGGGAGACGCGGGGGACCCAAACTCCTACGGGGAAAAGCTGGACTGTCTGCCAGTGAGGGTGGCTTACTTGCAGAGCTGCGCGCAGGAATAATTGTTTACGGCACTGGGGCACGGGACTCCGGGACGCCCTTGGGGACACAGAGCCGGCTAACTAGCAGCCATTGCTGTTTGCCACGCCCTAGCCTAGTGACACCCTGAGACCCCGCCCTGCACAACCTACAAACCCACCCAAGCTCCAAGCAGCAGCGTTAGCAGAAGAAAGCCCCGCCCTATAGCAGCTTAACCTAGCAAACTTGCAGCCTGGGTCAGACAGCTCCAAAACCTCCAAACCCCAAGCAAAGAGGAGAAAACTGTAGCTCTCACTGTAGCTCCTGCTGGATGGCCTCAGACAGTAGCTGACCTGCACCCCATTGGAGATCCAGAAGCCAGTGTACCTAGTGGTCAGAGTGAGACACCAGATTTCAACTCCTCACATCCATAAGTGACACATTCAAAGGCAGACTCAGTGAGCACCAAAGCCCCACTGAAACAAGTCCTGCCCCATAAGCATGTCTTCAGCGCAGCAGTTCTTCCATTATAGACACAGTGAGTGCTCACAGCTAATTGGCCTGGAGGTCAATTCCTCCCAGTATACCAACAGCAATTAAGGCTTTAACTGCACCAAGTCTTTGCACTCAGCCCACAAAGGGGTGTACCAAGAGTGTCCACATCAGGTGATTGGGGAGGCTGAGCTACTTCCCCCTATAGGTCACCTACCACACAAAGCTACTCCATCAACACAGGGAAGCAGCCAAAATGAGGAGACAAAGAAACATGTCACGAATGAAAGAAACGGAGGAAAGCAAACTACTGGATGACATAGAGTTCAGAACCACATTTATAAGGTTACTCAAGAATCTTCTTAAAACCGCTGAGAAACTTGATGAGACCTTCAAGGAGCTTAATGAGAATGCCAAAAAAATGGAAAAGGATCAGTCAGAAATGAAGCATACACTGTCTGAAATAAAGAATATACAGAAACTCAACTGTAGATCAACGTACCCCAAGAATCAAACCAAAGATCTGAAATATGTGGAAACAAAAAACATCCAACCAGAAAAACAAAAAGAAAAAAGAATGCAAAAATATGAAGATAGTGTAAGGAGCCTCTGGGACAACTTTAAGCGAACCAACATCCGAATTTTTGGGGTGCCAGAAGAAGGGAGAGAGCAAAATATTGAAAACCTATTAGAAGAAATAATGACAGAAAACTTTCCCTACCTGGTGAAAGAAATAGATGTACAAGTCCAGGAAGCACACAGAACCCCATACAAGAGGAATCCAAAGAGGACCACACCAAGACACATCATAATTAAAATGCCAAGGGCAAAAGACAAAGAGAGAATATTAAAAGCAGCAAGAGAAAAACAGTTAATTACCTACAAGGGAGTACCCATACGACTGTCAGCTGATTTCTCAACAGAAACTATGCAGGCCAGAAGGGAGTGGCAAGAAATATTCAAAGTGATGAACAGCAAGAACCTACAGCCAAGATTACTCTACCCAGCAAAGCTATCATTCATAGTTGAAGGTCAGATAAAGAGCTTCACAGATAAGAAAAAGCTAAAGGAGTTCATCACCAACAAACCAGGATTACATGAAATGCTGAAGGGTATTCTTTAAGGAGAGGAAGAAGAAGAAAAAGGTAAAGATAAAAATTATGAACAACAAAATGACATCAAATACATACCTACCAACAAGTGAATCTAAAAATCAAGTGAATTAAAAAATCTGAAGAACAGAATGGACTGGTGAATATAATAGAATCAGGGACATAGAAAGGGAGTGAACTGACGATTCTCAGGGGAAGCAGGTGTGAGGGGTGCGGGAAGAGATTGGACAAAAATCTTACTCCTATGGATGAAGACAGTGGCGGGGGTAAGGGCATGGGGTGGGGTGGGGAATCAGGTGGAGGGGAGCTATGGGGGAAAAAAATAGAGGAACAGCTGTAATAATCTGAACAATAAAGATTTATTTTTTAAAAAAAAGAGCTTGGAAGAATTCCTCTTGGATTTTTGGAATAGTTTGAGGAGTATAGGTGTTAGTTTTTTGAATGTTTGGTAAAATTCCCCTGGACCTGGGCTTTTGTTTGCCGAGAGTTTTTTCATCACTTCTCCTATTTCATCAGTTGTTACTGGCCTAGTAAGGCTTTTTGCTCCTTCCTAATTCAGTTTTGGGAGACTGAATTTTTCTAGGAATTTGTCCATTTCAGCAACATTTTTCAGCTTGTTGGCATATAGTTGTTCATAATATTTCCTTACAGTCCTTTGTATTTCTGTGGTGTCAGTGGTAACTTTTCCGCTTTGATTTCTGATTTCATTTATGACCAAGTGGGATTTACTCCAGGAATGCAAGGCTGGTACAATTCTTATTGGGTCCTCTCTTATTGGTTCTTGGTGAGTCTGGCTAACAGTTCATCAATCTTATTTATCATTTCAAAGAACTAGCTCTTGGTCTCATTGATTTTTTTAATTCTCTGTGTCATGTATTTATGCTTAATCTTTATTATTTCCTTCCTTCTACTTACTCTGGACTTTTCTTGTTATTTTCTTTTTAGTTCTTTAAGTTGCAGGGTTATATAGTCTATTATTGATTTTTCTTGTGTTTTCTTTTTGTTTGTTTGTTTTGTTTTGCTTTTTAGGTAGCCTGCAATATATGAACTTCTCTCTCAGGACTGCTTTTGCCATGTTCCAGAGATTTGGGTTTGTTTTGTGTTCATTTTCATTTGTTTCCAGAAAGATTTTTATTTCTTTCCTGATTTGTTGTTAACCCACTCATTGTTTAATTACATGCTATTTAGTCTGCATGTGTTTGAATATTTTTGGGTATTTTTACTGTAGTTGATTTCTAATTTCATTCCACTGTGATCAGAAAAGATGCTTGATGTGATTTCAGTCTTCTTGAAAATGTAGAGACTTGTTTCGTGTCTTAACATGTGGTCTATCTTTGTGAATGATCCATGCACTTAAGAAGAATATATATTTTACAGCTTTGTGGTGAAATGTTCTATAAATGCCAATTAAGTCCATCTGATGCAGCGCGTCCTTTAGAGTCTCTGTTTCCTTGTTAAGTTTATGTCTGGACGATCTATCCAGTGAAGTCAGCAGGGTGTTAAAGTCCCCTACTATGACTGTATTTTTGTCTTTTTCTGCCTTAAAGTCTTCTAGACATTTTTTTTAATAGACTTAGGTGCTCCTATATTGGGTGTACATATGTTTACCAGGGTTATATCCTCTTGTTGGATCAATCCCTTTAGTATTATGTAGTGACATTTGTTGTCTCTTGTTATGGCCTCATTTTGATGTCTATTTTGCTGGATATGAGTATTGTTAAATACTCATATAAATTCCATTTCATGGAATTTTTTTCCCCATCCCTTCACTCTTATCCTGTGTCTTTTGTTCTGATTTGGGTCTCTTATAGACAGCATATAGTTGGGTTATGTTTTTGTATCCATTCAGCTATCCTGGTGTTTTGATTGGAGCATTTAATCCACTTACATTTATGGTTATTATTGATAGGTACTTATTTATTGCCATTTTAATTGTGTATGCCTAGGTTTCTCTCTCTATTTCTTCTTCTCATTACAACAGTCCCTTTAGCATTTCTTGCAAAGCTGTCTTGGTGGTGATGTACTCCTTTAGCCTTTTTCTTCCCCAGGAAGTTCTTTATTTGTCTGTCTATTTTGAATGATAGCCTTGTTGAATATAGTAATGTTGGTTTCAGATCCTTGCTTTCCATTACCTTGAGTACTTCATGCCATTCCCTTATGGTCTATAGAGATTCTGATGAGAAATCAGGTGTCAGCCTTATTGGAGCTCCTTTGTAGGTAACAGTTTGCTTTTCTCTTGCTGCCTTTAAGATTCTCTCTTTGTCTTTAATTTTTAGTGTTTTAATTATGATGTGTCTGGGTGTGGGCCTGTTTGGGTTCTTCTTGCTTGGGGTTCTCTGTGCCTCCCGAACTTGTGTGACCTTTTCCTTTACCAGGTTAGGGAAGCTTTCTGCCATTATTTCTTCAAACACGTTCTCTATCCCTTGCTTTCTTTCTGCCTCTCCTGGAACACCTAGTCTTCAAATATTTTTACATTTCATGTTGTCCCACAGTTCCCTTAAGCTGTCCTCCTTTTTTAAGTTATTTCTTCTTTTTGGTTCTCTAATTGAGTGATTTTTTTTCATCCCTGTCTTTCAGTTCACTGATTTGATCCTCGGTATCCCCTAATCTATTGTTTATTTCTTCCAGTTTGTTCTTTGTGTCATGTCACTCTTTATTTCTGTTTTCATAGTATATCTTTTCTCATATTGTTGAGCATCTTTACCATTATTCTGAACTCTGTATCAATTAAATTTCTTATCTCCATTTCATTAATCTCTCCTTCTAGAGAATTCTCTTGTTCTTTCATTTGGGGGTTGTTTCTTTGTCTCCTCATTTTGGCTGCCTGTTTGGGTTTGTGACTATGTATTAGGTAGATCTGCTACACCTCTCAATCTGTAGTGCAGGACAGTGTCAAATGCTGTTTCTGACTAATTAGATCAGGCAATGATTGAAAACCTCCAGATATTGCCTCCGTCTCCAGACTAATAGGTTTTTTTCTTAAATTGCCCTTAGGCAATCGTGCACAGGTGTGGCAAGAGTTTTTTCAACAAGGTGGCACAACTGCTTCTGCCTGGAAGCTAATTGTTATTCTCAGTACTTTATGGGCCTGAGCAACTCCACAAGGTGGGGCAAGTTGTTTTCCAATAGGGTGCATCAACTGTCTTCCCCCCAGGCAAGGTTGCCTGTATAGCAAATGTTTGCATGAGAACAATGACCTCAGCAATGTGAGGGGATAACTCAGCACAGGAAACTGGGGTGTCTGCCTTCTTAGCTCTAACTCCAGAGCCCCTGATCCTGGCTTCTGCTCACACAGCTCCAGTCCACTTCACCCTCACTCTCCTAGAGCACAAGGTAAGTGGCTCCACAGGGAATTTTGTGTGTTGGCCCTTTAAGAGGGTACCTGAATTTCCAGCTGTTTCTCCCTGGCAGACTGCAACCCCGCTACTTTTCACAGCCAGATGCTATGTGGGTACCCTTCTCAGTTGTGCTGTCTGGTGGGGGGGGGGGGGCAGTTTGGGGATTAGACCCCAGAGTTCTCAGTGGGGACGCCCCACAGCTGAGATATCTTTCAGTGACTTCAGCTGCTGTTTGTGGGAGCCTGGCCAGCCCTTTTGCGCCTCTGCCCCTCCTACCAGTCTCTATGTGGTCTGCACTTTAGGTCCTCAATTACCAGGGTTCTCTCCAGTGAGTCTTCTATACCCTTCCTCTCTCTCTCAAGAAAAATCAATAAAAACTTTAAAAGAAGGAATAAAAGTCACAGTATGGCAATATATGTAACACTCAAGGTGCCACTGAGTCATGACTGTGTAAGCACAATTTGCACTATCCCAACAGCAGTGAATGTGACAGCAGCACCACATGCAGTCTCTTACTCACCTTTGCCAGGACAACATCCATCAAAAGCATGCTAACAGTCAAACCTGGCTGTGTCCCAACAAAAGTTTATGGGTGGACACTGATATTTGAATTTCAAATAATTTTCAGGTGCTATGAAAGAGTCTTATTTTATTGTTTTCTCATAAGCATTTAAAAATGTAAAAACTACTTAGCTCATGGGCCACACCCAAATGGGTGGCTGGTCAAATTTAGCCTATTGGCCACAGGGACCAACTTGGGCTATAAATACATGTAATTTTATGTTGTTGTTAATCCTCACATGAGAATATTTTTCCATTGCTTTTTAGAGAGAGAGGAAGAGAGGGAGGATGGGGTGGCGGGAAGAGAGAGATACAGCCCTGAGAGACACATGGACTGGTTGCCTCCTGCAGGAATCCCGACCAGGGGTGTGGAGGGAACCTGAATCCCAGGTACATGCCCTTCACCAGAAAACAAACCCAAGACACTTTTGTGTACAGGCTGGCACTCTAACCACTGAACACACCAACCAGAGCAATATGTGTAATTTTTGTTTGTTTTTTAAGTTCAAACTAACTTAGTTATTTGTATAGGTAATAATTCCACATGATCTAAAATGTAATAATGTAGAGAACCATAGAAGTATAAAACCTCCCTCCTATGTTGGCCACCAGCTCCCAATTCCCCTCCCTGGAGGCAACCAGTGTTGCTAGTTTCTCATGTAAAGTCCAAAGCTATTATGTAAAACTAGAGGCCTGGTGCATGAAATTCATGCACTAGTTGGGGCGGTGGCGGGGGGGTTGTTCCTCAGCCCAGCCTGCACCTTCTCCAATCTGGGACATCCCTCTCACAATCTGGGACTGCTGGCTCCCAACCACTTGCCTGCCTGCCTGCCTGATTGCCCATAACTGCTCTTGCCTGCCAGCTGGATCACCCCCTAACCACTCCTCTGCAAGCCTGATTGATGCCTAACTGCTCCCCTGCCAGCCCAATTGCCCCTAACTGCCCTCCCCTGCAGGTCTGGTCACCCACAACTGCCCTCCCCTGCTGGCCATCTTGTGGTGACCATCTTTTGACCACACAGGGGTGGCCATCTTGTGCGAGGGCATGATGGTCAATTTGCATATTACCTCTTTATTATATAGGATAATAAGCAATTACACAGAAATATCCTTCCCTTCTCTTCATCTATACTAATAATCTATACTAATAAAAGGGTAATATGCTAATTAGAGTGGATGTCTTCCGGATGTCCAACCGGACAAAGCCACAGTGGCTGTGAGGACCTAGGGCTGGTGTCATGTGGGAGAGGTGGACCAGTCTGGCACTGCTGGTCCAGCACCATGTCTCCTTCTGCAAAGGTGGCATGGGATGGGCCGTGGTACTACCCAGTCCCAGTGCTGCCCCTTCTGCAGAGGCAGCCACAGAGGCAGCAGCGCAGGCCTGGTCCAGGTTCCACACCTCCACAGAGGCTGGATGGGGTGCAACCTGCTGTGCCTCCACCTCCAACAGCCCCTCCTTCAGCTGGCCTGGCTCCAGATGGCCCCCCACCCACCAGTCAGCAGGGGGTGGGGCCAGTGCTAATGTTTTGTGATTCCATTTACAAGGGCTGGCAGCTGCGGTGGCTGGCAGTGGCAGCAGCAGTGGGGTGATGGGGCAGCGCCTGAGGGCTCCTGGACTGTGAGAGCGGGTAGGCCGGGTTGATGACCCCCCACCCCCTACCGAAGTGCACGAATTTTTGTGCACCAAGGCTCCAGTGTTTACATAAAAGGTAATATACTCCACTTTGTACCTGCTAACATGGCTCTAATCAAAGGTAGACAGTAACAAGTGTTGGCAAGACTGGGGAGATTGAAACCTCACATATTGCTCATCAGACTCTAAGGTGGTATAGTCGCTTCAGAAAACAGATTGGTGTTCCTCAGAAAGTTAAACACTGGGTTACCATATGGCAACTCAGCAATTCTACTACCAGGTATGTGCCCAAGAGAAATGAAAAGGTATTCACACAAAAATTTGTACATGGATGTTCATAGTAGCGGCATTAGTCAACATGGCCAAAAAGTGGAACCAACTCAAATGTCCATATCTGGTGATGGGGTAAACAAGATGGGACCCATCCACACAATGGAATATTAACATGGGTGAACCTTGAACACATGATGCCCAGTGAAGAAGGCCAGACACAAGAGGGCACATACTGTGTGATTCCATTTACAAGAAATGTCCAGAACTGGCAAATCCAGAGAGAGGAAAGTAAATTAGTGTTTGTCAAGGGCTGTGGAGAGTGACTGCTCATGGGAACAGGGTTTTGGGGGTGATTGGGTGATGAAAATGTTCTGGAACTAAATAATGGTGATGGCTGTACAACCTTGTGAATATACTAACAATCAGTGAATTATACACTTTAAAAAGATGAAACACGTGGTGTGAGAATTATGTCTCAGTAAAAAGGAAGCATACTATGTGTATGCCTTTTCCCCTTAATGTTAACCAGAGGCCAGTTTAAAAGGGTGAGAAATGCAGAAACAATGAACGAGAGACTGCTTTTGCCAGCGTCAGCTCACTCACAACTACAGTACCAGCGGCCCGAATATCAAAACGCTTGCCTCACAGGAAGAAGAAAATCTCCGAGCCACTCTACAACTGTGTTCAGACTCTGTGACTGGTTATCACTGACAACCAAACAATGGAGACCGACCCTGCAGCTTGCTGAGTTCACTGTCAACAGGACATTTTAAAAAAATGTATTGTTGAAAGTGTTACAGATACCCCTATCTCCCCACCCTAGCCCCTCCACCCTGCTCCCACCCCTCCCCAGGCCTTCACCACTATTATCTGTCTGTGGGCTATGCACATATGCATATAAGGGTTTTGGTTAATCTTTCCTCCCTCCTTCAGCCCCCCCCCCCCCCGCCCCGCCCCGCCACTGTACTTTTAACCAAAAGTTATAGCTGTGGCTGAGAAGAAAGTCGGACAAGTTGGAAATGGAATAAAAATGTCCAGAAATAGACCATGATACCTGGACCCCACCATTCTAAACACTCCTTACTCTGCCTCACGCCCTCAGGAGAGAGCCTTCCCTTGGAGGAGAGATGACCCTTTCTCTTGTGCCCTCCGACGGAACCAGAATCAACTCCACAAGATCTGGGAGTGACACGTGGGACCCGAAAAGAGAATGACACCTTGAAAGAGGAGTGGGGATGGGCCCATATGCACACGCTACGCCCTGGGTCTCTGTGAGCGTGGACGCAGGGGTCCTTGGGCTTCCCTTTGCATTGGGGTGAATTGAGTGCATTCTTTCGGGAGACACGGACAGCTGCTTTAGCAGTTTTCTGTCTTGGCTAATGTTCTGAGCGTGGCTCTGTGCAAAATGACGGAGAGGCCACGAACACCTGGCAGGAGATAGAGGAAAGAATGCAAAGACTTCGGAGACAGGAAGGCTGAATTGGAACTAACTTGTGCTTCCCCCTTCCCCAGAACGCCCCCCTCCCACAACTGCTGTTTCCCATTTGGCCTCAAAGGACGGTGTTTAACTTTGCCTTGAGGAATGGGTTGGTGAGGAAGATGTCAGTCTTTAAAAATGGGGTTTTACTGACTGTCCTCCACTGAGAAAGCTGCCTGTGGAGGGGGCAGTGGGCCTCACTGACCAATCGCAGTGGGTGGGAGGGGTCGATGGGGCTCAGTCCAGGTGGCCACTGTTACCTAATCATCATGACAGGCAACAGATCAGGCCTGTTTATTTAATCTCACGAAATTGTGTGATGCCCAGAGATCTTGAGCTGTGGCTAATTAATTGTAGGGTTCTCTGGAATTAATGTGACAAATGCCATCCAGGTCTAATGGCAACAGGTACGCTTTAAGAAAATCCACAAAGTCAAGACACAGAGAGTCAGGCCTTTTTATCTAATTCTTAATGCTGGGTCAGTCCATTGATTCTACTACAGTAGATGTCAGGTTGCCCTGAGACTGCCTAAGTACAAGGCAAATTATATCTTTTTCCTCACATTTCCCATGGAGAAATGTGCCCAGGAGACTGGACATTCCCAGATTTTTTTTATCTATGGGATGCTCACTACAAGTTCATGTTCATTATTGGCATCGTATGGACCATGAAGTCTCCACCACAGGCCATTGGGAGGGACGACTTCATGGATCCAGAGATAAATGGAGTGATGGCCGTTCTGATTTGGTGCACCTATGCAAGCCCATCTGTCCAGGTGTAAACACGTGAGATGAGTCATCTCTGAAATCTCCAGTGCTGATTGAGGCTCAGGGTAAATGCCACCATGGTCAGCAGGGTCAGCGGACACACACACTGAACTCCTCCCACCCTTTCCCACTCCGCAGTGCTGCACAGATGGCAGTGAATCAGCACACACTTAGCCTGGTGGCTTCTCCACGGGGCCCTTTCCCTGCACTGGGAAAACCACAGGCCTGCAGACTGGTGTGCAGCTCTGACTTAGAAAACATGCGTGTGTCTTCTTTAGTCCTCTGTGGTCCTTCGTCCACGTCCTCGCTCCCCCTGGGACATAAACTGGTCACATTGAACACTTCACACACAGCACCCTGGACAGCTATGGTGAAAGTGTCATGTTGATGGCCAGGAAGGCAAGAAGTAGCAGCTGCCCTGAGGATTTCTTTCCGGCTTTCCTCACCAAGACGTCTGGGAGGAACAGAGGGTGTTTGTTCATCATCTAGCCAGTTGGTTGCTGAAGCAGGAGGAGTGATACTCTGATGTGATCAAAGCCACAGATAGCTCACAGAAACCTGGACTGGGAGCTGTGCTCTAACTGGGTGTGACTTTGCATTATCTCCACTTGGAAAATAAGTTTGATTTGGGAGTTATTTAGGAGATGCCTATGGGAGATTTTAAACATTGAACAACCTGGCATATGAGCATATGCTATACATATGAGCATAAGCATGTACATATTTGCGCGCACACACACCAAAGCCAAGGGGTAGACGGCAGTGCGCGCTCATTGGTTCTGCCTGGCCAGCATCCCCACTGCTCAGGGAACAGTCATCCCAAACTCCAGTCCTATGATGCTGAAGAAAGTGCCAGAGAACCTTGCTCCTGTTGGGCAATCAAGCCAGGCCAATTATAATTCTCTATTGGTAGGAATCTTTTCAGGGGTAGGACACAGAAAAGCCAGTTGAAATGGATTCTGATGAAGAAAATTCCAGACAGCGTTTGGATGAGCATTTTTCAAGTGCACACAGTTCACTCACTGAACTGGACTGTATTCGGGGAAATAGAGCAAACCTCAACAAATCTGAAAGAATCAGAATGGTATGAAATATGTTTCCTGACCACAAAGGAATTAAGCTAGAAACTAAGGACAAACGCTATCTGGAAAATCCTCAGACATGTGGAACTGAAACAGCACACTTTAAACAACCCAAGGCTCAAGGGAAAGTCACAGGGTGATCAAAGATACTTTGAAGTAAAGGACAATGAACACACAACCAATCCAAGCTGTAGATAAAGCTAAAGCAGTAGAGAAAAAAATGATAGCATTAAATACTTACATTAGGCAAGAAGAAAGTTATCAGATCAATGACCTACGCTGCCACCTTAAGAACTAGAAATAGATGAGTAATTTCATCCCAAAGTAAGCACAGAGAAACATGCTAAAGATAAAAGCAGAAGTAATTTACATTGCAACTAGCCCGATTAAGAAAAAGCCTGGCCCTAGCCGGTTTGGCTCAGTGGATAGAGTGCCAGCACTTGGACTGAAGGGTCCCAGGTTCATTTCCAGTCAAGGGCATTTGCCTCAGTTGCAGGCTCGTTCCCTAGCCCCAATTGGGAAGCAGCTAATCGATGTGTCTCTCTCACATCAGTGTTTCTCTCTGTGTCTTCCCCCCCTCCCACTCTGTCTAAAAATCCATGTAAAAAAATGTTCTCAGGTGAGGGGTAACCAAAAAAAACACCCCAAAACAAAACAAAACAAAAAAAATTCAGAAGGCAGGTTACCAGTATGAGAAAGAAGGAAAGAACTTACACTGTAGATCTTATGCATTAAAAAGATAAAGTAATATTATAAACATTATACCTA
This sequence comes from Corynorhinus townsendii, assembly GCA_026230045.1. Lineage (NCBI taxonomy): Eukaryota > Metazoa > Chordata > Mammalia > Chiroptera > Vespertilionidae > Corynorhinus > Corynorhinus townsendii. The sequence continues at coordinate 91,391,267 of JAPDVU010000007.1, forward strand.
TAGGGCCCAACTAGTGTGCTCAGTGGTTGAGCATCTACCAATGAACCAAGAGGTCACTGGTCCAATTCCTAGTCAGGGCACATGCCTAGGTTGCAGGTTCTATCCCCAATAAGGGGCGTGCAGGAGGCAGCTGATGAATGTTTCTTTCTCATCGATGTTCCCATCTCTCTATTCTGTCTCTTTTCCTTCCTCTCTTTAAAATAATAATAATAATAATAATATTATACCTATAAATTTGACAAATTAGATGAAAAGGACAAATTCTTTGAAAGTCATAAACTTCCTAAGTTCACTAAAGAGGAAATAGGTGATCTAACTATACTAGAAGCCCAGTGCACAAAATCGCACGGCCCAGTCCACCCGTGCATGCCCCGCCTACCCGCCCACTGCCCCACCTTGACACCCTAACCTCTCCACTCAGAACTCGAGCATGCCTGGCACCACTCCTGACCCCTCTGGCCTTCTCTGGCCACTTCAAGCCCCGCCCTCAGTCCTGTGAGTCTCCTTGGGCTGGTCTCGCTTCCACTGGGCACCTCCCCACTTTCACCCCATCTCTGGAGCAACACAGTGGCTCTGCTGTGTCATGGCACCGGAGGAGAGCATGGAAGCCTCATGCCTGCTGCAGAGTTTCGAGCGCCGCTTCCTGGAAGCACGTGCGCTGCACTCCTTCCCCTGGCAGGTGGGTGGTGGATGTGCTGAGTGTGAGTGGTGGGTGGCGAAGGACTGATGAGGGGGGGCTCTATGGGCTCTCATCCCCACCTTCCCCACCACGGAATGGTCCTGCCTCCTCTGGGCACCTCCCCACTTCCACCCCATCTCCGGAGCAATGCGGCATTTCTGCCCCGCCATGCACGTAGCCTCCTGCTGAAAGGTCATTACAGTGTGAGGGCGTCACAACCATTAGCATATTAGCTCTTTATTATATAGGATGTGTGTGTGTGTGTGTGTGTTAAAGAAACTGCACTTGTTTAAAACAAAATCAAAAATACCAAAGTCCAGGTTTAGATGCTTCAGGGGTGAATTCTACTAAACACTGAAGGAAGAAATAATTCAAATTCTTCCAGAGAATGGAAGAGAAGAAATTGCTTCCTAACTCTTTTTTTTTTTTGAGACCGTTACCCAATACCAAAACCAGAAATAAATATTACAAGCAAAGATAATCTTGAGACCATTATTTTTCATTAACATAGATATAAAACTCTATATTATAAAAGGACTGTGGCTGTAATGCCGTAACACCGTAACTATTGGTCACCAGGAGGTACAATGAGCACCTCTCGGTTCCTCCCCCCGGCTCACGAGCAGCGGCTCTCGCAGCGGGCGGGGTGGGGCACAAGCTACTAGTGGCCGAGAGCTATGAGCAGCGATGGGCAGGGTGGCCAGCTGAGGCAAGCGGAAGAGAGCTACTCACGCACGATTTCGTGCGTGCTGGGCCTCTAGTTATAAATAAAATAGTAGCAAACTGAATTCAGCACTGCATAAAAAGAATAATACATCATAACAAGGTAGAGATTAAACTAGGAATCCAAAATTGGTTCAATATTCAAGAATCAATTAATGTAATTCAATAGAGCAAGGAAGAAAACCTGAAAACCTGGTTTTCACGCATAAAATGAAAAATTTAAAGAGCATTCAACAAAATTCAACATTAACTTATGACAAAAAAACTTTGCACAAACTTGAAATTTAAAGGGCAATTAACAAAATACTGACAACTAACGTTATATTTAACTGAAAAACTGAAGGTTTTCTCCTAAAGTCAAGAACAAAACAAAAACATATATTATAGTACACGATAAAAGTTTACTTTCAAAATGTAAATGTATCATTTCTCTGACAATATTGAACACACTCATGCTACAGAAGAAAAAAAACAAAACATTGCAGTCCATTCCCACCACTTCTATTGGACCAGAGGCCCTCAGCAGTATAAGAACAAGAAATAAAATTGAGTTCAGGGATAAGCAACAAAAACCTCATTCATGGATGACATGATTGTCTATGTAGAAAATACAAAAGATTCTGCTTTCAAAAGCTTCTAGAAGGAATAAATGCATTTAGCAAGGTCACCCCAGCATACAAGGTCAATTCCATCAATTAAATTTCTATACATTAGCAATGAACAATTACAAAATGAAAAAGTTTAAAGTATTGTTGACAAGGGCACTAAAAACCATGGAACACACAGGCTAAAGTCTAACAAAACACGTATAAGACTGCACACTGAAAAATACCAAACACTAGCGGAAGGGGTCAAATAAGGCCTAAGGAAATGCAGAGAGATTTTATTTTCATGGGTTGGAATACTCATGAAATATTATTCAGTTATAAGTTCTGCCAAGATTGAATTATAAGTTCAGTAAAATACCAACCAAAATCCTGAAAAAGGTTTTTGTAGAAGTACACATGGTTATTCTAAAATTTATATGAAAAGGCAAAAAGCAAACAAAAAACAAACACTAAAGGAAACCCCTCTAAGTGCAAATACTGTTTAAAAGACTGGTGTCCAGTCTGGTATGGAGGGCACTCAGAAGTCACCACTCACCCAACAGGGAAAAAACTGAACAAACTCAGACATCAACTGTTAGATCGCAGGGCCAACTTCTGCCCCCAAGTTAGAGAAATGAACAGGCTGATAGAATCACAACTTACTGGGGAGGATACCTCCACAGAAACCAGTGGGACAAGAAAACTTGAGTCCAGCTGCTGAATTGCTGGAGGCTCAGTGTAGACAATTTTGAGAGTTAAAAACTCTGGGGGACCAGTCGTAGGGTAAACCCAGACTTTCGTTATTTGGCCTCTAAGAGCTTTACCAGGTCCTCTCAAGAAGTATCTGAGAACAGTTCCCTCTGGCTTCCAGACAGGTGGAGAGGCAGTTGTGTTTTTAAGCCTCAGGCTCTCAACTCAGCAAGGCCAGCCCTCAGAAGATGCTACCTGACCACAACCTGCCCCTGGAGGGGTTAGTCAGGCACACCCTACTTGGGGGTCTAGCTTTCCGCAGGCAGGAGTAGAGACCCACTGCAGTCCCGCCAGCCACCCACAGAGTAGAAGAAAAAAACAGAAGCACAGAAAGTTCATGGTCCATGGACACAGCTCACCAAAGAAGAGACCCAATCATAGGACTGGAGAACCTTCCCTTCCCCACACATTACTGCAGCTCTACTAAAGGCATGTGGCTACAGTTCCTGTGCCCCACTACACTGTGTCCACCTTCCAACACAAAATGAAAAGACAGAGTTAAAGGCAAAAAATACAATTTTAAGAGACAAAGCAAATACCAGAACCAAACTTAGAGATGACAGGGAGGTTGGAATTATCAGACCAGGTTTAAAAAAACATTATGATTGCCTGGCCAGTGTGACTCAATGGTTGAGTGTTGACCTGTGAACCAGGAGGTCACAGTCCAATGTCCAGTCAGTGCACATGCCCAAGTTGTGAGCTCAGTCTCCAGTGTGGGGCATACAGAAAGCTGCTGATCAATGCTTCTCTGTCATCATTGTTGTTTCTCTCTCCCCATCTCCCATCTTCTCTGAAATCAATTTTTAAATAAAAATTATGATTAATAAGCTAATGGCTAAAGTTAAAAAAATAAGCTAATGGCCTTCATAGAAAAAGTAGACAGCATGCTAGAACACAAGGATAATGTAAGCAGAGAGATAGCAATTCTAAGAAAGAATAAAAGAGAAATGTTAGAGATTTAAAAAACCACTATAACAAAAAGAATGCCTTTGATGGGCTCATTGGCACAGGCAGACCTTGTGTAATTACATTCCACAGATGTTTTTGTCTTTTACAAATTGAAGGCAAGACCCTCCAGCAGCTTGCAGTGGTCTGGAACCACACCCACAATATCTCTGAGGCAAGCCTGTACATTGGACGTGGCTGAGGAGAGAATCTCTGAGTGTGGGGATATGACAACAGAAACTTCCAAAATTGAAAAGCAAATACAAAAAACAAAAACAAAAAACAACAAAACACAAAAAACACTGGGGGGGGGGGGGAGGGGAGGAGGGGGAGAGGAGCACGGGTGGGGAAAAAAAAAGACCAGAACAGAATATCCATGAATTGTGAGACAATTGCAAAAGGAGTAACATAGGTATAATGGGAATACCAGAAGGAAAAGAAGGGGGAAAAGGAACATAAAAAATATTTGAAACAATAATAACAAAAAATTTCCACAAATTAATGTGAGATACCAAATCACACGTCTGTGAAGCGCAGAGAACACCAAGCAGGATAAATGTCAAAAAATATACCTGGGCATGTGCTATTCAAAGAAAATCAAAGTCAAAGTTAAAGTTAAAGAAAAAATGTAAAAGAAGACAGAGGAATGAAGCCACCTAACCTGGAGAGGCACAAAGATAAGAATTTCATCAACTTCTCAGAAACCATACCATCAAGAAGAGAGTGGAGTGAAATCTCTATAGTGTTGGGAAGGAAACAAAACAAAACAAAAAGCCAACCTACAAAGCAGGCCACATTCTGGGCCATAAAATAAACCTTAAAAAATAAAAATTATGTCTTCTCTCAGGCCACAATGAAATTAAAATAGAAATTATTAACAAAAAGATAGCTGGAAATCCCCAAAGATGTGGAGATTAAACAACATACTTCTAAATAATACATGACTCAAAAATTTTTTTCAAGGGAAATTTAAAATATTTTGAACTAAATGAAAATGTAAGTTTTCAAAATGGGTGGGATGTAGTGGAAGCAGAGCTTAGAGGAAGATTTCTAGTATCAATACATATATTTGAAGAGAAAAAGATCTAAAATCAATTGTCTAAGCTTTAACTTTAGGAAATTGAAAAAGAAGAGCAAAGTAAAACCCAGGTCAGAAGAAGAAAAATAATAAAAATGAGTGCAAGGAGGAGAAACCAAGATGGCAGCATAGGTAAGCACCTAAACTGCTACCTCGCACAACAATTTCAAAACTACAACTAAAAGACAGAATGGACATCATCCAGAACCACAGGAAGGCTGGCTGAGTGGAAATTCTACAACTAGAAGGAAAGAGAAAAGCTCACAGAAAATCAGAGGAGCAGCAAAGGGCTGAGGTACGGAGACACGCGCGCAGAGTGCCTGGCTGACTTTCTCTGGTGGGAGGGGGAAGGAAGAGCAGCTGAGTGCCTGGCTGACTTTCTCTGGCGGGAGGGGGAAAGGAGCCCCCGACTGCACTGAACCCCAGTTCCGGGCAAAACCCCGTGGACCCAGGCTCATACAGGGGGAGCCTGGACTGTCAGGTAGAGAGAAAGGCACTCGGAGACTCGGAGACTCGGGGGAGCTGTAACAGGCAGGGGTCTACAGACCCGCACACACGCGAGTGCTCGTAGAGAAGACTGAATGCGGAGGTTGCCACAGGCTTTCCCTAGCAGAAGGGAGTCAGAAGCTCCTGACTGCACTGAAACCCAGTTCCGACTGCACTGAACCCCAGTTCTGGGTGAGCCCCTGGGGACCCACACTCTTATGGGGGGAATCTGGACTGTCAGGCGGAAACTCAGGGGAGCCGTGGAAGACAGAGGTCTGGAGGCACGCGCACAAGGGCAGGGCTGATGGGAAGCCAAGACTGTCTGCTCCGCCCTGAGACTCCGCCCCATCCAAGCTGAGCACAGAGGCTTTTGCAATTTTGCACGTCTGATCCTATAAGGCTGTCTCCAGCACCGAACTTCTCCCAGTGTAGACACAGCTGATCCTCACAGCCAACTGGCCTGGAGGTCAATTCCTCCCAGTGATACCAACAACAATCAAGACTTAACTACAACAAGGCTGTACACACAGTCCATAAAGAGGTGCACCAAGAGTGTCCACCTCAGGTTAACTGGGGAGGCCGACCCACTGGGCCATATAGGAAACCTAGCACACAAAGCTACCCTACCAACTCAGGGAAGCAGTGAAAATGCGGCGACAAAGAAACAGATCACAAACGAAAGAAATGGAGGAAAACAAACGACTGGATATAGAATTCAAAACCATGGTCATAAGGCTTTTCAAGAATATCCTCGAAAAGGCCAATAAATATAATGAGACCCTCGAAGATATGAAAAAGGACCAACTAGAAATTAAACATACACTGACTGAAATAAAAAATATTATACAGAGACCCAACAACAGACTAGAGGAATGTAAGAATAAAGTCAAAGAATTGAAATACAAAGAAGCAAAAAACACTCAACTGAAAAAGCAAAAAGAAAAAAAAATCCAAAAAGTTGAAGATAGTGTCAGGAGCCTCTGGGACAACTTCAAGCATACCAACATCAGAATTATGGGGGTGCCAGAAGAAGAGAGAGAGCAAGATACTGAAAACCTATTTGAAGAAATAATGACTGTAAACTTCCCCCACCTGGTGAAAGAAATAGACTTACAAGTCCAGGAAGCGCACAGAACCCCAAACAAAAGGCATCCAAAGAGGACCACACCAAGACACATCATAATTAAAATGCCAAGAGCAAAAGACAAAGAGACAATCTTAAAAGCAGCAAGAGAAAAACAGTTAGTTACCTACAAGGGAGCACCCATACGATTGTCAGCTGATTTCTCAACAGAAACTATGCAGGCCAGATGGGAGTGGCAAGAAATATTCAAAGTGATGAATAGTAAAAACCTACAACCAAGATTACTCTACCCAGCAAAGTTATCATTCAGAATGGAAGGTCAGATAAAGAGCTTCACAGATAAGAAAAAGCTAAAGGAGTTCATCACCACCAAACCAGTATTATATGAAATGCTGAAAGGTATTCTTTAAGAAGAGGAAGAAGAAAAAAGTAAAGATAAAAATTATGAACAACAAATCCATATCTATCAACAAGTGAACCTAAAAATCAAAAGTATTATGAAGGAGAAAAAAAGTGTAATAATGGAATATTATGAGCAACTCTATGCCCACAAATTTATAATGACCTAGATGAAATGGACCAATTCCTTGAAAGATACAGCCTGCCAAAACTCAAGAATAAACAGACAACCTGAATGGGCTATCTGTTTGAAAAATTGAATCAATAATTAATAACCTTCCAAAACAGAAAGCAACAGTCCCAGATAGGTTCACTGGGGAAGTCTACTAAACCTTTAAATCATACCAATTCTCTATCATCTCTTTGAGGTGATAGAAGAGAGGAAATACCTCCTAACTCATTCTCATTTTTTTTGTTTCAATTCTCTTCAAAGTATTTCATTACTTCTCTTGTGATTTCTTTCTTCTTTGACTCATAAATTATTTCGAAGTGTTGTTTAATGTTGAAAAACTAGGTTTTCCTGGGACTCTTTCTAGTGTGTGTCTCCATTTTAATTCTGTTATGATCAGAGAGAATACGTTGTATCATTTTAACTTTAAAATTTTGAGTCTTGTTTTGTTGCCCAGTTATGGTCTATTCTGAAAAGTGTTTCATGTGCTCTTGAAAAGAATGTGTATTCTATAGCCTTTGACTGTTTTCTATAAATGTCAGGTTAAGTTGGTTGATGGTGTTCTTCAAATCTTCCATATCCTGTTGATTTTTTTCATTGGGTTAAAACACATAACATAAAATTAACCATCTTAACCATTTTTAAGTATATGGTTCAGTAGTGTCAATTATTTCACATTGTTATGTTACAGATCTCCAGAATTTTTTCATCTTGCAAAACTGAAATCCTATACTTATTAAAAAATAATTCTTCTTTCTCACTGCTCCCTAGCCCCTTGTAATCACTATTCTACTTTCTGTTTCTATGAATTTGATTACTTTAGAAACCTACTATTAGTGGATTACTCCCATACAGTATTTATCTTTTTGTAACTGGCTTATTTTACTTAACATAATGTCCTCAAGCTTCCTAGCACATGATAGAATTTCCTTCTGTTTTAAGGCTAATATTTCATTGTATGGATGGGCCATGCTTTATTTACTCAGTCATCCTTTAATGAATATTTGTGTATCTTCTACCTCTTAGCTATTGTGAACAGAGCTGCTATGAACATCAGTATGCAAATATTATTTGAAATTCTGTTTTCAATTTTTTGGGTATATACCCAGAAGTGGAATTGCTGGATCAGATAGTAATTATATTTTTAATTTTTTGAGAAACCGTCATATTGTTTTCCATAGTATTGCACCAGTTTACAATCCTACCCTTGCTGAATTTTTTGTCCAGTTATTTATCAACTAGACCCTGGCTGCTGGCAGCAGCTTCCTTCCGGCATCCAAGACCTGAGCTGCTTCACTCCAGCTGCCACCACCACCCACCGGGACCCGGGTTCCTTTGCTCCTTCCACTGCCAGGCACCTGGGACCCAGGCTGATTTGCTCCAGCTGCCACCAGGCATCTGTGACCAGGGCTGATCTGGGACCAGGGCTGCTTTGCTCCGGCCCCTGGTGTGTGTCCCCTGGAGGTGGGGGCAGCACGCAGTCCCCTCCTGCCTATCTGCGTGTGCAGCTCCTCCTGAGCAGTCATGATACAGCCTCCTCCTGAGCTGGTTGTGACACCTGGCTAATTTGCATATTACATATATCCCATCTAATAAAAGAGTAATATGCAAATTAACCACCACTCTGCTACACCCACAAGCCACACCCACCAGCCAATCAGGAGCAAGTATGCAAATTAACCCAACCAAGATGACTGCGGCCACGGAGAGAGCAGTAGGCTTGGGTTTCCCTGGCAATGGAGGAAGCCAAGCTTTCCGCACACCCTGGCTGGCCCAGGCCTCCACTTAAGGCTACAAAATTTCAATTATGGAAGATAAATAAATCCCAACAAACATGGCTGTGGCCACAGAGTGAGCAGGAGGCTTGGCTCTGCTCAAGGCTACAAAGGTTCAATTATAGAAGATAAATAAATCCCAGATACCAGGGCCTCTGCTTGGGTTGCCAGGGGGCGTGCCTGGCCTGCAAACCACCACAGGCCTGATCGCTCCTAACCCCTCTGCCTGCCTGCCTAATTGCCCCAACCCCTCTGCCTGCCTTTCTGATTGCCCCAACCCCTCTGCCTGCCTTTCTGATTGCCCCTAACCACTCACCTGCCTGCCTGATTGTCCCTAACCCCTTTGTCTGCCTGCCTTATCACCCCTAACCACCTCTGCCTCAGCCCCCGCCACCACAGCTTCATCAGGAAGGACGTCTGGAAGGTTGTCCGGCTGTCCGGTCTAATTAGCATATCATTATATGCTCTTATTATTATAGATACTAGAGGTCTGGTGCACAAAATTCGTGCACTCAGGAGGGTCCCTCACGCCAGCCTGTGCCCTCTCGCAGTCTGGGAGTCCTTGGGGGATGTCTGACTGACAGCTTAGGCCCATGGGGTGCAGGCCTAAGCCATCAGTCAGACATCCTTAGCACTGCGAGGAGGTGGGAGAGGCTCCCACCACCACCACTGCACTCACCAGCCATGAGACCGGCTTCTGGCTGAGCTGTGCTCCCCCTGTGGGAGTGCACTAACCACCAGGGGGCAGCTCCTGTGGTGAGTGTCTGCCCCTGGTGGTCAGTGCATGTCATAGCGACCGGACATTCCGCTGTTTGGTCAATTCGCATATTAGCCTTTTATTCTATAGGGTGTTTTCATGAACCTCTTTGATTTATTTATCTGTTGATCTGTTCTTTTTTACTATTTTTGACTTATTTTTTTCAGTGATGGCTCTCAGGATTACAATATGCATCTTAGCACTATCCGTTTCAAAATAATAGTAATTTTTTTCAGTTATTTAATTTCAAGAAAAACGATTTTTAGATCTTGGATGTTTGGCAAAACTTTGGTCAAAAGGCAAAATTATAAAGAAATTGGAATATCAAAAGGTGCTTTTTAAGTCAGGCTAAAAAAAGAGTGTCGTGGTCATCTTTAATGTGGTTTCTTGTTCAAATTAAAATCTTAATTTGTATTTGGAATCTAAAATCTGTAATAAGAAGTGAAACCCTTCTGCTGAAACCACCTCTGGTGCGAAGAAATTGAAAGGTGGCAGGAGAGGACAGAGCTATAAGCTCTCCTGCAATGAGATTACTTAAAGTTTTGTTTAAAAATTACCGAAGAACACCTTATGATAACCAAATTTTGGCAAAGATAAGCTTAAGTACTACTTATTACTTCGGAAAGCAAAAAAAGAAAAAATTTAAGATCTGTCTTTATCTATTAAATATGAAAAGATACACAGCCAGGTCTGTTACAGAAAACTTCCCCCAAAGCAAGCAGGATATGGGGGAAGGGAGACATGTGGTGATCCAATATGGACGCCCACTCCCCGAGAAAGCCATTCTAAAAGGTCTCATCTTCCCCATGCTTTCTTCTGGCTAGTGACTTAAAAATTTTTTACAAAATTTATAAATGCATCTGGGATTTCTGTGCACATATAAAGAGAAAAGCTAGCTTAAAAACAAATGCGTGCAACTGTCTGATTTTGGGCATTTATAGAGTTTTTTGGCTGAGCTTGACTCTTTGCCATGTTACAGTATCAAATCCAAAAGTTTCTTTCCCTCAGAAAGATGGCGAGTTTGACCGGGGCGGGGGGGGGGGGGGGGGGGGGGAGAGGGGGGGACGGCGGGGAAATACAGGCTGGCTTCCCAAGGCAAACTCTAAGGGAAAAAAATGTGGCTCTTTTAAATTTTCCAGCCCAGAGTCAAGTAACCAGCAGGAAGTAGATAGCAAGTTTGCATTTGAATAGCTACAGGTTTGCTTCTTGACATCCCCAGGAGAAAAATTATGGTCCTTTTAAAAGTCAAGCAGCTGGGCCATGCCTGTCCGCTGGAAACTTAAAAATTTTGAAGTTTACTAAATCAAATGATAAAAACTTATATCTGAATATATTGAAATGATATAATACTGAAATGTTGATCTGAGTATGCCTCGTATAAAGTCTAGAGGATAGAATTTAATCTATTAATTGAATATGCCTTGTATTTTATTTGAAATGTATCCTTAAAAATGTAAAAGTATTATTAATTTGAGAAATGCTAAGTGTTTAACTTGCTACCTAAAATTTGAAGCTCTAAAAGTTTAAGGTTCAAATTAAATTGGGAGATATTATATAATTGTGGTAACTAAATGCCCAAAGTATAGAAATTCGTTTTTGAGAAAATAAAATGTTGTGTTTTCTCTAATAATTAGGAATTCAAAATATGTTGTTTATTGGTCTGATTAAATAAGGATTAATTCTGTGATCCCAACCAAATTTTTAATATAAAAACCAGTTAAAATTTAATTGATATCCTTTAAAATAATTACAAAAATTATGATTCTTGGAGAGCTCCAAGGGCCCAGAGTAATTTAAGAAATTTGTACTCTCTTCTGAAAGGAAATATTTTAAATTAAACCAATCTAATATACTTGAAATTGCGTGGAAAGCTTTATCAAATAAAAATTAATAACTGTATTTTACTTATAAATATTATAAAGGTTTTGGCCTCTAAGGAGGGCGAAGTATTTCTTAAAATCCAACAGCTGAATTTTAAGACGGAATTTAAAAGACAAAAAGCCCATAACCGCCTGCATTTTAAATTAGGCTCGAGGTGAGACAGCTTTTGGCACCTTGTGAATCAGACATAAACATTTACTAAATTTGCTTTGCTTCTAATAAAGCCACCAGAAACAGCTAGTGAGATTTCTGTTTGTCTGCAATGTAATTTTGACTGTCTATCTTTTAGGGATTTTGGTTTACTCTTCCCTTGTTTATTGTGAGAATAAACAAACCATCTTTTTCCTGTCAAAGAACAGTTTTTTTTTTTTTTTTAAAGGAAATAGCGTTTATCAAGTGCCTGCTATGTATGAGCCAGGAACATTACAGGTGTGGTATCATTTAAACCTTGCAACAACCCTATGGGGTATATATTATTGTTGTAGTTGACAATGAACACAAAGCTTGAACAATTTATTTATTTATTTATTTATTTATTTATTTATTTATTTATTATTTTATTGCTTTTTTTATAGAGAGGAAGGAAGAGGGATAGAGAGTTAGAAACATCTATCAGCTGCCTCCTGTACACCCCATACTGGGGATGTGCCCACAACCAAGGTACATGCCCTTGACCAGAATAGAACCTGGGACCCTTCAGTCCACAGGTTATCCACTGAGCCAAAGTGGTTAGGGCTGTCAAAGAACAGTTTAGACAGCCACCATTTTGGACTGCCTGACTTGGTAGCCGCCATGTTGGCCACATGGCTTGCCACTCCCATGGGGGCCACCATCTTGAAACAGCAAAGGCCAACCCCTCCCTTTGAATAAGCCAATGTTTTGTAAGCAATTTAAGTCTTCTAAGAAAGTTACTGAGACCTCCCAAGATTCCCTCTGTATATGCAAATTAGCCAAAGAGGATATTCTTTAAAAATATAATTCTAGCTTAATAAAAAGGAGAAATTTGAAAATTTTGAAATCTCTCCCAGTAATATTTACAGTGTAAACTAAGATTGTTGTTAAACTATTAAATCTGACAGTAAATTAGTAGTCAACCTTTATGTAAAGTTACTTGTAATATAGCTAGCTATTTGGACTTATCTGCCAGCATTAAACAGTAGCTTTGTAGGTTGCTTGGTATGGACAAAGATTTTTAAATAAAACTCTCTGCCTAAAAATTATTTTGGAAAGAATTAAAGAGAGGTCTTCTTCAAATGTATTAAGAACTATAATTAAAAGTCAATATATTTGGCCTCATAAACTGAAGTAAATAATTTGTATTTTTGCCTCCCTGACAAAGTTTATGTTAAGTTACCCAAAGAGTAATTGCAAAAATTTAATTAATGTCATTTATTGTCCATAACCTAGGACAAGTAAAGTTAAAAAATAAACCTTATTTCAAATTATTTAAATTGGCTAATTGAAATAAATGAATATTCATAAAAACTTAATTGTACTGGACAGGGAACTGTTCCTGAAGTATTAACTCACATTTTTATTGATGGTTCATCTCATAGTAAAATTGCCAAACATGCTATGAATCCAAAGCAGTCATATTTTCGTGCAGAAAATTAAAATTAAAAAGTTAAAAAGACTGCATTGTAAAATTTCCAAAAGTCTCATAACATTTAAATAAAAAAAGGGGAGGATAGTAGAATAATATCCTGTAAGTAAATTACATCAAGAAAATTTTTACTTTGGAAAATTAATTTTCATTTGTAATGCTAATAGCAAGACACCCATGAACACACATGGTGTCAAAATAAGCCAAAGGAAAATCATTTGGGCAAAAATAAAAAGGATCCCAAGTCAAATTTATAGAAAAGATTCCTTTATTAACCTTTGGTCAAGAATATGTTTGTATATTTCCAGAAAACTCCAAGCCCATGTGGATTCCTGCAACAGCGGATCCCAGATAGGAACTGACAGGACTGCTCCAGCCACAAAGACAAGAGGAAAACCAGTCCAGATATGGAAGATGGTGAAGACGCCTTGCCATACTAACAGTCAGTAGCTGTGCGTTGTTGCAGGTTTGCCCAGGACCAAGCCAGAGGAGGTCAGACCTGCATTGCCACCGTTTGCCCACCAACCAGAACTAGCATTTCTCATTGCAGGCATGTACATATAAAGAACTGTTGGACATTGAAATTAGGACTCAAAGAACTGTTGGCCCGGAAAGAAACTTACTACAGACTGATTCATTTGCCTCTCAACATAACCACGATTGCATGTCTCATTTTTGTTCTCATATGTTTATTTCTAGTCTGCAGATGCAGAATGAAGAGTCTTAAAAGGACTCGAACCCTTCAGGCAGCACTCACTTTTCAAGATTTTTAAGGAAAAGAAACGGTGGAGATGTTGGAAGCTGCCCATTGCTTTCACTAGCAGAGAAGTGTGGATAAGGAACCCGGAAGGCTGGTCAACCTTGAGGCTCTGGCAAGGGTCAAAGCCATACACCCACTGTCTAGTTGAGACAAAGGGATCTGAAGCAACTTCCACCTTTTAGTTTCATGTAAATCCTTACTGATAAGGTAGTTTGCCTGTTACTGGAAATTGCCTGCCTAAGGGCTATAGGTGGATCCCAAACCTGAATAAAAGGGATAGCAAGGCTAGAGCAAAGCAGAGTCCTCTCTTGGGCTTCCCCCTGGCCCCCAATTCCCAAATTAGTATTTTCTTGTCTAGTCTCTTTCATTTGTGTGTGGCCTCCTCCAGAGCCCAAACCCTGAACCTGAACCCTGAACCATGCGGGACGTGGGGGGGTACACTTGCAATAGATGTTAGTTCTTCTTTGAATGTTTGGTAAAATTCCCCTGTGAATTCATCTGGACCAGGGCCTTTGTTTGCTGCACATTTTTTTATTACTGCTTCTATTTCATCAGTTATAATTGGCCTATTCAGGTTTTCTGATTCTTCTTGTTTCAGTTTTGGAGATTGTATTTATCTAGGAATTTGTCAATTTCATCCACAATGTCCAGCTTGTTGGTACATAGTTGTTCATAGTATTTCCTTAGAAGCCTTTGTATTTCTGTGGTGTGAGTGGTAACTTCACCGCTTTCATTTCTGATTTTATTTACTTGGGTCCTATCTATTTCTTGATGAGTCTGATTCAGGTTCACCAATCCTTTGTTTCAATGATTTTTGCATTTTTATTTTTAGTCTCTATGTCATTTATTTCTGCTCTAATCTTTATTGTTTTCTTCCTTTTACTTACCTTGGGCTTTTCTTGTTGTTCTCTCTCTAATTCTTTAAGTTGTAGGGTTAAATAGTTTGTTATTAATTTTTCTTGTTTTTTTCCCCTTTGGTTGTTTTTTATTGCTTTTGTTGTTTGTTTGCTTGCTTGTTTTTTTTAGATACCTGTAGTGCTATGAACTTCCTTCTTAGGACTGCTTTTCCTGTGTCCCAGTGATTTGGGTTGTTGTGTGTTCATTTGCATTTGTTTCCAGGAAGTTTTTAATTTCTTTCTTTATCTCATTGGTAACCCACTCAGTGTTTAATAACATGCTAGTTAGCTTCCATGTGTTTGAATGGTTTTGAGTATTTATAACTGTAGTTGATTTGTAATTACGTTCCGCTGTGATCTGAGAAAAATCTTTATATGATTTCAATCTTTTTGAACTTGTAGAGACTTATTTTGTTTCCTAACATGTAGTCTGTCTTTGTGAATGATCCATGTGCACTTGAGAAGAATGTATATTCTGCAGGTTTGTGGGCAAATCTATACTAATAAAAGAGAAACATGCAAATTAACCATCACTCCACTACACCCACAAGCCACGCCCAGCAGCCAATCAGGAGCGACTGACTATGCAAATTAACCCAACCAAGATGGCAGCTGGCCATGGAGCTGGAGCAAGCAGGAGGCTTGGGTTGCCCCAGCGATGGAGAAAGCCAAGCTTCACACCCTTGCCCGCCCTGGCCTCCACTCAAAGTTTCAATTATAGAAGATAAATAAATCCTAGATACTTGCTTCCAGCTGGCCCTGGCCTCCGCTAAAGGAGCCTCTGGGGGAAAAAAAAAGGAAAAAGAAAAATAGGAGGGGCTGGGACCTTGGGTCGCCAGGCGGTGATCAGGCCAGCATGGGAAGGCAGGGGCCGTTGAGGGTAAGCAGACCAACAGGGCGGCCAGTTTGGAGTGAGCAGGCCAGTAAGGGAGCAGTTGGGGGTGAGCAGGCTGGCACAGGGGACAGTTGGGGGTGATCTGACTGGCGGGAGGGGGCATTTGGGGGCTAGCAGGCTGGTGGCAGTTAGGGGCGAGCAGGTTGGCAGACAGAGTGGTTAGGGGCAATCAGGCAGGCAGGCAGGCAGGTGAGCGGCTGGAGCCAGCAGTGCCAGATTGTGAGAGGCATGTCCGACTGCCAGTTTAGGCCCAATCCCTGTAAACCAGCAGTAGAACATCCTTCGAGGGGTCCCAGATTGGAGAGGGTGTAGGCCGGGCTGAGGAACACTGCTCCACCCTCCCCCCCCCCCCCCCATGCACAAATTTCATGTACCGGGCCGCTAGTGTTCTATAAATATCAATTAAATCCATCTGATCCAGAATGTCCTTTAGAGTCACTGTTTTCTTGTTATTTATTTATGGTCTGGAAGATCTATCCAGTGAAGTCAGTGGGGTATTAAAGTTCCCTACTATGACTGTACAGTTGTCTATCTCTCCCTTAAAGTCCTCTAGATGTTTTTAGATATATTTAGGTGCTCCTATATTGTGTGCATATATGTTTACCAGGGCTATATCCTCTTGTTGGATCAATCCCTTTAGTATTATGTAGTGACTTTTGTTGTCTCTTGTGATGGCCTCATTTTGAAGTCTATCTTGTGAGATATGAGTATTGCTGCTCCAGATTTTTTTTTTTTTTTTGCTCCAGATTTTTTATTGTTTCCATTTGCAATTAAATTTTTTTCTATCCCTTCACTTTCATCCTGTGTGTGTCTTTTGTTCTGAGGTGGATCTCTTGTAGACAGCATATAGTTGGGTCATGTTTTCCTATCCATTCAGCTACATCATGTCTTCAGAATCGAGCATTTACTCCATTTACATTTAAGGTTATTATTGATAGGTACTTGTTTATTGTGATTTTAATTCTGTATTCCTAGGTTTCTCTCTATATGTATTTCTTCTCATTACAGTAATTCTTGCAGGGCTGGTTTGGTGGTAATAAACTCCTTTAGTTTTTTTTTTTTCTGGAAAGCTCTTTATTTCATGATATATTTTGAATGATAGCCTTGCTGGATATCAGATCCTTGCCTTCCATTACCTTGAGTACTTCATACTATTCCTTTCTGGCCTGTAGAGTTCTGTTGAGAATTCAGTTTACAGCCTTATGGGAGCTCCTTTATAGGTAATAGATTGCTTTTCTCAAGCTTCCTTTAAGAGTCTCTCTTTGTCTTTAATTTTTTAGCATTTTAATTATGATGTGTCTGGGCATATACCTCTTTGCATTTTTTTACTTGGGATTCTCTGTGCTTCCTGAATGTGTGTGACTTTTTCCTTTTTTTATTTTATTATTACTTTTATTTTTTTATTGTTTGAAGTGTTACAAATAGTAGTACATATGTCTCCTTTTTCCCCCCCATTGACCTCCCCCCAGCCTCCCCTACCCCCCAGTACATGCCCCCCCCCACAATGTCTTGTATCCATTGGTTATGCTTATATGCATGTGTACAAGTCCTTCAGTTGATCTCTTACAGCCCCCCCGCCAACCTCCCCTCCCTTCCTGCTGTAGGTCTGTTCAATGTTTCTTTGCCTCTGTATCTATTTCCCCTCCCATTTCTTTCCTTTAAAAAATCTTGCCTCTGCAGACTAGAAATAAACATAATAACAAAAAATGTTTGAGTCCCAATTTCAATGTCAAACAGTTCCTTATGTGTACATGTCAACAATGATATCTAGATGGTGGGCACATGGTGGCAATGCAGGTCCAACCCTTTCTGGTTTGGTCCTAGGCAATCTGCAGCGACGCACAGCTGCTGACTGCTAGCGTGACAAGGCATCATCAGCGTCTTCCATCTCTGGACTGTTTCTCCTCTTGTCTTCATGGTTGGAGCAGACCTGTCAATTCCTCTCTGTTGCAGGAATCTGCATGGTCTTGAAGTTGTTTTCTGAAACTATACAAACATATTTTCGACCAAAAGTTAATAAAGGAATCTTTTCTATATAATTGATTTGGGATCCTTTTTATTTTTGCCCAAACTATTTTCCTTTGTCTTAGTTAGACACCATGTGTGTTTTTCATAGGTGTCTTGCTATTAGCATTACAAATGAAAATTAATTTTGTAAAGTAAAAATTAATTTTGTAAAGTAAAGATGTAATTTACTTATAGGATATTTTTTCCTTACAT
This sequence comes from Corynorhinus townsendii, assembly GCA_026230045.1. Taxonomy (NCBI): domain Eukaryota; kingdom Metazoa; phylum Chordata; class Mammalia; order Chiroptera; family Vespertilionidae; genus Corynorhinus; species Corynorhinus townsendii. Next base: position 91,408,954 of record JAPDVU010000007.1, read on the forward strand.
GATATTACCCTGCTATCCTCCCCCCCCCATTTTTTTTATTAATGGAGGCTTTTGTAAATTTTATAATGCAGTCTTGATAACTTTAAATTTTAATTTTTTTGCCCAAAAGTATGACTGCTTTAGGTTCATTGCATGTTCAGGAATTTTACCATGAGATGATCTACCAATAGAAATTTTAGTTATTACTTTAGGAACAGCAGGTTAGGGGAATTTTCTGCCATCATTTCTTCAAATAGGTTCTTTAGTATTTGTTCACTTTATTCTCCTTCTGGCACACCTATGATGGAAATATTATTATATTTCAATTTGTCCCACAGCTCCTTAAGCTTCCCTCATGTTTATTAATAGTTTTTTTCTTTTTGATTCTCTGATTCAGTGATTTTTTTCTACCCTATCTTCTAATTCACAGATCTGATCCTCAGTTTCCTCTAATATGATATGTATTCCTTCCAATGTCTTCTTTATTAGTGCTAAGTGATTCTTTATTTCTGACTGTTACTTTTTCATAGTTACTATATCTTTTCTCATGATGTTGATCATACTTACTATCACTATTCTGATCTCTGTATCAGATAAATTTATTATCTCCATTTCATTTATCTCTTTTGCTGGAGAATTCTCTTGATCTTTCTTATGGGGGTTGTTTCCTTGTCTTCTCATTTTTGCTTCCTGCTTGGGTTTGTGTCTATGTGTCAGTTAGATCTGCTATACATTCCAAACTCTGTTTCTTACTAATTACATCAGGCAAAGACTCCAAACTTCTAGAGACCAACTTCTGCCTGCAGATTGATTAGATTCAGTTGAGTATCCCTCAGGCAATCTTCCACAGGTGTGGTGAGAAGTTTTCCAACATGGTGGGACAATTGTTTCTACCTAGAGGCTAATTGTTATTATCAGTCTCTTAATGGGCCTCAGAAACTCCACACCATGGAGCAAAGTGTTTTCCAAAGGGTGGGTCAACTGTCTTCCCACCAGGCAAAAAACACCTAGATAGCAAAGGTCTGCCTGAATAATGACCTCTGCAGCATGAGGAAAGACTCAGCATAGGAAACTGGGTGTTTGCCTTCTAGCTCTAACCCCAGCACCTCCAACCCGAGTTTCTGCTCATACAGCTCAAATCCATTCTGCCCTCCCTCTTCTGGAGCACTAGGTAAGTGGCAGCACACAAAATTTTATGTGTTGGCACTTTAAGTGGGGGCTTGCATTTCCAGCCGTCTGGCAGACAGTTATGATGCTGCTTTTTATAGCCAGAGGTTATGTGGGCACCTTTCTCATTCCTGGTGCTTCTCAAAGTTCAAGAAGGTTGAAATCATATCAAGTATCTTTCCAGATCACAATGGAATGAAATTAGAAATCAACTACAGTAAGAACACCCCAAAACATTCAATTACATAAAGGCTAAATAGCATGTTATTAAACAATGAATGAGTTACTAATGAGATCAAGAAAAAAAATAAATAAAAATTCTGGAAACAATTGAAAATTAACCCCCAACAAACCTAAATCTCTTAGATACAGCAAAAGCCTTCCTAAGAAGGAAGTTCATAGCATTACAGGACGATCACAAGAAAGAAGAAAAAGTAATAAGAAAATATTTAATCCTACAACTTCAAGAATTAGAGAACATCAAGAGAGCCCAGAGTAAGTAGAAGGAAGGAGATAATAAAGGTCAGAGAAGAAATAAATGACATAGAGACTAAAAAAAAAACAACAAGCAATACAAAATATCAAGGGCACCAAGAGCTGGTTCTTTGAAAAAATAAACAAGATTGATGAACCATTTCCCAGACTCATCAAGAAACAAAGAGATAGGACTCAAATAAATAAAATCAAAAGTGGAAGTGGTGAAGTAACAACTGACACCATAAAAATACAATTATATTCCAACTAGCTGGATGATGAGGATGGAACAAATTCCTAGAAAAATATAATCTCCAAAAAGTGAATCAGGAAGAATAAAAAACATGAATAGGCCAATAACAACTGACGAAATAGAAGCAGTAATTAAAAAACTCCCAGCAAACGAAAGCCCTTGTCCAGATGGCTTCACGGGGGAGTTTTACCAAACATTCAAAGAAAAACTAACACTTATACTCCTCAAACTATTCCAAAAAGTCCAAGAGGAAAGAACATTTCCAAACTCTTTTGATGAGGCCAGCATTATCCTAATTCCAAAACCAGATAAAGACACTACAAGAAGGAGAATTACAGGTCATTATTCCTGATGAACATAGATGTTAAAAATCCTCAAAAGAATATTAGCAAATCAGATTTAACAATATACTAAAAAGATAATACACCACGACCAAGTGGGACTTATTCCAGGGATACAAGGCTGGTACAATATTCACAAATCAATAAATGTAATATACCACATAAACAAATTGAAAGACAAAAATCACATGATCATATCAATAGATGTGGAAAAACATCTGACAAAATCTAACACCCATTTTTGATTTTAAAAAAATCTCTCAGCAAAGTGAGAATAAAGTGAGCATATCTCAATGTGTTAAAAGCCATATATGACAAACCTACAGCAAACATCATACTCAATGGGCAAAAACTAAAACCATTTCCCCAAAGAACAGGAAGAAGACAGGGTTGTCTGCTTTCACCACTCTTATTGAACATAGTATTGGAAGTCCTAGTCACAGTGATCAGACAAGGAGAAGAAATAAAAGGCATCCAAATTGGAAAGGAGGAAGTAAAACTGCCATTATTCATAGATGACATAATATTATATATAGAACACCCTAAAGATGCCACCCAAAAATTAATAGATTCATTAAATGAATTTGGGGAGATTAAACACGGCAGCAAAGTAAGTGGATGCTGAACAAACATGCTCCTTGAAACAAACTAGAATTACAACTAAAATGCAGAAAAATTTCCTGAATAATCAATGGAAAACTTGCTGGAGAGAACCCTGATAACCGAGGACAGACAGTGGATATTACATAGAGACTGATAGCTTTGCCTGAGGGGGAAGACAGTTGACTCACCCTAAGGGAAAACACCTTGCCTCACAATGCAGAGTTTCAGAGGTCCAATAATAGACTGAGAATAACAATTAGCCTCAAGGCAGGCGCAATTGTCCCACCCTGTTGAAAAAAAACACTCAGCACACCTGAGGGCAATTCAAAGTGGAATCCTATCAGTCTGTAGGCAGAGGCAGTGTCTGGAGGCTTTGAGACTTTGCCTTATCTAATTAGACAGAAACAATGTTTGCCACTGTCCTGCACTAGATATTGAGAGGTGTAGCAGATCTACCTAAAACAGTCACAAAACCAAATAAGCAGCAAAAATGAGATGACAAAGAAACAATCCCCATATGAAAGAGCAAGAGAATTCTCCAGAAGAGATAAATGAAATGGAGATAAGAAATATATCTGATATAGACTTCAAAATAATGATGGTAAAGATGCTCAACAGCATGAGAACATTAATAAAGAATACTATTGTGCAAATAAAGAACACGTTGGAAGGAATACACAGCAGATTAGGGGAAGCTGAGTATCAAATCAGTGAATTAGAAGACAGGGTTGAAAAAATCACTCTGTCAGAGAATGAAAAAGAAAAAACAATTAAGAAACTGGAGACCAGCTTAAAAAAGCAGTGGGACAACATGAAACATAAAAATATTCTAATAGCAGGTGTACTGATGAGGCAAAAAGAGATAGAGAATGTGGTTGAAGAAATAATGACAGAAGGCTTCCCTAACCTGGTAAAGGAAAAAGTCACATAAGTCCAGGAGGCACAGAGAAACCCCAAGCAAGAAGAACCCAAACAGGCCAACACCCAGACACATCATAATTAAAATACCAAAAATTAAAAACAAAGAGACAATCTTAAAGGCAGCAAGAGAAAAGCAAACTGTTATCTACAAAGGAGCTCCAATAAGGCTGACACCTGATTTCTCATCAGAAACTCTACAGGCCAGAAGAGAATGGCATGAAGTATTCAAGGTAATGAAAAGCAAGGATCTGAAACCAAGATTACTATATCCAGCAAGGCTACCATTTCAAATAGATGGTCAAATAAAGAGCTTCCCAGATTTTAAAAAAGTGTTTAAGAAGTACATCACCAACAAGCCAGCATTATAAGAAATGTGAAAGGAAATGCTGTAATGAGAAGAAGAAATAAAGAGAGAAACCTAGGCACACAGAATTAAAATGGCAATAAATAAGTACCTATACAAAATAACTTTAAATGTAAATGGATTAAATGCTCCAATCAAAACACATAGGGTAGCTGAATGGATACAAAAACATGACCCAGCTATATGCTCACTATAAGTGACACCCCTCACAACAAAAGACACACATAGGTGACAGTGAAGAGTTGGAAAAAATTTTTCCATGCAAATGGAAAATAAAGAAAAACTGGAGTAACAATACTCATACCTGACAAAATAGAATTCAAAATAAAAGCCTTCACAAGAGATAACAAAGGTCACTACATAATATTAAAGGGATCAATCCAATAAGAGAATGTAATGCTGGTAAACATATACACCCAATATAGAAGCACCTAAATATATAAAAATCTATCAGAGGACTTTAAGGAAGAGATCAACAACAATACAGTCATAGTGGGGGACTTTAACACCCTACTGACTTCACTGGACAGATCTTCCAGAAAAAAATTAACAAGAAAACAGTGATTCTAAAGGACACATTGGATCAGATGGCTTTAACTGACATGTATAGAACATTTCATGCCAAAGCAGCAGAATATGCATTCTTCTCAATTGCACATGGATCATTCACAAAGATAGACCACATTTTGGGACACAAAACAAGTCCATGCAAGTTCAAGAAGACTAAAATTATATCAAGTGTCTTCTCAGATCACAGTGGAATGAAATTAGAAATCAACTACAGTAAAAACACCCCAAACCATTCAAACACATGGACATTAAATGGTATTTTATTAAACAATGAGTGGGTTACCAATGAGATCAAGAAAGAAATGGAAAACTTCCTGGAAACAAATGCAAATGAACACACAACAACCCAAAATCTTTGGGACACAGCAAAACAGTCCTGACATAGAAATTCATAGCACTACAGGCCTACCTCAAAAAACAAGGAAAATCAACCATAAAATATTTAACCCTACAACTTACAGCTCTAGAAAGAGAACAACAAGAAAAACTCAGAGTAAGTACAAGGAAGGAGATAATAAAGATTAGAGCAGAAATAAATGTTATAGAGACTAAAAAAAACACTAATACGAAATAAAAATGAAACCAAGAGCTTTTTTTTTTATTCAAATATTTTATTTTATCATTTTTTATTGTTTAAAGTATTACAGATAGTAAAACATATGTCTCTTTTTTCCCTGATTGACTTCCCCCACCCACCCAGCACATGCCCTCACCCCCCTAGTGTCTGTGTCCATTGGATGATCTCTTAACCACCCTACTGACCCAAACTCTTCCTTTCCTTCCTGCTGAAGTTTGACAGTCTGTTCAATGCTTCTTGTGTCTGTATCTATTTTTGTTCATCAACTTATGGTGTTCATTATATTCCACAAATGAGTGAGGTTCTTTGAAAAGATAAACAAGATTGATGAACTGCAAGCCAGACTCATCAAGAACCAAAGAGACAGGACACAAATAAATAAAATCAGAAATGAAAGTGGAGAAGTAACCACTGACACCACACTTTCTTACTGACACTTTCTTACAAAGGATTATAAGAAAGCACTATGAACAACTATATGCCAACAAGCTGAATAACAAGGATGAAATGGAGAAATTCCTAGAAATATACCCTCTCCCAAAACTGAATCAGGAAGAATCAGAAAACCTGAATGGCCAATAACAACTGGTGAATTAGAAGTAGTAAAAAAAAAAAAAAAATTCCCGGTAAACAAAGGCCCAGGTCTTGATGGCCTCACAGGGGAGTTTTACCAAACATTCAAAGAACTAACATCTATACTCCTCAAACTACTCCAAAAAATCCAAGAGTAAGGAACACTTTCACACTCTTACACTCTTTTTATTAGTCCAGCATTATTCTAATTCCAAAACCAGATAAAGCCACTATAAAGAAGGAGAATTATAGGCCAATATCCCCTGATGAACATAGATGCTAAAATCCTCAACAAAATATTAGTAAATCAGATCCAGCAATATATTAAAAAGATCATACACCATGACCAAGTGGGATTTATAACAGGGATGCAAGGCTGGTACACTATTCACAAATCAATAAATCAATAAATACATCATATAAACAAATTAAAAGATAAAAATCACATGATCATATCAATAGATGCAGAAAAACATTTGACAAAATCTAACAACCATATTTTTAAAAATATATCTTTATTGATTTCAGAGAGGAAGGGAGAGGGAGAGAGAGATAGAAACATCAATGATGAGAGAGAACCATTGGTCTGCTGCCTCCTGCACGCCCCACACTTGGGATCCAGCCTGCAACCCAGGCATGTGACCCTGACTGGTACCAAACCCAGGACCTTTAAATCCATAAGTAAATGCTCTATCCACTGAGCCAAACCAGCCAGGACTAAATACCATTTTTTATAAAAACTCTCAGCAAAATGAGAATAGAGGGAGCATAACTCAACATGATACAGGCCATATATGACAAACCTACAGCAAACCTCATGTTCAATGAGCAAAAACTAAAACCATTTCCATAAAGATCATGAACAAGACAGGGTTGTGTACTTTCACCACTCTTATTCAATACTAGAGGCCCGGTGCACGAAATTCATGCATGGGTGGTGTCCCTCCGCCCAGCCTGCACCCTCTCCAATCTGGGACCCCTTGGACATCCCTCTCACAATCCGGGACTGCTGGCTCCTAACCACTCGCCTGTCTGCCTACCTGCCTTATTGCCCCTAACCACTCGGCCTGCCACCTTGATAGCCCCCTAACTACTGACGCCTAACTGCTCCCCTGCCAGCATGATCATCCCCAACTGCCCTCCCATGCTGGCCCAATTGCCCCCAACTGTCTTCCCCTGTGGGGCTGAGGGGACTGGGGAACTCTGGCTGGATGAGGCGGGCCTGAGGAGACTGGAGGACTGAGGCTGAATGAGGCGGACCTGAAGGGACTGGGGGACTGAGGCTGGCTGAGGCGGGGCTGAGGGGACTGGGGGACTGAGACTGAATGAGGCAGGGCTGAGGGGACTGGGGGACTGAGGCTGGGTGAGGTGGGACTGAAGGGACTGGGGGACTGAGACTGAATGAGGCAGGGCTGAGGGGACTGGGGGACTGAGGCTGGATGAGGTGGGACTGAAGGGACTGGGGGACTGAGACTGAATGAGGCAGGGCTGAGGGGACTGGGGGACTGAGGCTGGATGAGATGGGACTGAAGGGACTGGGGGACTGAGACTGAATGAGGCAGGGCTGAGGGGACTGGGGGACTGAGGCTGGGTGAGGTGGGGCTGAGGGGACTGGGGGACTCTGGCTGGATGAGGAGGGGTTGAGGGGACTGGGCGCTGGCATCTTGTGAGGGCATGGCAGTCAATTAGCATATTCCCTCTTTATTAGATAGGATAGTACTGGAAGTCCTAGTCACAGTGATCAGAGAATAAGAAGAAATAAAAGGCAACCAAATGGGAAAGGAGGAAGAAAAACTCTCATTATTCACAGATGACATGTTGTTGTACATAAAAACACTAGACTTTATAAAAAAAACTACTACGAGAGGAATCCAAGATTGTGGCGTAGGTAAACACCTAAACTGCTGCCTCGCACAACAATTTAAACTGCAACTAAAAGACAAAACGTCTATCACCCAGAACCATGGGAAAGCTGGCTCAGTGGAAGTTCTACAATTAGAAGGAAAGAGAAAAGAGCATTGAGACGTGCACAAGCACTGAAAAGCTGAGGTACGGAGGCGTGGGATCTGGGCTGGTGGCAGGTTGCTTTTTTCAACCCAAAGGGGAGACAAGCCCCCAATTACTCTGAAATACAGTTTCTGGGGAGACACGGGGGACCCAAACTCCTACAGGGAGAAGCTGGACTGTCTGCCACCGGGTTGGAAAGTGAGGGGGGCCTGCTTGCAGAGCTGCGAGCAAGAATAATTCTTTACTGTGCTGGGGCACGGGACGCAGTCGGAGACACAGAGCCGGCTAACTAGAAGCCATCACTGTTTGCCACGCTCTAGCCTAGTGACACCCTGAGACCCCGCCCCACACAACCTACAAACCCACCCAAGCTCCAAGCAGCGGCTTTTGCATATGAATGGACTGCCGCAGCTTAACCTAACAAACTTGCAGCCTGGGTCAGACAGCTCCAAAACCTCCAAACCCCAAGCAAAGAGGAGAAAACTGTAGCTCTCACTGTAGCTCCTGCTGGGTGGACTCAGACAATAGCTGACCTGCACCCCATTGGAGATCCAGAAGCCAGTATACCTAGTGGTCAGTGTGAGAAACCATATTTCAACTCCTCACATCCATAAGTGACACATTCAAGAGGCAGACTCAGCGAGCACCAAAGCCCCACTGAAACAAGTCCTGCACCATAAGCGTGTCTCCAGCACAGCAGTACTTATAGACACAGCGAGTCCTCACAGCTGATTGGCCTGGAGGTCAATTCCTCCCAGCGTACCAACAGCAATTAAGGCTTAACTACACCAAGACTTTGCACTCAGCCCACAAAGGGGTGTACCAAGAGCGTCCACATCAGGTGATTGGGGAGGCTGAGCTACTGCCCCCTATAGGTCACCTACCACACAAAGCCACTCCATCAACACAGGGAAGCAGCCAAAATGCAGAAACAAAGAAACATGTCACGAATGAAAGAAACGGAGGAAAGCAAACTACTGGACGACATAGAGTTAAGAACCACATTTATAAGGTTACTCAAGAATCTTCTAAAAACCGCCGAGAAACTTGATGACACTTCTGAGGAGCTTACTGAGACCTTCAAGGACCTTAATGAGAATGCCAAAAAAATGGAAAGGACCAGTCAGAAATGAAGCATACACTGTCTGAAATAAAGAATATACAGAAACTCAACTGTAGATCAATGTACCCCAAGAATCAAACTAAAGATCTGAAATATGAGGAAACAAAAAACATCCAACCAGAAAAACAAAAAGGAAAAAGAATCCAAAAATATGAAGATAGTGTAAGGAGCCTCTGGGACAACTTCAAGCGTACCAACATCCAAATTTTTGGGGTGCCAGAAGAAGAGAGAGAGCAAAATACTGAAAACCTATTAGAAGAAATAATGACAGAAAACTTTCCCTACCTGGTGAAAGAAATAGACTTACAAGTACAGGAAGCGCACAGAACCCCAAACAAAAGGAATTTAAAGAGGACCACACCAAGACACATCATAATTAAAATGCCAAGGGCAAAAGACAAAGAGAGAATCTTGAAAGCAGTAAGAGAAAAACGGTTAGTTACCCATAAGGGAGTACCCATACGACTGTCAGCTGATTTCTCAGCAGAAACTATGCAGGCCAGAAGGGAGTGGCAAGAAATGTTCAAAGTGATGAACAGCAAGAACCTACAACCAAGATTACTCTACCCAGCAAAGCTATCATTCAGAGTTGAAGGTCAGATAAAGAGCTTCACAGACGAGAAAAAGCTAAAGGAGTTCATCGCCACCAAACCAGGATTACATGAAATGCTGAAGGGTATTCTTTAAGAAGAGGAAGAAGAAGAAAAAGGTAAAGATAAAAATTATGAACAACAAAATGACATCAAATACATACCTACCAACAAGTGAATCTAAAAATCAAGTGAATAAAAAATCTGAAGAACAGAATGGACTGGTGAATATAATAGAATCAGGGACATAGAAAGGGAGTGGACTGACGACTCTCAGGGGAAGCAGGTGTGAGGGGTGCGGGAAGAGATTGGACAAAAATCTTACTCTTATGGATGAAGACAGTGGCGGGGGGTAAGGACATGGGGTGGGGTGGGGAAGCAGGTGGAGGGGAGCTATGGGGGGGAAAAAAAAAGAACACCTGTAATAATCTGAACAATAAAGATTTATTAAAAAAAAAACTACTAGATTGAATAAATGAATTTGGCAGTGTAGCAGGATGAACAATCAATACTCCAAAATAGATTTTTTTTATACATCAATACTGAAATCCCAGAAAGGGAAACTAAACAGAAAATCCCATTTACCACTGTAACCAAAAATTTGAGAATTAGGAATAAAGTTAATCCAGGAGGCAAAAGACCTGTATTGGGGAACTACTTGATGTTGAAAACAGGGATTGAGACAATATAAACAAGTGGAAGAATATACCATGTTCATGGATTGGTAGAATCAACATCATTCAAATGTCCATACTACCAAAGGCAATCTACAGATTCAATGCAATCCCTATTAAAATACCAATAGTATATTTCACAGACCTAGAACAAATACTCCAAAAATTTATGTGGAATAAAAATAGACCCTGAATAGCTACAGAAATCTTGAGAGAGAGAAAAAAGTTGGAGCCTTAGCTGGTTTGGCTCAGTGGATAGAGCATTGTCCTGTGGACTGAAGGGTCCCAGGTTCAATTCTGGTCAGGGACACATGCCTGGGTTGCAACTCCATCACCAGTTGGGGGGAGGGGCATGCAGGAGACAGCCGATCAATGTTTCTCTCATCATTAATGTTTCTATCTCTCTCTCCCTCGCCCTTCCTCTCTGAAATCAATAAAAATATATTTAAAAAATTTTTGGAGGAATCACAATACCAGATTTCAAGTTATACTACCAAGCCACAGAAATAAAAACAGCGTGGTGCTGACACACAAGAACAAGCATATAGATCAATGGACAGAATAGACACCAGAAATTGACCCAAGCCTTTATGCTCACTTAATTTTTGACAAAGGAGACAAGAGCATATAATGGAGTCAAGACAGTCTCTCCAATAAATGGTATTAGGAAAATTGGACAGATACAAGCAAAAAAATAAAACTGGACCACCAACTTTCACCATACACAAAATTAAACTCAAAATGGATAAAAGATTTAAATGTAAGTTGTGAAACCATAAAAATCCTAGAAGAAATCATAGGCAGCAAAATCTCAGACATCTCTCATACTAACACGTTTATAGATACAACTCCTAAGGCAAAGGAAATTAAGCAGAAAATGAACAAATGGAACTACATCAAAATAAGAGCATCTACACAGCAAAAGAAACCATCAACAAAACAAAAAGGGAGCCTACTGTATGGGAGAATATATTTGGCAATGATATGTCTGATAAAGGGTTAATATCCAAAACATATTAGGAACTCATACAACTTAACAGAAGGAAGACAAACAATCAATTAAAAAATGAGACACTTCTCCAAATTGGACATACAGATGGCCAGCCAAGAGACCTATGAAAAAATGCTCAATGTTACTGATCATCATCATCGAGATGCAAATTAAATTGACCAGGAAGTATCACCTCACACTTGTCAGAATGGCTACCGTCAACAAATCAACAAATGACAAGTGCTGGCAAGGATATGGAGAAAAGGGAACCCTACCACACTGATGGTGGGAATGCAGACTGGTGCAGCCATTATGGAAAACAGTATGGAGTTTCCTCCAAAAAATTAAAAATGGATCTGCTATTTGACCCAGTGATCTCACTTCCAGGATTATATCCTAGGAAAACTGAAACACCAAGCAGAAAGAAGTTATACACACCTATGTTGATAGCAGCACAATATTTAGCTAAATTTAGCTATTTACAATAGCTAAGATCTGGAAACAGTCCAATTGCCCATCAGTAGATGAGTGGATAAAAAAATATTTCATTTATACCATGGAATACTATGCAGCAGTAAAAAAGAAGAATCGCTTACTCTTTGAGATAGCATGGAGGGATCTGAAGAGTATCATGCTAAGTGAAATAAGTCATTCAGAGAAAGCCAAGTATCGCATTATCTCAGTCACATGTGGAATCTAAGTAAAAACTGATGAACGGGTGGACCCAGAGATATGGAAGTATGGAACACAGTGCGAAATCTCAGAGGGAAGGCAGGGGAAGGTGAATTTATAAAAGAAAGAGAATAAATTCAATATAATTCTTAAAAGAAATGATTTGTTTGATTAAATAAATTTCAAATAATTTAGATATCAACAACAACAAAAATATATAAATAAATGAATTTGGTTATGTAGCAAAATACAAAATCAATACCCAATAATTGATGGCTTTTTTGTACACTAATAATGAATTCTCAGAAAGAGAAACAAAATAAAGTATCCCATTTACCACTGCAACAAAAAAATTAAGATACTTAGAATAATCTTAACCAAGGAGGTAAAATGCTTATATTTGGAAAACTACAAAAGATTGAAAAAAAAGATAGAAAAATATATAAACAATTGAAAGATTATACTGTGTTCATGGATTGGTAGAATTAACATCATTAAAATGTCCATATTGCCCAGCTGGCATGGCTCAGTGGTTGAGCATTGACCTATGAACCAGGTGGTCATGGTTAGATTCCAGGTCAGGGTACCTGCCTGGTTTCCTGGCTTGATCTCCATGAAGGGCATGATCAATGATTCTCTCTCATCATTGATGTTTCTTTTTTTTTTTTTTTTAATGTATTGCTTAAGGTATTACAAATAGTAGTACATATGTTTCCTTCCCCCCCCCTCCCATTAACCTCCCCCGTTTCCCCTACCCCCAGTACTTACCTTCACCCCCACCCCATTGTCTTGCATCTATTGGTTGTCCTCATATGCATGCATACAAGTCCTTTGGTTGATCTCCTACCCCCTCCAACCTTCCCCCTGTAGTTTGACAGTCTGTTCAATGTATCTTTGCCTCTATCTATTTTTGTTCATCAGGTTATAATGTTCTTTATATTCCATAAATGAGTAAGATCATGTGGTATTTATCTTTCTCTGACTGGCTTATTTCACTTAGCATAATGCTCTCCAGTTCCATCCATGCTGTTGCAAATGATAAGAATTCCTTCTTTTTTACAGCAGCATAGTATTCCATTGTATAGATGTACCACAATTTTCTAATCCACTTATCTGCTGATGGAAATTTAGGCTGTTTTCAAATCTTAGCTATTGTAAATTGTGCTACTATGAACATAGGGGTGCATATATCCTTTCTGATTGGTGTTTCTGTTTTCTTAGGATATATTCCTAGAAGTGGGATCACTGGATCAAATTGCAGTTCCATTTTTAATTTTTTGAGGAAACTCCATACTGTCTTCCATAGTGGCTGCATTCCCACCAGCAGTGAAGGAGGGTTCCTTTTTTCTGCATCCTCGCAGGCACTTGTCCTTTGTTGATGGTAGCCATTCTGACAAGTGTGAGATGATACCTCATTGTTGTTTTGATTTGCATCTCTCGGATGATTACTGACTTTGAGCATGTTTTCATATGTCTCTTGGCTTTCTGAATGTCCTCTTTCCAAAAGTGTCTATTTAGATCCTTTACCCATTTTTTATTCCTCTTCTTAATCTTCTTTTTGTTAAATTGTATGAATTCCCAGTAAATAATGGAGATTAAACCCTTATCTGAGATAACATTGGCAAATATGTTCTCCCATGCAGTGGGCTTCCTTGTTGTTTTGTTGAGGGTTTCTTTTGCTGTGCAGAGGCTTTTTATTTTGATGTAGTCCCATTTGTTTATTTTCTTTTTAGTTTCCATTGACCTAGGAGCTGTATCAGTAAAGATATTGCTATGACATATGCCTGCTATTTTGTTTCCTGTGGTTTCTTCTAAGATTTTTATGGTTTCCCATCTTACATTTAAGTCCTTTATCCATGTTGAATTTATTTTTGTGTGTGGTGTAAGTTGGTGGTCTAGTTTCATTTTTTTGCAAGTATCTGTTCAATTTTCCCAACACCATTTATTGAAGAGACTGTCTTGTCTCCGTTGTATGCTCTTGCCTCCTTTGTCAAATATAAATTGAGCATATTGGCTTGTGATGATTTCTGGGTTCTCTGTTCTGTTCCACTGGTCTATATGTCTGTTCTTGTGCCAGTATCAGGCAGTTTTGAGAATAGTGGCTTTTTAATATAGCTTGATATCTGGTATTGTGATCCCTCCAACATTGTTCTTCTTTCTCAGGATTGCTGTGGCTATTCGGGTTCTTTTTTTATTCCAGATGAATTTTTGGAGAATTTGTTCTAGGTCTTTAAAGTATGCCATTGGTATTTTAATGGGGATTACGTTGAATTTATAGATTGCTTTGGGTAATATGGACATTTTAATGATGTTGAGCCTACCAATCCATGAACATGGTATATTCTTCCATTTTTTCATGTCTTCCTCTATCTCTTTTTTAGCTTCCTGAAATTTTCTGAGTATGGGTCCTTTGTGTCCTTGGTTAAGTTTATTCCTAGGTATCTTAATTTTTTTGTTGCAATGGTAAATGGGATTGCTTTTTTAAATATCTCTTTTTTTGAGTTCATTATTGGTATATAGAAAAGCCATAGGCTTCTAGGTGTTAATTTTGTATCCTGCTACATTGCTGAATTCATTTATTAAGTCTAGTAGTTTTTATGTAGTCTTTGGGGTTTTCTATGTACAATAACATGTCATCTGAAAATAAGGACAGTTTTACTTGTTCTTTTCCAATTTGGATGCCTTTTTTAAAAAAAATATATTTTTTTATTGATTTTTTTACAGAGAGGAAGGGAGAGGGTGAGAGAGTTAGAAACATCGATGAGAGAGAAACATCAATCAGCTGCCTCCTGCACACCCCCTACTGGGGATGTGCCCGAAGCCAAGGTACATGCCCTTGACCGGAATCAAACTCAAGAGCCTTGAGTCTGCAGGCCGACGCTCTATCCACTGAGCCAAACCAGTTAGGGCCAATTTGGATGCCTTTTATTTCTTCTTCTTTTCTGATCACAATGGCTAGTACTTCCAGTACTATGTTAAACAGGAGTGATGAGAGTGGGCATCCCTGTCTTGTTCCTGTTCTTAGGGGATATGGTTTTAGTTTTTGCCCATTGAGTATGATGTTGGCTGTGGGTTTGTCATATATGGCTTTTATTATGTTGAGTATGATCCTTCTATTTCCACCTTGCTGAGAGTTTTTATCAAGAAAGGGTGTTGGATTTTGTCAAATGCTTTTTCTGCATCAATAGATATGATTATATGGTTTTTTCCTCTAAGTTTGTTTATGTGGTATATCACATTTATTGATCTGAGGATATTGTACCATCCTTGCTTCCCCAGAATAAATCCTACTTAGTCATGGTGTATGATCTTTGTAATGTAATGCTGGAATCAATTTGCTAGAATTTTGTTGAGGATTTTGGCATCTATGTTCATGAGGGATATTGACCTGTAATTCTCTTTCTTTGTATTGTCTTTATCTGGTTTTGGGTTTAGGGTAATGCTGCCTTCATAGAAAGAGCTTGGAAGTGGTCCTTCCTCTTGAATTTTTTGGAATAGTCTGAAGAAGATAGATTTTAATTCTTCTTTGAATGTTTGATAAAACTACCCTGTGAAGCTGTCTGGTCCAGTGCTTTTGTTTGTTGGAAGTTTTTTTTATTACTACTTCAATTTCCTCCATAGTTATCGGCCTATTCAGATTTTTTTATTCCTTCTGGTTGAATTTTTTTATTCCTTCTGGTTGTATTTTTCTAGGAATATGTCCATTTCTTCTAGATTGACCAGTTTGTTGGAGTACAGTTGCTCATAGTATTTTTTTTATGATTCTTCGTATTTCTGTGGAGTCTGTTGTTATTTCACCTCTTTCGTTTCTGATTTTGCTTATTTGGGTACTCTCTCTTTGCTTATTGGTGAGCCTGGCTAGAGGTTCATCAATCTTGTTTATCCTTTCAAAGAACCAGCTCTTAGTTTCATTGATCTTTTGTATTTTTTTTTTTTTTTTTGTCTCTGTGTCATTTATTTCCACTCTGGTCTTTATTATTTTCTTCCTTCTGCTCACACTGGGCTTTTCTTGTTGCTCTCTTTATAATTCTTAAAGTTGCAGAGTTAGATAGTTTATTACCAGTTTTTCTTGTTTTTGTTTTGTTTTTTTGTTTGTTTGTTTGTTTGTTTTTTTGAGGTAGGCCTGTAAAGCTATAAACTTCCCTCTCCAGATTTCTTTCATTGTTTCCCAAAGATTTTGAATTGTTGTGTTTTCATTGTCATTTGTTTCCAGGATATTTTTTATTTCTTCTTTGATCTCTTTGATAACCCACTCATTATTTAATAGTATGCTATTCAGCCTCCAAGTGTTTGAATTTTTGTGATTGTTTTTACTGTAGTTGATTTCTAATTTTATTCCATTGTGATCTGAGAAGATGCTTGATATGATTTCCTCTTGAATTTGGAAAGACTTTGCATGTGTCCCAATATGTGGTCTATCTTTGAAAATGTCCCATGTGTGCTTAATGTATATTCTGTAGTTTTGGGGTGGAATGTTCTAAAGATGCTGATTAAGTCCATCTGATCTAGTGAGTCATTTAGGATTGATATTTCTTTGCTAATTTTTTGTCTAGAGGATTTAATGGAATATTAAATCAGTGATGTTAATGGAATATTAAAGTCTCCTACTATGATTGTGTTGCTGTCAATCTCTCCCCTGATATCTTCCAGAAGTTTTTTTTTATGTATTTGGGTGTTCCTGCATTGGGTGCATATATGTTTACCAGAGTTATATCCTTTTGTTGTATTGATCCCTTTAGAATTATGAAGTGGCCTTTCTTGTCTCTTGTTATGGTCTTCAATTTGAGGTCTATTTTGTCAGATATAAGTATTGCTACCCTAGCTTATTTTTCATTTCCATTTGCCTGATAGATATTTTTCCATCCCTTCATTTTCAGTCTGTGTGAGTCCCTTGTTCTCCTGTAGACAGCATATATATGGGTCATGTTTTCTTATCCATTCAGTCACTAGATTACTTTTGATTGGAGCATTCAATCCATTTACATTTAATGTTATTATTGATAGGTACTTGTTTGTAGCCATTTCTGTGCTTTAAGCCTGTGTTCCTTCCTCCCCTTCTGTTCCTTCTTTTTACAGCATTCCCTTTAGCATTTCTTGCATTGCTGGTTTCGTAGTGATAAACTCCCTTAGCCTTTTTTTTGTCTGTGAAGCTCTTGATTTCCCCTTCAATTTTGACTGATAGTCTTGCTGGATATAGTATTCTGGGATTCAGTCCTTTGCTTTGCATCACTTTGTATACTTCCTTCCATTCCCTTCTAGTATGATGTGTTTCTGTTGAGAAACCATTTGATAATCTGATGGTGGTTCCTTTGTAGATAACTCTCTGTATCTCTTGCAGCCTTTAAGATTCTCTCTTTGTCATTAACAATTGCCATTGTAATTATGATGTGTCTTGGTGTGGGTCTTTTGAGATTCATCTTGCTTGGGACTCTCTGTACTTGTGTAACTTTTTTCTTCCCCATGTCAGGGAAGTTTTCTGTCATTATTTCTTCAAATAGATTTTCTAATGCTTGCTGCTCTTCTTGTCCTTCTAGCACCCCTATTATACGTATGTTACTTCATTTCATATTGTCCCAAAGCTCCCTTAGGCTCTCCTCCTGCTTTTTAATTTTTTTCTCTAGTTGCTGTTCAGATCGGGCTTGTTTCACTACCTTATCTTCTAACTCACTAATTTGGTCCTCTGCTTCTTCTAGTCTACTGTTGAAGCTTGCCATGGTGTTTTTGATGGTAGCTATATCACTTTTGATTTCTTCCTGATTTTTGCATAGGTTGTTGATTTTCTCATCCATCCAGTGTATGAACTGTATGACCATTACTCTGAATTCTTTTTCTGTCATGTTGCGTGCCTCAATTTAACTATTTCCTTTTTTGGCGATTCTTCCTTTTCTTTCCTCTGGGGATTGTTTTGCTGTCTCCCCATTCGTACTACCACCAGAAGGTTTAAACACCGAGTTGCTGGGGCCTGGGCCATGTGCAGTGGGAGCTTTGCACCACCTGAGTGTCACTGAAGAGTTCCGACACCAAGACATGTGGCTGTAGTGGGTTGGTGGGAGACATGCTCGCCCAGGATCAGAGTCACTGGCACTCAGTGAGGCCTCAAGCATGCACCTAGAATCAGGGACCCCACCTGCACCACACTGAAAAAGAGACCCCGCTGACGTGTGCTGAAAATCAGGGTGCCCTAGTGCATTCCAAGAGTCAGAGGAACCCTGTATTTGTGTCAAGAATCGAGTATCAAAGTCTCTGTTGCTTGGTGTGGCCTTGTCAAGAATCAGGGTCTCTGTGTGTGCATGCGCCAAGAATTGGAGTCACTGGCTCTTAGTGTGCATGCCCTGGGACTCAGGGAACCCAGGTGTGCTCAATGAGAAACTGGTGCTTAGTGCTGCCTCTTGTGCAGAGAATCATTCTGTGCTACCCAGACCCCAGTCTGCTTGGGGTCTGGGTAGCACAGCCGCCCTGTGTCAGCAGGGGGTCCACTCCTGCGCTGTGTAGAACAGACTTCCCTGTGCACTTGCCAGAATCAAGGTCAGGTGACACTGCCACCCTGTGTGGGTGTGTGGTCTGGTCACTTGATTGTGCATGGGGGGGGGAGAGGGGGAGGACGACAGATTCCTAGTATCCATGTGCCCATGTGTGCACCCAGGTTCAAATTCCAGTAGTGGAGCTGCAGCCCTGTGTGAGGGGCGGGTCTAGCAGTTCCTATGGCACTGCAGCGAGCCTATGGGGAACGGGATGGGCTCTGTGACTCACAGAAATCTGCAGCCAGGATGTCTGGATTCTTGGTATCTGTGGGTCTGCCCCTGTGGTTACAGGTCTTTGTCTCTAGTGGCTGTAGGGTCCCGGTTTGCATCTGAGACCAGATTAGGTGGTGGTGAGGCTAGGATTCAGTCTCAAGCAGTTCTGTTTTTCAAGATGGTATGATCTCTGTGCCCACGCTGGCTGCCCCTGGAGTGTCCACGGTAGCAGCGGGGTTTCGCTGTCTAAGACTGCCGGGTTTGGCAGCCCCTTAGAAGACCTGCAGGATCTAACTGTCCCTATTTCACTTACACACACACCACTCACATCCACACTCTCCTCTATTACTCCCTCACTCTCTCACCTTACCTTCTTGCTGCTGGCCATCTTTCTTTCTTTTCCTCATCATTGATGTTTCTATCTTTCTCTTCCTCTCCCTTCCTTTCTGAGATCAATAAAATAAAATTTAAAAAATTTTCCATATTATCCAAACTAAACTATACATTCAATACAATCACTATTAAAATAACAACAGCAAATTCACAGATCTAGAACAAATACTCCAAAAAGGTATGTGGAACCAAAAAAGACCCAGAATAGCTGCAGCAATCTTGAGAAAGAAAAACAAAATTGGAGGAATCACAAGACCAGGTTTCAAGTTATACTGTAGAGCCACCATTATCAAAACAGCCTGGTACTGGCACAAGAACAGGCATATGAATCAATGGAACAGAGTCCCAGAAATCGATCCAAGCTATCATGCTCAATTAATATTTGACAAAGGAAGCAAGGACATACAGTAGAGTGAAGATAGTCTCTTCAATAAATGGTGTTGGGAAAAATTGGACAGATACATGAAAAAAACCCCCAAAAAACTAGACAACCAACTTACACCATAAAACAAGAATAAACTCAAATGGATAAAAAAAAAAAATTAAATGTAAGTTGTGAAACCATAAAAATTCTAGAAGAAACTACAGGCAGCAAAATCTCGGACATCTCCAGTAGCAATATGTTTACAGATCCATCTCCTAAGGTAAAGGAAACTAAGGAGAAAATAAACAAATGGGACTGCATCAAAATAAAAATGCTTCTGCACAGCAAAAGAAACGATCAACAAAATGAAAAGGAGCCCACTATATGGGAGAACATATTTGGCAATGATACATTTGATAAAGGCTTAGTATCCAAAATATATAAGGAACTCAGACAACTTAACAAAGGGAAGATAAACAATCAATTAAAAAATGAGTAAAGGACCTAAATAGACATTTCTCCAAAATGTACCTACAGATGGCCAACAGACATATGAAAAAATGCTCAAAATCACTGATCATTAGGGAGATGCAAATTAAAATGACAATGAGGTATCATCTCACACCTGTCAGAATGACTACCATCAACAAATCAACAAATGACAAGAGCTAGAGAGGGTGTGGAGAAAAGGGAACCCTAGTACACTGCTGGTGAGAATGCAGACTATTGCAGCCATTATGGAAAACAGTATGCAGTTTCCTCAAAAAATTAAATGTGGATCTGCCATTTGACCCAGTGATCCCACCTCTAGAAATAGATCCTAAGAAACCCAAAACATTAATCAGAAAGAATGTATGCACCCCTATGTTCATAGCAGCACTATTTACAATAGCTAAGATCTGGAAACAGCCCAAGTGCCCATCAGTAGGTGAATGGATAAAAAAGCCGTGGTACATTTATACCATGGAATACTATGCAGCGGTAAAAAAGACAGATCTCTAACCATTTGAGACAGCATGAAGGAACTTGGAGAGTTTTATGCTGAATTAATATTTGACAAAGGAGGCAAGAACATACAATGGAGTCAAGGCAGATTCTATAATAAGCCAGTCAGAGAAAGACAAGTATCACATGATCTCACTCATATGTGGAATCTAATGAACAAAATAAATTAATAAAAAATATAGATCCAGAAATGTAGAACCACAGAACAGACTGTGGAATCTCAGAGGGTGAAGGTGGGGGAGGATGTGTGGGTGGAAAGTGTTCAGCCAAAGACCTTGTATGCATATATGCATAACCCATGGACATAGACAATAGGTTGGTGAAGGCCTGGGGTGGAGGTCTAGGGGCGGTAGAAGGGGTCAGTGGGGGAATAAAGGGATATATGCAATACTTTCAACAATAAAGATTTGTTTTAAATTCCAGTGAGTGCTGGTGGCAAAAAGTGATGAAAGTGTGAACAGCCCCCCAACATTGCAGGGGCTTGAACCCTCACCTCTTCTGAAGGAGGTCTCCTGCCCCCATGGCTGCTTCGCGCTTCCCACACCCAGCTCAGATCGGGACCCAGGCAACAGAAAGAGACCTGGCCCAGCTCACATCGAGATACAGGTGACAGTCAGAGACTTGGCCCATCTCAGATCGGGACCCAGGTAACAGACAAGAGACTTGACCGACAGCATCTGCCCTATATCTAAATTCAGCCTAACATCTGGAATGCTTAGGGCCCACTCAAGAATGCAAATAATCCTTCCCACTAATATTTACAGGGTAAACTAAGATTGTTGGTAGAGTATTAAATTTGACAGTTAATTAGTAATCAAGTTTTCAGATTAATTTAAATAGGCTAATTGAAATAAGTGAATATTCAAGTAAAGTTAATTGTACTGGACAAAAAGCTGTTCTTAAAGTAATAACTAAAATTTCTATTGGTAGTTCATCTCATGGTAAAATTCCTGAATATGCAATGAACCTAAAGCAGTCATATGTGTGGGCAAAAAAAAAAAAATTTAATTTAAAGTTATCAAGACTGCATTATAAAATTTACAAAAACCTCCATTAATAAAAAAGGGGGGGATAATAGGGCAATATCATGTAAGGAAAAATATCCTATAAGTAAATTACATCTAGAAAATTTTTACTTTACCAAATTAATTTTCATTTGTAATGCTAACAGCAAGACGGCCATTAAAAACACACATGGTGTTTAAATAAGAAAAAGAAAAATCATTTGAACAAAAAATAAAAAGGATCCCAAATCAATTATATAGAAAAGATTCCTTTATTAACTTGTGGTCGAGAATATATTTGTATATTTTCAGAAAACAACCCCAAGACCAGGTGGATTCCTGCAACAGAGAGGAATTGACAGGTGTGCTCCAACCACGAAGACAAGAGGAAAAAACAGTCCAGAGATGGAAGATGCTGACAACGCCTTGCCATGCAAGCAGTCAGCAGCTGTGCACCGCTGCAGGTTACCTAGGACCAAACCAGAGAGGGTCGGACCTGCATTGCCACCATGTGCCCACCATCCAGATATCATTGCTGACATGTACACATAAGGAACTGTTAGACATTGAAACGGGGACTCAGAACTGTTGGACATTGAAATTGGGACTCAAACATTCTTTTGTTTTGTTTTGTTATGTTATTATATGTTTATTTCTAGTCTGCAAAGGCAAAACTTTTTAAAGGAAAGAAATGGTGGGAAAAAGATACAGAGGCAAAGAAGCATTGAACAGACTGTCAAACTACATTGGGAAGACAGGGGAGGTTGGGTGAGGGGGGCTGTAAGAGACCAACCGAAGGACTTGTATGCATGCATATAAGCACAACCAATGGATACAAGACACTGGGGCGGTGCGAGGGCGGGCAGATGCAGGCATGTACTGGGAGTAGGGGAGGGTGGGGGGAGATCAACAGGGGGGAAAAAAAGGAGACATAGGTACTACTATTTGTAATACTTAAAACAATAAAAAAAAATAAATAAAATTTAAAAAAAAAAGAAAGTGTGAATAGGTTGTAGTCAGGGAGGAGCCCAGCTTGTGTGTGGATCAGGTTAGCTCTGAACCAGGACAGAGTGCAGAAACAAACACCTGGCTATTCTTTAGTTTCCTGTCTTTCAGATCCCTAATTTTTCTGCCTTGAGGATACAGTTTAAGCATACTTTGTTTCATAGAGAGACCTAAAGGCCCTAAGTATCTAACAAATTTTGCTAATTGTTATTTTCCTCCAATAATTATAACTTATGTCTTCACATTGGGAAGCATTTATAGATGGGGTGGGTTTATTGTTGTTCATATGGAAATCATACCATAATTCACAAATAATAATACAAGAATAAAAAATGGAAACCACTGAGGACATCAAACAGTGGAGGGGCCTAATCTGGTTAATGTTTTAAAAGAATAGTCTTAAACTAGTATAAGTTGATTATCTCTGCATGACAAATTACTCCAAATTTATTGGCTTAAAACAACACACATCTGTTATCTCATCGTTTCTGTAGATTAGAAGTTTGGAAGCAGCTTAGTTGGGCGGTTCTAATTCATGGGCTTTGCTGAGGTGACCTTCAGGATGTCAGCTGGTTCTTCATCAGGAGTGGCAGCTCCACTTCAACCTCACTTCCGTGGCTGCGCAGGATTCAGCTCCTCACCATGTGCTCCTCCCCATAGGGTTGCCCATATTTTGGGTTCTTTCTCCCTCCAAAGTGAGTGATTCAAGAGACAGTGGGACCAAATTGGAGGCCATGGTGTCTTTTTGTGTCGTAGCCTGTAACCTCTTACACGGTCCCTGCTTTATTCCATTCATTGGAAGTGAATAGCTAAGCTCAGGCCACACTTACGAAGAGGAAAACTTAAGCTCCACCTCTTGACAAGAGGAGTATTAAAAACTTTAGGGGGATCAGGAAGAAAACTTAGGGATGGGAACTCTATACCCTCTAAATCATTATATGTGCATTTGTGTGTTTATTATGCCTAATTCTTCTCATCCTTTTAAAGTTTGTTCATGGTTTTCCATTGCCTGCTCCCTCAGACAGAGGCTAATGTCATTAGCATGTAATTCAAAGCATTCCAAGATCTTGCACTACTTTCCAGCTTTTTCTCTCAGGGCCCTTTTCCCTTTCCTGTGGATCAACAGAACTGAACCTTCTTGTTCCTTTGCTTCTTGTTTCTTCTCCCTCAAACACCCTTTTCTATAATCTCAACATGCTCAAATCCTGCCTACCTGCTAAGTATCTCCTCAAAAGCCATTTCTTCCAAGAAATAGCCCCTAACCATCTCAGCCAGAAATGAGATCTTCCTCTTCAAGAGAACACCATCAACACTTCTCTCAGAGCATGTCATTGTTATCCATGTACTACTTCAATGATCTATATGCATGTCATATCTACCCTGTTGGATCTGCAGCTCTTTGATGGCATCGGTCACATTCACATCAGTCTCTTTGTTCTCCCCTTGGCACCTAACCTTCATCTAGAAGTCCCATAAGTATTTGTCCAGTTTATTTGCCTCATGAGGACACAAATTTTAGCAAAAAAGGGGTGGGGGGAGAGTTTTTCTTTATGGTAAAGTGATTTAGCAAAATTTAAAAAGGCAAGACGTTGTGGTTAGTTCGAGGCTATTGTCGGTGACTCACTGAGACCTCATGGAAATCTGGGCTAAGAAAGTGGCAGTGGAGATGTGAGATATGGAGAGACTGAAGGTATGCTTTTAAAGCAAAACCGGTACAGGAAGTACTTTTGGATTGGATGGGGAACAAAAGTTAAGGATGACTTCCTAGTGATTGGTCTTGGTAACTGTGGAGCTGGTGGCCCCATTTCCTGCAGAAGGACCATGTTGGGGTACTCACAGAGATGCTGAGATGCCCCTGGGGAACCCAATGGTGAGGTCAACGGGCAGTTGGGTCACTTAGATACACAGGTCTGGAGATCAGAGATGACACAAGGGTTGGAGATACAGGTTTGAGAGTTCTCAGCATATAGATGATTTTGAAGGGGTGGGAAAGATGAGACCCCCTAGGAAGAGACTGGAGATTGAGAAGACTCCAAGCCTGCATCCACAGGAACTGAAATGTCTAGAGAAATGTTTGGGGACAACAGGGGGAGAAGTCTGAGAAGGAACAGCTGAGGCAGCGGGAGGCAAATTAGGCAGGTGCAGTGCTGCGATGCAGAGGAATGATCGGATTTCAAGAGGGTCAGGGCTATCTGTGCTGATTAGTGTTGGAATATCAATCAGAATGAAGACACAGAAGTGCTCTTTGGATGTGGCAGAAAAACCAACCGGCAGTGGCAGGTGTTGTTCAGTGGCATGAAGAACACAGAAGAGTAGGCTGATGCATGAATGGAAGAGGAAGGACTTAAATATTTGGGTTGTTTATTATGCACTCACTGGGTAAGACCCTTCAGACCCCCTCTGTCTGGCCTCCTGAGCCTTTCACAGATGTGTTCACTTCAGCCTCAAGCCTGCCTTAACTGCACTTACCAACAACTTGGATGTTTTGTCAACAGCATCCTAACTGGCCTCCCAACCCCTGCTTTGCTCCCTGGCAGCCAGAACAACCTTCTAAAATCCCTACATATGACCATGTCACCCTTGTGTTTAAAAACTTTCAATGGCTACCTATTCTCATGGGGATAAAGTCCACATCTCTTGCACGTTTTTTAGGCCATCTGACTCTTGCTTGTCTCTCAGGCATTTCTCCCCCCGCTCTTTTTCTGGTCTGCACTCCAGCCATTTACTCTCACTGTCATCTTTATTTTCTCTGCTCTGCCCTATTCTCTTAGGACTCCATGTTCAAGCCTGAAGTCTCAGCTTCAATATCATTTCCCTGGAGAGGTATTCCTTGACCTCTCCGAGATCTCAAGCCCCTGACCCTCTGCACTTTCCCTATCATAAGAGACAGCATTTCTTTTTTCCGACATTAGCACTAAATTGTGTTGATGGTTTACAGCTCCATCCCAGCACATGACACCAAGAAGGTGTTCCCCAAATGTTCCTCCAATGGATTAAGTGAAACCCAATTTTCATTTCCATGGAAATTTCCACCAGAATTTTTCTTAAACAGGAAATCATCCTAAAATGTTTTTAGAGTATTTATTTTAAGCAATGAAAGCTAATATGGACATTTTAGAAAGGCTTTTAAAAAACAAGTCAATCATATATTTCAGGAGGCAAGACCTATAGACTCAATATGCTAAATCATTGCAACTTACAGACCGGAGGTAATGCTTTCATTAGGGGTTTTTTGTTCATCCATTTAATGAGTAACCTTTTGATTGAGGGAGAGGTGAGTTACATAAGCCCTGCTTCTATATGAGCAATTGCTTATACATATATTAATTTGCCTGCATTCAATTCAAGCACTATTTTATAAAAGGAAATCCAAGAGGAGAGAAGGTAGGAGTTTAACAGCCATCCATTCTTTGCAACACTTCAGAAAGCACATGGCAACAAGCCATCAGCAGGGCATTCATTCATTAACTTAATAGATTTCATTTTGTGACTAGGAGCTAGAGTCATAGACTTCCACCTCTTAGAGCATCTACCACAGCCCCTTCTTAGCCCGTTAACTCGCACTGAGGCCTCCCATCTTGCATTCCCACATCCAAGTTCCCCAACATAAGGCCTCCCCCTCAGCTATGGGGACACAGCACCAAAAACCCAGATATGACCTGTCACTCCCTCAAAGCAAGCAAACCAAAAAAACCCCCAAATGTTTCCTCCTCATCATAGCAACTAATACTTACTGAGCACCCTACTGTGTGCAAGTTCCATGCTAAGGAGTCTAAATCCTTCCTAATAGCCCTCAGTTAAAAACCTAACTCCCTACCAGGATCTGGCCCTGCCTGTCTTCTCTGCTTCATCTGAGCTGCCTGGTGCCACCCTCAGTGGTCTTTGTGTTCCAAAGACACATGGCAAGCATCTCTGCTCTCCTACAATGTTCTCTCCTGGTCACAGCTTGCTTGACTCCTTTTGGCATATGACTCAGAGAAGGTTTCTCTGATCGCCCAAAGTTGCTCTCTTCTATTATCACAGAACACTTGTACTTGTTATTATTTTATTTGTACCCCTCATTCAGCTCCCTGCGTAGAATGTAGCTTCCCTCAGGACAAGGACCATGTCCAATTTGTTCACCAATGAGCTCCAAAAGTAGCATAGAGTCAGGCACTTAAATAAGTAATATAGAGTCAGGCACAGGTAAATAAACAGTGCTCAAAGGAATGAAAGAAGGAATGAATGAAACCTTCTTAGGGAGCCCTCCGGAAATCATCCTATTATCAGTATGCAGCACTCTTGTCTCTAATGCCCTTATAGCATCCAGATCAGAGGGTGTTAACATCTTTGTTCAAAATTTCAATGAAGTCTTCAGGCTCTTGCTTTTGGACCTCCTACTATGTGCTGAGAACCATGCTATGGGCTTAAAAAGCATCATCTCCATTATTCTCAGCAGCTACCGCAGGAAGTAAGCCCTCTTTTCCAGGGCTGCATTATGACATTTGTGGGCTTTAGGTACTTTGGCCTTCATGGGCCCTTCTTTCATAAAGAAATATTAAAAATTATATATTTATACTGCATTAGTTCTTCATACCAATTATACATATACTAATGTAATCCAGGATGGATTCATTGTCATAATAGTTATTGTTCTCATTTAAAAAAAAATTAAAACATTTTCGTGGGCCCTAGACCCTGTGTCTGATAAGTCAGCCCTGCTATGGGACCAGTTGTCCTATGAGGAAACGGATGATTAAAAGTCACAGGGAAGAAGTGGAGGGCACGCGAACCCAGGCCAAACATGATTCTAGTAAAAAACTTCTAACAGGCTGTGCTCCAGGGTCACAAAGGAAGTTCCCTAGGCTAGCGCCTGGATCCGCGTGCCTGAGGCAATTCTCGGTGCCCCGCCCCTTCCGCCTGGCCCCGCCCCGCCCCTGCCTCCCTCTTGGGCGGAGGCGCACGGCCGCGGGGCCGCGCGTGCGCGCTCCCGCCCCGTCGTGCGCATGCGCCTTGGCCGCTCGCTCGTTCCCGGGAGAAGATGGCGGGGGCCTCGCCGGGTGCCATCATGGACGAGGAGTACTTCGTGAGTGCGGCCGAGCGCGGCGACGAGGCGGACGGCGGCCAGGTGAGGGGGCACCGGGCGGCCCGCCCCCGCCGCGTCGGCCCCGCGGTCACCTTGTGGTGCAAGCACAGCGCGCCGCCCTGCCTGTCGCCTTACACCCCGGCCGGCGGGGCCCGCCCCTTACGCCCCGCCCGCCAGGGTCACGCACGCGGCGTGTTGGCTTAGCGCCTGCACTGGCGAACAGTAGGGTGGGGGCAAGGAGCGGCACCCAGCCATGACACGAGGTGACCCCCAGGCCTCTTGCCTCCATTGCCACTGTATCAAACTGCCGGCCACCCACGTGGTCCCGATGGGCCGAACTTAGTTGTGGGTGGTGTTGGGAGCATCCCGTCCTGAAGTTTGCACACGGCACCTTCGAGGCCCAGAGTGTTGGGCCAGGGCCTCGCCTAATAGCTCTGGGCGCTTGCTATTAATTTATTAGCCTGGATCAATCGATTGATGCGCCCCACGGACCCGAGAAACTCAGCCACTATCCCAGTTCAGCCCCACCCACAGGGCTCGCATTGATGAGAGGGGTAGATCAGCTGTGCTTTACACTGTTGTTCAGCTGGCACCACTGTACCTGCTCAGACGAGGGGGAGAAGGTCAAGAAAGGTGAAGGGATGGCATGACCCGAGTTTTGGAAGATCTTGCTAGATCCATTTTTGTGACTCACATCCTGTTCCCTGGGGACCGAGCATGCTGATAGTGGGAGACAGGGAGATGTGAAGTCCACATGGTGGAAGAAGCTAAGAGTGACTAAAATGCAAACATTCAGTCTGGCTGTAGGTAGCCCATCCAGAGGTGAGACTGGCCAGGTGAGCAGCTGGAAGGTTGAGGGCATGCTAGAGCTTGGATGTGCCTTCTGAGTGAGACGGCTGTTTGGCGGCTTATGATAATAACTGTGGCCCTGGCCTGGTGGCTTGGTTGGTTGGAGCATCACCCAGCACACAAAAAGGTTTTGGGTTTGATTCAGGTCAGGTCATATACTTAGGTTGAGGGTTTGATCCCATGTGGGGGTGTGTACAGCAGGCAACAGATCAGTTTCCCTCTCTAAAATCAATAATAATAAAAATATTCTCAGGTGAGGGTTAAAAAATAAAAAAATTTTAAAAGATGCCTGTGGCATCATGTGAAAGGTGATTGAGAGGCAGGAAGTAGGCCGAGCCCCGAGGGGAATGTTGGTCCTGTGACACCCACAGAATAGGGAAGGAAAGATGGAGCGAAGGGCCACATAGGACTGACAAGCAGGAGATGGAACTGTGGGGAGTAGTGAGGGAGGAGAAATTGAGGATGCCTAGGTTTTTGGGCTTGGGGTAACAGGTAAATATGGAACCTTGTACTAAAATATGGGTTTTAGGGAAAAGGTGAGGTCAGTTTTGGATCAGATGAGTTTGGAATACTGATGGGGGCATCTGAATGGACATGAGAATAGACTGTTGAGTACTTGAGTCTGGAGAGAAAGAGATAGGTATCCATCCATCAATCGATTGATCCAGGCTAAATTCTAGATTTACGGGCAGGGAGGCGGTATGGTCTGAGAGAAGATGTAGGAGGAGGGAAGGGGGTCCAGGGTAGAAGCCCAAGACTCATACATGAGGAGGAGCTTCAAGGTGAATCCGGGCTTCCTTCACAGCCTTGTTCAAGGCTCCCCGTCAAACATGGTCTCAGAGGGTGGGCTGACTTCTCTGTAAAGGCCATATGGTATTTTAGGCTGTGCAGATCTCTACAACCACTCAACTCTGCTCTTCTAAGGGAAAAGCAGCCATAGATACTATGTTGTTAAAAAATGGGGTGGGCTGTTGTTCCAGTACAATTTTATTTACAAAAACAAGAGGAGGACTAGATTTGGCCCTGGGCCACATTTGCCAAGTCTGGCCCAGCTCTTGCCCTACATAGAGTCAGTTACACGGAGGTTGGTCTCTCCGACTAGTTTGTGAACGCTCTTGGTGGAAAGAGTCACCTTGTCTTACGTGTTCCTAGGTTCCCTGGTGATAAGCACAGTGCTCTCAGCACACAGCAAGTGTTCAAAAGCACATGCTTGTTCATTAGGACAACAGAGTGAAAGCTGGACAGACCTCGGGTCATTGGGTCCGTGGTTATCACATCATCATGCTGCTTTGTCCTTAGACTCGGGAATGTGCTTACAGTGGTTTCCAGGTAGAATGGGGAATAGAATCCAGCCAGGGCTGCTTATAAAATGCAAGTCTATGGTCCTTACTTTCTAACAGCAGATTGGCAGTGTATGCCTGCAGGAATCACTGTTGCCTTAACCTCATCAGAAAGCATGAAATGGCAAATACATAATAATAGTAAAAACAGTAATAGCTAATGTCTACTGAACTCTCAGTAAATGTCAGGCACTATGTTTAGCTCTTCCAAGAATTAGCTGTGCAATCCTCACAACAGCCAAGTGGGAGTAGGTGCTATGATGCCCTATGTTTAACAGGGAAGGTTCCCAAAGATGAGGTGGCTTGTGTGACCGCATGCACAGGTTCTCCAGGGTAGAGGCCAAGCCAGACCCCCTTGGTGTGATTCTGGATCCCATTTTCTTAGCTACTCATTACTGTCCAGCCCACTCCCTGAGAGTCCCATGGAAGTCACATGTAATAATGTACCGTGTGTAGAGTAATTTGAAGGGAACAGTGTGAGAGAGACTTGTGAGGTTACAGGAGCTTATGTTAATGGAGAAATGACCACCAGCAGGAAGAGGAGTATGCCGAGGGGGAGGATGATGCTGAGGTCCAGCAGGAGTGCCTCCACAAGTTTTCTACCCGGGACTACATAATGGAGCCCTCCATCTTCAACACCCTCAAGAGGTACGGATGTGAGAAGGGTTATTTGTATTGGGAGGAGGTGGTGATAATTTAGAGAAAGTTTTGTAGTGGACCCAGAAGGTGACCTGTAAAAGTAAGAATGCTGTGATATTGGACAGGAAGGCTTCTAGGGGTCCCCTCCACACTGTATAACCTTAATAACCTTTCTTCCTCCTTAACCTGCCTCCCTGCTGTCATCCACCCCCATGCCCGTCTACCTTCATTTTAGTGAAAGAGTTTACTTTTTCTAGGTACTTTCAGGCAGGAGGGTCTCCAGAGAACGTGATCCAGCTCTTGTCAGAGAACTACACTGCTGTGGCCCAGACTGTCAACCTGTTGGCCGAGTGGCTCATTCAGACAGGTGCTCTGTGGGTGGCCCCTGTCTTGGCTGGTCATCATCTCTCCCCCCCTCCCCCCTTTTCAAAGACCTTTGGGTCATTATAATGCTGATAAATTGGAAAGCTTCTTTGTCTTCCTGGTTTTTAAGACTTAAGTAAGACAGAACTGAACTTTCCTATCCTTTCATTCGGTAACTGAGGTTTACAGATAGCCCGCTACTGTGATTCTCATTGAACTGTTACACGGTGTATGTTCAGGGTGTCATTTCAGAGGCCCATGAGAGCAAACAGCAAATGGTAGACAGTTTAGGGCTGAGTATGATTGTGGCTTTCAGCGAATGTGATCAGAGTAGAGCTTCCTGTCAATCATGGAACTGATTGCGACGACACAGTAAGACTTCCTGGAAACAAGTCTGTCGTCATTGTCACAGTGGTTAGACACAGTGTCTCTGCTGGCTGGCATCTGCTCCCTCCTCCTGTGCAGGGGTGTGCCTTTCTGTCCTCCTGCCTGTCTGGTTTGGTCATTTGTCCTTATCCTTAGCGAGGTTTGAAGATATTGTCCTGTCCATGTAGAAAGGGTAGAGCATCCTTGTGTTCTGCTCTGTGCTCCTTTTGGTTCTTAGCATTGAATAGGATTACTAAATAGGAATTTTTAAAAATTGATCTCAAATCTTCAGTTGTCAGAAGCAGTTCTCTGATATCACGTATAGACTGGAGCTGTCTATTTTCTTTAAAGTAACAACGAATTGAGAGGTTGTCGTTCTCTCTCAGGTGTTGAACCTATGCAGGTGCAGGAGACGGTGGAGAATCACTTGAAGAATTTATTGATCAAACATTTTGACCCCCGCAAAGCAGACTCTATTTTTACTGAAGAAGGAGAGGTGAGGGGCCTTTTTTCTTTTTCTAATACCAGTTCCTAGGGTCTTTTGCTAATTCCATGTGCACAGTGGAGTGTGATATGTTATATTAGAAATGTAAGAGTTAGGGACTAAAATCAGGGTGTGAGCCAAAAGTTGCATCAAGTCGGAATTGCCCTTTAAATGCCACACTTAGTCTAGGGGGGAGAGGGACACAGATACCAGCTCCAGAGAAAACAGCAGATTCCCACCTCCCATTCCATGCTACCTCTAGGCGCAGGCTCTAAGATGGTGTGGCTTGTTCATTTAGGTCCTCTAAAAAGAAGATGCCAGGGCTGGATTAGTATGTGGGAGGTCTGGGGGGACACACCTTTGAGGAAGATGAGTAGTGGCTGGAGGAGGCTGCAGGAGCTGTGAGGCAGGTCTGACCCCTGAAGACAAGAGGAAGGCAGGTAGGTGGGGTCTCAGACGATAGGACAGTTGTCAGAAAGTTTCAGCAATGTCAGAGTCTGCAAGCCACAATCACCTGTCACAGGAGCCCTCAGAGCCCTGCCACCCTCAGTGTCTGGGAGCAGCCTATGGGCAGCTCAACCTTGGCATGGAGGGCTGTTGGATGCAGAGCGCAGCCCTGGCAGCCACACAGTAGGAGAGCTGAGAGCCACATTCCCATGGCTGATTCATTAGTGATGGGAAAATAGCCATCTGCGCTCTTTCAGTTGCCTTGTCCTCTGTGGCCAGGCACACAGCTGATTTAGCAGGAAGTAGTTGTACGTGTGATGCTTCTCCTGTGAGCGTGAGTCTGTAGGACTCTTGAATTCTCCAGGAAGTGCCTTGGCGTGTCCTGCGTGGAGTTGGCTCTCCCAGAAGCTGTGAGTGGGCATTTAACTCTGCCACTCAGCTGCCCATGTGGCGTCAGCTACTCTAGGACTTGGGGGGCCACATCCAGTGCTCTCAGGGCTCTACTCTGCAGCTGAAAATATCCGTGATTGTTTAGTCAGCACAATCTTCACTAAGCTAATGCTGGGCCTCACCTCTGTCTGTCTGTCGGCAGACCCCAGCTTGGCTTGAACAAATGATTGCACATACTACATGGAGAGATCTTTTCTACAAACTGGCTGAAGCCCATCCAGACTGTTTGATGCTTAACTTCACTGTTAAGGTAGGAAGAGGGCCAGAGGCAGAGAAAGACAGAAGCGTTCATGAGCAATGGCTGTCTTTAAGGGTGGTTAGTGGGGGGGTGTGTGGGGGGTGTGATCTTTCTCCGTTGAGAGACTGCATTTGCTTTTTTGCTAAAGGCCTTCATCGTTTTACTTGAGTAAGCCTTACATGAGAAAGAAAAGCACAGAATTTTATATGTGTTTTTGGATCAACATTTCCAGGGTTTCTAGGATTTGGCAGAAACATGAGTCCGTTGTGTCCCAAGGGGGCTTTTAGGACTTCCTGATCTGTCTCCTCGATCTTACAAAGAAACCAAGCCAGGTGGTCGGCTTGGGCACAAACCTAGTTAGAGGCAGAGCAGGGTCAGAGTGAAAGTGTGTGACTGAATCCAGTGCTTGCTTGTCCCATCTCACCACGAACACTGATAACAAGCCAGCTTGCTATGAAATGTGTAGCCACTACTTGTTGACACTCTGTTTGGCTTCTTCTTTTTGTGTTGTAGCTTATTTCTGACGCAGGGTACCAAGGGGAGATAACCAGTGTATCCACAGCTTGCCAGCAGCTGGAGGTGTTCTCTAGAGTACTTCGTACCTCTCTGGCTACAATTTTGGATGGAGGAGAAGAAAACCTTGAAAAAAATCTTCCTGAGTTTGCCGTAAGTTCTCAATAGATCTCAGAGTGGAAGGAGGCGGCTGGGTCGCCTTTAGGGGACGCCCCGGCCAAAAGCTCCTTCCACAATGACAGCTTCCTGCAGGAGGACAGGGTCATCTGCTCTTTATTCTGCGTTTGTCATTGTTGTCGCGTGAAACCTCACACTCTCTCCCTGGAATTTTTCAGAAAATGGTGTGCCATGGGGAGCACACGTACCTGTTTGCCCAGGCCATGATGTCCGTGCTAGCTCAAGAGGAGCAGGGTGGCTCCGCCGTGCGCAGGATCGCCCAGGAGGTCCAGCGCTTTGCCCAGGAGAAGTGAGACAGTGTCTGTGATCACCAGGTCCCGCTAGATGCCCCAGTAGACCCCCCATTGCCCTGCTTCCACAACCGAAGATTCCAGGCCCTCTTATTGGGTCACACAAGCAGCCTGCATTTGACCCCCAAGCTAGAGAAGTCAGGGAAACTTCAGGACGTGGGGAGGCCTTGCTTCCTCAAGTGTTGCTTTGATGAATAATTTGTTAAGTACTTGATGATTGTTCAACTCACTGGATTTTTGAACCTGTGTTTCATAATTGGGATTTATCATTGTAAATAAGAATAGTCTTGGAAGTGGTTAGTCAGTAGTCTAATTATTGGTGTTGTCCACATTGTAGAATAAGATTAGCTCTTATTGTCTTTATTTTCTACTGGCGGAGTCTTAACAAGGTATTGAGAAAGTGAGTGGTTCCTTCTAGAAAGTCTACGAGCTGTGTTGGAACCCTTCCTTCCCAGTAGCTCCAAGTGTTGTCTCCTGGGTCTGTTAGTAAGTGTACAGTGAAAGCAGGACTAGGAAAAAACAGGGATCCCAGCCGTCAAAGCATTCACTGAGAAAAAGGGAGGCAGGGAGGGGTCATTAATGATGTATTCTCCCTTACTGATGATGAGATATATGATTGTTTTCATCAAGAGGCCATGACGCCAGTCAGATCACGCTAGCACTAGGCACAGCTGCCTCCTACCCGAGGGCATGCCAGGCCCTTGGGGCTATGTTGTCCAAAGGAGCCCTGAATCCAGCTGACATCACAGTTCTGTTCAAGATGTTTACAAGCATGGATCCGCCTCCTGTTGAACTCGTAAGTGCCTTCTCATTTTAACAATGAAGCAGGACCCCCCAGTGCCGACTTGGAAGGGGGATCGTGGAAAGTCTGTGTTTTTCTTAATGCTCGTACGTAAGTGAGGACAAATTCCTGTTGAAATGTTTCAGTGCATTTCCTGGTCCCCCCCATCCCACACTAAGCCCACCCACTGAAGCAGCTGCTGGGTACGCCACTCACAGCCCACCACAATGAGAGCGAGTGGACTTACCTGCCATGTTTCCGTGTCCCTTTCCAACCTGTCATGTGTCTTCCCCAGATCCGGGTGCCAGCCTTCCTGGACCTGTTCATGCAGTCGCTCTTTAAACCCGGCGCCAGGATCAACCAGGACCACAAGCACAAGTACATCCACATCTTGGCGTATGCGGCCAGTGTGGTGGAGACCTGGAAGAAGGTGCTGTTAGGGACATAAGTGACCCACCTCCTCCCGGCGATTATTTGGGGATTCTGGCTGCAAGAAATCATGAGCCCGTGTAGTGTCAGAAATGTCTTTTTAGTGTTTATTCATAAAATAGTCAAAGTGCCAAAAACAGTCTCAAGAAAATGAACACAGCATCTCTACTACTTTTTCAAACTATAGTTTGAAGTTTGTGTGACTGAAGAATGAGATCTTAAAAAAAAAGAATGAGACCTTTTTCCTGAGCCTCACACCAGTCTCCTTGGTTTTCAGTCTCTCTGTAATGTGTACCTGGGGAGGGTGACAGTTAAATGTAAATGGACCACTGACTTCAGAGTAGGGAGGGGCTTTTGCAGGGAGAGGTGGCCCATAGCTGATCACCCCACTGGCCAGCTATGTGCTCCCCATCGGTGAGTCTCAGCTATGTGGGACTCACCGACGGGGGTGGGGGTATTTTCAGAACAAGCGAGTGAGCATCAACAAGGATGAGCTGAAGTCGACGTCGAAGGCGGTAGAAACCGTTCACAATCTGTGTTGTAATGAGAACAAAGGAGCCTCTGAACTGGTGGCCGAGCTGAGCACACTCTACCAGTGCATCAGGTAAGCAGTCAGCTCGGTACTCACCTTCATCACTCTGGGAGTAGTTCACTCAAAAACCCTGCAGAAGCTTCAGAAATGTTCACTCATTTATTTTTTTCTTGTTTGAATGTATATAGAGAACTTTAAACTGAGTTACAAAAATTGATTTGGAGAAAAGGGTCTATTTACGGTAAAAGTTAGACCCAACAACTATGCCAATTACATCAATAAGAGTTCCCTAGAAATGCTTATAAATGGGTGTTCTCTTAGGCACTTGAGTCTTTCCCGTTAGCCTGTGCTATAGGGACAAAGACGGGTTTTGCTAAATAACAGTGAACCTCAACCTGTCCCCCAGCTCCTGCGGGGCTCCATGGATGCTCTCCTGTCAAGCAGGGAGGAGGTAAAGGAGCCGAGCGCTGAGTGAGGGTTCGTCACTGCGTGTTGGCTGGGAGCCAGCTCATCTCTTACTAATGGGTATCTCCCTTGCAGAGAGTATCAAAAAGGATTGATGAGATAGATTGAGCTTGTTGTCCTTGTTTTTTAAACCTTTCTGTTGTTGAAAAAATTTTGAAAGGTAGCATTGTGCCTTGTTACCGGCAGGTTTCCAGTGGTGGCAATGGGTGTGCTGAAGTGGGTGGACTGGACTGTGTCAGAGCCACGGTACTTCCAGCTTCAGACTGACCACACCCCGGTACACCTGGCGCTGCTGGATGAGGTAGGGACTGGAGAGCCATACACAGCACATAGTGATGGGTTGACTAAAGGGAAACTATTTGATCATGGGCTAATGCATAGGAACCACAGTTCGTGCCCCTAGCATCCCATTGGTGTCGAAACAAAACAACATTGAGCAAAACATGGTACCTGGACCTGTGGCACTGTCCGTCCTTGTGCTGTCTGTGCCTGTGTTTCTAGCACATCTGTACAGTGAACTCAGGACATTCTCATCAAATCAAGTTGCTTTATTTTTATTTCCAGTTGCCTCTCCCTTTGTCAACTGTCAGTTGCATGTATTCATGCCTCTGTTTAGACTTTATTTCCATCATTATTAAAGCAAATAGAAAAAAGCCTTTTTTCTGTCTTTCGTATGAAAAAAAGTTAGAATACCTTGCTGCCTATCATCCACTTATATTAATATATTAATTTGTATATCATTTCTTGCTATCAATAACTTTTCTGTTGTCCCTAAAAATTATATTTGTTTATTTTTTAACTTCAGATTTTTTTTTTAAATGCTTTATTGTTGAAAGTATTACATATGTCTCCTTCTTCCCCCTGTCTCTTCTCCCCTTCCAGCCCACCCCCAGACCCAGGATCTCACTGCCCCATTAACTGTGTCCATGGACCATGCATATATGCATACAAGGTCCTACTTCCCACCTACCCATCCTCCGGCTCCTTCCCTCTAGATTCCGCACTCTGTTCCATGCTTCCATGTCTCTGGATCAATTCTGTTCATTAGTTGATTTTGTTATTTAGATTCCACATATGAGTGAGATCATGTGATACTTGTCTTTCTCTGACTGACTTATTTCACTTAGCATCATACTCTCCAGGTCCCTCCATGCTATCTCAAAGGGTAAGAGATTCTTCTTTCTCACTGCTGCATAGTATTTCATGGTGTAAATGTACCACAGCTTTTTTATCCACTCATCTACTGGTGGGCACTTGGGCTGTTTCCAGACCTTAGCCATTGTAAATTGTGCTGCTATGAACTAGGGGTGCATACCTTCTTTCTGATTGGTGCTTTAGATTTCTTAGGATATATTCCTAGAAGTGGGATCACTGGATCAAATGGCAGTTCCTTATTTCATTTTTTGAGGAAACTCCATACTGTTTTCCATAATGGTTGCACTAGTCTGCATTCCCATTAGCAGTGTGCTAGGGTTCCCTTTTCTCCACATCCTCACCAGCATTTGTCGTTTGTTGATTTGTTTGTGGTGCCCATTCTGACAGGTGTGAGGTGATGCCTCATTGTTGTTTTAATTTGCATCTTGATGGTGATCAGTGACTGAGCATTTTTTCATATGTCTCTTTTGCCATGTGTATGTCCTCCTTGGAGAATTATCTAGTTATATGCTTTGCCCGTATTTTAATTGGATTGTTTGTCTTCCTTCTGTTAAGTTGTATGAGTTCCTTATATATTTTGGATATTAACCCTTTTCAGATGTATCATTGCCAAATATGGTCTCCCATTAAGTGGGCTCCCTTTTCATTTTGTTAATGGTTTCTTTTGCTGAGCAGACGCCTTTTATTTTGATGTGGCCCCAATTTTTTATTTTCTCCTTAGTTTCCTTGGCCCTAGGATATCCTATCTAATATCCTCCTATCTAATAAAAGAGTAATATGCAAATTGATCATCACTCCAACACACAAGATGGCTGCCCCCATGTGGACACAAGATGGCCAGCAGGGGAGGGCAGTTGGGAGGGACCAGGCCTGTAAGGGAGGGCAGTTGGGGGCGATCAAGCCTGCAGGGGAGGGCAATTAGGGGTGACCAGGCCGGCAGAGGAGGGAAGTTGGGGGCGACCGGGCCTGCAGGGGAGGGCAATTAGGGGGGGACCAGGCCTGCAGGGGAGGGTAGTTAGGGGCAATCAGGCCGGCAGGGGAGTGGTTAGGGGGTGATCAGGCTGGCAGGTGAGCAGTTGGGAACCAGCAGTCCTGGATTATGAGAGGGATGTCCGACTGCCAGTTTAGGCCCGATCCCAGTAGGATCGGGGGGTTCCAGATTGGAGAGGGTGCAGGCTGGGCTGAGGGACACACCCCCTCCCCCATGCACGAATTTCGTGCACCGGGCTTCTAGTGTATCCATAAATATATTGCTATGAGAGATGTCTGAGATTTTGCTACCTATGATTTCTTCCAGGATTTTTATGGTTTCACGACTAATATTTTAAAGTCTTTTATCCATTTTGAAGTTATTCTTCTGTATGGTGTAAGTTGGTGGTCTCGTTTCATTTTTTTTGCATGTATCTGTCCAATTTTCCCAACACCATTTATTGAAGAGACTGTCTTGACTCCATTGTATGCTCTTGCCTCCTTGTCAAATATTAATTGAGCATAATGGCTTTTGTCAATTTCTAGGGTCTCTGTTCTGTTCAGTTTATCTATATGCTGTTCTTTTGCCAGTACCAGGCAGTTTTGATTTCAGTGGCTTTGTAGCATAACTTGAAATCTGGTATTGTGCTTCCTTCAACTTTGTTCTCTTTCTCAAGATTGCTGAGGTTATTCGAGTTATTTTTTGGTTCCATGTAATTTGTTGGGGAATTTGTTCTATATCTCTGAAATATGCTGTTGGTATTTTAATAGGGATTGCATTGAATATGTAGATTGCCTTGGGTAGTACGGACATTTGAATGATGTTAATTCTACCTACCCATGAACATGGTATGTTCTTCCACTTGTTTCTATCTTCTTATATGTCTTTTTTCAATGTCCTGTAGTTTTTCGAGTACGGGCCTTTTGTCTCCTTGGTTAAGTTTATTCCTAAGTATTTTAAATTTTTTGTTGCAGTGGTAAATGGGATTGCTTCCTTAGTTTCTCTTTCTGAGAATTAATTATTGGTGTATCAAAAAGGCATTCATTTGGGGGTATTGATTTTGTATCCTGCTACATTGCCAAATTCATTTATTAAATCTAGAAGTTTTTGGTGGAGTCTTTAGGGTTTTCTATGTACAATATCATGTCATCTGCGAATAATGAGAGTTTTATTTCATCCTTTCTAATTTAGATGCCTTTTATTTCTTCTTGTCTGATTGCTGTGGCTAGGACTTCCAGTGTTATGTTGAATAAGAGTGGTGAAAGTGGACATCCCTGTCTTGTTCCTGTTCCTATGGGAAATGGTTTTAGCTATTGCCTGTTGAGTATGATGTTGGCTGTTGGTTGTCATATATGGCCTTTATCATGTTGAGATATGCTCCCTCTATTCCCACTGAGGGTTTTTATCGAAAATGGGTGTTGGATTTTGTCAAATGCTTTTTCTGTGTCTATTGATATGATCATGTGATTTTTGTCTTTCAATTTGTTAATGTGATGTATCACGTTTATTGATTTGCAAATATTGTACCAGCCTTGCATCCCCGGAATAAATCCCACTTGGTCGTGGTGTATTATCTTTGTAATATATTGCTGGATCTGATTTGCTAATATTTTGTTGAGGCTTTTAGCATGTATGTTCATCAGGGATATTGGCCTGTAATTCTTTTTCTTTGTAGTGTCTTTACCTGGTTTTTGGAATTAGGATAATGCTGGCCTCATAAAAAGAGCTTGGAAGTGTTCCTTCCTCTTGGATGTTGTGGAATAGTTTGAGGCCAGGGTCGGCAAACTGCGGCTCGCGAGCCACATGCAGCTCTTTGGCTCCTTGAGTGTTGCTCTTCCACAAAATACCACGACCTGGGTGAGTCTATTTTGAAGAAGTGGCGTTAGAAGAAGTTTAAGTTTAAAAAATTTGGCTCTCAAAAGAAATTTCAATCATTGTACTGTTGATATTTGGCTCTGTTGACTAATGAGTTTGCCGAACACTGGTTTGAGGAGTGTAAGTGTCCTTCTTTTAATGTTTGGTAAACTCCCTGTGAAGCTGTCTGGACCCGGGCTTTTGTTTGCTGGGAGTTTTTTGAATACTGCTTCAATTTCCTCAGTTTTTATTGACCTACTCAGGTTTTCTGATTATTCCTAATTCCCGTTAGGGAGATTGATTTTTTTCTAGGAATTTGTTCATTTCATCCACATTGTCTAGCTTTTGGCATATAGTTGTTCATAGTATTTCCTTGTAATCCTTTGTATTTCTGTGGTGTCAGTGGTTATTTCTCCACTTTGGTTTCTGATTTTACTTATTTGGGTCTTCTCTCTTTGCTTCTTTTTTTTTTTTTCATATAATTTTTTTTTTAATAAATCTTTATTGTTCAGATTATTACAGGTGTTCCTCTATTTTTTCCCCCATAGCTCCCCTCCACCTGATTCCCCACCCCGCCCCATGCCCTTACCCCCGCCACTGTCTTCATCCATAGGAGTAAGATTTTTGTCCAATCTCTTCCCGCACCCCTCACACCTGCTTCCCCTGAGAATCGTCAGTTCACTCCCTTTCTATGTCCCTGATTCTATTATATTCACCAGTCCATTCTGTTCTTCAGATTTTTTATTCACTTGATTTTTAGATTCACTTGTTGGTAGGTATGTATTTGATGTCATTTTGTTGTTCATAATTTTTATCTTTACCCTTTTCTTCTTCTTCCTCTTCTTAAAGAATACCCTTCAGCATTTCATATAATCCTGGTTTGGTGGCGATGAACTCCTTTAGCTTTTTCTTGTCTGTGAAGCTCTTTATCTGACCTTCAACTCTGAATGATAGCTTTGCTGGGTAGAGTAATCTTGGTTGTAGGTTCTTGCTGTTCATCACTTTGAACATTTCTTGCCACTCCCTTCTGGCCTGCATAGTTTCTGCTGAGAAATCAGCTGACAGTCGTATGGGTACTCCCTTGTAGGTA
The DNA here is from genome assembly GCA_026230045.1 of Corynorhinus townsendii. Classification (NCBI taxonomy): domain Eukaryota; kingdom Metazoa; phylum Chordata; class Mammalia; order Chiroptera; family Vespertilionidae; genus Corynorhinus; species Corynorhinus townsendii. The sequence goes on from JAPDVU010000007.1 coordinate 91,449,835, forward strand.
ACTAACCGTTTTTCTCTTGCTGCTTTCAAGATTCTCTCTTTGTCTTTTGCCCTTGGCATTTTAATTATGATGTGTCTTGGTGTGGTCCTCTTTGGATTCCTTTTGTTTGGGGTTCTGTGCGCTTCCTGGACTTGTAAGTCTATTTCTTTCACCAGGTAGGGAAAGTTTTCTGTCATTATTTCTTCTAATAGGTTTTCAGTATTTTGCTCTCTCTCTTCTTCTGGCACCCCAAAAATTCGGATGTTGGTACGCTTGAAGTTGTCCCAGAGGCTCCTTACACTATCTTCATATTTTTGGATTCTTTTTTCTTTTTGTTTTTCTGGTTGCGTGTTTTTTGTTTCCTCATATTTCAGATCTTTAGTTTGATTCTTGGGGTACATTGATCTACAGTTGAGTTTCTGTATATTCTTTATTTCAGACAGTGTATGCTTCATTTCTGACTGGTCCTTTCCATTTTTTTGGCATTCTCATTAAGGTCCTTGAAGGTCTCAGTAAGCTCCTCAGAAGTGTCATCAAGTTTCTCGGCGGTTTTTAGAAGATTCTTGAGTAACCTTATAAATGTGGTTCTTAACTCTATGTCGTCCAGTAGTTTGCTTTCCTCCGTTTCTTTCATTCGTGACATGTTTCTTTGTTTCCGCATTTTGGCTGCTTCCCTGTGTTGATGGAGTGGCTTTGTGTGGTAGGTGACCTATAGGGGGCAGTAGCTCAGCCTCCCCAATCACCTGATGTGGACGCTTTTGGTACACCCCTTTGTGGGCTGAGTGCAAAGTCTTGGTGTAGTTAAGCCTTAATTGCTGTTGGTACGCTGGGAGAAATTGACCTCCAGGCCAATCAGCTGTGAGGACTCGCAGTGTCTATAAGAACTGCTGTGCTGGAGACACGCTTATGGTGCAGGACTTGTTTCAGTGGGGCTTTGGTGCTCGCTGAGTCTGCCTCTTGAATGTGTCACTTATGGATGTGAGGAGTTGAAATCTGGTGTCTCACACTGACCACTAGGTACACTGGCTTTTAGATCTCCAATGGGGTGCAGGTCAGCTATTGTTTGAGTCCACCCAGCAGGAGCTACAGCGAGAGCTACAGTTTTCTCCTCTTTGCTTGGGGTTTGGAGGTTTTGGAGCTGTCTGATCCGGGCTGAAAGTTTGTTAGGTTAAGCTGCGATAGGGCAGGCCTTTCTTATGCTAAAACTGCTTGGAGCTTGGGTGGGTTTGTAGGTTGTGCAGGGCGGGGTCTCAGGGTGTCACTAGGCTAGGGCGTGGCAAACAGCGATGGCTGCTAGTTAGCCGGCTCTGTGTCTCCGACTGCGTCCCGTGCCCCAGCGCAGTAAACAATTATTCTTGCGCGCAGCTCTGCAAGCAGGCCCCCCTCACTTTCTGACCCAGTGGCAGACAATCCAGCTTCTCCCTGTAGGAGTTTGGGTCCCCCGCGTCTCCCCAGAAACTGTATTTCAGAGTAATCGGGGGCTTGTCTCCCCTTTGGGTTGAAAAAAGCAACGCCTGCCACCAGCCCAGATCCCACACCTCCGTACCTCAGCTTTTCAGCGCTTGTGCACGTCTCAATGCTCTTTTCTCTTTCCTTCTAGTTGTAGAACTTCCACTCAGCCAGCTTTCCCATGGTTCTGGGTGATAGACGTTTTGTCTTTTAGTTGCAGTTTTGAAATTGTTGTGTGAGGCAGCAGTTTAGGTGTTTACCTACGCCACCATCTTGGATTTCCCAGGTTATATCCTCTTGTTGAACTGATTTGAGTATTATGTAGTGACCTTCATTGTCTGTTGTGATGGCCTTCATTTTGAAGTCTATTTTATTTTATCAGATATGAGTATTGCTACTCCAGCTTTTCTTTTCTTTTCCATTTTCATGGAAAAAATATTTCCACCCTTGTTCACTCTCATCCCGTGTGTGTCTTTTGTTGTGAGATGGGTCTCTTGTAGACAGCATATGGTTGAATCATGTTGTTGTATCCATTCAGCTACCCTGTGTATTTTGATTAGAACATTTAAGCCATTTACATTTAAGGTTATTATTGATAGGTACTTATTTATTGCCATTTTAATTTTGTATGCCTAGGTTTCTCTCTCTTTTTCTTCTTATTACAGCAGTCCCTTTAGCATTTCTTATAATGTTGGCTTGGTGTTGATATACTCCTTTTGCCTTTTTTTGTCCGGGAAGGTCTTTATTTTGAATGATAGCCTTGCTGGATATAGTAATCTTGGTTTCAGATGCTTGCTTTCCACTACCTTGAGTACTTATGGCCTGTGGAGTGTCTGATGAGAAATCAGGTGTCAACCTTATAGAAACTCCTTTGTAGGTAACAATTTTCTTTTCTCTTGTTGCCTTTAAGATTCTCTTTGTCTATAATTTTTGGCATTTTAATTATGATGTGTCTTGGTGTGGACCTGTTTCAGTTCTTCTTGCTTGGGGTTCTCTGTGCCTCCTAGACTTTTTCCTTTACCAGGTTGGGGACTTTCCTACCATTATTTCTTCAAACACATTATCCTTTTCTCCCTTTCTGCCACATCTGCCATACCTGCTATTCGAATATTGTTGTTTCACATTGTCCCACCACTCTCTTAATCTATCCTCCTGTTTTTACATTGTCTTTTCTTTTTGGTTCTCTGCTTGAGTCATTTTTTCAACCCTGTCTTCTAATTCACTGATTTGATCCTCAGATTCCCCTAATCTGCTGTGTATTCCTTCCAGTTTGTTCTTTATTTATGCTATGTCATTCTTTATTTCTGTTTTCATAGTTACTCTATTTTCTTTCATGCTGTTGAGCATCTTTACCATCATTACTCTATTTCAGATACATTTCTTATCTCTGTTTCATTTATCTCTTCTTCTGGAGAATTCTCTAGTTCTTTCATTTGGGGGTTGTTTCTTTGTCTCCTCATTTTGACTGCCTGTTTTGGTTTGTGACCACTAGTAGGTATTAGGCAGATCTGCTACGCCTCCCGATCTCTAGTGCAGGACAGTGTCAAACCCCATGTCTGACTAATTAGATCAGGCAAAGACTCAAAGCCTCCAGACACTGCCTATGCCTGTAGACTGATAGAATTACTACTAGAATTATCCTCAGGCAATGGTTCTCAGGATTGGTGAGAGGTTTTTTTGTATTGGGTGGGGCACTTGCTTCTGCCTGGAGGCTAATTGTTATTCTCAGTCTCTTAATGGGCCTGAGCAACTCTGTTCCATGGGGCAGGGTGTTTTTCAATATGGTGGGTCGACTATATTTCCCCCAGGCCAGGTCACCTATATAGCAATTGTCTGTATGGGAAAGATGTCCTCTGATGCTTGAGAGAGTGATTCAGCACAGGAAACCAGGTTTTCTGCCTTCTGAGCTCTAACATCAGAGCTCCTGATCCTGGCTTCTGCTTGCACAGCTCCAGTCCATTCTGCCCTCCCTCTGCTGGAGCACAGGGTGGGTGGCTCCACAGGGAATTTTGTGTGTTGGCGCTTTAAGAGGGTGTCTGCATTTCCTGGCAGACAGCAACTCTGCTGCTTCTCATAGCTAGGTGCTTTGCGGGTACCCTTCTCAGTTCTGGTGCTCTCTAATGGGGATTAGACCCAAGAGTTCTTAGTGGCTACCCCCACAGCTGAGATATCTCTCCAGAACTTTAGTTGCTGCCTGTGTGTGCACCGCCAGCCCTTTGCGCCTCTGTCCCTCCTACCTGTCTCTATGTGTCTCCACTTTCGGTCCTTGATTATCAGGGTTCTCTCCAGCAAGTCTTCTGTTGATTATTCAGTAAGTTTTTCTATATTGTAGTTGTAATACCAGTTTGGTCCTGGGAGTATGTCCGTGCAGCATCCATTTACTCTGCCTCCATTTTTAATCTCCAAGTAAGTTATTTCTATCCTAAACCAGGGTTTTCCTTGTGATGACGGTTCATTGATGTTGTAGATGTCTGTGTTTTTATCAAGTGAAGCCAGCTGACTGGCTGGGCTGAGTGACGGGGACCACAGTTGTTAGGATAAGCTGTTTATTGGCTGTGACAGTGACGTGGCTGTGTGTGCTGATGATGAGCTCTCGAATCGGTCCTCATGCTCAGCAGGGCTCCCTTGGCCTGTTTGCAGATCAGCACCTGCCACCAGCTCCTGCACCCCCAGGTCCTGCAGCTGCTTGTGAAACTTTTTGAGACCGAGCACTCCCAGCTGGACGTGATGGAGCAGGTGAGCAGGGCGGGGCTGCCAGGTGGCCGAGGAGAGGGCCTTCTCTAACTGATTTCTCTGTTCACTCTTGTAGCTTGAGTTGAAGAAGACCCTGTTGGACAGGATGGTACACCTGCTGAGTCGCGGTTATGTACTTCCTGTTGTCGGTTACATCCGAAAGTGTCTGGAGAAGCTAGACACTGACATTTCTCTCATTCGCTATTTTGTAACCGAGGTCAGCAACACATTTGTTTCATGTTCCCTACTGTGTACACTAACAGTGTCCTTTCTGGATTAATTTAAGTGTGTTTTGTACCTAACCCTGAGAGCTGTGCTTCCTGGTAACCATGCCAATGATGGTGACATAGATACCTGTTTCCTCCTACATGCTGCAACTGTACTGTGTTTACCTGCATTGCCCCCTGGGTCCTAGGGTCGCTGAGGAGCAAGACACTGGGTGGGGAGGGTGGTGTTCTCCAGACCGACTGGCATTCCATCAGCCTATGTGCGAGGCAGCTCGCAGGCATGCATGCGGGAGCAGTGACCTGCTGTCTTCTCCTTGCAGGTGCTCGACGTCATAGCTCCGCCATACACCTCTGACTTTGTGCAGCTTTTCCTCCCCATCTTGGAAAACGACAGCATCGCAGGCACCATTAAGACTGAAGGTGAACATGACCCTGTGACAGAATTCATAGGTAGGCTGGATGGGAGTGTCCCCTGCTACTTTACATGTCATGTTTTACCTCCTGGTTCTGACCTTTGTTCCTCCCGTTTGTAAAGTTCATTGCAAGTCCAACTTCATTCTGGTAAACTGACCCAGTACCCTCCGGAGCCGAAGCAAACATTCCAGACGGGGGGAAACGCCTTCCAGACCAAAGGGGCTCAGTCAGCACCTCGGAAATGTGTTCTTGGGGTGAATGGCATTTTAAAAAAGGAAAATGTGAGCAAGATAAGTGGAAAATTGCTGTTATGAGTGGTCCCTCGCCTTGTCAGTTCTGTTCACAGTATTCTCTCTCCCAATAGGGCCTATGTTCAGGTTACCTCTCAGGATGGGTGGTGGGAATTCAGAAGCTGAGACACTTAAATCAACTGCTTGCAAAGCTGACTTATGCTTTCTCACAAGAACCTGATTAGTTATTTCATTTCATTGTTTTAATTTCCCAAAGTCAAATAAACCTTCCTTTTGAGTTGGAAAGTGTAGACCCTGGTGTTCTGTTCCCATGTGTAAATAAGGCATGCTCAGGCTATGTTCTCTTGTGAAGTCCATATTTTATTCGTCACTTGGGCGATTTGAAACTGCTGTCTCCCCTTCTATTCCCCATTCCTTCCAAGGTGACAAAAGAACTGGTGATAAATGCCACATTATAGACTACATTTGCCAAAGAGAAAATACCAAACCATCAATCGAAGAAAATGGAGTTCATATAATTAATGTCTTGCGATCCCATCTTGGGCAGGTAGATGGTTTGCTGCAGTCCTGCAGGGGAGTGTCCTGGGCTGGTTCACGCCATCCCTTCTGAGACTCGCCCAGGGGATGCGCTCTGCCAGAACAGGCGCCCTCTTGGTGCTTAGTGCCCTCGCCAGTCCTCAGCAGTGCGATTTGAACATCAGCCCCCAATCCTCCAAACCATGGAGGTTCATAATATTTTCTTAAAGATCTGCTCTCGAGACATCTGCCTTAAACGATGGGGTCCCCAAATGAACAGTTGTCCTCAATAGCAAGGTTGTATTTAGCGCCCTTCCCATCTTTGTAGGTGCTGGTCACTATCCGCATCCAGCCTCGCTCGCCCTGTGACAAGTGGGAGCTCTTGTTAGCTTATTGCCCAGCCCCTGACCCCCACTCCTCAGCATGCCGAACACTCCCTCTCCCTCTACCTGTCATTCAGCACAGGCTCCACCACCTGTCCAGCTGTCTCTCCCTTCCCCGTGTGGGACCCCTGCTTGCAAATACCTTTTGTGAGTATTTCACTTGGTTAGTATGTAACATGAGGGGTGCAGGTACCTGCATGGCAAAGGCCAATTCATGGAACCAAAACATGGATGCTTTGGACCAGATGACTTAACTTCCTACTCTTTCTCCAGGTGTAGTCATTTAATACAAAATATTGACATTGTGCCTTGCAGGCATGGCTCAGTGGTTGAGGGTCGACCTATGTACCGATTTGATTCCCAGTCAGGGCACATGCCTGGGTTGCAGGCTCAAGCCCCAGTGTGGAGCATGCAGGAGGCAGCCAGTCAATAAGAATATATATACAAAATATTGACCTTGTGGCACTTCAACATTAATTACTTTTCCCCATTTCACAATAATGAATGTCTGTGTCTTAAGCTATTAATGGTTCATACTACTTCTTAGAAATTAAAATTCTGGCAATCAGTTTCTCTCTCCTGCATTTGTGACCCAAATCAAAGGTATGAAAAAATTATACAGGATTACTGGGCAGAGCCAAAACTGACAGGAAAAAGGATGAGACGGCTGTGAAGGAATAAGCTAGCTAACCTGAAACTTCTAGAGCCGAGTCCCACCAGGCCGTTCCCCCTGAAGACACCTGGCAATGTCTGGAGATGGTCTTGGTTGTCACAACTGAGGGACAGGGAGAGCAGCTACTGGCATCTGGGGCCAGGGGCCAGGATGCTGCTTAATACACCACAATGCCTAGGACAGCGACAGCCCCCACACAAGTCAAGTCTGACCCCAAATGTCACTGGTGCTTGCTGAGGGCCCAGCTCCAAGCCACAAAGCCACAGCACCATCGACGTGAGGAGTGTCAGCAGGAACATCTTACCCATGGTTCACCCCACGAATTCCGGACAATCCAGTACTCAGTCCCATCGCTGACACCCCAGCCTGCCACGGAAATGATGTGGTTAATGTAGCTCTTCTCCTGGTACTCCGCGTAGATGCCTCCACTGTAATTCACCATCTTTTCTGTTGCCATTATCCCGCAGCTGGGAGCAAGCAGGGAGGGAATTAGCACTTTGTGAATCAGAGTAAATCTGATTGAGATAGTGCAGCAAGTGAGTCTGCCTGCTGTCGGCCCAGCCCACAGCCCTTAGCACTCGCTGCAACCGGGGCCTTTCCACACTCTGCCCTTCATTCCCAACCACCCGAGGGGCCCACAGCCAGTTTGGCTCCACTCCTGAGAAACTCCCTTGGTGGCCGTCTGGAGTCTAGCGAATAAAGCCGGCTGAAGGAAAGGGGTGATGTGCCTGCAGCTGCACCTCCCAGCCGGGACTGCTCACCTGATGGGACCGTTGGCGTAGATCTCTGCCATCATCTTCTCCCTGCCGGCCACGGAGCCGTAGTCGCCCACTTTCCAGAGCGTGTAGTTCCGGATGGGCTGACACTCCCTGAACTCCGTACATGTGCCACACTGGTTGAACTTGTTACACTCTGGGGGTACACACAGTCAGTGAGAGACCCGCCCTCAGTCATCCACCCGTGAGCACTCCAGGCCCACCCTGCACTCGGCTCCCTGACTGACATTAGCGGTCATCACCACAGCTGTTTAATCCCACTGCTCCTTCAGCTGCACAGGAGTCCTAAAAAGCCCGGCCCCAGGCCTCGGTGGAAAGCACAGGACGTAATTAGCACATAGTAGGCACTCAAGAGACAGCCTTTTTCCTTTTCTTTTAATGGCCTGGAGAAGGGCCCTTTCACAAACTCCATAGCTGAAAATAGAGTGTCATTGGATGGTTAGCTCTTAAGATGACTAGTGAATAGGCTGATCATTTGGGAAAAATAGCAATTTTTGATGATTTTGGTTTGAGGTGATATCAAGAATTAGGCTTTAAAAACTGCAGCCTTTAGTTCTCCACACCACCCACTGCATCTGTTCCTTGACCCGATCGGCCTTTTCACAGCTTGCATGTTACTTATGTTGCTGTTCTAGTTTCTTATCAGCCCAGGTTCCTCCCCCAGGACATTAGACTCCTTGAAGTTAAAATGGCTTGATGTGTCCTTTGGTCACCAAATGCCCAGCCAACTGGCAAGTGGCCACATTCGATAAATATAAAGACCAGGCTATTTATTGCAAATAGCCAGGCTCCTGATGAGCTGCGTCTGCCCATCACGCCAGGGTTACAGGGGCCAGCCCTAAGGTTACAGAGACCAGTTCAGGGGTTAACAGGGCAGAGGGGCAGAGTGAGGCCCCAGGGCCCACCTGATTCCTAGCTGTCATTCCCCCTCCCTTCATCTGTCCCTCTCAGGTTCTCAGATCCCTGCAGCATTTACTACTTCAAGACTTGCCCAACCAGTCTGGGGAAATTCCTTGGGGCTGGGCAATATGGCCCTGGAGGCAAGCTGAGGGTCCATGGTATGGGGTGGGGCCTGAATCTGCTGTGTGCCTCGCAGGCACAGGAGCTAGGCAATCCCTTTTGTAGGAGAGGGTGCGGTGGGAAAGCACCTGGGCTCCCCCTAACTCCCTCCTGTCTCAAATAGCCCTTGAATTGGTCCCAGCTCTCTGCTCCAGCTGACAAAGGTAGTGTGTACGAAAGGGGCCACATGCTGACCTGACAAGCTCAGGGAAGGCCTGCATGGCAGTCTTGCAAACTCAGAGACCTAAAGGAACCACAAAAGATGGTCTGAAGTTAAACTTTAACTAAAAGCAGTTATGATGGGCAGTTGTCCTAGGCCAGTATCTTCACTGACAAAGTCAACTTTTACCTTAACTGAGACTATCTGTCTTTTTTACATCTATGATAACATATCCTTGAAATGTCTGGGTAACTTCCCTTTTTCTGGAGCCCCTTGGTTTTCTGGGGCAAAACCAAATATGCTGGGTGCCAGGACAGATACTACAAATTCCTTTATTATGTTAATTGTTCCTGCACCCACCTAAGTATGTGTCCATCATTTTATTTTTACCCAATCCTAGGGGTTCCACCCCCCAACCCCCTTTGCTTTATCCCACCTCCTTAATCTATCACCAATGAATTTCATGTAACCCACCTACGTCCCTCCTTTGATGGCAATGTGTAAATACAAGTGTAACCCACCATTCTCCAGAGCATTATCTCAATTCATTGAGGTTCTGCTTCCCGGCATATGTCGACAGTTTGGCTCAAACTCACAAAAATTCTTTACAGGTTTCAATGTTTTTTTTTTACTTTAACAGGTGACTTAAAACTGCCAATTAGGGACTTTTTCTTTTCATTTCAAAGGGAAGCAGCCTGAAAGGAATGTGCCAACTCCAGGGTTTCCAGGCCCGCTTGGGTCAGCTGGTCCATGCAGGTCCTCTGGACTCCAGGTCCACCTGAATGCACACGGCCCAGGGTCATGTGGCAGGAACCAGGCCAGAGCCATGTTCCTCCAGTGGGGCCCACTTGCTTCCTCGGCAGCAGCCTGCCTGCGCTCAGCACGCTCCCGGGAAACTTACTCTTCCCTGGGTATGGCCACCTGTGCTTCTCTTACAAAGGCCCACGCAACCACCATGTCAGAACCACAACCACGGCCAGCTCCTCCACAGGGACACAGGCTGGAGAGATCCCTGCCTAGGGCTTTTCTGGTACCCTTAGCAAGGACTATGGGTTCCAGCTCCCTGCTCCCCCAAACCCACAGGTTTGAGCTTCCTCTAGTGCCCCGACCAGGGAGAGAAGCTTGGATTGTCCTAGGAAGAGGGAGGCAGGGTGAGGGCCCTACCCTGGTCCTTGGCCTGGTAGTTGTTGCAGGTCTCATCCGGAATGCCGTGCCTATGGGCGTAGGACCATACCTCCAGGTCGTTGCCCCCCTCGCAGGAGCCAGCCTCCGCGCAGTCGATGACGTGCTGTACAGACAGGAGAATGGAGGGCCACGCCCCCTTCTTCTTGATGTTGATCCGATCTGCAAGCACACCCGTGGGATTCAGCACCCAGCCTGCCCAGCTGCTTCCATGGCTCCCCTGTCCCTCTCTGGAGGGCCCTCTCCAGACTGCCTTGAGGAAGCCTAGGCTCTCCAGAGTGGTCCCCCCGGCCCTTCGCTGCACTGATGTTTCTGGCCACATCACCCGACTGGAAGGGTATGTGGGCTGGGCCGAGCTATATAGATGCCCCATAAGAGCCGGCTGAGGAACTGAAAGGGCCAGGAGCAAAGACAGGACACTTGGTGAGCAAGGGCAGCCAGGACCACAGGCAGTGAGCCCAAGGCCAACAGCCCCTGGGAGGCTGGGCGGGACCAGCCTCGAGGGCACTGCACCCACTGCTGGTGGCATCTGCACCACGGGACTAGGGGGCAGAGGCAGGGCTCTGAGCAGCCAGCCAGGATCTGGTCAATGTTGACTCTGCCTGTGGGTAGCCAGGGATAGCTACAGGTGGTGCCTGCACCTACCTGGGCCCCTGGACCTGCAACCAATCCCACCCCAGTCCCCACTGCTCACCTTCCACCGATTTCACAGCCACACCCCCGCCACATGCTATCTCAGGGCCTCCTCTCGCTTTCCAACCCCAAGTTACAATAAGCAGAGGCCCTCCACAGCCCCCCAGAGCATCCCTGCCCTCCCCTCCTGCAGCCCCTGACCATCCTCCTGACAGAAGCTTCTCGTCACAAAGGTCCATGTGGTGGGGGACAAAGGACAATAAACACGTGTCAGTGTGGAAGCATGAAGTCCAAGGAGGAGAGAACTTGGGGCCATGTGCAGAGAGGGTGACTGAGGCCTCACTGGGTGGCATCCCTGTGAGGGAGGGTCTGCAAGTGCAGGCTCCAGCTCGGGCAACCACACTGGACCCACGAGATAGGGAGCTCCGGCAGACCAAGGAAGGATTTTGTGTTTTAAAGGGGTTTAAGAAACATAACCCGACCTGGGTTTGACCAGGCTCGGGCTAGCTGTTTGTGATTGGACAGCAGGGAGACCGGTCCAGCGGCTCCGGGACGAGGCCAGGTAGAGGGTGTGGGGGTTCAGGCTGGAGGTGGAGGTGGAGGTGGCAAGATGCAGAGGAGTTTGCAAAATATTTTGAATCGATATTTGTTGCAGGATTGTATGAGGGCATGAAACAGAGGAATCGGGCATGACTCCAGGCTTCTGCCTGGGAGACAGGAAGGAGGAACTTTTTAGTGAGGGAGCTCAGCCAAGGACTGAGAACAGGGTTTTGGGGCTGTGGATGAAAAAGGGGTTCTACAGAAAGTAACCTCACAGGCTGTGCTGACCATAAATTCCCAACTGGGCAGGTGATGTTGGGCAGACAAGCCCCAGACATATAACTTTTTAGTAAGAATTTCTTTTTGCCTTAAGCCAGCCCTGCCCATTGTTCCTATACATAGGTGAATACACCTTGGAAACACCTTTTCAAACCCCTCAAGGGCAACCACCCAGGAGGGCACTGGATCTGGTTAACAATCCTGCAACCATGCCACCCTGCTTCCTCACCTCCCTGTAATTCTGCTCATGTTCCCCTCTTAATTCCAAATGTCACTATCTGGGGCATTTGAGATATTGCTTCCCGGTAATTGTCTTCAGTTTTGGCTTAAATAAACTCCTAGAACAATTCTCTAGAGGTTTGGATATTCCTTGGTCCAGAGGGGTGAGGGCAGTTGTGGGAAGGACGGCTGTTCGGTCTGAACATATGAGGTTTGGAGGGCCAGACGTCCAAGCGAGAAGGAATGTGGGTGCTGGGTGTAAAGCTGAGGGGAGAGTTCAGGCTGGGTGGAGCCAGGGACCTGGTCCTGGGGAAGCCAAAGTTCATTAGTGAAGTTGGGAGGACAAGGAGCCTGGAAGAGCGGGGAAGGAGGTGGGCGAGTGCTAAAAGCATTTGTTGCAAAGGTAGCCCAGGAGGTGGAGGCCCGGGCTGACCACTGGACCTGCCTGCATGGCAGCCTCTTGCCAGTGACCTTGCAACAAAGTGGAGTGAGGCTGCAGTGGGATCAAGGATGGGGAAGAGGAAGCAGGGAGGCCAGCAAAGGGTGGTGGCTGAAGGCGGGTTGGGGCCATGCTCTTGCACATAGCAAGTGGATGGCCAAATCTGAGCACAGGGAAGCGTGACCTGGGCAAGGGACTTGCATATGGGACGCCCAGGGACCAGAGGGAAAGCATAAACTATGGCCAGCTGTGCTGGGTGGCAGCTGGGTGGGCCCCCGTGGAAGTCCCCTTCTGGAGACTTCTGTTTTCTCAATCAAAGTGGAAGAACTCTGCTGCTGGGGAAAATGATGGAGGTTTGAGGAGAAAGTGGGAGAAGCAGTCCTCTGTCCAGGAAATTCCCCCAGAACTGTGGCTGGTTGATCATCCTAAAGGGACAGTCAAAGGCAGGCCCCAGCCCCCACCCTCCTCCCAGCTTCTTCAAGGCTCCACTAGGGCCCTCCCCAGGGACAGGGCCCAGGGGACTTCTGCAGTCTTCCTCTCCCCTCCCTCACTGGGGCCCTTTCACTTCCTCAACCGAGTGCGCCATCCCTAACCACCTGCTCAGCCTTTGCCCTGACTCTTCGCCTTAAGGCTGCCCTTCCCCTGTCGGCCCACGCCTTTCAGTGGTTCGAGCTCTGGCCCTGCTCTCCCGAGGGTTCCTATACCTTCCAATTGGGCCTTGGCCTACCTGCCCCCTTCCTCCTCCTTCCTGAAGATCAGGTGTATATTGCAGCCCCCAGGGACCCCAGGGCAAGGCCACCAGGGAGACCCCAGCAGAGGCCACTCCTTTAGCTGGCCCGCCCTGAGCTCTGCTGGGCGGGAGGGAAACAGTGCCCCGGCTCTGCTGTGGCTTCCCAGCGGGAGGTCCCTCCGCCCAGGGGCTTCCAGTGTGAGGTGGCCCCCCCTCCCCCTGGCCAGGCCCAGCAGCCTTCTCAGGTGCTCTGACCTCCGGCCGCCTTCCTCACAAGCCAGCGGGCAAAGGTCCCGGAGCAAAGGGGCCGGCCTCACTCACGCTCCAAGCCCAGGCAGGCCAGCACCTCAAGTGCCAACCGCTGTGGAAAAGCAGCTTCATCTCCACCGGAGACACCTAGGGAGTCGCTGCGTTCCCACATCTGGATCCATCTTTGGGACAAAGAAGGCCCCTGGGGGCCACTTGTCACGGCTCCTGTCCTGCCCACCTGCGTGGGGACCGGCCAGCCTGGGTCACCGGCCCCTGGCAAGGCAGCATTGGTCTGCGGGCTGACACCCCATCCCGGGCTGGGCCCTGTGCTGGAGGGAGTCTCTGGCAGGCCTTGGCCACACCTACCCGCCATGGCGCTGGTGCTGCCTTGGGCCCAGCAGGAGCCGCAGTACTGGGGGATGTGCTGGTTGCGGGTGACGCTGGCATAGTTGACCCCATCCACGTTGCGCCAGTCCCAGCTCTTGGGCAGATCCGACGGAGACAGGTACTCGTGAGGCCGCGGATAGGTCCTGGGGAAAGACCAGCGCTGTCAGGACACCCGGCCTCGCACAGCAGGGCCTCAATCACGTGAGCCCGCTCCCGCCAGGCCGCCTCCAAATGCAGGAGCAGTGCCCCAAACGCAGGGAGGCGGCACTTGTCCAGGCTGCCAAAACCAGGGCTCCCCGGATGTGAAAGAGAAGCGAGACCCCCAAACTGGATTTGACCCTCAAAGGTCAAGGGAGGCAGGGGGCCCCAAGGAGGCAGCAGGAGGAGGGAGCGCGCGCGAAGCCCCTAGGCCTCTGACCTGCGCCCCAGGTGGGCCAGCTGGTCCCCGCGCGGCGCCCGGTAGCAGCCCCGGCCCGGGCGGAAGGGGAGGCCGGCCTGAGCGCCCGCCAGTAGCACGAGCAGCAGCAACAGCGGCCCCGCCGACCCCGACGACGCCATGGCTCCGCGCCCGTCCCGCGCCGGTGCAATTCGAACCCCGTACCGGATCCCGCGCCGGTACCCCTCTGCCCGCGCCTCCCGGCCCTTGCGCTCCGGCCCGGCCCCGCCCAGCCCTTAAGGTGGCGGCGCGGGTGCCCGGACACACCTCCGGGGCGGGGCAGCCGCTCCTGCCCCCGGTGACCCCGGCCCCGCCCCGGCCGCGGGCAGAGCCGCTCAGCCGCAGCCTGTGCGGGAGGGGCTGAGATGGGGTCACGTGCTGGGCATGGAGCCAGACCCCAGACCTGACCCGCCACTGGCCACCAGCCACGTGGCTGGGGTCCTGATTGATCACATCCGAGCCACACTTTGAGGGGCCCTGAGGCGGGGGTGGGCTGGGGACAGCAGGGTTGGAATGTCCCCAGCAGCCTGGGATTCTAGAGACCCTCAACCCTGGAGAGGTGCCCCTATCCCGACATCCCACCTGGGCTCAGGCCTCCCTGGGAAGGGCCAGGGCTCTCCCCAAGTCCTGGAGGAAAGCCACTGTCCTACAGAATCCTGCCCTGGCCTGGCTTTCTGCACCCACCTTGGCGAGGGTCCAGGCCCTCTGAAGAGATGCTGCCCCTCACAGAGGAGGCAGTGCCCAGGCTCCCTTGGCACAGAAATCCTTGGTTCTGCATTCTGGCTTCCAAGATGCTGCGAAGGCTTCCTGCTGACGAAGCTCTTCAGGGTCAAATGCGGAACTAAAAGCAGAAGTGGGGAGCCGTGGCCTCGATTTCGTAACAGAACAGTCATCCCTCCCTCCTGCTGCCCAGGCTGCAGAGCTGCTGCCTTGGCCTGAAGGAAGGGTCCGCAGGCCCCTCTGCGACCCCTTGGCCCCTTCCTGGGCCTGTGCCACCCGACAATCAAAAATCAAAATGATTGCCTCCTGGACTTACAGCAATTTCCGTGGCCACCTTAGGAGTGCTGAAGTGACCATGGGACCCCAAAGGGCTGGACACCTGTCCGCAGTGGCTGTCCAGGCAGCCGAGGCCTCAGGTGGAGCCCGGGCACTGCATTCTCAGCCAAAAGTTTCGTCCCTGTTCCTGAAAAGCCACCGGGAGCTCAAGTGTGGTCACGGCCCCACCCTCTGATGTGCTCTTTCTCTTCTGGGAAAGCCCTAAGTTTGTCATTGGCAGGTGACCTGCAGTCACACAGGGCCCTGGGCTCCAAGGGCCAAGCTTGCCGTAATGCTGCCGCCCACAGACACTGCAGCAGGCTGGCCTGATCACATGGCCTCCAGCAGTTAGGGCGGAGGCCAGGGTTGGCTGGGAAGGTCACACAGGCCTGTGGAATGCAGCTTAGCCAGAGGGAGGGGTGATGACACTCAGGGTGGTGATGGGAGGACATCAGGGTTGCCTCGCTGTGGCCCACCAGCGTTTCCCTGACACAGAAGCAAGTCAGACTCAGAAAGCGATGGGGAAATTGGGCAGCAGGTTGGGGAGGGAGTCCAGACATTTGAAACCACAACTTGCAAGGTGAGAAGTGAGTGAGGGCTGGTGTGACATGCTCTGCCTCTCCAGCCCCCGGGATGGTCAGACATACAGACCCAGGGCCCTTCACATGTGAACTTGGCTGTGATCAGTGGATGCTGAGGCTCTGAGAGGGGGGTGGCCTTGGACCAACCTGAGCCAAGTGTCAGCCTGCAGACTGTGGTCAGAGTACTGCAGCTGACTGCTGGGGAAGGGCACATAGATCAACATGAAAGGCCATTGGGCTCAGTAGGAGGAAGAGCCTGCTGGGCTGGCCTCCAGGGCCTGCTCGTCTCTCCGCACAGCAAGTGCACCTGAGCGCAGCTTCGGCCGTGGCAGACCTGGTGGCCAGTCCTGTGAAGGCATCCCATATAATAAAAGGCTAATATGCAAATAGACCGAACAGCGGAACGACTGGTCACTATGACATGCACTGACCACCAGGGGAGTGCCGCTCAACCAGAAGCTGGGCTCAAGGCTGGCAAGTGCAGCCGTGGTAGCAGGAGCCTCCCCCACCTCCGCAGTAGCGGGACATCCCCCAGGGCTCCCAGACTGCAAGAGGGCACAGGCCAGGCTGAGGGCCCCTGCTCTCCTGAGTGCATGAATTTCGTGCACTGGGCCTCTAGTCTGTGATAAAGACTCATCTTCTCCAGCTTGGAGCAGAGGAGCCTGGGCAGGGGCCCACCAGCTCTAGCCACTCCCTCCTGTACTCTGTGTGACTCACCTGGGGCAAGTCTTGCAGGTGCTGAGACATGGAGTCACCCTGAAACCACTACCAAGTCCTCTCTCTGGAAGCCTACCTGTGCCCTGGCATTTTCCTCCTGGATGTAACTGAGTCATACCTGTTCCTAGTAGTGCTTAAAGGCAGAGGCGATGACTTTCTAGAATAGTCTTCAGACTGGAAATCATCTGTCCTCTTTAGATGTTGGCACAACCCTATGAGGTGGGGCCAGATGCTATCTCCCCATTTTATAAGTGGGAAGACTGAGGCTCCACAGAGGTTAGGAGACCTGTACTTAAGCATAGGCTCATGGGTGGCAGGTTAGAATCTAGTCCCCCCACCTTTTCTTTTCCTCTATAAAGTCTCCTGACACATACATGATCCAAGGCCACAACACAAAAACCTATTATTTCTAAAAATAGGGTTGATTTCCCCTCGTCCCAATGAAGAACACACATACTTCCTAGTTGGGCCGGGGCTGGCCCGCTCTCCCCACTTGAAGAAGAGTGCAGACAGGTTGTTTCTGTGTCTGTGGAATTTCCTCGGAACCTTCAGGCCGCGTGGTGGCTCCCACCTCGCAAGCTGCAGACACTTCCCATTACTCCACATTCCTGAGTTTGGCCACATCCTGGATACCGGTGTTGTTTGGAGGGATGCTGACGCTGCGCGCCAGTCACGTCTGGCTTCGTAGGGCACTTTGGCATTCTTGCCAGCGCAGGGACCCTCTCCATTCATATGGCCATGAGGTCAGATGCTCCAGCTGAATCCCAGCTGCCTTTGCAGGGGAAGCCTTCCGATTGGTGGGTCAGGTGTGACCTCATCCTGCTGCTGTCCCCAAAGGCATCACCATGAACCCCTCTGTTGGCTACACACACTTGCCTCCCTGGGACGCCATTCATGAGGTTGGCTGTCAGCACGACCTTCAGAACATGTTGGCCATGGCCGAGCCCAGAATGTCGAACCTGCCTGAGAGCTGCCCATGATCTCTGTCTGAAGGGTCTTGGTCATTCACCGGTCAGATCCAGTGGCTCTCTGAAATCAGGCAGTCACAGGTATTTGCTGAGCACCTGGCATGTGCCAAACCACTGTGCCAGCCCCTGCCTTTGAGGAGCTTACACGCAGGAAAGGGGCACATGGAGAAAGGAAGCCCTCTGGGAGTAGAAAGTGCTTGGAAATGGATACAACAGGGCCAGCTAGAGATGAGGCCTCTGGGGAGGGCGCTCCAGGGAGTGGAGACTGGTGACGAGGACACAGGCATGGGAAGTGCTGCACTTCCGAGGCAGACGGGAGAGACTATGCAAAGTCCTCAACACGCAAACATGCTTGGTGGGTGCTCACCTGGAAGAAGCCGAGGGGCACAAGGCAGCAGGGGTGGCTGAGCAACAGGCAGGTGAGGTCACGGAGAGCTCAAAGGTGCCCTAAACATGCCCCTCAGGCCTCCGGCCGGACACAGCTGCTGTATCCTGCCTACTGCCCACGGCCACGCTTCCTGCAGGTGTAGCCCAGGAGGTGCAGACCCTCTGCCCTGCATCACAGTCTCTGCAAACCCCCTCCCTGCCCCTCTCGGCATCTTCTCTGAGGGTCTGAGCCACGTGGGCTGTGGTGAGAGGGGCAGTTTTCCCCTGTGGCAGCTGGCTCCTGAAGGGCAGGGCCTGGTTTATGCGATAAGATCCCTCTGCTGGCCGTGGGCGGAGGAGATGGAAGGAGACAGAGTGAGGTCAGGTGGGGTCTGCTGTGGTCAAGGACGGGCAGCTGATGATGCCTCGCAGACACGAGACAGCAGGCACATGGCTACCTGCCTGGGAGGTAGAGCTGGCAGGACCCAGGTGTGGGCCAGGGGTGAGGAGAAAGAGGAGGTAAGCAGTCTGGGCTCCTCAGATGCCTTGTTGGAGGCCAGCGGGCTGACCCCTCTCAACATCTCACATTGTACTCCTGGACATAGGGGCCTGAAGACCCTCATTCTGGGACTTGAGTGAGCCGATTTCTTCTCTGAGCCTCAGATTCCCAAATGAGGTGGCAGAGAACTTGGCCAAGGCCAGTGGAAAGGAAACCTGGGCTGTATGTCTGCATCCTTGGGGAGCAGGGCCCCCCTTCCCTACTTCCCTGAGGTCCCTCGAACCCCCAGAGAGCACCTGGCCAATATTTGTTGGATAAACGAATGGATTTCTGAGAGGCACACAACAGGTCTCTTGGACAAACACTGGGCTTGAAGAAGTGTATGTTTCTGTTTGATTTCAGCTCCTGGTGCTGGCGGTGCTATGCTTATCTCTGTTTCGCCACAGAACATTGCTTATCGGGTCCTGTCTGCCTTGGGAGAGGGAGAGGCGCGGTGGAGACGGCTAATGTGTCCATGCAGAATCACAGCAGTTTGGGGAAGTGCGTGTGCTTGCGTGTGTGTGTTTCCTCCTGCACCTTGGAGATGGCACAGCTCAGCTCTGACCCTTGATGTGCCCAAAGAGCTGGCAGAGTGTCTGACTGCCTGGGCCTGGAGGCTGGGCGGGGGGAGGGGTGCAAAGTGGCCCCGAGGCCAGCATGGTATGAGTGCCATGGGGATTTTTGGCTGAGGGACCAGGTCTAAAACTCCTCCATGAAGCCGGGCAGCCTGGCTTGAGGGAACATAGCCATGCTCTCCCAGTCCCTCCTCTCTGCGAATTACTTATTCTTCCTCCAGAACTTTCTCTCACAGCTAGAGAACACCCGAAGCCAAGGACAGGAACAGGGAGCGAGGTGCAGCTGATCTGCCCACACCGCTGAGTCACTCATAATGGCCCCTCAGATGTCATTTTCATTTTCTTGCTAAGACACTTGGAAAAATTTCTGCCTCTGAATCACAAGCAAACACTATCATTCAACAATCTCCTTGGAGTTATTCACGGAACTTTGATGTACCCAGAAGAGGATCAGGGGCAGATGAAATCAATGAATTCTAAGTGTGCTATGTTTTTCCTGATTCTATTTCATTTGTCAAATGGTGGTGGCTCGGGGGTAGGGGGGGGGGGTGGGGGGATGGAGCTCCATCTGACCACTGGGGGCATCTCCTGGAGGAAGTTTGGGAGCAGCCGATCTGGGGTTTCTGGTGACACTTGGTTTTCCTTATCATCATAGTCCTATTCCCATAATAGACCCAGTGACATGCAGGAAGGGGCTGGCTGCCACCGCATCTTCTCGCGGCCAGCAGCGCGCCGAGGGGCGGTGCCCAACTAAGGGTCATTTCAGCGTCCGCAGGCAGCGGCTTTCCTGTCGTGCAGTGGTGTCACCACCATGCATTACCTGGGTGCTTTTGCTCCTAATCTCTGCCCTCTGCCCTCTGCCCTCTGCAGGGATGCTCGCTGATGCTTGAGCTCCCGGGCAGTCACTGCTAACCTGCCTTTGCCACAGTCCTTCTCTGGGAGACAAAGGACTGTCCTTCGTCACAGACGGCTACTCTCCATCCCTCGCTGCAGTTCAGGGCTGGAGGGTCACCATCCTCCGGGTTGGAGAGCAGAGCTTGTGTCCCAGGAGGGGCTGCCACTGCTGGTCTGAGAAGGGCCCTCCGAGGCGAGCTCTTTCCATGGGACACAGCTACCTTCACCAGGACAGAGGGGTGTGGAGTGGCTGCTTTCAGACCCATGCCTTTCTTACCACTCTGATACACCCAGACATCTTAAACCCAGACAGCCAGCTCTCTGTGCCCACAACTAGCTCAGCCTGGCACATAGTAGGTGCTCACTAACTAGAAATGAATGGTGCCATCTATACAGGGAGCCACAGCCTCTAACACCCTTGGAAGCAGACTCGCAAAACACTGCCTGCAAAGGCACAGTCCCCACAGCAAACCGGCGACCACTACCCTGTGTTGCAGCTGAGAAAACTCAGGTTCAGGAAGGAGGTAGGCCCACGAGCAGCCGAGCCTCGGCCCTGGACTGTGGGCTCCCCGCCCAGCATCTGCCCTCACCCCAGCGGTGTCCAAAGCTGAGTGCAGTGCTGAGACTGAGTAAACACTGCCAGCAAACAGCTCAAAGCAAACAGCTCCTCTTCTTTCCTCTTTTGCCAACTGCTCCATTAACAGAAAAACCTTTTAGGCACCCATCTGGGAGCTTGGCTTCCCCTCCCTGAGCAAACTGAGATGACCAAGAGGAATGTGCTCCGGGTGGAGGTGGTGGGGGGCCCACACAGTGGCTCCTGCCCACACAGCGAAGAACGAGCACAGAGAGATCTAGTAGCCCCTGCCTGGCTGTGTCCCCACAGCCCACACACGGCCCTATGAGCAGCTCTAGCAGCACCTGCGATTACCCCATCAACAAGCCACTTAGGGGTTGGAGGGAAAAGCCCTCCAGCCTTCCCACCCCTGACCCCTCCCCCCCACCCCTCCCACCCCCGGCCCCATGAGGACATACTCTGAATAAATACATTATTACCTTTATGAAAACTTGCCATGGCTGCTCAAGCTTGCCTAGCTGTCTGTGTGCGCTCGGCAAACATTTGCTGAGGCCCTGTTACCCGAGGGGCAGGTGGGTGGAAAGATAGCGGCAGTTCCCAGACTGACGCGAGATAAGGCTTGAGAATAAGTGATTAGCAAACAGGACCAAGTAAAGTGCTGGGGCCACAGGCGTGTGTGTGTGTGTGTGTGTGTGTGTGTGTGACCCAGGGACTGAGGGGAAGGTCAAGGTGCTCCAGGAAGTCACAGGGGAGCTGCCCTGGGACTCTGGGACTCTGGGACTTTGTAGTCTGATGAGCAGGGGAAGGTGGAGAGGTCAGCAGGGGATGAGGGAAGAGGGCACCCAGGGAAACGGATGGGGTGACATCCATGAGAGCTGAAAGCTTATTTTTTAATTTGTGAAAAGTACTGCAAACTCCTTCATCTTGAATGTACACTTTCTTCTCTTTACCTTTGAGGGTGGCATGGTTTGAACCAGAGGCATCTGTGAAACCTGTTGTCATTGAGATTTGAGTAGAAGGAAATTCCAAACTGGAGAAGTGTTCCCCGAGCTAATCCTGCACCACGTTGGGGGAAATGCACCTGCTGTTAACAACTTGCCACACTGGTTCACCTCTTTCCATGTATCACATTTTTATTTTGTTGCCTAAATGTTTGTGACTAAATTGCTGGCCTGGTGACTCTTGACCTGAGTGCGTCATAGTATCTCTTGAAAACAAGGACTTCTATTTGTATAAGTTCCAGGCCCTGATCACATGTAGGAACTCTAACATGGACACAATGTTATTGAGCAATGTGTGCCGGCTATTCAAATGCCCCTGACTGTCCTAGGAGCGCCCTTCACAGCAACTTTGCCCGGTCCAGGGCCTGGCCCAGCATCACAGGGCCTCTTCTGGACAGTGGCAGACCAGAGCAGCTCTCATGCCAGCCCCTGGGAGACAAGTCCTCCTTCCCCACCTCTGGGGTTTGCTTCCAATGGACAGCTCAGGTCCTTCCTGTGGATGAATGCCTTTGGGAGTGAGTAGAGGCTATTTACCACCCCTTCCCCCCAAGTCCATTGTAAGCAACTTTTCTTCACCATCCCATGTATCCCCATCTCAGGCTGCCCAGGCCGGGCAGTACACAGGGTTTAGGAGTCAAGGGTCTGGAAAGGCCCAGGAGGCAGGACCGACCCCTCAACCGACGTCACCTTTCAGGTCAGAGGCAGGGAGAACAGGGGCCAGGGCTTCTGGGCTGAGTCCAGTTCAGTCCTGCTTTTGAATCCACATCCTGGAGACTTGCCTCCCTAAGTCAGTCACCTCCTCAGATAGCTCCGGGACTCAGGCTGCCAGCACCATCTCCTCCATTCCTGAACCCCAGCTCCCAAATGTGTGCCCAGTATAGGGCAGGTGCCGGTTGGTAGCTGTCCAATGATGAGGACCCGCCTCGGGTCCCTGGCAAAGGCTGAGAGAGGCCTCAGGAAGCAGGTGCTTGCTGGGGACAGTTGCACATGTGCTGGGGCTTCAGGACTGAGATGTGGCCCTGCCTTCACCCCCAGAGCTCTGTGCTGCTGGGGCAGGGCTGGCTGTGGGTAGGAGGTGGGAGGGGGGCCTGGGCCTGGTTTTGCAAGTTGCTTGCTGGGAGCTCAGGGAAGCATGCTGAGGACCTGGCAGAGCGGGTCCATCCTCTGCACCCCCCAGTACGGCTGCCCTTGGCTGGGCCTTAGCAAAATGCAAATGTGGGTGGGCGTCCCTCTGGCCCCTGAGCACTCTTGGTCTGCTCAAGGAAACCACTGGCAGGCAATGAGCCCCAGACAGCAGGACAAGAACAAAGGGGACAACAGAATGCAGGGCTAGAAAGGGTGATGAGGGGCCAGGCTCAGTTGTCACACCACATGCCTCACCAACCAGTGCCGAGAGTCCATCTTGCAAGCCCACACCTTATGCTGGACCGCTGGGCACTGTGCACAAAGGCAGCCTTTGGTCTTGAACTCTAGGAAATGACTGGGCAATATTCTGCGCTGGGAGAGGAAAAAAACACCCCCTTCACTAGGATGATAGGCAGAACACAGGAGGGCTGGGCTGGCCTCGGGCTGGACACACCCTTGGGTCACACTGGGGGGCAGCTGGGTCAGCTGGTCCCATCACTGCGATGACCAGTCGCGTGTTGGGCTCACACTGGTGAAGGGCGTCTCTCCCAGGGTCTAAGGATTCCGTGAAGATCTTGCCCTTGGGCACAAAGCAAGGATGCGTGAAATTGTGCACATTCAGATTGGCCAGTGTGGCAACCAGATCGGAGCCAAGGTAAGGCGCCTTCATTCCTAGCAATGGCTTCACCATGGTCCATGGTGCAGCCTACCAAGAAACTGCCCTCCGTCAGCTGAACAGACAGCATGCACTTGCTGGGCGTTTGATTATTAAACAGCCTTTAATTAGAGACTCAGGAAACAGCACAGGCGTACAGGGTTAATTTAATTCATGTTAATTTTGTAGAGTCTTTTGTGTATGATAGACATAAACTGTTTTTACTTTTATCATCTTTAAGCAATGAACTTTTTATATCTGAAAATAGTAATTTGTCTCCAAACAGTTTTCCAAAGTTTGTTGGGAAACTTTCAACACCATATGCAAAGCTATCTTTCCCTTCCCTTTAGGTTATAAAGTTAAAAGGATCAACTGCTGTTCCATTTAATATGCAACAGGAAAGTAAATGGTAAACCTACAAGGTTTGTGCCCAGTAGCAGTAAGAATTAAAATACACCCTCTGGAATATAAAAGAGTTTTTCTCCTCACCCCCTTAAAATTTTCTACAAAGGACCTGGCTCAGTTGGTAATGCTAAGAAAACAATGAGAGCACCCAGTGCCTCCAGCCCTAATCGGAAAATGACCAATTCTATAGTCTCTGATTGTTCTCATTGCTGTTTTTAAATTACCTTTACAAGTCTGAACTGTATTAAAACTGTCTTTAAAATGTTAGAACACTGGTGAAAGGCAGCATAAAATTTACCACCTTAACTATTCACCCCCCTCACCTTAACTGTTTAAAAGAGTATCACTCAGTGCCTCTTGCAAACCTGAAACTCTGTCCCTGCTAAATGGTAACCCTGAATTCCTCTCCCCAGCCCTGGCCCCACCGGCCTACTCCATCTCAGTTTGACTTCTCTAGGTCTCTCATGTAAGTTGAGTCATCAGAATTTGTCCTTTTGTGACAGGCTTATGTCACTGAGCACAATGTCCTGAGGTTCATCCAGGCTATAGCAGGTGACTGGATTTCCTTCCTTTTTAAAAAGATCCTCCTCTGAAGACATTCTTGTTGATTTTCGAGAGGAAAGGAGAAACATTGATGTGTTAAATACCAGCCGATTGCCTCCCAGAAACCCTGGACTGGGGATCAAACCCACAACCTAGGTATATGTCCTGATTAGGAGTCGAACCCACAACCTTTTGGTGCACCAGACGATGCTCCAACCAACTGAGCCACCCAGCCAGGCTCCTTCCTTTCTTAAGGCTGAATATTGCTTGTGTGGGTGGACTGCATTTGTTACCATTGATCCCCGATGGACACTGGGTTGTCTCCCACTGTCTGCTGCTGCTATGCAGAAACCAGTCTTTGAACACAGGGGTTTAAAACCTGGGACAAAGATGAGTACTGCTTGAAGGGAAGCATCACCCTTCCACACGACAGTGATAAGATGTTCAAACTACAGCCCACAGAGGAGGCCCAAGCCCCACTGCCCTGACGCTGGAAGATAATGTGGACGGAGGCCCTCAAGAGGGAGAGCAGTCCAGATACGGTCTTAGCTCTCACACCAGAACTCTGTGGTCAGAACCACAGCAACTATTTATTATTTGGGTCCATAAGAACTTGAAACAGTTATACTTCATTTGTGGTATCACAGAACTTAACTTTGATTCTTCCACACCCTGAACAGTACTGGTAACTTACTGCAAATCAGACCATGGCCGGAGCAGAGCCATCATGCACAAGAGGTGGCTGGGAAAAGCCCTTGGGGACTTGAGCATAGATGTGTTCATTGCACGGGACGATGGGCTTCCCCAGGGCAATGAAAAGAAGGCGTCTGGTAACTGTTTCTATACTGAGAGCTTCGCATGTATCTACATTAATAAGTACTGTATGTGTGATTGAAGGTGCAGTATGTTTCAGTTACATGAGGGTAAGTTAGCTATGCATGATTTTGAACTGTGTGCACACCTGATCATCAAAATGCATATTGCTTGCATCGGGCATACTAGTAGATGTCCCAGTTACGGGCTTTTGGGTAAACTGCATGAAAATAAACCTCCAAAGTGAAGTGCAATATTACTGTGAAAGCAGCTAAGAGTTCAGTCTGTTTTCATTACCGAGTCTATACTTTATTATTATTATTGTTTTTTAATCCTCACCCAAGGATATTTTTCCATTGACTTTTAGAGAGTGAAGAGAGAGGGAAAGACAGAGAGAAATATCAATGTGAGAGACACACATTGATTGGTTGCCTCCTGCATGTGCCCGGACCAGGGCCCGGGCTGGGAAGGAGCCTGCAACCAAGGTACATGCACTTGACTGGAATCAAACCCGGGACCCTTTAGTCCGCAGGCTGACACTCTATCCACTGAGGCAAACTGGCTAGGACTTGGAGTCTATACTTTATATGCTTGGAACACTACAGGTGAAATTAGAGCTACACTGTGATGTGAAATTCTAAACAACAGCTTCAATGTATACAACAGCCTGAATTTAATCAGAGCAAAATCCAACTTAATGTATGTTGACAGTTCATTTGGGGAATTCAGGTGGGTATGGAATGCAGTCTTCAGATGCATCTGTAGTAGAGGCACAAAGTGAATGATGCCACGGAGAGGATTTATGAAAAGGACCAAAAGCACGTCTTGGGAAGGGACAGGCAGGGAGACCCAGGGAGGCAGGCCCAGGGCCACCTCCTGTCTTCCTGTCCAAACTGCAGCCAACATAGCCTTTTTTGAGTCCCTCTGCATGCTGACCACCCGTCCTCTGCTTTCAGTTCTGGGAGGTGATTGGTGAGGAGCACGGCATCGACTTGGTTGGGAGCTATGGCGGGGACTGCGCCCTGCAGCTGGAGAGAATCAGCGTGTATTACAACGAGGCCCATGGTAGGATGCTGTGCTCTGGAGCAGCCAGTGCTCACAGGGACCACAAGATGTCCATGGGTGACGTCCGGGCACACCCCCAGGAGGTGGAGTGACGGGTTCCCCAAGCTCTGTTCAAAGAAGTCACTAAAGGAGGCACATGTCTTAACACAATTTAAGCACCAACTTTCCCATTTGGTTTTTAAATGAAAGCCAGCAGCATTTCCAATAGGAATAGAATCTCTGTCATTGGCAACATAATAAAAAACAATAATGGAAAAGTAATTTTTAAGGCACTTTGTAGATTTGTGTGTTGTTAGGGTCAGGATGTGGTTGTAAATCTCTACCAAAGACACCATTATTTTGGGGAGGGGAGAGGGGCCAGTATCACAAGGTTCTATTTTGATGAAACATTAATTTTTAATTTATTTTAAAAATATTTTTCTTGATTTCAGAGAGGAAGGAAGAGGGAGAGGGTGAGATAGAAACATCAATGATAAGAATCATTGATGGGCTGCCTCCTGCACGCCCCTACTGAGGATGGAGCCCACAACCGAGGCATGTGCCCTTGACCAGAATGGAACCGGGGACCTTTCAGTCCCCAGGCCGACGCTCTATCCACTGAACCGAACTGGTTAGGGTGAAACATTAACTTTTAGAAAAAAAACAATAGTTTGCTGACTTCTTCCTATTTTTCTGCACAGGTAAGAAATATGTGCCCCGAGCTGTCTTGGTAGACCTGGAACCTGGGACGATGGACAGCATCCGATCTAGCAAATTGGGAAGCCTCTTTCAACCAGACAGTTTTGTCCATGGTAGGTTCTTCTGGAAGGTTCCACTGGGATGAGAGAAGGATGCCTGCTAATGGTGTCCTCCTCTCTCCACCCTGTCTCCTCTGCCTCTGGGGAGGTAACCACGTGTCCTCTGCCACAGGTAACTCTGGGGCTGGCAACAACTGGGCCAAGGGCCACTACACGGAGGGAGCGGAGCTCCTGGACAGCGTCCTGGACGTGGTGCGGGGCGAGAGCGAGGCCTGTGACTGCCTGCAGGGCTTCCAGATCGTGCACTCACTGGGCGGGGGCACCGGCTCAGGCATGGGCACGCTGCTCATGAATAAGATCCGGGAGGAGTACCCCGACCGCATCCTCAACTCCTTCAGTGTCATGCCCTCGCCCAAGGTGTCGGACACGGTGGTGGAGCCCTACAACGCGGTGCTGTCCATCCACCAGCTGATCGAGAACGCCGACGCCTGCTTCTGCATCGACAATGAGGCCCTCTATGACATCTGCTTTCGCACCCTGAAGCTGACCACGCCCACCTATGGAGACCTCAACCACCTGGTGTCCTTGACCATGAGTGGCATCACCACCTCCCTCCGATTCCCAGGCCAGCTCAACGCCGACCTGCGCAAGCTGGCCGTGAACATGGTCCCCTTCCCTCGTCTGCACTTCTTCATTCCTGGCTTCGCCCCGCTCACGGCCCAGGGCAGCCAGCAGTACCGGGCCCTCTCAGTGGCTGAGCTCACCCAGCAGATGTTTGATGCCCGCAACACCATGGCTGCCTGCGACCCCCGGCACGGCCGCTACTTGACAGTGGCCTGCATCTTCCGAGGGAAGATGTCCACCAAGGAAGTGGACGAACAGATGCTCACCGTGCAGACCCGGAGCAGCAACTGCTTCGTGGACTGGATCCCCAACAACGTCAAGGTAGCCGTCTGTGACATCCCACCCCCAGGGCTGAGCATGGCCGCCACCTTCATCGGCAACAGCACAGCCATCCAGGAGCTGTTCACCAGGGTGTCCGAGCACTTCGCAGCCATGTTCAGGAGGAAGGCTTTCGTGCACTGGTACACTGGCGAGGGCATGGACATCAACGAGTTTGCGGAGGCCGAGAGCAACATCCATGACCTGGTGTCCAAGTACCAGCAGATTCAAGACGCCAAAGCAGGCCTGGAGGAAGATGACGAGGTGGTGGGGGAGGCAGAAATGGAAGCAGAGGATAAGGAGTGCTGACCGCGAGAGCAACTGGCACGGGAGCGGCTCTTCACACAAGTGCTCTGGGCAGCAATCCCGAGGCTGCTCCACTGGGCAGCACCGAGGACCACTACTCATAGCCACTCAGCACTAGCTCAGACACGAACACAGACACGGGCAGGGGGCGGTGGGTGGGGCAGGGACATCACTGATGGCTTCAGGATCTTCTCTTGTGCTGTATTCCATGCACTGTCTGCACTCCTTTGAATAGTAAAGTGCATTTATCACAAAATACTCCCTTTGTCTACAACTGTTCACTGTATGGACAGCACGTGCGGGCAGGATAGCACATGATGTGTGGGGAGGAGAGTGCCTTGTAACTGTCAGCACTGAGGCGCACCTGGACTCCTGACTCCGTGTCCCGGGCTTCGAGAACTCTGCCCAGCAACCCCCATCACACTTGCTGGCTTCCAGAAAAGCCAGGTGACCAAGTGGTATTGGGGAGCCACACAGCTGAGGTAAGTGAGTCAACACCCACCAGCAAATTGTGTAGTCTTTGTGCACAACGCAGCCACGGACTGGACTGGAAGGGGGAAAGGAAGGGGAGAAAAGTACGGGCCGAAACCAAAACCAGAAACGATAGGCAACTCAGGAGCACCAATCCGCTCCTTGTTGCCGGCTTTCCACACACACATTTACCATTTACGTTTCTTACTAGTGTCAGATTCTGGGACCTCATCGACCACCCTCTCCGGTGTCTTTCTAAAGGCTACTTTGGAATGGCCTTCCCTCTCCCATCCAGTCACCACCTTCTGAGCACGCTGCAAGCCCCTGCTCACTCAGAAAGGGCACAGCGTGGGCGCGGCAGCCTGACGGCAGCCGTGTCCCTTTTGGTTACAGAGGACATCATCTCATTAGGGGACTTTTCTAGTTCAGATTAATTTGCAGAAGTTGTCATAATGTTTGCAGGATGACACAGCTTTAACCATCACATGGTTTTAATCTGCTCTCATTGCAACAGGACCAAACACACAAGAGCATAATCAAATTGCCTGTAACTTAATTACAGCTTACCTATTTCTAACGTACGCTGTCGGCCCTGAAGGCTGTAAGGGTTTAATGGCCTACAATTACCACTGAGCTCTACCTTGTTTGCTCCACGGACAGCTGGGATTCACTTGCAGGCACTGGGTCTTGCCTCCTGATTTGCTTCCAT
Organism: Corynorhinus townsendii; assembly: GCA_026230045.1. Lineage (NCBI taxonomy): Eukaryota > Metazoa > Chordata > Mammalia > Chiroptera > Vespertilionidae > Corynorhinus > Corynorhinus townsendii. The sequence continues at coordinate 91,478,569 of JAPDVU010000007.1, forward strand.
AATCTGCAATAATAATGAGGCAGCAGGTGCAGGCAGGTTTGGGGGACTTGGAAGGGGGGAGATATAGCTCATTCTGGGAAACATTACTTTTCACAAATGCATCAAAGGAAATTACTGAAATTGCCAAGAGAAAATTAAAGTCTTGCGGTCGGCAGTATAGCAAGCCTTCTATTTACGAAACGAAAAAAAAAGTTTTAAACACTTTCTACTTGAGGTTCAAGAATCACTAAAAACAATCAGATTGAATAAGCTGCACCTGTAAGCTCTTACTTTGACGTTATGAACTTCCTTAGATGCTAAAAAGTCATACAACCTGTGATTACCTAAGAATTCATACTCATGCTTCCTCGAGCACTTTCCTCCTCAAATCTAAAAAGGCAATTAAGTGGATGGGAGGAAGGATATAAATGTAAATTAAAAAGAAAAGGACTTCTGCAGACTTACATTACTATAAAGATTTTTGTTTGCTCAATAGTAATCATTAAACTATAAAGAAATTCAATTTTAAATGGCTCAATTGCTTTATTTCAGACTAAATAAATTGCTTTTCTTGGAGTCTAACCACCTAGACTGATTAATTTTAGTTAAAAATATTTCAAAATGCATCTCATCAGCCTACTCTTTCGTATGGTAGAAATAGATTAAAAAAAACACACAAAACAAAAAAAACCCAAAAACCTAAAAATCTAGAAACCAAAAGAAACCTGTCCCCTCTGATTTTGAAGAGCCAATTTCATTAGCAGTATGGTCGCTACAGTGACATTGGTCTCTCAGAGACCAATATAGAATCGGAATTTTAGTTTGTCTGATGCCTTCACCTCCAACCCCAGAGCACTGCAAGAGATTAACAACAGCCTCAACCATCCCAACCAGTGACTAAAATACCCACAACTCGATCTGATTGGGGCCCCTGGTAACCTGGACAGTCCTGCAAACTACCCAGCAGGGCTGGATGCAGAGTTTATTTAATCAGTTCAGGGTATTTTTCAATCACAGATAAAAAGCCTTAGAGACTCTTTGCTGGCAGTAAATTTATCTTTTATTCAGTGCCTTTAATCCTTGCCATGTCATAAGCCCTGTCCCTCTCACCTCCAATGATCACATTTGCCTCCCTAATAAATGACTCATTTCTAATTACTTGGCTGGAAATAATTTAGCTCTTTGCCTGTCAGTTACTTTGTCTGGTTATCAAAAAGGTCTAAAGGCCTCATGAGTTACTGACTTGTTTGTATGAACGATGCTTCCTAGTCCCTCCATCACCCAACAATCCAGGTGCCCGGATAGCAGGATATCAGCCCAGGGCAAAGGACCACAGGGGCTCTCAGTGGCTCCCAGCCCCGCTCTCCCCACTGCTCTACTGCTCCCAGCATGCCCTGTGCTGAGAATTAAATAAAACCTACAGGTCAAGTGTCCCAGGGGCAGGGAGTCTTCTCCATGAGCTGAGAACAAAGACATTTTCTGGGCTCCTTCTTGGCAGTGCTAAGTGGCCCTGATAAAATTATTATTAGCTTAAGTGCCGTGGTGAGAACTGGTCCCGATGCATAAACTGAACTGTTTCAAAATTTCCTGTTCAAGCTTAGTTCTCTATTCTCCAAAAACAGTTAAAATTAAGCAGTTAACTCTGCAATGAAGTTTTACTCTGCCAAGTGCTTCAAAGTTTCAAAGAAACATAAAAACAAAACACTTGCAATAATTCTTCAATCATAAATATTTAATGACTAAATGAGTCAACTCGCAAACACCATCTAACTGTTGTAATCATCACCCCGAGACTGCAGTCAGGAGCCTTGGATTTTAATTTTAGCTTGGCCATTAGCTCCATAAGCTGGTGAGTGAGGCTGTGCCTCGTTTCCTATGAGCAATACCCCCAGAATGTAAAGATTCATTCATCAGACCAGTTTTAAGTGCACAAGAAAAAAAGTAAATACAATTTAGTATTTTTTTTTTAATCGAGGACTTTAGTAATTATTTTCATTTAAGCTACTGGCCAAGCAGCACACTACCTATAGACCCCTGCCTGCACCAAACAGGATGCTGGGTATCGATCCACCACAGCTCTGACACGACCGCCACGATTCAGAGATAAGGGTCAGCCAGAGCCTTAATGACATAGTCTGTCAGTTAATGTCATGAAAAAGAGTACTTTCTATTTTGAGACCTTTTCAAACTGTTTCCTGTATCTCTTTGGTCACTGGATATTAAAACTGCTTCCCCTACTTGAGACACCTCAGTTCCCAGGGTCCCGGCCCAGCAGTTGTGCAGGCAGTTCCCAAAAAGAAAAAGAACAAGTCCAACAGAAACCAACACAGCAGCCTGAGGGAAGCATGTTTCAGTTTATTGGCATTGTCAATCCATCCATAAGACAGGTGTTATTTTTCCCATGAAGTGAGATCGTTTTCAATCTGTTATAACCTGTGCCCACACATCTTCACCTTGAAAATGTAGCACTTCAAACTTTAGGCAGGGTCTAGGGGAAAAAAGAAAATGCAGAAGTTGCTAGTCCTCTGTGTTTTCTTGAAAACCCAACATGAATGGGAGAAATAGCCTCCTTACAGTGAATTATATAATGTAACTGGCTTCAATTCACTCGGTTGGTGAGGAGCCTTGGCTCTCGGCAGGGCCTTAGCTGAACAGGCACTTACTTCCCTAAGTAAAACCAAACACTTGCCTAGCAATAAAGAAACTACTTTGCCTTTAAAAGATACTGAACCCCCCCCCCCCTCCTCTACTGATGGGGTGGGGCAAATCCCCTTCAGGACATATGGAGAGTGGCCGTTTTGTTTACGGACCTGGACACTGCTTCCTGACCCAAGGATATCACAAGGTCATGGAAGTGAGATTCAGGGTTTGGCTAGACTAGGCTGCAGAGCAGGGCTGTGATTCTGTAAGTTAGCTCACTGTTAAAAACAAAACAACCCCCATAAAACCTGGTCTCATCACTCAGAATTATGCGATTATACAGAGAGCCCCTAGAACAAGGACTAAATTCAAAACACTGCATCTCTAGACTGGTAATAAAATATTTACTAATTCAAAATGAAAATGAGAAGCGCTTAGGGAAGACAGTTCCAATAAGTAAAATTGCTCATAACCACAAGCTGCCAAAGGATTAATATTTATCACATTTCCCTGCTACTGTGGGTCGGAAGCTTTTTAAAAAGCAAAACAAGAAAACGAAATCTGGGAAACAACTCTCTGGTAATTTACTTCACTTATCTTTGAAATAACAATGTTCAAAAAAGTGGTTTATAGAGCAAATCACTTTAGAAGTTCAACGCACAAAAGTCGGACTGATCAAATGTACAAAACTGTCTTGTACTGTGCAGAATGGAGCTTATCATTGCCAACGTCTTTGGAGAAGTGAAATAGCCAAACCCTCTGAGAGCAGAGTACACTTGGCAAAGCAGGGCTCACTGAGGGTCTTGCAGATTCTACCGCCTGATAAATGGCAGGACCCTTGCCTGTACTTGCAGCACTTCATTAGGTAGCGATTTGTGAGAACATTAGCAGGTGTGGGGGAAACCAAAACACAAAGAACTATAATTTTTCAAGCTCCTGAACTCTTATGTAATGCCAACAGCAATTACAAAAATGGGGAGTTTATCCTCCAGATTATTTGACTTTGTGCAAATGAAACAAGTTTAATTAAAATGAGATGGATCTCTACCTAAGCACTGCTAAATGAGCTGAAAATCAATGTGCCAATTACTTCTGCTTGTCAGGGCCCCAAACAACATTCTTTGATTTTGCTAAGGGACTTGTATAATCTGTATGCTTTAAATTATTATCCCACTAACTTCTACATGGACTAATTGACCAAAAATGGGACAAGTTCAAAAGTAAAATTACTTTTTCTTTTTAAATACTCTCAAAATTTAAGCTGCAACTCTTCTAACTCAATCAGAACTTACACATTATTCCTTCTTCACTTTCATAATTTTGACACTGCTGCCAGAAGACTTCTCGGCGCTTGCTTTGAATTCAGTTTTCAGTGCATCCCTCACTGCTTTTGCACAGATCTGGGAGTAGCGGATGTAGCTGGGAGAAAATGAGAGACAATATAGAGTTAATTATCAAGGATCCAGCCAGATTAGTGTGTAACTGGTTTTTTCTTCCTATATTTTTAATTTTGGTTTGAGGGTACATTATTATAGAACTGGATTTAGAAATGACAATGCCAACAAAGAAAAAGAAGACTAGGAAGAAATGTACCAGTTGTAACTGGTGTTAGGATGGGTGGGCTTTAGTTTTTCTACTTTATACTGTTTCCCCCTCTCTAATACATATTAATTTAAAATAAAAGATGCATAGCCTGGCTAGCATAGCTCAGTGGTTGAGCTCGACCTATGAACCAGGAGGTCATGGTTCGATTCCTGGTCAGGGCACATGCCTGGGTTGTGGACTCGATCCCCAATGTGGGATGTGTAGGAGACAGTTGATCAAAGATTATCTCTCATCATTGATGTTTCTCTCTCTCCCTTCCTCCCTGAAATCAATAAAAGTATATTTAAAAAAATAATAAAAAATGCATATGTTTTTTAAAATCCCATAGCACAGGAAATAGACCAAAATGTTAATGGAGTCTGTAACATGAGGGATTCCCCCCAATTTCTCTACTTGAAACTTTTTATATTATTCTGACAAGGTAAAGTACGTATAATTAAAAGAGAAAAAAAACTATTTTGAATTAAAAGTTCTCCCTCTGATTAATTATTTAAAGGTTTTCCTGAGAATATTGGATTCTGTTTCACAATTCTGCCATTAAACATACTTCCCAATCGTTTCCAAATTAAACTGCAACAGTCCTTTGAGAATATCATCAATTCTAGCAAAATATCTAACAGCCCGCTTCCTGTTTGGTAGATGGACGCCCATCAACATCTTATTTTCAAGATGTCAGCTCACTTTGTACACTTTTTGAAAACAGGAAGGGGGGTGAGGGGAGAGTGATGCTGTCTATTTTCTCAAGCTTTCAGATTAGGGTGTTTTTTTTTGGCCAAGAGGTAGGCGTTCCAATGCCTGCTTCCACTCTTACTAATTGGGTGGCCTTCAGGCTGTTCAATCTTTCAGCTCCTTTATTCACCCAGAGAAACAATAGAATAAAACAGACGGGTAATTATACTCGCCCCACCTGTGGGTGGGAGGAGGCGAGACAACGTTTGAAAAGCATGAATCACTCCTTCCTGCACATAGTAGGTGCTGAATAAACGGTACCCATTCCTGGAACTATCCTCCTCCCAATTCTGCAAAACTATGCGTGACCTCCCCGAGTCAGGACCTCTTGGGCTGCTCAGGTGTCTCACAGGCCTCTACCTACAGGCCGCCACTAGAAGGTGCTACTTTATCTGGGCAGGTGAGAGGTGTATCGCTTGGGGCAAGGTACTGCACTCGACTGGGTGACAGCCAGTGCAATCAGGTGTGACAGGGAACACAGTAACCTAGACGGGGGTCTTTCCCGTTACACCAGATGCTCTGTCTTCAAATGGGTTCCGTATTGGAGCGTCCATGAGCCACAACCACCTGTGCACAGGGCTCTCTGCAGGTAAGAGCAACGGAGTTAATTTAAAATAAAAATAAAAAGTGTGCACCATTGTAAAGGGCCCCAATTTGATCCAGAAAAGGCTAACAGTGGTCACATCCAGAGGGCTGTCCCCCATTCTTCCAGCTCCAAAGTTTTGTCACTTTGACAACGGAATGGCGTGAGAAGGGTAAAGGGCCTGCGCTGAGAGCCGCTGTCTCGGGGGGGGGGGGGGGGAGTGAAGGGCGTCGCGCCAGGTGCGGGGCTGCACCCCAGACAGGCGCGCAGGTGCTAGCGCGCGCGGCCCCTACGAGGCTATGGCCCCTACGAGGCTGCGCCCGCTTCCAGCAGCGCACGGCCCGCCCCTAAGCCCCGGAATGCCGCCATCTTGGGCGCGCTCGCCTCCCGACCCCCAGCGCCCGCGTGACCTCTGACCCCGGCCGCCCCGCGCTCCCCTCCCGAGACTTGGGCCCACCTGAGTCCAGCCTGTCGCCAGTAGGCCACCATGATGCCGCGAGAGGGGGAATAGTCTGACCGAATCGTGAGGACGCCTTAATGTCGGCACAGCGCGCGACCCAGCGGCCGGAAGGTCAGGCCTGAGAAGCGGAAGAGGCGGGGCTCCGGACCTGCCAATCCAGCCGCTCGGGCCCCGCCCGGCATTTTCGAACAGCCTCCGCTCTCCCGCCGTAGAATCCCCCGGCAACGGGAGCCAATGGGAGCGCGCGGCATGGGCCGTGACTGCCAATGCCCGGGCAGGCTGGCCGGCTACGCCTCGTGATTGGCTCGGCGGGTGAAGCTTGTGTCCCGAGGGCTCCCGTAGTACCCCGGCTTTGGCAAGCAGAGCTGGAGGGCACGCTAGGCCGCGTGGTTTGGGAACGGGAGGTAGGAAGCTGTGGCTGGTGTGGGGCGCACCCCATGGTGGGTGGGGGAAACACCCGAGTTTCAGGGAACAAGTGGCCAGGCCGGACATCTCCCGGAGTCTTAGGAAAACCTGTGCTGCTTGCAAAAGGGGGAGAGCCCCAGACACGTGGAAAACCCGTTTTAGCACAACCAGTTTAGAGATTCACCCCCGGCAGAACTGGGATACAGCTGTGACAATTAAGTGTATTCTTAGGAAGAAAAATTTACTTTGCTTTTTACATTTAAGAAATTATAACCAGCCCTGCCGGTGTGACTCAATGGTTGAGCATAGACCTATGAACCCGGATCAGGGCACATGCAGGGGTTGTGGGGGGCCTACAGGAGGTAGCTGATCAATGATTCTCATCATTGATGTTTCTATCTCTTCCTCTCCCTTCATCTGAAATCAATAAAAATATAAAATTAAAAATATATTAAGGAATTATAAACAGGAAAAACCATAAAGTTTTTATTAAGAAAGGTTCATTAGTGTAAAATCCACTTTTAATATTAAATAGGATTAGATGCTCCTAATTCAGTCTATTCCGTGAACACTTCCAGTGTAGTATGTATTTGCTGGCTGTGCATCTGTATCTTTACAGGTAAAAGCCACAAACTACCAGCTATTTAATTGAAAGGAGTAATTATACAGGAAAATAAAAATTTAGAGAATTTTATCATTAGCTCTAAAAATCGAACAGAATAAAACTTAAGAAACCTTTTTATCATTAGTGCATTCATTACATCTTTTTCAGAACAAGTATAATTTATAGAAACCATACAAGGCAACTTAAAAAAATATATATATATATATAATTGATTTTAGAGGGGAAGGGAGATAGAAACATCAATGATCAAAGAGAATTCTTGACGGGCTGTCTCCCTGCATGCCCTCAACTGGGGATCAATTCGGCAACCCAGGCATATGCCCCCAACCAGAATCAAACCTGGGACCGTTCACTCCACAGGCTGACACTCTTATCCACTGAGCCAAACCGGCTAGGGCATACAAAGCAACTTTTAATAAAAAATCAGTATATAGCAATGTTTTGTTTAGCTGAAATGTTATTTCAATTGTAAAAACCATCTCTGGTTACAAAAATAATAAAAAACCTTACTGAATTTCACTTGCTTTTACAAATGCCCCAAGTCTTAAGCTAAACAATATTTTAAGTAGAAAATCACTAATTTTTAAATATTTTGGTATACTATTTCTGTGGTTTATCTGCATATATTACCTGGTTTCTTTTAAAGGAAACCTGACTAGAAGTTGATCACATTAAGCATTGTAAAATAAAGGCAAGAAGCTAATCACCTTTTAACAAAAATACTCTATAAGCAAGTTACAAGTATCAAAGATATTTTTTAATGGTTGATAATTAACTGCTACAAAATATGAAACAAAATACATTTACTGGATTGTTTTTCTGAGTGCAGTGGCCCTTTGGCTCCCAAAATGAGGACTCCCCATAAATAAGTTACAAAGCAATTCATGTAGTGGTTATTTTAGGCCAATGCCTTTCCCCCCCCTTCCTACCCCCACCCCGTCAGTGGCACCTTATTATTAAAAACAATAGGTACCTGGGATTTGTACCCCAGATCAAGACATCATTTGGGCAATTTCAAATGATGTACAGCTCCACATGTAAAAAAGATGTTCTGTGGTCACAATTACTTTAAAAAGTAATTATATTCAAATAACCTGGCAGATCATATTTTAGCAATTACAGAACCATGATTCTGACACATGGCAATTTTACAAGTTAGACAAATGTGAAAATCTAAAAGATGTGAACAGCTGCTCTTCTGTTTAAGTTTAAGAGTGCTGAACAATTTCGGTAATGACTTTATTTTTTCAGTTAACGTAACCGGCCCACAATACAGCATATAGGTCATAAAGTACAAATCCACGGAAAGTAAAATCTTCACTAAGTTACAAAACTTTGGCAAATCAATACAGTACTCTTTCACAGAATAAAGATGCAATTACATATTACTTAAGTGATAATTTTAACTCCAAAAATGTCATTTAAGTACCAAATTAAAACACTGTGGTTTTAAATGGTGGTTTATAGCAAGCAGAGCACGTTATTTTATACAAATTTATATCTTTTAAAACTATACAATTTCTCCTTTGAAAGTTTCTCACAGCAGAGCAATTGTGTCTATTTGGAGGTGGCTCTGCTTTGTCCTGGGGTTGGTCCAAAGCCAGGTATAGTTCCAATGCATGAAAAGCTTTAAAATTCAACCTGAAGGAGACTAAATATACTAACACCAATTTTTAAGTACCTTTCAAAAATTGTTAAATTCTCACATAACTATGGAATCTTCAAAACCAGAGTCATTTCAAACAACACTAATAATTTCAGATGTTCCCTTTTATTTAGAAACACCGTACCTCCTTGTTTTGATCAAGTCACATACCCTTTCTTCGGCTTATTAAAAAAAAAAAAATTCTACCTAAAATATAGTTTTTTAATGTATTTTTTAAATAACAATAAATATAATGCCAGTTAGTAGAGATCTGGGGGACTGAGTGTTGTATACCAACTTTCATCATTTCTCTACATATGCTGCTGCTGCCATTGGTGTCCTTATGCTTCCTCTTGCTGAAGCCGTCAATTCTTCAATCTCAGCATTTAATTTATGTATTACCCATTCCATTGCTTCTCGGCCCTTAAAAAAATCCAATTAATTTATTGTTATCGAGTGAGAGCAAAGGCATCTATCAAATAAATGGAACACAAGGAAGTAGCAGTGGGCATTACAAGTCTAACTAAACCACACCAGGATAGATTTTTGTCCTTGCTGCTTCTTCCTGATGTTATTTACCAAATGCCTTGAGCAACTGACTTGCTCCATAAACTGATTTTTATTTTGTATGCAAAAGATGTCCTCCAAAGAATCTTTAATCAAGTGACCGTGATATTTTACTTATTTCATGATTAGAGTAGTGACCTTTTTGGGAGTTAAGCCAACCCCCCCTTTTCTTTTTATGTTTGTATTTTAAACCAAAATCCTATGTAAGTGCTAAAACCAAAGATTTAAATCAAAATCCTGAGAGATCTGGTCCCTGACTTCCTCAACCATTTTCTCCTGGCATGCTTATGATTTATGCAGTTACAAAAGGAGAAGCAGCAGCAGCATTTCATTTTTCCTGTCTCAGGGCCTCTGCACACTCAGCTCCTGTCTGAAGTGCTCCCTGCACGTCCCTCACAACCATCACACCCCTCATGCAACTATCACCATCACTCACTGAATACACATTAAACACTCATACCTTCCTGCACTTTTCCTTTTCTAATGATATGCTGTGCAATGAATGTTGCCTTTCTTAGTCCCACAAGGGCAGGGACCACATTTTTTTTTTTTTATTTCCAGATGTATCCCCAGTCTAGCCTAGTATTCTGTCTGGAACAAAGCAGGCGTCTATCTATGAATATCTTCTCACTGCTGAATGATTACATTAAGTGTTATAGAACAATGCACTAAGCTTCCTTTTCTCTAAACTTTGTTTAAATCATGCGTTCTCAATGGGCAAAAATTAGCTGGGCTGGTGGAAAAAATCCACCTTCTTATGTATAAAGTATTATCTATCAATTAACTACACAGGGTAGGGTGATAAAAAAAAAGTCTAAAATTGATCTGGGATGGGAGAAATGATAAATGAAAAAAGGTTGAGAATTGGTGCTTTAAATGACACATGGCAACATGTAATCAAGTATTTCCCACATGCTGGGTGGGCCCTGGGTCTCATACTTTCCATGTTATCTCACTGACTCTTCATGCCTAACCCTGTGAGATGGGCAGTTAACCTCCACTTCATAGGTGGTAAACTAAGGCACAGAAAGGTTAACTTAACTGTGCAAGGCTCCTAAGAGTTAGAGCTTGGGCCTGACACCCAGCTGTGCTGGGCCCCAGAGCCTGTGCAAGTACAGCTCACATGGATTCTCATTGTATCTTGGCTGAAAATCGGCTTGTGAGGAAAACACATGCTTATTGCTAAGTTCTTCCAAAAACAAAACTGAGGAATAACACAGCAACCAGGGGGCAGCCTCACGTACTTTACTAGCATTTGAAGATATCGTGCTCGCCATCAGCCCTTCCAGGTAACTACTGAGGCTGATTCCTTTCACAGTGATGATGGCCTCTTGAGTCAAAACAGTTCTGGAACAAAACAAATTCACAGTTTCAGAATGATCTAACGTTCATAAAAAAAAAAAAAAAAAAAAGGTAAAAGAATGAAAACACCTGTAAAATAAGTTTGTTAAAACATTTTTTAACTTACCTTTCTGGGTCCTGAGGGTGTGGTTTATATATAAGTCTCTCATCTACTGAAACCATATTTGTAAATGAAATCTATAGAAATTAACAAAAAATTCAGTTCATGTTGGAAAACAGGATTAAAAACATTTCCTAAATTAATTCACAGACCCAAATCTTGCTAAGTATATAGAACAAGAACAAATAAACCACTTTGATATAACTGTGTAGACAAAATTTAAATTTCACATTCATTCTTACTTTTTATTAAAAATAGTAAATGTGACAAAAGCATTATAAGAGTAATAACACCCACAGAATCCCAAATCATTTTATTGAGTGCTAGCCTCTAGAAATGCTAAGTACGTTCATTGAGTGGTGAGGCTAAGCTGCAAAAAGGCAAAGGCAGCAGAGCATGTGAGTGCTGACTGCTTAAACGCCCACAGAGCTAGATTCATCTCTTCAACACTAAGAGTGACAAAAACTTAGGCCAAATAGTTTAAAATAAAACAAAAGGAAGCCAAAACTTACATTAGTGGATTTAAGTTCCATTGTTTTCTCTACAGGATCAACTACAGAATGTTCTTGCACATATGTTTTGGTTCTTGCCGCACCAATCAGCTAAATAAAACATCCACAATTAGTAATCAGAGGAAGGGTTTCTTAACAAGCGTATCAATATTTTATTTGAAAGTAAAATGTGTTAATGTCTTGAGCCAAAAATCTGTTTCGTAAAAAACAAAACAAAACCCACGAAGCATCAGACAAAGGTCAGAAAGGAGGCCCATCTGAGATACCAGGAATTCACACCCCATGGATAAGATGAGACTCCACACAACACCCTCCCCAGAGGCAATGAGCAAGCAGCCCACTAAACGTACTGCAGGGAGGAAGGATGCTGGACCTGCCAAAGACAAAGGAGCAGGGAGCTGAAACATGGGACTCAAGAGGGTCTGGGAAACATGGCATCTGGAAAAAGGAGAGCTTAGACTACCAGTCAGCACTTTCCTAGAGCCATACAAAGGAGAGGGTGCAATGGCCTCTTTTCTCCAGACAGGAAACAGCCATGTCATGAAGGAGGACATCATACCCAGTGAGTGTCACTCCCCGTGCCCTGACCCCAAGCCAATCACCCAATCTCACTCATTTCTGGGCCCCCATTACCTAATGTAGCGGTTTGTACAAAGGAAGCAATCAGTGCCTTCCTGTTGAAAACGTTGTACTTTTGTTTTCTGGGTGGACCTGCCTTCTAGAAAGGGAACTTCTACTGAAAACTGGGTCCACTTATCATACCACAGTTTCCCACACTATAAACTGGCATTCCAGTTTCTTGCTGGTTAAATCAAATCACTAAAGCCTGCTTGCTTGAAACTGAATAGAACTACGTTTTGAAATGTATGGAGAGGAGGCCCAGATCTGGGAACAATGTGGCAACAGGAAGTCCAAGAAAATGCTGTTCTCTTTATGTGCACGAACCACCACTGACCACACAACTGTCGGCTAACAATCCCCACCAAACCATTACTTCCAAATATTACTGTTGGTCTCAAGTTGCTGGCAAAAGCAGGAAAAGTAGGATATACCTCATTTTAAACCACAGAGCATTAGCTGGCTTCCTTCAGAAAGTTTTATCAGGTGCCTTCATGAAGACTGTAATAATATTTCCAATTCATTATACACTCATAACTCAAGTTTATTATAATACAATTTGAACTGATGAAAAAATGACATTCAGAATCTGCTCCCACAGCCTATTTGAAATTATAATGTGGTTTGGAAAACTTCTCCCCAGCAGTCACATTTCTGCAGGAATAAAGACACACTTACAGATTTCACAATGGAAGGTAGTCCCCACTCTGTGCTGAGCAGTCTATGGCTGTGCAATTTTCCAGAAGGATCTACATGTCTGTCCAATACATCGACGCCAACCACGCTTGGGTTCATAGGGTTTGGATATTTCTGCATTGCGGCTGTTGTAACAGTTTCCCATGGGTGGCTGCAACATAAAGCACAATCAAACATTAAAAAATATACCTTTAAATTAAGCATTTTATAACCCATCAAATTATTCTTTGCAACTGAAGTTTAATTTACCTAGGGAAAATTTTCTCAAGATGATTTTAGGGGCTCAATCTAAATTGTAAAAATATACATCTAGTCTTTTTTTCAGCACAGGTTATATGGTACAATTAATTTCTATAAAGATTAAAATAGCCTATGGAGCATCACAGTACAGGTTCTTAAATAAACTTTCCTATTTACCCATGTCTACTTTTCACATGTAAATTTTGTTTCTAAGAACCAAATTCATAAAAATTATATTCTACAGAATTAAGCTGCAAAAATTATACCATTTATCTTTTTGTCTGACCCCAATTACATGAAGCTATAAAGTAATGAGAGTAAAGACCTTATTTGCCCTGTAAATTCTTATAGTGATTACAAAGATTCAAAACATTACTAATTTAAGTACCATATTAAAACTGTATTTTTATCTACATTAAGGTAATAAGTAACAGTGACCCCCTCCAGTTAATCTTGATCCATTGCTTTGCTCCAAGGAGTGATTCTGATTCATTTTGAAAAGATAATAAAATGTTTTTAAGATGCTCCTAATATGCTATTTCTTAAAATAATAAGATTTGCTTATCTTCTAGGATGGAAATGGAACTTGCAGCATCTTTATCTCTTGTGAAAGCACATGTGCCTGGTGATTCAACGTGATGTACATTCGTTCACTCTACAACTTATGTGAACAGGAGGCTGTACAAAAGACATCCTTTTCAAAGGAGCCCTCATTAACTACACTTAATATGAAAGGTGACATAACTTTCGGAGAACCAAGTCTGACAATTACTTGACATCGACAGAAGAAAAATCTCAAAATCCTGGACAACCAGTGACATTATTTGTAACCAGAGGCCTGGTGCACAAAAATTCATGCACGGGGGTGTCCTCTTGCCTGGCCTGTGCCCTTTCACAGTCCACGAGCACTTGGGGGATGTCCAACTGATAAGGGAGCGGGCCTAAACCGCAGTCTGGCCTCTCTCTGAGGGAGGAAACCCGTGGGCTGATCAGGGGGATGGCGCCACCTGGCCCCGCCCCCCATTGCCTGGTTGCCACCATCCTGCAATCACCACCCCCTCCCTCTGGCCACTGGCATCTGCCCTGGCTGGCCTGGTGCTGCCGCTTGGCTCCCCCACCCCCAACCAGTCTTTCATTATATAGGATGTTTTAGTTTTTGCTACCATATTAAATAAATGAACCTCATTCTGTTTTTAATATCAGGCCTTACTCAGCAATCAATGCAGTTATATAAGTGGAGCCATTTTATTAATCTAAATAGCCCTCACAAATAGGAGTGATACAGGACAAACACTGATTTGTTACCAAGACAACTATCTAAAATGCAAACTGGACAAACCCTTTCCCTGGCTCCATCTAGTCCCATACCATGATCAGCTAGTTTCCTTGCACTTAACTCTTTCCCTCATCCACTCAAAAAAAAAAAAGGATAATTGCATGGCGTTGGGGTGGTTATACAGTATTTGTAATTTAGTCCTTCTCTCCTCTCTGAGCCAACTTGAAAACACCCATTGCTTGAACTAAGATTGCTTTATGAAATAGAACTAGCTCAAACATTACAAAGGAGGCCTATTATGATGCACAGTCTTCCTGCAATTAATTTTAACTGTCTCGGTATAATTATGTGATAATATCTCACACTGGAAGATATTCATAGCACCAAAGGGCAGTCTGGAGAACTTGGTGGTGATGTACTGACCTGTCCAATTTCTTCACCTATAAAATGAGGTGGGAGACACTGCAACTCCACTGAAACAACAAATTCTGCCAATCCCAAGAACAGTGCCTGGTAGGTACATTGGGCTTTCACAGCCGTTGAAGAAGCCAATGAATGACTTCACAACTGGATGCCAACTACATGCTAGGCCTCAGAAGGAAGTGTGGGAAACCAAAGATGGGTACGACACAGAGTGATGGCTTAGACATTGTTGTTAGATTGGATCATCCTTAAGTTGGATACATAGGGAAGTGGTCTAAGATTTTGGGGAGATAATGACTTTAATTTCAGGCACACTAAGTTTGAAGAGCCTGTGGGACAGGTGAGTAGAGATGTCTGAAAATAAGGACCTGAAAATAAGGATGTGAAGTTCAAGACCAGCTGGAGCCCAAGGTACAGATTTTGGTGCCCTACGTGTGTACAAAGCAGCTGGGACCTTGATGGAAAAGCCCTGAGTATCTGGATAGAGTCAGGATCAGGACTTCTCCCAGGACATGTACAGCTTTTACTTGAACATGTCTATCTTCTGGGAGGAGAGCCCCAGAGCTTTCCTCAAATCTCAGAGAAGTCTGTGGCAAAAAGAAAAAAAAAGATTAAGAGTCACTGATAAAATGCTAGACAAGAAGGCCAACAACAGAATCTCATTGAATACTTATACCGAACGGGAACGTTGGAAACATTAAAGGAAAAAGGGCAGAGAGGGGCTGGGGACAAGCCAGGGAATAGAGTGTTTGGGAAGACAGAGAAGAATATTCTAAGGAGGCACAGTCCCAACAATGGAAGCATTTAAACCTGGAAGAGGATCACAAGGAAGAAACCACCCCTGGTCCCAAGGGCTGAAACGGAGCATTGAAGAATGTGTCCTGGTGGGAGAATGTCAGAAAGACTACAAACTCAGGGTCTTTGCCCCCAGAACGATAATAAACTAGGAAGAAAAGAAATCTTCCCTGTGATTGTAACATTCCACGCTTTCCAGGACCTAGCGGACTCTTGAGTAGGTAAGATGTTTACAACTTTTTAAAAAACTGCCCTTTGAAATACTGTTAATCAAATAAACTAAAAACATACTGTAAAGCTATGAAAGCTAAAACAATGTGGCTCCTCGCGCAAGATCGTGGAATCCAGCGGACAGCTCAGAAAGCTTCACTGGCGTGCTGGGCGTAACGAGGAGCACTCAGGCAACGACAGACCGACTTATTACACGTGTGGTTCTTTCGTACGTGGAGTCAGAGACCCAGAAGGAAATTTAATTCCCAACACCCATCGGCTTAAGGCCCATTCCCTTCCGTTACTGAACATTTCGGCGAACCCAGAGCAGTCACTGAAAGCGGCCTCCGAGTCATCCCGCACCTGCGGGCACGGGCGGCCCCGTCGACCCCTCGCCCTTCGCGTCCCCGACGGAAGGGGACCGAGGTCACAGGCTCGCAGGAGGCAGCGCTGCACCTCGGACTCCGATCCAGGCAGCTCCTCCGGGCAACGAGGTGCCGGAAGTTTCGCCTCCAGGTCGCCTGCGCTCATCCAGTCACATTCCGACGTGAGACTCCACCCAAATGGTGGCGGGGCCGCCCGGGACTCTCGACCCAGCCCACAGGCCCTCGGGGTCCCCGGGCCGCGTCCCGGGCTGTGGAAGCCAGGGGTACAAATTGGGGGCTGCTCGCCCGAGTGTCGTCCAGGAACTCGTGTTCGGCGACGCTACCGCCACCCGGGGGCCGGCCGCAGGTGCCGCGACTCCGGCACCCTCCTGGCGGGGCAGCGGCTGGGCCTGGAGGTCCTGGGGGCCCATTCCCGGGAGCAGGGTCGCGCGGGCGCCCCCAGAACCCCGTGGGGCTCAGGTCCAGCTCCCCAACTCGGCCCGACGCCGGGAAGCTTCCTGAGGGGCGCCTCAACCTCGCCACCACTTCGGGCCCGACCTTTCCTCCCCCCCACCCCCGCACTCCACAGTTGCCCCGTGTCCCCCACCGACCCGTCCCACGCCCCAAACTTACTCAAAGACGTGCTCCGAAGTCCAAATCTTCATGGTGCCGGTGGCCTGCGCAGTGTCCCAGCGGCGCAAAGAGGCAAAGAGACCACACAGGCCCCCGCCCTGCCCCCTCGCCTCCTCGCCGGCCGCGCAGCGCGCACGCGCCGTCGGGCCCGACGCCAGGACGTCCCGACGCGGAGCCCCACACCCTATCCCGGCCCGGGTTTGGCCCTAGCCTCGCGCGCGGCGCAACAAAACCCCGCCCCTTAGCGCCCGGCGCTCGCGTCGGCGCAGTTCGGGGGCAGCGCCTCGAGCCGCCGCGAGGCTGTTGTGCTGCGCAGGCGCGGCCGGCGGCCCGCCCCCTCGAGGGCGTCGCGGGGAGCGCTGATCTCTGGGCAGAGTTGGGTTAGGCTCAGCGGGTTCCCGGGCGCACCCGCCCCGCCCGCGGGGCCGGCTCATTCCCGCCCCATCCACCATCACCTTATGTCGCGAGGCCTGTTGACAGCTGCCGTCAGCCGGAGGTTGCGAACAGGCCTGTCGTGTTCACTTGAGTAAATGTTCTTGGCGCCCATTAGACAATTCCTCCCACCTCCCGTCTTAACCCATGCTTTTGGGGTTCCAGACTCATCCAGTCAACCTACCGGTCAACTTGCTTTTTCCACCTGCCCTCCCAGAGATTATGACCTTGGATGGAAAGAAGACAAATGGACAATGAGAAGCTAACAGACAATATGATTAATGTTTGAATGAAGGGTTCAGTTAGGAAGCATGGGTGCTCGGTGGAACAGATGGGGAAACTTCATGGCCCCGGGTTAGCTCAGAAGTCACCCTGCAGAGAGGCCTTCCTTCCTCACCCTTCCTCAGCAGATCCCACCCCTGGTTCCTCCATCACAACACCTGCTGTGTTGTTCTTAGTGGGCACTCATCACTCAGAGATAATCTCTTCCTTTAACTGCCACTCAACGGAAGCCCTTGAGGGCAAGGATCCCGCCTGTCTTGCTTAACACTAATTCTCAGTACCTTGCCTATAGTAAAGGCTCAATGATTACTTATTGAAAAGCAAAATAATCAATAATTATTTGTGGAATAAATTAATTACTGAAACAATCTGGTTTACCTGTTCAACTTCCATTAGACTGTAGGGCCTGAAGGGTGAGGCTCCTGTCAGACTTGTTTAATGATCCCTTACATAATAATGTACCTACATAATAATTTTTGTTGCATGATTGAATGAATGACTAAGAAGTGAGGGTGCAGGAGGCAATGACACGTGGCTTCATCCACGGAGGAGCCTGGTTTAGTGGACAAACTTCCTGGCCCTACTTTCAGGATAAGCCTTGCTCTCCTGACGCACCCCCCCCCCCCCCCCCCCCCCCCCCCGCCCCAGCCTACAACCTTCAGAAATCTGACACTTTAAATGATGTGGAGGAAAATCTTTACATCTGGTTACTTAGAAGCTAGTTAGAAGCACTGACTCATTTTCTTAGCTCATTTGATTGTTAGAAACAAAAGCCAGGTTAATTTAAGAGGGAGAATAATCTTTAAAAAATAGCTGAAATCCTTTATGTAGGAAAAAAAACAAAAGTTACATTAGGCAGGAAGGAAATAAAATGGTTGGCTAGTTGCTAAGTATAATTTGTGGTACTCAGGACTTAAAAAGACCCCTACTGTACTTAGAGTGAATTCTTGGGGAGGTAATGCTTTGAGGCTTGCTGAGAGTGCCTCCGCCTTGATTAAGACGTAAAGTTAATATTGCTGGTTGTTAAAACATCAGCACAGAACAGCCTGTACCTGTTATTCCTGGCCCTCCATGAAGCTTTCACCATCCAGGATTCCTCCTCGGTTTATTTTACAGAATGTTATTCTGCACTCCTTCTCCCCCCAGTTCAAGATTTCGTGAAAGTTAAATGACACCTGCCTTCTTCTACCCATACTCTATCAGTCAGTTTTACTTACCCCATCTGGAGTGATGGGAATGGGGCATGGAAGGATGAGGAGCTAGGACTCATGCATTTTTTTCTGTGTGTCCCCAAGGTGGGAATTTGTATGGTACTTGCAATTGGAGAGCAAGACCTTTACATACATTATCTCCTGGAGACTCATGACTCATTTAGAATCACCCAAGTGGAATAAAATGAATGGTTTTTAGGTGCCCAAACATTCTTGCTGCAACAGGTCATTATCAGGTCAATAACTTGGAATTAAGTAGGTGACTGGCTCTTATGGCCCTTGCTCTAGGATGACACAGGATCCCCAGTTTCCCATGTCCTTCCCTGGGTGGAGGGAGGGAAGAATATGGGTGTGGTTCCTACTTGCAAGGACCTTTGCATCTGGCCGAGGCACCAAGACACAAACGGAATGGCTACAAGATATTTACAGTGAGGGTTGGTTCAGTGTTTAGAGCAGAGAGACCCATGACTGGACTGCAGTCCCTTTGTGCATGTTGGTGGGCAGAGCATTCTCCTGGACCACAGAGAACGCTTTGGCTGAAGGGCTGGGGCCAGGAGCTGGTTTGTGATGAGACACATGGCAGCGGCAGCACCCAGGGCGGTGGGTCCACACTACTGTGACCCAGACACAGGCCTTGCAGGAGAAATGAACGAAGCCTTGTGCTCCAACATCAGCTGGGCTCCTTTTATTTTCCAATTCCACTCATCCACACGCTGTCTTCACCACTTGCTTCATATTCATACCATCGGTTCCATCATTACTCTATTTTTCAGGTCATTTTCTTTACCAGTACACTTTAAATAAACTTCATATAACTGCTGTCAACAGAAGATCAGTATCCCCCCTGATATATGGTAAACACTATGAAAGTAAAACACCTCTTAGACTCTAGTAAAGGGTGTGTCTGACTTGGGGGTCTATTTTCCAGCTTCATGGCTGCTTTGGATTCTTATCTATTCCCTTCAAACTCCAAGCCCACCTTTTCCTCTGAACCGCTAAGCAGTGACCTTTATCTCTGAATTCACAGTGAACATCAGCTTTCTTCCTCGGCTCCTTAAAATGCCTTGTACTCTCATTAATGCTCTCTGTCTTTCTTCTGGACTCAAATAACGTATTCTTTCTCCTTTCCAATTGTTTCGTTTTTGCTTCATTCATTCATTCATTCAACAAACAGCCATGATAACCTACTCTAGGCCAGCCCTAACCTCAAGGAGCTTATGCTACCCCAGCGGTTCTCACCAGAGTGATCTCCTCCAACGGGATGTTTTAGCTGTTACACCTAGGGAGGGGATGCTACTGGCATCCAGGGGATAGAGGTCCAGGATGCTGCCAGATGTCCTATGGTGCACAAGACAGACAGTCCCCCACCAAAGAAGTACCCGGCCCCCAATGTCAATAGTGTCACAGTGCAGAAACCTTGGGCTACAGCTAGCAGGCTGTCATCACCTGGTTCAGTCCTCCTGTCTGGCCTTGATCTTTTGTCCTTCCATTCCACAACTCAATGGACCCTACAGCTGCATCCATTACTCACTGTCCCTCCATAGGCCATGCACTCCCACACCCTTGAACTTCGGACATAATGTACCCTGCTTAGAGCACACTGCCCCTTTATTCACCCTGAAGAGTCTTACAGTACTTGAGTCTTGAGACTGCAAATACTCCACTCCCGCTGAGAGCCTCACAGATATGCCTTTGACCTAGCCCAGCGCAATGCTTTCTTTCTGCTCCTGTGCTTCTGTTGGCATTTTTATGAGGCCTTATTATTGTAGTTTGTGTGTGCGTGTGTCCACAACTGCAATTTAAACTACAAAGTGATCTGTCTTAGTCCACTGGGGGATGGTAACAAAACATCACAGGGTGGGTGGCTCATAAACCACAGAAGTTTATTTCTTCCAGTTGTAGAGGCTGGAAGTGGAAAGCTGGCATGGTCAGGTTGTTCATTTCTGTCCCGTGTCTTCCCTTGGTAAAAGGGGCCAGGAGCTCTCTGGGGCCTCTTTGATTTTATTAATTAATCAATTAATTAAAATCTTCAGCTGAGGATATTTTCCCATTGATGTTTAGAGAGAGTGAAGGAAGGAGAAGAGACAGAGAGAGGGAAACATCGATGTGAGGGAAACACATCGATTGATTGCCTCCTCTATGTGCCCCAACTGGGGGTGGGGATCAGCATGCAACCGAAGTACATGCCCTTGACCAGAATCGAACCTTCAGTCTGAGGGAGGATGCTCTATTTACTGAGCCAAACTGACTAGGGCTGGGGTCTCTTTTATAGAACACTCATCCCACTCATGAGGACTCCACCCTCATGACTTAAGAGCTTCTCAAAGGGCCCGCCTCTTCATACCATCACCTTGGGCATTAGGATTTTGACATATGAATTTTGGGGGAACACATTCAGACCATACCAACTTCTGTGTTAGAGGAATGGGGGGGCTACTTACCTAACTCGTCAGTTTTTGAGTCTTTGCTGTAATGTGGGCCACATAGGGAAGCAAGAGTCATCAAAACAAAATCCTCACTGAACCAAATACTTAGAAACACAGTGCCTGTTGAAAACACTGGTCTAGACGCTCCCCTGTGGAGCCCAAGTGTTTGCTGGTTAGCCTCTCACTGGTTGTCCATGGACCACAAAGGGTTGGAGAGTGAAGTGGAAAGTCTGGAAGAGGAGCAGGGTTTCTTCAGGGTGAGGAGGGTGATGCTGAAGATGCTCTCCATCACACAGGAAACCGCCAGGAGCCGACATCAAGCAGAACCTGGTCATTCCCAGCCAAGGGGAGAAATCACAAAGGAAAAGCAGGTCATGAGACAGTGAGCGAATCACTAAGCACTGGGAGGACCTGCCACAGGAATGACCAGGCCCTTGAATGTTTCTGCAAAGATCTCCGTGACTGCAATTGGGCTCCAACATTCAAACTTTTGAGTTGTAGCTTTTCATAGTTGTGTGTGTGTGTGGTGGCACGGGGTGGGGGGTGGGGGGTTGGGGGGAGGGGGACGGATTACGGCAGAAACTGGCACTTGGTTCATTTGAGGTAATAAGAATTTGCATAGATTGACAGTTTAACCTGTGTGTGTGTGTGTGTGTGTGTGTATCTCACTATACAAAATATGTCATATATGTATTATACATATACACTGAGTGGCCAGATTATTATGATCTCTATGATCTCTGATGCACAGTCCATGAATTTGTGCAGGTGTGGGGTCTGGCCAGCCTGGCTAGGGGGAGGGGACATGGGCGGTTGGCCTGCCTGCCTGCTGGTTGAACTCCTGGTCGAGGGGACAATTTGCATATTAGCCTTTTATTATATAGGATATACACTGAGTGGCCAGATTATTATGTGTTCAGAGATCATAATAATCTGGCCACTCAGTGTATACATATGTATATGTGTGTGTAAATAAACTTATCATTTTATATTTCATTTTTCAGGATGAAGTGTCAGCCACAATTTTTAAAAATTGTTTACTATGAAGTTTTGGTGTTGCTTTTAAGTGGATTCAGTTAGCTTATTGTGCACAAATTATATATTAAATATAAAGGCTTTCTTAGACCCCCAAGAGCTGGGACTACATAGCAGGGTCAGTTAGGAGAAATATTCATAAGTTTTCCAGGTGAGAAACAGCCAGGGCCAAGGTGGAAGGTGGCGGGGAGGGGAATTGAAACATTTCGGAAGCCCTCCTGGTGCTCACATTCTCACATTTCATTGGTGACCCAAGCAGCCTTACAAAGTGGAGAGTCCGAGTCTGGCCACAGAGTGATCCAGAGAGAAGCGACCTGCACGACTCAAGCCTGAGACTTCAACATCCCACAGTGCCTCCTCTCTGGGGCATCCCACTAGCCTGGGAAGGAGAGGCCAGACCTCTCTCTGAGCTCACTTGTTTGTCTCTGCATAGGGAACCCCCATTTTAGGAATCTCACATAACTTCTTTTATTTTCTTTTTGTCTATTTTTATATTTTGTAATGTCTTTTTAAAAAATATTATTCTTCATTGTTGAAAGTATTACATGTCACCTTCCCCCCAGCCATAAACCCCCTTCAGCCCACCTTGCCCTCCTTCCCCCACCCCAGGCCTTCACTGCCCCATTATCGGTGTCCATGGGTATTACATATCCTATATAATAAAAGCCTAATATGCCAAGTGTCCAACTGTTAGACTGTTTGAACATTCGCTATGACATGCACTGACCACCAGGGGGCAGACGCTCTGACTGGTAGGTTAGCTTGCTGCTGGGGTCCAGTCAGATGGGCCAGACATGCCCTGGAGCCCTCCTGTGGTCCCTACACAACCCTGATCATGCACCGGTGGGGTCCCTTTGCCTGGCCTGTGCCCTCTTGCAATCTGGGACCCCTCGGAGGATGTCAGAGAGCTGGTTTTGACCTGATCCCCACAGGCCAGGGCAAGGGACCCCACGGGTGTACAAATCCATGCACTGGGCCTCTAGTATTCATACAAGGTCCTTGGTTGATTACCTCCAAGCCACCCACCTTCCCCCGCCTTCCCTCTGAGTTTCTGCACTCTTTTCCATGCTTCCACGTCTCTGGATCCACTCTGTTCATCAGTTAGTTTTGTTACTTAGATTCCACATATGAGTGAGAGATCATGTGATACTTGTCTTTCTCTGACTGACTTATTTCACTTAGCATGATATTCTCCAGGTTCCTCTATGCTGTCTCAAAGGATAAGAGATACTTCTTTTTTACTGCTGCATAGTATTCCATGATATAAATGTACCGCAGCTGTTTCCAGATCTTAGCTATTGGAAATTGTGCTGCTGTGAGCATAGGGGTACATACATTCTTTCTGATTAGTGTTTTAGGATTCTTAGGATATATTCCTAGAAGTGGGATCACTGGGTCAAATGGTAGTTCCATATTTAATTTTTTTGGAAACTCCACACTGTTTTCCATAATGATTGCACCAGTCTGCATTCCCACCAGCAGTGTACTAGGGTTCCCTTTTCTCCACATCCTCACCAGCACTTGTCATTTGTTGACTTGTTGATGGTAGCTATTCTAATAGGTTGAGTTGATACCTCATTGTCATTTTAATTTGCATCTCTCTGATGATCAGTGACTTTGAGCATTTTTCATATGTCTCTTGGTCATGTGTATGTCCACTTTACTTCCTTCCTTCTACTTAGGACTTTTCTTGTTCTTTTTCTAGTTCTTTAAGTTGTAGGGTTAAATAGTTTATTGTTGATTTCCCTTGTTTTTTTGAGGTAGTGCTATGAACTTCCCTCTCAGGACTGTGTTTGCTGTGTCCCAGAGATTTTGGGTTGTTGTATATTCATTTGCATTTGTTTCCAGGAAGTTTTTTATTTCTTTTTTTGATCTAATTGGTAACCCATTCATTGTTTAATAACATGATATTTAGTCTCCATGTGTTTAAATGTTTTGGGGTGTTTTTACTGTAGTTGATTTCTAATTTCATTCTTCTGTGATCTGAGAAGATGCTTGATATGATTTCAGTCTTCTTGAACTTGTAGAGACCTTTTTTATGTACTAACATGTGGTCTATTTTTGTGAATGATCCATGTGCATTTGAGAAGAATGAATATTCTACAGCTTTGGATGAAATGTTCTAT
Source organism: Corynorhinus townsendii (assembly GCA_026230045.1). Classification (NCBI taxonomy): domain Eukaryota; kingdom Metazoa; phylum Chordata; class Mammalia; order Chiroptera; family Vespertilionidae; genus Corynorhinus; species Corynorhinus townsendii. Next base: position 91,502,549 of record JAPDVU010000007.1, read on the forward strand.
AAACGTCAATTAAATCCATCTGATCCATTGTGTCCTTTAGAATCAGTTACCTTGCTATTTTGTTTTGCCTGGAAGATCTATCCAGTGAAGTCAGTGGTATGTTAAAATCCCCTACTATGACTATATTTTTGTCTATCTCTCTCTTAAAGTCCTGTAGAATTATTTATTTATTTACTTAGGTGGTCCTGTATTTGGAGCATATATGTTTATCATATTATGTAGTCGCCTTTGTTGTTGCTTGTGGTGGCCTTCATTTTGAAGTCTATTTTGTCAGATATGAGTATTGCTACTGCAGTTTTTCTTTCTTTCCCATTTTCATGGAAAAAATAATTCCATCCCTTCACTCTCATCCTCTGTGTGTCTTTTGTTCTGAGGTCTCTTGTAGACAGCATATAGTTGGGTCATGTTTTTGTTTCCATTCAGCTGCCCTATGTGTTTTGAGTGGAGCACTTAATCCTTTTGTATTTAAGTTTATTATTGATAGGCACTTATTTATTGCCATTTTAACTTTGTATGGCTAGGTTTCTATGTCTATTTCTTCTTCTCATTACAGCAGTCCCTTTAGCATTTCTTGTAATGCTGGCTTGGTGGTGATGTACTCCTTTAGCCTTTTTTTTTTTTTTTTTTGTCTGGGAAACTCTTTATTTGACTGTTTTGAATGATAACTGCTGGATATGTAATCTTGGTTTTAGATCTTTGCTTTCCATTACCTTGAGTACATCATGACATTCCCTTCTGGCCATCAGAATTTCTGATGAGTAATCAGGTGTCAACCTTATGGGAGCTACTTTGTAAGTAACCATTTGTTTTTCTCTTGCTGCCTTTTAAGATTCTCTCTTTGTCGTTAACTTTTGGCATTTTAATTGTGATGTGTCTGGGCATGGACCTGTTTTGGGGTTCTCGTGCCTCCTGGACTTGTGTGACTTTTTCCTTTACCAGGTTAGGGAAGTTTTCTACTATTATTTCTTAAAAAAAAGTTCTCTATTCCTTTCTCCATTTCTGTCTCTTCTGGCACACCTGCTATTCGAATATTGTTACATTTCATGTTGTCCCACAGCTCCCTTATGCTGTCCTCCTCTTTGCTTGTTTTTATATATATATCTATCTTTTATTTTCTATTTTTATTTTTATTTTTTTAATAAATCTTTATTGTTCAGATTATTACAGGTGTTCCTCTTTTTTTTCCCCCATAGCTCCCCTCCACCTGATTCCCCACCCCACCCCATGCCCTTACCCCCCGCCACTGTCTTCATCCATAGGAGTAAGATTTTTGTCCAATCTCTTCCCGCACCCCTCACACTTGCTTCCCCTGAGAATCGTCAGTCCACTCCCTTTCTATGTCCCTGATTCTATTATATTCACCAGTCCATTCAATTCTTCAGATTTTTTATTCACTTGATTTTTAGATTCACTTGTTGGTAGGTATGTATTTGATGTCATTTTGTTGTTCATAATTTTTATCTTTACCTTTTTCTTCTTCTTCTTCTTCTTAAAGAATACCCTTCAGCATTTCATGTAATCCTGGTTTGGTGGCGATGAACTCCTTTAGCTTTTTCTTGTCTGTGAAGCTCTTTATCTGACCTTCAACTCTGAATGATAGCTTTGCTGGGTAGAGTAATCTTGGTTGTAGGTTCTTGCTGTTCATCACTTTGAATATTTCTTGCCACTCCCTTCTGGCCTGCATAGTTTCTGTTGAGAAATCAGCTGACAGTCGTATGGGTACTCCCTTGTAGGTAATGAACTGTTTTTCTCTTGCTGCTTTTAATATTCTCTCTTTGTCTTTTGCCCTTGGCATTTTAATTATGATGTGTCTTGGTGTGGTCCTCTTTGGATTCCTCTTGTATGGGATTCTGTGCACTTCCTGAATTTGTAAGTCTATTTCTTTCACCAGGTAGGGAAAGTTTTCTGTCATTATTTCTTCTAATAGGTTTTCAATATTTTGCTCTCTCCCTTCTTCTGGCACCCCCAAATTCGGATGTTGGTTCGCTTAAAGTTGTCCCAGAGGCTCCTTACACTATCTTCATATTTTTGCATTCTTTTTTCTTTTTGTTTTTCTGGTTGGGTGTTTTTTGTTGCCACATATTTCAGATCTTTGGTTTGATTCTTGGGGTACGTTGATCTGCAGTTGAGTTTCTGTATATTCTTTATTTCAGACAGTGTATGCTTCATTTCTGACTGATCCTTTTCCATTTTTTTGGCATTCTCATTAATATCCTTGAAGGTCTCATCAAGTTTCTCAGCGGTTCTAAGAAGATTCTTGAGTAACCTTATACATATGGTTCTGAGCTCTATGTCATCCAGTAGTTTGCTTTACTCTGTTTCTTTCATTCGTGACATGTTTCTTTGTCTCCACATTTTGGCTGCTTCCCTGTGTTGATGGAGTAGCTTTGTGTGGTAGGTGATCTATAGGGGGCAGTAGCTCAGCCTCCTCAATTACATGAGGTGGATGCTCTTGGTACACCCCTTTGTGGGCTGAGTGCAAAGTCTTGGTGTAGTTAAGCCTTAATTGCCGTTGGTACACTGGGAGGAATTGACCTCCAGGCCAATTAGCTGTGAGCACTCGCTGTGTCTATAATGGAAGAACTGCTGCGCTGAAGACACGCTTATGGGGCAGGACTTGTTTCAGTGGGGCTTTGGTGCTCACTGAGTCTGCCTCTTGAATGTGTCACTTATGGATGTGAGGAGTTGAAATCTGGTGTCTCACACTGACCACTAGGTTCACTGGCTTCTGGATCTCCAATGGGGTGCAGGTCAGCTACTGTCTGAGGCTACAGTGAGAGCTACAGTTTTTTCCTCTTTGCTTGTGGTTTGGAGGTTTTGGAGCTGTCTGACCCAGGCTGCAAGTTTGCTAGGTTAAGTTGTGATAGGGCAGGGCTTTCTTATGCAAAAGCCGCTGCTTAGAGCTTGGGTGGGTTTGTAGGTTGTGCAGGGCGGGGTCTCAGGGTGTCACTAGGCTAGGGCGTGGCAAACAGCAATGGCTGCTAGTTAGCCGGCTCTGAGTCCCTGTCAGCAGTCCCGTGCCCCAGTGCCGTAAACAATTATTCCTGCGTGCAGCTCTGCAAGCAAGCCACCCTCACTGGCAGACAGTCCAGCTTCTCCCCGTAGGAGTGTGGGTCCCCCGCGTCTCCCCAGAAACTGGATTTCAGAGTAATCGGGGGCTTGTCTCCCTTCAGGTTGAAAAAAGCAACGCCTGCTGCCAACCCGGATCACACGCCTCCGTACCTCAGCTTTTCAGCGCTCGTTCACGTCTCAATGCTCTTTTCTCTTTCCTTCTAGTTGTAGAACTTCCACTCAGCCAGCTTTTCCATGGTTCTGGGTGATAGATGTTTTTTCTTTTAGTTGTATTTTTGAAATTGTTGCGCGAGGCAGCAGTTTAGGTGTTTACCTACGCTGTCATCTTGGATTCTCTCCCATTCTGAGCTCTTTATCAGATAAATTTATTATCTCCATTTTGTTTTTCTCTTTTTTTGGAGAATTTTATTGTTCTTTCACTTGGAGGTTGTTTCTTTATCTCCTCATTTTGGCTTCCTGTTTTGGTTTGTGACTATGCATTAGGTAGATCTGCTACGCCTCTCAATTTCTGGTGCAGGAAAGTGTCAAATGCTGTTTCTGACTAATTGGGTCAGGCAAAGATGCAAAGCCTCCAGAGACCACCTCTGCCTACAGACTGATAGTATTTTGTCTTTTTTTTTTTTTTTTTTTTGGATTTTGTCTTGAATTGTCCTCAGGCAATCATCCATAGGTGTGATAAGAGTTCTTTTCAACAGTGTGGGGCAACTGCTCCTGCCTGAAGGCAAATTGTTATTCTCAGTCTCTTAATGGGCCTGAGCAACTCTACAGCATAGGGCAAGGCGTTTTCCAATAGGGTGGATCAACTGTCTTCCTCCCAGGCAAGGTTGCTTGTATAGTGAATGTCTGTGTGAGAAGATGACCTCCGCAATGTGAGGGAATGACTCAGCACAGGAAACTAGGGTGTCTGCCTTCTGAGCTCTAATCCTAAAGCTCCTGATCATGGCTTCTGCTCACACAGCTCCAGTCCACTCTGCCCTACCATTGCCAGAGCACAAGATGGGTGGCTCCACAGGGAATTTTGTGCATTGGTCCTTTAAGAGAGTGCCTGAATTTCCAGCTGTCTCTCCCTGGTAGACAGCAACCCTGCTGCTTTTCACAGCCAGATGTCATGTGGGTACCCTCTCAGTTGTGGTGCTCTGTGCTGGGGGGGCCCAGCTTGGGGATTAGACCCCAGAGTTCTTAGTGGCAAACCCCACCACTGAGATATCTCTCTGGATGTGCAGTCTGTTGGAGCCTGGACAGCCCCTTCTTGCCTCTGCACTTCCTACCAGTCTCTATGTGGTCTCCTCTCCAGTAAGTTTTTCTGTATTTTATTTGTAATTTCAGTTTGGTTCTGGGAACATTTCTGTGTAGCATCCACTTACCCTACCACCATTTAAAATCCATATTACTTCTAATTTAACAAACATCTTGGGTGAAATTCAATTTTGTTCACATTAGTGATGGAAGATTTCAAGTAATTGTCCGGAATTTCCTAGCTATACTTCCCCAAACCCCTGGTTTTCTGTTTACCCAAGTATCTAACCCAGTTTACCCCTGAATTCCTGTCCTAAGAAGTGAATCTCTTCTCCTGTAGGACTTTGACTACTCCAGTAATTCCTCATCCTGAGAAATTAAGGGTATCATTTCTTAAAGCTAAATCAATGTGTGCTATTAACATACTGCCCATTGAAGGCAATCCTCACCGAAATGAGCTGCACTCTCTTTCTATACTGAAAGCTTTCCCCATGGACAGCTCCCTCACATAGACTCTCAGGTATAATTGGCCAGAAATTGACATTGAGATAATCAAAATGTCATCCTTGCCCATGTGCCCTGAACAGAACAGTTTTGAAATCCCTTAGTTCATGTTCGTTTAATGAATTTTGTTTGGTCCCTATGACTACACCAGGAGGTGGGAAGGTGAAGGAGTCCACTGGCCAGCTGCCGAGTGTTTAAAGGTCAAAGAAGGCCCATCGGAGCGACTCGTATAAATGTAGATATGAGCTCTGTTTTTGTTTTCTCTTGAAAAGGACAGTTCTTATCTGAAGCCATCCAGACAGTGACCTGCTGTTTGGTGACAATGGTCAAACCCTAGGAAGTGGTCAAACCCTGTTTGCTGACAATGGTCAAACCCTAGGAATGGTCAAACCCTGTCATCGAGAGAGGGGGTGACAGTCTGCACAGAGGCTCACCCTCTTTCGGAGAGGAATCATTAGAGTAGCAGAAGGGAACACAGCCTGGCTCTTTGCTGCCTGTGGGACGTGGCAGTCTCCTCCGTTTTGCCAGAGACAGATTCGTTCTCTCTCCTTGCTGGAGGCCAACGGCCAATCCAGAAACAGACTAGGCCTGGTGGGGCTCCTTTTCCAGTGCCCCATCCACAGGGGACATTGGAAACGGAATGACAAATGCATAGTGGCCGGGGCAGATTCAGACAGCTCCTTTCTGTGTGGTCAATCGGCATGGCTTTATCTCAATGACCTTTCAGATATAACGTTTTAGTGGCCAACAGCCCAAACACTGAGGGAGAGAACAATCACAGCCACTGCCCCCCTTCCTGAGAGCAATTGGCTGATTGCAGTTTCAAAGGACCTAACCGCCATCTCTTTCAAACCCCTGTGGTCCAACCCATTCAAAACACTCCATGATGAGTATGTGGGAGTGTTCTGGGATGGATGAATATCTTGTTTCTTTCCAAAGCAGCTCATACCACATATATTCTCTCATTTGCCAGGGTGACATCTTGTAAAGAAAGGAAGTAGAGACTATTACTCCTGTTTACAGCTGAAAACTGGGAGCAAAGGGTAGGCAGCACCTCCCGGCCTCATTCTATCATACCTGGATATGGTGCGGGACTGGCGGTGGAATAGCCATACTACGACATTGAACTCGGGTGATGTACTTGCCTGGTGCCCCACGTCCTAGGTAGCAAGACCAGCACAGCAGAGCCTGGATGAGAGCACAGACTGCAACTCTAATCTTTCTGTGAGAAGGTGAATGTGTTGTAGCATTCGGAATGCCAGTGAAAGGGTAGGGATGCTTGCTGTGTTCTATGTGTAGGACTTTGGTAGAGTCAGCCTTTTGCTTTATTAGATGGGTCTTCCTAAGAGGTCCATTCTGCAGAAGAGTAACATTTTTTAAAATTTTTTTATTTTTTATTGTTTGAAGTATTACAAATAGTAGTACATATGTCTTCTTTTTTTCCCCCATTGACCTCCCCCCAGCTTCCCCTACCCCCCAGTACATGCCTTCACCTGCCTGCCCTCTCCCCCCCCCCTCCCAGTGTCTTGTATCCATTGGTTATGCTTATATGCATGCGTACAAGTCCTTTGGTTGATCTCTTACAACCCCCCTCGCCCAACCTCTCCTGCCTTCCCAATGTAGTTTGATAGTCTGTTCAATACTTCTTTGCCTCTGTATCTATTGCCTCCCCCCCCCATTTCTTAAAGAGTAACATTTTAATGTAGTTTAATAAATTGTGTTAAAAACAAACACAAAAGGATGGAAGGGTGGATGTAAGGACTTAAAAAAAAAATACATGATTTCATCATCAAGACCCAGCCCCCAGTACAGAAGGATGGCATGCTGCCATGGAGCATACTGGGGTGCTTGACAGCATGCAGGTAGAAGGCTCTGGAATATGGTTCTAAGAGGAATAGTCAGGGGTTCTTTTCCAAGGTCCTAGGAGTCAGCAATATTGGACAACAGGCACCTGTGGGCCTGGCAGGAATCCCTCCCCTACTCACCTGGGAGGCCGTTGCTTTTCATGTTGCCGTGATACCCTAATTCAGTGGTTGGCAAACTCATTAGTCAACAGAGCGGGGAAACTGCGGCTCGTGAGCCGCAGTTTGCCGACCACTGCCCTAACCGGTTGATTCCATCAGTTCATGGGAGAAAGAACAAGAATAGCAGGTGGCCAGCTCCTCGGCCATGTGTAGACACAACCTTAGGTATCTGAGGACATGTGGAAAAACTTCTAGGAAGGAATTGCCAATTCAGAGATGTCAACAGGCTTCCATTTCTATTGTGTGCTCTTGTGCCTCCTCCCAGACAGAGCAAAGCAAAACAAGGCAAAACACAACAAAACAAAGGATATGTCTTTTCCATCTTTATGTTTGGTCCTCGACTGAGAAAATGGGTCTGCTCACATCTGGATGCTCCAACACATATCAGGATCTGGCCAGAAGATATTTTCATTAAGTATTAAGTAAACTCACGCCATTCTAGACTATGAAGCAGATCAAACCCAGTCGTTGGGCTTGGAGGAGTCTGGGGGCTGTAAGAATTCAGGGTTTTGATCTTTTGGGTGAGAGCACTGAAACGGAGGAAACACTCCAGATAATGGTAGGTCTAGTTCACAGCTGCATCTCCAGTGCCCTCCCCTGACTTAGCCCAGTGCCCCACATATGGTAACTGCTCAACAAGCATTTGTTGAGCGAATAAAGGGATGAATGGAAAACAAGCCAAGCTCTTGGACTAGGTGACACCATGCCTTATGTATTGACGGGGTGGACATATTTATGAAGCTGGGCAGTGCCAGGCACAACATGAAGGTCCCAAAGCTGGAAAGAACACAAGGGGCCTGGGAGAGAGCCAGCAGGTGCCCGAGTCTGAGCAGTGCACTGTGGGTCAGTCTAGGAAGACGGGTCTTGAAGACCAGAGCAGGGAGAGGCCGGGGCAGCATCCCAGGTAGTGTGTCCCAGAGGGTTCACAGCCAAAACTGCCTTCATTAGAGAGAACAGCTGCTTGCTTGGTCCTGAGGCCTGGAAAAAAGTGCTGAGTCATATGTTCTTAGTAAATTGGTGCATGGCCTTATTAGAAAAAGTACCAGAATGATTGATTAGGAAAGAGCCAGCCAGCCTGGTGTATTGCTTTCCTTGCATGCTACAAGTGTGTTTAAAGTCAAAATGTACCCCAAACTACCCTGCTCCCTCCACTCCCATTTTTCATCAACCAAACCTTTGAGAAATGCATGTGCTAGAACCACCAGGGAAGAGAGAAAAGTAAGACATTTTCTTAAGGGCCAGGAACACAACGTAAAGCGTTGGCTCCAACCAAAATCATGCCCTTCTAGGGACTGTGTGTTACGTTAAACAACGATGAAAATATTGAGGACTTGCAGGCTGAGAGATCACAGTGGGATCTTAGATTCACACCAACCTTTCTCCCAAGTCCTGAGACATCTGGCATACGGGGACACAGAGGCCCCCTGAGCACAGGTTTATGATGTTTGAGTGTCCACAAGCCCAGGCTTTCTCCCCGCTGCCTTGTCTGTGCACAGAGAGTGACAGCCCAGAGAAAGCCTGAGGTAAGAAGTAACTTCAGTGGTTTCTCATTTCTTCCTATGGCATTGACTCTATCTTCGAAAAAGTCACAAATCCTCAAAGAGCTTTAGTAGTTATTTACATTAGCTGACTTGCACAAATGCCTTCAGATGTCAGCACAGTTAACAGGATCAACCAGCATGGAACACTAGTTGTACATCTAGTAAAAAGATGTTTGGGGCAATAGTGGTTTATTTAAAAAGATAATATAAAATCTTTTAAGTGTTATTTAAAATTAATTGAAAATACAAAAGCCAATAGCTTTCTATCATACCAAGCAATGATCACATATAAACGAAAATAGGAAATTTTCATTTAAAATAACCCCAAATATAAAATACTCAGAAGTAAATCTCAATAAGAGAGAACAGGACCTCTATGAAGGGCATTATAACATCTTTCAGCAGAACGTGACAGGAAGCCTGGCCCGGGAAGATGCACCGTGCTCCTGGGCAGGACCATTGAATGTTTGGTGCTGTCCATTCTCCTCAAGTTAGTTTAATGAAATTTCAACCCAAATCCCAATAGGATGCTTTTGGAACCTGACAGAGTGATTCTAATATTTATTTGGAAGAATAAAGAGATGAGAACAGCCAGGAAAGTTTTGAAAAGGCAAAGAAAAAAATTGGTTTACCAGATATACAGCATATTATGCAGCAATAGTAGCTAAAATAGTGTGATGCTGGGCAAAGATGGGTAGAAAGAATGGATAGCCTTAAAATTAACATTAGTGTATATGATATTTTAACCTTTGATTTAAACCAGCATTTCAAATCCAAGGGGATAGGATAGATAGTAAATAAATTGTTCTGGGACAGTCCATTAAATACTTGGGAAAAACAGAAAGTTGTATTATCTCAGGCTATACACCTAAATCCATTCTAGATTAACTAAAGAGATAAATATTAAAAACCTAATTATTTATACCAATTCAACTTCATAAATTGTACTGATTCACAGCTATAGAAAACATCAAAAACAAAATTATAAAGAAAAATATATGAAGATCTTTGCCACAAATTTGATAGATTGAGTTAATTTCCTTAATTTATAAAAAGACACGTAAACTAATAAAACCCCACCAAATCCTTTAGAAAGTAAAAATACCAGGAACATTCCTAGCTGGTTTGGCTCAGTGGATAGAGCGTTGGCCTGTGTACTGAAAGGTCCCAGGTTTGATCCCCGTCAAGGGCACTTGCCTGCTTGTGGGCTCGATCCCCAGTAGGGGGTGTGCAGGAGGCAGCCAATCAGTGATTTTCATCATTGATGTTTACATCTCTCTCTCTCCCTCTCCCTTCCTCTCTGAAACCAATAAAAATATATTTTTAAAAAATACCAGGAAAAGTGCAACTGGTTAATAGGTGTGAAAAATGCTCAGCTGTGACTGGTGATCCAACAAATGCAAATGAAAATGGTGTAGCACTTTGGTCTATTAAATTAGCAATGTTTACAATATCACTCTTATCCAGAGTTGATGAAATAGGCACTTTCATACACTTCTGTTGAAATTTACATCAGTACAGCCTGATTGGAGAGCAATTTAGCAATATCTATTCAGAGCCTTCGATATTCCTTTTTGTTCTTGTGATTCCGAGTGCAGGAATCTACTATAACAAAGTATTCAGAAATATGGACAAAGATCTAGATCACAGAGTTGTTTGTAATCATGTAAAATTGGGAAAAACTTAAAGGTCCAAAAGATGATTAACTGTTGGTTCACGAAGGAACGAAAGTAGTCTTTCAAGGGGAAAGGGAATTCTGGGAAGAAAGGGGAGCTCAGGTGGAATTAGGGATGTGTGAAAGTTCAGTGTGGCCAATTTGGAGACTGTATGTAGTGTGCTTGGTCATAGTAGATGTGAGGCATGTAGAGAGCATAGGAGGAAGTGAGGTTCAGAAGCTCTTGTATAGTTGTCTATTCTCCTCATGAGAATTTAAGCTATAGAATTCTATGTTGGTCGTCTTTATACCTGCCCAAGTTCCTATTAGGTGCTTAATGAATATGTTAGTTAATAAATACATAGATTTCTTTCAGCAGTTGAGTGGCTTTGAGTTCCATGTCACTGAATTGTGTTATTCCATAGCCAATGAAAACCCAGCAAAGTTTCTGAGGGAGAAAATTAATAAAGACTCTTCCTAACTAACGTGATTGATTCATTTTTATGACATGCATTAAACGATATGTTAAAATACTTATTTGGGCTTCAGTCAACAGGAGGTGCACCTATGCAGGAAATTCTAACATTAACGAAGAATAACACTTGTTTATTGATCTATAGTTTTAAAATTCTGTTTATTATCTCCTTTGTGCCCCTCTTTTTTGCTCAAAAAACAACCATTTTTCACTTCTCACTCCCACACACATACGCTAGTATTAGATAAGTAATGCCTCAAAACCACATTACAAGATTGAGTCTTAAAAAGTGTTAATTTATTATAGTTGTTAAAAGTGTGACATTTTAAAGAAATTGGTGCCATGTGAAGAAGAGTTTAACTTAAATTGTGCTTATCATTTACTCAGGACAAATTTTTCATCAGAATAAGGGAGACAGTACTAAAAAATGGAGGTGATAGTTCAGTGTTTCATGTGGACATTAATAGTATAATTAGAAAAGAATATTAGTAACCTTTAGAGAAAGGTTAATACCTCATAAAGCATTCATTAAAAGGAAGGAATTGGCTATTGGAATATTATATTTCTCAAAGATTTCCCATGAAACAGAATAATAAAATGCTATGGTTTATTGAAATTAAACAACAAACAAACCAAAAACAAGTTGTATAGAAGAGCTGAGGGGAAAGTAAATGAGGTTTGTATATAGTATTTTTGGTACAAAAAGGAATTTGAATGACATATTGTACTAGAATAATAAATCTTGAGATAAAAACATTAAAAAATAGGAATCAGCATTTAATAGAAGACAAATGAACAGTTATAGAATTCAAGAAAGCATAACCTGAATAGAAACAGAGAGATATGTGTGTGTGTGTGTGTGTGTGTGTGTGTGTGTGGTGGAGTTTGGAAACTTGGAGATGTCTAAATTCCATTAGATAATGCTATCCTCTTTTGAAATGAGACATAGAGAGCACCAGGGGTCTTTTCCCTTTCAATTTCTTTAAAATGTTTATAAAGTGGCTTAAAACAAAGGGCAGTATCAGCTATAAAAATGACCACAGAGGTAAATCAAATTTAATCAAAAGTTTAAAAACTTGTGTAGAAGAAAAAATAGTGAAACTAAAATAAAAAGAAAAGTACCATGTGGAACTAAAAGGCAAAGATGCTAAAAAGAGATTATAAAAGATATTTCAACACTGTGCCGCTCACTGATACTTACCATACTTATAAAAAGTCACACAGACAACCTCAAATTATGTTTCTACAAAGACATAGCAATGGTAGTAAATATAGGAAAGCATAGATTGCAATAATAATATAACTCAAGGTAAAACATATTAAGTGAAATAAGTTGGTAGTTACACAAAGATAAATAATACAAACTTAAGATATAATACTTTTGAATTTACATGCACCAAATAACATAGCAACAAAACACAGAAAGCAAAGAATGCAATAACTTTGTGTAAAAACAAAAATGGAAGAGCATTAAATTCCTTATAATCAAAACCACAAGTAAAATAGACAAAATTCTGTAGTCTATAGATGAGATATATTTCTTTATAATTGCTCAAAGAACATTTACAAATCTTATTACTTGATAGTTTACATACAATTAAATAAATAAACTTCACTAGAGCTTTCATGGGCTCCATTCTAACCAAAATACAATTAAAAGTTGAAACTAAGAGCCTTAAGAATAAACAAACAAAATTTCGAGTTACTCAGATATCTATAATAATAAAAGCATAATATGCTAATTAGACCAGACATCCTTCCCGATTAAGCCACTGCAGCGGGGGGGAGGGGGGGAGCTGAGGCAGAGGTGGCCACCGGGGCAGTGGGGGCCCAGCCCCTTGCACAAATTTCGTGCTTTGGGCCTCTAGTTTTAAAATAACCTTCTAAAGAACAACTGGGACAATTAAAAAAAAACAAACTCAGCAAATGACAACTTACAAATAATAATAAGAATAATATACATATCAAAATAATGCTTACAGAAAATATTAATAAAAGGTTTAAATGTTTTATTGTTAAAATTAAAAATGAAAGTAAATATTCGACTTAATATTTTAGAGAAGAAAAAACACAATGTGATAAATAAAAGGGTAAAGTCATAAATTGGAAAGCAAAAATTAAAACTCACAAAACAAATGCTAATTCCTTAAAACTTTAACAACATAGACCAAATTCTGAGATCTAATCAAGAAAAATAAAGTACATATAAAAATAGAAATTAGAAAAAAAATAGAAGCTCTATTAAAATAAAAAGTATAAGAAACAAATACCTATACCTATGCTACTTGTATTTATAATTCTCAGAGAAATGGGTAATTTCATAAAAATGAAAATTCCTAAAATTTATGGAAGTCAAAGTAAATATTTAGAGATTGATGAGAGGAAAAAATCAGAAAATCATTAAAGAACTATTCTAATTTCAATAAAAAAGGCTCTTCATCAGAGTGAATTTTAGAAATATTTTAAGAAATAGGTTATACTGTGTTACAAAGAGTGTTCCTGATGGAGAAATATGTTTATATATCTTCAGAAAACAACTCCAAGACCATGTGGATTCCTGCAACAGAGAGGAATTGACAGGTCTGCTCCAACCACGAAGACAAGAGGAAAAACAGTCCAGAGATGGAAGACGCTGACAATGCCTTGCCACGCGAGCAGTCAGCAGCTGTGCACCACTGCAGGTTGCCTAGGACCAAACCAGAGAGGGTCGGACCTGCATTGCCACCATGTGCCCACCATCCAGATATCACTGCTGACATGTACACGTAAGGAACTGTTAGACATTGAAACGGGGACTCAGAACTGTTGGTCATTGAAATTGGGACTCAAACATTTTTTACTATTATTATTATTATTTTTTGTTATTATATGTTCATTTCTAGTCTGCAGAGGCAAAAATTTTTAAAGGAAAGAAATGGGGGCAAGGGGAATAGATACAGAGGCAAAGAAGTATTGAACAGACTGTCGAACTACATTGGGAAGGCAGGGGAGGTTGGGTGAGGAGGGCTGTAAGAGATCAACCAAAGGACTTGTATGCATGCATATAAGCATAACCAATGGACACAAGACACTGGGGGTGGGGGGAGAGGGCGGGTAGGTGAAGGCATGTACTGAGTGGTAGGGGAAGCTGCGGGGAGGTCAATGGGGGAAAAAAAGGAGACATATGTACTATTATTTGTAATACTTCAAACAATTAAAAAAAAAGAAATTCAGGAGTAAAATAAATAAATAAATACAAATTTTTAAAAAAGTAAAGGAAAAAAAAAAGCGAAACACTAAATACAGATCTGATAAGGATAAATACCCCAACTGATTAATCAATGCCATGAATATAGATGGGGAAATCTGAAATAAAACCCATCAAAAGAGCATTGCAATACAGAGTAAAATATATTTCTGAAATGCAAGGATGGTTCAATAACAAAGTCTTATATGACATGAATGAAAATAAAATAAAAATCTCTATATGGTCATTTCCATAGATACTAAAAAAGTAATTTGAAAAAAATTCAACACATTTTAACTACACCTTTTTAAAAGAATTATACTTTATTGATATATTCTGAAAAAATTCAGCACATTCCAACTACACATTTTAAAAATATACTTTATTAATATATTATGAAACATTTTTAAAATCAAAAGACAATGTTAAAAAAAACAACAAAAGACAATGTTGTAGTCAATGAAAAAACAGAGACAGTTCTTTGAAAGCAGAATATAATTAAAGTGCTGCCTTAATTTACTAGTGTTTTGGGATGTCTGCTCAATAAATTAAGAACTAAAATTAAGATATAAGAATACATTTTAGACTTATTGAGACAAAATGTTGAATTTCAGGTGATAGAACATGTAAATGCACTACAAAAAGTTGCCAGATAGAGAAGAAATATCTAAAATTGCCAGATAAAGAAGAAATATAGAAAATCAATACCTTTCTTGATGTACCTGAATTAACATTTTATTAATTATAGCAAGAAAGAAATTATAAAAAAATTAATTGTAAGTTTATTACTTAGGAATAAACTTAATAAGGGATAGTGTATGAAAAATAATGAAAAATGTACTGGGAAGTACAAAGGAAGACAAAAGAATATAGAGCAATGCTGTGTACTAGGAGAGAATAAATTTTCTAAGGATTAGAATTCTCCCCAAGCCCAATAAAATCCCTAGGAGATGTTAAACAGAATAAACAACTGCAGTAAATAATTATAACACTCCTTAGGAAAGGATGGCCATAGGAAGATATGAACAATTAATAAAGGTGAAGACTAGTCAAGCTGGCAGAGATGGACTTACTATGAAGCTAATGAAGCTTAAAGTTCTCTGCCCTTACCATGTGGACTCTCCTAATATTTTCTTTATGAGTCCCCCCAACGATATACTCCAGATGCCACAAGATTTAATTCTACCATGCCTGATATAAAATTATGTTATAAATCTACAATAATTCCAAAGGTTAACAGATTAAAAAAAGGAGAAACAAAAAACAAACAAACAACAACAACAAAAAAACAAACAACCAAAAAACAAAACACACCCCCCAAATGAAAAAACAAAACAACTAAATTAAAAAAAAGACTACCTAAGTGGTCTATAAAACTCAAGCAATAGAATAGAAATAGAAAAATGGCTAGAAAGAAATCCATTGCTATGTAAAATTTAACTATATGAGAAAGGGTCACAGAAATGTGTTGTAGAAATGAATAATGTAATATACAGTATTGGGTGATGTACGAAATAATAACAACAGTATGGTATGGGTATAAAAACAGATGATGGCCATTCCCACCAGGGGCCATTGCACAGGTGGGTGTGACATATTCCAGCCTTGGCTTAGATTAGCAAACATGTGAGATCTGTGTGTTGTACTGTATTGAACTTCAGATGGACTACTTCATTAGATATAGATATTTGATTCTGACCAGATATCTGGAAGAATGATACAACTTTCTAAAGACTGCACCAAATATCTGACTCTATATATAACAGTTTTATAAAATGAAATGAGCAAATTCAAGAAGGGAATAGCTATTTGGGGAAAAATGTGAAAATGAAATATGACAAAGGGTTAGTATTTTAAAAACTCACTTCAACATATACCAATAAAATGGAAAATCCAGTAAACAAAGAGACCAAGTTCATAAGTAGACAATGTACATAAGAACAGAGATTAAACAAACATATGAAAAGGTGTTGGGCTTTCATATGAATTTAAAAATGCTAAGTGAGAGCAATAGGTTAAAACAGTTCACAGCTGCAAAACTGTTTAACAAGACAATACCTATTGCTGGTATGGCTGTCCTTACAGTGGTAACTGTGTATGCTATAGGTAATCATTTCCTTTTGAACAGAAACAAAAGGCATATATTGGCAATATTAAAAATATAATAATGAGCACACCTGTCAATTCCTCTCTGTTGCAGGAATCCACCTGGTCTTGGGGTTGTTTTCTGAAAATATACAAATATATTCTCGACCACAAGTTAATAAAGGAATCTTTTCTATATAATTGATTTGGGATCCTTTTTATTTTTGTTCAAACGATTTTCCTTTGTCTTATTTAGACACCATGTGTGTTTTTTAATGGCCGTCTTGCTGTTAGCATTACAAATGAAAATTAATTTGGTAAAGTAAAAATTTTCTAGATGTAATTTACTTATAGGATATTTTTCCTTACATGATATTGCCCTACTATCCCCCCCCCTTTTTTTTTATTAATGGAGGTTTTTGTAAATTTTATAATGCAGTCTTGATAACTTTAAATTTAAAAAAAATTTTTTTTTGCCCCAAAATATGACTGCTTTATGTTCATTGCATATTCAGGAATTTTACCATGAGATGAACTACCAATAGAAATTTTAGTTATTACTTTAAGAACAGCTTTTTGTCCAGTACAATTAAATTTACTTGAATATTCACTTATTTCAATTAGCCTATTTAAATTAATCTGAAAACTTGATTACTATTTTATTGTCAAATTTAATACTCTACCAAAAATCTTAGTTTACCCTGTAAATATTAATGGGAAGGATTATTTGCATTCTTGAGTGGGCTCTGAGCATTCCAGATGCTCCAACCACGAAGACAAGAGGAAAAAACAGTCCAGAGATGGAAGACGCTGACAACGCCTTGCCATGCGAGCAGTCAGCAGCTGTGCACCGCTGAAGGTTACCTAGGACCAAACCAGAGAGGTTCAGACCTGCATTGCCACCATGTGCCCACCATCCAGATATCATTGCTGACATGTACACATAAGGAACTGTTAGACATTGAAATGGGGACTCAGAACTATTGGACATTGAAAATGGGACTCAAACATTTTTTTGTTTTGTTTTGTTTTGTTTTGTTTTGTTTTGTTTTGTTATTATATGTTTATTTCTAGTCTGCAAAGGCAAAACTTTTTTTTTTAATTTTATTTTATTTTTATTGTTTTAAGTATTACAAATAGTAGTACATATGTCTCCTTTTTTTTCCCCCTTGATCTCCCCCCGACCTCCCCTACCCCCCAGGACATGCCTTCACCTGCCCACCCTGCCCCCCCGCCCCAGTGTCTTATATCCGTTGGTTGTGCTTATATGCAAGCGTACAAGTCCTTCGGTTGGTCTCTTACAGCCCTCCTCGCCCAACCTCCCCTGTCTTCCCAATGTGGTTTGACAGTCTGTTCAATGCTTCTTTGCCTCTGTATCTTTTCCCCACCATTTCTTTCCTTTAAAAAGTTTTGCCTTTGCAGACTGGAAATAAACATATAATAACAAAACAAGACAAAACAAAAAAATGTTTGAGTCCCAATTTCAATGTCCAACAGTTCCTTATGTGTACATGTCAGCATTGATATCTGGATGGTGGGCACATGGTGGCAATGCAGGTCCGACCCTCTCTGGTTTGGTCCTAGGCAACCTGCAGCGGTGCACAGCTGCTGACTGCTCCCATGGCAAGGCGTTGTCAGCGTCTTCCATCTCTGGACTGTTTTTTCCTCTTGTCTTCGTGGTTGGAGCACTCCTGTCAATTCCTCTCTGTTGCAGGAATCCATCTGGTCTTGGGGTTGTTTTCTGAAAATATACAAATATATTCTCGACCACAAGTTAATAAAGGAATCTTTTCTATATAATTGATTTGGGATCCTTTTTATTTTTGTTCAAACGATTTTCCTTTGTCTTATTTAGACACCATGTGTGTTTTTAATGGCCGTCTTGCTGTTAGCATTGCAAATGAACCTTAATTTGGTAAAGTAAAAATTTTCTAGATGTAATTTACTTATAGGATATTTTTCCTTACATGATATTGCCCTACTATCTCCCCCCTTTTTTTTTTTTTAATGGAGGTTTTTGTAAATTTTATAATGCAGTCTTGATAACTTTAAATTAAAAAAAAAATTTTTTTTCCCCCACACATATGACTGCTTTAGGTTCATTGCATATTCAGGAATTTTACCATGAGATGAACTACCAATAGAAATTTTAGTTATTACTTTAAGAATAGCTTTTTGTCCAGTACTTGAATATTCACTTATTTCAATTAGCCTATTTAAATTAATCTGAAAACTCGATTACTATTTTACTGTCAAATTTAATACTCTACCTACAATCTTAGTTTACCCTGTAAATATTAGTGGGAAGGATTATTTGCATTCTTGAGTGGGCCCTGAGCATTCCAAATGCTCAGAAGGCAAAACTTTTTAAAGGGAAGAAATGGTGGGAAAAAGATACAGAGGCAAAGAAGTATTGAACAGACTGTCAAACTACATTGGGAAGACAGGGAGGTTGGGCGAGGGGGGCTGTAAGAGACCAACCGAAGGACTTGTACGCATGCATATAAGCACAACCAATGGATACAAGACACTGGGGCGGCGGGGAGGACGGACAGGTAAAGGCATGTAATGGGGGGTAGGGGAAGTTGGGGGGAGGTCAATGGGGGAAAAAAAAGGAAACATATGTACTACTATTTGTATTACTTAAAACAATAAAAAAATAAAAAAATAAAATAAAAAAAGAGAGAAAAAATATATAATAATGAAAACATTTCTGCCTTTTTACTCCATAATTCCACATCTGAGAAAAAGCATAGTATACAAGGGTAAGGAATGTTGAGATGGAAATCCTAGGTGTGACTCCTGATTTTAATACTTTCAAACTGAGTGATTCCAGGAGAGTTGTTTAGTTTCCCTATGCTCCTCAGTTTCCTCATTTGCAAAGTTGGGATTCTCACATGTTTCTTAGAGAGTTCTAGTGAGGGTTAAAAGCACCGAACTGCGTGCATACACGGGAAAGCCCATTTCCAGGGCTTTGCCCAAGAGCTTCAGTCTCCTCATCTGTAACATGGGGATTATAATACCTATTTCACAATCTTGTTGGGATATTGAAATCTGATATTGCATTCATTCATTTATTCAACCACTAGGGTCTAGTAGTTACAGAGTGCTGTAACCATACCTGGGTGCTGGCCACATTGGGGTGAGCCAGACAAGTCCAATTGGGCATTCTGTGCCCACCTGGAGCTGAGCCCAGGGACAGGATTGTCCTCCGATGCTTGTGCACATTTCTCAACAGACATACGCACGCTGGAATTAGCGGTCTGACTGGTGCAGACTGCACTCTGCCCTCAAGGGAGACTTCAGGTTGGCATCGCCTTTCTGTGCCCTGGGCATAGCACAGGGGTTCCAATGGGCATTCCACCCATTGGATGGCTGAGTGACTGTATGCAAAAAGGTTTCCAGAGGGTCATTGGTTTAAATGGATGATCTGATGTCACCTAAACATCCAAACATCCAGAAGAGTGATGTTGTAATCACCTGGAAGGATCATGAAAGACAGAAACATATTAAATGTAATATTACATGGGGAACAAAACTGCAGACACATCACAATGACAACTACGTATACTTCCACAGTGAAAGCAGATATTGACAAACCAACTTTTTATTATGGTGGGGGGATCTGGGGGAATTAAAAAAATCCCTTTAATGATTGTAAAATATTATGTTAGCAATAAAATGACAATAAGGAGAAAGAAAATGGCTACTGTGCAGAGAGGGAAAAATAGGTGATTTTCTTTAATTTTTTTAAAAAATGTTTTTATTGATGAGAGAGAGAGAGAGAGAGAGAGGGAGAGAGATATGAGAGAGAAATATCCATTGGCTGTCTTCTGCACTCCCCTTACTGGGGATTGAGCCTGCAACCAGAGCATGTGCCCTGACAGGGAATTGAACCAGTGACCTCTTGGTGCATGGGATGATGTTCAACCAACTGAGTCACATCAGCCAGGGCTTCCTTAGTTTTTTTGTTTTGTTGTTGAAGTGTAACTTATGAACAGTAAAATGCACTTATGAGTACAGTAGGTGAATTTTTACACATGTGCTTAAACTCCACCCAGATCAATTTGTATGGCAATTAAAAATAGGTGATTTTAAAGGGAAAAAATAGTTTTGGTGGATACTGAGAGGGTGGACGGTAATAACAAATAATATTATTTTGCAGAAAGATATCCCTGGGTTCCTAACAGGAAGATAAATGTCATGATGTGGGAAACCAGCAGAGAAACTGAGCCCATTTGTAGATGGAGTTCAGAAATTGGCAGATTTTCCCAGGCAAACGATGTGAGCAGACCACCCGCCCCCCCCGCCCCCTTTTACACTAAAAGCCCTCTAAATGGAAGCAAATTACTTTAGAATGATTACATGTAATATGCATAACTACAGAGCTGACCCCATCATCATGTGCATAAGCTCAGTTTTATAAACAAGGCAACAAAGAAAAACCCGACTGGAAATGGGGCTCCTGCAGCTTCCTGCCTCCAGCAAGGGGCTGGGCAGAGCGAGGAGCGTCCCAGAAGCAATTTGCAATCTGGGGGGCTCTGCTTGCCTTTCTTTCTGCCTTCCTCCAAAATGTGCACCCACATTTCTACATTCCTCTCACGGCTATCCTAACCCCCAAACCACAGCCGCTGACACCTCTGTAATTTCACAGAGCTTTCTTTTCGGTGGGTAATTTATCTGGAGTGTTGCTGGGCTGCCTTATCTTCCTTTCTCTACTCGGGCTCTGAAATTGCTTCAGCCCATCCTCACCTCTCCCAGACAGGAGACAGGCACGAAGCTTGGAGCTGGACGGAGCAAGGCCCCCGTCGGTGTGGTGTGGGCGTTGAATGACTGCTCATGAGGCAGCATGAGTCACTGAGATGGAGGGGGAGTGAGGAGGAGGGTGAGGATGGCAGGGCCCTGGCTCCCTAGGAGACGTGCGCAGGTCGGGCATCTTGACGTCAGTCCTGAAGCCAGTCTTTAAAAATAGCGAGGCTCCTCTGTGAATCTAAATGATTCGATGGGGGGCAAACGCCTAAATGGGGGACAGAAGCTTATATTGCTTCATAAAAGTACTTCACACTCAACCTCATGACAAGCAAACGTGACACGTCCAAATAGACTCAGGAGTGCTTTAAGTATTCAGACATTCATCAGAATTGTTGGAATGACCTGCCACGTTCCCGTACAAAAACAACGAAGCAAAGTGATTAGGGAATAGTGACTTGTGAAGGGACCTGACCCCCCTTCCCATTGCAGTAACCTGGGCAGGTGGGGGGATGGGTTCTGCTTTAGGACAAATAACACAGGTGTCCGGTGGGTCCTTACAGGAAATCATTCAGGATCGGGTATCAAATCAGGATCCGGACAGCAGGTCCTTCAGCATGGCTGACCCCAGCGGAGTTAACCCCAGAGAAAGGTAGACTCAAGTCAGCTTCCTGGTTACATAAGCCTGGACTTGACTGGTGCAGGCTGCTTAATTCATGCGCGCCAGATCCAAACTCACTTCAGCAGTCCCAGCTTTAATGAATTTAATTGTTTTTCTCCACTTGATGGAAAATGGAAATATATTAATTAAGTACTCCAAATACCTCCTTTCTGGGAAGCTGTGAAATCTCTGTGATGAGGTGGTTGAAGTCTTTAGTGAGTGACTCAATGCAAGCACATAATCACAAAAATCATGTTTAAACATTCCCAAAGCTGGACACACAGCTGACATTTAATAAATACCAAATAACTATTCAGAGCACATTAGTAGTTCTAAATTCAAATCAATTCTGTAATATTAATAATAAAAATAATCACCTGCGGAAATTAGGTTTTTTGTTTTCTTTTGGTGATTCACAAGCTTGCAGTAATAAGTGTAAAAATAGGATTTGCCTCCTGAATAAAAATGTTCTATTTATAAGAACCAAGCAAGGCCAATAATTAAACATGTACTTCTTCAAAGTATAGTTTTTAATCTTAGTCTTTTTATAAAGGTAGCTCTAATTTTTTAAAATGATAAGAAGTACAGGAAGCAACTTAGTAACAAACAAGCAAATTTCAGTTTCTGCTGTTATACTTCATTATTATCAAGCTGCTGCCATAAATTGTCAGATGAAGCTGGAAACTGTAGTTTTAATGATGCTCACATAATTTTTCCTGGTTTGTTTCATGTACATTTTATCCATATGACAAAACATCAATGTAGACTTAAATGTTATACTAGCAAAGGGGTACAGCAAATAAGCACGTTTTATTTCTCCCATTGCACTTAGTACTACCAAAGAGTTGCAAGGAGGGACAGCTACAAGTATCATTTTGTGCATTAGGTGCCATTCTAATAATTTATATCAATAAACCCTAACAAACTCTTTCAGAAAAAAATCCAGCTGCAGAGTGGCACAAATACAGAAAGGGTTACAAAATGACAAGAGTATGAAACTTGCTCTGATAAGACTTTTGAGTGCATTCAATATTTATAAGGAAAGTTTTGTGGATATAAAAAACGGTAAAGAATCTGACTACATAACTGGACAGTGTGACCCTAATTCTCCAATCACAAACAAAGTTAATTTATAATGGTCTAGGGGAATGAAAAAGATAACTGTATTTCCAAATGAAATCTCATTACTTCTCAGAGGGGAGCCACATTTGGTGTCCCACTGTGGAAGGTATGGTCACTGCTCCTTCCTCCTAAAAGGATTCAGAAGCATAGAATGTAATAAATAGGCAGTTGTTATATTGAAACAATTTGGAGTCTGCAATAACTTAGAATCACTTAAAAAGGAAATATTTTTAAGAACAGTCTTGCATTTTTTCCCAAGGTATTCTGAACAATTAGTTGTATATAGTAGGTGAAAAATTTCGGGTCTTAAGATTGCTAAAGAATAAGTAACAAGGATATGGGCTCAGGATAAATAAGTTCAGTATCCCACCTGTATGACAGAGTAATGCTTTTACCTTCATGGTGATGAAATAGTCATTACTGATGTTTTAAAAGACATGCTTTAGAAGAAAATAACCTAATCCAGAAACTCTGCAATGTAGTATTCACAATGTTTGGCACACAATTAAAAATTATCTAATGTAAGATGAAACAAGAAACACAACTGATAAGCAAATAGCCCAAAGAGTCAATAGAAGAAGACAGATGCTGTCCTGATATTGGAGTAAGCCAGAAAGTTCTTTAACATAACAATGATTAGTATGCTAAAGACAATAGAGACAAATGTGGACCAAATGGGTGGTGCCACGACCTGCACAGTGAGGTTCCAGATCTGAAGGAGGGGCTGATGCACAAATGAAAATGCTATACAAGAAATATGAATTCAGAAGGCATTGGGGGGCCAGGTGGAGCCTCTTTTGTGAAGAGGAACACCACCAGGTCTTGTCTCCTTTTATGTACTTTGAATACACATTTGCCCTTTAGCAATGCATACAGGCAGATCAAAGGTAAAGTTTAGTAAACAATGTAAGGATATTCAGGTCAGGAAATAGCCTCCAGCCATTACAATCACAGCAGGTCTTGTGCTGATATTCAGCTCTGCTGAATATCAATGTCCATTGGCCTTCCAGTGTCTCTTTTTGATGCTAACTACTGTTTGCTTTAGCCTCTGGCATCTCCCCCCCCCCCTTTTTTTTTTTAATAAATCTTGAAAAGTGTATATTGTCTGTAGGGCTTGAGTCTTTTTAAGACTCTTCATTCAGCATCTGCAGAATAGAAATAAACAAGTAAGACCAAGAATGAGACAGGCAATAGTGGTTATGCTCAGAGGCAAATGTAGGAAAAACCAATGAAAAGGATTGAGTTCTTTCATGTCCTTTTAAAATTGCTGCCAGACATCTAAGGAATTAGTCTGTAAGTTTGCCTGGGGCTTCTGCTATTTGAGGCCGGGAGTAGTTGATTGTTTGTGGCCTCAGGTACAGGTTGATACTCCAGGTGCAAGGCTGGTCAGTTCCTCCAGCAGCTTCATATTGGAGTTTGATGTTCCACACAGGCTTGGAGGAGTTTTCTGGAAATACATAAGCATATTCTCGACCAAAGGTTAATAAAAGGTTGGGACCCTTCCATAATCCAGACTCAGGATTTTTTTCATTTGATCAAGCCTTTTTTTCTTTTGGCTTATTATGACATTAGTGTAGCTTTATTGGTGTCTTGCCATTAGCATTACAATTGAAAAATTTAAGGTAATTAAGCCTTGGTGTAGTCTATCTACAGGAGATTTCTCCAGCATCACTAGTCCCCTTTTTGTTTTTCAAATTGGGAATTTTAGCTGCTGATGTTGGCAGTCTATAATTGCCTGTCCTTAGGAATTGTATGGTATTCCCATAACGTGCTGAATTTTTCATTTTGTATAAAATTGCTGGGAATGACAGCTTGTGTATGCAGGTCCATTACTAGTTTTAATTTTTGGAATTCCCATGGTGGCAAAAGCAGCTAGGCAATGATTAATGACCTGTTTCACCATTTCTCCTGTAGATACAGTGGCCCATAGGACTTTTGAAAATGTATCTACAGAGACATGTAATACCCCAAGGCATTCAAAAGGCATATAATGTGTTACATTTATTTGCTAGATATGGTCCCTTATCAATCCTTGAGGGTTAATTCCTGTATTAGGCCCTTGAGACAGATGTAACATACAAGTGGGATATTCCTTGATAATATATTTTGCCAGCTGTTGAGTGATTGAGAATTGTTTGGACAACATTTTGGCAAGTTGATGTAAAAGCTGATGAGATTCCGTGGCCTGTTGTAACAAAGCAACCAACTCATAGGCATAAGCATTTCCTTTTGTTAAAGGACCAGGCAGGATTGTCTGAACCTTGATATGAGTAATATGAAAAGGATATTGTCTTTGCTGTACAATTTGCTGTACCTGTTTCAATAGTATAGATAAACTTTGGTCACTGAGCTATTTTAATCGAGCAGTCTTAATTCTGTTTACCAGGCCAGCAGCATAGGGAGAATCAGAAATAATATTAAGAGGCTTTTGGAAATCTTGCAGTGCAGCCTTGATAGCTTCTAATTCAATTCTTTGTACAGAAGTGTGACTAGTTTGGATGACTTGGCCTGAATTTACTGTATGATAAGCAGCTTTGCCATTGCAGGAGACATCAGTAAAAACAGTTAATGCTCCAGGAATATGTTCCTGCCTAGTATTTTTTGGAATAATAATAGGGGTGTTATATAAATATTGTAGTAATTTGTTTTTTAGTAGGTGACAACTAAGATTCCCTGAATATCCACTTAGTTTAATCTGTTGATTTAAATTAGTTTGAAATAAGGTTTATTTTCTAATTTCATTTGTCTTTGGGTGTGGACAGCAAATGACACTAATTGGATTTCTGCTATTTAGAGATTTTTAAATAAGGTCTTAACTAATTAATGTCCCCTAATAATTCCTAAAAGTCATTTAAGGTTTTAAAGGCAATCCTTTCATACTTTTAGCTTTGAGGCCTAATACATTGACTTTTAATTACTAGTACAGTTTCTACATAACTTGAAGGGCATTACTTCCTCTACCTTTTCTGGAGCAATCTTTAAGCTTCATTTAGGGATTCTCTTTTCTAATTGGGTAAACATTGCTAAAGTTTACTTTTCCTGTAGGCTGCCACAAATCATTACATTAAAGACTTTTACTTTCTTTCAAACAGAACAACCAACTTGGTTGCCTTTCCAACAAACAGGTAGAAGAGAGACTTGCTGGTCAATACCGCAATGCATACATCTCAAGTAAAAGTAACTTTTTTTTTTACTTATGGTGTCTCATTAATGGTGAGATTTAATGCTTGAATAATAATGTTTAGTTTTCTCTGTTAATGGAAGAGATTTTGAAATTTCTTCTCTTTAAGCTTAAATTTATTTCTAAACAGCATTCTTTTTGGCTAGTGCTCATTTGCATATGTATGCAAATTTTACTTTGGACTTTGTTAGAACCAATTGTGTATAAAATATTGTCTTCTCATATAAATGAATTTATATGAGACCTTGATTATATTGTGAAAAGCTAACTTATTAAGTAATTAAAGTAGGTACCTTTATTGAAAAAGCCAAGTAAACAAACTTATACATTTGACCCATGAAGTATAGATGCCACCCCACCCTCCAGCCAATCTGAAGAGCAGGCTGGATGGGGGTCTGAGGTATTATGCATGCTCCTGTTTTAAAATTCCGCTGCTGAATATTCTGGTTTCCTGCCAAGCTTAGAGGCTGAAACCTCTATAACATTTAAAAACATATAAATAAATAGAACACAGTTATTAATTTTTATGTGACAAAGTTTCCCACATGATTGCAAGTATATTAGATCAGCCTACTTTAGTTCAAAAATATTTCTTTTAAGAAGAGAGAATAAATCTTTGAATCATTCCAGGGCCCTTGAAATATCCCAAAGCTATCGCTCAGTTAAAGTCTTGAAATTTAACTTGGAAAGACTATTAAATATACATACTCCAAAGATTATATTACACACTTTTTGTAATTATTCTAAAAGACATTAATTAAACTTAAACCAGTTTTAATAATAAAAATTTGGTTCAAACTATAGAATTAATCCTCATTTTAATCAGGCAATAAAAATTATATCTTAGGTTGAAATTTTACCACATGTAGTACATAGACATACATATACATAAAGACTACAATATATTTTGAAATACTAATTTTTCAGAGAAAATGCAAGAATTATTTTCCTTAAAAATGAATTTTTATACTTCATGCATTCTGTTATTACAATCATATAATTTCTCCCAACTTAGTTTGAACTTTTAATTTTTAGAAGCCTCAAATTTTAGGTGGCAAGTTAAATATTTAATATTTCTCAGATTAGTAATATATTCACATTTTTAAGGATATATTTTAAATAAAATACAAGACATAGTTAATAGATTCAAATCTATCCTCTAGATTTTTCATGAGACAAACTCAGATTAATATTTTAGTGTCCTGTTATTTCAAAATATCTAGATATTTAATAATTTTTATTATTTAATTCAGTAAATTCCAAAGTTTTAAGTTACCAAAGACTTTGGAAAACTATGTTTAGACATATATAATTACCACTGAAAAAGATTTACCATATACCCTTCATTTTAGTTATATATATGTTTTGCCTTAACAATGCTGAGATTTTAAAGCCAATTATTATTATCCAAAGCATTTTCCTTGGCAAATTCTGTAACAGAGATAACTCACTGGCTTTCAGCGGCTTTAATGTTAAAGTATTATTTTATTTTACTTTTCTTTATAAAAACAGGAGTACCCCTGAGACCTGGGAATCAACCTTGGAATTCGGTCCATTATTATTTAAGAATTGCCCATTATTATGGAAACACTAATCTTGTTGCCCAAATCCAGCCTGTATATTTTCCTTGTGTCATTTTCACCATCTTCCAAAGAAAAACAGTTTCAAGCCTGTTCTATAGCATCTGTGAAGAGATGGGGCTTAGGCCAAGAGACCACCCAAAAACAGGTGGGGCATGCCTTCTCTTAAACTAGCCTTTTCCTCTCCACGAGTATAGAAGTCCTGGATGCATTTCCAAATTGTGAGAAATGGCTTATTTATTCAAATTTCAAAAAATATGGTGAAAATGAGACTTTTAAGAATGCCCCTGCGAGTGGACGCCCATTTTATAGGATCACAATAAAGGAGATAGGCAAGAGACCTAGTAATTAATGGGCTGGGTCTTTTTTAGTTACCTCCCTTTGTCTAGGGGAACCTTTCTAGGACCTGTTCTATTGGCCACGTGTTCTGCTCATATTCTCTCTTTCCCCACCCCCATATCCTGGGGAAATTCAGTAATGGCCTGGCCACCTACTGTTTCTTTTCTATGAAGATAGATCAGAGGCATGCTTAATAGACTAATAATAAACAAATTAAACCAAACAACAAAGACAGATACACAACAATCAACAAACAAGTGTGCATAACACATAGAGAAGCCTTAATAAATCAGAGTTCTTTTCATGGATCTTTCAGATGTTTTAAAGTGCCTGGGACTTACAGTCAGAATGAAGCCCAGAGGGCTCCCATGTGGGGTCCCAGTGAACACCCATAAGCAGATTTCATCATATTCTACCCTCAATAACATTTATTGGTGTCTAAAGTCATTTTAGCTAAAATCTGCCAATCCCAAGGTGTCATATGATAATTTTCAGACAAAGCATTAAGGAATCCTTTTTAAAAATGGACTGTTAGCCGCATTTTCTCTAGTTGATGAGCCTTCCCACACCAGAGGTGGATGATCAGGGGCTTCACAGGCTCTACCTTAGGAGGAGGAGGAGGAAGAGGGGGTGGTCATACATTTTCCTGGCATTCTGTAGGCTTTTGATCCTCAATATGAAGTGGGCAATATATAGCTTGAACAAGAGCCCACATAGATAAAGATGACAAAGGCACTCATTTTCCTTGAGCCTGATTTCTCCTTAAATTCCTACCTATTTGTTTCTAGAGATCAAGGTCTAATGTTCTAGCATCAGGGAACCAAGATTATACTCTATGATAATATGCAAAAACTGTAAGAGAATACTTTTGGACACTTTAATTTCTTTATCCTTGAGCATTCAAGCGAAAAGTCTACAATAATGTTTTTGCCTTTTACTTGAATTCTTCCCCCTTATAACCTGGCTGCTTCCAGAAATGTCCCCGTCCTGGCAGGGTAGGAATATGCAATATTTAAAAATGAACTAGAATGCATCAAAATCTTATATAACCCTGGCTGGATAGCTCAGTTGGTAAGAGCATTGTCCCTATATACCAAGGTTATGGTTTTAATCCCTTATCAGGGCACATACAAGAAACACCAATGAGTGCATAAATAAGTGGAACAACAAATTGATATTTTTGTCTATTTGTCTGTCTGTCTCTTTCTTCTTCTCTCTATAATTTAATTTAAAAAAACAGCTGATAGCACTGGCTCTGATCTCCACACTGCTAAGCAGTGCCATGTGGCCCTGCAAGTCTCGCTCCTCACCTGAGGAATGCTGTCATGAGGGTTTTGTAGCTGTACCCTAAGGATCTAGGCACTGCACTCTCTGTAAATTATAGCTCAATAAAAAAAGACCAAGAGCCTGTCCAGTGTGGCTCAGTGGTTGAGCATCGACCCATGAACCAGGAGGTCATAGTTCGATTCTCTGTTAAGGCACACACCTGGGTTTTGGGCTTCAACTCCAGAGTGGGGTGTGCAGGAGGCAGATGATCAAATGAG
This sequence comes from Corynorhinus townsendii, assembly GCA_026230045.1. Lineage (NCBI taxonomy): Eukaryota > Metazoa > Chordata > Mammalia > Chiroptera > Vespertilionidae > Corynorhinus > Corynorhinus townsendii. The sequence continues at coordinate 91,531,542 of JAPDVU010000007.1, forward strand.
TCTCTGTCATTATCTATCTATCTATCTATCTATCTATCTATCTATCTATCTATCTCCCCTCTCCCTTCCTCTCTCTGAAATAAATAAAAATAAACAACTACAAGAAAACAAATAGGAGCTATTTTTATTTGTATGTTATATTGTTCCAAAAGTGTCTAACCTCTGTCTTTTCCTTGAAAAACCCGTGTTACTCAATCTCATCTCGTTTTAGTTGCTGAGAACTGCAGCTCAGGCCCCGTTGGTCTCCCTACATTATGACTAAAATCGGCTGCAAATAGAACAGGAAACAACTGATTGGGAACCTTGAAGATATAAAATTATTGTGATCAAGATGTTTTTATTGAAATATTGTTGTTTGAAAACGGGGGTGATCTCTGGTCTCACCATGATGCTAAATACTGATATTCAGTATTTGAATATTCAGTGAGCCATCTAGGTGGGTCAATTCACATAGATTTATTGAAAGTCATACTACCATCACACTGTTACCTATCAGCCACCAGTCTAAAGGTCTTGAAGAATGGGGGAAGGGGCTGGCTTGAGGGTGTCAGTCTGTGACAATCTAACTCAATCTCCATGCTCAGCCTGGACCAGACCCCAGACAGGGGACCCCTCCACCTCTCACCCCTGTAGCCCTGGAAGTAATGAAGCTGTTCATTCAACTCTTTCATCAGGGACTCAAACAGGATATCGAACTTGCAGAGAACAATTTTCACATGAAAAATTTCTGATGGCCATTTCCTCGCTTGTCTCAGTTTCCTGTTCGTTCTGGGAGTGACATTTCAATGGAAGATATGAAGCATTTTCTTCCCAAACATGTTCAACTACCTGCTGGGGAACACAACGGCCTATTCTTTTAACTGGAGCCAGTGTTCATTTCCTTGGTTTTCAACAGCTTTTCAGTTTTCCCAGCATTCAGATGCTTCCTCTGACCATCGCCCCCTGAAAGGTCATGGGTGCCTGGCACACACTAGACCTGGTCACACTTGCTTCCCGATGCGCCGCAGGCAGATTCTGGAGTCCACACGCCTCGCTGTGCAAAAATTGTGCAGGAAGAATGGTACTGAGGCTCTGAAGCGTGGCGGGCAAACTATTTAGAAATAGGTTTTTGTAGGTGATCAAATTAAGATGAAGTCCTTAGGGCAAGCCGTAAACCAGTATGTCCTTAACAAGGGGAAGCTTCGGGCCAGACACACACACACACGCACACACACACGCACACAGATGCATGCACACACACACATACACGCACACATACGCACACACACGCACATACACGCACACATGGAAGAGCTCTGGTGAAGATGGAGACAGAGGTGGGGTGCTTCTACAAGCCAAGGAGGGCAAAAAGCTGCTGCCACTGGGGGGCGGGGGGGAGTGCTGGCTGGGGAAGGCCTGGCAGGCCCTTCCCAACATCTGGGTCTTGGACTTTGTTAACCCCCAGCTTCTGGAATTTTTTTACAGCAGCCCTTGCGGATGGATATATCCACTCCTGATCTGAAGTGGAAAATATGACCATTCTCTATGGAAATGTGCTCACGTCCGCATCAGATCATGGGCTTATTAGTTTCAACTAATGCCCCAGATCCTCCCTCCCTCTCCTGAGGGCCCCGTGGGGCAATCACTCTGCATCCTGGTAATAGGCTGCTCAGCCCAGTCCCTGCCTTCATGCCTCTCTGCTCCCCAACATGACATGCTCCTTATTTTCTCACTAACAAGTGAACCAAGCCCTGTCAACTACACTCCCACCCGAGCCAACTTCCATAGCCTCTTATTCAAACACTAGAGGCCTGATGCATGAAATTCATGCACGGAAGGGTGTCCCTCACCCAGCCTGCACCCTCTCCAATCTGGGACCCCTTGAGGGATGTCCGACTGCCCATTTAGGCCTGATCCAGGTAAGGTCGGGCCTAAACGGGCAGTCGGACATCCCTCTCACAATCTAGGACTGCTGGCTCCCAACTGCTCACCTGCCTGCCTTCCTGATTGCCCCTAACTGCTTCTGGCTGCCAGCCTGATCACCCCCTAACCACTCCCCTGCCAGCCTGATTGATGCCTAACTGTTCCCCTGCCAGTCTGATTGCCCCTAACTGCCCTCCCCTGCAGGCTTGATCACCCACAACTGCCCTCCCTTGCAGACCTGGTCCCTCCCAACTGCCCTCCCCTGCTGGCCATCTTGTGTCCACATGGGGGCAACCATCTTTGATCACATGGGGGCAGCCATCTTGTGTGTTGGAGTGATGGTCAATTTGCATATTATTCTTTTATTAGATAGGATTAGATAGGATAGAGGCCTGGTGCATGGGTGGGGGCCGGCTGGTTTGCCCTGAAGGGTGTCCCAGATCAGGGTGGGGTTCCCTTGGGGTAGGGGCAGCCTGGGTGAGGGGCCTGTGGTGATTTGCAGGCTGGCCACGCCCCCAGCGACCCAAGCAGAGGACCTGGTATCTGGGATTTATTTATTTTCTATAACTGAAACTTTGTAGCCTTGAGCAGAGCCAAGCCTTCTGCTTGCTCCGTGGGCGCCGCCATTTCTGTTGGGATTTATTTATCTTCTATAATTGAAACTTTGTAGCCTTGAGCGGAGGCCTGGGCCAGCCAGAGCAGGCAGAAAGCTTGGCTTCCTCCATTGCAGGGGAAACCCAAGCCTCCTGCTCTGTCTGTGGCTGCAGCCATCTTGTTTGGGTTGATTTGCATACTCACTCCTGATTGGCTGGTGGGTGTGGCTTGTGGGTGTAGTGGAGGTACAGTCAATTGCATATTACTCTTTTATTAGATAGGACTAGAGGCCCTGTGCACGAATGACTGCACCAATAGGTCACCTCCGCCCTCCTGTAGCTCTCCGCCCGCTGCTCCACCCTCTTGTAGCTCCCCCTGTCCCCCTCCTCCCCCCATAGCTTGCTGTCCTGCCCCCTCCTTAGGTTTTCTTTCTACCAACTTTCACTCTTTGATGTGTGGGGCAGAACCCCAGAATACCAGGAGAATTCCAGCTTTCCGTGTCCATACCCTAAATAGCCAAATGGGGAAGCAAGTGTTTTTGGCTCTTTCCAACATTTTAAGGAGCCAAACCTGCTTTCCAAAGAGGTTCCAGTTAAAATATTGATGAAAACAAATGATTGTGAACGAACAGTAAGTTCCCTGACCTAGGCTCTATCATTGGTTAGTTCAGCTTTTAAAATGCCAGTATCGCTTGTGAGAGCCATTCTCATACAGGTAGGTGTTGTTGATGGAAGACCATTTGAACATGTCATGTGCATGAGAGATTAGCAAAGGGGCATGGGGCTTCAGGACTTTGCTGTAAGCTACGTGCTTTGTGAACGTTCGGTTGTACTTTGTTTGAGAGCACAGCTCTGGCCCAAAATAAAGAAACCAAGTTGCGATTCCTAATCGCAGGGAAGATTTACTGGAAGCTTCTAGATGCCCAGCTCTAATTCAGGTGCTCTGGGGAAAAAGATACGGAGACACACTTTGACCTCCGTGAATTTATGGAATTAATTTTTAGCCAGCTTGCAAAGATGAGAAAATACAGCAAAGGGCTAAGGGGGTGGAAGGAGTTACAGGCACGGCCAATGCTCCAAGCGGACAGAAGCGATAGCAGCTGCCCTGAACCCACAGGGGAGGAAACGGGTGTGAACTCGGCTGAGCCTCTGAGGAGGATTGTGGTCTGGATGGACAGAGAGAGTGAGGCAGGAGTCCCTGTGGGGGAGCAGCCGCCGGACAGAGCTGCGCCCTGGGAGTGGGTGTGGGAGTTGTTTGGTGGCTTCCTGTGGGCGGGAGCCAGTGACCACAGCTGCCCCTGGCTCTGGGCTCCATACTGCTGACTAATTGAATTAACGACGGCGAGATGCCTGACAAAATAAAAACCGACAGGGCTGGGATGTATGGGAAGTCCCCCGAACATAAATGGGCTATATCCTCAACAGTTATTTATGAGACGTGGGGACGCTGAACTCATTTCTCACAGAAAATATGATAAACAGTGGTCTGTTTCCTGCCATAGGCGATCCATAGAGCTTATTTATCGCATAATGTAAAGGGACACGTATTCATCATTGCGAGGAAGCAGTTGGAACAATGTCCTTACAATGGAGCCACATTTAATGAGGCCGCGGTTCCCAAGACCTGTGGGGCGGTTGTAAGACCTCGAGGGCCTTTTCCACGGGGAGAGCATTCATGTTGACTCAGGAAGAGGGCAGAGAGGAGTCAGTGGATGCCGTCCAGGAAAGCCCGGGAGGCTCAAGGCAGTTAGCAAGGGTGTCTCGCTCCGGGTGGGTGCCGCAGGTCAGAGGGGCGTGCCTACTGAGCAGTCCCTGGCTCTCGACTGAAAGGGACCAAAATGCCACCCCAGCTTGTGGGAGCGGAACAGGGGGCTGAAGGCCCATTCAGGGCCTCCGACGTGGCATCTGAATTCAAGTCCTATTACCTCTGCGTGGATCTCAGTGCTGTTCTCACTCTGTGCTCACAACATGGAGAACAAGACCACTGGTGATTCCAGACCTCATCTCAGCGGCTCAGCCCTGCCACAGAGGTGACAGTGCGGACTCCACTAGACCCTTGGCAACGAGAAAAACCAATAACGCTGACCCTGTCTCTAAAGTAGTGATGTTTTGTTCATCATAAATTCTTTTTGCCTTAATTTTTATATTGGAGTATACTGCATGAAGGTCTCATTAATCTGGCTTGCTGAGGTTTTGGAGGTCACTTATCACTACTGTTCAAGTTCAGAGGCTTTGACAAAAGCGTAGCCAAGGTCACACAGCTAATCATGCAAGGTCCACTGGCTCCAGACCCCGTTCTTCCTCCCTGACAGTGCAAGGTGCCCCCATGGGCCCATGTCTGGCTGAGCCTGGCACAGGTCCCAGTGCAGAACAATGCTTCATAAGTGTTTCCTGCCCCAACTCAAGAATAATGTCTTTTTCTCTGATTTCACTAAGTACCTTCTTCCAAACAGGATGTTTTCAGACTTTGAGGACTTTCTTATTTTTTGGTCACGGAGGAGCTGATCTACATTGCTAACTTTAAAGAAAACAGGGTATACATGGAATTTCACAGCAGGCTGTGGGGTATATGGGGTTGCTATTTAAACCTCTTTTGGGCAGAAGTTGGTGGAAGAGGCCAGGGAAAGATGAGATGTAATTCTTAGGTCATGGAGCAAGTGTTACGTTTGCAAAGGGGCAAAGATGAGTGGCCAGTCATTCATACCTTAAGTTACGGGCAGTAAGAAGCATGGGGCAGATCTGAATTAGTGACAATGGTGATGACATATACAGACGCTTGGTGATAAAAAGTGGGTGAGAGCCGAAACCAGTTTGGCTCAGTGGATAGAGCGTCAGCCTGTGGACTGAAAGGTCCCAGGTTCGATTCTGGTCAAGGGCATGTACCTGGGTTGCCGGCACATCCCCAGTGGGGGGAGTGCAGGAGGCAGCTGATCAATGTTTCTCTCTCAATGATGTTTCTAACTCTCTATCTCTCTCCTTTCCTCTCTCTAAAAAATCAATAAAATATATTTTAAAAAATTTCTTAAAAAATAAAAGTGAGTGAGAGGTGATGCTGCATCTCCCACCTCCCAGAGCACATGACAGGCAGCTCAGATGAGTTCAGAAATACTCTGCTGAGAAAGGGGCATCCTTTCCCTCCTGCATCTGCCTACAGACACCGTCCTTGGAGCTTCTGAATTCTTGAAAGATAAGAATCCAATTTCAGTCAGTTTCAGAAGCCAGTCTATTGGGTTAAGAAGCTTGAAATGGCCAAAACTGGTTTGGCTCAGTGGATAGCGCGTAAGCCTGCGGACTGAAAGGTCCCAGGTTTGATTCTGGTCAAGGGCATGTACCTGGGTTGCGGGCACATCCCCAGTGGGGGTCATGTAGAAGGCAGCTGATCGATGTTCCTTTCTCATTGATGTTTCTAACTTTCTATCTCTCTCCCTTCCTCTCTGTACAAAATCAATAATATATATATATATATATATATATATATATATATATATATATGAAGCTTGAAATGCATTAACACGAAGGGTCTCATGAAATAAATGCCCATTCTATTGCACGACACACAGCAGTACCCCAGGTAGCATGCATTTTATCCCTGGTGAGCCCTCCAAATATATACTTTTGTGCTTAAAATTCAGAATAAATTTGAAATGTACTTTATTCCAATCAACTCAGCAGCACTTCTGAGATAGAAAAAAAACTTTCTAGCTTTGAAACACCAAGGGGTAAAACAACTTTCAGAATTACCGCGCTGAACTTTGATGCTACTCTCAGAAAGTTACAGCTTAATTCTACATCTCTTATGCAAGTCGGGTGGCCCACGATTTCATTTCAACTTATTAAGTCAATTACCCGAAAAATTGACACCAAATTACAATGTATACTGTTCCCCCCTCCCCCACACACACTCTATAGAGAATCAAAATGTCACAGGTAGGTGGGATACAACAATTTTAAAAGTTTTGTGCTTATGAATGATACATAATTTCAAATGACTCACAGCACTCGTTGAAACAAAGTATCCAACTTGGCTGACTCATAATAACACTGACAATGGAGTTTCAAATAGAGTTTCCATAATGACAGAAATTGCCCCAATGTATGCATCGAAGGGTTAGCTTGACCATCACAGATCATTAGTGATCGGGCTAGCAGTTGCTGCTACAAGCGTGCCTCCCCAAGATAACCCACTCATTGAGCTAGCCCCGCCTGGAGGTCACCCACCCAGTGCCTTCCTCACTTCGGCAGAAAGCTACAGGTACATTCCAACACCGTTTTAAATGCAGCTCTATTGTTAAGCTCTAATGAAAAAGGGCGGCTCTTTATTCTCCTGTAATTTTGAAAATGGCCTCATTTAGTCTCCAAGTACATCCAACACATTTGGATAATTTAAGAAGAGAAATGTCAGTGTCTGGGAAGAAGAACCCAGCTTATTTGTTTCGTGCCCTTTGGCACCAAGATCACACAATGGGGGCTTCACTTCGAGTCTTTTCAATTAGAAGGTTTGCAAAGGCTAAAGCGGAGCCCTAAGTAATTAAAGGCGATTCACACTCCCCAGATCCGAGCAGTGCCTTCCTCATTTGTAGTGCCTCTGTGAAGTCAACTCCTTCCCACCAGGCTACGGATCCAAGAAGCAGGATGGAGACCTTACTTCAGCAACAAACTTCAAAGGGGAGGACTTCAGAGACAGACCAGAGCTCTTTGCATTTTGTCTCCGTTTATAAAACAGCACAGAGAGGCGAATGGATGTGAACCAGGAAGGTTAGCAGGCCAGGCCAGTGCTTATCCCAGGGCCACCTGCAGACCCTCTATGGCCAGAGGGAGCCCATCTTTGTTTCTCCCGAAGGAAAGGCAGTGTGTGTGTGTGTGTGTGTGTGTGTGTGTGTGTGTGTGTGTGGCGGGGGGGGGGGGGGGCGGGTGGGAGGGTGTGGGCGGCCGAGGGGAGGGTTAGAATTCTGAGGAAGTGGCAAGAACCCTAAGAGCTGGTTCTGGAGTTATCTTGTGTCCAAGCATAATCCTCTGTATTCGTTCAACCAGGATTTATGGTGCCTGCTGCGTGCCCACCAGAGAGCAGGACACCAATGAGCCGCTGGCCTCCTGGCATTTACCCTCGGTGAGGAGAGAAAGACCCTCACTGGGCAGACACATTAATTACAAGGGCTGTGGGGCACCAGTGAGCTGAGCTGGTGTGGACACTGGGGCGGGGGGGGGGGGGGAAGGGGGGGGCGGAGAGGGACTGGGACAGATGGGCTGGGAATTGAGGGTGAAGAGGGCACAGTCCCTGGCCAGGCAGGAAGAAGAGTTCTCAGCAGGTGGGGACCCGCGTGGGCTATGAGATGCGGTAGAGAAGGGAGGGGCCGCGTGGGGCTTCTTCTCACTCGCTCCCGCCCGCTCTGCAGAGGGAGCCAGTCAGGCTGGCGAGCGAGGGCGTGGCCTCGGCCACCAGCGCCCTGGGGATGGCGCTGCCCTGGGAGCTCGTCCTCAAAGGCTCTGTGCACCTCTATGCCCTCAGTGTGTGCAGGTGCGAGGATGTGGTGGAAGCCCAGGACCGCACCACCTGTGGTCCCATGTGAGTGAGATGCATGCGCGTTGGTCTGTGCTGTGGACAGCTGCCCGGGGAGGCAAAGCCGCAGAGAAGGCGCAGGGTTGACTGGGCCGTGGCTGAGCTAGGAGACCGGAGGGCACAGTGGAAGAACACTCCTTTCTTCTCCCCCTAACTTGGTGGCTACCTTTTTCCAGTTACACTATCTCAAATGTCCTATGGGCTACATGTAGTCCCGATTTGTCCCTTGTCCCTTTACGCTCAACAGGAGGACACAGATGACTGCAAGCTCCAGCAGGTGTGGCTCGCAGGGCCTGGGGTCAGACTGCTTGGGTTTCTGCCGGACCTCTCCATCGGCCAGCTGGTAGGTCCCTCCACCTTGGGAGCCTCAGCTTTGATGTCTGTAAAGTGGTCAGCACACATGAGTGATTGGAGGAGGCACCTGGTTGGGATCCAGATGTTTGTGGCTTCTAGGTGCCCACCCTCCAGCGTTCCACCCTCTAACTCCCCCCTCCTCTGTGCCAGGGGTTGTACACCCATGCTCTCAGTCAGGAGGGCATTTCTTTAAGCAAACATTTACATTTTACTTAAAAATAATCCATACAAAAGAAATCTAAGGTTTTCCACGCAAATTTTATTTTATTTTTGCTTTTTATTGATTGATAGATTAAGGTATTACATATGTGTCCTTATCCCCCCATTGCCCCTCCACCCCCCAGCACATACCCTCACCCACCTGGTGTCTGTGTCCATTAGTTATGTTCATATGCATGCATACAAGTCCCTTGGTTGATCTCTCCCCCTCCCTCAACCCTCCCCTACATTCCCTCTGAGGTTTGACGGTCTGATTGATGCTTCTCTGTCTCTGGATCTGTTTTTGTTCATCAGTTTATGTTGTTCATTACATTCCACAAATGAGTGAGATCATGTGATATTTATCTCTCCTGACTGACTTATTTCACTTAGCATAATGTTCTCCAGGTCCATCCATGCTATTGCAAAAGGTAAGAGTTCCTTCTTTTTTACAGCAGCGTAGTATTCCATTGTGTAGATGTACCACAGTTTTCTAATCCACTCATGTGCTGATGGACATTTAGGCTGTTTCCAAATCGTAGTTATGGTGAATTGTGCTGCTATGAACATAGGGGTGCATATATCCTTTGTGATCGTTGTGTCCTAGAAGTGGGATCACTGGGTCAAATGGGAGTTCCATTTTTAGTTTTTTGGGGAAACTCATACTGTTCTCCACAGTGGCTGCACCAGTCTGCATTCCCACCAGCAGTGCAAGAGGGTTCCCTTTTCTCCGCATCCTCGCCAGCACTTTCATTTGTTGATTTGCATGTCTTGGATGATTAGTGATTTAGAGCATGTTTTCATATGTCTCTTGGCCTTCTGTATGTCCTCTTTCTGAAAGTGTCTATTTAGGTCCATTGCCCATTTTTTTGATTAGATTGTTTGTCTTTCTTTTGTGAAATTATATGAGTCCCCTGTAAATTTTGGAGATTAAACCCTTATCTGAGATAGCATTGGCAAATATGTTCTCCCATGCAGTGGGCTTTCTTGTTGTTTTGTTGATGGTTTCTTTTGCTGTGCAGAAGCTTTTTATTTTGATGTAGTCCCATTTGTTTATTTTCTCCTTAGTTTCCATTGCCCTAGGAGCAGTATCAGTGAAGATATTGCCACAACACATGTCTGATATTTTGCTGTCTATGGATTCTTCTAAGATTTTTATGGTTTCCCATTTTACATTTAAGTCCTTTATCCATTTTGAGTTTATACTTGTGTATGGTGTAAGTTGGTGGTCTAGTTTCATTGTTTTTTGCATGCATCTGTCCAATTTTCCCAACACCATTTATTGAAGAGACTGTCTTGACTCCATTGTATGTTCTTGCCTACTTTGTCAAATATTAATTGAGAGTAGTGGTTTGGGTTGATTTTGAGACCTCTGTTCTGTTCCATTAGTCTATATGTCTGTTCTTGTGCCAGTACCAGGCAGTGCAAACAAATTTTAAATACAGAGCATCCAATTTTAATACACAGACTACCGAATAGCTCCTCGTGGTCCAAGCAACATATGGTAACAGTTTGCAAATATCCCCAACTATTTCTGTCCTTTGCTTCAGGAAATTAAAGTGGAGAAATGGCTTCATTTTTTACCTTGCTCATTTACTCATTTCTACTATTTTAAATATATAATGGTCTGTTGCAACATGATGTATATGGTCCAAGGGCACAGGGCAGCCATAAATAAACTCAAACTCCTCATGTTCCACTTTTCTGATTTTTTCATTTACATCTTTAATTTATTTTTTGAGCCAGTACACCATGACTAAAGAATGCTCAGATTGTGGGGGATTCTGAGAAAGTTGGAAATAAAGGCAGTGCTACCAGGAAAAAGGGGTCAATGGCACAAAAATGGTCCACTCAGCCTTCAACCCGCCCCGAGAAAGATCTTCTACATTTAAACCAACTAAACAAACATTTGAATGGGACCACTGATGCTCTCATAGCTTCACACTGTTTTTCAGTGGAAAGAAGGTTCCACTCCTCAAGATGACGCGGTGACGTTGGGTCTGGGCACCTCTTCCCACCTTCCCTACCAGCTCTCAGCACGCCCCCACCATTGACAAGAAAACGTGGTGAAGCTTTCTGACCAATGCGGGGATGTGGCCTGACTCGGGCCCATCTCCCCATGGAGTCTTTCAGGTCACTCAGATGAGAACATGTCCCCTGTTTGACAGCCCACGGTCCTTGGTGCCCACCTCATCTGCAGGATGTTGCATGACCTGCCCTGGGGTGTATCAGATGCACGTGTCCTCACTAAATTTGGGGTCCAAAGAAGAAAAAATTGAATGTTTTTAGCCTCTCTTCATTCCTTAGACTAATGCCTTAAACAGAATGGTTTTCCAACACATAGTTAATGGTTTGATTTCAAATTTATTCTCTATTAACAGAGTGGATCAGTGACACGCCCAACATTTGTATTTCGAATTTAAACCAAGATATATACTTTATCCATTAAGAACTCTGTGTCCCAATGATAGAAGTTGATAAGGATAAGAGGGCAAGAATTGACTGCAAGGACATCAGCACTTCCCAGAACCCAGGAGAAGCCTGGCTAAGCAGTGCAGGACGCACAGGGACAGGAAGACAAGAAACCCGAGCAGGAGGTGCAGGGGCGCCCGGCTGGGTGGCCTCCACGTGCACCTGCTGCCTTTCCTCGGCTGTTGCCACCCCTCGGCTCCCGCCTTTGCTGCCCCAGGTGCAGTGACCTGGAGGTGCACCTGTTTCTAAGGGTCACTCCCTAAATGTCATTCACCGGGAGGAATGTGCAATCAGCTGAGCCTCGCTGCATGTTCACATCCTGCGCTCTGGGCCATGGGGGTGGGGACTTCTGCACCACTGCCTCGGTTCTCTTCTGGGGGGCAGGGACCTCATAAAGGAGAATTTCACCAAGACATGAAAGGCATTAGCAGAGTGGAGAGTGGGAGGAGGGGGAGAAGGAGGAGAGGGAGGAGACAGAGAGACCAAGAGGAAGAAATTTTGATTTTGTTAACCATTAGTCTTTAAAACAGGTTGAACAAACTCTTCTAAACCATAAGAGCCTTTTCCAAATACATTTATCTAAGACAATCTAAATGATCCATGCGAGTAGAAACAGTTTAAGTTACTGTATAATCTAACTGAAAAATTCCACATTAATAGCACAAAGTACTAGAGAGTTTCAATGTTTAATAAAAGACAAAGTGTAAAGAATGTTCTTTATCTCAGTGCTAATAAAGAGAGAAGTGTTTCAGAATCAGAACCAGCAAATCAGTTATTAACCAGAGAGTTAGTAAATAGGTGCCAGTGGCTGAAAGTGATGGACTGTCTAATAAGTTTCCTTGAACTTGAGCGGTGTGGGTGTCTCTACCTGGCTGGCATTCTGAGATAAAGATCGGCTGTGGCTGCTTCTGAGGCACGTTTGAATGTGGGGCGTATGAATAATGAGTCATTATGTTTTCTTGCTCTGAAGTCAAAAGTTCTCTCCTCAGAACAGGCAGGGTTTGTTCATTATGATCATAATGATTGTCCGTGCCATGCATCAGGGCTCAAAGTTCCTGTCTTTAATTTCTCCCACTTTCTCCCCGTCTTCATGAATTAGTTATTTTAATGTTCCCAAACAGCCCAGCTGACGCCAACCCCCTGCACATGGCTCAGCTACAATTACCCTTCCTTTAAAACAGAAATTGGGTCTTGCATTACTTATGCAGTACCCACTATGTTAAGTCATGCTCTGGAAACATAGAAAGCTATTATGATCAAATAACATGCTGGTACAAAGAAATGACACCAATTTCTGGTTATTAACTTTTTCTGGAAGTGGGTACATTCAAATTCATAATGTAATTTATTCATAATATCCTGGAATTAACAAAAACAGACACTTAAAAAAATTAAAGTTGCTGTTGATTTGGCCTGTAAGATACTTTTGCTTGAATTCCTAGTCATATGTAGGACCTGCAAAGTGCATAAGATTGTATTTATTTGGTAAACAGTGAGGCAAATCGTCAGCTCCATGGACAATTTTACTTTACAATCCACAAGGGAAAATTAGGTTGTCACCAAAGAAGTGCTTTGTGCCCCAGTGGTGACAAGTACAGAAACTGCGGCACCTAAACTGAAGGCGCAGGAAGCGCAGCCTCCGGGTGCTCACCGCCAGAGGGAGGAGCAGGCGCTGTCTATAGAGAGTGGGCACGCGCCATCAGTTTCCAAGAGAGGCATCTGATTGCACCGATGAAACACCTGGTTTTAGGAGGGAATCAAAGCAATGAGTGATAGCTTAAACCCAATGATTGACCCTGAGCACTCCAATCGTTTATTTGACTTTATAAATTGAGCTGTCTCAATAAAGGGCTTTTCATGGGCATTTGTGAAACTGTCATGTCTCTCAGATACTTTAAAAAAGTTTCTATTGATTTTTTTTCTTAGAGAGAGAGGAAGGGAGAGGAAGAGAGAGAGAAACACCATCTGCTGCCTCCTGCACACCCCCTCCTGGGGATTGAGCCTGCAGCCTGGGCATGTGGAATTGAACTACTGACCTTTTGGTGCACAGAACGAGCCACACTGGCCAGACTCTTAGATACTTTTAAAGCAAAATATTGATTGTCTTTTTTAGAAAAAAAGAAAAAAAAAGGAAGAAAACAAGTGACAAAGATTTGCATCAGCTCAGTCCCTAACAGGTTGCAGTGCAGGTGGCGATTTTGTTTATTAAGCCCGTTTTTGTATTTTGGTGGGAATGAGTGACTTACAAAACAGAGGTCAGGTAGGACCAGAAGTATCAATTGGATCAATATTTCCTGAAGGCAATTTGTCAATACATGTCTAAAACCTTAGCTTTATTTTTGCTCCAATATATTCCCTTTTAGGGATATATATTCAAGACATAACAATAAATCTGTGTAAAGAATGTGCTGGGAGGATGCTCACAATGGCCTTGTCTATAAAAACAGGAAATTATTAATTGTCCACCACCAGTGTATAAGGAAAATCAATTGCACGAATGGCTTGCTACATACACAAGCTTACAGATGAGGGATGTGCCAGTCGCTACCATGATGAGATGCCACTTCATACCCACGAGGTGCGCCATAATAGAAAAGTCAGAAAAGAATAAATTTTGGTGGACTGAAGAAATTGGCACCCTCAGATATTGCTGGTGGGAGCGTAAAATGGGTCGGCCCCTGCAGAAAAGAGTTTGGTGTTTCTTCCCCACGTTGAACACAGAATTGCTGTAAACCCAGTCACTTCCCGCCTAGGTCTACATCCCAAAGCACTGGCAGCAGGATTCGAATGCTGGCACCCGACTGCTCACAGCAGCACCATTTACAACTGCCCAAAGGTGGGGACAAACCAAACACCCACCAACTGATGATGGATGAACAACTGTGGCCATCCACACAGTGGCATGTTATTCAGCCATAAAGAGGCATGAACTTCTGACACACACTACAACCTGGCTGAACCACAAAAACATGTTGAGTCAAAGTAGCAGGACACAGAAGGCCACGTATTGTATGGTTCCATTTATGTAAAATTTCCAGAACAGGTAAATCCATAGACACAGAAAGCAAGCTAATGATCGCTGCGGGCTGAGGAAGGGGGAACGGTGGAGTCCTGGCTAAAGGATCCGGGGTTTCCTTCTGGGGTGATGAAATGTTCTGGAACCAGACAGAAAGGATGGTTGTGCACATTGTGAATATACTGAATGCCACTGAATTGCCCACTTTAAAATGGTTAATGGTTAACTTTGTTATGTGAATTTTTCCTCAATATAAAAAACTGTTGATGGAGAAGGATAGTTCACAAGAAGGGGAAATGTTCACTGCTTATTTAGTGGGAAAAATTGTAAAGGTAGCCCCCCAAAAAAAGGTGGGTATAGGAATGTATCATTGTACTTGCTAAAAATTATATATAATAGGCTTACACACAAAACATCAACAGTGAGGATGGGAATTGAGGAGGTTATATGGTGCGATTATGGGTGACTTAATTCCTTTCTTATCTCTATTTCCAAATACCTCATAATTAGCATGAATGCTTTGGCTTAAGAAAAAGATGTATAAGCAATATAGCAAATAGGACTGAAAAGTCAGGATTAGGTGCCATGACTCACAGGGCAGCCCTCCAGAACCCAGCAATAAACCAGGTGCTTCTTATAGGAGCTCCTTTTTGTTATTGGCAAACGGTGGCCTGGAAAGCAGCATCCCACAGTGAAAAGCCGATATGTCAGGCTGACCAAACCAGTGAGGCTCTCCAAAGTGCTTGCTCTGCTTCTGCTGCAGACACTTAAAACCTCTTAGTTGAGATAATATTGAGGCAATTATAGGAACACAATTAAGTTTCATGACTTTTGAATGTACTCAGAGGAAATACACTTACAAGAAATAGCATGTTAAGAAAATAAAACCACATACTGCATTTAAATACTCCTTTAATAAAATATACTTTACTTAAAATCATTACTAAGAGCTCATTCTTCTATTCATGAAGTATATACAAATGTGATCCATTTAACTGGGATAAAATAAAGTAGGTTTATTTACCATTTTTCTCCTACTATTTGAGATTGCTGTGAGAAGAAAGCTGCCCGAATGAAAAGATTGTATTTTCATGCATTAAGCAAACTTGATAAAAATGCAAATGTACAAAACAGGGAAATCACATGATTCCCAGTTGCATGAAGAGACAGACAGAATTATTGAAAGAATGAGACCTTTCATGCATTTAGAAACTTTCAGTTTTTTTCTTTGTATAGAACTACTGCAACTCTGTATCTACAATCATTTGTCCAGATGTTACTAATGGTTTTCATGAAGGCTCCCTGCCAACCCCGTCTGACTTTCGTTTTTGTTAGTGAAGCAAATACCTGCTCATTCCATGAGGATTTGAGGGCCAGCAACCATGCTCTCAGTGCCTGGGGCACTGGTGGCCATCAGCCTTCCCTCGGGTTGTTTGAAGGCCCCGGTGTCTGAAAGGACACACAGCAGGCACCTGGTGGTGTGGTGGATATTGGCCCGAGGAGGAGGAGTTTGGGCGGATCTGGAAATACCTCTTGGAGCCTTTCCCACATAGCCTCGGGCCCTACATAATGGCAGATGGATCCGAGCTAACATCTTTTGAGCATCTACCAAATTCTGGGCATTGTTCTGAGCACTTTTATGCACAGAGCAGTTCACTCCTTAGAACAGCTCATTGACCTAGGGACCATTACTATCCCCCTTTATGGATGAGAACATTGAGATCCAAGGGGTTTAAATAGCTTGTGTGAGGTAATATGTAGTGAAATGTGGACACTGCCTCTGCTTGCCAAGAGCGAGAAGGGAGAGGGTGATGTAGACCCAGGGTTTGTTTTGGGGGAGCTCCTGGGGGGATGATGAGAGGAGGAAGGACAGTCTGAGGAGCACTGAAGGGGCTTCCTCAGTGTTCAGTACACACCAAAGATGCTTCAGGAAGCCTGGCTCACAGGGGTCAAGTGCTAAAGAGAGGCTGGGGTGAGAGGGTGGAGAGCCGGGAGGCACTGGTATTTCGGAATCTCGGCCTTACTGGGGACCCCTTCGGTTCTGTGGGCAGCACAGGGCAGAGCCTCTCTGTGCAAGAGGCGTGGGCGAGGGTGTGGAGAAGAACCTGGGGAAGCAGACCCGTGATGGATGCAATACTTCCATAGAATCTGGTAACAGCCTGGATGCGTGAAGAAGGAGGTAAATGAAGAGGCTCCTGAGGATGACAGTGAACAGTGAGGACTTTTCCTCATTTATGCCAAAGGCAGCCTAGAGGCGCGGGAAGGGCACTGGCCTTGTCATCAGACCCTCCTAAGCCCAGAGAGGGAAGTACTCACCGACAGTTTCCTGCCATCCAGCAGATGCTTTTAACTCAGTGCGACCGCAGGCAGCGCTGGGCTGGACAGGAGGTGGGAAGTGGGGGAGGCTCCTGAGGGGAGGTGCCGGGCACATATACCTAAGAGTTACTTAGCACACATGGTGACTTTCTGTCCCAGCTGGCAACTTTGTGTTTTGCATTCGTGATTGTTTCATAAAGCTGTTTTTAGAAATAGATCTATTTAGTTAAAATAAATAAATCCATTAAGGGAAAACTGTAAAGTAATAACTGCACAGATGATACAAGGACGTGACAAAAGTCGTGAGGGGGCGGGGGTGTGCGCTGATGAGGGAAGGTGAGACACTGTTGCACTTAGTGAAAATGATTTAAAACTTAATGTTCCAAGAAAATGTACCGGTAACTGCTTTGCCAGCCGCTCTGGAAACCAGTGAGGCGGTCCCACATCTCAGACAAAACCAGTACCACCCTGGCCTGGAGCGACAGCGGCCCAGAGAAGCTGCCTGGCCCGGTGGCACATGTGGGCACACAGCTGTGCCCCACAGTCTCCATATTATTAAAAAAGAAAGAAAAAAAGAAATAGCTACCCTTATTTCAATGTTCCATTAAAACTTCTTTAACTAAGCTCCTTTTTAGGCAATATATGATTTCATCTCACTCTTTATTTAACAGGAATTTCAAGAGAGAGTGGGAAAATCTTTGCTCTCACGGCGACGCGGCCGAGCAAAGCAACTGGCAGAGTTTGACCGGACTGTGTCTCCCATGGAAGGCGTCGCTGCAGCTCTTTGTAGCATCCGTGGCTTTTGCTGGCTGTGAACGTGATTCTAGATGCTGGGTCACATGCAGGACCTGCAGACCAATGCCAGCTCGAGTTAGAGTTCAGCTCCCCTTGGGTTACTGAGTTGACTAATCAATGATCTCTACGGAACTCCCGAAAACTGAATAATACTTGCCACATCGAGATGAAAAAATGGCACCTTCCAGGACATTCACGGTGCACCATCTGCTTTATCACCTACAGAATTATGCTGACAATAAATTCAAACATAAAGCGAGAGTATGGATCTGCCTTTTAACATGGTTTTATTCACAAAAGGGGCAAAATTACCCTTTTCTCCTATTCAGTGAAGACATTCCTACTTGTCATGAGGCATAACTATGGTTCCAAATGAGAATCTTCTATCTAAGTGAAGATCGAGGTAAGAATCCATTAAACTAAACTTTACAAAGGAAAATCAAAAGACATAAATCTTGATTTTGGGGGTGCCTTATCCTCTAGACAATTTTTTAAAACACCCAAATACAGCCACAGAAACTGCTTTCCAAAATAAGGCCCTTGATTGCTGCTGCCATGAAATGGATAGGAAGCAAATTTCAAATGGCATAGAAACTCGAAATCTGATTTTATAGCACTTCCTTCAAAACCCTAATGAGATTAAATTCAAATAATGTAAGCATATATCAGTCAGAAAGCTTATAAGCCATCTAATAAAAGTTATTAAAATATTTAGGAGGTTTTATATAGAACAAGTCAGACATTAGAATGAAAATATAAAAAATATGTACTTGTCTAAACTTTGAAGTAATAACCAGACTCTATGGCTGGGAAAGCAAGAATTTCTATGAAAAGGGACTGGTGTTTTCATCTTTTTAATGTCTGTTAGGAGGCTAGCCAGATAATAACAATAATAAAAATAATAATAAAAAAGGGCTAGTAAATTTTAGCTACTAATTTAGAAAGGTGACTTCTATGTCACATGACAAGGTACATAACTGATATGACTTACTAAGACACAATCATGCTGTTAAGATTGAATCAATTTCTTTACACATATCTACACTAATAAAAGAGAAACATGCAAATTACCATCACTCCGCTATGCTACCAGCCAATCAGAGTGAGTATGCAAATTAACCTGAAAACATGGCGGCAGCCCCGCCCCCCACTGCTCCAGGCCTGTGGGGGTCGGAGAAGTTGGGGGCCAGTGCCTGAGGCTGGCTGCAGCCTGGGAGATGAAGAAGCTGCCTGCCCCCCTGGTCCCAGGCTGCAGCCAGCAGCAGAAGCCTCACATCTGCCTGCCCCACATCCTAGGGGAGATGGAGAAACCGGCCCCAGCACCTGAGGCTGGGTGCGGCCTGGGAGATGAAAAAGCTGCCTGCCCCATGATCCCAGGCTGCAGCCAGCTAGAGAAGTCGCCCACACTGCATCCCAGGGAAGACGGAGAAGCCGCCCGCCTGTGGTCCAGGTGCCAGCAACTGCGGCTGGCTACAGCCGGTAGATGGAGAAGCCGCCCACCCCGCAGTCCTGGGCACCAGTACCTGCGGCTGGCTGTGGCCCGGGAGGCAGAGAAGCCGCCCACCCCGTGGTCCTGGGCACCAGCACTTGCGACTGCAACCTAGGCAAAGCCACCCTGCCCACCACCCCCTGCAGCTGCAGCTGGCCTGGGCGCCTATGGCTGACCAGAGGAAGGGAAGCCTGGATCCCAGGTGCCCTGTGGTTGGCTGGAGGAGGGAATCCTGGGTCCCAGATGAGGGGCTGAAGCAGAGGTGGTTAGGGGCAATCAAGCCAGCAGGGGAGCAGTTACGGACAATCAGGCAGGCAGGTGAGTCGTTAGGAGCCAGCAGTTCTGGATTGTGAGAGGGATGTCTGACTGATGGTTATCCCCTGAGGGGTCCCAGATTGGAGAGGGTGCAGGCCAGGTTGAGGGACACCCTCCCCCCGCCCCTGCATGAATTTCATGCACCAGGCCACTAGTTTAAAAATAAACAAGTAAATGCCAGTATAACAGGAATGGAATTGTGAACTCCATATTATTACCAGATTTAGTGGTGCATATTGCAGGATATTTTCTAAATTTAAGGCACCAATTTAAGGAGAAAAACTGTTCACTATATCAGGGATTAGCAAATTACGGCTGTTGAACAAAACTGCTCACTGCTTATTTTTGTAAATAAAGTTTTATTAGAACACAGCCACATCTGTTTTTTGACATGTTGTTTCTGGAAGCTTTTGCTGCAGCAGCAGATCTAGTGGGTTGTGGCAGAGACTTTTGGGCCTGCAAAGTTGAAAATATTTTCTCTCTGCCCTTTATAGAAAAGTTTGCAGGCTCCTGGCTTATAGAGTCATCCAGAATCATGACAATCCATCTGTTTTTGCCTTCCTCTCTGTAAA
Organism: Corynorhinus townsendii; assembly: GCA_026230045.1. NCBI lineage: Eukaryota > Metazoa > Chordata > Mammalia > Chiroptera > Vespertilionidae > Corynorhinus > Corynorhinus townsendii. The sequence goes on from JAPDVU010000007.1 coordinate 91,551,121, forward strand.
ATAATCACTTCTCATCAAAGGCATCATGACAATGTCAATTTAAATAAAGCTTGCAAATTTCTACACTGAGTGGGAGACAGGCTTGTATTCTTTTGCTCTCTCTGTTTTTTTCTTCTCCTTCTGAGAAACTTATGATAAAGAACTAAAAGATTCACTGATGACAGTAAGTTGGCAAATTAATTAATTTTGCTTCTCTTCGCTTTTCTACACTGAAAAAAATTATGTTTATTTTGGAATTTGTGGCTGATCAATGCTCAAAAGCAAGTAAGCAGAACCATCCCCTGGAACTCAATACTCTGGGAGTTATTTTCATCAAAATAAATGAGGCAGAGAACAATCAGGGTTTATAATGGATAACAGAAATAATAAGGTACTAATTCAGAGCCTAAGACTACCATAAGGCTGCTATGAAAATGTGAGTTACTTACAGGAGGTGATTAACCTCCCTTGGAATTTTTCACCCTCTCTGTGAAATAATAACTTTTCATCAAAGGCGTCATGACAATGTCAATTTAAATAAAGCTTGAAATTTTCTACACTGAGTGGGAGATGGATTTGTGTTCTCTTGCTCTTTTTTTTCTTTCCTTTTGAGAAGCTCATGATAAAGAGCTAAAATAAAAATAGAGCCCACTGTATGGGAGAATATATTTGCCAATGAGACATCTGATAAGGGGCTAATTTTCAAAATATATGAAGAATGTATACAACTCAACACCAGATGACGAACAATCCAATTTAAAAAATGGGCAAAGGACCTGAGTAGAAACTTCTCCAAAGAGGACATCCAGATGGCCAAGAGACATGAAAAGATGCTTAATGTCACTAATCTTCAGAGAGATGAAAATTAAAACCACAGTCAGACATCATCTCACACCTGCCAGAATGGCTACCATTAATACATCAACAAACAAGTGCTGGCGAGGATGTGGAGAAAAGGGAACCCTAGTACACTGCTGGTGGGAATGCAGACTGGTGCAGCCATTATGGAAAACAGTGTGGAGGCTCCTCAAAAAATTATAAATGGAACTTCCTTTTGCCCTAGTGATCCAACTTCTGGAAATACATTCTAAGAATCCTAAAACATCAATCAGAAAAAATATATGTACCCCTCTGTTCATAGCAGCATTATTTGAAAACAGCTCAAGTGCCCATCGGTAGATGAGTGGATAAAAAAGCTGTGGTACATTTACACAATGGAATACAATGCAGTTGTAAAAAGGAAGGACCTATTACCCTTTGAGACAGCATGGAGGGACCTGGAGATGATTATGCTAAGTGAAATAAGCCAGTCAGAGAACAATAAATATCATATGAACTCACTTATGTGTGGAATCTAATGAACAAAATAAACTGATGAACAAATTAGGTCCAGAAGCATGGATACAGGGATTGACAGATCTCAGAGGGGAGGAGGGGACTGGATGAAAGAAAGAAGAATTCGCTCCCAATAACATGTATGCATACCCCATGGACTGGGACAAGAGTGTGGTGATGGCCAGAGGGAAGCGGGGTGGGGGCCTGGTGGAGGTGGGCAAAGGGGAGAATGGAAATATCTGTAATAGTGTCGACAATAAAAATAAAGAAAACAAAGCCAATATTTTAATTCTACACGTGCATAGTAGTGGTTTCTGAACTTGGAATGCAATTGTAAATAAGTATATAATAAACGTTCTCTGAAATATAAGATAGTGATTGCAAAGGTTAAGATGAAAATAATTTCAATGATTGAAATGTAATTTTTCAAAAAGATCAAATGAATTGCTTGGAGCATCTCAGTAAGTGGTAGAATGCTCTAGAATGCACCATTGTCCTGGGCAAGATGGCCACCAGGGGGCGCCTCATTTCTAAGTTTTCCCCAGGGGTTGTTCCAAATTTCTTAAGATTTCTGGATTCAGGATCCGACTCAGAATCATTAGACCCTGGAACTGATTAATTGACTGTGGGCTCTCATTCCTTCGCAAGCCGGGGTCACAAATGCCCCCATGGGTCCCTGAAGTACCATGGGATAGTTATGGCCCCGAGATTTGTGACCCTGCCTTTTAACCAATGTAGCCTTCAATCTATACAGCTTTTAAAAACCAGTGGTCAAGTGGTGTCCAGGTCTTTTTCATGTGAATTGCCCTTCGTATTCATTCCATGAGGAGCTGCATGTGGGAAATGGAAGAACATATCTTGGAGTTCTGGGGACCTGGGCTAGCTTTGCTGCAATACGTGCAGAATGTGGCTGTGAGCAAATTACGTGGGCTCCTTGGGCCTCCACTGTCCTGTTTGCTACTTTGAGGACTGTATGGTGATGAGATGAGATAATGGCTCTCTGCTGTCCAGCACATTGTGGACACTTCATACCACATACCAAGCTGCTGCTATCTTTTCACTGTACTAGAAAAAAAAACCTAGTCTTGATATTCACTCCTATTATGTTTCTTCTTAATTTTGGTCCACCTTTCAGCTGTGAAAACTCTGACCCTCAGTGACTTTTTCTGAGACATTCTCACTCTGCTCCCACTGTTTCTTCTCTGCTTCTCTCCTCACTGCTGCTTGTAGGTGCTGTGCAAGCTTTGGGGACTGGCTTTGTCTGCAGCAGTAAATGCGTCTCCCTCCTCCCACCTTTGCCAGTCGGCTTTGGAGTACACTCTGAGCTTTCTTTGTTGACTGCAGAACAGTAGACACATGTTCCATTTTCATTTATTTATTATTATTATAAATAATTCTTTATTGTTGAAAGAATTACATGTGTCCTCTTTCCCCCCACAGAACCCATCCAGCCTGTGCCCCAACCCAAGCCATCACCGCCCCATAAATTCTTGGCCTCACCTATATCCATGGGCCATGCATATGTGCACACAGGTCTTTGGTTGATTACCACTCACCCACCCACCCTCCCCAATCTTTCCTCTCATTTTCTGACTCTGTTCCATGCTTCCATGTCTCTGGATCCACTCCATTCATCAGTTTATTTTGTTACTTAGATTTTCCATTTGAGTGAGATCATGTGATATTTTTCTTTCTCTGACTGATTTATTTCACTTAGCATCGTACTCTCCGGGTCCCTCCATGCTGTCTCAAAGAGTAAGAGATTCTTCTTTGTTACTGCTGCATAGTATTCCATGGTGTAAATGTACCACAGCTTTTTTATTCACTCGTCTACTGATGGGCACTTGGGCTGTTTCCAGATCTTAGCTATTATAAATTGTGCTGCTATGAGCATAGGAGGTGCACACATTTTTTTTTCTGATTGGTGCTTCAGGCTTCTTAGGATATATTCCTAGAAGTGGGATCACTGGATCAAATGGCAGTTTCATATTTCATTTTTTGAGGAAACTCCATATTGTTTTCCATAATGGCTGCACTAGTCTGCATTCCCACCAGCAGTGTGCTAGGGTTCCCTTTTCTCCACATCCTCGCCAGCACTTGTCATTTGTTGATTTGTTGGTGGTAGCCATTGTGACAGGTGTGAGGGGACACCTCATTGTTGTTTTAATTTCCATGTCTCTGATGATCAGTGACTCTGAGCATTCTTTCATATGTCTTTAGGCCATCAGTATGCCCTCTTTGGAGAAGTGTCTATTTAGGTCCTTTGCCCATTTTTAATTGGCTTGTTTGTCTTCCTTCTGTTAAGTTGTATGAGTTCCTTATATATTTTAGATATTAACCCTTTATCAGATGTATCATTGTAAAATATGTATTCCCAAGTAGTGGGTTCCCTTTATGTTTTGGTGATGGTTTCTTTTGCTGTGCAGGAGCTTTTTATTTTGATGTAGTCCCATTTGTTTATATCACCTTAGTTTCCTTTGCCCTAGGAGTTATATCTGTAAATATATTGCTACCAGAGCTGTCTGAGATTTTGCTGAGTATGGTTTCTTCTAGAATTATGGTTTCACGACTTACATTTAAGTCTTTTATCCATTTTGAGTTTATTTTTGTGTATGGTGTAAGTTGGTAGTTTTTTTTTGCATGTATCTGTCCAATTTTCTCAATACCATTTGTTTAAGAGACTGTCTTGACTCCATTGTATGTACTTGCCTCCTCTGTCAAATATTAATTGAGGGTAATGGCTTGGGTCAATTTCTGGGGTCTCTATTCTGTTCCATTGATCTATACGCCCATTCTTTTGCCGGTACGAGGTTGCTTTGATTAAAGTGGCTTTGTAGTATAACTTGAAATCTGGTATTGTGATTCCTCCAACTTTGTTCTTCTTTCTCAAGATTGCTGAGGCTATTCTGGGTCTTTTTTGGTTCCATATAAGTTTTTGTAGTATTTGTTCTAGCTCTGTGAAATATGTGGTTGGTATTTTAATAGGGATTATGTTGAATCTGTAGATTTTCTTGGGTTAGTATGGACATTTGAAAGATGTTGAACCTACTAATCCATGAACACGGTGCATTCTTCCACTTATTTCTTCTTCTATTTCTTTTTTGCAATGTCCTGTAGTTTTTCAAATACAGGTCTTTTATCTCCTTGGTTAAGTTTATTCCTAAGTATTTTAATTTTGTGTTTCAATGGTAAATGGGATTGCTTCTTTAGTTTCTCTTTCTGAGAATTCATTATGGTGTATAAAAAAAGCCATCGATTTTTGGGAGTTTATTTTGTTTCCTGCTACGTTGCCAAATTCACTTATTATATCTAGAAGATTTTTGGTGGAGTCTTTAGGATTTTTTAAGTACAATATTATGTCATCTGTGAATAATGAGAGTTTTGTGTCTTCCTTTCCAATTTGGATGCCTTTTATTTCTTCTTCTTGCTGTGGCTAGGACTTCCAGTGCTATGTTGAATAAGAGTGGTGAAAGTGGACATCCCTGTCTTGTTCCTGTTCTTAGGGGAAATGGCTCTAGTTTTTGCCCATTGAGTATAATATTGGCTGTAGGTTTGTCATGTATGGGCTTTATCATGCTGAGATATGTTCCCTCTAGTCCCACTTTGCTTAGAGTTTTTATAAAAAAAGGCAGTTGGATTTTGTCCAATGCTTTTCTGAATCTATGGATATGGTCATATGAATTTTGTCTTTTAATTTGTTTATGTGATGTATCACATTTATTGATTTGTAAATATTGTACCAACCTTGCATACCTGGAATAAATCCCACTTGGTCATGGTGTATGATCTTTTCAATGTATTGCTGGATATGATTCGTTAATGTTTTTTGAGGATTTTAGCATCTCTGTTCATCTGGGATACTGGCCTGTCATTCTCTTTCATTGTAGTGTTTTTATCTGGTTTTGGAATTAGGATAATGCTGGCCTCATAAAAAGAACTTGGTAGTATTCTTTCCTCTTGGAGTTATTGGAATAGTTTGAGGAGGATAGGTGTTAGTTCTTCTTTGAATGTTTGGTAAAACTCCCCAGGCTTTTGTTTGCCGGGAGTTTTTTGATTACTGCTTCTCTTTCATCAGTTGTTATTGGCCTATTCAGGTTTTCTGATTCTTTCTGATTCAGTTTTGGGAGATCGTATTTTTCTAGGAATTTGTCCATTTTATCCACATTGTCCAGCTTGTTGGCATATAGTGGTTCATAGTATTTCCTTACAATCCTTTGTATTTCTGTGCGGTCAGTGGTTACTTCTCCACTTTTGTTTCTGATTTTATTTATTTAGGTCCTCTCTCTTTGTTTCTTGATGAGTCTGGCTAATGGTTCATCAATTTTGTTTATCCTTTCAGAGAAATAGCTATTGGATCCTTTGATTTAATTTTTTTTAGTCTGTATGTCATTTATTTCCGCTCTAATCTCTATTGTTGCCTTCCTTCTAACTTACTCTGGACTTTTTTTCTTTTATGTTCTCTTTCTAGTTCTTTATGCTGTGGGGTTAAATAGTTTATTATTGATTTTCCTTGTTGTTGTTTTTTTGAGGTATGCCTATAGTGCTATGAACTTCCCTCTCAGGACTGCTTTTGCTGTGTCCTAGAGATTTTGGGTTGTTGTGTGTTAATTTTAATTTGTTTCCAGGAAGTTTTTGATTTCTTTCTTGATCTCATTGGTAACCCATTCATTGTTTAATAACATGCTATTTAGCCTCCATGTGTTTAAATTTTTGGGGGTGTTTTTACTGTAGTTGATTTCTACTTTCATTCCACTGTGATCAGAGAAGATGCTTCATATGATTTCAATCTTTTTGAACTTGTAGAGACTTGTTTTGTGTCCTAACATGTGGTCCATCTTTGTGAATGACCCATGTGCACTTGAGAAGAATGTATATTTTGCAGTTTTGGGGTCAAATGTTCTATAAATATCAATTAAATCCATCTGATCCAGTGTGTCCTTTAGAGTCACTATTTCCTTGTTAAGGTTTTTTTTTTTTTTTAGTCTGGAAGATGTATCCTGTGAAGTCAGCAGCATGTTAAAATCCCCTACTATGACTGTATTGTTGTTGATCTCTCCCTTAAAGTCCTCTAGAAGTTTTTAAAGATATTTTGCTGCTCTTATGTTGGATATATATATATTTACCAGGGTTATATCCTCTTGTTGGATTGATCGCTTTAGTATTATTTAGTAACCTTTGCTGTCTCTTGTGATGGTCTTCATTTTGCAGTCTATTTTGTCAGATACGAGTGTTGCTATTCCAGCTTTTTTTTCTTTTCAATTTGCATGGAAAACTTTTTTTTCCATCCCTTCACTGTCATCCTCTGTGTGTCATTTGTTCTGAGGTGGGTCTCTCGTAGACAGCATATAGTTGGGTCAAGTTTTTGTATCCATTCAGCTACTCTGTACCTTTTGATTGGAGCATTTAATCCATTTACATTTAAGGTTATTATTGATAGGTGCTTATTCATTGCCATTTTAATTCTGTACTAGTATGCCTAGGTTTCTCTCTCTATTTCTTCTTCTCATTACAACAGTCCCTTTAGCATTTCTTGTAATGCTGGCTTGGCAGTAATGTACTCCTTTAAGCTTTTTTTTTGTGTCCTATAATCTCTATTTAACTGCCTATTTTGAATGATAGCCTTGCTGGATATAGTAATCATGGTTTCAGATTCTTGCTTTCTATTACCTTGAGTACTTCATGCCATTCCCTTCTGGCCTGTAAAGTTTTTTTTAGGAGAAATCAGTTGTCAGCCTTATGGGAGCTACTTTGTAGGTAACAGTTTGCTTTTCTCTGGCTGCCTTTTAGATTCTCTCTTTTTCTTTAATTGTTGTCATGTTAATTATGATGTGTCTGGGTTTGGGCCTGTTTGGGTTCTTCTTGCTTGGGGTTCTCTGTGCCTCTTGAACTTGTGTGACTTTTTCCTTTACCAGGTTATGGAAATTTTTTGCCATTATTTCTTAAAACACGTTCTCTATCTGTTTTTCCCTTTCTGCATCCTCTGGCACACCTGCTATTCGAATATTGTTATGTTTCATGTTGTCCCACAGCTCTCTTAAGCTGTCCTTAATTTTTTTTTCTTTTTTTTTCTCATTTTTTTAAATTTAATTTTATTTTTATTGTTTTAAGTATTACAAATAGTAGTACCTATGTCTCCTTTTTTTTCCCCCTTGATCTCCCCCCGACCTCCCCTACCCCCCAGGACATGCCTTCACCTGCCCACCCTCCCTCCCTCCCCCCGCCCCAGTGTCTTATATCCATTGGTTGTGCTTATATGCATGCGTACAAGTCCTTCGGTTGGTCTTTTACAGCCCTCCTCGCCCAACCTCCCCTGTCTTCCCAATGTAGTTTGACAGTCTGTTCAATGCTTCTTTGCCTCTGTATCTTTTTCCCACCATTTCTTTCCTTTAAAAAGTTTTGCCTTTGCAGACTGGAAATAAACATATAATAACAAAACAAGACAAAACAAAAAAACGTTTGAGTCCCAATTTCAATGTCCAACAGTTCCTTATGTGTACATGTCAGCAGTGATATCTGGATGGTGGGCACATGGTGGCAATGTAGGTCCGACCCTCTCTGGTTTGGTCCTAGGCAACCTGCAGCGGTGCACAGCTGCTGACTGCTCCCATGGCAAGGCGTTGTCAGCATCTTCCATCTCTGGACTGTTTTTTTTCCTCTTGTCTTCGTGGTTGGAGCACTCCTGTCAATTCCTCTCTGTTGCAGGAATCCATCTGGTCTTGGGGTTGTTTTCTGAAAATATACAAATATATTCTCGACCACAAGTTAATAAAGGAACCTTTTCTATATAATTGATTTGGGATCCTTTTTATTTTTGTTCAAATGATTTTCCTTTGTCTTATTTAGACACCATGTGTGTTTTTAATGGCCGTCTTGCTGTTAGCATTGCAAATGAAACTTAATTTGGTAAAGTAAAAATTTTCTAGATGTAATTTACTTATAGGATATTTTTCCTTACATGATATTGCCCTACTATCCCCCCCCCAATTTTTTTTTTATTAATGGAGGTTTTTGTAAATTTTATAATGCAGTCTTGATAACTTTAAATTTAAAAAATTTTTTTCCCCCACACATATGACTGCTTTAGGTTCATTGCATATTCAGGAATTTTACCATGAGATGAACTACCAATAGAAATTTTAGTTATTACTTTAAGAACAAGCTGTCCTTAATTTTTAAAAAGTTCTTCCTTGCCCTCCCTGGTTTGGCTCAGTGGATACAGCGTCGGGCCGTCGACTGAAGGGTCCCAGGTTTGATTCCTATCGAGGGCATGTACCTTGGTTGCAGGCTCGATCCCCAGTAGGGGGCATGCAGGAGGCAGCTGATCGATGTTTCTCTCTCATCGATGTTTCTAACTCTCTATCCCTCTCCCTTCCTCTGTAAAAAGTCAATAACAATATATTTTTTAAAAAGTTCTTCCTTTTTGGTTTTCTGATTGAGTGATTTTTTTTCAACTCCGTTTTCTAATTCACCATTTTGATCCTCTGCTTCCCCTAATCTGCTGTGTATTCCTTCCAATGTGTTCTTTATTTGTGCTGTGTCATTTTTTATTTCTGTTTTCATAGTTATTATATCTTTTCTCATGCTGTTGAGCATCTTTACCATCCTTATTCTAAACTCTGTATCAGATAAATTTCTTATCTCCATTTCATTTATCTCTTCCTCTGGAGAATTAAATCTCTTGTTCTTCGATTTTGGGGTTGTTCCTTCACCTCCTCATTTTGGCTGCCTGTTTGGGTTTGTGACTATATTTTAGGTAGATCCTCTATGCCTCTCTATCTCTAGTGCAGGATTGTGTCAAAGGCTGTTTCTAATTAGATCAGGGAAAGATTGAAAGACTCCAGAGACTCTAGGTCTACAGACTGATAGGATTTTGTCTTGAATTGCCCTCAGGCCATTGTCTACAGGTGTGGCAAGAGTTCTTTTCAACAGGGTGTGGCTACTGCTTCTGCATGGAGGCTAATTGTTATTCTCAGTCTCTTAGTGGATGTGAGTGAGCAACTCTGTACTGTGGGGCAAAGTGTTTTCCAATAGGGCGGGTCAACAATCTCCCCCCTAGGCAAGATCACTTGTATAGCTAAAGTCTGTATGGGGAAGATGACCTCTACAGTGTGAGTTAATGACTCTGCACAGAAATCCAGGGTGTTTGCTTGCTGAGTTCTAACCCCAGAGCCCCAGATCCTGGCTTGTGCTCACACAGCTTCAGTCCACTCTGACCTCCCTCTGCCAGAGTCCAAGGAGAGTGGCTCTACAGGGAATTTTGTTCGTTGGCCCTTTAAGAGGGTGCCTGGATTTCTAGCAGTCTCTCCCTGGCTGACAGCAACCCCATTGCTTTTCACAGCCAGATGTTATATGAGTACCCTTCTCAGTTGTGGTGCTCTGTGCTGGGGGGCTCAGCTTGGGGATTATATCCCAGGGTTCTCAGTGGCAACCCCCCACAGCTGAGATATCTTTCCAGAACTTCAGTTGCTGTCTGTGGGAGCCCATTAGCTCTTTTGCGCCTCCATCCCTCCTACCAGTCTCTATGTGTCTCCACTTTCTGTCCTCGGTTCTCTCCAGCAAGTCTTGTATTGATTATTCAGGAAGTTTTTCTGTATTTTAGTTGTAATTCCAGTTTGGTCCTGGGAACATGTCTGTGCAACATTCACTTACTCTGCTGCCATTTTTAATCTCTTTTTTTTTGTCTATTTTTAATTTACTCTTGCCTGGCACCCTGCTGTGTGGGAGACACCTTTTTTGGGCTGAGTAGACTTGGAGTGCCATCTGGGAGTGTCAAGACTTAGGTCCCCACCTGATGGTCCAGTGGGTAGGACTGCAGGTGAATCCCCCATGAGGCACAGCCCATCTGATTACTAGTATTGCTAATGTAACTTCAAAACACAGGACACAAGCTGAGACAGTTTTTTCCTGATGTTCTTCTCTAAAAGCCAGGCAGTACCAATGCTTTTTGGGTTTCTCAAGAACATAGGAAAATTATCTACAAAACAAAACTGGAATATGCACACTAGTATGAATTTGCTTTGATCACCTTTGTATACTTTTGGACATCTTTCCTCCACTGCAGGGCTCCCTGTTCTGGGGAGTTGTCCAGTTCCTCGCTGGAACTCTCAGAGGTGTCCTGTGACACCCCCAATGCCCCACGGAGGGGCTTCTGTCTTTATTTGCATGCTTGCTTGAACTACATTGAATAGGTCTGGTGTTTTGAAACTCAGAGAGCCTGACCCGAATAGAATTGATACACAGAGCAAAGTTTTAGAGAACAGGACTAAAGAAGAAATGTGGATGCTTTTAAGGTTATCGGACATAGAGTTGGGTAGATGATGGGGAGAATCCCTTCCAAATTCTATGATGAGAAGTTAGTGTTCTGTGCAGGTAAAACAGTTCATAGAAGCAATGCCTTGAGATAAGCCAAGAGCTTTCACACAAGTCTCTGAGTGGCTGCATCACTGAACCGCCAGGACACTCAGATTCTGCTGGTGCTCGTGGGCCTTGGTGCTCATCATTTACCACCTGGTATTGAGATCATCGGTTTGCATGTTTGTCGTCCCCATTAGACTGTCACCTCGTCATGGGTGGGGGCCAGTTTACTTGGTTTTGTTTCCCTAATGTCTCTGTGGTACCTGAACAGAGCTCACTCAGATGACATCAGGGAATGCCATATACCTGAGCAGAGGCTAGCTCAGTGCATGTTCCCAAGGACTCAGGTGCGCCACCTTCTGGTTCGAAAACCCTAAATGCTCAGTTATACCTTTTGTGGGTTCTTGACATGTTCTCAACCCTTGCTTAACATCCCTGCTCCCTCATAAGATACCTTGATGTAAATGACATTCCTAGCATCTATGAACTAGGTCAGTGGATATTTAGTGCTGAAGCTAAAATGTTCAAGTTAATAAAGAAAAAGTTATTCCTGGACAACTCGATACAAGGCATAGATTAAATTGGATACTGGGCCAGAAAAAGTGCCGTAAAGGACTTTGTAATGATGGTTTGTGAAGTTGGAATATGAGTCAATGCTGCATTATTTGTCTGGCCTCCAGTTCTTCCTTTTCTTTCTTTATTTCTCCTCCGATTCTAACTGTAGATTAGAGTATTATATCAATTTAAAAATTTCCAGAAGATGATGTGTATTGTCATTATATTAGAAAATGTATTTTTCTATATTAGAGAATGGGCCTGAGGTATTTGGGGATAGAGGGACATGATGCATACAACTTTATCTCACATGGTTCAGACACAGAGAGAATGACAAAGCAAGTGCGGCAAAACACTAGCCAGGTTGAACTTGGGTAAGAGGTATTGGGAACTCTTTGTACTGCTCTTGCAACTTTGATGTAGGTTTAAAACTATTCCCAAAGAAAAGTTAACAAAAAGGCGTAATTTCTACAATCATTAAACCTTTTCTTAGAAGCTTTGCGAATAAAGGCACGGGCTGCAGACAGCAATGACATGCCAGTTGTGGCAACACCTAATTACTCATTGACCTCTCCTCTTCCTGCTCTTTCATTCCCCACATTCTAACTTCCTCCCTTATTACTGTTCCCAAACTGTCACACTGATCTCTTTGGGATACGAGGCTCACTATGGCAGGCCTGCTCTGGGCACTTCATGCATAATTGCTAATTTAAACTTTTCAAGTCCTAGAGGTGGATATTATTATCTGTCTTAGTCTATTGGGGTGGCTATAGAAAAACACTATGAACTGGGTGGCTTGTAAACAACAGTCATTGATTTCTCACAGGTCTAGAGGCACCAGCATGGCTGTATTTAGCCAAAGTCCTCTCCTGGGCTGCAGACTGCCAGTGTCTCACTGTGTCCTCACCTTGTGGAAGGGGACAAGGGAGCTCTCTGGGGCCTCTTTTATAAGGGCACTAATCCCATTCATGAGGGTTCCACCCTCATGACTTATTCACTCACAAAGGCCCTTCCTACTAATACCATCACCTTGGGGACAAGGTGTGAACATGTGAATTTGAAGGGAACACAAACATTCAGACCATAGCATCATCAGTCCATTTTACACAAAGAAACTGAGGCAGAGAGACATTAAAGTACTGCCTTGTTTTCTGAGTGCTGGTGCCAGGACTGAAGCCCAGGGCCTGTGCACTCGCCCATTGCACTTCCAGTCCCTATTCTTAGGCCAGTGCTTGGTCCAGGCTGGCTTTCATCACCCTTGTAGGAGATAGAGGGGCACTTGAAGGTCTGCCTGATGGTCCAGGGCTGTGCTGCCCAACACCTGTGGCTATGGAACCCTGGAAATGTGGGCAGTGAAAATGATGTGTGTTTTAAGTGTAATAGTTGAAGATGTAACACACACACACACACACACACAAAAAAGAATATAAAATATCTCCATAATTTTAAAATTATTGATATATTTAGATAGAGTGGCCTCAATAAAATATTAAAATTAATTTCACATTTAAATTTTCACTTAAAAATGTATTTCCTAGAAAACCTAAAATTCTATATGCTTCTTGCATTGAATGTCTATTGCTCCACATTGGCCGAGGGACTGGAGAGAGAGTCTGAGCCTGGAGCTTCCATGGGAATAAACGTATCTGACCAGCTTGGGGGAGAGGGGAGGAAAGTTGGAGGCAGCTTGTGGGTGGGAGACCCCAGGTTTTGCACAGGTGCCTCATACTTCGCCTCTCTCAGCCAGACAGTAAGAGCCACAGAGGGAGGAGGCTGTGTAGAATCTTTCAGTTTTCACTATAAATGTTGGGTGACCAGCCATGGGCCAAGCACAGCCTGCCATCAGAGGCTGAAGGGAATGTGCTGGCCACTTGTTGCCCATCTTCCCTGTGCCCGGGGAAGGCTTCTTCCACCCTCAGAGCAAGTCCTGTCCTCAAAGTAAGGCCCTACCCATTAGCTCTCTGCACCCACGCAGCTCCTGCCTCCTATGGATTTTTTTTTTCTGGAAGCCCTGCTGTTCCAGGATTGCTTCAGAGCTTATAGGCTTGTCTGATTGTGTGTCTTCCTCCCCCATGGCCAGGGGTTAGGGGGTGGGACTCCCAGGGCCACGTGGCTCTGCCCTGTGAAAACCTCCAGACCTGTCTCCAAAACTGGCCAGCCTCAGAGAGTCCCTCCACCACTCCTTTGGCCAACTCCCCCGCCCCCCATCATCTTGTTCTCTCCATCTCCTCCCATCTGCACATCCAGTCAGGCACCAGGTTCTGTGGGCTCTGCCTTTCAGATACACCTGGAACCTCTCCAGGTGTCCTCTCCACCTGATGCCCTGGAAGCATCCTTCCACTTTGACCTGCATCCCAGCTTCCACAATTTGCACTCATGTGGGTGTTTTCTCCACATGACAATGCTTCTGTAAAAAAGCCCCGGCTCCTATGCATGGCAGCCTCTATCAGTTGGATTCTCCCTGATGCTTCAGGTCTCATTGTTCATGCTTCTTCCTCTTCCATTTTACAGTCCAGCTATACAGGTACTTCTCAATTTTTTGCCTGGAATTCACTCTCCATCAACACTACTTCTACACCTCACCTCACCACCTCCACCCCAAGCATTTTGCTGGCAAGCTGACTCTCTCATTAGGTCTCAGTTTAGTGATATCTTACTGATCCCTTCTATTTTCCCTCATGGGAGCACTCTGCACCCTGCTTTTCATGCTGATTTTAAGAGTGGATTGCTCTGGACCTCCATTTAGATCTCCACTAGGGGCCCAGTGCATGAATTTGTGCACCTTGAAAGAAACTGTGGGTCGGGAGGCTGTGGTGGGCACAGGAGTAGGTCTCCGCCCATCCTCAGCGCCCCCTCCCAGCCTCTCAGGCCATGGACTCCGGGCCACTATCTGCCAACAGCCCCACTCCTGCCACTGTTGTTCCCACATGCTGATGGTGCCAGCCCCTCTCGCATCTGCTGACAGCACGCAGAAATTGGGGCTGGCGCCAGCAGTGGGTGCGAGTGGTGCTGGTGCCATCAGCAGGTGGGAGTGGTGGCTGCTGCCCCAATTGCTCCTCAGGAGCAGGGCGAGGTAGAGAAGGCAAAGTATGAGGGTGATCAGGGCCTGCAGCCACTGCTCAAACCCGCTTATGGCACCGAGTGATCGGGACCAAGGCTGGGCACTGGCAGCGGGTGCAAGCGGGGCCGGTGCTGGCAGTGGGTGCAAGTGGTGGCTCCGATGCCATCAGTGGGTGCAAGCGGGGCTGGTGCCGGCAGCAGGTGTGAATGCCAGGTGGCACCATGGCGCGTAGGAGCAAAGAATTTTCAGTAACCACCAGAGGCTTGCCCCGATGACAGTGTGCTCCACCATCCCGCCACGGCCAATGCCCTTCATGTTCCACGCATGCCCCTGGTGGTCAGCGCATGTCATAGTGAGCAGTTGTTTGGTTGTTCAGTTGTTCCACCATTCGGTCTATTTGCATATTAGCCTTTTATTATATAGGATTACTAGATGTGCCAAGGAGATAGTTGCTGAGTAAGTTTTTGTTACATAAATGAATGGATTCAACACATCTGACTATTGCCAGAAGGCAGCTAACTTCCAGGGCAATAAGACTACCTAGCGATTGACATGCTTATATAAAAGTAAAACTGCCCAGGTTATGAACATCAGCTCTCTAAAATCCAAATTCCTTCCTTTTTGGCCAGCTGATGCAATGTTCATCTCTCCAGTCCCCAGGGCGACTCCCTGCTCCCCTTTTTGGTTATTGTTTTGAGTGGCTGGGCTAAGAGTATGTCAGTGGAGGTGAGACTCAGGAGAAATCGGGTAGAAATGATTTCTACTTAGCTGTGGAAAATGAAGTAACTTTTCAAAATTGTTAACTACTTGATACTTTTAATCAGCTTACTCTTTTTAAGTATTGCTCCCATATTAAATTTGAGTCATTTGGGGACCCAAAATATCCTTCTGAATAATTGCATGCGGCTGTGAAATGTGTTCTCAAGGAGCCCCTTGTAAGTTTCCATGAGCTTCTATTATCCCAAGTCATATGAAGGCAGTAATCCATCAGAGTTACCCCATGTGCACAAAGAAGGCCTGTCTAGAATCTAATTTTATCTCTAACTCTATAAACAGCCAACTGGCATCATTTATTATTTTACATAAATCAATCCTGAGACCAAATTCTCCTTGAAATGTGTCCTTCAATCTTCTCCAATACTGCTTGAAAAGTCTCAATAGTTTGAAACAATTCTGTGGCCTTTGCATTTGGGGAGGGAGAGGGGGACCAAGGAAAGGAGAGGAGAGGGAAGAGGAAACCCCTCAACAGCACAACTGTCCAGCAAGGCTTTGTTTCCAAGGCCAGAACATCTGGATGAAAAGCAAAAATCAAGTCAATAGCGGGCCCATTCTCAACTTGGCCAGATGTCTTTTTCTATTCTCATTTAAAATGTCTTTTGGAAAACAAGAAATTAAAGTTTTGCATTAGTCACTATTAGGGAAACTTATACAGGAATTTACTCTCCAGTGACTTGACTTGGAGAGTGGCTAGTGTCCATGGGTCCTTAGGAAATGTTAGTGAGAGACCAGGGCCCTGATGAAGATTGATGCTAAATGGGCCATATGCTTCCTGTGGTTCTAATGGAAATATCGTTGTATTTAGCATAATGGCAATATGGAAAATCCACTTTCTTCTCCCAGCCATATTTATAACTAATGTAATATTATAATATGATTCTCTCTTGTTTATCCCCTTATTTTTTATAGTTACAATTTTAATTTGGTGTTTAAATGTAATTTGAATACTGCCTGGGGCTCTCCAGAGGCCAGGTGGTATCAAGTTCTGCAGAAGGGAGCAATTGTAATTTTCACATGGTGTTGGGTGGCGATGAGGAACGTGCCAGGCCTCACGACTGGATATCTGTAAGCTCCTATAATCAACTTCAAAACCATAAGGAGCAAATGAGAAACTGATGAAAATAAATGTTGCTCTCCTTCCAAATTCAGTTACCGGAGCGGAAAATCGACTTGTTATCTTTTCTTGCCATACTTCATAGGATGAAAATCTGGTTGTTGAAAAAATGTTTAGCAGTAAATAACCTGGTCTCCTCTTTCTGTTCAGCTCTGGGCTAAATTTCTGGGCAGGTGAGTCAACTGTGACACTTTATCCTTCTCTGTCTGATTTTTGACACTGTGCTTGGGGACAGATTAGACTCTGGGTGTTGTTGCTTGTCCTTTTCAGTTCAGTGACTTCTTCTCTTCAACTTCCATTCAGACTTTTTTTTACTTTTTTTACTTTCCCAGCATTTGACGTCCTTGGATGACATCAGAAGAAGCAAATGCTGGAGAACTTTGTGCTCACACGGTTATAAATGTTTGATTGCTAGATGTTTTTGTTTGGGTTTAGTTATAAGCTGAGACCAGTTTTGGAAATGAAAAAGAAATCCCAAGGAGATGTCAGCAACATAAAAATCAGTTATTTTGCAAACATCAAGTGAGTGCTTCATGTGTACAAGGCCCTGTACTGGCACTAAATTATAGAGAGGAGTAACACAGGCCTCTACCGTACGGACATGTTTGTAACTACGAGCTCAAGAGGACCTAGCACTTAATGAATGCCTCTTCTGTGCCAGGCACACTTCCAGGTACTGGGGTGAAAACAGACCTGGTATTGACATGATCTTTGGTGGCTGATGGGTTAAGGGAGGGGAGAGGGGTCAGCAAGACACCAAGGATGCTGTTGCAGGTGGTGCAGGGGAGAAGAGGGTAGCCTCAACTAAGAAAGTAGCTGGGGATGAAGTGGGACAGACAGATACAAAAGATGCTTTGAGGTTGAATGGACAGACCATGGACCTGTTGGATGGAAGGATGAAGGAGAGGGAAGAACCAAGGAAAAGTCCATATTTGTGGCTCAAGTGTTTTCAAGAAGTGCGTGTTTTCATGTGTGTGAACTGTTAGGCAGTCTGAGCAAACATTACTGACTTGAACAGACATTAGAAGTTAAAGGGAGTTAGACCTGGAGCCATTGGCTTTCACTCAAGAGTTAAAAAAACTAATACTGTAGACCACAGGGACCTAACAGACATAGACAGAACATTCTGCCCTACAGGAGCAGGGGTCACCTTCTTCTCAGGTGCACGTGGAACATTCTACAGGATAGAGATTATATGTTGGGCCACAAAGCAAGTCTTCATAAATTTAAGGTGACTGAAATCATATCAAGTGTCTTTTCTGATCACAGTGGTCTGAAGTTAGATGTAAATAATAGGAGGAAAAGTGGAAAATGCACAAATACACAAAATTAGCACACTCCTGAACAACCCATGGGTCAAAGAAGAAATCAAAAGGGAAACCAGGAAGTATCACGAGATAAAAGAGAATGGAACACAATATTCCAAAATGTATGGGATGCAGTAAAGCATTTCTCAGTGGGAGTTTTGTAGTGATAAATGCCTACATAAAAAAAAAAAAAAAAAAAAGAGGAAGATCTCAAATAACCTAACTTTATACCTCAAGGAACTAGAAAAAGAACATATTAAGCCCAATGTTAGCAGAAGGAAGGAAATAGTAAGATCAGAGCAGAAATGAATTAAGTAGAGATTATAAAAAACAATAGAAAGTAATTAATAAAACCATGAGTTGTTTTTTTAAAATTAAAATTAAATTGACAAATGTTTGGCTAGACTAACAAGAAGAAAAATAAATAAAATTATAAATAAAAGAGGAGACATCACAATTGATACTATAGAAATACAAAGGACCATATCAGACCACTATGAATGATTATATGCCAACAAATGGGATAATCTAGAAGAAATGGACAAATTTTTAGAAATATACAACCTACCAAGAATAAATTATGAAGAAATAGAAAATCTGAACAGACCAATAATTAAGGAGATTACGTCAGTAATCAAAACCTCCCAACAAGAAAAGCCCAGGACCAGGTGGTTTCATTGATGATTCTACCAAACATTTAAAGAAGAATTAATGCCAATCCTTCTCAAACTCTTCCAAAAATTGAAGAGGAGGGACCTCCTCTTTAACTCATTTTATGGGGCTAGCATTACCTTGATAACAAAGCCAAATAAGGACATAACAAGGAGAGAAAACAACAGGTCAATATTCCTCACGAATAAAGATACAAAATTCACAACAAAATACTGGCAAACTGAATTCAATAACACATTGAGACTCACATGCTGCAATCAAATGGGATTTATTCCTGGGATGGGATGAATGTATTTGTACATTCCTGCATATTTTGCAGCATTATTCACTGTAGCCAAGGCATGGAAACAAACCTGAATGTCTGCTGATAGGTGACTGGATCAAGAAAATGGGGGAAAAGAAGGAAATCTTGCCATTTCTGATACCATGGATGAACCTTGAGGGCATCATGTAAAACAAGTCAGGCAGAGAATAACAAAGACTGTGTTTTCACTTATATATGAAATCTAAAATAAGTCACACTTATAGAAACAGAGTCGATTTGTGGTCGCCAGGGGCTGGGGCAGATGGAGAGATACTGATCAAGGGGTGCTTCTAGTTATGAGTAAGTTCTGGGGAGCTAATGTACAAGGAAGGTGACTATAGGTGACAACACGGTACTGTACGCTTGAAAGTTGCTAAGAGAGTAGATCTTAAATGTTTCATCATGCACACACAAGGAAAGGCAACCTTGTGCTGGGTATGCAACTAAGCTTATTGTGGTCACCATTCCACAGCATATACATGTGTCAAATCATCATGTTGTGTACCTTAACCTACATAATGTTATCTATCAAGTTCATCTCAGTAAAGCTGGAGAAACCTCATCCGTCCCAGAGCTCTCATGTGCATTTGGGCACGGGGATGCCCTGTTCCTCCTCTTAAAGGAATTGTTTATATTCCAAAGGATGGCAAGACCCTAGGAAGCACAGGTTCTTTTCAAGGGGAGGTGAGTGTCTCCTCCACAACTAACTCCCAGGGTATGATTCCAAGGCTCCTCCCCTGCAGGACAGACCCCCAGACACACAGAGCAACACCTGGTTCTCACTGGGTCTCTGAGGGCACTGGGCATGGGACTCTGGGCAGTTACTGCTGCGATGACTCTGATCACTCCTTCGGAAATGGGTTTGCTTCCAGATGAAAAAGGAAGACTCTAGCTAATGAAAGTCTTTTAGGTAGCAGGTGAACTTCCACCACCTCTATGGATATAGAACTTGGGAGCTGTCAAAGTGACTTCCCGTCAGGGTCTTGATTGAACCTCTGGGAGTTCAGAGCCAGTAGGGCTCTGTTTCAAAGGAGGGAAGCGGAAAGCAAGACTCTCAGGTGGGGAGGGATTAGCTTGAGGTCAGACTGCTCATAAATAAACAGAGCCAGCTGCTTCTAAACCAGGGTCAACTCTGCCCTCCAGGAGACATCTGGCACCGTCTAAGGACATTTTTGGCTGTCACAGCCCGGGAAATGGTGACTGGCATTGAGTGGGTAAAGGCCAGAGGTGCTGCTCAGTACCCTACCTTTCACAGAACAGTCCCATAGGGATGAAAGGTGTCCGCGTGGCCAGGTTTGAAACCTGCCTCTGGATCCTTCTGACGCTGGCCCCATGCATTCCCATCACTCAGGAATAGCCTCCTCTTTCCTGCACTTTCTGTTCCCTCTTGATTAAAGGGACACCTGCCTGGCTGTCACACCTATGGGAAGTGCCCTCAGGCATGAATATGACCTTTCTGAAGTTTTCTTTAGTGTATGAGGAATCCCTGACTTTATGATCATGTCTAACTCAGTCCTAAGTTTTCTTCAGGAGCCTATTATAATTAAATTAGGGGCCCAGTGCACGAATTTGGGCACCTTGAAAGAAACTGTGGGTTGCAAGGCTGCGGTGGGCACGGGGGCGGGTCTTGGCCCATCCTCCACACCCCCACCTGACCCCTCCTGCCGCAGCCCCTGGTCCGTTGTCTGCTAGCAGCCCAGCTCCTGCCGCTGCTGCTCACATCTGCTAACAGAGTGGAGTGAGTGGAGCCAGCGCCAGCAGTGGGTGCGAGTGGCGGCCACTGCCCCAATCACCCTCAGGATCAGGGGGAGGTGGAGAAGCCCTCAGGGGCGATCAGAGCCAGCAGTCACTGCTCACACCCGCTGATGGCACCAAGCGACCAGGGCCAGCACTGGGCGCCAGCAATGGGAGCAAAGAATTTTCAGTAACCACCAGAGGCTCACCCCGATGACAGCGACTGGTGCCCCGCCTTGGTCTGGTGCCCCCACTCACCTGCTCCACTATCTTGCAGCGGCTGATGCCTGCCATGTTCTGCGCACGCCCCCTGGTGGTCAGCACATGTCATAGCGACTGGTTCTTCGGTTGTTCTGCAGTTCAGTCTATTTGCATATTAAGGTTTTATATATATAGATAAAAAGGTGGGGAAGCAGATCAATAAAACAGCTGCCTGTGCCAAGGAAAGTGCTGGGAGGAGGGCGGGCCACCTGTGTCTCACCAGCTCCCTGTAGTGGGTCCCACAGGATACTTCCTTGAGTGGAAAGCCATGGAATTCTTCAGTATTGTTCCTGAGAGCTTCTTGGTTCTGGTCCCTGCCTTGGTCAGGCTCCTGACTTAGCCTTTGATCCCAACAGGGGAAAGGTGAGTGTCTCTTGGCCCAACCCTGGGCAGCCAGGCTGTGCGCCTGATGAGAGCTTGGAATTTTGGAGAGCTGAGCATTCTAAACTGGTGGACGGCCATGGGCCTTGGACGGCCGCCCACTCAAGGACGCATGCACTTTGAGTTCAGGATCTCCAGGTGAGCTCTCATGGTGGTTGGCAGAATTCGGATCCCATTCTTTGCGGTGGTAGAACTGAGGCCCTGGCCTTGGGGTCTGTTGGCTGTAGCTCACAGAGGATGGCTATGGTTCCCGGCTGTTATGGGTTGAATTGTGTCCCCAAAAGATATTGCAATCTCAACCCCCAGTACCTGTGACTGTGAACTTTAGAAACAGGCCAGGCAGATAGGCAAGCTAAGGTCAGCTCATCAGGGTGCACCTTAATCTGATGCGACTTGACTTATAAAAAGGGGAGTTTTGGGCACAGGGACAGACACAGATATAGTTCTGCTGTTTAAACCGTGTGAGGGACTGGCTACGGCCGCCCTAGCAAACGCGTCTGCATGTGGCTTCCTGCTTGTGGCTGCCTCTATTGAGGAGAGAGGGGACTCCTTCTCTCCAGTCTGACATGCAACCCGGTCAGGGGCCTGACCTCCCATCACCTTGGCACTATGTATGGGTTAGAAGCAAGTCACAGGTCTCAAGAGGCGAGGGTTGCACAAGGATGGGGCTGCCAGAAGGGGTTATTGGACCAGCCCAGCTCCCCAGGGGCCCCGGACCAGGTCAGGCTCTGACAGGATCCCAGCTGAATGCCCCCCTGCCATCTCCAGCCAAGTGTGGGTGGGAAGGTAGTATAGACATTTCCATCAGACTAGATTTATTCTGTTTAGGGAGATACCTGACTTTTCAGTGTAAAAGGACTCCCCTTTTAAGGGTATAACAGGGACAATGGAGCGTCTAGGGCATTTTTGGGGGTCTATATTTGGCAAAATAAAAGTTGGAAGCTCTATATCATCCCCCCTAAATAAAGAACACATTTGACAGTAGCCTGTAAATTCATCGTCTGAGAACTCCTGGCCTCAAGCGCCAGAGGACAGGGCCGTAGGCGGAGCTCCTGTCTCAGGGGCTGGGAATCTGCCTTCTGCCTAGAGTCGCGCTGAGGTCTTGTTATGTGGAAGGAGTCATTCCCGAGGGACAGATGGGCCCTCTTCTCCTGGTTCTGAGAGTGACGCTGCTGGGCCCGACTGCTGGGAGCCGTCTCCACACAACCCTGACTTAGCTTCGTTCTCTGACTCCCACCCATGGTTGAGAGGAAACATGGCTGCTCTCTGAGACACTGCTCTCAAAAACACCTTCCCCTCGCTATGCGGGTCCTGCCCTCAGTCAGTGCCCTGGGATAACCGTCTCTAAGTTCAGGGCTTGGAAAAAGTTTGCTTTTCTTGGCAAACGTGTGTATATATTTTTCTTCTTTAGACAATGAGCTTGATGACAATTAGGATTGTGTTTCTCTTTTTGCCTTGGTTTCCAGGAAGCTTAGAGAAAGTTTGTATGTGTTTAATTGGTATAGTTTTCCACAGCTGAGGTTGTACTTGACCCCTGCTCTCTGCCCTCTCTCCCCTCCCCCTCCCCCCCGTCGCCCCCCCCCCCCCCCCCGGCCCTTCTTATTCTCTTAGGCTTCTCTTCAAAGTCTTATGGGCTGATGGTATCTGTACTTCTAATCGTAAGTCAGCTTGAATCTTTTGGGGAAGTATATGGTTATAAATAGTCATCACGTTTCTCAGACTTGCTATAAGGATTGATGAGTTATGTATGTGAGAATGTTCCATAAACAGTGAGTGGCTATGAAAACACACACACACACATGCGTGTGCATGCACCAAACAAATATAACTTTATATTCAATACAATGGAACAGTCAAAAGGGACTTGAACAAAAGTAGTAGGAAGCCTTGCAAATTTCACACATGGAATGTACCAGATTTTCATCATTTTGCATTTGTGGTTCTCAGCAGGTCTTCATCTGGCTAGACACATTCTTTCTCTCCGAACAAACATCAGACTTGTATGACTCCACGAGGCTCCAGCCTCTCACCTGGGTTTGGGCTCTCCAGCAGTTGACCCTGAGCTAAGGATTTAATGTAAGTAGCCGATTTGGCAGCTGGGGGTGTGAGTGGATGTAGTGGGTTGAATTGTGTTCCCCAATTATGTCCACATCCTAAACCCAAGGTCCTATGAATGTGACCTTCTTTCCAAGTGAGTTCATTTAATTGCAGATATAACTAAACTAAGGGTCTCCAAATGAGAGCGTTTTGGATTTAAGGTGGGTCCTAAATCCAAAGATAGATGTTCTTATGGAAGACAGAGAGGGGGACATGATGCCAAGACACAGGGAAGAAGACCAGTGATGGTGGAGGCAGAGATTGCAATGATGTGACCACAAGCCAAGGATGCCAGGGCCACCAGAAGCTGGAAGGACCAGCAAGGATTCTCCCCTGGAGCTTCCTCAGGGATTGCAGCCTCTGGACACCTGGATTGGACTTCGGCCTCCAGACCTGGAGAGAATGAGTTTGTGTTGTTTGAAGGACCCTGTCTGTAGTCATTCCTGCAGCATCCCAGCACACTCATCAGGGTATGAGGCAGGGAAGGGAAACAGCCTTAGAGCGTGCTGTCAGCTGGTTACCACCGCCAGCAGGTGGCGCTCAGCCCCAAGGGGGAGCTCAGGGAGTCTGGAGACATGCTCCTCGAAGTTGTGCTGCCCGAGGGGCAGGGGCCATGGGTGTTTATGTGTCCCTCCCATCAGTGCTGGTGCCTGGGCATTTGTGGCCCCAAAAAAATCTCTGATGAAGAAATGCAGGGGCTGAAGGTGGGGGTAGGCTGGGGTGCACTGAGCAACCCCACTGCAGGGAGGGGACCGGTCAGTGATGCCTGCCTTACTCCACTGCCTGGTCCCCGACAGAGTGTTGGACTCTCGTCCCTCCATCCATTCTGCATCATGTCGGTCTTAAGACCTTGTTCTGGGCTTTCTCTGAATCGGGACGTACTTCACAGCCCTGCCCAGGACGCCTCCTCGCTCACCATGGCCCTGGCTTGGCTCTGTCTGTTTGGTGTGTGTCAGTTAAGGACAGAGTTGACTGCAGGGCACAGCAAACCACACAGGAGCAGCCCAAGCACGGTGGGGGTTGCCAGACATTGCGAGGTGGGTGGCGGGTCAAGGACCCAGGGGCTGCAGCAGGCATGACCCCTCAGTCCGGCCTCCCCACAGCTTTCGGAGGCTGAGGCCACCCTTGATGGCCCCTGGCCTGGCCCCTGGTGGCCTCACTCCAGTCTCTGACCCCACGGTCAATGGCCTTCCTCCCTGTCTGCCTGGTCTCTGTCTCTCCTCTTCCTACCAGGACATCAGTCAGACGGACGGAGGGCCCTCCTCCTCCAGGATGACCTGCTCTGAGCTCATTCCATCTGCAATGACCCTGTTTCCAAAGAAGGTCACATTCGAAAGGTCAGGGGAGGACACTGAGTCTGGAGGGACACTGTCCAACCAAGTGCAGGGTCAAGGCTCTTGGGTAGGGAATCAGCTGCCTCTCCATGGGGTTTCAGCCAAACTGCCCCTTCCTCCAGGACACTGGCTCTGACCCCCAAACCAAGTCAGCTGTCCCTTGTCTGAGCCCTGTGCCTTGTCTGCCCTCCCCGGCACGGTGGCCCCACTGTCACTGCCCACTTACTTGTCTGAATCCCTCACGGGTCAGAGGGCAGAGCTGCCATCCTCTCCTGACCCTCATCCTGGGGGTGGCCTCAGGGACTGCTGCTTGTCTCTGAGTTTAAGTAGCAGAGAAGCCATGCTTTCAAATGGGCTAACCCCTCCGGTCCTTTCTTTTCTTGCCCAACAGGAAGTGCAGAGGTGGGCGAAGCCCGGGCTCAGGAAGCCAGGCTGTGGCTCTGCATGTGCCCACGTCCACGTGTCAACCTCGGCCTCAGGTGAGGAGCAGGAAGGCGGCCTCAGGGCCAGACACACCTTTTTTTGAGGGGACATTTCCCAGACTCCCTGCTGGGTCACGGTGCCCACATGCCCTGGGTCAGCCAATCGCTGGCACGGCTTGGATTCATCATTTAGGGGTGACCAGGTATTGGGGGACCAGTTCACTGAGGGGATGAATACGCTCCTTTCTCCTCACCTCTCTACCCTGGCCCCGGGCAGCGCTCAGCACACGTGGTCTTCTGATGGGGACTTTGACAGCTCCCATGCCCAGCCCGGAGCCCGGGGCACTCTGCAGGGTCAGGAGAAGCCGTGGAAGCATGCTTCCTCCGGCCCGGGCCAGCTTCTCCCGAGAACCGCGCCTGTGTGCCAGCTCCACGGGGGTCAGCGGAGGGGACGCCTCGGGTTCTTTCTGGGCAGGAACCAGCTTCTTTCTTGGAAAGTTCTGTGTTCCTGAGACAGGCTCTCCGCAGCTCTGAGGTCAGGTGGGGGTGAACTCTCTCCCCATGCTCCCCCCCCACCCCCCCCCGCAGTTCTGAAGGAGTGTGGCTCGCTTGGAGGCCGGTCCAGGGCAGACAGCAGCCCTCCTTAGCTCAGGATTTTGGCTCTGGCTGGTTAGCAGAAGGGGGTGGGGGAGGACTGGAGGTGACGGGTGACTTTTGCAGCCCAGAAATCATGGGGCAAGGTCAATCTTTGTTTAGACGTGCTGACGTGGGAATAAAGGAAGTGTGGCCTCTGGCGGTGTTTCGACTTCTAAGGTGAGAGCAGGATGAATGCCCCTCTTCCGGGAAAACCTACCCACCAGCTCCCACTGGGCTGCCACCCGAGGTGCTGGCCCTCCCGCAGGGGTGCCTGCCCTTCCCCTCTTAGAACAGTCTCTTCCTTCTCGTGGGTTTGGGGTGAAATATTCAAACATTAGAAAAAAGGATGGTAAGTATAGGTGAATTTGCCAAGTGGAGGAAATGTACCAGCTGAACATAGGAGAGACTGTTCTATGGGAAATCAAAGACCAAAAGGATAGAAGCATTAACATTGGTACAACTTGGGCAACAACAACAAAAATAATGACTCCCTGGATCGAAACAAATCAATAAGCCAGGGTGACACTGAGAAACCAGCAACTCACTCTTGAAGGTGGACTGGGCACTGACTGATTCTGAAAAACGATAAACAAAGGAAAAGAAATAAGCATTGCTATCATCTTTCTTGTACTGACTGCATTTTGTGGTCACCAAATGTTGACGGGGGACAGGTCTTTATAGAAGACTTTTAGTTAATAACTGAAGAAGGAATAGTAGAGTTAGAATTTACCGTTTTTGCTCTCTCCAGTGGAATATGGATCTAGGCAATAATCTCCACGCTCTTACAACCATGGGTGATAGGAGCGTGGGGGACTCTGGTCAGGATGAAGTGGGCTGACAGCGTGGAGTCCCGATACTCTGCCCTCCTGACCCGATGTGACGCAGCAGCAAACACACAGCGCCAACTGTTTTCCTGCCAAAATGCTTTGAACCTGGATATAATTTAGTCTCCAGAGCTCACCCCATGTCCTCAGGAACATGATGGGTAAGGGGATATGTGAAATAACAGCACAAAGAAGACAGATGGTCCAGTTTCTTTAACAAATAAGTAGTGTGGTGGGGTGGAGGTAGGGGGAAGAAGAGGGTGAGATGTCTATATTTAAAAAAATGTAAAAGACATAGCAATTAAATGCAATATATGGACAGTATCTATAACCTTGTTCAAGTGAGTGAACTGCGAAAAGAAACTTTTGAGATAATTGGGAAAATGTGGCTGCCTAATTATAAGATGATGTTCTTATTAATTATTTTTAGGCGTGATGACAACATTGTGGTTATGTAAAAACCATCTTCAATTGACACCATGTAAGCTGATGATGGTAGTGATAGGCAAGATAACACGCTATCTGGAATTTGCTTCAAAATAGTCCAGGACACAGGAGAAAACAGATTGACAAAATATTGGAAATCACAGAATGTGGTGGTGGGCAATGGGGGTTTATTATATTGTTTTCCCAACTTTGGTGTATGCTTGATCATTGCCATAATGAAATGTTGAAAATAAAATAAATAGTTTTTTTAACCATACAAATTGTTTTAAATACATTGTTATTGGTTTTAGAGAGAGGAAAGGGAGAGGGGGAGAGAAATAGACACATAGATGAAAGAGAAACATTGATTGGCTACCTCCTGCTTGCTCTCTTCTGGGGATTGAGCCTGAAACCCAGGCATGTGCCCTGACCTGGAATCAAACCTGTGACCTCCTGGTGCATGGTACACAAACATTTGTGCTTTGCTCTAAGACCTGGTTGAAATCTCACCTCCTCTGTGAAGCCTTCCCTGCCTGCCTGCCTTGGAAGTAATCTCTTGCCATTTAAGTTCCAAGAGCATCTGGTCATCTTCTCACTGTAGCATGAATCACTCTAGTATGTATCTAGTATCATTTAGCACCTTAGCTTTCCACGCCCTGATATCAGGATTTTCAAACCTGACATTCCTGGCTTAGACACTTGGCTCTGCTACCTATTATGACCATGCACTGAGGAAACAGCCTCAGTTGCTGCTCTGTGAAGGACACGGGGCAGTGTAGGTTGTTGAAGCTTGGCCCAAGGCCCAGCACATGGTTAGAGAACATGGATGGTAGGTGTCAAGGTTGGTGCCATGGGTCATAGTGAAGTCCTAATCCTCAGTCTCTTAGATTGTGACCTTATTTGGAAACAAGGTAATTGCAGTTGTGATTTGATAAATGAGGGCCTACTGGAAAAGAGTGGGCACCCAATCCACATGACTGGCATCCTTATAAAAGGGAGACATTGGACCCAGACAGGGGTACAGGGAGATTAACATGTGAGGTGAAGACATCCGTTTGTAAACTGAGGAGAGAGGCCTGGAATAGATGCTGCCCTCACTGTTCTCAGAAGGAACAGAGCCAAGCTGTGCCAGCGATTGGCTGACCCAGGGCACGTGGGCACTGTGACCCAGCAGGGAGTCTGGGAAATGTCCCCTCAAGAAAAGGTGTGTCTGGCCCTGAGGCCGCCTTCCTGCTCCTCACCTGAGGCCGAGGTTGACACGTGGACGTGGGCACATGCAGAGCCACAGCCTGGCTTCCTGAGCCCGGGCTTCGCCCACCTCTGCACTTCCTGTTGGGCAAGAAAAGAAATGACCGGAGGGGTTAGCCCATTTGAAAGCATGGCTTCTCTGCTACTTAAACTCAGAGACAAGCAGCAGTCCCTGAGGCCACCCCCAGGATGAGGGTCAGGAGAGGATGGCAGCTCTGCCCTCTGACCCGTGAGGGATTCAGACAAGTAAGTGGGCAGTGACAGTGGGGCCACCGTGCCGGGGAGGGCAGACAAGGCACAGGGCTCAGACAAGGGACAGCTGACTTGGTTTGGGGGTCAGAGCCAGTGTCCTGGAGGAAGGGGCAGTTTGGCTGAAACCCCATGGAGAGGCAGCTGATTCCCTACCCAAGAGCCTTGACCCTGCACTTGGTTGGACAGTGTCCCTCCAGACTCGGTGTCCTCCCCTGACCCTTCGAATGTGACCTTCTTTGGAAACAGGGTCATTGCAGATGGAATGAGCTCAGAGCAGGTCATCCTGGAGGAGGAGGGCCCTCCGTCTTTCTGACTGATGTCCTGGTAGGAAGAGGAGAGACAGAGACCAGGCAGACAGGGAGGAAGGCCATTGACCGTGGGGTCAGAGACTGGAGTGAGGCCACCAGGGGCCAGGCCAGGGGCCATCAAGCGTGGCCTCAGCCTCCGAAAGCTGTGGGGAGGCTGACAGTCCCTTTTCCACAGCCTTCAGAGGGAATGTGGCCCTGTGACACCTTGATTTTGGACTTCTGTCCTTCAGAACTGTGACAGAATAAACAACACAATACCCTGTTTTTCAAACGACCAGTTTATGATACTTTGTCACTGCTGCCCTAGCAAACTAAGGGACTGTTACCTTACAGCACCAGCCCAGTCTCATCTTCAGACTTTCCGGGAAGCAGCAAGGCATTGCTAAGAATGTTGACAACAAAGAAGGGTTTTGAGCAATATTGCCCCAATTCAGGATTCCTAGCTTGGGTTTCTTAACTTGACCACAACCCCCTCATCCTGACAAGATCTCCAGTTCATTAGGTTAGGCACAACCCACACTTAACCAAGCATGCGCGCGCACACACACACGTACGCACAATTTTGCTTTTAATACTTTGAGGAACAATATCCAACTACTTGCCATAATATTCCTGAGGTAATAAAACCCTGGGAGAGGCCAACAAGACCACAGAGGGTTGTAAAGTAATGATCTATTAATCAAGTAGTTTAAACAGAACACTGTAGGCCAGTTGTACAAACATCTGAGAGGTCAGTTCCTTGTGAGTTAGTCCTGAGAAAAGACTGGTTCCTGGGTCCTAGGAATCAATGTCACAAAATGGGGTCTTGGGGGCTGGTGTCCCAGCTTCTCCACGCCATGCCAAGCCCCACTAGGGAACTTTGCCTTCACAGAATAAAGGCCACTGCCCATCCCTGAAAGTTTGGGTGGACCAGTGTGCTACTGGAAGACCTAGGGATCTTCTGTAACTATGGAAACATAAATCTAGGCATTAAGAAGCCAGGGAGAAAACAGTGTTGCCTTGACAACAGATAAAAACCCAAGTCTTTGTTGTTAGGAATAGAGATAATGCACCTTCAATGTCTTACATTCATTTACTTGTGGGGTAGAGAAGCTCAAGTGGGTTGGAGCACCTTCTGGAGGCAGGCGATTCCTGGAAGTCGGGGGAGGGCATCTTTCTGAGGTTCACCCTGCTGAGCGGTGGGTGTCAAAGCTGCCTGAGGTGGCCTGAGAGCTTGGACTAAGGGCCAGTGTCCTTATGCCCCAAGGAAGCCCTGGTTTTTTAATTCTGTGACCGATAAAGCAAATGACCTCTGCCTCCTGGGTGGTTTTGTGTTTCTGAGCCGACTGGAGGGAGCTGAGATCTCACTGTTATTGGGACAGATGCTCCAACACCCTCCCCCCACCAAATCCTGGCCTCAGCCTCAAGGGGATAAAATGACAGCTTCTGGGGACATGGACCACTTTGAGCTCATCCCACAGCATCTACAGCCCTGGAGAGACCACCTGTGAGCCAGCTGAGAAGTGCCCATAAATACTCATAGCTCTGGGCCACATATAGGTTTCATTGCCATGTGCTTCCAAGAAATTATTTTTCTTCTTTAATATCCTCAGAGAATATTGGACCCCGAGGTGGCAGGAACTTCTGAGTTGGTGCCCAGATGAAATCTGTACAGAGAGTGTCCTCAAGCGAACTTCAGGGGCCGGAGGAGGCGTTCTGCTCTAAGTGGAGGAACAATGACATTGCATCTTCTTAGTGATGGAGGCCAGCTCTCTGTCCCACAGAGGAAAAGGAAAATTGGAGGAAAGACTCCATATTGTCAAACATGGGTTTTGGGAGTAAAATGAGAAGCACTCACAAAAATATTTATGGCACAGCCAGTGGGGGGAAAAAAAAAAAAAACAGTTGGGGAGGTTCCTGGCCTGCCCATTCCTGGCCCCAACCCTGTCTCCCAAAATGATGCCTTCAGACAATTATTTTAGTATAATATGTTGCTATAGAGAGAATAATATGTTGAAAAACACAGAGAAGAGGACCAATGGCAATTGTATATGGGCCAAGGGTTTGTCTTCTAGCCCAAGCCAATGCTGGCCTTCCCACCGCACCCCCCCCCCCCCCATCTGAGAACCTGGTGGGAGACTTCCAGAAAATTCCACATGGAGAACTCAGAATTACCCGGGTTTGTCAATTTAAGGGCACTTGTTATGGCACTAAAAGTCCCTTTTAAAGTCCATTCATTCACCCAGCAGCTCTTGCCAGCTCGCTCTGTGTTGGGGACATTTTGCCGGGGATGTGGACATGGCCAGTGCAGGATCTTGAAGGTAAATACCTCAAATGTGCAACAACTATTTAATTCACAAATGTGGAGATTTCACAAATGCGTTATAAAATGTGAAGTCTCTTTGTATTACAAAACGAATAAATAGAAACACACAATGCCCGTGGAGATGAAAAACTTCACAGTGGGTTAAAAGCCACTATTTTCTGAATTAGCCAATAACGTATTTCTTGACCCACAAGGGGACCAAGGCACAGGTTGTCCAATTTCCTCATATTAAATTTAGACGAAGATGGAACGTGGTCATTGAAAATCAGCATGTTTGTGAATCAAAACATTACCTGGAAGTATTAATAGCTCTGAACAAAAGTCGATTTTGACATATTGCTTTTTTTTTGTTGAGTTTGTAGCCTTTGAACTTGCTGCTGATCTGAAGTACATTTCATTAAAAAAACAAAACAAAACAAAACACAACGACAAACCTCCTTTATTAATAAAGACCAGACTAGGATTTGTCTTATTATGTCTCTGGCAAGAAGCAAAGCTGTGCAGGGTTATTTTGGGTGAAGATTTCCAATCACTGTTTTGCTCACTAGTGAGATAACGCTAATTAATCATCACTGCCCCTGGATGCATTTTGCAAGTTCTCTTAAAAAATAATAAAGAGAAAAGTCTCCAGAAAGTTTCACCAACCCTCCTCCCTGTCTCCGACTTTCTTCCTCCACAGACTGTCCTGACTTTACCCTGTGAAAGTCTTTTTGCTTCTGTTTAAAAGAACCATCTTTGAAAACATAAGCTTGCAAACTGGGGATTAGGAAATTGATTAGGTGGTGGCAAGGTGCTCCTGACATTTCCAGAAGTGGGAGGAAGCGGGAATTTTAAAGTGGATGAGTCATGGGGGATTAGAGCAGGACCAGGGCAGCTGGAACAAGAGCCCAGCCACGGGGCAGAAGGCCAGATGGTGGAGAAGAATTTATTTGCACAGAGAACAGGGAGTGGGGATGGGTGACTGCTACAGGCTGATGAGGCAGCGGATTCCTGCTCTGGAAGCAGGTTAACTCTGTCCTGGCCTCAGCGGGGAAGGTGTGAGCAGGGTCCAGCCCTCCTGGTTCTTCCCTGCTGCAGTCACAGACAGAAAGGGTGGTTTTAAAATTCCTAGTGCAAAATACACGTGGCCCAAAAGGTGTTGATGTGTGAGAGACTCCTTTTTCACAATCTTTCTTTCAGTAGTTCTTTCTCTAAGCATCTACTAGGTCCCAGCTGTAGATGTAGGGGTTTCTGCGGTGGGGCCAGGGCATCCATGGGTGAATCTGCATTTGAAGTGACCTTGTTCAGGATCAGAGGGATGGAGAGAGATGTGGCCATGATGTCATCTGAAGTCCTGACCTGCCACATCTGAATCCCCTGCTTGAGCCTGCCTCACTCCCTGAGTAACATATTTCCTTTGGACATAAGCCAGTCTGAATGTGGCTTCTATCACCATCCCCAAAATCTCCAGGAACAGGAAGCTAATATTTGCTATGCAGGGACATATGGTGACAGCACTCATTAGAGGGTA
This sequence comes from Corynorhinus townsendii, assembly GCA_026230045.1. Classification (NCBI taxonomy): domain Eukaryota; kingdom Metazoa; phylum Chordata; class Mammalia; order Chiroptera; family Vespertilionidae; genus Corynorhinus; species Corynorhinus townsendii. The sequence goes on from JAPDVU010000007.1 coordinate 91,583,317, forward strand.
TCTTAGTTCATCTGTATTGGGCTGCTGGTGACACCCATGTGTGCCATGACCCTCCATTCTGGAACATTCTGGAGCATTTTGGAGTATTCTGGAGCACAGCATTCTTCACCTGCCTTAGGAAAGAAGTGGACCCCTGCAGCAAAAGGAAAAGTTACTCCTGCTTTGCTGATATAGGAGTAGGCCAGCTGAGATTTGGGAATTTGTGTTTTTTTTTTAAATAGTTTTGAAAAAGTTCTGAAATCCAGCAGAGATTCGCAGCAGAAGAAGGTTTCACCTGGTTAGAAACCACTCCATTTCTCTTATTCACCTGTAGATTTTGGCTGCCCAGCACTCATGTCTCCTTTCCTGGTGATAGCATCACCATTTTCTGCTGGAGACCCAGATATCCTCAGCTCATGTGGCTCAGGGGATAGGCCAGTGTGCACAGAATCGGTGCTACAGACAAAATCTGAATGGTTGTGAGAAAGAAGGGACCCAGAGGTGTTTGCAGAGGAACGCAGGCATCCTGAGGGTTCTGTCCTTTTGTGCTAAAACAACTTCTTGGCTATTGAAATGTGGTCTGAATGTAAATGCTCCCCGAGTCTTCCCATGAGAAATGTGGGGGATTGTTGGGGTAGACAGTTTGCAAAACAGCCACAATTCTTCACTTCTCTCCTCCCTGCACCCATACTCTTTGTGATGTGACTTTTCAGTCCCTTCATCAAAACGTGGGGACTATTTGTTTACCTCTTGACTCTGGCCTGGACTGTGGCTTGCTTTGGCCAATGAAATGTGATGGAAGGGATTCTAGCCAGTTCCTAACCTAGGACTTATCTCTCTCTCTCCCCCCGCATTCTTCCCTCCCTCAGAAGCCTGCTGTCTCCCTAAAGGAGAGAACCTGAGTGTCCTCGTTGAGGCCATCCTGACCCAGTCTATGGCCAGATGACCCCCAAATACATGGGATAGTTCAGTCAAGATGAGTAGCTGACTGCAGATGTGTGGGTAAGCCCAGCTGAGACCTGAAGAACTATTTAGAGCAATTATAAATGCTTATTTCTTGAAGCCACCAAGTTTTGGGATTATTTGTTACACAGAAAAAGCTAACCATTACAGACATCAACTGTTAGGTTTGTTAGGATCTAAATTGGTTGCTGTGGCAAAAAGTTGCCTGAACATAATTTATCGCCTTAAGTCCCTCAAAGCTTTGGGAGGTCACGGACTTTGAAAATGGAAAGTGTTGTTGTTGCTATGGATACCCCCATTGAGACATTAGAGTGAAAAGACAGATATTGAGTGTTGCCTTGACAACAGGTTTGAGAATCTGAGTCTAGTAAGGCAAAGGTCTGTAAAAACAATAGGAAGAACAGGAGGAGAGGGGAAATTAGCCTAAAAAAGCTTTCCCCCAAACAGCAACTTGTCTCATGGAGTCATCCATCTGTTAGAAGCAAGCATCACCTGAATTGAGGGCTATAAAGTGAGCAACAGGAAGCTCTTCTCTTCCATGGCCATCTCCACCGCAGGAAGACATCTCTCAGCTGGGAATAGCGGGAAGCACATTCACTATGTGCTGCCTTGAGGAGTTTGCAATTTTCTCGCCCCCAAGTTTCATTCCAAGAATCACATCTTGCCCGAGACAGAAGGGGTCATACAGCATCTGGGCCCTCGCTCTTTCCCTCCTGCAGAGAGGGAAACCAGGGCCCACTCTGGGTCAGACATGACGTCAGGATTTGGCTCGAGTGCAGTGGGCAAGTCCAAGTACACCATTGACTAGCTGTGTGAGGTTATGCAAGCCCCCGACCTTGGACTCTTCCTGTGGGATCAGATGGGCCAGAATGGCTGTGAGAACTCGGTGAGTGAATGCACAGAAGCACTTAGCACAGCGTCCGGCCTGCAAGGCATGTGCAATAAATTGTTTGCTGTTATTGTTACTGTCATTGTGCCACCCTCCTCTGCTCTCAGGCATCAAAGTAATACCTGGGAGGCCCATCAGGAGCTGCGTTTTCTCAGAGAGTGGCTTTTAAGACAGCCACGGTCACTTTCTGTCTCTAACAGGTGCTGTTGTGGCTTATAAATCTGAAAGCAGTCACATCATTTATTTTCTAGTTGTAGCAGCTGGGACAGGCAGGCGGGAGGGGTCACACAGCTTCCCTTTAAAAAAATTAATATTTCTATTGATTTGTCCCTGTTTTCATGTTGTAAAGGAGGAACTCGCCCAAAGGCCCTGGATAGTTTCCGCAGATGGAGGGCTGGAGCCGGCTCCTCCGGCCACATCTCCTTCCCCTGAACATGGCTGCCCCTCAGAATGTTGCCTCCTCACAGATGGCCCAAGCATGGGATTTAAATCAGAGCGAAAGGAAGGAAGTCTGGGGCATCTGTTGATGAGAGAAAATTGCCAGCCATGGTGGAAATCTTTGCATAACAAATAAATGACTTGCATATTCACAGGCATGTTTCAGACCTGAACGTTGGTCTCCATTCCCAGCTAAAAACTCTTGTAAGGGGCGGGGGTCAGGGTCCTTGTGCGCGGCCTGGCCATGAGGAGAGCAGGGTCCCACAGTGTCCAAGGAGGTCAGTCTGAGCCAGGATCAAAGCAGGGCCTGGGGGAGGAGAGAGAAGGGGGCAGGTCAAAGGGGCAGCCTTGAGTTGGACAAACACAGGCGGGAGGCAGAGGGCCGGGAGCTGCGGTGTGGAGGGGTTCAGTGACAGTCCACTCAGGAGTGAGAGGGCCGCCAGGACTTCCACGGAGACCTACCCCTCCTGTGGGGGTCCCTGACTGGGCATTTTCTCAAGAGCAGCTCCGGCTCACAGAGCATGAGCCGGATTAAGAAGCCCTGAGACCAGTGCCTCCTCGGGCACAGCATCTGTGGAGTGGGTCCCAGCTGAACCGATCTTGAAGTTTCAATTCTAACATTTAGCCAGGCTGCACAGAGCAGGACCTGGCCCTCTGGTGCCAGGAGAGCGAGCAGGCGAGGGCGGGCAGCGTCTATGCAAAATAATCTGTGTCAGTGGCAACGTCAGGTGATGATCCAAGACCTCGGGTTAAGGAAACTCTTCTTCTCTGGGGTTTCTGTTCCCCAGGCTCCAAGGGGCAGCCAGGCAGGGGGCTGTGTGTGCTCTGGGCTTCGGCCCCAGGCCACCTCAGGCCCCACTGCAAAGAAACATGGTTGCTGCGGTGGTGGCCTGGTCTGGCCTCCCGTTAGCATAAGTGGCTGGAGGCACAGCTGGCTACAGACTCCAATTTTGAGTAAAACTGTTGCTTCTTTGGTCCCTTGACAACACCCCCCAGTGCCATGCTGGGGTTTGGTTTTGTGAATGGACAGCCCTTGGTCTGAGGATCAGCAGTTCAAGTTCTGTGAGAAGTTGGGACACGACTGTGGTTGGTACCTGACCCTGCTTCTAGTGACGAGGCCCTTGGGTGCAGTGCCCAGCGCCTTCTTGGGTACAGCATGGCCGGGAGCATCTGCTTCTCCCTCAGGGCTCCCCAGCAGAGCGAGGAGGAGGTCTCACGAGGCAACACTGGGCTGATAGTCAGAAGACCGGGCTGAGGCCTTGCCATTGCCCTTCAGCCTCAGCTTCCTCCTATGGAACGCGGGGTGGGGCCCCTTTGCGAGGCTCAGCCTGCAATCCCGTGGCTGTTACCCTAGGAGCTGCTAGCCTCCATCCCTCAGCCTTGCTGGGAGCCTCTGGTGGTATGGTGCCTGCCCCCTCTAAGTGGCAAATGTGCTCAGGGAGACAACCCCACTGCCACACCGGGGTAATCTCTGACCCTTTGGCAGCTCTGGCGCTGCCATCTCTGACCAGGGCTAGCTTTGGGTGAGCAGTGGCTCTAGGCTGTCCCAGAGGCCGGGCCTTCGGGAAAAATTTCTCTTAAAAACAAGTTCCAGCCTAGAAGGCACTTTTCTCTGGTGGGGCATTGTTGGGACTGGCGTGGTATCTGGCGTGGTGTCTGGCATGGTACTGGCCATCTGTGACCGGGATAGGTGAGGACAGAGCTCGCACTCCAGGGGCGCAAGACCAGCGAGAAGAAAGGACTATGGTCCCTGCTGGGAACAGCCGAGCCCCTGGATCTGTGGTCCCTGCTCTGCCCCTTGTAAGACTTCTGGTTACCTGAGATAACAGAAAAGTCTCATCGGCTCAGGCTGTCGGGTGTTGGCTGCTGTTCCCTCCGAGTGGCTCCAGCCCAACCAGAGCCAGGAGAATTGCGACTCTGTCCCCGGCCGCAGCCTCTGCTCTGGGATGGAGCCCCGCCCTGATGGTCAGGCCTTTGTTCAACAGCCCTATCAAGGGAAGTTTAGTTTTGACAGTAAGGGGCACAATTTCCCCCCAAGACAGAGTAATAGATGTTGGGTGTGCAGGTTCAGACCTGCCCATCAAGCTTGGGAAGGTGGAGGGAGGCCTCGGCCAGCAGCTCACCCACAAACCTAAGTGTTGTTTACAGGTTTTCCCAACTGTTGTTCATTGACACGCCTTTGGGTACAGCATTGATTTTAACCTGAAGTTGCGAGTGCAGTAAGATCTCATTAATTCTTGCCTCGCCGATATTGGATATTGAAGCAATCATTTAAATTGAGGCCAGGCTGAGGGCTGGCTGGGGCGTGACCTAGACAAGGAGCAGGGTGGGAGGCTTTTGGGCGCTCGTGGGCTCCAGGGGAGGCTTCCAATTAGACATGCACCTCGGTCCGCTCAAGTTGAGCAGGAGCTGTGCTTGAAAATCAATCCGCCAACAATTTTTTATTGAGTGTCCCTATGCAAACGGCCTGGCTGGCAGAGCACACTTTGTTCAGAGCTACTTTTCATCATTGCCCAGGCTGGGGAGGGCGGGTTTCTCTAGGAGATGCATGTACTTTCCAGGTCTGGGCTCCTGCCCTCAGCTCGCTTTCCCAGGTGTGGGTGTGGGTGTCCCCTCGTGTCTGTCCCCTCTCCCTTCTGTCTTCTGCTCTACCCCAACCCCCTGTCTCCCCTAAGGGTTGACCCTCCACGTCTCACTGCTGTCCCTGCCTTAGCCTTGTGTCCTACAGCCTGTCCTTTACCTGGGGTCCACGGGACCTGCTAAACCTAAGTCTGATCACTCTCCGGTGAACTCTTCTTGTGGCTTTCCTCTGACTCAGAGTAAAATCCCAAATCCTTATTGTGGCCTCCAGGCCCCACATCTTATCCCCACAGAGCAGGGGCTCCTGGCTGTGCCTCGGTGGTCCCAAACCTGGTCTCATCTGAGGCTGTTCACACTTGCTGTCCTCTATTTCCAGAATGTGCTTCGTGGTTCCTGCAACCCCAGCAGTGTGGAGACATGGACCTGTGCAGCTCCCTGCGCCCTTCCTGGTCTCACCTCCTCTCCATTTCTAATGCCTGGCAACCACGGTGCGTTCTGTGTCTCCACAGCTCTGTGTTTGGAGAATGTTATATACACTGAAGCTCAATGTGTGCCTGACTGGCTTTCTCACTCACTGGAATGCGATTGTGGTATCAACAGCTGTTGGGCGTCTCCATAGCCCGTTCCCTTTCATGGCTGCGTAGTACTCCCTGCCTTGTATTTTAGTCTATTTTAGAAGCTGTAAGAAATTACCATGGACTGGGCATCTTAAACAACAAAAACGTACTTTTCACAGGTCTAGATGCTGGAAGCCCAAGATCCAGGTGCTGGCCTGGTGAGAGCCGGCTCCTTGGTTGGCAGACGGCTGTCTTCTTATGGCATTTGAAAGTAGAGCCAACGGCACTGGTGATTAGAGAGAGAAAAAGGAATCTAACCTCATAGCCTCAGTTCTCTCACTTGTCAAGTGGGCATAAAGACAATATTTTCCACACAGGCTTGGGGGGTGGGCAGATGTGAGCCAGGAAGGGCTTGGCACCTGGTAAGAACCGACCAACATTTGTAATTAAATTAGGAAAATGTAATTTGTTACTAAAGAGAGGGCTGTTGGAATGCCGGGTGAGGCTCCTCATGGCAGGTCTGTGAGGCAAGCCGGGTGGGGCTGGGAGCATGACCTGCCGGCACTGTGCCCTCCTTTGCTGCCGGTTTCCAGCCAGCTGTGACCCGCCTGGTGTCGGGATATGGGGTTTGGCAGGCGCACTGAACTGTGAGTCCTGCCTGGTGGGTGCTCAGAGCCCACAGTCATTGGAGGCGCTCCTTCCGTGCTGTCCTTTACTGGGCGGGTGTCAGAAAGTAGGTTTGGGGCCTTTGGATCTATCCTGGCTGGCATATGAGATGAGCTATGAAGGCGCCTGAAGTTCAAGAGCCCAAGCTCCTCCAAGTGCACAGAGCACTTTTGAAACGTAAGGTCCTCTGTCTTGGAGCTGATAGGACGAACCCCGAAAGGGTGACATGGCCCAACTCAACATAGTGCCAGCATGGGCGTGGGAGGGTGAGTGGGTTATGGAGGCAGCAGTGGGTTGTAAATGGTCCCTCAGCTGGGGGTCCAGGAGTTCTGGGTGGTTTTCCAAGTTAAATTTCTGGAGCTCAGGCCCCCAGGGTCAGGGCTGAGCTGGCGTCTCTGACATTCACTACGACTGTGACCTTCTCTGTCACTCAGGGCTGGCTGTGCCCATCACAGGTCATTCCGATGCCCAAAGGAAAGAACAGTGAAGGTGGCTGGCATGTAGTAGGTGCCCAGCAAGTGTGAGCTGTTTCTGAACAGCCTATGAAATGGTTTGTGGATGAGGCAGGTGAGGAAAGCCTCAGTCCCAGTGTGAACCTGCCAGCCTCTTGTGCCTGCTTCCGGATCTGAGATCCCGGGAGGCCTCCCTCCGCACACTTCCTGGCCCTCCAACCCAAAGTCACGTAATGCTTAAGGTCACCCCCAGCCAGAGTCTCGGTTTCCTGGAAGGGCTGGCACCACACTCTTAATAATGATAATGACTCAACTGACCATCTGTTCCCCTCTGTGAAGTCCACCCATGTGTGACAGTCAGGGGATCCCTGCCAAGCAGCTGCCATGGCATGGACTGGGCAGAAGGGGACTCAAGGTCCCTTGTTCACTGATACATCGCCGGCCAGTTTGTCTGGCTCCAGAAGCCTTCCCTGCTCTGCCTGGCGCCCCTAAATTGCTCGTGGTGACCCTTGCACCTTGTCCTCTCCTTCTTGCCTCATGCATGTGCCCCTGGGCATCCTGGTACTCGTGGGGTTCTAAGTGGGTGGGGAGGCCTGCATCCTGGCTGGTGGGAGGGCGAGCGGGCTGTAGGGCAGCAGTGGGGGCACGGCCAGCGCAGGCAGGGTGGCCTTGCCCAGTGGTCCTTGCTCTCCCGGAGGGGCCACTTCACCTCCTGCCGGACACGAGGAGGGCGTCTAATGCCTGCAAGCTTTGTGCCTCACTGAATTTGCTCTTCTCCAAATGGAAACTGTTTTCATTGCACTCTTCTTCCTGATTGTAAAGGTGATGCACAGTCATTTGTAAAGAATTCAAACCATGCAGGAGGGCATGCAGATGAAATATCCAGCCCTCAGGCCCCTGCGGGGTACACGCAGAGGTGTCACGGCAGCCAGGTACCCTGGCACACACCCCCATGTGGGGCAGTTTCCCACAAATGGGCAGCCACCCTGTGCTATTCTGTAACTTGCTCCAATGCTATGATGGCTGCATCTTCCTAAGGGAGAAAATGTCTACTCCAGCCTCGTGGTAAAGGGCGTGTGGATTTCATTGTGTGGAGGCGCCTGATGGAGTGCCAAGGTGGACCCCAAACATTTTATATGCCATCAGATGGCAGGAGGATGCCCGTCTTCCAGGACCCGGCGCTCCAAGCATTGCAGCATCACCTCACGATGATCCCATCTCCCTGCTCTTTCCTTTGGAGACCAGGGAGAAGCAGCTTTCCCATGTGCTCCTTGCACTTTGCACATGTTCTGGAAATATATGTCCATTGGGGGCTCATTATTCTTTTCGTCATCTTTGTAAACTGCTGGATCACTAAACCAATGGGTTAACTCAAGCCCTCTTTCTTTCAAACACGCCTCACCCGGCAGAAGGTGAGCCAGGAGCCATGCCCGCAGGCTGAGGCCTGCTTGGCGAGGTTCCCCCCATGCTGCTGACCAAGCTGGAAGCATTGCAACTGATCTCTCTCTTTTTTCTTTTTAATATATTTTTATTGATTTCAGAGAGGAAGGGAGAGATAGACACATCAATGATGAGAGGGAATCATTGATTGGCTGCCTCCTGCACATTGGACCGAGCCCACAACCCAGGCATGTGTCCTTGACCGGAATTGAACCCTTCGGTCCACAGGGTGCAATTGATCTCTTAAGGCCTAGCCAACCTCTGGGCACACGCAACACAGTGCGGTCACCTTGGCCTGTTCCAGTAACAAAACATACCTCACCTGTCACGCTCTCGCCCAAAGTCAGCTTTGACAAACTGTGGAATTTCAGAGGGAAGGCAGGAGGGTGGCTGGGTGGGAAGAGATCAACCAAAGCACTTATATGCATATATGCATAATCCTTGGACACAGACAATTGGGTGGTGAAGGCCTGGGGCGGGGGGGGGGGGGGGGGGACACGGGCAGAAAAGGTCAATGGGGGTGGGGAGAAGGGGATATATGTAATACTTTCAACAATAAAGATTTAAAAAAATAAAAATAAAGCAACATATATGCACACAGAGGCACCTCCGTGCAGAAGCAGACCGTGGCAGACCAGGGGCCCCTTGTGGCTGGAGTTGATGGTCGCCAGGTAGGAAGAGGGAACTGGGAGCAGCATTTATGGAGGCAGGGCTGGTGCACAGCAAACAGGCAGAGGAGCTGGTGGGGGTGTGAGGGAGACTACATGTTAGAGCCTGGCAATTGGAGGAGACTTGAGGGGTTAACTTCCCTTGATCTTTCTAGAGCTTGGAAAACGAGGCTCAATCCAAGACCTGCTGTTTTCATGGAGCTCTGTTCACCACCGACTGGCTGTGCTGCCCAATGTTCTCAGCCTCTCTTTGTTAATCTGTACAATGGGGGTGGGATGGGAGCTATTGCATTCTCTCCTCTAGCTCCACACGGCTTGGGATGTTTTGCCTCTCATTAGCTGTATAACCTTGAAAAAATTATTTAATCTCTTTGTGCCTCTTTTGCAAATGGGGCTAAAAAAAAACACCTGCCTGGTAAGGTAAGGATCGAGGAAGAGCAGGCGTGGAAAGTGCTCATCTTCACTTGTGTCTTGATGGTCCCCTGTCTCCAAGGTGGGAGCGATAAGCATTTGTATTATCACAGGAGCATCTGTTGGCTGTGTGCTGTACCCCAGCTTTGCAACTACCTGCGGTGTCACTGCAGTTCTTCTCTTGACTCATGAGGAAAACAAGCCACAGAGGACTTACCCAAGGCCACTGACTTCGTTTTCTATGGCTGCTGTTGCAAATTACCACAAACTTAGTGGCTTAAATCCATTTATTATCTTGACATCTGTCGGGCTCAGCTGGCTCTGCATCAAGTCTCACACCAAAATCCAGGAGGTTCTGGGGAAGATCCCGCTCCAGCTCAGTCAGGCTGTCGGCAGAATGTGGTTCTGTGTGGCTGGAGGACTGAGGCCCCTGTTTTCTTATTCAGTGTGGGCTGGGGACATTCTCAGCTGCTGGAGGCCACCGTGTTCTCCTGCCCGTGGCCCCAGCATTGACAGCTGAGTCTTCCTCATGTTTTGACTCTCTCTTCCCTCCCATTCTGCTCCATTTCCTGTCTTCCCCTCCCCCTGCGCCTCTCTGCCTTCCTCTTCTGCCATTAGGGGCTTATGCACTTACATGGTGGCCTGCCTTGGATCATCCAGAATACCCCGCTAGCTGTAAAGTCTGCTGATAGTAATCTTAACACCATCAGCAAAGTCCCATTGCAGGAGGACCTACACTCCTGTCTGATTGAATAACCAGGGACCAGGAATCACCCAGAGAGGAAGTGTGGGGCAGGACTCTGGGTCTGTCCTGGGACCTTGGAACCCTCCCTACCTTCTACCACGCAGCTGTCTCTGCTCTGAGTTTATGTTAAGTCCAGACCGATTCTCTCTAACAGATACTGTAGCTCCCTCTTGATTTTGGTCCCCAAACTGCTGCCTCCCTGAGCGTCCATCCTGACAGGTGTTTGGCCCATTTGAGGATGGAATTTCAGGGTTTGGCCATTCTTTCCCAGCAGATTCAGACTCCACAGGGTAACATGGCAGAGCCTGCAAGGTGTCCCCTCAATCCCTTCCCCTTTCTGTCTCATAGTAACGAATCCCCCAGTTTCTAGTTGAACATCTGGTCACCTAGATTGAGAATAAAACTTCCCATTCTCTGTTGCCTCTAGACACGGCCCTGTGGCTACATGCTGGCCAAAGAGCTGTGAAGGCAAAGGAGGTCTACACTATCCACGTCAAGTCTGTACAGGGAGGTGAGTGCTGGCTTCCCACCCTTTCGTCCACCCTGAAAGGAGCCAGTGCACCCATAGGGGTCACGTGGCAGGGCACATGGGAAGGAGGCAGAGCAGCCAGTTAGAAGCTTTGACTCGGTGGACCTTCCGTCCATTCCTGGACTCCTTTTGGCGGGACTGTTATATTGCAAAGAATTAAACATTCATCTTGCTTAAGCCACTGTGATTCTTGGTCTTTATTATGGAAGTGAAAACAGCAATATTCATATTGTGACATGCCCTATATTCTAATATGTCTTTAATATGCTCCCAACGAAACCTTTTTCTTACAGTGAATGAAGCCTAATGTACAAGATAAACACTTCTTGTATTTTCCACTATTTTCTACAGATGGGATGGAGCCCTTTTTATTTCTGTTCTCTGGCAAAGTTGGGATGAAGAATTGGTAGCACAGAAATGTAACGTACGTCTCTGGATCCCAAGAGGTGGTCAATCTCACACTCAGCCGTTTCAGGTTCTCATACCGGCTCAAACTTTATGGGCACACAAAGCCAGCTCCCTATCAGCTCTCTAGCCCCTGGAGTGTTTGCTGTTTCCCAGATGCTGAGTGGTGGCAGGGCAGGGAGTCTCCTGTTGAGTGGAGGTCATGAAGTCCACCTGCTGTTTCAAACCTTTGATTTTCAGCAGCATCATCAACATGGCCACACCCGGGGGTGTCTCCAGGCAGACAGGAGCCTTTACAGCAGCTCACAGCTTAGCTGGCAATGCCCATGGGTGCCCTTGGGCACAACTCTCTGACCGGCATCCCATCCTGAGCCCTTTGTTATAGTGCCAGCCTCGTCCCTGCACCCACTCCCATTCCAAGCTCCAGGCCCTCCATCCCTGACCATTCCCCCAAACCTCTCTGGACTTCACCTGTCGGCTAACTTCTTTCAGAAATGCATTTTTTTCAACATCCAAATGCTAGGTGTTAAATGGGCATCAATTACTCAACATATTTAATTGTAGAATTAATGCTAAAATATGGTATTTAAGGACACATTAAATGTATTATTTTAAAACTGTGATTAACACTGACTCTGAAGCCTTTGGAGAAGACTAAGTCAATGACTGAACACCATGTTCTGGCAATGCAAGTGTCTGCTCAACAAAAGCATTTGCAGGAATTAGGTGTAATCCCACCACCTCATTATGCAATTAGCTGCTTAATTCTGTATACAGGAGTCTGAGGCCCTGGTTGGGGGTGTTGTGGTTTCCAGAGCGTGACTGGGCGGCAGGACTTGCCTGGGTGCTGCCTTCTTTGGCCACTGGCTGTCCCTCCACCTTCTCAGTCACCCTGACCTTCCCCCTGCCTGTGTGGTCATCATCATGGCCGCTCACAAGGACATGGCAGATCGCACTCTGCTCCCCCCTCCCCGCTCTGGGGTGATAATGTGGGCTGAGGGACCCTCGTGTCCTCTTGGCAGGAGCTTTCAGAACCCATGTGGAATTTCCCTGTTCCTTTCCCTTTGCCATGGCAACCAAGATTTTCTCGACACTGTCTTCTCCGTCAACGCCGGGTCTTAAAAGGAGAAACACACTTCAGCCTCTCTGCCATGGACATGAAGTCTGACTTAGAGACAGACCTTGATTGTTTAGGGTCAGAGACCTGTGGGCTTTGTCCTGCAGCATCATCTACCTTCTGCGGGTGACTGCCTCCGATCTTCCTTCACCCATGCCTCCCTGTTTCTCAGACTCTTCTCAAATCTTGTCCTCAGAAAGTGCTCTCTGTCTGCCTCCTCCCAGCTGCTCTCCATCCTGCCCAGCTTTATTTTCTTCGTGGCCCTCCTTGTTTCGCTTATTTGTCCATTTGCGGCATTTCACTGCTTCTAAGAGAAACACTTTTTCTTATGCTTGAATGTCTGAAATCATGATGGATCTTACGGTGCATGGTGTGTTATAGGCCATGACACAGCCAATGGCTCGTGCATGTGTAAACATCAATGTCTGGCATCCAAGCCCCACTTCCCTTTTGTTGATAACACATGTAACGTACATGCCACTGACCAGTCTCAGCACACGGGAAGAAAACTGGGATGGACATTGAGCCCTCTGTTAACCTCTATAGTTGTCATGGTTGTAGGGATGGAGTGAAGGACTTGAGCCAATCATACATATTTAGAGACGTTGCTGAAGTGGGAACCAAAGCAGAAAAAATATACAGAATTCTAGTGTCTTCTAAAGAGCCCAGGACTTGGGCCTTTTAATTATTTTGTGGATGCTTTTTTAAAAAGAAAGCACATCATTAGGGCTATGGATGAAGGCACAAAGGATAAGACAGTGTGAAAAAACCCAGACATTGATGAGTCTGAGTCAAAAAGTGATGCAGAGGAGTTGGACTCTGTATAAAAAAGTTTGAGGAATAATAACCAATTTATTTCACTTGTATTTTCATTTTTATGTGTGCACAATAGTGATATGTGATAAAAATCTGTCTAATTAAGTCTCAAAGAGCTCTTTCAATAAGTAAAATTAAAAATTCGGAGCGATAAGAAAGCATTGTGTCATGGATTAATTGGCAGTGTGTTTTTCTTTCATAGTGGAACAAAAAATGATGCCGCTTCTTGCCATTGTGTCTCAGAATTGATGAAATGTGGTATTTCTGTCTGAGCTGCTCTTATCACAAAGACATCTGCTGTGTCATTCCATTCAATTTTGGTTGAGTTTAAACAAGGTCTCTAGCCATCTAGAAAGTTGGTTCATTTGGATTCAGAGGCCTCTGTGATTTTAAAGCTGGCTGCTCTGAACTGGAGAAGGGCCAGGCTCTGTTTCTGGTGCTGCCAGGGTCTCCAGCTCGGGTGCCCACCAGCTCTGGCCTGGGCGGGACTGGCCACAGTGCCACAGAACATTCTTCCTATGATCTTGGACAACTCTTTTGTCACCTTCACAATCTTTCCCCCTGAACTCATGAATCACTTGTACTATTATTTAATTAATAGTTTTCTCTTTTTGAAATTTGTTTTTCATTAATTATAGACTCAGCGAGGTCCTATGGGCACTTCACTCAATTTCCATGGTCAACTTCAACTTAGTCACTGCTGCAGGGTCAGAAGAAGACTGCAGACTCAGGTGGCGCCCATTTTCCCGTGCGCTCATCTCTGTCTGTGTAGGTCGAGGCAATTTTATGATGTGTAGACATTATTGAGACACAGAGCTGTCTGTCACCATGGAGGAGGGCCCTGTGCTGCCCCTACGTGGTCTTACCCACTCTCTGTCGCTAACCTTGGCAACCACTAACCTGCTCTCCATCTCAATGATGTTGCACTTGGAGAGCAGTATATGAATGGGATCCCATAGAATGTGTGGTTATTTTCCTTTTTATTCAGCATAAGGCCCTAGAAATGATACGAGTTGCTGAGTGTATTGTTATTATTTTATTGCTTAATAGTGCTCCACATTATAGACACACCAGCTTTCATCACCTACCTGTTGAAGGACATTTGGGTTGTTTCAAGTTCTTGGCTATCGCAAATGAAGCACCTGTAAACACACACAGGAATGCCCCAAGTGCAGTTGCTGGGTTGTCTAATAAGTATGTTTAATTTCATGAGAAGCTGCCAGGCTGAGTTTCAGAGTGACTGCCCACTTCTGACTCCCACTATGTGTGGGAGACCCAGGTTCTCTGTGTCCTTGCCAGTGGTTGGCAGTGCTGGATTTTAATTGCAGGTTCTGATGGGTGCATAGTGCTATCCCATCGTGGTTCCAGTTTCCATTGCCCATGATGCTGAGTGACTTCCCATGTGCTTATTTTTGCCGCTGTTGTTAATCCTCACCCAAGATATTTTTTCCCATTGATTTTTTAGAGAGAGTGGAAGGGAAGTAGAGGAGGGGGAGAGAGAGAAACATCAATATGACACATTGATTGGTTCCTCCCGTACGTGTTCTGACTGAGGCAGAGGACAAACCTACAGCTGAGGTATGTGCCCTTGATCCGGAATCAAACCTGAGACCCTTTGGTTCAGCACTCCAACTGCTGAGCTCAACTGGCCGGGGATCCCCATGTGCTTCTTGGCCATCTGCTTGTCTTCTCAGTGGGGGTTGTTCCTGTTTGCTGCACATTTTCTAACTGGATTGTTTTTTCACTGTTGAGTGGTGGAAGTTATTTATACATTCTGGATATGAGTCTTTTGTCAGGTATTTCTTCCAAATTTTCTTATAAAGACACCTTTCGAGAGCAGTTTTAGGCTCACATCACAGTTGTGCAGAAAGCACAGAGTTCCTATGCTGCCTCTGGTCTTCATACACAGACTGTGCCCATGACCACCCCCTGCCACAGCCATGCATTTGCTGCAACTGGCTAACCTACATTGACATGCCATTATCATTCAAAGCCTACAAGTTACATTGGAGTTCACTCTTGATGTGGTACATTCTATTGATTTAGAAAAATGTATAATGATGTGTATCCATTATTATAGTATCACCCAGAGTATTTTCTCTGCCCTAAAAATTATCTGTGCTCTGCCTATTCATCTCCCCACCTTCCATCAAATTCTTGGCAACCACCATGAATCTTTACACTCTTTCCATAGTTTTGGCTTTTCCAGAATGTCAGATGGTTGGAATCATACAGTTTGTAACCTTTCAGATTGGATTCTTTAACTTAGTATTATGCATTTAAATCTCCTCTATGTCTTTTAACGATTCGGTTGCTCATTTCTTGCTAATTCTGATTAATATTTCATTTTCTATATGAACCACAGTTTATTAATTCACTAGAGGCCCGGTGCACAAAATTCATGCATGGGGGTGGGGAGGCTCTCAGCCCAGCCTGCACCCTCTTCAATCTGGGACATCCCTCTCACAATCTGGGACTGCTGGCTCCTAACCACTTGCCTGTCTGCCTGCCTGATTGCCCCCTTATCGCTCCCCTACTGGCCTGATTGACACCTAACTACTCCCCAGCCAGCCTGATCACCTCCAACTGCCCTCCCCTGCCAGCCTGATCATCCCCAACTACCTTCCCCTGCAGGGTTGAGGAGACTGGGGGACTGAGGCTGGATGAGGTGCACAGCGCCTGCCGCCCCCCCGATGGTCTGAGAGGACTGGCGCCGCCATCTTGTGGCTGTGGGTGCCACCACCTTGTGAGGGTGTGACAGTCAATTAGCATATTCCCTCTTTATGGGCTGTGGGTGCTGCCATCTTGGGAGGGTGTGAAGGTCAATTAGCATGTTTCCTCTAATATGCTAATTCACTGTCTGAAGGATGTCTTGATTGCTTTCAAGTTCTGTCAGTTCTGAGCAAAGCTGCTTTAATCATCCATGTGCAAGCTTTGTGTGGACATAAGTTTTCAACTCCTTTGAATAATGACCCAGGAGCATGGTTGCTGGATCACATGTTGGGAGCATGTTAGGCTAAGCCATTAGCATACCAAGGCCTAGGCCAGTGGTTGGCAAACTGCAGCTTGTGAGCCACATGTGGCTCGGAGCTGCGGTTTGCTGCTCTATTGACTAATGAGTTTGCCGACCACTGTCCTAGGCCATCTTCCAGAAGTGGTATAGTTTTGTATTTTGCGTTTAGGTCAGTGTCGATTCTTTTTTTTTTTTGCACATGGACATGTAATGTTCAATAGAGCTTGTTTTCCATTCTCTTAACAGGGTCTTTTGCAGAGCAAAGTATTTAATTTGAATAAAGTCTAACTTACTGATTTTTTCTTTATGGATTACATTTTTGGTGTCATGTCTAAGAACTCTTCATCTTAACTTTAGTTCCCAAAGCTTTTCTCCTATGTTTTCTTTTAACACTTTTATAGTTTTACATTTAAATCTACGGTTCATTTTGAGTTACTTTTGGTGTATGGTGTGATGTTTAGCATAATCCTCTACCCCCTCCCCCCAAGATATCCAATTCCTTCTACATCACTTGTTGAAAAGATTATTTGCTTTTGTGCTGTTGTCAAAATCATTCAAGCATTTTTTGTATGGGCCTGTTTCTGAGTTACGCATTCTGTTCTATTGATCTATGTGTTTTCATCCATCAATACCATACTGCCTTGATTATTGTAGCTATACAGCAAGTCTTAAAATGAGATAGTGTGAGTCCTCCAACTCTATTCTTCTTTTTCAAAATCAGTTTTGTTATTCTAGTTGGTTTGGATTTCCATATAAATCTTGAATAAAATTAATATTTTATTTAAATTAGCAATTAAAATGTATTTAAAAGAAAAATTAGTTAGAATTGGATGTGACCTAAGTCACATTAAAATAAAAATATCACTACTACAATTAAAAAATTCATTGTAAACCATGTGAAATGATCTCATAAACCACTAAACTGGCCGAGACCCTTATCTCCCTACACATATATATTAAGAGGAGGTTTTCTGTAGAATGCTGGATGTAGCCCTGGGGGAAATTCATATGATTCTCTCCCTTGTCTAGGGCTGGCTCAGTATCAGCTGGCTGACCCCACAGAAGTCATCTATAGGTTGGGTAAGCTTCCCTGTATAGGAACCAATTAGGCAAAAAGAGTCAGGCATTGTTAGTGAGAATAGGGTAGAGCCATGAAGAAGCAGGCACTTGAGGGGGTGAGGCACGCAGAAGGCAGTGGTTTCCCATGTGGGGCAGTCCTGTGGCGTGGCAGTGCCAGGAAGGGTGGGAACTAGACCACCAGGCACTCGAGAGCTGTCCTAGGTCCCGAACAGCCTTCTTCCATCTGCAAGACCTGAAGTGAGCAGGATGGTTCTTCAACTCTTCCTCTGTGTTTAATGTAGAGTTTCCAAGCTTGGAGTTAGCAGCAATGGTGGAGTGCGAGACAACTTCAGGTGGATGAAACCCAGCATTGAACAACGACGTGCCACTAAATGGCAAGCGGCTCCCTTCCCAATCATCTTGGCCTTTGTCAGCAGGTCCTTCACCTGGGTCCTCTTATCGCCTTTTAGGAAAGAGTGGTGGCTTTGGCTTTAGGGCTTTTGAGAAGTAATACTCTCCAGATGAAGTTTTACAATATTGTTCTGTTTTCATAGTGTGGTGTATATTTTTTTAAAATCCTCATCTGAGGTTATTTTTTCCATTGATTTCCAGAGAGAGTGAAAGAGAGGGAGAAGGAGTGGATATATATATATATATATATATATATATATATATATATATAGAGAGAGAGAGAGAGAGAGAGAGAGAGAGAGAGTCATTGATGTGAGAGACACATTAATTGGTTGCTTCCTGTACTTGCCCCCACCAGGGCTGGGGAGCTGGGGAACCTGCAACTGATGTACATGCCCTTGACTGGAAATCAAATCAGTGACCCTTCAGGTTGACACTCTAACCACTGAGCCAAACTAGCCAAGGCCATTGTGGTTTTTAAATATGTATATATTTTTATTGATTTCAGAGAGGAAGGGAGAGGGAGAGAGATAGCAACATGAATGATGAGAGAGAATCATTGATCGGCTGCCTCCTGCATGCCCCACACCGGGGATGAAGCCTGCAACCTGGGCATGTGCCCTGACTGGAAATTGAAACATGCTCAGCCACTGAGCCACGCTGGCTAGCCCTTTGTGGTTTTTTATAGTAATTTGCTTACACATTTTCCCGTTCCCCCATCTTTGAATAATGCCTAGTACATAGTAGAGTTCAAATTCTCAGCCAATAAGTGATTAGATGAATTGGATGTTTTTTCATTATTCCTTGATTTTCATCTTTTTACCCCAGCTGACTGTGAACCCCATGAAGGCCGGGACTATGCTTTTGTTTTTCTTTCACCGATTCGTTCTGAGAGACAAGCATCGTGCTGGCACAGGAGGTTCTCAGAGATATGACCATGGCTTGTCCTGATGGCTGAGCAGATGGGTGGGTGAGGAGGTCTTGGGAAGTCAAGACTGACAGGCAGCCTTGTTCTCTGATTGAACTCTGGGGGGAAGCCAAGGGAACTGGCTTGTGTGGGCCCAGATCAGTGTCCATGCCGGGAACTTGGCTCATCATTGTTTCCTTGAAAGCTTAGCAGGGGCTGCTCTGTGCACGTATCCCACACACATCCTCTCTTGCTTCCCTCCTGGGATGGGCCTTCCCCTCACTGCAGTCCCAGAGGCCTGGCCTTACTCGCCTGTCCTGAGCTCACTCCTACCTAGGTCTTTCCCACCAGCCAGGAGAAAGCCGATTCCTGGTCCCACCTTGGGGTTCCTACCAGAGTGGGGGCCCAGAGCGAGGCATGGCCAGCCTCCTTCTGTGAGGCTGGGCAGTCAGCTGGAACTTGAGTCTGAGCTGGAATTGCACTTTTTCTCTTGTTGGCCTCTACTATTAACTCACTGTGTGCTGAAGGTTGTATTGCAAGCCCGCCGAAGATTTCTTTAGAAGGCACCCCGCTAGGCTAAGGCCTTGGTATTGTGGCAGGACAGCACCCTCCTTCGGGGGGTGAGAGGGGGGGCAGAGGTCAACAAGTGAACTCGGCTTCGTTTGAGCCTCTTTAATGGATTCTATAAAATGTGTTGATTGCCAACATTATTTGTCCAAGCACTTGTGAGTGTTTTAAAGCTTTTCTCCGCCATTTCACCTTGTTCCCGGAGTTCAAATTTTCAGAGAGACTAAAGCAAGAGGAGGCATTTCTTTTCTCCCCTTTTCTTATTTTTTTAATTGTGTCATTTGGAGCGTTAACCAGGCGGGTGGGCTCTCTCTCTCCTTGGTCTGAGGTAGAGTTTTATGCTGCTTTCCAGCTGTTCCCATTGTCACTAGTGAGGAATGAAATGCTATCCACATGCTATGGAAGTCGCTTTCTTAGCCAATACAACAGAATTGGCTTCCGAATCCCCTCACACGTTGTCTCATCTGAGCCCCATTGAGAGGGACTGCAGAGCTCACCTAGATTGGGGTCTCGGCTTCTGCTTACTGTAGACCGTGGGGCTGGGTCTTTCTCTGTTGGGGATTGTCCTGTGCATTGTAAGCTGTTGGCAGTGCCCCGGGACTCTGCCCACCAAATGCCAGTACTGTCCTCTAGTTGTGATAACCAAAAAGGTCCCCTATTGAGGGTACAATCCTCCTTGGTTGAGACAGTTTTCAGATGGGGAGGCCGAGTGAGGCACCAAGGGCTTGCCCATGGCCCCAGTGAGGAGCTCTATCCCAGGGTCTGTTGGCACCGCCAGTCCACAGTAGCCCCAATTCAGCTGAGGGGGCCGTCTCATCCTCTCTGTCTCCAGTTCACCTTCCCAGCCTGTCCTCGGTCATGGTCCTTTCCAGCGGGAATGCCTCTCTCCAGAACGTGGGTCTCTCTAGTGTGTGTGTTGCTTATGGGTCTGCTCTCCTACCTCCCAAGTTTCATGCCCTAGAGGGGCAGGCTCAGACATCTCATCTTGTTTTTGTGTCCCACGGAGGCAGAACACTCCAACGTCCCATCCGGGGAAACTGCCCCACAGCTCAGCTCCCCGGGCCATGGAAGCGAGGAGGGCACCCCCTCGTCTAGGGTGGAGGAGAAGATGCAGTGACAGCCCCCACAGCCCCGAGGGATTGTTGGTATCCCTCACATCCCTGTCCTTCTAGAATCAGAGACTAAGTTTTTTGATAACCATTTGGAGCACCTGTGCTGATGCCAAGCTGGGAGCTTGGTCCCCAGTATCTACTATACCTCCCGCCCTCTCTTGCTTTCTGGCTAAAGAATGGGTTCTTTCATCTAAGGTCTCATACAGGAAATGTGGGATTAAAGGAAGTTAAACAGGGTTCTTTCTTGCAGGACTTCCAGAGCTTTTATCTGCTCACATGCTCTGAGGTGGTCTCACAGCTATCCAGGATGCAACAGTTCCCAAAAGAAGGCGACCACAGCACTCTTTCCTTTCACGGAGCATCTCAGCCCTCCATTCATGGGATATCCGTGGGAAAGTGGCACCCAGCAATGAATGTGCACCTCGTGGCCCTTGTGGGACAGTTCTAAGGAAGCTTTAAAACTAGGAAGGATGAGAGTGGCCAGATGGGGAAGCCTCTTGGGTGTGATGGTGCTTAGTGGCTGGGTTCAGAGCAGGACCTCGGAGAAGAGAAAGGATTTCTCAGACGTCTGGATGCTCCCAAGCTGTGGGGTGAGCCTGCACCATCTGACTTACCTGTGCATGTCTGTGGCTGCAAGAGATGGAGCCGGGCACCCATGTCCACCCTCACCCTCCTCCTCTGAACCCCGGGGAGGGTGAAAGGGCAGACATGCAGAAAGAGAAAGGAAAGCAGAAGTTTCCACTTGTACTGGATGGGTTTGTTTTTTTATCTGTTTGCAAATGTTCAGTGTAATGGTTTGAAACCCAGCCGTGGAGCTGCCGCCGCCCACACACAGAGCTGCCGTGGCACTAGCTTCCCCAGCGAACCGTCGCCCCAGCATCGGCCATTAACCGAAGCTACCCCAGGGCAGACTGCACGCGTCTCTGGCGTCCCTCAGCATCCACACCACCCCAGCACCCTGGCACTGCCACCCTCCACACACACAATTTAAAAAAAAATCTGCAGCCCCCGGTTTCTCTAGAGGAGGCATAGAGAGAAGCAAAGGCAGGATGGGACGAGCAGGGAGAAAGCTCCTGACGCACCGGAGCCACCAGTCCTCGGGAGAGCGCGCCAGCCCCCACCTGCCTGTGGACTGACTGCAAGGTGAGAGAGGTCTTTGTGATTTCTTTGTGCACATGGAGGTCTGGGATGCCAGGCCAGATGAAGGGACTTAAGTATTGAGCCTGTCTGATGGCTCCCGAGTGATTCTATCAGGCAAGCATGATGGACGCTCCCTGCCAGACACACGCAGTCATTTCTGACACAGCCCCACCCAGGTCTCCCTGAGTGATGTGACCAAGGGGTGTCTGACCCCCTATCTGCCACCCTTCAGCACAGCCTGGGATGTGCATTCAGGTCTAATCCTGCTTCTGGCCTGACCTGCTGATTTCCACCTGAGGCTGCTGACCACCTCCTCATTGTCCCCCCTCCTCCCGGAGTGAGCACAGACGGATTCCTTTGGGGCCATATGGAATGGTTCTCCATCCAAGGGGCTTTGGGAAACCTGTTTCCCCAGTGACCCCAAACCCAGTAATCAGAAGCAATCAGACCCAGCTGTCCAGCTAATCTGTACGAAATAGGCTTCCTTCCCAGTAGAAATCAACAAAGTTTAAAATAGAAGGGCTGTCATCGGAAACAGAGCTGCAGAGTTCTCTGCGGTGCAACAGGCAGGGACACTTGCCTGGAAAATATTAAGTCCAAATGACAGAGCTCATGGCCACACGAGCCAGGAAAAGACTTGGTTTCCTTGCTTATTAAGCATGTTTGTGGGCCGGAGGGTAGCTGAGTGGGGGCCTCGCTCCTAGAGGGCTTAAACCTGTTGATGGGGAGGAGCGACATCGGGGACCGCGGCAAGGATGGAGGGCAAGGAAGGCCCTGATGTAAGGTGCATGTAGGACAGAAGCAGATGAAAGGCCCTGAGTTCTGTGCAGTGAGGGATGAATCAGTCAGCAGGCCTATTTTTAGTCTCTAAGATCTGCTGTTACATTTTGCCTGGCATTAATTAATGTCACAGGCATGTAACATCCACAGGTTCAGAAGGGCCTCAGCATGTCACTCACACAGGGCAGGAGGGGGCGTCCACCCTCCTGGAGGGTTGCCCTCAGGGTCTGAGGGGTCTGGGCTCCAACACAAACATGGGGCAGAATGTTCCGCTCTCTGGCCTTGCCCTCTCCGGGTGTATCCGCTAATCTCCTGGCTCCGGCCCTTGGGGGTCTGGCCACTGGCCAAGGGAGAGTTATGATTGTTATGCTTTGTTTTTAAAAAAGGAAAGGCTGAAATTGAAAAAAAAAAAAGAGAGAGAGAGATGTTGGATCGTGGTTTGGAATAAGAAAAATGGTGTTGGGGGCAACTCAATCGTCGCAAAGAGGAAGGAGGCCCACTAATCCCCAAACAAGACTGATTGTGACAAAGTCGATTTCATAAGTGGGGACCATTTTCCAATGTAGTTTGGACAAAGTATATGTTAGCAGGAACCAAGTATTGGGTTGGGGTTGATTGGATGTTGGCTGCAATTCTGTGTGAGGCTAATTACCCTGTCAGAAGCCTGTTCGTGTGTCAGAGCCAAGGCCATCACTCCCAAGAGAATTTACACACAGGACAGGAGTGTGTGCCTGGCTTGCTGCGGTGGCACAGGGTGACCATTGGTTGAGTAATGGGCAAAAGTGAGCAACAGAAGGCCAAGTGGTAGTCGAACTGTTGGGACAATGTTTTGTACATTTGCAACAATTATTAAGTCAGTAAGAAAGTGAGACTCATCAGGCCCTAATTAGAAGAGACACCCCTGATCCTCTCTCACTCAACACGCACTCCCTGACTCCCAGAGCCAGACCGCATCACTGACTACTGGCCCCGCACCACTTGTCAAGGCGTACGTGTGGTCCTCATTTACTTCAAAAGTCACTTATGGTTGGCCCATCCAAGACAAGGGCACGGACAACCTCCTGAGTAGGCTGGGAGAGTTCCCGGCACTTGGCTGGCCTCTCTGTTGAGTGGAGAAATACCAGATGTGTAGATGACCTCTGGGGACCATCGGCAAAGTCAATTTTCAGGTCCTGAAGAAGCAGCACTGCCTTTCTGATGTTCTAGAGAAGGGTCGGAGCCACCCAGAGGGTATGACCAAGTGGGTCTGACCTTGGGTGTTCTGCCACTAGCTCCATCCCATTCTTTCACCCCGATGGCTGACTGGGACCCTGAGCCTGCCCCTCTCAGCTGCGTGTCTGATGAACCCTGTTCTCCTGACCATGCCTTATTCCTTCCCCAGGGCCCCTGGGCTGGCGACACCTGTCAGTCACGGCAAGGGGCTGTGAGAGGGGAGCCAGTGCCTGGCATCTCCATTGCTGATGGAGTCTCTGGTCCCTCTTGTCCTGTTTGAGACCCACCAGAGGAAGCCATTGGAAAACCAGTGAGTGCTTCCTTGGTGCCCACAATCTAGAGTCCATGGCTGCTTCGCGGTTTCTTCTTGCACCTGGAATTCTGACCTGCAAGACCAGAAACGGCTTTCATCCTTGGGTCCTACCTCCATGGTGGGTGGTCCAGGTGCTGATTGGAGAAGGCCTTCTGACCTGCCTTTCTTATTCGAATCCTTGGGGGCCCTGGGAGGTTGGTGCTGCCCTATCACCACTTCACAGAGGAAGAGGAAATGGACCCCTATAGATTTTATTTGCACTCCATAGTCTAGTCATTGATCTTACTATAAAAGGACACTTGGCCTTAAATAAAATTGTGAAGGAAAAGTGTCATTCCTGGGCGAGGTGCCCGTCTACCTGTGCTGCCAAGTAGGTGCAACCTGAGGTGCCCGGCCCAGCTCAGATGCATGTGTCCCAGCCAAAAAACCGAGCCCAGAACAGGTGCTCTCCATGCCCACCTCCTGCTGAGCCTCTGCATTTGAGGGTAACACCCAGGTAGGGCAGCGTCCCCTGACCCCATCCCTCCCCCGTGCAGGCCCCCTTCAGCATGAGTGAGGAATGGGGCACATTACCACCTTGGCATTCTGCAAAGGTCCCGGTTGACTGGTGTGCAATGGGGAAGCCTGGCAGAGAGTCAGGGAGGCTCAGGTCCCTCCCTGCCTGCCTCCCCTCCTGCTCTGTGACCCGCCACGGGCCTCACATCCTGAGAGGAGCCCTAGAAACGGGCCGTGTTGATGAAAACACACGTACCCATCAGCACAGGAAGCGTGGCCTCACGTTCGCAGCAATAACCACCGGGCCCCTCACAGAAACCAAAGAGGAACAGATTTCAGATTTTTAACTAAATTAGGAAACACATGTTCTCCCTCCCTCTCCCTCTCTCCCCTCAGCAACTCTCGGTTTGCCTCACACGTGCCCTCTGCCCTCCCTTCCTATCCCATATTGGGGAGCAGGACATTTAGGAAACAGAGTCCACGCTCCTCTGGGCTTAGGGAGCAGCTGTGAGAAAACAGGATATTAGCAATGCTGGGAGCCCGCGGACCTCGGTCCCAGGTAGGGCTGTCAGATCAAACACAGGATGCCCGCTAACATTTGGATTTCACGTGTGCAACAGAAACTTTTTAGTATTAGCATATCCCAACAGGGTTATACTAATGTAGTAGCCCTTGTTTCTGTGAAATTCACATTTACCCAGGCATCCTGTATTTTTATATATTTGCTACAACTAGTGACTGCCACACAGGTGAGCCTCAGCAGTTTCCTTTTGTCTAGTGTTGGACCCAACATCTCTCTCAGGCCTTGCTTCTGGCCCCCTGACATGAATGATAAAGCAGCCTTGTCATAATCAACCAGCAGGTCCTCAGCTCGGGTCACTGGCTAACAGGTCACATACGGGAGGGGTCTGCCCAATGGAGGCGTGTTGTTATTCGTTGTCTCAGGGGAAACTGAGGCTCAGGAACTGGCGTGACTCAGGGGTGCTTGGAAAGCTGTGGCCTGTCTCCCTGAATAGAACTTTCTGGCAGTGGGTGGATAAGCAGCCTGTGAGCTGGGGAAAGCAGGCTTGGAGGAGCAGTAATAACAGGTTAGCTTGGGATCGGTTGTATCAACACATGCAAATTATATGCAAATATACTTGGCCTCCTGCAGGCTGCCCTACCTGGATGGGAGACCTATGAGCATGGTTCCCATCCCAGGGTTTCCGGCAGGAGCGGTGTACCTGGCTGAGCACTGCCGGGCCCGTGAGAGGTCCACGTTCCTGGGGTGCACGTGGGCTGGGGCGGGAGGCATGTGTGTGTGTCAGTGAGTGAACACACGTGTTCTCTTGGCTGGATGAGGATGTGAGGGGGCTGGTGTGGAGGTGGATGCATGAGGGAGCGTGTTGATGTGTGCGTGACTTGCCACCTTGATCTGTGCACCCCCAGCAAGCCACATGGCTCCTGTCTCCTGGGATAACCTTTCCCAGGCTCCTCCGGCATCTCTCTCTGGAGAGGAAGAGGCAGCCCCTCTCTGTGGGTGTCCTTTGCTGAGCTCTGGGCTTAGAAGTTGTGATGAGAACCATCATAACCAGATGCTGTCCACATCTCTAGGGCCCGGGTCTATCTGTTGGGGAGCACCTGGTTCTTCCTTCTCAGCAGTGCCTGGGTCATTACCATCCCCAGCTGACAGGCCAGTCCCCTGAGGCTTTGAAAGGTGAAGTGACTTTCCCACTGCTGGTGAGACACCCCGCCCAGGTTCATCCCCAGGTGCCTTCACTCCCACACGCTGTGACTGGCCAGGTAAATCACTGCCAGCTGAATAAAGGGGTGCTAAAAGCTGGGTCTTAGCATGAGCTTTAGAAAGACAGAGCACTCTTTTGGAAAGTTCTAGACTTGCTGAGTTTTAACTGAGATGTTTTAGGATTTGTGCTCTTAGGATTGATAGGGTTGGGCTCATGTTGGTGCCAATGGAGCCCATTGGGAGATGTTCTCTGAGAGAGGAGCCAGGCCAGAGAACACGGTTGGGGGTGGTGTCCCCGGCCATCCTCTCATCCACTGAACAGGAGCTTGGCTTAATGACTGCGGATTCTGGAGTGGGGCTGGGTGACGGGTCTATTCACTGTCCTTGCTGATTGCTGGTTGAGTGGCCAGAGAGACATGGCCTCACACCGGGACATGGCAGTCTCACTGGCCTAGTGCCACCCAGTCTGGGCTGCTATCAGTCCTTGCTAAAGCCAGGCCCCACCCAGGTGCTGCAAGAGCTCCAGTGGTCAGAAAGGTGTGGCTCTCACCTTGGGGGCTCTTAGAACCCAGGAAACCAAGCTAAGTCCATTACTGGGTGAGGCGGCTAAAGATATGCCCCCAAAGTGCTGCAGGCAGTGTGCTGCTGAGGGTCAGGCTGGGGTCACTTCAGCGGGGGAGACCCAGAGGCTGCTGTGGAAGAGGCAGGGCTCTGATCCACCTGGACGAAGAGTGGGCTTGGGCCGGAAGGGAAGTGCGGCTGAGGGGGCAGCAGGAGCACCAGCAGCTGGCTTGGGTGGAGGGTTCCTCTCGCACCACCTGTGCGAAGCAATGGGCTCAGAGTTGGGGACACAGAAGTAAGGTCCCTGACCTCTGGGGTTGCAGCATTAAGCAAGTGATGCTTCGTTATACTTGTGGTGCAGACAGGGGCTCAGACTGGTCAGGGAGTGGGGTCTGGGAAGGCTTGTGAGGACCTGAGACTGACTAAGGTAGAAAGGGTTAGTGGGAACTACAGGCCACGGGTGTGTGGCTGCGGGGGACCCCTAACACGGAGCTGAAAGGCCAGTGTCTGGCATCTTAGGAAGCAGAGGCAAGAATGGGGTTTGGGAAGGGGAGGTGGGCAGAGGCCCGCACCCAGGGGAGCTTGCAGATAGGGGAGGTCACCTAATCCTGAGGGTAGTGGGACCACTGACAGGTTTGTCACTAGGGTGGGGCTTGCAGATGTCATTTGTTATGGCTGCAGAGTGGACTTGTGGAGGGCAGAAGTGCAGGTAGTGACCGACTTTAGTGAGCTGTGGCTCGTACAGTTCCCTCAAAATCTTGCTTGGCTGCCTCTGCCATCCCTGGCCAGCAGACTCAGTGGTTACTTAGTGGCTACAGTGCCTCAGCAGAGCCTGCACCTGAGTCCCTGCGCGACTGCCGCCCCACTGCCTTTGTAGGACACATGCTTGGGCTCAGAGCCCACACTTTCTGAGTTCTTCCTCTTTGGGCCAAGTTCTGCACAACTGGAGGACAGGAAAGAGTCAACGAGATAGGAAGCATGCTTCAGACCCACTGCCTGAGTGCTGAGAAGGTCAGGGCCTGACTTCTGCTTGGCCCTCAGCCCTGGGCTGGGCGTCTTCCTGGGCTGGACTTCCCGGGGAGCAGGCTTGGCAGGAGCAGCGATTGCTTCACCGCCCGGTGCTCCCAGGCCCACAAGGTGAAGTGCTTAATTGTTCTGGCCGCTGCCCTGGTCTCCCAGTGGCCAAGCCTTGATTGGGGGCAGGATGAACATGTGTGACTGTCCCAAGGGCTCACTGACACACCCTGAGAAGGGCCTGTCAGAGATGGTGGTCCCCACCAGGCTGAGCTGGAGGGACAGGGGCCCAGGGTGCTTTGGCCAACCTGGCCTCAGAGAGGGCACTTCTGCCTGGCTGCTTTGTGCTGGGGCAGGAAAACCGCAGGCAACTCTTCCTCCCCGGCAGAGCTGAGGCTGCCCCGTGGCTCCCCAGCCTGCCTGCAGCGTGGCTGAGAAGCAGGCTGTGTGTGCACCCTCAGGAGCTCGTGGTCTGGTGGGCCTCACGGGCCGGCGGCCTCTTCCCTATCGCTATGACACAGGGGACAAGGGAAACTGGGTTGCTTGTGATTTGAGTTCTGCTTCACCCAACAAAGGTTTGGGGGACGTACTGTAAGAACACAAGCAGAGACTAGACGGTGGAAAACAGCCAGAGTGTGCGATCAAGGCCGCAGAAAAAGCTGAGGCTCAGGGAGGCGGGGTCTGGCCGGGCTGGCCGCACACACAGTCCCCATTTGGTTTCACAAGGACAAAGGCTTCTTGGCTTGGAGGAGTGGCTGGCAGGGACTACTAGACGGATCTGTGCTTTACCTGTCTATTACAATGTCTGAACATACCATTTTTTTGTAAATACATCCCAAAGGTGCTGATTAGCCCGGATCCCAGGTGGTGGGTGGGGAGGTCTTAGCCATTTTGCTCCCCATCCAGGTGGGTAAACTCTTCCCCTTAAAAAAGCAAACTATTCAGATAAAAAATTTTTGAGTATGGGGAATCCCGTTTTTCTTGTTATTGTTGAAATGTAAGGCTTTTTCTTTCTGGTCTAAAAATTAATTTACAAAACCAGTGGGTGATGCCAGCAAAGCCGTTTCAGGTGCCCACAGTGATTTTGTCGTCAGCCCTGCAAGTGAAAGTCTGTGAGCCATGTGCTCAAGTGCCACATCATGTCTTCCTCAGTGGGGACCCGGCTTGCAGGGAGAGTGGGCGCCCGCCTTCCCATCCTTTCCGTCAGTCACTCAGGCACTTGCTTTATATGTGACTGTGGGTGGACACGGCCAAGGGCGGTGGTCTGGGGCCATGAACTGGGAGGCAGTGCCGGTGGCGGGAGGCCCATGGGGCTGGCCTGGAAGCTGCCACCATCACAGTGCAGCCGGGAGCAGCCCGGTGGGTTGAGAGGTAGTTATTTTCCAAATAGCATTTGCTGCACAGGAAGAAGGGGCAAAGGCAGTTTTGGGAAAACTGTCTTTTGAGTCAGAGGGACATTATCTTGGTGGATTTCTGCCCTCTGCCCACCAAGCCATTTGTGTCAACAGCAATGGGCATCTTCCTGCTTCCTCACCTGGCGCACGCACCGGGCCAGACTCACCTGCCAGCCCAGCCTGTCCCTGGACCAGGAGCCACAGGCTGACCCCAGATTCTCCTTCTCCTCCGCCTCCTCCACTTCATCATCCTTGTAGGTGTTCAGGAAAGCTGCAGAGTGAGCACAGGGAGCTGCCCTCTCCTCGGCCCTCCATCCCTCACGCCTGCACGCTGGGGGCTCGCACAGAGGACACTGGCCTGACTGTAATAGACTCTGGACATTTTTGGATTCGAACAGTGTTTTATGAATGTTGTTCTTCTGCACTAGGATCCTAGTGGGGGTCCGGGGGTATAATTTCAAACACCTTTAAAACAGTTAATACCGAGGGAGTTATTTTAATGGCTCTTACAAAAATACATTATGAGCACATCAACTACGATTACTGCTGGGGCAAATCAAGCCATAAGAGCAGGCCAATTTGAAGAAGTATGCTGTAACTTTCAATGACGCTGACATGCAGCATGGTGAGGACCAAGGCGGGCTGTGTCTGCCCAGACCCTCCTTTCCCAGCCCCCTGAAGGGAAGGGCGTTGCTCCTCACCCCCTAGAAAGCCAGTGACAAAGGGCTGGCCAGGCTTGGCAGGGCCTGGGGGATGTCCAGCCAGCCCCTCTGCGGCCGCTGCCTCTCCAGCTGCAGGAGGCTGAGGAAGCTCTGGGTGGAAGGAAAGTTTCCATTTCCATTACTCAGCTGACCCTTGACCCCCATTACCATGGGTAATCAAAACCTGGCGAGGCATCAGCTTTAACGAAAACATGGTTTACGTGGCCTTGAGGATGGAGGCGGAGTGTTGCCAGTGCGAATCACACTTCAGGGTGTGGTGCTGTCTGCACAAGATGACGGCAGCCATCGACAAGGTCGCACAGCTGTGGAGGGCCCCTTTCTTCGGGGCTGTGACTGCACCCCTCTTTGACTATGAGGACAGTGTGTGGAGGAGGGAGCTGTACCCAAAGAGAGGACAGGCTTACATGAAGACCTGAGCGTCTCTCCCGGGCGTGGAGGGGCTGGGCCCCACTGCCTGTCCCTCCAGAAGCCCTGCACTTGGCTTGAGACCAAGTGGGTGCCTCTGAGGCTTGAGTGCTAGGCGGGTGGCACCTGGTGTAGGGGTGTGGAGGTCTCTCAGTGAAGGTCTTTCAGTGAAGGGAGTGAGGGCCACTCAGCAGACGCTGACTGAAGGCTGATTCTATGCCCAGCACTGTGCAGGGCATGCAGTCGGATGCACTCAAGGCCTGGCGGGGACAGAGGAGGGCTGAAGCATCGCTGTGACACAGCTGGGGAGATGTGCTGTGGCTGTCCTCCTCTGAGAGCATTGGGGGCGGGGGTCAGGGGGTAGGACGGCTCTGGCGTGACCTTGGTTCTTCACTGTGTTGCACGGTGTGCACAAGAGTGTTGCTGCGAGCAAACCAGCAAGTGGATCCCCATTGTCATTTGCTTGTTTGACACATTTTTGGGACCATGACACCATGCTAGGCTCAGTTGGGTTCTTTGAAGGGGGCCAGTGGAGGTGGGGAGGGGAGAGAGGCAGGCGGCAGGATGTGGGGACCATCTGGGGAGACTCACCTTGACTCATCCGAGGCATTAAGAAGTGCTTCTTAGAGCCCTGCTTGCTGGTAAGCTGGGCCAGTCCCTGGGCCCCAGGCTTCCTGCTCAGGCTCAGGTGCCCATCAGCCCTAGGTGAGCCAGGTAGTGCCTGCAGAGCTGCAGCTGGGCCAGGGCTGCCAGTCCCCCCACTACCTCGCTTCCACTTGACTGTGGCTTCTCCACAGGATTGTGCCCTTGGGGGAGGTGGGTGTGCATGGCCCTTGCTCCCACCCTTATTCCTTCCTCCTTCCTGGCCTCACTCAGCCCAGGTGCCTGATGGCTCCTATGTGTGCTGCTTTGTCTCTGAGATAGTTTTGTTTGAAGAAACAGCCATTTCAGGAAGCAATTTTGCCAAATGAGCCTGGCTTTTGGCAAGGGGGTGATAATATCTTTTTTGTTTGTTTCCTTGGGAATAAAAGGCCTGAGAAAGCAAGTTCCCCATTCTTTGGAAATTTCTCTTTCTTTGGTGACTATAGCCACAGGCATAGCTGGATGTTCTCTGCTGCCCCTGGAGAGTTGAATTGCATCATGGTACTGAGAAGAATTGGAAAGGGGGCACTTGTCCTTTATAATGCTGAGATGTAACTCACATACTGTAACACTCATCCTTTTTAAGTGTGTAACTTCGTGGTTTTTAGTCTAGTCACAAAGTTGTGCGGTAGTCACTAGTTTGTAATTCCAAAACATTCTCTGCTCCCCCCAAATAAACTCTGTGCCCATTAGCACTTACCCTCCCTCCCACAGGTCCAGGCAGCCCCGGGGGCTTCCTGTCTGGTTGCCCGCTCTGGACCCTTCCCGGGGATTCAGCTCTGGCTGCTTCCCTGAGCTCATCGCCCAGGTCGCCTGTGCTGCTCCCAGTACCTCGCTGCATCAGCTGCGAGTGCTCTTCCTGTGTACGAGTGTGCCCCATTTTTCCATTCATTCGTTTGTGCATATATTTATTTAAATCAACTCTAAAGGTATTTTTAAAAAGTTCTTGTACAGGAAACTCTTTCATTGGTTTATCTTAATGAAGGCCATTCAGACCGTCACTTGGGAGACAAAAGGCAAATTGCAGTTCTTTTTAGGTTACAGGAACGTATTTGTTCTCGAGGACTTCCTGGGAAGCCTGGAACCATTCGCCAGCCCCTGGGGAGCCTTGCTCACCCCTCCCTGCTGCTTTCCATAGCTCTCTGCTAGCAGTTTCCTGCTCTGAAGCATCTGGGGTTCTCCCCGACTCCTGGGAAGGCCGTTTCTTCAGCATGAGGGTTGTGTTTTGTTGGCCTGCCCCAGTCCACATTTCTAGCGTCTCTCTCACCCTCCTCACAGCCAAGGATGCCCAGGCCTTACCCCTTTGGGAGGTGGTGGGGTGCTCGCAAGGCTTCGGCTTTTGTGCATTTTCAGGTTTCCCTAGCTTACCTCTTTCTTTCTTTTTCTAACTTGATTTTAGAGAGGAAGGCAGAGGGAGAGATTGGGCCCACAACTTAGGTATGTGTCCGGGTCAGGAATTGAATCCACAGCCTTTTGGTGTATGGGACAATGCTCCAACCGACTGAGTCACCAGGCCAACTTACTCTTGCTGCTTCTGCCTATCAAACTCTTATGCATCCTGCAATGCCCAGCTCATCCATAATTTCCTCCAGGAAGGTTCCCCAAATCCTCTCTCCTGGGGCTCCCAGATGCTGTGTTCATATGTCTTGTGGTGGGGGCAGGGGTCTTGCAATACTTAATAACAGCAGAGGCACAAGTGCCAATACCTCGGGACGGATGCTGGGGTCAGCACCCGGCAGGCATTCAGTCCTTGGCTGTGGGTTCTGGGGGTCCTGGGGAGGGAAGGGATGTTGGAGTTGATGGCAGCTGGCTGTGCACCTGTTCTCCCATTCTCAGTTGCACGCCCCCTGCGGCATCTGGCACGCCAGCGAGGTGCCTACACACGGATGTGGAGGTACCAGGAGTTGAAGCCACAGAAATCTGCATAATTTGGTTCAAAGTCCAGCTCTCCGGGCCACATGAAATCCCCCCAAACCCAATTAGCTAACATGAGGTTTGGTATATGGCCAGCTGGGAATTATGGGTGGCACAGTAGGGTGAGGACGCCTCTCTCCCAATGGGAAAAAAGTCACAAAACAGCCCCTTTTAGAGTCTTGGGAGGGACTCGAAGGAGCTGACACACAGCCACTCTACACGGCTGGCTTCCCGTCTGGTTGGCCCTCTTGACCCAAATGTGCTTCTCGCCATTAGCTCCTCTTAGAGATCCGTTTGCCTCTCAGCATCCACCACTTAGGATCATTGTATTTTTCACCCTCCATCACCCCTGTGTTGGCTCCTTCTAAAGTCACAGAGACCAGGGCCAGCCCTCGGGGGGAGAGAGAGGAACCCACCGTGGGTGCAGAACTCAAGGGGCACTCGGAATGCAGACATCAAGGTAGTATTTTAGTGCAATATCTTCAAAATAAAAATTAATGCAAATGATTCCATATTTAACCAAATATCAAAACTTTGAGTAGAGGCAACATCACAGAGATCCCTGCGAGGCCTCCACCATCAGCACCTGCAGTGAGTTTGATGCCCCTCTGGGCCCCGGGAAGCTCCAGGCAGATGCATCTTCCAACCCCATAGCCAGGAGGTGACCCCGCTGGCTCCGATCCTCACCAGCCTGCACGAGCCCTCATCTGTGGTGCAAGGGCGGCTGCACCCCATCCCAGGCAGCAGTCTGTCTTTAGGGCTGTCTGACCGATAGTCATACAGTCATGAACTGTAGCTCTAGTGTTTTCCCTCTTTGCGCCTGTCTCTTCCTGTTTTCGACGGGTTGCTACTGTGACACTAAGAAATGTATGGACAATCATTTACTTACTATTTCTGAGTCAGTTCAAGTTTCATCTCCATCTGAGTCTCTCCCAGGCTGCTCCAAAGGTGCTTTTTCTCAGTTAGACACCGAGTTGACTCAAAGGCAGAGCAATGGGAGGCCCAATTCTCTTCTTTGATCTTCTAAGACACAGGCCTGTCTCTGTCCTCGGAGACACCGCCTGCAGATAGGGACTGCGGAGGATGCCTCCGATACCTTCTCAGCAGAGAGGCGCGATTGCGCTGCACAGGGGGGCAGCTGGCCACTTGCTGATGTCTCCTCAATTTCGGGCCACGCCATCTGTGTCTGAATCTGAGCGTCACTGGCTGAAAATGCATCACTCTTCATGAAGGTATGTAACGTGCTGTGCACGATAGGCATACAGAAGATGTCAGTTAAGAAAAAAAGTGTGTTTTTTTTTAACCCTGTATTCTTAATGATATATTTATCTTCAAGCATGCAGTTATAAAGAAAAGGCCATGTAAAACTGTGTCTGACCGAGTTTAGTAATTCTCTTGTGTGCTTAACCCCACTGTTGCTTTTGTCAAAATATTGACGGTGATTCATAATGGCTGTCAGGAACCAGGCCCGCCATCCACGTAGGACATAGAGGCGAGCAGAAAGACAGTCTGTTGCTTTGTAAGCAGCGTTTTCCTTGGCGCTGATGGACCTGCTCAACCAAAGGTGTGAATGGATTAGAAACATCAGCCACATTAGCCCACGGACTTGGAAAACAAGATGTACAGTAGACGCTAAATATCAAGGTCTTTGATAGCAATGTTATTTATAGCAGTTCCAGGGGGAGCATTTTTCAATGAGATTTACAAGGGACCATGGACTCTGGACCATGTATTTATACACGTATTTGGTTTCCCAGCATCCAAAATAGCTAAGAGCTGGAGGTCTGTCAGATAAGCGCTGGAGCCCATGTTCTGGGAGGTGACATGGGTCTCCTGTTCCCGTAGCAAATCTTTCTGTAAGAATGAAAGCAGAGATGCTATCTGCCCCAGTGCCAGAGGGAACAGGATGCAACTTAGGAAAGTGATAACATCAGCCGACTGGGAACTGCAGAAACAACGTCAGGGCTGGTTTAAAATAACATGCCTTTTAACCATCCTAATTCTATTGCCCCAGGAAAGATCAATCATATAGGATCACAAGGCTCATATTAACATTAGAGCAAGTGTTTTGGTTCAGCAGGAGTCACAGGGCTGTGGGAAGATTCAGAGAACGCTAACAGATGAAGGTTGCCTGGGTGGGAAGTTGGGGGTGAAGGGTGGGCATGGAGGAGCAAGGTTACCCCCAGGGTCTAAATGACGACTGAGCTCCCTGGAACGGTCGTGTGCAGGGATTTCTGCAGAGCCCATTGGAAGCCTTTTTTTCTGCTTTGTCTTGTAACCGAGCGAGAGGCCTTGGCAGGTCTGCACACCTTCAGTTGTAGTTTCGTTATGACCACCGTGTCGTCAGCAATGGGGTGGTTTTTCTTGTATGTAGTGATGTAGAATGCCCTTTGAATATAGAGGTCCATAAGGAGAAGCGAGCTGATACACAGAAAATGAAACCAAGGAAACCGCTGGACATCGAGTCTGTTTCTCCAAGGGTTGCCTTGTGGTGCTCAGGGCTGGGGATGTGCGTTAGGGAAACAATAGATGCTCCATCAAGTAACATCGACTCACACGACTCATACATGGGGAAGCTTGTTCCCATTTCAGTTCTCTCTTTGGTTATTTATTTACTATCATTATTTTTATAAAAGAGCCTGTTGGTTTTGAGATCATGGTAGATTCCCATGCAGTTGTAAGAAATACAGTCCCATGTGCTTTTGAGCAATTCCTCCCCCGCTCCCCCATCGTGGCATTCTAAAAATCACAGCCAGGGGATGGGCATGGATACAGTTGAGGCATGGGCCATTTCTGTCACCACAGGACCCCTCATGGTCACACTCACTTCCCTCTGCTTCCCTCCTCTTACCCCTGATAACCACGCCTCTGCGCTCCCATCCCATTTCAAGAATGTTGCAGATAGTCACGGGAGGTAAAGTGCAGCCTAGGCCAGTGGTCACCAACCCGTGGTCTGTGAGCTCTGAAAGGTTGGCGATCGCAAGCCTAGGAACATAGGAACACTGTGATTACTATGTACAGCGCCAGGCGGGTACTGGAAACATCTGGGGAGCGCTTTGCGAAGGATACAATGGTCTAATCACCATGCTGCCCACCTGAAATTGAATGTAAACTGTAATGGAAAAGTAGAATTTTTTAAAAAGAATGTTATATGAAAGGAGCCATACACTAACATGTGGCTTTTGGGATTGATTTTTTTCACTCAGCCCAATTCTCTGGAGAGTCACCCAACTTGTTCCCTGTATTGAGAGTGTCCCCGCCCCCGTTTATTGCTAAGTAACATTCTCTGAAATGGACGTACGACCGTGGTTGAAACGGTCCTCTGCTGGGGGACATCTGCACCAGGGCCAGTTGTGGGTGGTTACACATAAAGCTGCGCTGAACACTTGTGTCTGGGCTGCTGTGTGGACGGACGTTTTCATTTCTGTGGATGAATTCCCATGGAGTGCCATTCCCAGGTGGAAGGGTAGCTGAATGAATCGCTTTGGAAAGAAACTGCCCGAGTCCTCTGCAGAATGGCTGTTTGCGTCCCTCTGCGCTCGCCCACCATGTGCCTGCTCCCACTCCCTCCCTGCACAGGGGATGTTTGCCATCTGAGAGGTGCTGCAGCATGCCTCCCCACGGCTTCACTTGCACCTCCTGGTGGCTGGTGACATTGAGCTCTGTCCAGGCGCTAGTATGTCTTCTAGGCAGCAGGTCTCTCATGTCTTTGGCTCATTTTCTGATTGGATTGTTGCTGCCATTTTTTAATGTTAAGTTTTCATAGTTCTTTATGTATTCTGGGCTTGGGTCCTTTGTCAGATGTGAGGTTTGCAAACACTTTTTCCTGGTCTGTGGCTGGTGTTTTCATCCTCCTAAGAGCCAACACTTCCATAGAACAAATACTTTTAGTTTTGTTGAGGTCCAGTTTACCCTGTTTCCCCATATGATTCATGCTTTTGGCGTTAAGGCTAAGACCTCTTTCCTGTGTCCTACATCCTGAAGATTTTCTCATACATTTGTTCCTAGAGCCTGATAATTTTATATTTTACATGTAAGCATGTTTTACAGTTTGAGTTAATTTTTGTAGAAGTAAGGTATGAGGTTCAGGTTGAGATCAATTTTTTTTTGTCCATGGATGTCAATTACTCCAACACTATTTGTTGAAAAGTTTGTACTCTCCTTACTCAATTGCTTTTGTACCTTTGTTTAAAATCAGTTGGGCATATTTGTGTGTCTGTTTTTTAGTTTAATTTTGTTTTTAACATATATATTTTTAAAATATGTTTTTATTAATTTCAGAGAGAAGAAAGGGAGAGGGAGAGAGATAGAAACACTAATGATGAGAGAGAATTATCTATCTGCTGCCTCATCCTTGCCCCATGGTGGGGTTCAAGCCCAAAACCCATTCATGTGGGCTGACAGGGAATTGAACTGTGATCTCCTGGTTCATGGGTCTATGCTCAACCAATGAGCTACCCCAGCAGGACAGAGAAACTTTGTTTTTGTAATCCTCATCTGAGGATATTTTCTCCATTGATTTTATTTTTTAGAGAGAGTGGAAGGGAGGGAGGACTGGACTGGGGAGAAAGAAAGAGAGAGAGAAACATTGATGTGAGAGAGACCCATTGATTGGTTGCCTTGTGCACACACTCTGACCAGGGCCTGGGGATCAAACCTACAACTGAGGTATGTGCTCTTGACCGGGAATCTAACCTGAGGCCCTTCGGCCCATGGGCCAACACTGTAACTACGCAGCAACAGCAGCCAAGATGTCATTGTATTTTTAAGTTTGGTTTCCAACTGTTCATCGCTAGTTCATAGAGGAGAACTGATGTGTCCGTGTTGCTCTGGTATCTGATGACTTTGCTCAGCTCCCTCATGAATTCTAGAAAGTTTTGTTGTCAATTTCTTGGGATTTTCTAAGCAGACAATCATGCCATCTCTAAAAACAGGGACACTTTCATTTCTTTCTTTCCTACATGTAGTAGGTCTTGTATTTCTTTTCTTGCTTTATTTTGCTGGTTGGAATTTTCGGGTTGATGTTGAATAAGAGTGACATCTTTGCCTCGCTCCGCATCTTCGGGAGGAGGGATTCATTTTTCATCATTAAGCATGGCGTTGATTGTGGGTGTTTTGTAGAGGCTTTTCATTAAGTTGAGAAGCTTTCTCTCCATTTCTGTCTTCTGAGAGATTTTATCATGAATATATGTGAACTTTTGTTGAAGTCTTTTCTACATCAATTGATAGAATCCTGCGACTTTTCTTATTTACTCCATTCATATGGTAGATCGCATTCACGCATCACTGGGGCCTTGGGTTAAGGTGCCTAATTCTTTAATGTTGCAGAATGTACGTGCTCGTATTTTGCAAAAGCTTTCACATCTTCATTCATGAAGAATATTGCTGTGAAGTTTTTGTTTGTTTCTGTACTGTCTTTGTCTGGTTTTGCTGTCAGGTTAATACTTAGCTTCATAAAATTAACTGGGAAGTTTTCCCGCCTCTTACTATTTCCTGGAAAAGGTTGTGTAACACTGGCTTTAATTCTTCTGTAAACATTAGGTAGAATTCTTTAGTGAAACCACCAGGACTCGGAGACTTCTTTTTTAGGAGTTTTAAAATGACAAAATCTGTCCACTTAATAGTTATGTTATTCAAATGACCTACTGCCAGGATTCTTTTTCCCAGCCTTACAAAGGGTTCAGCATTCTGAAGAAAGGTCTGCGTGGAGAACGTGGACGAAAGATATTTTTGAAAGGCATTGGGGGTCAGAGGAGTTTCCAGCCGAAGGAGCTAGAAGGCTCTCACCTTGACCAAGGAACTTGCTTTTATTAGTACAATTTGTCCTGAGGCAAGGTGGAAATATACGTTTCAAAGGGTACAGTATCAAAGGGTATACAGAAACATTGTCAGTTTGGGGAATAGCCTACAGCTGTTCAGGTGTTTGGCCAACAGGAGGCAATAAAATGCCTTGAGCTGTCTGGCAGTTAACAATCCTATTCAGGTTTGGGGGAAATGCTTTGTAGCCATTTCCAACAGGTAAACTACATGTGACTCAACCCTGTTGAGCTCCCCAAGCTTCACCAACCTTTTGGTAAAACTCTTGTAATTATTACATGCTGGAATTTGTTCTAGGCAACCTCCTTCATATTTGGTGAGTGTGGCAGTTTGTGTTCTTCAAGAGGTTGGTCTGTTTAGGTTGGTCCGTTTAAGTTAATGAATTTATGTGAATGGGGTTAGTCACAGGATTCCTGCCGCGTCCTTCTGAGAGCGGCAGGGTCTGCAGTTATATCCTGATATGAACATTTGTATCTTTTCTCATTTCCCTTTTTCAATCTTTGTGGAGGTTCTAAAGATCATTTTTTTAAATATTAGTAAAGATCATGCTGTTTAAAAAATTGACTATTATTTTTCTGTCCCAATTTCATGGATTTCTTCCTTTTTCTTTATTATTTCCTTCTTTCTGCTTGCCTTGGGTTTATTAAGCTTTTTTGACTAGGTTATTGAGGTTGGAGCTTAGATTATTTATTTGAGACTCTTGCTTTTTTAATACAAACACTTGGTGCCAGGAAGTTCCACTAAAGCACCAGGTTAGTTGAGTTTTCACTTTCATTCATTCAATGTACTTTTGGTCACAATGGACGTTTCCTCTTTGACCCCTGGGTTATTTAGCAGAGTGCTGCTTAGTGGCCCAGTGTTTGGAGATTTTCCTGTTATCTTTCTGTTGTTGATTTCGGGTGGATTCCATTGTGGCCAGAGAACACACGCTATATGATTTTTATAATTTAAATCTGCCCAGGTTTGTCTTATGACCCAAAATGTGACCTATTTTGGTATCGCAGTTGATCTGTGTCCATTCAGGAATAGAAGCTACATAATAGATTCAACAAGAGATGTTGAACATAGGAATTATTAACTCTATGAAGAGTGACTGTAAGACACAAGGACACTGTATATATCTATATATACTCCAAGGATTGAGAGGAACTTGGAAGGGGTTCAGACCCCATTGGGGAAGCTGTGGTCTGGCAAGCAGCTAGCAGAGGAGTTGACTGGAGGAGAAGACTGGAGCGTGTCTGGTGTGTAGGGTGGACCCTGGAGTGTGGGCAGGAAGCATGCAGTCACAGCAGGAGATGTGGGTGTGCATCGGGAGTCTGCACACCGTGGGGACAAAGGCCTCAGAGCTCACTGGCTGCACGTGGGGAGGAGAAGTGGGTCTCTGTGGACACCTGGCCACAGATGGGCTATGCACAGGCTGCATGGGGTTGCAGAAGGAGCTGCACATCCACGTGGACCCTCTGGGCCACAGACAGGCTGTGTGCAGGCTGAGCAGGAGCTTTGGTTTCCATGTGCGGGGGCTGCAGACAGGTTAGCGCCAGGCTGAGGCTGCAAGGTTGCACGGGGCATGTATCTGGGGCTCTTGGCAAGGCTGGCTCTTGCAGATATCCTCACACCCATACCTCTTGACCCTCTCCCTGGCCCCTGATGGAAATGACAGGAAGCCTCTCCCTCCTGGAATGTCCTTCCAACATCTTCTGTTTCCTTAAGACTAAGTTGTAAAATTAACCTACAATAACTCATGTTTAAAATTTTAAAGGATGAAGTTGAAAGATGTAGAGAGCTATTAGTAAATGTAAATAAACGCGTTCATATCATGTGCATAGAAATTGTACCCCATGCTCCTCCTGTCTTCCCTGCTGTACTTGGTCATAGGTTGACATATGACTTTCCCATTCCATCCTTTGCTTGCCCTCAGAGAAGAACCTCAGCGGCTCTGGGTTCTTTACCTCTTGGAGTGTTTAGTTATCCCTGAAAAGTTTGAATGTGTGGCCATAGATGCCTTCGGAGAAGGCGAGGAGGAGGATTACAGTGTCTTTGTCCCTATGGGCCTGCGGACTGACAGGTCTGAAACCTGGTGACTCTGTCAGGTCTCTGGCTACCACACTTAGAGTGTTTCTTGTAATGCAGATCAAGAAACATTCTAGCAATCTGACCCCCTATTTCACTGCGAGGGACACCTTGATTCTTCAGTGCCTAATAGAGGCTCTCAGACCCGAAGAACACCAACTATGGGCACATCCCTATATGCCCACTCTTACTTCGACAACTAAGTGCAGCCCCGCGGCCTCTGCTATTCTGGAATTCCGTCTTCCTGTCGGAATCAGGGAACCTGTCTCCAGGGTAGCATCCCTATAGTCATACTGGAGAAAGAGCAGCCACACAGGTGTTCAGGAATTGAGGACCCTCCTAATGTATGGCTCAGTGTCCTGTGACAAGAGAGACTTCTGGGTTGTTTTGAGGATTGGAGTTGGGGGCTTAGTGGGTTTGATGATTGCACACAATACTTCCTGTCCAGTGCTCCTCTTTACCTGACTCTGTCATCTGCATCATGCCTGGTATCTTAGCCTCACTAAATGTAGGTGACCACGTGTCCATGATCCAGTCAGCCAACCAAGTAAGCTGTTATAGCGATATTCAGCTCTACAACTAAGACATTAAA
The DNA here is from genome assembly GCA_026230045.1 of Corynorhinus townsendii. NCBI lineage: Eukaryota > Metazoa > Chordata > Mammalia > Chiroptera > Vespertilionidae > Corynorhinus > Corynorhinus townsendii. The sequence goes on from JAPDVU010000007.1 coordinate 91,623,835, forward strand.
CTGAGAATCTCTAGTCAGTATGGTGCTATCAGTGAATTTGGCTGGATTGCTGTTGTTCTCCTCCTCCTCCTCCTCTTCCTTCCTCCTCTTACTTCTTCTCCCCCTTTTCCTCTTCTTAAAGAATACCCTTCTTAAAGATTACCCTTTTCTTGTCTGTGAAGCTCTTTATCTGACTCTCATATCTGAATGTTAGCATTGCTGGGCAAAGTAATCTTGGTTGTAGGTTTTTGCTATTCATTATTTTGAATATTCCTTGCCACTTCTTTCTGGTCTACAAAGTTTCTGTTGAGAAATCAGCTGACAGTCATATGGATGCTCCCTTGTAGGTAACTGTAGAGAGCGCCTGGGAAGGCACATGAGCATTTCTTTGATTATTGTCAGCTGAGTCCAGTGGCATTGGCAGAGCCACATCCTAGAAACATACCATGCCAGAGGCAGGTATGTTGTCAGCCTGACCCTTAGCTCAGGTGCCAGGGGTGGGTTTCGTTATTTAAGTTCAGCCAGGTGCAAGGAACAGATGTAATTATCTGGGCTCAGCCAGGAGTGACAGCTACATAGAAGCCACAAGAATGAAGAATTACAGTTTGATCTTTAACCATGATTTCATATAATTTTCTTTGTCTTAAACTCTACTAAAACTTCCTGGAATCATACTGTATAAAATAAACATGCTGCACTGGCTCTGGGTACTATCTCTCCATCAGAGGGCCAGCTGTCCCACCTGGTCCCAGCTTTCCCTACTGTCTCTGTGTCTGTGTCTTTCTTTTTCTCAATCCTCCATAGCCCCTACTCAGGACTCATGTCCACTCTCTAGCATGCTGGTCGCAGTAAAGAGAGAAATACTTATAGGTAACTAACTGCTTTTCTCTTGCTGCTTTCAAGATTCTCTCTTTGTCTTGAACCCTTGGCATTTTAATTATGATATGTCTTGGTGTGGGACTCTTTGTTTTTTTTCTTGTTTGGGACTCTCTGCACTTCCTGGACTTGTAAGTCTATCTCTTTCAGATAGGGAAGTTTTCTGTTATTATTTCTTCAAACAGGTTTTTAACATCTGACACCCCCATATGTGAATGTTGGTACACTTGATGTCCCAGAGGCTCCTTACATTTTTGTCATATTTTTGGATTCCTTTTTCTTTTCTGATGGGTGATTTTTGCTTCCTTATATTTCAAATCATTGATTTGATTCCTGGCATCCTCTACTCTACTGTTGAATCCTTATAAATGATTCTTTATTTCAGTTAGTGTATGCTTAATTTCTGGCTGGTCCTTTTTAATGTCTTTGATGTTCTCACTAGGTTCTTGAAATTCTCACTAAGATCTTTGAAAGTCTCACTAAGTTCCTTGAAGCTTTCATTAAGATCCTTGAGCAACCTTATAACTATTGTTTTGAACTCTATATCTGTAGTTTGCTTGCTTCCATTTCATTTAGTTCTTTTTCTGGAGATTTCTTACGTTCTTCCCCTTCTCACATGTTTCTTTACATTTTGGCTGCTTTCATGTGTTTATTTCTATGATTAGGTAGAGCTGCTATGTCTCCTGGAATTGGTAGAGTGACCTTGTGTAGTAGGTGTCCTGTGGGGCCCATTGGCTCAATCTCCCCAGTCACCTGAGCTAGGTATTCTAAGTGTGCCCCTGTGTGGGCTGTGTGCACAGTCTTGTTGCAGTTGAGCCTTGACTGTTGTTGGCATCACTGGGAGGAATTGACCTCCAGGCTAATTGGCTATAAGAAACAGTTGCGACTACAGTGGAAATGCTGTGCTGGAGACACCCCTATGGAGCAGGTCTTGCTTCAGTGGGGCTTTGGTGCTCACTGAGTCTGTCCCTTGAGTGTGTCACTTGTGGATGTGTAGAGTTGTAATCTGGTATGGTCTGAGGCTGTCCACCAGTTGTACTAGGTCTGGGGCCTCCTAGGAAGTGCAAAGTCAGCCACTGCCTGTGCTCTGCCTGGTACCACTATCAGGAGCTGCAGAGTGATCTGAGGATGGCTACTACTTGTATTGGGCTTAGAAGGGCCTAGGCAAGGCCAAGCTGTGAAGCAAGGCAGCAGGGACTAGTGCTAGGTTTTGGGCCTCTTACTAATAGGTATGGGTAACACTGATACCAGCTGCTGCTTGTTTGAGAGATTTTAGAAAAGTCTGAAGACTGAGCCAGAACAGGCCATTCATATGGAAAAGCCACTGCAAATAGCATGGGTGAGGCTACAATTGGATGGGGCTCTGTAACAGGGGTAGTCTCAACTCAGGAGCAATCACTCCTGAGAGCACCTCTGTCAGGGAGAAAGCTATCCCTGAGATCTTGCCCTGATGCCAGACAACCCAGTTCCACTCCAAATGTCCCAGGTTCCTTTAAGCTGCTGCACCAGTGCTGGAACCCAGAGGGATTGAATCAGAGTAAGTCAATGTTCCAGCCCTTTAAGAAGAGCTGCCTGGGTCTCCAGTAGCCTCCATATCACTCAGCCACAATGCTCACTGGTCTTTATAGCCCGAAGTTATGGGTACTTTTCTTCTCAGATTTGGGCTAGGGGTCTGGTATGGAGCTGGGACCCCTTTCCCCTCACAGGAGGGCTCCCCAATGAGATAACCCTCCTGATTAAAAAATGCCACACATAGTTGTCAGACCAGCCCACTCTGCACCTCCACCTCTCCTACCAGTCTCAATGTGCCTTCATCTTTACTTATCTAGTTGTAGGTCTTCCATTCAGCCAGATTTCAGGTAGTTCTCAGTAGTGGTGGTTCTGTATTTTAGATGTAATTTTGATGTGGTTGTGGGAGGCAGTTGAGTACTGGTGTTTACCTCTGCCACCATCTTGGTTCTGAACAATCGCTTTCAAAGCATCAACCCCAAGTGAGGGGGTCGTAGGTTTTCCAAGCTGAGGAAGACCACTCTTCTCAGACAGAGAGAAAGTTGTTACTTCTAGAAAGAGAGGCTCAGAATGACTTTGAGGTCAACACTGCCAGTGTTTCTAGGTCCAATAAGATGTCCTTATTCCATGTTTTAGGATCTATTTCTTGCCCAATCAAGACCCTAATCAACACACAGGAAACATGGTGAGACTGAATTCAATGGCTATTTGAACCCAGCTACCTGCACCATTAAGTTTCATGTTTGATTTTCAGCACTGCCAGTCCTGTGGCTCTAAGGAATAAGAGATTCATTTAGGTTATCTGACTTTCTGACTGTGACTTATGAACCTGAGCTTGTCATTTTCTCTCTGTAAGTGCTCCAGAGCACTAAAAAATTCATCTCATAGTATAGTCCTTACAATCATTGTCCCTGCCAGGTGGCAAGAGTGAGAGCTACTTGAGCTCCTAAGGCATGTGCTCCTATTGGCACCTTATCACAATCAAGTACAGGTGATAGTTTGCTGACTTGTGATGCCACTACACTGGCAAGGAGCTCAAGATTGCATTCCAGTTCAAGAGCATGACCAATTGAATCTCCAGATCTCATCTTTGGGGATCTGTCTCTTAGTACCTCTCCCAATAGAATTCTGTAGTAGTCTTTATCTACTCAGGAGATAGGAATCACACAGTAGGTTACACTGATTCACTGTAATAAAAGGGTAACCACAAGATAGAAGGAAACTCTATATGGCATCCTAGGATTGAGAGTGAATATCTAAGGAAGGAGAAATTTGGAAGCGGTTCAGACCTCACTGGAGAAGTTGTGAGTTGGCCCTCAAATAACAGAGAAGTTAGCTCCATGAGCCAGACTGGAACTTTGTCTGGAACTGCTGAGCAAACAATAGGCAACCCTCTGGAGTGTGGGCAGGAAGCAGGTGATGAACAATAGGAGATGTGGGTGTGCATTGGGAGTCTGAGCACTGGTGGGGACAGAGGCCTTTAGAGCTCACGGGCTGTGCAGAGGAAGTAGGGCTTGCAGAGGGAGGATCGCTCTGTGTAGACTCCAGTCACAGGTGGCTGCACAGGGCCCTAGTTTCACTGTCAAGAAGGCTGCAGACTCATCATCTCCAATCTGAGGCTGGGAGGTTGCAGAGATCACATCTGTGGCCTGTGGTTTGGGCGGGCTCTATCAAATAGCCTCATGTTGATAATGTGGCTGCGTTCGTCACAGTCTATTGGTGTCACTATATACCAGGTGGAGTGAAATGTAGAAACTTTATCTCCCTTTACCCTCCCCCAAATATAATTGTCTGAAGTATTTCTTCTAAATACATTTAGAACCATATCAGAGAGTTGTTTTGCCGCAACCATCAAATGTCATTTAGGAAACTTCAAAGGACATATTGCATTTGCCTATATTTTTACTTTTTCCACTGTCCCTTTTTCTTGTTTGTTGTTCCATCTGTCCTTATTTTATTAATTTCTTTCTGTTTAGAGAAATCCCTTCAGTGGTTCCTTTAGTGTAGGTCTACTGGTGACAAGTTCTCTTTGTTTTCTGTTATTGAGAATGTCTGGATTTCCCCCTTGTTCAAGAAGGATCTTTTTGTGGGATATGGAATCTGGCGTTGACAATTCTTTTCTTTCATCCCTTGAAAAATGTTTTGCCACTTCCTTCTGGCCTCTGAGTTTCTGATGAGAAGCCTGCTGTCACTGGAATTTGTTTTCTCCTTACAGGTAAGGTGTCATTTCTTTCTCACTGCTTTCAATAATCTTTTTTTGGTCTTTATAGTTCAAAAATTTGGCTCTGATGTGTTTTGGTGAGGATTTCTTTGGGTTTATTCTTTTTGGGGTTCACTAGCCTCCCAAATCCATAGATTTATGTCTTTTGCCAAACTGAAGTTTTCACTCTTGATTTCTTTGACTGGTTTAGCTCAGTCTTCTCTCTCCTCTCCTTCAGGGACTCTTAATTTCATGAATATGATACCTTTTGTTAGTCCCACAGGTCTCTGAGGCTCTGTTTATTTTTTCAACCTATTTCCATTCAGTCATTCAGATTGGGAAATTTCTATAGTTCCGTCTTCAAATTTGCTAATTCTCTACCCTCACTATCTCCATTCTGCTTTTGAGCCCATCCATTGAGTTTTCAAAAATTTGGTTGTAGTATTTTTCAGTTCTAAAATTTCCATGTGGTTGCTTTTTTATTTTCTATGTCTTTGCTGAGGCTTTCTAGTTTTTATTTGCATATGTATAAGGGTCTCTTAAAACATTTTTATGATCTCTGCTCTAAAATCTTTGTCAGATAACTCCAACATCCCTGCATTTTAGTGTTGGCATCTATGGATTGTCTTTTTTCATTCAGTTTGAGCTCTTTCCAGCTCTTGGTATAAGTGGGTTTTGATAGCAATTTGGACATTTCGGGTACTATGTTATGAGAGTCTGGATTATTAAACCTTCTGCTTTAGCTGGCTTTCTTTGATGCTACTTGGCAGGAGAGGAGGGTAGATAGAAGTCCAGGTCACCCACCTAGTCTCTGTTGATCCCCAGGGAGAGCTTCTGCAGGGTGAGGATGGTAGTTCTGGCTCCCCTGAGGCACCACTGGTCTCTCCCTGGGAGTGCCTGGGAGACATAGGATGACTTGGTATTGTTCCCCGTGTGGCTTCCACACCATGGGCAAGAGAGTTTTCACTGCTGTTGGATGCTAGTGACTGTCCTGACTCCCTGCCAGGCCTCCTCAGATACTACCCAGCAGCTCACTGTTGGCTCACTCACACACTGGAATACTGCTCAGCAGGAAAAAGGAGGCAACTGCTGAAACACAATGACATGGATGGATCTCAAAGGCATCATACTAAGCAAAAGAAGCCAGACTGGAAAAGCAATTCAGGCAATGGCTCCATTTACATGGCATTCTGGGAAAGGCAAAGCAATAGGCACAGAATGGATCTGTGGTTGTCAGGGTCTTGGGTGGAGGAAGGGGCTGACCAAAAGAGGGAAGGGGCACCTTGGGCAATACATGGAGGTCCTTCTGCAGCTAGATTCTGTTGGTGGTTATACAGCTGTGTCTGTGTATCAAAAGTCTTACAACTATTCACTAAAAAGGGTGAATAGTATGGTATGTAAGCTGTTCCTTAATTAAAAACACAAAACTCTGGGCAGGATGGTACTTCTGACACTGGAGAAGTTCCAAGAGCATGATCTCTTGGTAAGTCTCTGCAGTCAAAAGATCATCTTTGCAGGCCCTAGTTACCATGTGTCCATGGTAATTGAGAATTAAATTAAAAATATTAAAAACAACAAAATAACACCCAGGGGTAAAACCTTTTAGGGGTAAAACCTGGCTTTAAGGTGAACTTGGGCCATGTGTGTGGTGAGTGCTCTGTGTGAGCATGCACAATGTCTGTCCATGTGCTGTGTTTCCAAGTGCACAGTTCAATCTGCAGGGCTTACTCTTTTTTTTTTTTTAATCTTTATTGTTCAGATTATTACATATGTTCCTCTTTTTACCCCCCATAGCTCCCTTCCACCTGGTTCTCACCCCACTCCATGCTTCCCCTCTTTTCCCCTACTGACCTCGTCCATAGGTGTAAGCTCTTTGTCCAATCTCTTCCTGCACCCTCCACAAGCCCTTCCCTTTGAGAATTGTCAGTCTGCTCCCTTTCCATGCCCCAGATTCTATTACATTCACCAGTCTGTTCTGTTCATCAGGTTTTTTTATTCATTTGATTTTAGGTTCATTTGTTGATAGATATGTATTTGTTATTACTTTTTGTTCATAATTTTTTATCTTTACCTTTTTCTTCTTCATCCTCTTCTTAGAGAATACCCTTCAGCATTTCATATAATACTGGTTTGGTGGTGATGAACTCCTTTAGATTTTTCTTGTCTGTGAAGGTCAGATAAAGAGCTATCAATTCTAAATGATAGCTTTGCTGGATAGAGTAATCTTGGTTGTAGGGTCTTGCTATTCATCACTTTGTGTATTTCTTGGCTCTCCCTTCTGGTCTGCATCATTTCAGTTGAGAAATCAGCTGACAGTCATATGGGTACTCCCTTGTAGGTAACTAACACTTTTTCTCTTGCTGCTTTTAAGATTCTCTCTTTGACTTTTGCCCTTGGCATTTTAATTATGATGTGTCTTGGTGTGGTCCTCTTTGGTTCCTCTTGTTTGGGGTTCTCTGTGCTTCCTGGACTTGTAAGTCTATTTCTTTCGCCAGGCAGGGGAAGTTTTCTGTCATTATTTCTTCAAATAGGTTTTCAATATCTTGCTCTCTGTCTTCTTCTGGCACCCCCATAATTCAGATGTTGGTACGCTTGAAGTTGTCTCAGAGGGTCCTTACACTATCTTCATATTTTTAAATTCTTTTTTCTTTTTGCTTTTGTGGTTGGGTGTTTTTTGCTTCTTCGTATTTCAAATCTTTGACTTGTTTCTTGGGATTCCCTAGTCTGCTGTTGAATCTCTGTATATTATTCTTTATTTCAGTCAGTGTATGCTTAATTTCTGATTGGTCCTTTTCCATATCCTTGAGCGTTTCACTAAATTTCTCAGAGGTTTCTAGAAGAATCTTGAGTAACTTTATAACCATGGTTTTAAACTCTATATCCAGTATTTTGCTTTCATCCATTTCTTTTATTTGTGACTTATTTCTTTGTCTCCACATTTTGGCTGCTTCCCTGTGTTTGTTTCTATGTACTGGGTAGCTGCTAAATCTCCTTGAGTTGATAGAGTGGCCTTGTGTGGTAGGTGTCCTACAGGGCCCAGTGGCTCAGCCTCCCCAGTCATCTGAGGTGGACACTCTTGGTATACCCCTTTGTGGGCTGTGTGCACAGTCTTGCTGTAGTTAACCCTTGATTGCTGTTGGTATCACTGGGAGGAATTGAACTTTAGGCCAATTGGCTGTGATGACCAGCTGTGTCTACACTGGAAGATCTGTTGTGCAGGAGACACCCTTATGGGACAGGACTTGCTTCAGTGGGGCTTTGGTGCTCACTGCGTCTGCCCCTTGAGTGTGTCTTGTATGGATGTGAAGAGTTGTAATCTGGTATGACCTCACTCTGACCACTGGGTACACTGACTCTTGGATCTCCAAGGAGGTGCAAGGTCAGCCACTGTCTGGAGCTGCACAGCAGGAGCTAGAGAGACATCTGCAGATTCCTCCTCTTTGTTTGGGGTTTGAAAGTGCCCAGACAAGGCCCAGCTGTGAAGCAAGGAAGGCTGCTGCTGCCAGGCCTTGGGCCTTCTTTTCGAAGCTCTGAGGCTCTCTGACTCAGCTGCAGTCAGACAAGTTTTAGGCAGAGAAAGGACAGGCCATTCATATGCAAAAGCCGACGCGCACAGCTTGGGTGGGGTTGTAAATTGGGTGGGGTGGCATCTCTGGGAATCACCAGGGTGGAGCAAACAGCAATGGCTGCCAGTCAGCCCTGCACCGGAGAGGTCCCCGGGTTTCCACGTCCCATGCCTCCAAGCAGGAACAATGATTGCTGCAAGCACCTCTGAGAGAAAGTCGTTCTCGTGTTCCTGTCCCAATACCAGACAGTCCAGTTTCTCCCCATATGTGTCTGGGTCCCCCACAGTCTCGTCTGGAACTGGAGTTCAGAGCAAGCGGGAGCTTGTATCTCCCTCCCAATTGAAAGAGCAGCACATCCAGGTGCCAGCACCTCCACCTCTTACCAGTCTCACTGCACTTTCTTCACTCTCTAGTTGTGGAACTTCCACTCAGCCAGCTTTCCCGCAGTTCTGGGTGGTAGTTGTTCTGCTTTTTAGTTGTAATTTTGATGTGGTTGTGAGAGGCAGCAAGTATAGGTGTTTACCTATGCCACCATCTTGGTTCTCTCCTGCAGGGCTTACTCTTGCAACCTGCAGAACCCCATCAGTGCTTGGGACCCTTGAATTCTGCTTGGCATCTGTTTGCTATTTTCCTGGCTAATTAATGTAATTATAGAAAACAATAACCATCACCAATCCAATATTCCGAATTATGTGATTTCACTTCATAAACAAACAAATCTGTTTAGCACCTGATGGGCCACCAGGAGTTGTGGTGTTGCATGCCGTTATATTTCATGTGTTCTGAGTTGCAAGGGGAGATGGTAAACCTGTGTGGTCAGACCCGCAGTGGAAAAGAACTGTTCTTGGGATGCATCATGGTGAGCAAAGGTCACCTTCAAAGCTGTATTTTCCGGAGAAAGCGGGTGGTCCTGGATGATCATTCTCACCTTTGTGTTGGCCTTGTCTTCCAGCCAACAGAAAAGCTGTATGCTGTGCTTTCTCCATATGCCATGGGTGAGAGTGATAGTAACAGCGGGGATCAAGACAGGCCTCTTCCTTGTCACTTAACTAAGAACGGTGCCTCTGTATCTATAATCTCAGGTCTTTTTGTACCCAGACCTGCCCCAGTGCCCCATTGTGCAGTTGAAGAAGGAAAGGCTGAGGGAAATGAAGATTTTTCCAGAAAGAATCACAAAGCACTGTTGGGCAGCTGGATCTGTGAAGGCATCCGCTACAGTTAGCGTGCCCTGCCTGCAGCACTCCAGGCACATCCCTGCTGTTCCCTGTACCACTCCATCACTAGCCTCCTGTGCGTGTTCAGACATCTCCTTCGCAGTGAGGTTTGCCTGCCCATCCTGTTTACCATGGCAACCCCTTTCCCTGCTGCCCCTCCCCCCACACTCCTGTCCTGCCTTACCATGCTCTCTTTTCCCCATAACACCATTTTCTGATACATTATATAACTGACTTTTTTAAAAAACCTTTCTTATCTGTCTTCCTAACTAGAGCATAAGCTCCATAACCTTTGGTTCCTGGTGCACCTGCAGGAGACAAACACAGAACATAGCACCTGGCCTGGGGGCGGGCTCCGTGAACCTCTGAACGGGTGCAAAGACCAGTTTCCAACAGTGCACACTAACCTGGAATCGTCATATACTCCATTTATGTCATACTGGAGGTGACATCCCACTTTCTTTCTATTTGAAATATTTGACTCCATAACCTAGTGTTTGTTAATGTGAGTGTCCATCCCCATCCTTCTCTCCAGTATCCAGCCAGAGAGGCATGTGGAGGCCACTCCATGCTTTTGGAGCCAAGGTAACAGCTCTGCTGTGTGACCTGTCACCTCTCTCCCAGCTAATTAGTTTTCATTCCAGAAAATATTTTGGATCCAAAATGAATGTCAAAATATCTGCAAGTGCTTGAGCTGGAGTGCCCCAAGAAATGGAGGAAGATCATCTTGCTACATGTTAAAATGCAAATTTATGGGCAGCCCAGGCTCTTTAAACCAAAGGGTGAGAAAAGAGGGTAAAGGTGGGCAGACACAGAGGCTGTGTCGTATCTGCACAGAGCTAGGCTGGAAGGGTGACCGGTGCTGAAGAAGGGAGGCTGAGGAAACTCGGGTCCATGGTATGTCAGGGCCCTCTGCTATTTGAAGAAAATGCCAAGTACAATGCCATGTACAGGGGGTTAATCAATAATGACCCCTTCAATGTTATGGCATTTATCTGTCCCAGCTCTGTCCCCTGAGAAAAGTGGGTTATTGGTGGAGTCACAGTGTTGAGGGATGTGGCTGGGCAAAAACCACCACTGACCCTTAAAATGACCCTTAAAATTGTTTTATTAGTCCTCATGCTGAAGTCATACCATTTGTTCAGTTAGCTCTTTCTTTCTAACAACCCAAAACAGAGGATTAAAATGATGCCATTTATTTAGCTTGCAATTCTATGGGGAGGTGTTTCAGGCTGGGCCCAGCTGAATGATTTGTCAGATTGTGGCTGGGCTGGCATATGTGTCTGTGGGCAGCAGCCAGGTCTGCCAGGGACTGGACGGACTGGAGGGCTGTCCCCTGGGATGGCCTGTCTCAGCTCCACGGGTACCTCATCCTCCAGGCGGCTAGCTCAGGCGCGTTCTCCCAGCACAGGCAGAGCAGAACATGCAGGTTCTCCAGCCCTAGTCTTGGAACCAGTTGACCATCACCAGTGGCACTCTGTTCCCTAGAGTAAGGGGATGGAGACCAAATCTCAATCTCTTGATGGAAAGAACAGCAAAGTACCCTGCACAGGCTGTGGAGACAGGGCTGTAAAGGGCCAAGGCCATTTTTTGCAGTCTCTAACCATGTTTCTCAGCATTTGTAACTCAGCTAGTCTTCCCTTGGGTGTTGAAATTTGTCTTAATGCCTTGTTTAATCAACAATGCAGGAGGGGGCTTGCATGTTCCGTGTACCTTATACCCCAAACCCTGACACCGTGCTCACCAGTGAGAGGCTCATGGTGGGGAGGCCCAGGGGGCTCAGCCTCCAGGGCCTCGGGTTTTCTGTTTGCTGGGCACTTGCTTATTGACTTGATGGCTGGGGCAGTGCCAAGTGGTTGGCATTAGTTCCTTTTTTGCCCAAACTGTGAAGCTGAATTCAAGCTCATTGCATGTGGAGCGACTTTGGGAGTGTCTCAGGCATCAAAGACAGGCAGTGTGGCTCACGTAAGGGAGGAATGAATGTCTTCAGACTACAGATTGATGGACGTAAGTCTGGAGCCAAAAGTCCAAAATCAAGTGTGGGCCAGGCGGTGGCCCTCTGGAGGCCCCAGGGGAGGAGCCCTCCTGCCTCTTCCAGCTTCTGGTGGCTCCAGCTATTTCATGCTTGTGGCTGCATCGCCACAGTCTCTGCCTCCATGGTCACCTCTGAATCCTCTGTCTTCTTACAAGGACACCACTCATTGGATCAGGACCACCTGACTCCAGGTACAGATCCTCCTGCCTTGAAACTCAAAACAATAAAACAAAGAGAGAAGGTGATTTTGGAAAACCTTTCTCTCAATATCAGTATCTATTCTCAAGATTATTGTCTGACCAGAAATCCTCGTTTGCAGGCTGGGGGCCAAGTTTCACCTGTTCTGTCTGTCTGCTTTCTTCTTGAGGGACTGCACATCTCAACCACTTGACTTTGGGCAAATCTCTCCACCTGTCTGTGCCTCGTTCCCCTCCCTAGGACCCCTCCATTGCCTTCCTGATGGGCTGTTATGGGGGTCAGGTGACCAGGGACAGTTAAAATGCTTGGACCAGTAGCCAGCACAGAGCAGGCGCTATAGAAGAAGGCTTAGCTGTGGCTGCTAAAATCTGTAAAAGTCCTCATCTTCCTTTAGGCAGATTGACACCTTGGGCTGCCCAAAGTAAGTGACTGACTTGGAAAAGGGAGAGAGAAAAGTGCCTTCATCTTTCTCAGTGATTGCTCCCATTCTGCACAGAGGCCGTGGTAAGTGCTGCTAGATGGCATCTGCTTAATCATCTGCCTTCATCCTCATTTCACAAAGGAGAGTCATGATGTAAGAGGGACTTGCAGAAGCCACTTAGTGGAGTTATCAGCAAACTAAAACTGGAACCCTGGGGTCTTCCTCAAGGCACCCCCAGGTCTGCAGGATGGCTGGGGGTGCCCTGTCCCGCCAAAGCCTCCCTGACATCAGCCTTTTCCCTGCAAACATCTGAACCTCCTTGGCCATCTACAGGGAAACCACATCATTCGTTTATGAAAATCAGGCAGTTGAAGGGATGAATTCCTGGACATGACCTCCCCCCCCCCACCCCCCGCCAACTGCCCCGTCCCTGTGCCCCGAGTTTTTAGGATAAACTCTCTCCTGGCTCACTTATCTCAATGTGCTTTGTCACCCAGCGGAATGAAATTTGGGTGAAGTCATGGCGAGAATCATTGTGTATCTGGAACAGCTTGGGGAAGGGACCCAGGTTTTGGGGACCCAGGCAGCCCCATCTGGTCCCCCTTCTACATCACTCTAGGACCTGACAGAACTCAGGGACATCCTTGCTCTCTGGGGAAACTCACCCATACACATAATTTAAGTTGTACTTTCTTTTGGGTCCTGGCAGGCCCAGGTGCACAGGTGGGCAGGCAGTTGGAGGTTAATGAGGTGTGCAGACTGGCAGTGCTGCCCCAGAGGCCAGGGGCAGGACCTGGAGATGCCACCTGGAAAAAGTGAGGCCTTCAGTAGATGAGCCAGGCCTGGCTGACCATCTTCCCTTCCCTCTCCGACTGGCCAGAGGGACACCAGAGGACTGGGGAGCCCGTGGCTGCAACCTCGGGGCCCAGGAGGAGGGAAGGTCAGATCTCTCTGGAGGGGCTAGCTAGATCTCTCAAGATCTTAAATGAGAGGTGCAGTCCCCCAAATATGGAGCCATGCCACTCAGTGTGCAAGAGCATATGAGGGCTCCACAGATACACGTTTTAAAAGATTGATAGTTATATATTTATTGCAATGGTTCTTAGAAAAAATGACAACCTTCTCTTTTTGGTAATAATATAGTCCTCCCCGTTTCTTCTCCAGTTATTACATTGAGGTATGTACCTCGCATTTTTTGGCTAGTGAGGATAAATATCTTTTCAAATGTCTTTTTAAAATTATTTTGATTAAAAAAAATTTAAATTAATAGACCTAATTTTTTAGAGTAGGTTTAGGTTTATAGAAAAATGAGAGGAAGGTAGAATGCCCAAATACCACCTACTCTCACCCCTGTACAGTTTCCTCTATTATTAACATGATACATTCGTGTGGTACTTGTATTGCAATCAATGAGCCACTATTACACATTAGTATTAACTGAGGTGCATCATTTACACCAAGGTTCAGCTTGGTGTTGCATATCCTCTGGGCCCATCGTTATAGACCCCACACAGCAGTTCACTCCTGGAGCATCCGCTGTGCTCCCCCTGCTCACCCCCCTCCCCTCTGACCCTCGGCAACCACTGGTCTTTTTACCATCTCCACAGTTTTGGCTTTTCCAGAATGTCATAGAATTGGAAGCACACAGTATATAGCCTTTCAGGTTGACTTTTACACTTATGAATTTAAGTCTCCTCCATGCTTTTCCATGGCCTGATAGCTCATTTCTTTTAGGCGCTGAATAATATTCCATTGTCTGGATGGAACACAGTTTATCCATCACATATGGAAGGAGGTCTGGTTGCTCCCAGGTTTTGGCAATCATAAACAAAGCTGCTGTAAACATCTGTGTGCAGGGTTTTTTTGTGAATGTAAGTTTTTGGCTCATTGGGTAATGATATCGTTTTTTTCTTTTTAAATCCTATGAGATGGTTTTTTAGAGAGTGAAAGGGTGGGGGGAGAAGGAGGGAGAGAGGGAGGAACATTGATGTCAGAGATCACATAGATTGATTGCCTCCCGCTCCCTGACCAGGACTGGGAGTGAACTTGAAACCTGGGTACATGCCCTTGACCAGGAATTGAACCCGGGACCCTGTGGTGTGTGGGCTGACACTCTAACCACTTGGCAACACTGGCCAGGGCATCTTTTCACTTTTTAAAAGTTGTGAAATATACCTAACGTAACATGTGCCATTTTAGCCATGTTTAAGTGAGCAGCGAGCAACCCTGAGCACATGCACATGGCTGTGCACAGGCTTCTGGAGTGACAGTGTGTCAGCGAGACAGCCCAGCCCCGGGTGTGCGAGGCGTGAGGGTGGGCTGAGGCTCGGGGACTTGTCCCTGAAGCATTTCAGCCCCCATCTTCTTCCTGAGAAATTCTGTTTAACACATTTACAGCATTTCTCAGTGGCCACCTGCCTCAGGAACCCCAAAAGTGAATTTTTGAAACCTACTTCTTGGCCCAGGCCTCTTGATTTGTTTTTTAAAATGGGGCCTTGGAAAGGCTCACTTCTGTCCCTCAGGACTCCTCCTGCTTCTCTGCGAGATGCTGTGTACTCATGCAATGAAGATTCCTGGCGTGGGGCGGGGAGGAGGCATGGAGGAAGCTAGGGGCCCATGGAGCCCTCACGTTGTGGCCCCTCAGGATGGCAAGGGGGAGCACTGGACAGTGAGTCCAGCTGACAAGTGCCCTCTCCTGGGAGGAGGTTAGCCAGTGTGTTACCCTGCCAGCAGGGATCAGCTGTGACAAGGAGACGTGGCTTTTGCTGTGCTCGCAGAGCAGGCTGCAGAGAACAAAGCAACAGTGACAGGTGTGTCAGCACCACGCCTTTCCTGCAATGCCTATTTTCAAGCCTCCCCTCGCCCCCCCTGAGGCAGTCAGTCTGGATTTCTTTACTCTCCTCCCACCTCCCACCGAGGCTGGGCTCATTCGGGGCACATGGGCTCAGGCCTCAGCACCCCAAGCAGGCCCGCACTGAGACCCGCTTGAGCTTGTCCCCCCCCACCACCCCGCCCCGTTCCCTGGTCCCCGGCCACTCATGGGTGCTGTGGAGGTCAACTGGGCTGCCTGGCTCCGGGTGCCGAGACTGTCCGTCCCTTCCAGCAGGACACGTGCTGTGGATGTTGCTGCTCTGTGGCCTGGGCCCTCCCCAGTTGCCCGGGGAACAGGGTCCAGGTCATCCTTATACCCAACTCCCCACTGTAGCAGAAGTTGAGGGTCCTCTCTCTTTCATCCTGACCATCCGCCTCCCACCTGCTCCTGAGGACGGCAGAACTGCTTGCCCTCTGGTTTCCTCCTTGGGTTTAGGCTCTGGTACCCAGAAGGCTCTGTCCCGTTTCTGCCACAGCAGCTGGGGCAGAAGCCCTGACCATCGATCTCTCTCTGTACGGACCAGCTGGAGCCCGCTGCGGGCCATGCGGCTTTCTGGGGCCACCAGGATGGCTTGGTGTGTCCACTTGGCCAGCTGGACCTGCAAGCAGTGGCCCTCAAAGTGTGATGGCTCCCCCCACCCCGGGTGGGGTAACTGAGATGTGTGTCTGCACTATCTCGGTGTGAACCCCCATCAAGCTCCAGCTTCACAGCTCTGTCACCCCGCTTTCCCACCCCCCTGCAGCTGTTTCCTGGGTCATCTCCCAAATAAGGTCGTATGACATCCTTTACTTGGGACCCAACCTGAGACAGCACCCCTTCCCGGAGCCCCAAGGGAGCCTGCTGCACTGACTTCTGGGGGAAGAGCAAGGGGGCCGGAAGCATGATCGGGTGGGGGAGCAATCGCGCATTAATAGTTCAAAATATTATGGAGGATCTTTGAAAACTGGGTGAGTCAAGCTCTTGCTCCATGCCTGGCACTGCATTCTGTGTTGTCACAGGCATCATTTCACCTGGTCCTCCCAGAGCTCTGCCAAGTGACCTGCTCTCAGAGCCAAGGGAACTGGGTCCAGGGGACCCCCAGCAAGGAGGGCAATGAGAGTTAGGAACTGACCCTCATTGGGGAGCATGGTGAAATTCCTCAGCTCGTAGGAAGGATGGTGGTCTTGGGGAGCATGGTGGTGGTCTTGGGGAGCATGGTGAAATTCCTCAGCTCGTAGGAAAGATGCAGCTCCGTGGTGTCAGACTTGTCTTCCACTATGTCAGTGCTGAAGAATTCTAGTAGCCACCTACTAATCTCTAAAGATGTGTCTTTAAGTTGTTCTTTTGAAAAGTATAAGGTCTCTCTCTCTCTCTTTTTTTTTTTTTTTTTGAGGCAGGTGGCATGCTACTGTGAGATCCATAATGTTTGATGAGTTTGTGAGGAACAGAGAATGGGAGAGTCCCAGGATAAAAGAAAAAGAAGATTCATGTGGCACCTGCCAATTACTGCGGTGTAAATACTCCCCCCATGGCCAGTTCCAAGCTATCAACATAACATTACAGAATCCAAAGTTGGGGAGAGGTACCACACCATTAGATGGTATTTCCACTATAATGATACAATCAATATAAATAACTTCAAGAACATTGAGAATGGCAAAATGTAATAAAATAATTAGTAAGTGATGAGCTTTGAGTATTTAGTAACCTATTACTGTGGTAAAATTTACATAACATTAAATTTGGCATTTTAACTCTGTAAAGTGTACAATAAGGGGCAGTACATTTATAGCGTGCCACAACCACCTCTATCTGGCTCCAGAGCATTTCATCACCCCATAAGGAAGCCCTGTACTCAGCAAACAGCCATTCCTCATTCTCTCTTTCCACCCCTGGCAATCACCATAACTTGTTTTTTGTGTGTCTATATATTTGCCTATTCTGGGTTTTTCAGATAAATGGAATTATACATATGTGACCTTTGGAGTCTGGCTTTTTGAACTCAGCATAATGTTTTCAAGGTTCATGCATGTTGTAGCATGTTTTTAAGTTTTTTTTTCTCTTTTTATGGCTGAATAATAGCCCACTATATGGATATAATATATTTTGCTTATTTATCCATCAGTGGATGGATATCTGGGTTGATTCCAACTTTTGGCTATTTTGAGTTATGCTAGTATGCAGGTTTGTATTTGAATACCTATTTTCAATTCTTTTGGGTATATCCCCAGAAGTGGGATTGCTGGGTCAGGTAGTAGTTCTATATTTAACTTTTTAGGGAGCTGCCAAATTTTTCTCCATGTGGCTGCACCATTTTACATTCCTGCTAGCAGTGCAGAAGGGTTCCAATTCCTCCACATCCTCATCAGCACTTGTTATTTCCAGGTTGTTATTATTATTACCATAGTCATACTAGCTGGTGAGGAGTCACATCTCATGCCATTTTTGACTCACATTTTTCTAATGACTCGAGATATTGAGCATCTTTGCACGTACTTGGGCCATTTGTGTATCTTCCTTGGAGAAATGTCTATTCAAGTCCTTTGCTAAGTTTTAAATAGAGTTGTTTATCTTTTTGTTGTTGAGTTGTAAGAGTCCTTTGTCTTTTCATTTCCTTGATGTGTCCTTTGATGCTCAAAAGTTTTTAATTTTGATGAAGTCCAATTTATCTTTTTTTTTTTGTTTTTCAATTGCTCATTATTTTGGTGTTATATCTAAGAATTGGTTGCAAAACCCAAATTCATGAATATTTACTCCTTTGTTTTCTTCTAAGAGTTTTACAGTTTTAGCTTTTATATTTAGGTCTGTGATACAGTTTGAGTTCATTTTTGTATATGGTGTGAGGTACAGGTTTAACTTCATTCTTCTGCATGTTACATTCAGTTGTAGTACCTTTTTAATATGTTATTTAATTGTAAGTTTATATAATTTAACTTTTAATTATGGCCACGCTTAACAACTGGCTTGCAAAATTCCTGGAAACTTAACCATCAGCTCTCACGAGCCAGTGTGAACCAGTATGAGCTGGCTCCTGCGTGCCACTGCCTTTGCCATGTAAGCTGTGTGGCAAGTCACCTCCATTCTCAGAGCCTCACTTTCCCCTTTCCTGATATGGGGATGAGAGTACTTGTCTTGGGGGATTGTTGTCAGGCTGCAGTGGGTATGAATGCCTGGTGGGGGGCAGGAAGAGTGTGCGCGTGATGAGAGACAGGTGCCCATGGTAAAGTCTGGTTTTGCCTGCAGGTTACCTAGCAACCTGGGCTACACAGACGATGTGGGATGGAGGTGCCAGAACTCAACTGCCCTGCCTCACCTGCCAGGGATCAGCCAGCTCTTGCCCCTGGGAACCCCAGGGCCCCAGGTCAGCAGGCCTCACCACACCTGACTCTGGGCCCCATCATTCTGCCGCCAGAGCAGAGCCTGGCGCCCACTGTGTTCCTGAAGGCGCTGCCCATCCCACTGTACCACACAGTGCCTCCTGGGGGTCTCCAGCCACGTGCTCCCCTGGTGACGGGAGGCATGGACGGGGGCAGCGTACCCTTCATCCTCAGCCCCCTGATGCAGCCTGAAGGCCCTGGCCCTGCCCAGGTTGGGAAGCCAGTGACCCCAACGGTCACTGTGAACATTGTGGGCACTCTACCTGTCCTGTCACCAGGGCCCACGCTGGGGAGTCCCGGGAAGGCGCGTAACGCTGGCAAGTACCTGTGCCCACACTGTGGCCGGGACTGCCTGAAACCCAGTGTGCTGGAGAAGCACATTCGGTCCCACACAGGAGAGAGGCCCTTTCCGTGCACCACCTGTGGCATCGCCTTTAAGACCCAGAGCAACCTGTATAAGCACAGGCGCACCCAGACACACCTCAACAACTCTCGGCTGTCTGTGGGGTCCGACGGTGCAGGGAGCAGCCTCCTGGAGGAGGGGGACAAGGCTGTGGAGACCCCCGGAACAGCCGGCAGGGGGGACAGCTGGAGCCTCGGTGGGGGTGATGGGGCTCGATCAGAGAGAGCCCTTTCTCCAGGTGTCCAGGGTTCTGGGCACTGTCTGGTGTCCCCCACGCATCTGCCCCCAACTGCCAAGAGCCTAGATCTGAAGTCGGAAGCTCTTTTCTGTCCAGGGTCTACACTGGCTGACAGAGAGGCCCCTCTGGATTCTACCCACGCGGCTCCCGCTGGGGTCCCCCTGGCCAGCTCTCAGCACGGGCGTAAGCCGCCAGAGCAGAAGTCTCCAACCGCGGGCAGGGCGTGCTCCCTGCAGCCACAGGCATGGGCCTTGGAAAAGCCTCAGGACACCCGGGCTGCGGAGAGCCGGCTGAGGAAGTGTGAGAGCACCGACTCCGGCTACCTGTCCCGCTCGGACAGCTCGGAGCAGCCGCCGGCCCCAGGCAGCCCCCCACACAGCCTGTCTGATCACAGTGTGGAGTCTGAGAGGGAGGGCGCCCCACAGTCTGGGGGGGGCAGGGCTGAGCCGGGAGGGCAGGAGCCCAGCCTGGAGCTGGAGAAGCGGCAGCTGGAGGAACGCATTGCCCGGCTCATCTCCCATAACCAGGCCGTGGTGGACGATCCCCAGCTGGACCATGTGCGGCCCCGCAAGACAGTCCTGTCCAAGCAGGGCAGCATCGACCTGCCCGTGCCCTACACCTACAAGGACTCCTTCCATTTTGAGATCCGAGCACTGGAGCCGGGACGCAGGAGGCACGGGGCCCTCTGCCCCGCCCGCTCCACCTGCGTGGCCTCTGACACGGCGCGGCCCCTCCTCTTCCACTCTGTCCCCACTCAGCTCTCCACCGCCGTGGAATGCGTCCCCGTCACCAGGAGCAACTCGCTGCCCTTCGTTGAGGGCACCAGGACATGGCAGGAGCCGCTGGACCCCCAGGACACCCGTCGCGGGAGACGGAGGCCTCTGAGCCCCAGGTCTGTTCCTGCCCGACTGGGGGAGGTCCCCAGCAGTCACCCCCGGGCCCTGGTCAGACAGGCTGCAGTGGAGGACCTGCCTTGTCCTGCCCCTGGAGACACTGAGGCCCCCGCAGAGGACCGGGACAGAAAGCAAGCAGCAGCCGGGGAGGGGCCGGCGGGCAAGGGCAAGGCAGCCACGAGGAGGCCCAGCCAGAGGAAGCCCAGGCCGTTCTCCCAGGAGAAGTGGCAGGTGTACGGCTGCGAGACGTTCCAGAGGATCTACCAAAGGAGTGCTGGCCGCCAGCGAGGCAGGAGGGTCCGGGAGTTGGGCGTGGGCTGGGGCGCAGAGCTGGACCTGCCTGTGCTGGAGGAGGTGGTAGGGGGCGAGGGCGCAGCCCCATCTCAGGACAGGAGGACCCCTGCTTGTGAGGACACTTCTGTGGGGGCCAGGCCAGAGCCTTGGGAAAGTCCACCAGCCACAGAAGGCTTCTTGGTGACCAAGCCCACCAAGCAGAGGGAGCCAGTGGCCAGACCAAGAGGCAGTGAAGAGCCCTGGGTGGGCAGGGCCCCGACACCTCCCGCCCTCAGCAGCAGGGAACCCCAGTGTCCGGGCAGCAAGAGCCTTGTGCTTCTTCCAAATGGGAGGTTGGAGCTGGGGTGTCAGCTGCCCCCAGTCCCTGGTCCCTTTAAAGGTGGGGACCTGGAAGCCCCCAGGCTGGTTTTGCCAGACCCCAAGCTGGAAGGAGGCCCCGGGAGTGGCGGGGACACCAAGGAGCCCTGGCAGCAGGCCCTTGCAGTCCTGAGAGGGCCCAGCGGGAGCTCTGGGCAACCCCAGCCTGCTGGGGACAAGCTGCCCTCAGAAAGGAAGAAGCTGCGGGTGGAGCAGCTGAGCTTCCCAGAGCAGCTGGGGTCTCTGGGAGTGAGAGACCAGGCCCCCGGGGGCCCAGCGCAAGACAGCTCCCCACCCTCCTTGATCCAGGACAGTGACTCTGGGGACAGGCTGCACAGGAGTGCCGACGGCAGGGGGGCCTCTGGGGCATCGTTCTCTGTGCCCTTGGTGGTCCTGAGACCCTCGGGGCCCAGGCACGAGGCTCCTATGCGTGGTCTTGCAGCTGGAGTCCCCGGGGGGGCTGCCCCCCTGCCTGCCCAGCCTCCAGACACCACCTTCCCTCCCAAGTACCTGCTCAGGTTACCGCAGGGAGCGACACCGCAGCCGCCGCCTGGAGCCCCGGGGCTGGAGCGCAGCCAGGACCCTCTCTGCAGGAGCGGGCTGCCCCAGGACCCAGTCTCCTCTGCTGGGCTAGGGCTGGGGACCCACCCCGCCCCAGGCCTGGCCCCTAGTAGAGCCGACAACTTCTGGGAGGACTCCAGCTGGCCCAGGCTGTGGGGCAGAAGAAAGGGGGTACCAGGAGAAGAGAAAGGAGATTTGGACACCAGCACCCCTGCGGCTAGGGTGTCTCTGGGCTTGAGTGTTGAGGCCCCCCGGGAGATGGCCTCTGCCCTGCTGCCCACCCCGCCTTGTGACTCAGGGAGGAGTGAGGCCCGAGACGCTGGACAGCTCTGTGTGGGCAGCACGCGGGCAAGTGTCAGGTCCTCTGCAGGTGTCCAGAGTCCCTGGACACTCAGCAGGGAAGTGGCGGAGCCTCCAGGGCCCCTGGCGGGGCACAGTCCCTGCCACCCCCTCGAGCCCAGCTCCATCCTCTCGGCACCCCCACCCTCAGGTTGGCCTGAGCTGGCCCGGAGCAGGACCTCCAAGAGCTCTGGCCTCTGTGGACCCCAGGGCCCCTTTCCCTCATTGCGGGCCGAGCCCCGGCTCACCTGGTGCTGCTTGAGCAGCAGCCTGCCTCTGCCCACGGAGCAGAAGGAGAAGGCCTCGTCTGTGTCCTGGGCGCTGTACCACCCTGGGATCAGTGCCCCGGCCCAGGGTGCAGATGCCCGGCCAGTGAGCAAGGCAGAGTCGGGACGATGGACTGGGACCAGCCCTGCAGAAGGAGGGGAGACTCAGCCATGGAAGGTAACACAGCTTTGCCCTGGGCCCCGGGCTGAGGGCGCTGCCAGCAGGTAGGACATGCCACAATGGAGAAGAAGTGTGAACAGTCCTGTGGCATCTGCCTCCAACAGAACGTCTTCCCAGCCTGTTCTCAAGGGAAGTGGGCTGCCACACCAGGGGTGGGGGGATAAGACAGAACAAAGGCCCCAAATGCCAAACAAAAGAAAATCATGAAAAAATTTTCAAAGGAAGAATTAATTGTACCCAAGACTCTGGGTGAGAGATTTTTCCTAACTAGACATAAACTTTAACTCTGAGCTTCCTGGTAACAGAGGCAACATGTGAAATGAACGCTGCCTAAGAGAGCTCTCTGGGTCATCTAAGATTATAAACCAGGAACTCTTATTGCCAGATAGACTCCAGACAAGGGGTAGTGGGGAGAGAGTCCCCACCTGGTGATTAAATAGTTAGTCCACGGTCCACAGTCCCATTGAGAGGGATCCCACACCTCTGGATTTTATAATGGGGGGTGTTGTCCTATTCTGGAGGTCTCAGACGGGGCAACAGATGAGGGTGCAGGAACCTCAGTGCTGATGTCACTGTGGGGACAATGACAGGGCTGGGCCCAGAGCCTGGCAGGCTGTTCTCCCAGGTGGGTGGGCGGAGCCAGAGGGAGGGGGCCACACTTCTTCATCCTGAGACTGGCAGGTTATAAAGAAGGTGTTAGGCCCGAGAGAGGGGCATTCAAGGCCTGGGTTAGCCTTCCTTCTCCGAGAGTCAATGAGGTATTGGGCACAGGGGTTCCTAGAGAGGGAGAACTGGGGGATGGAGAGGAGCAGGCCATGCTGTTCCCCAGGCCTCCAGGAACACCACGCATCTGGGCTTTCCTCTATGGACCCAGCCGACAGTCCATAGACCCCGCCCAGGAGCGCTTACCCTGTTTGGCGATGCAGCACTTCCTGCACCTTGACTTTCCCAGATAGGCGTCCTGTGTGCAGAGACAGAGCCCTTAGGATTGTCCCCACCGGAAGGGCTTTGAGCAATATGATGCCAATGTGCCTGGTATTTTCAGCTCTCCTGCCCAACAGCCCCAGGGATGACATCCGGGGACCTGGGGTCTGAGCCAGGATGGACGAAGGGACTGCCTGGGAGGAGGGCGAAGATGTGCTGGGGGAGCAGCAAGCAGAAAGCACCAAGAAGGTAGGTGTTTGGCCACCACTGTCCTTTCTGCATGTGCCTGTCCTGTTGGTGACTACAGACCTTGGTCTCACTAAACCCCAGGAGAAACACCACCCGGGATTCAAAAGGCGCCTCTGTGCTCCAGGGAAAGGGTGCCTGCCCGGGTCTGGGGTTTCCAGGGGACAGGACTCAGCTGGTCCCCACAGCCCTCTGGCTGTGTAGTTTCAATGGCACCTTCCCAAGGCCAGGGCCCCAGTGCATATTTGAAATAACTGACTTGAACCACACCCATCCAGGTTAAGTCCTGAAGAGAAAGCATGTTAATTATTACAGCTTTTACTGCTTTTTTAATTATGCAAGGGATGCATGGGAGTGACCATCTTGTGATGACATGGGGTGCCCATCTTGTGACGTGAGGGTGTGAGGGTCAGTTTGCATATTACCTCTTTGTTATATAAGATTAGGAATCCATTGGGCTTTTATGATTTATGGATTGATGTCTACCTAGAAAATTCTCAGGCCTCATTTCTCAAACACTGCCTTTGCTCTGTTCTCTCTCCTCTCTTTCTGGAACACTACATCTTTCCAAACCACATCTTGTCCTTCCCAGTGCTCGCCATCTCTCTGACCCAATCTCCCGCCGCTTTCTTCTTTTTAAAGACTCAGATGGTAAATGGGGCTCACCCCAAAAATCTCATCATCTTACTGTACCCACAAGTACTCCTGCAAAGTCCTTTTTGCCATGGAAGGTAACATATTCACAGGACCTGGGGATTAAGGGCTGGGCAACATTCTTCTGCTTGCCACTCTAACCATTCATCTGTCTGTCCATCTATACACCTGCACACATGTGACTGTATATATGCATATAGATAGGGTGTCCCAAAAAAAAATGTATACACTTTGACAGCTGATAACTCACTTAATTTTCACTCCTTTTCACGTTTAACTGATTTGAAATAATGGGTAAAGCCAGACTAAGCTTTGAACAAAGAAATTTTATTGTAAAGTGCCACCAGACTATTTTTTATGGGGGATACATAAAAAATAAAGTTCACAGCACAAAACTGGCAACAGTCAATGAATTGAGGGCACATAAATACCCACCGAAATGATTCTTGATGTTTGTGATTCCATTGCATCGTGTTATCAGCAATGCCTGGACCAGAATGGTCATCAGTTCAAAAACATGGAAATGATTAAAAAAAAAATCATTTCTATAGATCCTTTTAAATCTTGAAAATGAACTGTATGTTTATAAACACTAACTTTATAATCATTCAAAGTGCATATACATTTTTTGGGGACACCCTGTATGTCTCAACTTATATATCCATCTCTATCATCTATCAACCTGTGTGTTCTCTCCTCAAGAAAGAAGCCTATATTTTTAATTCAATTTCCCATTTTACTTCAGTTGTCTTAATGTTCTATAGAAAACGAAATACTGCTCTAATCAGTTTGGCTCAGTGGATAGAGTGTCGGCCTGCGGACTGAAGGGTCCTAGGTTCGATTTCAGTCAAGGACATGTACCTTGGTTGCGGGCACATCCCCAGTAGGTGGCTGATATTTCTAACTCTCTATCCCTCTTCCTTCCTCTCTGTAAAAAAAAAACAAAAAACATTTTTTAAAAAATAATAATTTTTTAAAATTAAAAAAAAACAAGAAAACTAAATACTATACTCTAGATCCCCTTCCAGGCCTTTGCTCATAGAGAATGGTGAGCTTTCTGTATCAGAATATCTCTTCTCTTTTTTCTTTTTTTGGAAAATAAAACAAAATAAAATACAGGAAAGCTCAGAAAATATATGACAGACTCCTGGGTAATGATCCAGTGTGAACAAATGTTAACATTTTGCTATATTTGCTTCTGAGCCTTTAAAAAAAATCACACAAACTGTTACTTTATACATTAAATGTTATGCAAAATAAAATAAATAAAACGCAGAAGATAATGATGTAGTTTTATGTATTTGGCACTAATTGTTTCAATCCATGTTCTCATACTTGGAAAATTGAGGTATCCACTACTTGCATATAATAATGTTGATTTCTGTCTTTAAAATATGTATATAAATATCATGCTATATTTATTGTTCTGCCTGACTTTAAACTCGGTATTGTGTTTCCGAAGATATAGCCATGCTGCTACATACAGTTCAAATTCATTCCCTTCATTGCCATAGAGTGGTCATCTAATGAGTACAACATTTCATTTTATTTCCAAAATGTTTGACTTATTTTGCAATGAGCATGTGTATGCATACCTCCTTAGGCACAGTGCAAGAGATGTTCTAAGAAATATACTTAAAAGTGGAATTTCTAGATGATAAAGTAATCACATTTTCAACTTTATAAGTTATTACCAAGTCCCTCCACAGTGGCTGTGCCATTTTCCTCCTCTAGGAGCAAGCGGCAGCCCTTCACCCACTTTCTTACTAAGGTCTGTTATTAGCAGATGTTTAAGGGCTTTGCCCATCCAGAATTTATAGGATTCTATACCTATTTTAGATCTGTCTATACATATAGATCTGTTATATACATATGTATACATATTCTGTACCTATTATAGATCTGTCTATATTATTTGCCTGTTATATACATATACTAGAAGCCTATTGCATGGTATTCATGCAAGAATAGGCCTTCCTTCCCCTGGCTTCGCTCCCAGCTGCCTGGGAGCCCGCAAGTCCTTGCTCCCTGCTGGAGCACCACTCCTATAGCTCCCCCCAACGCCACCCCTCCTCCTTATAGCAGGTGTCCTGCTCCTCCTGGCCACTTCACACCTGCATATGCAAATTAACCCACCAATCTTTGTTGGGTTAATTTGCATACTCACTCCTGATTGGCTGTGGGTGTAGCAGAAGTATGGTCAATTTACATGTTTATCTATTATTAGGTAAGATGTAGAGAGGTCTGTGTTACTTTTATTTATTCCACTAGAGGCCTGGTGCATGAAATTTGTGCACTGGGGGGTGTCCCTCAGCCCAGCCTGCACCCTCTCCAATCTGGGACCCCTCAGGAGATGTCTGACTGCTGGACAGTCAGACATCCCTGGCAGTTGGACATCCCTCTCACAATCTGGGACTGCTGGCTCCTAACCACTAGTATGCCTGGCTGCCTGATTGCCCCTAACCACTCTGCCTGCCAGCCTGATCACCCCCTAACTGCTCCCCTGCCAGTATGATTGATACCTAACTGCTCCCTTGCCGGCCCGATCATCCCCAACTGACCTCCCCTGTAGGCCTGGTCACCCCCAACTGCCCTCCCCTGCAGGCCATTTGTGACAATGTGGGGGTGGCCATCTTGTGGTGACATGGGAGTGACCATCTTGTGATGACATGGGGCGCCCATCTTGTGACAATATGGGGGCAACCATCTTGTGACATGAGGGTGTGAGGGTCAGTTTGCATATTACCTCTTTGTTATATAAGATTAGGAATCCATTGGGCTTTTATGATTTATGGATTGATGTCTACCTAGAAAATTCTCAGGCCTCATTTCTCAAACACTGCCTTTGCTCTGTTCTCTCTCCTCTCTTTCTGGAACACTAAAATAATGTATCGTAGGTGTCCTCAGTATTACACGCCTCTTTTTTTTTTTTTTAATCCTAATTCAAGGATATTGTTCCACTGATTTTTAGAGAGTGGAAGAGAGAGGGAAAGACAGAGAAATATCAATGTGAGAGAAACACATCAATTGGTTGTCTCCTGTATGTGCCCTGACCAGGGTCTGGGCTGGGGAGGAGCCTGCAACCAAGGTCTGTGCTTTTGACTGGAACCGAACCCGGGATCCTTTGGTCCATAGGCCAACATTCTATCCACTGAGCCAAACCAGCTGGGGCTTCCATTGCCTCTTAACCTCTATTTTCAATAACTTTGTCTCTCTGTGCTATCATCTCCATGCTTTGTTCAGATCTATCATTAAAATTTTACTTATTTTCTTAATCCACTGACTTATTTTTGAAAAGCTCTGCTGAAATATATTGAATTTCAATATTATGCATAATTAAAATATGCAATTTAATAAGTTTTGATATATGTGCATACCTGTGAAACCAATAACACCATCAGGATAATGAATGTGCCCATATCCCCAAAGTTTCCACATGTCCCTTTGTGATTCATGCCTCCTGCCCACCTGGCACCCTCCCATCCCCAGGTAACCACTGATGTGCCTGCTGTCACTATAGCTTAGCTTACTTCTTCTAGAATCTTATAGAAATAAAGTCATACAATATGTGCTCTGTTTCTTGGGGAGGGGACACTGGCTTTTCAGGTCCATTCATACTGTTGTGTGTATGAATAATTCATTCCTTTTATTGCTAAACTAGAGGCCTGGTGCACGAAATTTGTGCATGGGGACATGGGTGTCCCTCAGCCCAGCCTGCACCCTCTCCAATCTGGGACCCCTCGAGGGATGTCCGACTGCCCGTTTAGGACATCCCTCTCACAATCCAGGACTGCTGGCTCCCAACTGCTCATCTGCCTGCCTTCCTGATTGCCCCTAACCTCTTCTGCCTGCCAGCCTGATCACCCCCTAACCACTCCCCTGCCAGCCTGATTAATGCCTAACTGTTCCCCTGCCAGCCTGTTTGCCCCTAGCTGCCCTCCCCTGCAGGCCTGGGTCCCTCCCAACTGCCCTTCCCTGAAGGCCTGGTCGCCCCTAACTGTCCTCCCCTGCTGGCCTGATCACCCACAACTGCCCTCCCTTGCAAGCCTGGTCCCTCCCAACTGCCCTCCCCTGCTGGCCATCTTGTGGTGGCCTTCTTGTGTCCACATGGGGGCAACCATCTTTGACCACATGGGTGCAGCAATCTTGTGTGTTGGAGTGATGGTCAATTTGCATATTACTCTTTTATTAGGTAGGATAGAGGCCTGGTGCAAGGGTGGGAGCTGGCTGGTTTGCCCTGAAGGGTGTCCTGGATCAGGGTGGGGGTTCCCTTGGGGCATGGGGTGGCCTGGGTGAAGGGCCTGTGGTGGTTTGCAGGCCGGCCATGCCCCAACCCCCCCCCCCCCCCCCCACTTTGACTCAAGTGGAGGCCCTGGTATCTGGGATTTATTTATATCCTATAATTGAAACTTTGTAGCCTTGAGCAGAGCCAAGCCTCTTGCTTGCTCCATGGCCACAGCCATTTTTTGTTGGGATTTATTTATTTTCTATAATTGAAACTTTGTAGCCTTGAGAGAGACCAAGGCAGGCCAGGACAGGTGGAAGCTTGGCTTCCTCCATCGCTGGGGGCAACTCAAGCCTCCTGCTTGCTCTGTGGCCGCAGCCATCTTGGTTGGGTTAATTTGCATACTCGCTCCTGATTGGCTGGTGGGCGTGACTTGTGGGTGTATCAGAGGTACAGTCAATTTGCATATTACTCTTTTATTAGATAGGGTAGGGTAGATATGTCAGAATTTGGTTATATATTCACTTGTTGGTAGACATTTGGTTTGTTTCAGTTTGGGGCTCTTAGAATAGAATGACTATTCCTCTAGATATCTTT
This sequence comes from Corynorhinus townsendii, assembly GCA_026230045.1. NCBI lineage: Eukaryota > Metazoa > Chordata > Mammalia > Chiroptera > Vespertilionidae > Corynorhinus > Corynorhinus townsendii. The sequence continues at coordinate 91,652,239 of JAPDVU010000007.1, forward strand.
GTATGGGTTATGCTTTCAGCTTTCTTGGGTACATACCTAGAAGTAGAATGGATGGAACATATGGTAGATGCATAATTGATTATTTAAGAAGCTGCCAAACTATTTTCCAAGGTGATTGCATTGTTTTCATTCCTACCAGCAGTGTGGGGAGTGCCAGCTTCTCCCCATCCTTAACAACACTCAATGTGGCCATTCTTTTTCATCTTTACTTGTATTTCCAATCTTTAAAAAAAACACACACACTTGCCAGTTTGTGCCTGACAGCACCCACATGGGAAGTCTCGGCCTATCTGATTATTTCTTGTGCTAGCTCTCACTAATGGTGCCTGGTTTCCTGATTTGTTCTCAGAGTTTTGGTGGTGAATTGAGATTTTTGGGACTTTGAGACTTGTCTTGGAGCTGGGTGTCTTCAGTGGTGACATGCTTCACTTCTGCTGTGTGCCTCTGGTCACTTACTTTAAAGAAAAGTCTTGGTTTTAGGTTTCTTCATGCCACTGGACAGTGAATTCAAATTGCAAGCCCATGAGAAGACTGTCTTCTTGTTATGAAATCAACAGAAGAGACTTTTGCCCCCTCTGCTCTGTGAGAAGGTTGGAGTTTTATGTCCTTGGAGCAGGTGGTGGGGGTAGGTAATGCCAGTGTTCTTGATCCAGCATCTAGAAAGCGTTCAGCAATCTGGAGAAGGCACTGTGCATAAATTAAATAAGAGTCCAGAGACAAAACATTATTTTTGGAAGGCATTATAGGGGGCCAAAGGAGCTTGGCTAAAGAAACCAAGTTCTCCTTGTCTCAGGACCCCTTGCTTTTTATTAACACAATTTGTCAGAAGGTGAGGTAGATATACACATCAAAGGGTAGGGTTTCCTATACAGAGTCCATTGTCAGGTTTGGGAGAAACTGCCTTTGGCTGTTCAGGTGTTTGGCCAGTAGGAGGCAATAACATGTATATTAAGATGCCCTGAGCTGTCTGGCAGTAAACAATCAATTTATGTATCCTTTTCAGGTTTGGGGAAATGCCTTTGGCCATTCCCAACAGACAATAACATATGTGACTCAGCCCTAGTTGAGTCCCTAAGTTCCATCAACCTTTTGATGAAACTCTTGCAATTATGACATGCTGGAATTGGCTTCTGGCAGGTAGGGTGTGTTATCGCCCACATGTTGAGGGTATGACCCTCTGAGGTTTCTGCTTTGTGTAGGAGTGGACTCTCACCTGGGATAGGATTTCAATCCTGCACCCTTCACCCCAGCAGACCATGCAAATGAAGGACCAAACTCACCTCAAATGCCCGCAGAATGACAAAGCTCGCTTACCTTTCCAGGGTTCTGTTTCCACTGGGTTTTTGACTTTTAAGTGTATCTTACCTTCTAGTCAGAACACCAATGCATTTCATCATGTTAAGAATTTTCCTGTTTAACACATCTAAGTTGTGCTTAGTGCGAGGGTGGGTGTGGCTGCCGTCACTCAGGGGAGCTGCTGTGGGAAATGATTCTTATTTTCTAACCTTGTATATGATTCTCTTGTCATCAAGAAGTGGTAATTTTGATGTAGGCAAGTGGAGCTACCTTTTCCTTTATAATGATAACTTTTGGTCTTGTTTAAGAAATCTTCTCTTACTCTCAATCATAAATACAAAAATGCATTCTCTTGTGCTCTCTCTGTGTAACATAAGGAAGGACCTATTTTTGTTCATATAAAAAACTATGCATGGGTCAAATTGGGCTCTGGACCAGTTTTTGTATGTCTTTGTGAGTGACACATGGCTTCTACATTTTTGAAAAGATACATATAAATCTACACACACACACTCATGTGTACATGAAGAATATGTGTCAGAGATTGTGTGTTACCTGCAAAGTCTAAAATATTTATTATACTAATTATCTGGGTCTTTATACAAAAAGCCTGCAGACTCCTGGATTAATCACTTTTTCTCTCTCACTTATTTGCTATATTTTAACTTCTCACTTGTACCTGGAGTTTTGGGGGGCCCTCCATTCTGTCTCATCCATCTCTTTGTTTGTTGTCAACTCCAAACACCACACTCATGAAAATGGCTGTTTCCATCATGAAAGTACGTGAGCCGAAGGACGGAAGTAGAGCGCAGGCTCTGTCTACAGAGTGGAACTGGGGAAATGGGGAGGTTTGGACTCCATGCCTCCTTGCCCGATGTTAAGTAGAGGCACAGAAATGCAGAGAGCTCATGAGTGCACCTCCCTGGCCCAGAGAAGTGCTGGACCATGGAATTGGATTTCATTGATTAATTTGTAACTGTGGGCCGTGCCCTAGGGAGCATGAAGCACCTGAGCCTTGATCTGGGAAGCTCCCAGCAAAGGGAACAATGAATGGTGATGTCCCAGGAACACAGAGGTGATGGGAGGTGATGGGGGAGAAGGCTCTCCCTGAGGCCTGAAACATGCCCTCATCCCTGAAGAGGAGAGCAGAAGAGAGAACCCTGGGCTCAACGAACACCGTTCCCCTAATTGCTGATGTCTGCGTTACAGCACGAGGCCTCTGGGGGGAGGGGTGTCTGCTCACTTGGCCATGACGCACTTTCTTGTTTGATGGGGTGGCACTCTTAGTAAGGAGAGCACCGTTTCCCAAGTGAGATGGAGACACACACCTGGAGGTGTGGCGACCACTAGTACAGGCACCGGAAGCTTTTACCATGGTTCTGGCCCTGCTTTGTGGGAGCTGGAGGACCCTTGTTATTCCCCGTGGGGTCAAGAGAGGAGGGTTAGAGGAATCCTACTAACATATTCTTTCCCTAATGAGCATATGAGAAGCAGGGATGTACACCTGTGGGGCTCTCTCCTTGGAGGAGGGCAGGGCAGGCTTGAGGAGGTAGGGTGGTCAGTGGCTTTCAGCCAGCATCAAGGTACATGACAAACACCTTGGCCTGTTCCTCCTGTGAGCATCCCACTGGACTCCAGGTAACATGGTGTTCCCTGAGCTTTTGGCCTTGGCCAATGAGCCATCGGGGGGTCCCTGCTGAAGCTGCTGTGGGGTAAGAAGGCTTTTTTCTCCCATGAGTCTATAAACAGAGGTTCCTTGCTGGTCTTACATCTGAGTCCGTGGTACAGGTTCTTCTTGGAAGACCTACAGAGAGGGATGAAGACAGTGGAAGCTGTGCCGAGCGGAGGAGTCATCTTTAAAACCTGGACTTCAAATGGCAGCTTATGTGTTTTGTGTTGTTTTTTTAAGTAAACCACAATTCAGGCCAGCTAGAAGTAGCAAATTAGACACAAATGCAGAAATCCAGATTGATTTCAGAAACACGGCCGTGAATGAAAACAAAGTGAGAAAAAGACGTCTCTGTGGTCAGTGTCCCGCACAAGCGCCGCACACATTTAGAAGCATGTGTGCTATTGAAGGGTGCTTGTCCAACACCCCAGGGGTGGGAATCAGAAGGGAAGAGGGGAAAACACTTTAATGGTGTCTGAGGTTGGGCTCCTTAGAAGCAGAGTCTGAGGGGAGGTTCTTGTCCAAATGGTTGATGGAGGGAGGGCTCTCAGGAGGCTGGTGAGTGAGAGCAGCAGACCAGGGCAAGGGGAGATGTTGGTGAAGATATGCTGCTGGGTGTCCAGTCCTGCCAGACTCCATGGGGAGCTCTGGAGTGGGGAATGCATAGTAGAGACTGTCCTGCTCAGAAGCCAAGGGACTGAACGGTCAGCCTTTCCCGGGGTGGGGGTAGGGGGTGTGCAAATTCCCTCAGGCCTTTCCAGGCAAGATGCTCCCATCTGCCAAGGGCAATTCCCTAGGGAAGGGAGTGAGTGAGTCACTAGTAGCCAACACTCCAGCAGCCAGGCCTGGGGGTGTGCAGCCTGGTGGAGGCGAGGCTGTAAGAGGCTGTGTGATTGGTGATGGCCAGCTTGCAGCCCCTGCCTCACCCTGGCTGCTCATTCCCAGGGCCATGCTGCTCTAGGAGGGGCTGCATGAGAAGGTTCTGGGAGAAGCCAGGAGAGAAGGAGACAGACCCTGCCCATGACTAAGCAAAAGAGTGCTTTGAAGACAATGCCAAGACCTACTTGGGCTCCCCCTAAGGGCAAAGGGTCCAAATTCCACCCTAACAAACTCTGAGTTCAGCGCTGGCCTCTTCCAGCAGAGCAGGCTTCTAGCTATTTTATTGAAAGGAGTGCCTCGATCCTACATTTTCCAAAAGCAAAACCTCCTTGCAGCTCAAGCTGTGCAATTCTTAACACCTGCAAGCGCCTGGCAGCCACCCACTGATGTGGGGGCAGAGGTGACTGCAGCATGAAAAATTCTCTGTGTGACCCTGCACCTTCCTTCCTTCCTTTGTCTCTGCACTTTGAGATCACTCTTGCCCCCCACCCCCGCCACCAGCAGGAGCCCCCACTGGTTCAGGCTTTGTGATGATGCAGCCCTGATGCTTCCCACCCTGGCTCAGATAGCGGTTTTAGGAAGCTGTGATCTTGGCAAGCAGGGACCACTGAGAATGATGGCTCCTGCCCAAGGCCAGGAAGGCAACTATGCCCTATAAGTGGCACCTCTCCTAAACCCAGACGCCAGGAAAGATGAACAGGAAGTCCCTTTCTCATTGTTGCTGCAGTCATAATCAGTGCCTGAGGACACCGCATTCGTTCTGCAGACCTGATTTAAAATTCTGCCAGTGCCCTGGCACTCAAGGGACTGCGGCTGGATGTCGGCAGAGGCTCAGACAAATGAGAAAGCAAAATGGCCAAGCAGGTTGCCCCCCCTAGCCTCCTCCAGCCAGGTGGTTCTGAGGAGTGTCGTGGGAGAAGGATTCTTGTGAACTGAGGATTTATAATGGAACTAGTCCTTGTGGCTTGACCAGGCAGCTAGAAGCAGGGTAGAGACCCTTTTAATGAGCTGACCACTCATGGGGACCTCTGCAAAGTGGTCCGGAGCCCTGGATGAAGTCTAGCTCCCAAGTGGCAACCAGTCTGTGAGTCTCAAGGCACCTGGCAGCTGCTCTGCATCTCAGTTCTTCCCCCTGCAACAAAGGGTCGCTAGATTAACTTGCTGGTCTGCTTTTACTTGCACGTTCCTATTAGTGACAAGTTGTGAGCCTGCACCCTAATACATGCATATTAGTAACTGTTCATTTACAAATACTACATATGTGGCCAGGCAAAAATCATCACTGGTCAAAATTACCCTTAAAATTGTTTACTTAGGCACCATGCTGAAGTCATACTGTTTGTTCAGTTAGCTCTTGTTCTCTAACAACCCAAAACAGAGGATTAAAATGATACCATTTATTTAGCTTGCAATTCTATGGGGAGGTGTTTCAGGCTGGGCCCAGCTGAGTGGTTTTTCTGATGTTGGCTGGGCTGGCATATGTGTCTGTGGGCAGCAACCGGGGCTGCCAGGGACTGGATGGGCTGGAGGGCCACCCCTGCGATGGCCTGTCTTGGCTCCATGGGTTTATCATCCTCCAGGAGGCTAGCTCGGGTGCGTTCTCCCAGCACAGGCAGAGCAGAACATGCATTATGCACATTACAAAGGACGTGCAATAATAGACATAAGAATGTCTAGATGAAAAGAACCATAAACAGAAGCTCTAGAATTCTCTTTCCCTGTGGTTCCTTGGCCCTCTTCTTTGTTTTGGAGGTTAGCCAGATGATATGGAAGGCTTCTCTAGATGGAATGTCTGTGATTATCATTTTTTTCCCCAAAGAAGATCCTTTAGACCCACACCATCCAGTATGGTAGCCATGAGCCATGTGTGGCTGTATAAATTCATCAAATGAAATAAAATGTAAAAGTTTCTCAGACACTAACTATATTTCAAACACTCAGTAGTTTTGTGGTTAGTGACTACTACTGCCTGGGTCAATGCAGATTGTAGAACATTTCCATCATTGCGGAAATTTCTACTTGATAGCCTGTTTATTAAGGAGTCAAGACTATTTGTCCCAGTCTTTAATTACAGCACATGTTATGTGCTACACAGCATGGGGAGCATTTTATAAACACTATCTCATTTAGTCTCTAAAACAACCTCATGAATTAGGTCCTATTACTGTGCCCATGACATGGAGGAAAAATGAGGAGAGGAGAGATGAAGAGTTTCTAAGAGTTGACAAACAGAGGTCAGCCCTCTGTTCTCCCAGGGACTTGGGTTTTATTGTCTGAGTATCACTGTTTGGGGATGTTGTGTGTATGAGCTTCTGGACACATGCTCCCAAGGCTGGTCACTGAGTGTATGCTTCTCTGTCCACAGGTACAGAAGGAGTTTCTTGCAGGGTCGAGTTCAACTCAGAGCGAGTAGACTACGCAAGCCATTCTGGGTGCTGAGAAGAGACTGCCACCCTCCCCGACTCGAGGGGCTGGATCCACGCAGGACCCTAGGGCAGGCTTCTTCTGAAATGGCAGGTAATGCTCTCCTTGAATCCATGTTGGGTGTGAAAAGGCCCAGGCTGCTGGGGATGCAGGGTGAGCAGGAGACAGCCACCCTTGCCCTCAGGAGCCCAAAGTCCAGCAGGGGTACAGATGATGTCACAAAGGTGTGACATTTGTGGGACAGTCAACATGACCCTAAACTAGTGGACAGGGTACCAGTGAGATTGGTTGAGAATCCAATACTGAGAAGTTGACAGACACCCTTGAGCACTGGGCATGTGTACTAGACACAGGTTTCCCACAGGACCTAGGAAATGGGAGTCAGAACTCTTGGTGTGTCTACCTTCCCACATCTTTAAAAAAGTTGACTCAGCTCTTTCCACCGGACCATTGTGAGGCTGAAATAGGTCAGTGGATGGGCTTGCCTGTCCATGTGAAATAGAAGAGTAAGTAGTTATTATGTGTTAAGAGCTGCAGGAACACTGCTTACATATAAAGCGGTAAGAGGTCCATTCTTCATGCTCGGAAATAAATAAAGGATGAACTAATGGAGACTGCTTCCTGGAACATGGGCTATTTTAAGTTGCACTCACTGGGCAACCAGCACAAGTTACTTAACTTCTCTGGACCTCAATTTTCCCTCCCTTTCTCCCCTCTTCCCAGCAGTAATGAGTCCTGTCTTAGCCTTGCTTGCAGGGTGTTGACTGGGAAAAATGAAGAGCATCTGTGAAAAGGCTGCAGGGTCCCATCTGGCCAGCAGTGACTGAATTACCATCTTTTTGTGGCTGATTGTTGTCTGGCTCAAGGGCTGACCATGGGCTCTGTCTGGTGGCTGAAATTTTGCTCCTCCTCCACCTTTGTGTAGCTCCAGTGCCCCCTACAGGCACTGGAGCTACTTTCCTGCTCCTCCTCCACTCCCAACCCCTATCCCTCAACCCCTAAAGCTTGTTCCAGCAGGCAAGGACAAAGATTGGTTTCTCAGTGAGAACTGAAATCAAGATAGATATTTGCTCAGCTGGATGGCCGATTGTGGACAGGAAAGCACTGTGTTTGTGGCATATGGAGGGTTAAGATCATGTGGGAGAGGCTGGGATGAGGTGGGATGGGGAAAATACCATCAGGGAACCCAACTTTGCCCTTTCTTCATTATCTGTGTCCCTTATCCTTAACTCCATTCCTTTCCTCCTCCTCAAATAGATACGGCCAATGGCCAATGGAATTGCCCATTGGGGTGTGCTTGGGTGAATCCAGCCCCCAACCAACCCAACAGTTGTCCCAAATGTCAGAGCTTTCCCACTAGCTCTCTTTCAAGTACCTTAATAGGGCCAAGTCAATCTGCCCCTGCAAACTCGCCTCAGCCTCCATATTTATATTCTTAAGGTCCACGCTATAAATCAAAGGGGGGAAAAAGAAACACTGTGCTCTTGATAAATGTACAGGATGAAGACAGTCACCCTTTGCACAAATCTCTTTGGGAATGACGTTGGCAGTCAGTTAACTTCCTCCTCAGAATGATCTGTCTGTTAGGCTAGGCTGTCGATGTAGGTCTTACCTACCCAATGGCTCAGTGTCAGGGCCAAGTAAGCTCTTGTGTGTAGTAAGTGCTTTGCAGACTCTAAAGCAGATGGGTGTTGGCTGTTACTATCTCCTGAGCATAATGAGCATGCAATCATAAAGCCTGGCATATGCCCGATGAGTGCCAGATGAATGGGGGGACATGTGGTAATAATGGTCTCTGTTGTCTAGTGAAGGAGAAGGGCAGTGTTAAGGGAGGAACCCAAAGGGGGAATTTTCTTGGGAGAGACAGGGCTTATTCTGGAAGTTCAGATCCGGGGAGAATAGGACAGAGGTTTTATGAACTGGGGAGTGGTGAGTAAAGGCTCAGGGGTGAGAACAGGGAATCTGGAGAGGGCAGGTTGAGTTCAGGCAGGCTGGTGTGCGCTGGTGTCCACAGAAGACCGGAGGAGCCATTGAAGCCACTGTTCCTAGGGGTGCTGAAGAAATTGCTAGAAACTTGGTGGCTTAGAACAATAATCTATTCTCTTACAGTTCTGCAGGTCAGGAGTCTTGCACTCCCTCCAAAGATGCTAGGAACTTTCTGCCTCATCCAGCTTCGGGTGGCTCCAGGCTTCCTTGGCTTGTGGTAGCATCACTCCAGTCTCTGCTTCTGTCTTCACATGGCCGTCTCCCCTGTGTTTCTGTGGATTGTATCTCCCTCTGTCTTTCTAAGGACACTTGTCATGGGATTTAGGGCCCACCCTAAATCCAGGATCATATTATCTTGAGATTCTTCATTTAATCCATTTGCTAAGACCCTTTTTCCAAAGCCACAGTCACACATTCCATTGGTTATATCTTTTATCCTGGACATATCTTTTTGCGGGGGCTTCAACTCAACTACTATAGCATTTTTACAACTTTCCCCCATCTGCAATGCAACAGAAGTGACCTCAACATGTGTTTCTAAGTGAGAAGGGCCAAGACACACATGTACATTCAGTGGACAATGATGCACCTCTTCTGTGCTCTTATGTATGCAGTTTGGTTAGGAAAGTTGTATTTTTAAACCTAAATCAAGATATAATCCTGGAAACGGAACCACTCAAGAAGAGTTGTCCAAGTGGTATAGGTAATGTCCATCCTAAAGTGGGTGTGTTGGACCATGGGATACATTGGCTTCCTTTCTGGAAGAAGGCCCTGAGACAGCTGCATAGTGGTGGGCAGAGCCTCCTTGTGTGGCTCTGTGGATTATGTCCGTAGGGACTGAAGTCCAGTCACCACCTAGTTTGTCTGGCCTTGTGCTTTGGGTATGGGGCTATGTCAGCCCAAGGTGAGGACACCAGCTCCTCTGCCCTCCTCCCTCAGGGGGCACTCTTTCACACATCCTCCAGTGGAAGTCGGGGCCTCTTCCTGATACACCCTGTGTGCTCAGGGAGACCCAGAGAGACTACTGAGAAAGCCTCTGAATTTCATTGTCCTTTTCACCCCCTTTTCTCTTTAAAAGCTCTTGTCAACCTCTGGGACTGTCCTGCCCCTCCCTCATGTGGAGTCTCCAGTGGAGATCTGGAGACTCCTTATATACTGGGAGAAACTCCTCTTTTGTACACTCCTAGCCCAACATTGGCTGTCATACCCAAATCCTAAGCACAAACAGGGTACCAAAGGATAAAACTGGACCCACACAGAAAAAAAAATCAGAAACCAAATCTGAATGTGGAGCTAAGAAACCAGAGGCCCTCAGTAGTTCAAATTCTCCCTGGGAACGTAGTCCCAGTGTAGGTGACAATGTCACAGCAACAGCTGGAGTGGTAACAGATGTCTCTACTGATACTTTCATGTTGATTATTTGAGCAGAGGGTTGGGTCACCAGTGACCATTTTCAAGAGGCTCCCTTGGCCACAATTTGGAAAAACACTATGGTATGTGTGGGCCTGGGGGATGTGGCCCAAGCATAGCCCCAGGGAATATTAATCACTCCTGCTCCTTATTAAGTGTCAAGGGACTGGGACGGCTGGTTGGTAAACCAGCAAGCCCTGTGGACAGGTCATGAATGGACACCATCACTTTGGAGGGTGGCAGAGTACCTTAAAATCAATTCTGCCTAGAAATCAAAGAGGTTTGGGGATTTTATTGTAAACATCATGCAATGCCAATATTTCACAGTGGAGGGACAGGCACTCTGAGAGTATTGGTATTCCAAGACAAAATGCTGTAACTTCAAAGGCATTGAAAGGTGGACCTTGGTTGTCCACCATTTACAATAAACGTTCTTGTCTCCTTTGACCTGGCAGGTAGTGGATGGAGAAATCAGAGCTGGCTTCTCAGTGTGTGTGTGTGAGTGTGTGGGCACGCGCACACGCATGCGTGTGTGTGTGTGTACACCCATGAGTGTGCTTTCAAGTGCACGCAAGTGTGTACATTCTTTTGGCAGGGCAGTGATAGGTGATCTGTTTGGGGTGACCTGAGAGGCTGTAACTTGGGGGAATGTAATGAAATGCAACAAATAAATTGAGAGTGATCTGTGGGGTGGGGGTAGGATTTTCCAATCAAAAAGCAGGAGAAACCTTTTGTCCTGGTCCTCATAGGCCAACTAGAATCAATAAAACATTGAAAAAAAAATAAGTAGTCAGGAATACTTGTGTCCAGGGGCTGCAAGAAGATGTTATAACTGATTCTCTGTCCTCTTTATTTTTGGATAACCTTCCTGTCAATAATTTAGGAGGATGAGAGAGAGGGGATGCTATTGAAAAATATTTTTTAAAAGGATGCTTAATTTCCCTCTCTTTTAAACTACTCTGATAGCTTGGTACTAATTCGAACAACAGATGGCTTGGCAGTGAAGTCATAAGCAAGCAGAAGGCCAGAGAAGTTATGAAGGATAAAGACCTAATGTATAATATTTTATAGTGGTTGTAGTCTTTGAGATTCTCCTGAGAACTATCTTTTTTTTAAAAATCTAAATTCAGTTGTCTATTCCATCCAAGTTTCCAGCAAGGAGGTGGGGGAAACTGGAAGTTTCTTTTCAGATATCAAATAGAGTTGACTTACCAGACACCCCAGGATAAATGTGAAAGTGGATAGGCAGGAGTATTGGTATTTCAGAGAACATCTTTCCTCACCCATGCTCACTTCAGGATCAGGGCTGAAGTATGGCGTTAGGTGGATTTAATCCCAGAAACTCAAGCTGCCTCGTTGAAGGAATTAGTAAGAGAAGGTTCTTAGATATCAAATACTGAATGTTCCAAGGACAGCAACCATCTACTTGAGGAAAAACCTTATAATCCAAGCATTCTTTATGGGGTACCCCAGTCAGAGATTGGCTGGGAACACAATGATTGTCATGGGATAAAGACCTTCCTGAATAAATTGCTGACAAATTGATAAATTTAGTATCTCTCTCCATGTCTCTCTCTCTCTCTCTCTCTGTCTCTCTCTCTCTTTTCCCCCCTCCCCCTCTCTCTCCCTCCCTCCCTCCCCTATTAGCATCCATTGCTGCCCTTCAGGGTAATTTTCACATATAATGTACATTGACTGCCAAGTGACAAATCATGCTCAAAACATAGAATTTCATGAAGCTGAGGGAAGTGAGCACTGGGTTGATTCATACTCATTGGCAGAATCAGACCAGGTGACAAATGAACTAGAGAAAACTGATGAGAATAGCTTTTGGTTTCTTTATTTTTCAAGATAAATTCTTCTCAAAGTCCTCAATTCTTCACTATTTTACCATAACATTTTTGGTCCCCATTGTGAATGAATTCATTCTTGGCGGCCTTGCTCAGTGGCAAAGATTTCAGTTAACGAGGACCGTGTTTACCTAGCTGACAGGCATCTTCACCTTTGTACTGGGTCCTGGCACCATAACAGGACCTTGGTAAGTAAGTGTTTTTTTTTAACGAACAGCCAAATAAGCAGAAGTAAGCCTCCTACCTTGAGCTTCTGTGAAGGTCAGGCTCAATTGAAAGGACAACAAAACCAGCCCCAAGAAGACATGCAAGTACATGGACAGATGCTCAATGTCATCAGCCACCAGAGAAGTGCAAATTAAACCACAGTGAGGTATGCCCACACCTCTCAGGTGGCAAACATCAAAACAGTGATAGCACCAAATGCAGGCGAGGGTGTGGAGGCAGGCACATGGCATGTGAGTTACCACTTCAGTGTTACAAGTGAAAATTCTGTAAAGATAGTTGAAGACAGTGACTTTGAACCTGAAGATGTGCACTTTGATGCCTTTTAATCTGGATCCTCTCTTACCCTCTGGGATTCATTTCCAAAACTAGCCTTTTAGTCAAAACCACTTGCAGTCAAAATTATCTTTGAAAAATCTACAAATGCAATCCTAAGAGTATAGTTGGTGTCTACAACTGAGTGGAAATTTTCATGCACAATATGTTTAAGGACCACTGTGGTACAAGAGGAAAAAAGACCATCCCTGGAACTGCTTTGAAGATAAACAGCAAGTCCTCCTACGGAGCAGGGGAGTAAGGAATTCTCATGTGCCCTGACTTCCCATGCAGTGTGTTTTTAGTGCTAAACCTCTAAAAGTTGTGTGGAGTCTTAATGGATTGGTTTGTTGCCATGGGGATTAACCAAGATATTGAAGTGTCTCTTCTAGGCGGCATTGGGGCCAACATGTTTCAAAAGTCAGAGTTTAAGTTAAATATGTGAGGGGACCCTGCTGGGGTGGCTTCTCATCTCACATGAACACCTGTCTTTCTGGCGCTCACTTAGGAACTGGGGGGCAGGTCTCTGCTTGGCAACTACTCCATGCCAACATGAGCCAGCTAATGTGGGTCAGTCAAAGACCACGGTTTCTAGCTTAAGGGGAAGTTCACTGGGTCTGGTCATGAAAATGATCTCTGTGATGTTTACTTCCCAAGTCAGTGTCTCACTTAAGAAGAGAAGCTTTGCAGGTGTGTGTGCATGCCCATTGCACACGTGTTTGCATTCAAGTGTTATTTTTCCATTAGAAAAAGCAATCAAAAACCCACATACTCATAGAAAGTGGGTGGTACATCCATACACCTAACGAGAGCCTCTACTACCTCTCTTTTGTTGTGGTTACACAATTCCTAATGAACCTTTCCAATGAGGTCAGTGCACCGAAATGAATATGTACTTTTCTTTTCAGTGTGGGGCACAGTGGGCGATGAACACAATATCATTGAATTCTGCTTGTGTTTCAAGTGGGACTCTCTGGACTCTGGGAGCTTAAAACTCATCAGCATACAGCCCTATTGCTAGTCTACTAATATCACAGTTATTGACCCTGGGCTGCAAAAAAGAACTTCCTAATTAGATTTGTTCTGTTCTGTTGTTTATAGGCACATTTCTTTCTCTCTAGCCGATGATATATCAGCCTTTATTTATTTTTTTATTATTGAAATACTTTGTGTTAAAAGGACCCGCTCCATTAACTGAGACTTGTTCTATCTACTCCAGTGCTGGGATGCACTGAAATGTTCCATCATATGTTTCCTTCTCTATTTCCTTAGAAACGCATTTGCCGATCTGAATGGGGAACATTGATGTGGTTGAGGTTAATTATTTGGCTTTTGCTGGGCACATTGGGATGCGCTGCGTCTGCTGGAACACAGACTAAAATTGGAACACGGAAGAGGAGAGAGTGGCCCTGGGCCCGGATGACACATCTGAAGTCATATTGATCGAGGGAGATGTTTTGTTGAATGATAAGAATGACACCAAGGTTATGGTTTTGTGATTTCCTGCAGCTGGCAGGGCTCGGAGCAGTAAACACGGTGAAGTTTGGGGCTACATCGCACAGTGAGATTCTAGAAAATTCTCAATAACTAAACTGAGAGGGTACCTTTCATTTAGGAAGTTAGTCCCCCTTGACTGCCCCCAACAAACTTGTGACGAGTGACCTTATTCCCATTTTGCTCACAGAGGAACCAAGACTCAGAGCAACTTGCTCGGGATCACAAGATGGCTTCCCAAATTCAAGTCAGTTCCTTGCACCTTCAGCCATGTCGCCTCTGCGTCACCTACACAATTATGGGCTTATGTTATCCTTTGGGCTCACGTACAGAAAATGTAAATATCGTTTATTTTACTTTGTTTAAAGTTTTTTTTTTTTTTTTTACAAAAAACATAAGTACATCTATTTTTTAAAGAGAAACTGTTTATTGCCACTGAGGGCAGAAAACCAATATCGTGAGCCATTAAGAACACGTGACAGAATAAAAAACACTGGGAACAGTGTTTTCCGGTAAATAAGTCTAGCTAGAATCTGCTGTGGGCAAAAGGCATGGCCCTAGGTCTACTCCCTCTGCAGAAGGAGACTGGAAGTGTGTGGGAGGTGTTAGAGGGACATTAGCACCCAGTTGAGACTTTCTTTTTTCCTTAATGAGAGAGGTTACAGGGAATAGCTTTCTTACTGTGTCACTCAGCGCTTTTTAAAACTCGGCTTGAGAATCACCCCCCACTGGCTGAGCCCCTCCCTGGGACCACCTCTCTGTCAGCAGGACCCCCGCTGCTTGTATTGTCTAATCTAGACCTGAATAGATTTAGACTCCATATCCAGCAGGTGGTGGTGAGGCCACGGATGACATTCTGCAAAGATCTGCCCCCAGACCCTGCCTTCTCTGCCCCACTGGGGGTGCCGAATGGGGCTCTTGGGCAGCTTCAAACTCTGCCTTTCTTTTTTTTGTTTTTTAATCCTCACCTGAGGATAGTTTTTCCCATTGATTTTTAGAGAGAGAGAAAAAGGGAGGAGGGAGAAGGGGGGAGAGAGAGAGAAACATCGATGTGAGAGAGACATCATCAACTGGTTGCCTCCTGCACATGACCTGACTTGGGATTGGGGATCGAACCCACAACTGAGGTTCATGCCCTTGACTGGGAATTGAACCCATGACCCTTCAGTGTTCCAGCTGACACTCTAACCACTGAGCAAAAACTGGCCAGGGCCAAACTGCATTTCTAAGATTCTGAGAGGACTGAGTGTGCTGTGGGTGTGCTGTGGGGGAAGGTGGGGAAGGGGGGAGGGACTGGATATCTGCAGGCTTTGCAGACCTTGGTGGGTGGGCAGGCTCATCTTTCTCCTGAGAACAATGGGGAGGCATTGAAAGATTTGGGTGCAGGGGAGGAGGGCAGGAGCGACCATTCAATGTAAGCTTCAAAAAGATCCCTCCAGGAGCAGGGTGAGCAAGGATTGGGGTGGATGGGGCACGTGCAGAGCTGGGAGACTGACTAGAAAGCTCTGAGACAGGCCCAGCACCTCTGTGTTTAACAAGGACTTGGGAAAAGTCAGGCTCCACCTAGAGGAACAAAGACGCTGAGTCATACACTGTAGCCATGTGCTGCTTCCCTCAGAACATGGAACAGGTAAATCGGTGCATGTTTGCTTTGACCACCACCCCATTCCCAATACCCCCAGATAAATCCATTCATCCCGATGCCCTCAGCAGATAAAAGGACAGTTTGGAGTTTGGAGGGCATCTGCTAGATCATTATCTCTGCACATGTGTGCGTGTGTGTGCGTGTGTCTAACACAAATGAACCACACTACACACTTCACTGTACAATTGTTTTTTCACTCAACAACAATGCATAGTTTTCACAGTTGATACATATGACCTATCTCACCCTTGTAACAGGGTCTTTCTGGGGAAAATGCTCTGATTTATGTGGCTGTTCTCCTGACAAGGGTAGTGGTTCATCTCCATATTTCACTGTTGCATCTTGCTCCTTGGACCACTGTTCCTAACTCCATGGCCCGAGCCGTGGGTCTCTCTAGGGAAGACACAGGGGCAGGAATTGCTGGGTCTTTGAGTCTTAGGCTGTTCATTTTAAAATGCATGCTTCCAAAGTGCTTCCCGGTTTACTTTCCCATCAATAGCATACTTCTTTCCTTATCCCATCAAACCTAAGCCTGGGGGAGGGTGAAGAGTGGTACTTCTAATGCCCTTGGGCAGGAGGGCCTTTCTACCCGACCTTGCCCTCCCCTGCCTCCCCCCCACCCCCCAGGACCACTGTAGATAAAAACACAGAGGGATGATAAGATTATATTTTTTAATCACAGAGAAGTGAGTTTCTCTTGACCAAACTTTAAGTCCACTGGGGACATTTGATGTTCTCTCCAAATATTAATAGATTTGTTCCGCAGCCGAGGCATGATGTCTCAGGCTGCTCCCAGAGAGCCCGCCACTGTGAAGGACACAGAGCCACGCAGGACTTCCTCTGTGCCTGGCCAATTCATTAGACCCGCTGAGCAACTGGCAGGAGAGATTAATTGATCTGCAGGCTTCTGAGCCCAAAGTGTTACTCGGCTAAATCCCAGAAGGCTACGGCCGCCTGGGAGCTCAGGGGAGCAAGCACCAATAGGGGAGGCTTCAGTCAAAGGATGAGCAGTGTCCTCGCCCCTCGTTGTAAACAGGGGCCCGAGCGGGACTTCTCGGCCCTTCTTGTTCAGTGTGGGCTTTGTGGCCATAGTCCAGACTCCTGGGATAAAATGAGAGGCTCACAGGGCTGAAGCCACAATATGTGAGCAATGTTTCCCTTTGTAAGCTTTCCTTATCCCCGACAGACACCCCGAAATGGTGCTGCTGGAGGTGGGATTTCAACTCTGCACCCTGCCTTGAGAAGGACTTTTGGGCTGCGAGGAAAAGAAACTCGATTCTAGTTGGCCTGAACAACAACAAAATATTCATTATCTCCTGTGGCAGACAATGGCTTCAGGCTGGCTGGACCCGGGAGGTGCCAGTGATGTCCCCGGGACTCAGTTTCTCCATCTCTTGGCTGGTCTTTCTTCTGAGTCATCATCTCCGGCTCCTCTGGTACCTGCCCAGCTGCCCACACTCAGGCTGGCTTCTCATTGACCGGGGCTGGGCCTGGGTCTCTCCTGGACCCAGCCCGGGGATGTGAGTGGCTAGGACTGGGCCAAGCACCTGGCAGAGCGGGGGGTTGGGGTCTCTCTGCTCCAGCCCGGGAGGGAGAGATGGCTCCCACAGGAAGAAGGGGCAGCACAGGTAAACAGCGGATGCCTCTGATTCATTCCTTAATTATGTTCCCTGCATCTGTGAGCAGCAGAGCCCCTCAGGCCCCTGAGAGGGGAGGAGTAGGAGGTGGTCTGAGCCTCTTCTCACAGAGCTTGGACAGAGTGGTGAACCGAGACACCTTTGCGAAACAGATTAGAGTCCCACAGCCCAAGGTGCCCACGCAATTACCGGAGGCCGTGCTGTGCCAGGCAGTGTGTGGGAGCAGGAAGCGAGGCAAATAAGAACATGACATGGCCCTTGTCCTTAGGGAGAGCCCAGTCTGGCAGAGGAGCCAGCACAGACTGGTAAACAAGTCATTACAAATGCAATGCGGTGAGGTTGCTGATGTGATTAAGCTCCCAAATGAGGGCTCCTGACAAGGCCGCGGGAGAGGGAGGTGGGGCTCACATAAACAGCAACGCTGGGAGGGGCCGTCCCCATGGCCCCTCCACCCCCATCCTCAAGGCCCCTCCATCCAGCCCCCTGCAGAGGGAGCAATGCAGGCTGTGACTGTCCTTCTTTATCATACCTTTCCTTTCCTTCCTTGGATCATAGTTTTTTGCCATACACACTAAAATGCTGGAAATTGAGGCACACAGCACTTAGTTACTATTATCTATCTAAAATGCTAAGTGTCTCCCTTGGTGATCACTAATAGATTCCTGTCAAAATGGAATGACACGCTCTGAGTTCTGACTTCTGATCAGACAGAGGGTGAGAAGGCCACCTGGCTGGGCACTAGGGGCTGGTCCAGGTGGGGATGTGGAGGGCAGGACCATAATTAAAGAGAAGTTGAAATATGGGTATTTGAAAGATAAATGCATGGTTATGGTCAATGTTAAAAAAACAAACCTCCTTTTCAGGTTTGGGTTCAATCCTGGGAAGTTCAGGTTCAGTCCCAAACCTGAAAAGGAGACTGTTCTGCTTCTGAAGGACTTCCTGAAAACCCTTTTCAGTACAGCCCACAAGGAAGTCTGAATCCTGTTCTAGAACCTTCTAAGTGAAGTGCTGGAGCCAGGAGCCAAATGGAATCAAAGAATGGGGTAGGATGACACATGATAACCTCAGGTTTGGTCCACAGACCTCCAGGTGGGGCACAAAGTGATGAAAGGTTCAGGGCTCATCTCCCTGGACCATTGCCCTGGCCCCCGCAGCTGGTACTTGGCACCTGGCCTTCAAGTGGGGCAAGGCCTTTTTGGTTTTGGAGACAGGTGAGCCTTTAGGACTAATGCTAACTAAGGTGTTAGTGGCAAGGTGAGGCCGGATAGAGGCCCCGATGGTGAGCCTAGAGAAGAAACAACTCTAAATGATATATAGACAACATGAGGATGCATGGAATCATGATGAGAAAGTAGTTCTCTTCGCACGTCCCTGTTAAGCCTCTTGCCTGCATCATGGAGAGAGTCTTGTTTCGCTGCTAATACGTCTTTAACATCTGCTCAATGAACTCTTTACTAATCTCCCTTTAAACAGAGAGAGGTTAGGTTTCAGTATCCAGCTAGAGTTTGAGAACAGAGTTCTGTTTTCATTGCATTTATTTTTTCAGGGGCTTTCTAATGCCAGAGACCTCACCTTCCAGCTGCCTCTTACAACAGACTGCAAAGTCAAGCCCCCCCTCTCCCCACCCTCCCGCCCATCCTTTTCAGCCTCCTTGTGGGTCAAGAGTGATGCAGGGGAAGGAAGTTTGGTTTTGGATTCAGAAGAACTCCTGTGAGGCCTGACTTTTCCTCTTACTTGGATAGGGCCATCCCTTCTCTGCCTTAGAGCCTCACCTGTAAAGTGGGGGTATAGTTTCTAAGTCCATAGGTTTCAGAAGCATTGACCTACACTGACCTTTAACCTGGCCCTTGAAAATCCCATGAAGCCTGAACATGTGCTCATGACCATGGGAAGAGCCGAGCAACATGAGATTTAGGGAGGGTGGTTAGCATGGTTCACAGCAGGGGACTGTTGGCTAAGAGTCCAGCCCAGGTCTGGAGAAGACATCAGCAAGCCAAAGGAAGGAGTAATGATGGTGAATTTCAGAACGGGGAGTTAGCTGGCATCTGGGAGGGTATTGGGGGCACTTGAACTTCTGCCACATGAATGGTTATGTTGCTTTCCCTGCCGAGGGGAAGGGAGAGAAGACCAGGAACCGGAATAGTCCTTGGTGCTCCTGCCCCACAGCACCTCGGCCTCCTGGCAGTGATGGCTCTGCTTTTGGATGCTGCCTTCCTCTCCATCAGGTCATTCTCATTGGCCTTGACCCCACCACTGGGTGCTGGTGGGACCCTGGAGAATCTGCTCTGACAGCATTGCTTCCTGTGTGAGCTTCTGGACAGTTTCCTCCAAATGTTTTCCTCATCTAATTTTCATTATGGCCCTGCAAGGTCAGGAGGGGTGTGGGGGCCACTTTCCACCTTAATTAATCTTGTCCAAGTTCAGACATTGAGGGGGAGAAATGCAAGTTTAATTCTAAGGTTTCTCCTTTGCTAAACCTCTTTAAATTTCAGCTTGCTTATTTTCTTAACTTCCGGAGACGTGACAAAGTAATTTTGTGGCCCTCCACATCGACATTAATGATTATTTTCAGTGTTCCGCTTTTGCTGCGAGGCACCTGGTGTTCCGGGAATGGACAAAAGCCATTTTTCTAAGTACTAGCATTTGGAATTATTAAGTGTTCATTAAGCACCCCGGGTGCAAAGCACTCTCGGAGATGTTTGTTTCTCAATTTTCTATAATTTCCTTATTTTTCCCCCCTAGCTAAAGGCAGATTGAAAAATGAACTCAGCGCATTTGAGTCTCTGAATCATAGTTAATGCGCGACGCCCCCTCCCTTAACTGCTCTGTTTTGCTTCTGCTTCCTCCCTCTGCTCTGCTTATCAATCCGACAAAGTTCTTGGGCTTTTTAACCCCTAGTTCTGGGGCTGGAACTTTTGCTTTCTTCCTGATTACCTGCCAGGAAGAGGTGAGTGCGGAAGCCCCTGCCCGCAGCGCCCGGGACTGCAGCGAGAGCAATGGAAAAATCCACCAGCCGCAGAGCCGCCTGCGGCGGGGGGAGAGGCGGGGGGAGAGGCGGGGGGCAGAGTCTGGGAGGCAGTCTGAGCCCTGGTGCAGAATGAGCTCCCCTCATCCGCCCTTTCTCCCCGCCCACGCCCCCGCCAGGGACATGAAGGGGTCTTGACAAGCCCCTCTTTGCTTGGACCCTTCTGGAAAAAAACACAAAGCCCAAAGCCCCCCTCCCATCCGCCCTCACGGCTCCGTGATTCTGCAGCCGAGAAAAAGGCTGTTTTTTTCTTTGCCTTTCTTCTTCTCTTTTTATTTTTTTTAACAACAGCCTCACATAACCTCAAAAGTTAGCCATGAATTTATCAAAACTTTTTCTGAAACTATTCTAACCTCTGGCGGGGGTTAAAAAACAAGCCTTGTGAATTTATTACCGAGAGAAGCCAAGCACGTCTTTTATTTTGCAGAGAAATCGCTTCCACACTTCAAGGGCTCCCCCTAGCGCCGATCTGCGAGCAGCAGCGCCGCAGCCAGCTCTGCGCTCTCCCCGGTCCTGCTGGGGGGGGGGAGGGGGGGGGCGTCCTGCAGCCGCCCCGGTGTGTCTGGGCACTGACTGGGCCTTGCTTCTATGCGGGGGGAAGGGCACCTGTGCACTCGGAAGACCCGCTCTGAGTATCAGGGGACCCCTGCGCACGGGTTTTGTCGCTGTCCCTAGGAGTTCAGGCGACTGGACTAAGATGCCAGGCTGCAGCTAGAGGAGGGAGAGCAGGGGTTTGACTTCAGTCCGGGGGCTTTTTCAAATAGGCGGACCCCCACTGATAAAGCCACTCCACCCTCCCAGCAGGCAGGTGACAGGCTTTTCAAGTAGTTTCTTTGATCTCTCATGAATGCCTCCCAGATGTGCACGGATGAAATGATGCTAAGAGGGAGGGCAGGGGCCCCAGCTGATAACAGGAGGAAGGGGAGAAAGAAAGGACCAATGGGGTGGAGGGGCCTGAGGCAGGTGAGGCAGGTCCCGGGTTCCAGGCCCATGGGCCCCCCAGCCTCTGCACGGGGCACTGCACTGGTAACTCTTCTGTGCCAAGCATGGGGCTGTTTCCATGTTCCCGGCTTGGAACATGCCGGTTCTCTCAGACCTGCCCATGTTTTTAAAAGGCCCACGCAGAAATCCTAAAAGTTAACTGAAAACTGGAGATGCCAGAGGGAGAGGCTGGGGCAGCCTCCCAGGGTTAGGGCACCGGGGTCTCATGTCACCACCTGGAGTCCTGAGTCTAGTCTTAGCTCCTCTATTCCTCAGTTTCCCCCTCTGTGACATGAGGGTGGTAATAACAGTATTCATTTTCATTTTATATAAAGTTTAAAGCAGGCTTAGCATCCTACTGGATAGTGAGCCTCACAGCTCATTGTTATTCATCTCTACAGAGGAGCCAGAGAGCCAGAATTTTTCATTAAGAAAAATCTCTTAATTTTTACATGAGAGTAATTAAGGCACATGGAAACACACACACACACACACACACACACACACATACACACACACACTAGTCTGGACCCCAGAGAGAGTCAGATGAGACCCCTCTCATTGCCTGTTGCTTTGATAAATCTGACTGCTCTTGGCAGGCTGCAGGGCTGTGGGGGGCCGGCTGTGGGGGGCCAGGGCTTCATCCTGTGCTCACCCAGGTGGTCAGCCCCCCCTCCAGCACAACTTGCTGAGCACTTACTGTGCAGTTCAACATGCCCTTTGAAGGGCAAATCAAGCACGTTTCACTGAGTTCCCACTGTCTCCTCAAACCTTTAAAGCTTCTCGGAGTTCAGAGAAAACAAGAACAGAAATTACATGCTACAGCGATTCCAAAAGGCATTACAGTGGAGACTGCTGAGCTCCGAGGAAGTGCAGCGTCATCCATCTTCATTCGCGTGCATTAAACACAATATGCTATTGATTTTTAAAGATCCACACATTACTGGTTCAAAAGAAATTGGGTTTGAATGTTTTAATATGAAAGCAATTATTTTTCTTGTAAAGCTGTTTCTGGGTCTGCAGGATCTTCCTCCCTTCCCCCCTGTAGGGGATACTACTGGGGAGAGGGGAAACGCCATTTCTGACTTATGAATCCCTAACTGCTTTACCCTTTAAATCCTGTGTTGTGTTCTGTGTTTAATTTCAATTAATTTGGGTTCATTAAAGTAGCATTTCATTATAGATTCAAGGCATACATGTTATTTTTTAAATTAAGAAATGGGGAATAATTTTAATGAGTTTTTAGTAATTCTTTATTCATGCTGAGAAACCCCACTTAACCTGGTCTGTTCTAGAAGTCTCCCTAAAGAGGAAGAGGTTCTTTTTAATTTGTTTGGCTTTGTGTTTACTTCTCCCCATCTCTCCGTGGATTTTGCACAGCTGGTTGAGCAGGCCTTGCTTCGGTCCTGGCAGCCTGAGCTCTCGGTGCTTCTGAGGACACAGTCCTATTTCTCCTCTGCTTCCGGTTTTGCCACTCAATAAATTTGAGGAGCCATGAAGCAGTCATCTGGGTAGTTAGATAAGGAGGAAAATGATGAGTTCTCTAGTGTTTTGCTTAGAAGAATGGGAAGCTAGATTAATCAATGTCTTTTGGAAATGCGTCTTTATAGAAAAGACTGGCTTCTTTCATCCAAGTCATGATTGTGTCTCAGAGGCAAATGCAGGAGATGATTTTCTAGGGCCTTGGAGCAGACAATCAGGGTTTGAATTTTAAATGTGTCTTTAGGGGAAGTGAGATAAATCCTTAATCCCACCTTTGATATGGTTAGGAGGGTGTTGGGGGTCAGTAGGTATCCATGGTACCCAGCCATCTTACTCTCCAGGGCACAAGGAGGGTGAGTAATGTCTGTAAAAGTCAGGAGAATGTTTTGGTATGAGTCACAATTCTTGGTAGCAAGGAACCAAAATCCAACTCAAAAAGGTTTCAGCACAATAGGGAATTTGTAATGAGAAGCCAAGGCCGGATCTGTGGGCTCCAATGATGTCACCAGGGTTCTGTTTACCTCTCTTCCTCTCTGAGCTGGTTTTCCTCTGATGGCCTGCATCCCTAAGTGTTCGGTGGTCCCAGGGCCCACCCACTTAGTGTTGGTGGTAGGAAGTCCCAGCACTGACTGTAATTTAGTGAGGTTTGGTTCACATGCCTAGCCTTGAACCTTCTGTTTGGCCTGATGTGTAGAATGTACCCTCACCCCCCACCCCCGGAGGTGGAGGTGGCAAGGATAAGCCAGCCAACTTTCGGTGAGCAGGCTGCTCCCAGAGGAGGATCAGGTGCCGAGGTTACAGAACCACAGGTGCGCATCACAGTCTCCTCTACTTCCCAGGCACAGGTCTCAGAGGTGGTGCACCCCTCCAGGTGCATTCTGCATGCCATGTGCTGCAAGTGCCTGGCTAGATGCTGCTGTGCCCAGCCCGGGTCCCTGCTCAGGCTGGGGACCCACCTGTGCCCATGCCCTAGCTGTCAAGGGTGATAGCTGCTTATGCTTATATCTGCCCCCCTCTCTAAAAAGATTGCCCGAAAGGGAACCAACTTGCTCCTAACATACACACAGACACGGGGGGTGGAGGGATGGTGGCCACAGCCACTGACCCATTGATGTGGTGAGCCCACTCAGTCCCTCCAGGTGGGGCAAATTCTGTGATGCAATTCCTACTCCAGAGCTCCCCCAAGGCCCTCTGTAAATCATTTTTGTCTATCTTCCTCCTGTTTCTCTCACCGTCTTTAGGCTTCTTCCAGGAGCATCCCCCTCCAACCCCCCAGTTACCAATTAGCTGCAAATCATGAAATGCAGCTACTTATCACATATACCCCAATATAAGACTATTCCTATTTTCTCAACTCAAAGATTGAAAGGGATTTGGGAGTCAACTTCAAATATACAAAGATATAGATGAGGTAGGTAAGTTTCTACTTACAATATTTAATTGATTCATCGAGGTGCATGTACCCCTTTAAATCACACATTACATAAACTGTTAGTTGGGTGATGCTGCATTTTCTGCTCACATTTCATGAAGCCATTCCAGGTGAACTTGTAGCATGCGTCTTTGATGTGGCCTTTGTCATCGCCGGAGCCACTGGTTGAGTCATCTAATAGGGCTTTCAGAACACTGCATCTTCACTTCATTCCCTGTGCTTTGAGAGCTAGGCCTTTAAAAAGCTGAGTACAATGCCATCATAGAAATCTACCCACGGCCACAAGGACCCATTTAGATAAAGTCAGGACAGTCGCTTTCATTTCTTTGGTAGATGCCTGTTCGCAATTTCCATCAAATAAACGTGTCCTATTTTGCTTTTAAAAGCAGACTTCAAGAGACTTGTTTACAACATTCAGTGCTTATAATTGTGTCCCAAATGCCCAGGAAGAATGACTAAATTTGTTTCAAAGGTCTCTTTCCCATCATCTTTTAAAAATCAATTTTGTCAGGTGATAGCAAGGTCTGACCCAAACGGGCATTGATTGGCATTTCAGGCTAATGAGTCTTTCTAAACAGTACTTTGTAATCTGCAATAAAGTAATTGGGAGAGCTTCCGACTGAATGAGAGTTTATAAGGGTTTTATTATAAGATAACTGCTTCTTCTCTGAAGGATCCATGTTGAGGGTAAAACCTCTCTCATACTTAGGCATACGTGGTCCTTAGCATACCATATTTTCCCACTGATCAGAAAAGGAGCTGAAGGGGGACCAACTGGCCTTGCTTGATTTCAAAAGTGAAATAAAATTTGGGAGGACATGGAGAAGGAATGCTTTCTTCATGTTAGTATAAACAGAGGTAGAAAATCTAAAAGATGATCCAATCATAGGGAGCTATTTGAGAGCCACTATATTTTTCATGCATTATTTTAACTAGTCATTCACTCTAACCTTCTTTATTATGGACATTTTTGCCCTCAAACTTCAGTTCTGTCAGTTGCTCAGCCATATTATAATTTGTTTGTAATATATTATAGTATCTAATAAGAATAATAGTAGGCATCATCTTAACTAACATCAATGGGGCACTTACCACGGACTAGTCACTATCTGAGCCCTTTTATCATCTCCTTGAGACTTTGACAGCAGTACAAGTGCTATCATTATGCTCGACTTGTAGATGAATGGAAGGGCAGAGTGGTGATTGGAGGCTGCACACAAGCAAGTGCTATGCATCTAGGTGGTCTAACCCCAGACACAGGTTATCACAGGTTTATGCTTCTCATTCAAGACCTCGCTAGTTACAATTGGAAGCCCCAAAGTATAGGATGTTTACCTCTGTGATTTGTGAACAAATAATCTGAAAAATTTAAATTATAATATACATATTATAAATGCATATCTATATATTCATATGTCTTATATCAAGGATAATTATATATGTACTTACTATACAGCATTATCTAACCTACTAGAGGCCTGGTGCACGAATTCATGCACCAATGGGGTCCCTCGGCCTGGCCTGCAGGATTGGGCTGAAACCGGCTCTCCAACATCTCCCGAGGGGTTCCGGATTGTGAGAGGGTGCAGGCCAGGCCAAGGGACCCCACCAGTGCACAATTGGGGCCAGAGAGGGACATGGGAGGTTGGCTAGCTGGGGAGGGACTGAGGGAGGGCTCCAGGGCATGTCCGGCCCATCTCACTCAGTCCTGATCGCCCAGACCCCAGCAGCAAGCTAACTTACTGGTTGGAGCATCTGCCCCCTGGTGGTCAGTGCACATCATAGCAAGCCATTGAGCGGCCTTAGCATATCATTAGCATTTTATGCTTTGATTGGTTGAATGGCTGACCAGTCAACTGGACACTTAGCATATTAGGCTTTTATTATATAGGATATCAAACATATGTTTACCTGTGATGTAAGTCAGCTACTGCTGTGTAACAAAACACCCCCAAACTCAGTGGTTTATAACAATAAGGATTTCTTATTGCCCATGAGTCTGGGTCAGCTGGGCATTTTGCCAGTTGCTGGTTTGCTGGTTTGCTCTTGTGTCTGGGGGTCAGCTGGCAGGTTGGTGGATCTGGCTGGTCTAAGATAGCCTTACCCACATGAGGGTTGGCTGCCAGCAGGGAGGGGGAGTGATGAAGTAGATGTCTCCCAGCCTCCCACGGGTTGAGAAAGAGAGAGAGAGAGGGGGGGGGGGAAGAGAGAGAGAGAGCAGATCACACAGCACGCTTGAGACCTAGGTAGGGACCCAGCCTGCCATCGCTTCTGTTGCATCCCACTGGCCCAGGAGAGTCTGCGACCTGCTCAGATTCACAGTGGGAAAATGACTTCCCCTTGGTTGTAGAAACACTGGGAGAAAAAGCTCTCAGCGGCGCAGCGATATGCCCAGCTGGAGAGCCGGTTCTCATCATGAAGAAAGAGCATCAGAACCAGGGAAACAATTGACATGTCTGCACACGGGCTGGAGGTAGAGACAGGGTGAAGTCTGCCATTTCCCCCCTTAAATAGAAAACTTTGTGCTCATAGTCATACCAGCTATATCATTTTTTTCAGGGACTGTTCACATGCTAAGACGTCCCTCTGTGCCTGGACCATCAGGCTCTATAAGTGGTACTAAAATTGTATTTCTTTTTAAAATTTTATTTATTGTTTTAGAGAGAGAAAGAAACATCGATTTGTTACTCCACTTATTTACACATTCATCCGTTGTTTCTTGTATGTGCCCTGACCGGGAATCAAACACACAACCTTGGCATATCTGGACAACACTCTAACCAACTGAGCTACCTAGCCAGGGCTATGCTCTTATTCCTTATTGAACTCCGCATGACAGTAAAAAGTTGTTACCACCAATAAATTATAGATAGGATCTGAAAGTTCTAGTTAGAGAAAAATGTTTGTGTTTGTTGATATTTAGAGAGCTATGTGGCAGCACCTCAGGAGCCCGGTCACTGACACGCAGTGGATGCTTCCTGGCTGGGATTGTGCACTTCTCTCCAAGTTCCTCCTCTTCCAAATGCTCTGCCTTGAACAAACCCCCGTGGCCCGCCCGCCCCGCCCCGCCCCCCCCCCGCCCCCCAGCCCAATTGTAACGTGAGGAATGAGGTTTCCCACTTTGTTCGCACCATTCCAGGTGCTGCCCCTGCGGTGTTTGGTTTCATCCTGGTCACTTCCTTTCAGTCGTTGCCCACTTGGAAGAAGTCAGATTATGTGGTGAGCTGTGGCAATAAAGTAGTAACAGTACCCTGCTATTATTTATGTGCAACAAGGCATGAACCGTTGTAATTGATATATGGGTATCGCATTGTTCCTTACTGGTACTCACCCAGAGGGAGCTCCTGGATATACCTATATATGACCCCATAACAGAAAATTAGTATCATGTGTCATGGTGAGCAGACGAAGTCCATGGAACATGCGAACACACGCTGGCTGGTGAATGCCCTCAGGGTCAGGCTCGTGGCAGAAACCGGGCTGACAACGATGGACACCTTCCATCTTCTTCCAGGCTTCTTCCGATTCGGCCTATGCCTTTCAAAACTCATAATTAGCGTTTAAAGAGAATTACCCCTTTAAAGAAAAAAACCCCACAAATCTTGATGAATGCAAATTGACATTAAATGGAGTTTAAAAAAATGATCAGGGTTTTGAATATGATTATAATCAGCTAGAATAGCAGATCAGAGTCAAATCATTATTGATCTCCCCCGTGGGGGTGGGAGGGAGTCACTGCTGTGAATTAATCAGAAAAGGAGGTTTTCTGCACAGCCTGTCCAGAGCCCTCCCTAGGGCCCGCTCCACCCTGGGGCCTGGCCTGCCAGACACTTAGTTAACCCTTTGACAAGCCAAGACCTGCAACCATGTCAGTGCGTCATCTCTGTGGAGGGTCCTAGTTATGATTTTGAGGAATGAAGTGGGCAAGCAGCAGATGGTATGAGTTTTGGAGTCAGACTAGTTTCAGTCAGCAAGTTCATACAGCAGGTCTTTCTTGAGCACCTATTATGTGCTACCTAGAGTGTTTTAGGTGACGGAAAAATTATGATGCTCAAGACTGAGCAGGTCTCCTCCCTTATGGAGCTGCTGTTCTAGCTGAGGGAAGACAGGCACAACTCACATATATGTGACAAAGACAAGAGCATGCCATGATGATGATAAAGGCAGCACTAACAGATTCCTCCCATTGCACAGATGAGGCCGGGGGAGGGCAGACCTCCGCAGGTCACATGACCTCTGCATGGAGGTGAGACTTGATGATTTTCTTTACAACTCTGAGGCACAGAACTCACCAAACCAGGGAAGACAGGCTCACACTCATGCCTTAGAAGAGCTGCACAATAAGGGCATAAGGGAGAGAGTGTGGGCTTCAGAAGGTTTTTAGATTTCGTGTAGTTTTAGAGACACTCGCAGAAACGGAAGTGAAAGACCACCTCCTTTCCCATAGAGTGCTGCCCAGGAGGCAGAAGTTTGCACAGCCTTTCAAAGAGCACCTCGCACGTGGCTTCTCTTTGTTTACCAGGGGTGGGGAACGTCCGCCCTGGCCAAATAGGGCAGTGGAATCATTCAGTCTGGCCCTGCCAAGGCATTATGGGTGAGTTAATTAAATTTTTGACCAAATATAGCAGGCTAATTTTTAAGTTGATAACTTTGTATGGCCCATGAATCCTATATAATAAAAGGGTAATATGCAAATTGACTGAACAGCTGGTTGCTATGACATGCACTGACCACCAGGGGGAAGATGCTGAACACAGGAGCTGCCCCCTGGTGGTCAATGTGCTCCCACAGGGGGAGCGCCCCTCAGCCACAAGCCAGGCTGACGGCTGGAGAACACAGTGGCCCGCCTCTGTGGCTGCGCTAAGGATGTCCCACTGTGGCTTAGGCCCGCTCCTGCCATCAGTTGGACATCCCCTGAGGGCTCCTGGACTGTGAGATGCCCCCTCCTGAGTGCAGGAATGTCGAGCACCAGGCCTCTAGTAATGTTATAAATATCCAAATGGCCCTTGGCAGAAAAACAGTTCCACACCCCTGGTTTAAACAAACTTTTTATTCTAAAACAGTTTTAGATTTACAGAAAAGTCATGAAGCAGTGCAGAGTGTTCCTTAGGCATCGCACCTGGTGCTGCTGTCAACATGGCATGTTAGTGTGGTGCATTTGTTACAATTGGCCACACACCCACTATGGACACGGAGTTGTTCACAACCCCGCGGTGGATCCAGGGTTCCCTCGCTCTTCCTAGTGTCCCTCTCTGGCCCAGGACCCTGCCCACAACACCACGTGACAGTTGGTCATCGTCTTTCCTTAGGCTCTTCTTGGCTGTGGATTTCCCTTGTTTTTGATGACTTAACCATTTAAAGGAGTCCTGCTTCGGTATTTTGCAGAACGTTCTTCTGCTGGCGTTTGTCTGATGTTTCTCTCCTGGTGAGACTGGGGTGATGGGTTACGGAGCAAGGCCCCTGAGGGGAGGTGTCCTCTCATCACATGTCAAAGGTCCATAGTGTCAACGTGACTCAACACTTTGGATGTTGACGTTGGCCACAGGGTGCGGTCGTGTGTGTCACGTTCTCCACTATAAAGTGACACCACCCCCCTCCCACCCTGAGATTTTTACCCACAGGGGTTCTGCTTCCCCCTGCCAGAAGTCTCCAGTGCCTGCCTCCGTTCCCCTGCCCTTGCGGGTCTCTGTCAGTGCGGCCTCTGCCCTCCGCCCTGCGCCGCCAGCCCACCCTCGTCTGTCCCCCGGGATGCCTGGTGTAATGAGCGTTCCTGGACCAAAGGTAACCCGGACCTGCTCCATGACCCCGAGCTCACCATCGTGTTTACTACATCAAAACACTATTGGGGAAGTAAATTCCTTTTATCTTCCTTGACAATTTTTTATAGGAGCTGCATTAGAATCCTCACTGAGAAAACATATCCAGACCTCTATCGGAGGAGAGACGTTACCCATCAAAATACAAAGGCCCATAGGGTGCATTGCTACACGGAAACCTAGTTTCCATTTTATTATTTACCACATGATTGTGTGACTCCCATCACCTATCCCTGGATTTCCCCGGAGGCGGGTGTCACCACTCCCTTGGAAAGCCCTCTGGGGTGGGGCTGGGGCAGGGGGGCGGGTATGTGTGTGTCCTCATACAGGGGAGAATGTTTCTGAGATAAATAGACTAATACTTTCTTTCTTTCTTTTTTTTTTTTTTTTTTATAAATCTTTATTCAGATTATTGCAATTGTTTCTCCTTTTCCCCCCCATAGCTCACCTCCACCTGGTTCCCACCCCACCTTTTGCCCTTACCTCCCCCCATTGTCCTCATCCATAGGTGTACGATTTTTGTCCAGTCTCTTCCTGCACCCCCATACCCCTTTTCCCCTGAGAATTATCAGTCCACTCCCTTTCTATGCCCCTGATTCTATTATATTCACCAGTTTATCTGTTCCTCAGGTTTTTAATTCACTTGATTTTTAGGTTCACTTGTTGATAGATATGTATTTGTTGTTCATAATTTTTAACTTTACTTTTTTCTTCTTCCTCTTCTTAAAGAATACTTTCAGCATTTCATATAACCCTGGTTTGGTGGTGATGAACTCCTTTAGCTTTTTCTTGTCTGTGAAGCTCTTTATCTGACCTTCCATTCTGAATAATAGCTTTGCTGGGTAGAGTAATCTTGGTTGTAGGTTCTTGCTATTCATCACTTTGAAAATTTCTTGCCACTCCCATCTGGCCTGCATAGTTTCTGTTGAGAAATCAGCTGACAATCGTATGGGTGCTCCCTTGTAGGTAATTAACTGTTTTTCTCTTGCTGCTTTTAATATTCTCTCTTTGTCTTTTGCTCTTGTCATTTTAATTATGATGTGTCTTGGTGTGGTCTTCTTTGGATTCCTTTTGTTTGGGGTTCTGTGCGCTTCCTGGACTTGTAAGTCTATTTCTTTCACCAGGTGGGGGAAGTTTTCAGTCATTATTTCTTCAAGTAGGTTTTCAGTATCTTGCTCTCTCTCTTCTTCTAGCACCCCCATAATTCTGATGTTGGTTCGCTTAAAGTTGCCCCAGAGGCTTCTTATACTATCTTCAACTTTTTGAATTTTTTTTTCTTTTTGCTTTTTCAGTTGAGTGTTTTTTGTTTCTTTGTATTTCAATTCTTTGACTTGATTCTTAAGTTCCTCTAGTCTGTTGTTGGGTCTCTGTATAATATTTTTTATTTCAGTCAGTGTATGTTTAATTTCTAGTTGGTCCTTTTTCATATCTTTGAGGGTCTGGTTATATTTATCAGCTTTTTCTAGGATATTCTTGAAAAGCCTTATAACTGTGGTTTTGAATTCTATATCCTGTTGTTTGTTTTCCTCCATTTCTTTCATTTGTGATCTGTTTCTTTGTCGCCGCATTTTCACTGTTTCCCTGAGTTGGTAGGGTAGCTTTGTGTGCTAGGTTTCCTATATGGCCCAGTGGGTCGGCCTCCCCAGTTAACCTGAGGTGGACACTCTTGGTGCACCCCTTTGTGGACTGTGTGTACAGCCTTGTTGTAGTTAAGTCTTGATTGTTGTTGGTATCACTGGGAGGAATTGACCTCCAGGCCAGTTCGCTGTGAGGATCAGCTGTGTCTGTGCTGGGAGAAGTTCGGTGCTGGAGACAGCCTTATAGGATTAGACTTGCCAAATTGCAAAAGCCTCTGTGCTCAGCTTGGATGGGGTGGAGTCTCAGGGTGGAGCAGATAGTCTTGGTTCCTGTCAGCCCTGCCCTTGTGTGCGTGCCTCCAGACCTCTGCCTTCAGCGGCACCCAAGCCTCCGTTCGACAGTCCAGAGTCCCCCCGCAAGAGCGTGGGTCCCCAGGGGCTCACCTGGAACTGGGGTTCAGTGCAGTCAGGGGCTTCCTTCCCCCTCCTGCCATAGAAAGTCAGCTAGGCTCTCAGCCGCCCTTCTGTGTGCACAAAGACCCTTTGCCGTACCTCAACACTTTGCCGTTCCTCCAATTCTCCGTGAGCTTTTCTCTTTCCTTCTAGTTGTAGAATTTCCACTCAGCCAGCTTTCCTGTGGTTCTGGATGGTGTTCGTTCTGTCTTTTAGTTGTAGTTTTGAAATTGTTGTGCGAGGCAGCAGTTTAGGTGCTTACCTATGCCACCATCTTGGTTTCCCTAATACTTTCTTAAATAGAGATTTTAAAGGCTGTTTCTGCACAGTGAGGCTAAAACTGTCTGTAACAGACAGGAAGGATATCGGCCATGGGTCCTCAGCCTGCCTGGGCCCTCACATTCTGGCTCTGTCCTGTGGCCTCCTGGCCTCACAGCATCCTGTGGCGTCAGCCTCCTGTGTCTGTCTGAGATCTCCCAAATAAGATGTTTCCATGCAGTAGTGTGCCTTTTTCGGCCTGTATGCAGCCAGGTCATGACCACATAGTGAGCACATACAGATGTCCATCTGTCCCCAGCCCAGCTACCTGTCTGCATGGACCAGACTCGCACTGTGCCCTCCAGGTGTGAGGGGAGAGGATCCCGCCGTGTCCTTCCGCTGACAGCCATCACCTCAGGGGGGGTCATTGTCTCGTGAGCCCCGTGTCATCGGGGAAAGAGGTGTCTCTGGTGTGCTCTTGTCCTCTTCTGCGGTTCATGCCATTGATAGGTTTACTGATAAAAGCCAAAATCTGTGTCTCTTTCCCCAACTCAGCTCAAAAAAAAGAAGAAAGTTTATTCTTTTTCCCTCCCTTCCTGCTGCTGTAAGATTCTTGAGAGGAGCATGAGCATCACGATGCAACTCTCATCTAGAAAACATCCCGGACCTGCAAGTGCTGGTGTGCAGCAGCCTCAGCCTCGCTCTGGGCCACGTGTCTCAGTAACACCCCTTTCAGCACCCTTACCTGCTCCCCACAGCCCTCCTCTCTGGCATCTCTCCGAGGCTAGCTAAGGTTTCTCACCCAGAAAGACCCTCAGAATAACCACCTGTACCCAGTGGGGATGGGTGAGGGCCATTTGGGGAGGGAAGTGGGTCGATAGCCTTGGGTCCTCATCTACATGGCAGGGAGGGAAATACAGGGAGATCAGAAACACTAATATGCTTTTAAAATCACCTTTCTGAAGGTTGTGTTTTTATGGTGGTGTTACATTATTTTAATGGTGGGAAGGCTTTGGGGTGCTGCTTCTCCCTGCTTTGCTTTAGTGTGGGCTGGGCTCCTGGGGTTTTGGGAGACCTCCCCAAGTCATTTCTCCATTGAGGGATGTTGGGAACACTTCCACACTCAGGGTGTTTTTGAGGTGCCCTCTTCCCACAGACATCTTTGTTGATAATAACTGCTCATCTCAATCAATCCAGACCCCACAGCCGTCCCCGGGGGGACAGAGCCTGGAGCATGGGGAAGAGGTGGCTGCCAGCCCAAGGCTTTAGCCAGACTTTTCTGAGCATGGCCAGCCAGCCCCAGCCTGCTCCCCAATGTCTACACTCCCAGGCAGGTGGCCTGAGTTAGGAAATGAAAGTGCAGAATACCTGGTTAAACTTGGTTTTCAGATCAGCAGTGAGTATATTTTTTTCAGCATGACTATACCCCAAATACTGCATAGGACACACTGATGGGAACAATGATTCAAAGTCCCATTTAACAGGGCACCCACGTTTCACCTGGAGCCCTGCCCTCAGGCCTCAGAACCCCTTGCTGGTGTCAACCGCTCTGAACAGGCTTTTAAATCTAACTTCATTTCTGAATCCTGATCCAGCTGAAATCCTCACTCATCCCTGCGCAGCGGCCTGCACCCTTCCTTGGCTTGGTTGATTCTGGGATGTTATTTAAACTCTTTTTTTTAAAAAAAATGTATACTAGTATTTGTATTTAATCTTTTAAAGATACCTGTTCTGCACAAATGTTATTATTTACCTAACACATTCATACAATAGTGTTACAGATTTCTACATATATACACTGGGCTACACGCCCCTCTACACGTTTTTATTAGACACTAACCTCATAGTCCCACTGTTGATGGGTCACCTCCTAAGTGGGTGGGAGGTGGTGCCAGTCACTTGAGTGCCTGTACTCTTGACCCCCCTGCAGCAGTCCATGGATCTCTCTCTCCACTTTGTGTCTCTTCTAGTCTCTCCCCTTTGGGCTGCTTGGCTCAACTGAGGTGCTTGCTTCTCAGGACCGGAGGTCACTTAGCTGAACCCTTGCATCTCCGACCAGAGGGGAGCTGGGGGTGCAGAGGTCCTCCCTCACGCATCCCCTCACCAGTGAGGTCACCTTCACTCTCAGGTCAGAGTGAAGGTGACCTCACTTTGAAGTGGGGAGGTGAGAGCACAGTGCCCCCCATTCTGGCTCAGAAAACACTCTCCGCAGCTGGGCTGGAGATGAGCCTCTTGCAGCCAGGCTGCCTCCTGGCTGAGGCCTGGCTCAGAGCTCACTGCTGTCCTCGTGCTTGTTCCTGCCCTCGCCCTCTTCATCCGAGCTGGACGGCCGCCCTCCCTGAATGGTGATAATGGTGAAGAAGCTCCATGGTCGCTCAGGGTGATACAGGGCGGGGTATTTGGCAAGAAAAAGGGAGAGCCTGGCTTTTCTGTCTGAGAGAAAAGTTGGACGGAAAATAGACTCATCACTCTCAAAAAACAAGTTTTGAAGGT
Source organism: Corynorhinus townsendii (assembly GCA_026230045.1). Lineage (NCBI taxonomy): Eukaryota > Metazoa > Chordata > Mammalia > Chiroptera > Vespertilionidae > Corynorhinus > Corynorhinus townsendii. The sequence continues at coordinate 91,686,586 of JAPDVU010000007.1, forward strand.
TACTTTTGCATAGACAGAAGCTGAAACCCCCTGAAGAGAGAGAAAGCCTGGCGACATTGTAATCAGAGTTGTTTGTCTCCCTGGCGGGCTGCAGCGGTGTGTCCGCCATGGTGTCCTCTGGGGCTCAGGTCCACTCCACGCTTCCCTCCTGCTTTGCACACTGACTTTCTTTCGATGTTCTGGAAGCTCCTCGAGGGGAAACCTCCCAGAACCCACTTCCCTGTGTGTAGGCCTCACTCTCTGATGGATGCTCTCGCAACCTTCTCATTATTTTTCTGCCAGCATCCTCAGAAACAGTATAAATGACTTCATTTTAAAACCATTGTGCTAGTTTACTCTATGATCATTTGAGCTGTGTACTTTTTTTTCTGATTTGAATTTAGTAATAACATATTTTTAAACAGAAGTCAAGAGGAATTCCCAAATATATTTGTTTAAGGTTTTTTTTCTTTCTCTATAATCTCTTTTTATTGGACCTTAGTTTTCCATACTTGATGGAGTTGTCATTTCTTTCTGCTGGCACTGAGGACAGACAGGGAAATATTTCCAAGAGGTAATTGTATCGACCTCGCAGTCTTTCATTTAAGAAAATGGCCAAGTGGGATGGCCATGTGGGATTGTATGGCTACCTCCAGACTCACCTCCCACTCCACGTCCACCCCACCCCCAGGGGCAATTTTCTGAGTGCCTGACATTGATTATAGTATTTTCCAGCTAAAACCTGAGGGGCGCCTTCCCGTTTCCTATTCCCTATAGCTTTAGAATTGCAAAGCAGCTCCATGTGTGGGGGCGAACTAGAAGTCTTCAGGGGCGATGGGGAGATTTGTAAAGTGCCACAAAGCATGGGCTTTCTGAAGGATCCTAATATCTCCATGACTGCTTTTTTTTTTTTGGTTTGTTTTTAGAAATAAGATTTCTTAATTAGTGTGGGAAGATTAAAAATGACTTCTGGGGCAATAACCAATCTGACTACATTTAGAAGTTAAGCATGCTGCTCTGAGGCTAGAAGATGGTTTCTGGAGGTCAAAAAGCCCCGGCATTGAAGTCTCACATCATAAAAGGTGGAATTTCTAAAGCTGGGGGAGGACAAAGGCGTGTCTGCATGGAGTCCTCAAGAACCAGTCCATCTCTTCCTGTTGTTCCTCTTTCCCCTTCGTTCCGCTCTCAGTGGCAGGGTACAGGCAGCCCGAGTGCAAGCCTTCCTGCCACCTTCATCCTGGAGCTCGGCCTTGGCCCCCTTATGTCCTGTCAGGACCCCTAGAAACCAGAGGGAGGCTTTTGCTCAAAAGCACTTGAGTCTCGTTGCGCCGGGGTGTAGGCACGAAGTACTCTCTTGTTCTTTTGAGATAGAAACCTTCAGCTGAGATGAACCAAGTTGAAAGTATTTCAATTTCAGCATGGCCTGCCTGACCAGTTTCTTTCATTATTATGAAAAAACTACGTTTATAAAACAAGCCCAAAAGCATACATTCCTGAGTAAATTTGGCTATAAAAAGTTTCTATAGTGAAGTTGAGGCTGCTTTTATTCTTCCCCTTTTTGTATCAGTCCCTGGTCCTGAATAGTTTTTAAGAAACGCTATTGGATGTTGTGCCTGTTCACAGAATATTTAGCAATGGTCTTCAGTGTTGTTTAGAAGAAATATCTGGGTGGGAGAGAGATTCAGCTCACCAAACACTTGCCTTCCCTAAAAAAAAAAAAAAAAAAAAAAAAAAAAAAGTGAAGAGGAGTAAGAAAACCCGAGCCGAAGCACCACACGGCAGAGTAGACATGCTATGAAGTCAGAACAGTGTTCCCTCAGCCTTTTTCCTGGGCATCTTGTCCAATCAGGTTGGGGCACCTGCCACTGAGGTCTGAGGGAAGACCAGGACTTAGGTCCTGGGGTGATTGGGAGTCAGAATCGATGAGGCCACCTCCACCTTTTCTGTCTTCCTCTGTCTTTGTCTGAAATGAGTTTATTTCCCTTCTCAGTATTAATGAAGGAGAGAAGGGAAGATCTTTCTTTCCAGCTAGTATCATCAAAATGGATCAATTCCTTCTTTTTAAGGATGCAAATCTGGAGGGAAAATGAGCCCTCTCCAATGCCTCCATTATGTTTTGAGAAGTGGACTGTCTTTTGCAGACCCATTTAATAACGAGGAACATGGACAAAGATCATTCGAAGAGCAGAGACTCTTGGTTTCCATCCTGGCATTACGGATTTTAAATGGTATTTTCAATAACTGTGTCTCTTTCCCCTTTACCCCCTGCCTGCTCTGCTCTCTAAACTTTAGGTGAATGGTCTGGGAGAAAACTTTTAAGTGAAGATTGATTTTTAAACATGGCTTTCCACGAAATGTTTTTCAGGGACAAAGAACTCTCTGGGAGTGAAATCTCAGATTGATTGCCTTTCATCAAAGAAGTAGAAAAGACATGAGGGACCAGGAAGAAAGTCATTTTTGACATAAACCATGATTACTCAGAAGAGACAAACTTCCAGAAATTGCGCCAAGAGGGAGCAATGCTCTGTTATGTAGTTAGACTCTGATCAGCACCATTTGCTGTCCCTCTGATGGCTCGTTCAGCTACCTTTTCTCCGAAAAGCCAGGCGGGGCTTCTGAGTCACCCTCCTCCGCTGGCTCTGTGAGGTGACATTTAGGGATTACTCAGGCAGGTCACATCCGACTCTCGAGCCAGATTACCTGAGGTGTGAGTCACAGCTCATCTCCTTGGTGGCATTTACCACAATGCTAATCACTGTGTAATTATGTCCTAATTTCTGTCTCTTCAGCTCCATGTACACACCATCAGCGAGGTAGCACTGAGCTGCTCATCATCAATAAGCCCACGTTTAATTCCAGGGCGAGGGCGACCCCCTCTCTTCTATCTCCTGGTCTCATTTACTTGCTTTCTCTCCAGCAGCTCTCCTTTTAAATTCTGTACATAACTGAACTTTCAAGTGACTGAAATGTGTTACCTGGAGCCCCCTCCCCCAACATAGCTCAGGGAAGCCCCTGGGGAATCACATGATGGGAGCACACACAGGCAGGGAAGAAATGGCAAGGTGAACAGAACTTCTGACAGGTACTTTCGGAGATGAAAGGTTCACCCCATCGTGTTGACGAGGTAAATACCACATGAGGGCGTTGATGAAATTCTCTGAAACTAAGTAGATGGGAGTTTCTCCCTTTCTTTGGAGCCTTTAAACTGTTAGTCTGTCACAAGTGAGCTGGGACAGGTGGCTGGGGAGGGTCCCTTGATATTTCTCCCGCCCTCTTCTCTGTCACAAATCACCTGTGATGTCTTCCGCAGAGAAACCAAAACTGCAGCCTGAACTCCAGGGTCCCCTCCGCCACCAACGCCCTCCACGCCTCTGCCTTGCGGTAATGGCTCTGCTCGTAATTCTCCCTGTCAGAATTAATGGGGAGCTTCTCCTCCTAAAGCCATTAGTTAAGTAATATTGCTTACAGAATTGCTGAAACAGGATAACACCTCCTTTTCTAGGATGTAAATCTTAAGAAATGATGAGGCAATTGCTTAAACACATCAATTATATTCCAAAGCCTGAACTTCTTCTCTCTATAGTTTTCATTTAGAGTTAAGAAAGTTTGAAAGTAATTATCCATAAAGTAAGTTCTCTTGATTCAATTTTGGCACTAAATAATTCAAGTAACATGAGCAATTTTTTTTGTTTTGTTTTTTTTGTTTTTGTTTTTCTGTAGTGTTTTTTGTTTTTTTCTGCTTCCCCACAATTTGTCCTCTTTTTTTAGGGTATGCTCTTATTGTCAGAGCATGATTAGAGTTTCAGCTTACTGAAAGGTTTTAAGTATGCTCTCCCACTAAGTATGTTTTTTGGGGAAAATGGTAAGTGGAGTGTTCTCAAACTGATTGCCTTCATTAGGGAAATAGCAGAGGGACTCGAACCACGGAGAAAAGTGGTTTCTGAGAAAAGAGATGGGACATGATTACTCGGAAGAGGCAAAATCTCAAGAAAAAAATTAGGATGGTACAGAAATACTTTAGCTTTGGTTAAAGATGGAAAAAGACATTTTCCTCTTGCTTTTGTGAGTCAACTTTTCTCTTCCTGAGAAACTAAACTTTTATTACAGAAACGACTCCCTTCTCAGGAGCGTGTGCTCGCTGGATGGCACAGATGCGCAGCTGCCCGGTGCCTGGAGCGCTGCCTGGCGATTTTCGAGCCCATGTCATTGTTTAGCTCTTGTTTTTCTTTCAAACCATCACAGCAACACCATGCTTGGTGCAAAGCCGGCCTGTCCAAGCCGTGCAGCAACCCAGCCTCCGGGCCGCGGCCAGAGGGAGGATAATGTCTCTCACAGCTTTCCGTGTGGATATGCAGATGTGAACAGACACCTTTTTATTTTATTTTTTTACATGAATGGGTCATCCCATCTGTGGTAACTTACAGCTCCTTTCTCCTTCGTATACCTTGTATGTGACAGGCCCCGAGTATAAATGGATGGATGGTCTAGTCACTGAGTTTGGGGGAAACCTCTGAGAGGAGACAGTGATTACAACCCTTTCATCTCAGGAACAGGAAGCAGAGACACTCCTGGGCTTCCACTGAGCCTCCCCTGCCCGCACAGAAAGGCACTGTCTCTCACCTCCCCAGGCGGCTGGAGTCAAGGTGGGCGCTGCCTTTTCCACTGTTTCCTCTAGGAGTTTTCTTTGTGTTTCATCCGGGGCTTCGGGGAGTTCAGCTCTGTCCCCTGTTCTCTCCAGACTCCTGGGTCAGGGGTGCGGAGGGGTCTCTCCGGCTTCCCCCGCTCAGCCTTCTCTTTCCTTTGACAGGCGCTAATGGCTCCCCTACATCTGCTCTCATTAGAATTAATGGAGAAGTATTAATTCTTTCCCTAAAGCTATTAGTTGAGTCATAGTGCGCTGAAATTGCCGAAACAGAATAATTTCTCCTTCATTTTCAGGTGTAAATCTTGAGGAAAGATGAGACACTGTTGGGGTATATCAATTACATCCCCAGGAAGAGACCCACAGACACACTTTTCATTCAACAACAGAAATGTCAGATAATGGTGCCTGAGGCAGACGGCTGGGCAGCCTCAGCCTTGTACATCTCCAAAGGTGTTTCTTTTGTTCTCTTCTTTTTCCTCCCAAGACCCCATCGTCCTGCTTCTGCTCTGTATACTAAAGTCACACTTGTGTTGTCTGAACACAATAACAGCTTTAACTTAAAGCAAGGTTTGAAGCTCCAATTCACCCTCCGTGTGGTTAGTGGAGTACTCCTGTGTGGGAAGGGTTCTTGTCCGGTGCCTTTCATCAAAGAAATAGAAAAGAGATGAAAACCACTAAGAAAAGCAGTTTATGAAATAAAAGACCTGTGCATTCATGATTCTGTGGAGGCAAACTTTCAAAAGATTGCAGTAGGGCAGTGCCGAGTACCTGAGCTGCACTTGATAAGCGGGTTTTCTGGTCCTCTCTCCAGTCTCTTCTGTAGAGGCCACCCGCTGACTTCGGATCAGTCTCTGATTGGAATGGAGGACCCCAGCCCCTGCCAGAGAGGAATGAAGACTCTCTCCTGCATCCTTTTCAGCCAAATATTTCCCCCCATAGAAACTTTGTAAACAAAAATTGTAATAGGGTTGAAGAAACAAGTGAATTTACTTCCAAAACAGTTTAGTGCAATGTCTGGATGCAACAGAAACTTAAAAATATATATTGCTTGAATAATTACATGAATTAATTATATAAACTTATTATAGAGAAAACCAGCCCAAGCAGGGTCAGTGTCAGAATGTGTGATTTTACTCATGTCCATCATATAGGTGGGGCCAGGGCCTTGTGTCACAATCTCATAGCACCCTTTGCTTTTTCATAGCATTTACTGCATTTGCTTGGTGAAAAGTTTTTTAAAATAGATTTTTATTCATTTAGAGAGAAAGAGAGAGAGAGACATCGATGTGAGAGCAGAACAATTGATTGGCTGCATCCTGCATGCCCCCCGACTGGGAATCAACCTTTCAGTGCACAGGACAACATTCCACTAACTGAGACACACGGCCAGCGCATGCTTGGTGAAATTTTTGTGTAATTATGTGAGGACTGAATTTTTCTCTCATTTGAATGAAATTTCCATAGGGTGACTGTCCCATTTGCCCCTGGACACATCGCCTGCCCTCAGCATCATTCTTAGCACAGAATATTGGCTGTGCTCAATACTCAATAAACGTGGGCTCAAGATATATTTAGGGACAATAATATGGGCTCCAAAAATATGGATTAAAAAAATGGGCCTAACAAACTTTTGAATAAATGAGGAAGTCACTGCCCACACAGTGATGACTTTGAGAGTTCTGCTCAGCTCTCTTTAAATAATTGCAAATTATATTTGCCAGCAGACTGTGCATCCAATGTCAGGGACACTGCGAAACCATTTCATCTGAGATCAGTTAATAGGCAATTTTGTCGCATTCTTGTTTATGCTTAGAGTTTGCTTCGAAGGCTGACATGGTAGGCTCATTTTTATCCCTTCCTTATAACGCAGTCTTTTGGACTCCCAGTCAGTGGAGCTCTTGGTGTACTGGGGCAACCAAAAGAACTGTATCCAATTACTTCCATCTATATAAGAAAAGCCTAAGTGTTCGTTATGGCAGAACGACCAAAACGATTGGTCGCTATGATGTGCACTGACCACCAGGGGGTAGATACTCAATGCAGAAACTGATGCTCAAAGCAGGAGCTGTCCCCTGGTGATCAGTGTGCTCCAACAAGGGAGTGCTGCTCAGTCAGAAGCCAGGCTCATGGCTGGTGAGCGCAGTGGTGGTAGCAGGAAACTCTCCTGCTTCCGTGGTAGCACTAAGGAGCCGCGAGCAGGTGGGCAGTAAGGAGCAAGGGGTCCTGGATTGTGAGAGGGTACAGGCCAGGCTGAGGGATGCCCCCCTCTAGTGCACAAATTTCATGCACCAGGCCTCTAGTTTTCAGATAATTATGTTAGAGTAATGTGTCTATTAGCATTTTCATCAGGCCTAAAATTAGACAGCCAGGAGCAGATTGGTCATGAGAGATGTCTAAGCCATGTTGGAAGCTTTGCCCTGTTGTTTCTTTACTCTGTTTTCTTTCTCATTGTTGTACAGTTTCTTATAAACCTTTTCAAGATGCTATATTTAAGTGTGCTATGATGCTTTAAGCGGTCTCTGCCTCTCCAAACATGGTTGAGCAATTATTTCTGAGGAAAATTATTAAAAACACAGCTTTAATCAGGGGGAGGACGGAGGGCAGAGGAGCTGTGATGAGAGATGGCTTTCTAATAAGATTCACATAATTGTGTGAGCATGTTGGAGTTTCTGAAGACTGCACTGTGATGAAAGAATCCGAAATTTCTCAAGATGGAAGAGAGGCTCCTAAGTGATGTGGAAACCCACATGCCTTAACCAGGGCCCTTCACTCCCTGGAAAGAGCCATTTCCTTTCAAAGCAAGTTAGCGTCCTGCTCCAAGAATCCAAATTTGTTTAACACACTTCGGTGACATATTTTGGGCATTTTCCCCCACAATTATTAAAGATAACTCACTTTTCTCTGTAGACTGTAGGTCAGAAGCAAATTAAATCAATGGATTTGCCCTCCTCGCTCTCAGGTGAGTCAGAAGTTATTGGTCAAATGCGCACATGGCCTTTCCGTTCGGCTGAAAAACCCACACAAGCTGCTGAGGAGACATTTGACCAATCTGATTATTTCCTCTTACTAATTGGTTTTACTTCCTTGAATTGAATGAATTGTCTGGTTGTTTTGTCAATGTGGAGACACAGCTTAATCCATTTAGAAGGAGAGGAGGCGCTTGGTAAACTATGTGGCTAGTGAAACATTTATCATCGTTATTATCTTTTGGTGATTTTTCATGGGTGGCAGTGAAACTGTCTTCCATTATCCACTTTCATCTATTTGACTTCTGCCTGAGCCAAGCCTTCCCATCTAACCCCACCCCACCGATAACCTTGAAAATGGTTTTCCTGCTCTGCTCTTCTCTCCCGGAAATGTAGTCTCCAGACAGGAGCTGCCTACATCTTAAAAGCTGAGGCATCCTGCTGCCATGCTGGCTTCTTCACCATGACAGAGCCGGCCCCCTTCCCAGCACCTGCCCTCACCCACAAGATCTGCGCCCCTGGGCTTCCCCCTTCCTTGGGCCCCCACCCTGCTCAGCACCCTCCTTCTACCTGGCTGCCCATCAGGCCCTGGTCTGCTCCTCCAGGTCTGGAGCGGCCTCTGGGGGCCCCCCTCACCCTCATTTCCATGGCAAGCACCACCTTTCTGCAGCTTTAGGTACAGGAGGCACTCCCTTCCTCCTGCCATAGCCATACCCCTGCCTCCCTGTTCACGCTCAGCAGCTCCAGCTAGCCTCCTTTTCATCGTGAGGCTCCGGTGTTTATGTTCTTCACGACCCTGTCAACCGGAAGCGATCTCGTCCTCCGGTTTGCTCCCTTGGTTTCTCCCTGTTGGGTCAGAGACTCCAAGGCCAGGGCCCCTGAGCTGCCTCTCCATCTCCTCAGGAAGGAGGATGACAGCAGGCGTGGGAGGGACTGGGCGGGGGGGGGGTGTTGTTGAGAAAATGGGTGGCATGCCAAAGGCCTGGTCTGTGCCATCGGACAACCCCATGCACAGGAGTCCAAGTGAAGGCTGTGTTCAAGGAGAGGCCATAGCATCTGTCCTCAAACCGTTGCCTTTTTCATGGACCTTCAAAGCTGCTTTGCTCGGGATTAGTGCACCAGGGAGCTAGCGACAAGCCCCTAAGATGGAAGAAGTCAGTCTGTCCTGTTTGTACAAGAAGGAGGACAGAACACCATCATTTGGCTCCACTTTCCTCTAACAACCCGGGGGAGTCAGGAAGGAAATGTGTCCGTGAGGCACCACTTTTGAGGACAAAGTGACAGAGGAAGCAGGCCCCAGAGCAGAGCCGGGGGAGCCAGGCACACCTCAAAACTCCGAAATCCACAGCCCAGGAGCCCCCCCCTCAAATCTTCACCACCTCTCCTTCCCATAGCATGGTCACCCCTCACTCTCCCCGGCAGAATGCTGGGAGCTCAGTCCTGAAGCGGGTCCAACATGCTGGGGGCACCGGGCACAGTCAGTTGAGCGGGGAGTGAGGGGGACCACATTGAAAACAGAGGGTTCAACCAAAGGGTTGACACTGCCTGCCAGTCCTCTGACTCTCAGTCCCAGTTTCGGCTTCAGTGCGGGCAGCCTGGCTGTGCTTCCTGGCAGGAGGCTGAGTGCCGTGTGTGCCAACTAGGCCCTGTGGAGACCCAAAGAGAATGATGCCAGGCTTTACCACTTACACTGGGCGGTCAGTACCGTACAGGGAGGCCCCCAGTGACGGACTGCACTTGTAAGGAGCGCCCAACCATCTTGCATGTGCCTACTTGGTGAACATGGACAGACAGTTAAGATTGCTGAATATCTTAGCAAAGTCTTTACTATGAAAAAAAAAAAAAGATAAAGCAAACAGAAACAAAGGAGTTTGGAAGAAAGGGAGCATATGTAAGGAGAGACAAACTTCACCAATACCAACAAAGCATTATTCATATTAACAGAGCCAGTAAGAGAAGATGTTGGAGCCGTGAAATAATAGCAGAATGATACAAAGAAGGAATGATAATGATTAATATTAATAGTGGGCTCTTAGGAATGAAAAACATGATAGCAGAAATAGACAGTATGAGTTGGGATAGAAAATCAAAAGAATTCTCCAAAAGTAAAGTGAAAGAAAACAAAGAATAGAAAATAGAAAAGATAAGAAAAATTGAGGATTAGACCAAGAGATCCAATAAGCTCATACAGAGAGTGAAAAGAAGACATAAGGGGGAATATCAAATACAGTGTATGTTTCTGAGACTGAAGGACATGATTCAGATCAAAAGGCTGCACCGAGTGCCCAGACAATGAAGGAAAATAGACAGGATGGAGATGACACCCAGACAAGGAAGAAGCCAGGACTTCTCAGAGAGAGAACAACAAAAGCCTCACCCACAGGGTTCCCAACCTCGCCCTGCGGCTGTAGACTTCTCAGTCCGGGACGGAGCCAGCCCGGAGCCCGCTTGAAGGAGAATGCACCCCAGTTCGAATGTTCTCCTCAGACAAGCAGCTGGGGAAGGTCTCAACATTTCCTCTCACTCACCCTTTCTCATGAAGCCATCCGGAGTTTTGTGTTAGGGAAACAAGAAAGTAAACCAAAAGAACTGCCGGGGCCTGGGGTCCAAGGATGGGGGTGGAGGGAGATCCAGGCACAGTATCGCGTGGGGCCTGGAGCTGCAGTCTAGGATGCAGGTCAGAAGGTTTCATGAATGGTATTCATCCGTATCAACCTGGAGAACACCACCGTGACCCTTCCTGCCTGCACGGTGATGACCAGAGGGAAAGGGAGGTGGTGGAGGTGGAAGAGGGTAAAGGGGACAAATGGTGATAGAAGGACACATGACTTTGGGTGCTGAACACACAATACACAGATGATGTATTAGGGAATTAAACACTTGGAACATATAACCTTATTAACCAGTGTCAACCCAATACATTCAATATAATTTTTTTTAAAATGCTTAAAAAAAGGAGAAAAGTCTCATGAGAGATCCTTCTTAAGAAAATGAGACCTTAGACCAGTGGTCAGCAAACTCATTAGTCAATAGAGCCAAATATCAACAGTACAACGATTGAAATTTCTTTTGAGAGTCAAATTTTTTAAACTTAAACTTCTTCTAATGCCACTGCTTCAAAATAGACTTGCCCAGGCCGTGGAATTTTGTGGAAGAGCCACACTCAAGGGGCCAAAGAGCCACATGTGGCTTGCAAGCCGCAGTTTGCTGACCATGGCCTTAGACCATTGGGAAGGAGGTTGGAGGGTGATTTTAGTAAAAAGTTCATAGAAAACTCAGCAAAGGAAAACACTGACTCCAGGGAACACCATGTTGGTAATAAAGGCAGTTCCTCCCAGCACACCCGAGGCTCCAGCATGGACAGCACATTCCCGAGCATAGCAGTGGAGACTGTCCACATTCTAGCCAGCTCGCCACAGCGGTGATTTCACTGTTGAGAAGAGAGAGGGGTGGGGACTGTGCATACCTGTGGGGCGATGAGGGTTGTGGAGAAGGTGTGCTCATCCTAATCCCTCATAGAAGTCACAGACTATCCTCCAAACTGGAAATAAAATGAAAACAACAAAAAACAAACCAAGAAATGGTGCTCTGAGTGTGTTTGCGGGAGGACAGGAGACACATTAACAGGATCCAGTAGGCGAAGAGGAGTGGGTGGACAGGTGCTGTTGTTTTTCTTAATAAGTAGAAAGGTTTGACTTTTTAAAAGTCTGTGCATTTGTAGCTTTCATCAACATAAAAGCAACTTTTAAATGGGGCCTAATGCTTTCTCTGTGACACAGCAATTCTAGAATGTTTTTCTCATCTTAACTCAAGATGGGATGTGCCTTCCCTGAGATCTGGACCTGCATTCCAGGGGAGGCTGTTTTGTGGATGTTGTGAAGGTCATACTTTTGTCTCCCCTCCTACCACCCAAATCAAACAGTCACCTCCACAAAACAACAGCAACACAAGACCAGCCTCACCCCAGCTGCCCAGTGCTCCGAGGACTCATGCGTGACAGGGGGACTTTTCTACTCTCCACCTCTGACTCTAGAGCCAGAGAACTCAATCTGAGATTCACAAATGGAAGAGGACTCTGATGCAAAAGCCTCATAGAAGGTTTAGGGATTGTCCTGTCTTTGGGTTCCCCCTGCTCATCTTAGCAGAACCGGAGACACTTTATTAGATGGCAGGAATTGGTTCAAGGGACATCGCTTTCCCGGTGTGAGATGAGGGCTTCTGAGCTCAGAGCTGGTCTTGAAGGCACAGGTAAACTAGGAAATGACTACTTGCTGACTTAATAATTTCAGATGTATGTACATGTGCCTCCTGCGTTTAGGGCTAAGCCTGCAAGGGGAGTCGTCTTGTGCCACCTCAGCATCGCCTCTTGGTTGTGGGAACAGAGAAGAGAAGGACTGGAGACCAACCTCAGGAGGCAGCTCTCCCAGCACAAGTCCAAGGGCTGTAAGGGACAGAGACACCTGGACCGTGCAGGTGGGAATTCCGACTTTGACCGTCTCTGTACGTTGTCTGGGGTTATGGCTCTCTTGTCCTTGTTGGTGCTCAGTGGGCTTGGGACTGGTGGGGTAATTGAGGGGTTTGCGTTTTCACAAAGCCAGACAAAAACACAGGGCAGTCTCATCAGGCAATTTTGTGTCAACAGGGAACTTTACTCAACTTAATGCCCCAATTAGTTATTAATGGAAACCGATTGAAAATATGATATTGAAGTTCATGCTCAGTAAAGAATCTTTAAGGACTCAAGCCCTTGTTTCACTGAGGGCCATGTTTCTGACCACAAGTTTCTTGTACCAATTAACCTTTCCCCCATCTGCTTCCCTTTGCACTTTGTTACAGGATATTATTCCCTCTGCCAGTGAGTGTGGTGACCATTGTCCTCAGAACGCCATGGTGGGGTCAGGACTGGCCCTTCCACCCGACTCCCGCATGCATGTGGGTGACTACAGCCTTCTTTCCCGTGGCAAAGATCTCGACCTGGGGTTGCCTGAGACTCAGCTGCTGCCTTCCCAGGAGAAAATCTCGGCAGGTCCCAAACTACACGTTTTCTTGGATGCTCAAGAGCCTTTATCCTTTGAGTCCAAAGGAAGCTCTCCCCACCATGATGCTGCTACCTCTGTGGCTGCCATTGGTACTTCTCTGGGGACAGGAGGAGGTCACACCACCCCGGGAGCTCCCAGTGCAGAACCACAAGGCCATGGCCAAGCTGCAGGGGAGACTTGGACACAGAGCTCCCTGGACAGCAAAGCTATCGCCCAGGGCATGTCTCCGTCACTCTTGCCAGGGAAGCCTTCACCTGCGCGAAGACTTTCAGGTTCGGTTCCATCGAGGTCACCTGGGAAAACTCATCCTGACATTCCAGCTTCAGGGCCAGGACCAACTAGTTCACACCAAGAGGAAGGGAGACCCGAGACACGTCTTCCCCCCCAGGGGCAGGAGAAAGGAACTCACTCTCCGGGGTGTGCTTTAGAGAGTGGGGAAATGTTGGGCCCCTGCCCTCCTGTAGGAAAGGACACTGAGGAAATTCAGGAATCTGGATTAATGGCTCTGAAGGATGGTGTGGTTCCCTCAACGCCAGAGCAGCCTTTGGGTGTCCAGGAAGCCTCTTCAAAAACCAGCAAGAAGAGGAGTTTGGGAGGAATGAGGAAGCAGACGCGAGTGGAGTTCAGCGACACCAGCAGCGACGATGAAGATCGGCTGGTGATAGAGATCTGAAGCTCCCGGGCAGAGAGTGCCTGCGGTCGGACACTGGCCTTGCTTCCCATGAATACTGTCGAGCTGGCGGGCTCCCGGACCCTTGTCATGAAGCACCTAAAGATTGGGAAAGCCATTTTGGGTTCTTTCCAAGTCATTCCCAACCAACTCCAAACCCCTGACTCAGCCTCAACCTCCCCAGGCCCCCTGGGCACGCCCCGCTGGTGTCCACAGGTGCCAGAAAAGGCAAAGATGGCTGTGACCGCTTGGCACATGGAGACTGTGGCTGGACTCCCAGGTACTCTCTGCCTCAGTCCTCACTGGCTCCTCCATAAAATGGCATTAGCCACGAAAGCCACATTTATCAACAAGTACACCCCATAGAGTCAAGGCAATGATGTCCTCATTAGTAACTGGGGGTAAGCACCGGGGGTTTAATTAGGGGATGAATTTGGCACCAAATTACTTCTGTTCTTTCTGGATACAAAATTCAGATTCATTAAAAAACTGAAGTTTGGTCAGAATAATTCTCCTCCTCCTCGGAAGTTGTAAATATACTTCAAAACGCGTGATCTGGTGAAATGCTGATTATTTTTCAATGTCGCTCAGTGGCTAATGTTTATGTATGAGTCAGCAACACAAGCATGTACTGTCTGGTGCCTGGTGCCTTTTCTGTTGAGACCTCTGAAACCTTGGTTTTTCCAACTCTTGCAAAGGAACATTGTATTGAAAGTTAATAGAACAGTCTCTGTAATGAGTCATTATTTTGAGGGGGAAAACCCACTTATTTTCCTCTGATTCTTTGTGTCATATTATGCGCTGAGCACTTTCAATTACAGGGTTACATTTAGTGATCTCTGCGCTTCGCCGCTGCCTGCTCATCTTGATGGAGCCTTTTCGTTTCCTCTCGAGGCTTCAAGGATACAAAACTAATTGGAGTTTTGACGCTGTTGTACATCTCAGTAATTTTATTTTGGGGGCTTAGTGTTACTTTGCTGTTAAATTAAGTCAGCCTCTATATTGTGCAAGTCAGAACAGCACAGAAAAAAAAATCACCCAATATTCCAAGCCAGTGCACCCCAGTGCAGAACAAAATAGCTGGGCTGCATCAGCCGACTCAGCGCGCAGCCTCGGAAGTCCTGCTTCTTCCTCCTCCTTAAATGGAAGAGGAAAAACTTAAAAATACTTACACTGCTGCATTTCAGTAACATTTTATACTTGTTTTTCGTATGAATTTGTACAATCTGAAATTTATAGCTCAGCTCTTTTGGCTTAACTTTGATGTAAGAATGTTCTATGCCCTCTTCTAGTTCAGATGGTGTGATGCACATCTCACACCTACAGCATACTTTAACATGGCCTTGCCTGTCACTAAGGATGGTAACATTGCAAGGAACTTCATGTGAATTTTCCAATTTCAGGGTGATTGATATAAAACATTAATGGGGGGCCACCTCCCCCTGGTGACTTAGCATGTATCCGTGGTCATCTCATATGAGCTCATAAATACTCAAGTGATGTCAAGCCCATCCAAGAAAAACTTGAGGAGGGAGGTGAAAAGGAGGTTAGGTATTTACCTTCTGTGCTTTCTGAACCAAACAAAAGTGATGTGGTGATTACCTACCCTTTGAGCTACCTGCACTACCTTGATGAGTGATGCTTTCTGGAAAAGTGGCCTGAGTGCTGAGGGAGGAAGAACAAAGGCCTGACTTTGCCCTTAACCACCTGGGAAATCTTGGTGAAGGCACATATCCTCCTTGTGCCTAAGGTTCTCCAAACGAGAGTGAGAGAGTTGGACAAGGTGAGCTGATGTGTCTCCACGTTCTGATCCTGTGAGGATGTATGCACTGCCTGCCCTGGTCTTCATGTAGAAGGTCTTGGTGGGTTGGGTGGGATCCCCCTGGGGAGGGGTCTTGCACCCAAGATATTTGGGAGGGAACCCAAAGCCAAAAAACCTCCCGCCAATTCCATGAAGAACGTGAGCTCAGAGATGCCCCACCTATTTTCCCCCCCTCCCCTTCCGCCCCAGAGTTCCAGATTTGGGAGCGCAGTCATCTAGTTGATCAGCATTGGTTCATCATTCAAAAATGAAAAACAAAACCACAACCCTACTGTGTGAGTGGGGACAGCATGTCTGCAGGCTGAACTGGCCACCTTGTCTCCAGAAGCCTGGTCAGGAGGAGAAAACGACCTTCTAGATCCTTTGCTCCTGGGGGCTGCCAAGCTGTCAGCTAGTTGACTGGACCCAAGTCAGCAACTCATGGTGGCGGAAGCTCTCTCCTCTATGAGCCACCACTTTTGGCTGCCGCACCCCAACCTAGATTAAATAAGGCAGCACATTGAGCCCACCTCAAACTCCCTATATCTCTCTTACAAAGGTGAGCAGGTTGACAAACCCCTTGTCACAGCTGGTCATTTAGCTGGTGGCTGATAAAGTAAAGTGTACCTTACTTTTATCAACATGAATTTGTGCAAAGCTATATTTCAATGTCTTAAAAATGTATTTTGAATGACCCTAGAGAACTTAGCTATTGAAAATTATCCTAAGGTAAAGATTTTTTGTTGTTGTTAGTGAAGGATCCTTTTATAAAGCAACCAACAGTGTCTGATTTTTATAAGTCTTAGTTTCTTACGTTTTTTTTTAAAGCAGAATTCAATTCTAGGGATACACCTTTAAGGATAACATGAATAATCTATAACCCAGTTTGGGTTACTGAAAAAAAAAATTTTCAATATTCTCAATTTGTCATTTCTACAGTTTTATACCCAGTGCTATGTACTGGTTAAGAGAAAAACGAATCTATTTCATAACAGGGCCAACCATACTTTAAAGATCAGGGCCCCTACTCTCCTGAGTGCTATTAATTTTATTGTACCCTCAGGTAAAGGTCTTAACCACTGGTTCTTCAGCTTCTTCCACAGAGAAGAAATCCAGGGATGCTGACATGAGCTAAGGCAAGGGACACTGAGAATCCTTTGCAATTTTCATGGGGCAAGGTATACAAGTACCATGATCCAAGATGTTCAAGACACACCATCAGGTTTATTGCTGCCACTGTACCTACACTTGGACAGATCTCACTTGTTAGAGGTGTGGAGGAAAAAGGTTTTATGTCCTCCATTGGCAACCTATACTGTTAAGGGACTCATGGTCACATAGTTTATGATGGACAGCCTGAATCCTCCTGTTGGAAGGCATGATGGAGTACAACTTATCTGTCCTGTTAGATACAACCTTTGAGATTCTGGATAAAGCTAACATCCCTTTAGTTCACAATCAAGCAGAACCTATGGTTCATTTGCCAAGAAGTAAAAACAAAGATGGGGGTACGGGGTGCCTCTGGATTTGAATCAAAACTCTGCTCAGCCTGACTGGCATGGCTCAGTGGTTGAATGTCAAACCTATGAACCAGGAGGTCACTGGTTTGATTCCCATTCGGGGCACATGCCCAGGTTGCGGGTTGGGGCATGCAGGAGGCAGTTGATCGATGATGTTTCTGTCTTTCTCTCCCTCTCCATTCCTCTCTGAAATCAATAAAAATATATTTAAAAACAACCAAAAAACTCTGCCCAGCATGGTGAGTATCTGAGGGCAAGGTAAACATTCCTTCCAAAACTCTTTCCTCTGATGCTCTGATGAGAGGAGTATCCTTGCAGAAATAAAATACATGGTGACCCCAGGTCTTGGATATGCAAGACAAAGGATTTGCAGCCTCATACCACATAGTTTCTTCTTGACTTTACATTCCTCACTAGAATGATCACATTCTCCCCCTCCCCACTCAACCCTCAGCATAGAAATTTGCAATTTGCACAAAATTTGCCTGCTGCAGCAGATTTTTATAGTTAGGGAAAATGTCACAATCAATGGCATGTGCGGCTGCTCACCTCCCCTGATGTAATTTAATATGGTGAGGCGAAGATGGTCTGCCTGGCCCTGGCAATCACACTCCTACCACTGTAGCAAAGAGCGTGTGGGTATTTTTGCTCACGTCAGTTGTGATTCCTATAGTTCTTGTGAGGGAGCCTCTTTGGCTTTTGAAACACTATATTTCTCCATCTTAAGCACAATTTCTTATGCTGTTATTTCAGGACTCATTATATATAGGTATCAGGACCCAGCAAATCTTGTGTGCTAGGTTTGTATCATTCTTTGTACCCATGCTTTGTACTTATGTGGGGATATACATAATTCATTCTGGAGAGGTATAGGAACATTCTAGCATAACACTTCACCCTGGCAAGAGAAGGAACCAGGGAAAATAGTCTCTGTCACTTAGAGCCATAGAGGATGACTCAACATCTTGCGTGCATTCAACTGTTCAGAACTTGCTACTCTATGGATTGTTTCTTTATATGGTTAAATTATTTTGTTTTGATAAAAATAAAACTGAAAATGAAAATAAATGCCTTATGTGATTTGTGAACATCCTAACCAAACATACCATAATCAATATCCTGTATGAACTAGATGTCTGATTATTCCGAAGAACTTGCCATCCTGTCTGCTATATTGGTGACCCATTCCACTCAACCAAAGGATTTGATAGTGGCAAAAAATCACATTTTCTTGTGCCGTTTCCTTTTCCCACATGTCTTGTTTGTCATTGTCTGCCATATTTTAGGTTCCATAACTTGGAATGCAGCTAAACTTTGAAGCCACATGAGGGCACTATCCACAGTGCATTATTCCAAAACTTCCCCCCTTAGAGTTGATGTGTCTTGATATTTAATATTATTCATTAACAGAGAAAAACATCTTTAATTCAAAACAATATCTCCTTATGAAGATAACTCCTGCACTCTTTGTAAAGATAAGTAGACTTATTTTACATAGCAGCAGAATACTATTCTTTGTCTATACCTCTTGAAGCCACTTGAAGTCAATGGAGACACAATACATAGGGAGAAAAAGTGGGGGCGATAACATGGAAGAAACAGATATACTAATTCATGGATCTTAGTAGCATTTTTGCTAACTCATCAAACTCTAATAGTAATAAATTAATCCATTATTTCCAAACTTCAGCCATTTGAGAACCATTTCAATGTTTTTTTTCCATATGTGTCCACTTTTGGGTCTATTATTTGCTTAATACTTTTATTCAAATCATTGCTGTCTTAAAGAAGCTACTATTGTCCTAAATAAAATCTTAATTTATTTAGGGCAATAATAAAGTCTTAATTTAGTAGTTATGTATATTTTCTGATTTGCATTAAAGGAAAATAAAATTATTAAGAATCATTCATCCACATACCAAACATCATCTTTATACTGCCAGTTGTACATCCCCACACTTGGGAAACATTGAGAGAATTTAAAAGGTACATACTTTGTTAGTTTCTCTAGTTATTCTAATTTCTGTTAAGCACAGATCTCTCCTCACTTTCCCTCTGAAGCAATAGAACTAATGACTCTACAAGTAGAGTTGTAGGTTTATCAGATAAGTTTCTTCAGCCAAACAGCACAGTTGAGTTAATAACATTCCAAGTCAAAGGATTATTGCATGCTTTGCTCTCAAAAGATTAATCATATAATGTCTTGTTGCATAAATATCTACATTTTTGTTTTAGTGTTTTGTTGGCAGGTTGGTAAGTACAAAATGATATACAGAAAAACATCATTAGGGATTCACACTCAATAATAAGCAGTGCCATTAATTCTACTGAAAGACCTGCTTCATACTTTTGAATGCACAGCAAATGGATTTGGCTGTACTAACAACCACAGAGAGTGACTGTCCATTCTGCTGCGTGGTGACAGCCTCTTGGTCTTTGGGCTGTGAACACATGACTTTCTCTGTGGTGTAAGACCTTTGTCTCCAGCTGTGACAACATCTGCTTTTAGTCTCCTTCAGCTTCTTTCAGAGACAAATTCAACACCCTCTACCATTGAGCATCCTGGCAATTAGTCCATACGATTTCTGTCCAGAAGTAGGTTGATTGTTTTTTGGCATAAATGAATAAGTGAGTGGATTCCTACAGGAAATTGGTGGTTTTATATGTCCAGTATCAGGGAAAGAGTGGCCCAGCCCTGCCTCTGGACATACTGAAGATCTGGTTGTCTTCTGTGTGTACATTGTGTGAAATGGGGTATAAATTAATTCAATAGAAATGAGCCTCATTACTTCATTATAAATGAAAGGCCTAATAGGCAGGCCTTTTTTCTCTATATAGAAGTGTTCCAGTCAGACTTGTTTACTCTAAGGACTGTTCCCCCTACACTCACACCACACATTGAAGAACCACTCAGAAAGTTCTTGTTAAAATACAGAACATGGGTGGACTGGGGTCACAGATCTAGGTATGAGACAGCCATATATGACACAAAAGAGATCTCTTGGAGGCAGGGCTAAAGGTATCTTCATCTTATTCTTGGCAGCTGAAACAGTGCCTGGCTCACAGAAGGTATGAGTTGCACACTTGCTAAATAAGTGAATGGAAATGGCCCACTGTGAGTCAAGGAGAGGAAAGAGAGATTCTCAGATGAGGAGTATGGCCCACTCCCTGTTCTCATAGAGGTCTACTTTATTATCAGAGATGAGCAAAGACATCTAGAGAAGTGTCTGTTTACCAATTTCAGAATTTAGCAATGATTTTCCAGTTGTTCAACCAATATTTATTGAGTGCTTAAGTATATAGCATGCACAGGATGATATAGGAGTAAAAAAGACATACATGATTCATGGGGCTTTTACTTGGGGGAGGGAGTGTCAATTCACGGACCAATCAAGCCAACAAATATATAAAAAATATAATATCAGATGGTATCAAGAGCTAAGAAAGCTGAGGGGATGTTAGAAAGATACCGTACTTCAAAACATTGAATGAAAACAAGCATTTTTCTTTTGCTGGCATTAGTAGAGAAGGAGAAATCATCCTATATATTAAGATCCATCTCCTCCATTTCATCCAACAACCTGGTTCTTTTCACACAGAGCAGAGAGCGTTGCAGAGTGATGTCTCACTACCCCTCTGTTTATAGATTTTCTTACTCTCTTGGTAGCTTTGATGAGCATCCATAAGCATTTCCTCCACCTGAGCATGGTGACTTATGTCTACTGTACTAACATGCTGATTTCCAGGCACCTCAGCATGTAGAGAATGAGTGCCTCTTGGATCCCACAGTAGCAAAGAAACCCAGGTGGACACTATTTTTAGACCTAATTTCCTGGAGAGAAGCCATCTAATATTTGATGCCTTGATGCTTTCAATCCTGAATTCTTTTTCTCAGGAAAGCTTGAGGTCACCCTTCAAGGCAGTAGTTCTCATAAGAGAACAATGTTACCTCCCAGGGGACCTTTGCCAAGGTCTGAAGACAGTCTTGATTTCATAACTTGGGTGAAAGATGCTATTGTAGGTAGAGGCCAGAGATGTTGCTCAACATCCTACAATGCACAGGACACCCCCCAAAGAAGCATCCAGTTCACAATGCCAACAGTGCTGAGACTGAGAAACCCTGGACTAAGGAGATGAGGTTACCATCTATTAGAGACCTTAGAACAGCTCAGTCCTCCCACTGATGATGAGAGTAGAGTGGGGAGAAAGACTTGCCCAGGGCAGGACCAGAAGTAGGTCCAGGCTCCATATCCCAGTCCTGTTTTCTCTGCACAGTGTAACATCTGAACTTTCACATGAGGGCATGCTTCTAGAGCCTACACACAATGGACCAACTATTGATTATGGTTCAATGAAGTCAAAATCTCATTTTTCCACTCTTTAATTCACATTGAAAAGAAAGAACATGGGCACGGGAAGTTAAGTTTATGTGCACAGATGCATAAATATCCAGCAGATATTGAAGACTTATTTATAGGGCAAGAGATCAGATTTGACTGTAAGAATAACTACAACCCACACACAGTTTCCCTTGACCTCCAGAGCCAAATGGAACAAATGAGGGTGAATATAGGTGCTGGGCACCAAAAAACTTTCAGATTTCACTGGGATGATCTAGTTTGTTGGTTTGTGCCTAATTTTGCCTTTTTTTTAGGGGGGAGAAGGGAATCTGAGAACCAGAGGATTTTGTCCTGGCTTGAGTCAGGGACACAGCTGTGACTAATACCAGGGTTTTAGCCCTAATGTCCAACATTCTTGCCATGACATGACCACATTCTGTCGCTGAAACTTTCCATTATGTTATACTATTCTTGCTAAGAGTATAAAAGGGAACAATACATTGTATAAGGATTTTCTGCATCAGGGTTTGAAATAATCAATGGATTTCTGATTACCTGAAAATTACCCAGAAAATGAAATTATCTAGAATATCCCATTCCCCAAATGTTCTAGTTAATCAAGGTTTAATTGTGTTTGTTTTGCAAAAAGAAAACTCTCCTAAGACATTTAAACTCAAATAGATGTGAGCAGCATCTATGTGGTCTCATAATTTATGAGTTCTGTTCCATGGGCAATTTGGTAGGGATTACAAGTGTAGACAAAGAAGATGTTAACAGCAAAGAAGACATCACCAGAAAGCCTTTAGAAGACAAACACTTCACATATTCAATTATAAGACAACCTGATACAGACAGAGAATACATTAATTTAAAAACCTCCTGCACAAAGAAAGTAATGGAAAAATACATCACAAGTACTTGTCCCTTTTGTGTTAAAAAACAAGTGATTTGGAGGAAACTGTATGGGCTGAATATGTTAGTATTATTATCTTTTCTGGTTTTAAATTCGTAAGGGGAGAAAGAGAGAACAAGAAAAACAAAACAGAAGCTTTCATGTTTCAACAAACATTTATTGGGCATTGAGTTTGTTGCCAGGCACCAGGCTAGACTTTCTGTGACTTTTCCTACTTTAAAAACAAATTTTCATCATGGGAAAGAAACTTTTAGGTGTCTCATTGCTGATTCCAACAGTGGTTCCAGAAAGGCCATTTCTTCTAAGGTTTTGCCCAAAACTTAGAAGTGTAGCTGGGAATATCACTTGATGTTCCCCCAACCCCCGGGATCAGAGTTTTAGGGGCTGGTTCATCCTAAGCTTTGTGAGGAGCATCCATTTACAAACAGAGGGCCTTGGGTGACTGGGTTGATGAGAGTTTCTGTCTGGCTTTTCTGGAAGCTGACTCTAGAATGCAGGGCAGTGGGCCAGAGGTTTATTTGGAAGGCCCTCAGGGTTCACACCTGTGCGGAGGATAGGGAAGCAGGAAAGGGAGAGGGAGAGGTTAAGCCCTAATACGGACAATGGCAGCCTTGGCCAACCCAGGAGATACACTGGAGAAGGGATTGACCTTGGAGGAGGCAGCTTGGCAGCTGAGGCACTTTCTGAAGAGCCCAATGGTTAAAGCCTGCCTGCCAACAGTGCTCCCAACAACTGGGGCACAACCCTTCACTAAGGGGGAGCTGGGAGACACATCACAGAATCCACTCAACAAGGCTCCGCTCTGGGCACATCCATCCTCCCTCCCTCTTTTCTCCTTACTCCATCCAACCAATATTTATTGAGCATCTGTCATCTGCCACCTATTACACATTATCTACTTACAAATTGATAAATGATGAAAAGGGACCATATGAGGTAGAAAAAAGAAAATAATTGGGGGAACCAATAGAATCAGGGAATCTTTAGTCTGAACTTCAAAGGGTGAATTAGGACCAGAGAGAAAGAGGGATTCCCAGTGGAGGGAGCTGGACTGGAGGAAAGGAAAGGACTATGGTGCAGCCCCAGGTGTGGGCTGTGTTTGCAGTGGGCAATGGCCAGATATGAAGGATTTGTGGGCAGAGTTAAGGAGTACACTTTTATCCTAAACACTGTGACTAAGAAATCCACACCATGTTTGGAGATCCAGGAAGAAGGTTTTCCTGGGCCTGGAAAACTGGAAACTGGCTTAAAAACATTTTTATTATTTTATATATTTACTAGAGACCTGATGCATGAATATTAGTGCAAGAATGGGCCTTCCTTCCCCTGGCTGCCAGCACCACCTTCGCTCCGGCTGGAGCCACCTTTCCACCTTCCCACACTGCCCAGAGGCCTGGAGCGACTGGGGCAGAGAACACCCTGCCCCTGGTCGCTCAAAGCCTGTGTATGCAAATTAACACACCATCTTTGTTGGGTTAATTTACATACTCACTCCTTATTGGCTGGTGGGTGTTGTGAAGGTACAGTCAATTTGCATCTTACTCTTTTATTAGTGTAGATTGATTTCAGAGAGGAAGGGGAGGGAGAGAGATAAGAAACCTCAATGATGAAAGAGAATCATTGATTAACTGCCTCCTGCATGCCCCACACTGGGGATCGGGCCCACAACCTAGGCATGTGCCCTGACTAGGAATTGAACTGTGACCTCTTGATTCATAGGTCGATGCTCAATCACTGAGCCATGCCAGCTGGACTGGCTTATAATTTAAATGCATACTCCTGACTGCAAGGTTTGTACTGTTCTGGAGAATGGGCAGTGGCTAAGATTAAAATAGCTTTGGTCAATGTGGCTCAAGGGGGACCCATTCAGAGCTACTAAAAATTCCATACAGACATGAGCAGTGTCTTGTCTCAGCATCGCAAGTAATGTAACCATTGTTTTCACAGGTGCTCATCCATGTGGGATAATTGAAGCAATACCATGCAATACTTAAAGGGGCAGTCGGCCACAAGCTTGGAGAAGTGCAGTCCATAAACCTTCTGATGAAGGAGGAGACAGCTCAAATCGCCTTTCATCTGGAAGTAAAGATGAAAGAAAAAAGGCACTGTAACACCCAGAAGATTCCAGATGCCTGATGTCAGTGTTGTGTCTCGTGGGACTCAGGGAATAAGAAGTTTCTCTTCTGACTTATGTAAGAACGAAGTTGAGATGAATGGGGATCTGAGAAAATTCCAGAAGGTTAGATTCAGATTCGAACTCTCTCTTTCTTTCCCTCCCTCCTTCATTCTCTCTTCATTCAAAGAGAATGGTGGAGAAGCATTGGAAAAACAAGCTAATTTTTGGCGGGAGGCCCCGACCATTTGTGGTCCCACTCAGGATTCGCTCAGAATACCTCCCCAACCCAGTGCTTTCCTTCCTTCTGAAATCCCAGCCCTTATGTAGCTCAGATTTTTGAGAAGCTTAACCTTTTCTGTTGATAGCTGAGCTCTCCTCCACAGAGATCATCCAATTAAAAAAACAACTTTGGTCCGCGCAAACAGGTAGTCTTTATTTGGTATTTGTAAAAGTGGCCCACACGTGACAAGGACTGCATCAGAAAAAGAACACTTCATCACATGCTGGCATCAAACGTCAGGAGATAACACATATGGGCTGGGAGCCTGGGACCAGAAGATGCATGTTGGCCTCCAATTAAGGCCACGGTTGAGAGTGAGGAACATTTAACATCTTAAATGGTGGTATCTTACAGGTGGGTGGCATGAAGCCCCTGATGAGAAGATGGCTTGTTGTCCCAGCTGTCCTGGTACCCACTTTGTCCTGTGCAGTTGATCCAAAGCTCAATGCTTCCCAGTGGTGGGAGAAGGAGGGAGATTAGAAATAATTGCCCACTCCCTGAGCTGTGACAGGTCAATTTTCACCAGCGGCCATGAGAGTCAAGCTGTGGTCCTCTCCCCTGGGACACGTCTGCCACCAACATGAACAGAGAGCTGGGGAGGTAGCAGTCCTTTCCCAGGAGAAAGCTGTGGACATGGGAACATGCAAGGACGACCTCCAACAAAGGATCAGAACCTCATTGTGCACATTTCATCACTATTTCATCTGGGGGAGAAAGAGCCTGAGGGAGGGTGGACGGAGGGAAAAAACCACAGATTGTACTTTGATTGTATAAGCAGATTGTTGGAAGTGACTGACAGATTGAGTAAAATACTCTGTGTTGGAGCAGCAGGGAACGTGAAGGTGGAAACCTAATTGACTTCTCCCCTGAACCTGGGAGCTGTGGGTGGGGAAGCTAGACCATCCATCACCACATCAGGGCTGGCAGAAATGGAACTTGCAGTTACATCCGTAGGAATTTCCAATGACTACCTGGTTACCAGAGGGAATTGGTGTGATGGGGCACTGTCACCCCTGTGTGGACGCATTTGTGTGGAGGCACATCACCTCACCAAACAGTGCAGTTAGAGAGTATTGGGGACACAGCGGGGGAGGGTAACCACTTTGACAGCCGGGAGGCACAGCCTGCACAGCCTGGCCTGGAGAGGTTTCAGATCCGCTCGAATAGGAAAGGCCTCTGGGTGTGGTCAGCCATGTGCTGCCTTGGATTTCAGGAGCTCACTCAACGTGGAGATGAGATGAGGGGCCACCCAGGAAAGCTTTTCTGAATTAATATGAATGCTTTAGCATCCAAGTTTGGAAGATTCTGTCAGCCTTCCAGAGTTTTCCTAAATGAAAGACTACAATTTTGTGATGAGGTTGATTTATAAGAAGAGACTATGGTTTCCTTTATTGAGAAAGTCCTTTGTTTTCATGGAGAAATGGAGAAGAGCCTTCACTCCCCCCCCCCCCCCCCCCCCCACACACACACACACACCTGGGCTCGCTGATTTGCCTATTGAGTAGCTAATATGAACACAGTCTGCTCAGGGCATTGGACTCAGAGGTCAAGACAGGCTTGGTCCCTTTCTGGGGAAGCATACTTTAGCCCAGGCTCCAACTCAGTTGTGTAACTGATCCTTTGTAAGCTGAATGAAGGATCGAGTGAGAGGAAGTTTGGTGTCTGGCTAAACAAACAGGCTTTGGAACCAGACACACCTGGGCTTACGTCTGCCTCTGCTCTGAATGGCTGTCTGGGTTTGAGTTTGCTCTATGCCTCAGTTTCCCCTTCTGTGCAATGGGACTAGGAAGAGCCACCTCTCAGGTTTACTGCATTCAACGATGCCGCACATCTATTGGTCAGCAGCTTGGGTCTCAGGACTCTTTGTTACCTTTAAAAATAATAGCTCTTGTTACTGAGTCCCTAGTACAAAATAGCTATCAATACTTACTGTGATAGAAACTAACACTGAAAACACTTCACACTACTTAGTGATTTATTTAAAAATAGCAATAATAACCCATTGCATATATTTTTTACAAAAAAACAGCAATATTTTCCAGACCAAGAATTTAGTGAGAAGAAGGGCTTGTTTTCCGTTGGCACCTCTTTAATGTCTGTTGCTACATCCTCTCCATGTAGCCTTTGGAAAAGCCACTGGGTGTGCTCCTAAGAGAAGCTGGTTGTTGTGAAAGGCCAGTGGTATCTTCATGTCATTGGGAAAACAGTGTCAACCCTTGAAAGGAGCTGGGGGACCATCCCAGCCCCACCTCGAGCACCACCCAGGTAAGTCATTCAGTCTTCACTACAACCCTTCAGGGCAGGTACTGTTTTCATTCCCATTTTACAGGTCAGGGGAGTGAGGCACAGAAAGGTTAAGGATCTTGCCCGAGGCCACACAAAGAAGAGCAGCAGATGGGGCATTGCAACCCAGTGGTCTGCTCCAGGGCTGTGTTCTCCCCACTACACCCTGTTCTGGGAGAAAGCTGAGCTGCACCTGCCAAAGGACGCTCATGGGGGATGTGAGCAGCTGGGACAGCATGAAGGGCCAGGACATTCTCTGTCTCACCCTCCGAGGGCCATTTCTTCGGTGCACAGAGCAGTAGATGGAGGGAAGGGTGGGGGGTGGGGGAGAACCCAATGGGATTGAGACTTGAGCAATTGGGAAATATTCACTAAGAATCTGAACATTCTTTAATCACCCAAATCATTTGGAAACATCTCCAGGGACTAGAAGATGCTCACTGAGAGTCTGTCTGATGCTGGGAAGCTACAGACATCCCCTGGCCATCAGAGAAGCTCTCAGCCCCCAGGGCTGGCTTTGCACATTTATGCAGAAGGAGGAAACAGGAGGTGAGGGGCAGGGCGTAAAGAGTCACACCAGCTGGGGTGTCTCACACTTTCACCAAAAAGGTGGGTCCTTGATTCAAATGACCTGCAGCTGAGGGGACAGCCTGATTTCTTCCAAGAGCAGAGGAATATATATATATCTTTTAACTCATGGATAATTTACTCTTTTTTTGGCCTAAAATTCTCCACCGACTTTACAACTCAACTCTTCCCATTTGCCAATTAAAAGGAAAAAAGAAAAGGAAAAAAAAAAAAAAACCAGACACATTCGAATTCATGGGAAGATGTGCCTGAAACCTGTATGATTTTGTTAACCAGTGTCAGCCCAATACATTCAATAAACAAGGGAAAATTAAAAAAAAAAAAGAATTGAGGGAGAATCCAAGATGGCGGCGTAGGTAAACACCTAAACTGCTGCCTCGCGCAACAATTTCAAAAATTCAACTAAAAGACAAAACGTCTATCACCCAGAACCACAGGAAAGCTGGCTGAGTGGAAGTTCTACAACTAGAAGGAAAGAGAAAAGAGCATCGAGACGTGCACGAGCGCTGAAAAGCTGAGGTACGGAGGCGCGTGAGCCGGGCTGGCGGCGGGCGTTGCTTTTTTCAACCCAAAGGGAGACAAGCCCCCGATTACTCTGAAATCCAGTTTCTGGGGAGACGCGGGGGATCCAAACTCCTACGGGGAGAAGCTGGACTGTCTGCCAGTGAGGGGGGCTTACTTGCAGAGCTGCGCGCAGGAATAATTGTTTACGGCACTGGGGCACGGGACTCCCGGACGCCCTTGGGGACACAGAGCTGGCTAACTAGCAGCCATTGCTGTTTGCCACGCCCTAGCCTAGTGACACCCTGAGACCCCGCCCTGCACAACCTACAAACCCACCCAAGCTCCAAGCAGCAGCGTTAGCAGAAGAAAGCCCCGCCCTATCGCAGCTTAACCTAGCAAACTTGCAGCCCGGGTCAGACAGCTCCAAAACCTCCAAACCCCAAGCAAAGAGGAGAAAACTGTAGCTCTCACTGTAGATCCTGCTGGATGGCCTCAGACAGTAGCTGACCTGCACCCCATTGGAGATCCAGAAGCCAGTGTACCTAGTGGTCAGAGTGAGACACCAGATTTCAACTCCTCACATCCATAAATGACACATTGAAAGGCAGACTCAGTGAGCACCAAAGCCCCACTGAAACAAGTCCTGCCCCATAAGTGTGTCTTCAGCGCAGCAGTTCTTCCATTATAGACACAGTGAGTGCTCACAGCTAATTGGCCTGGAGGTCAATTCCTCCCAGTATACCAACAGCAATTAAGGCTTTAACTGCACCAAGTCTTTGCACTCAGCCCACAAAGGGGTGTACCAAGAGTGTCCACATCAGGTGATTGGGGAGGCTGAGCTACTGCCCCCTATAGGTCACCTACCACACAAAGCTACTCCATCAACACAGGGAAGCAGCCAAAATGAGGAGACAAAGAAACATGTCACGAATGAAAGAAACAGAGGAAAGCAAACTACTGGATGACATAGAGTTCAGAACCACATTTATAAGGTTACTCAAGAATCTTCTTAAAACCGCTGAGAAACTTGATGAGACCTTCAAGGAGCTTAATGAGAATGCCAAAAAAATGGAAAAGGATCAGTCAGAAATGAAGCATACACTGTCTGAAATAAAGAATATACAGAAACTCAACTGTAGATCAACGTACCCCAAGAATCAAACCAAAGATCTGAACTATGTGGAAACAAAAAACATCCAACCAGAAAAACAAAAAGAAAAAAGAATCCAAAAATATGAAGATAGTGTAAGGAGCCTCTGGGACAACTTTAAGCGAACCAACATCCGAATTTTTGTGGTGCCAGAAGAAGGGAGAGAGCAAAATACTGAAAACCTATTAGAAGAAATAATGACAGAAAACTTTCCCTACCTGGTGAAAGAAATAGACTTACAAGTTCAGGAAGTGCACAGAACCCCATACAAGAGGAATCCAAAGAGGACCACACCAAGACACATCATAATTAAAATGCCAAGGGCAAAAGACAAAGAGAGAATATTAAAAGCAGCAAGAGAAAAACAGTTAATTACCTACAAGGGAGTACCCATACGACTGTCAGCTGATTTCTCAACAGAAACTATGCAGGCCAGAAGGGAGTGGCAAGAAATATTCAAAGTGATGAACAGCAAGAACCTACAACCAAGATTACTCTACCCAGCAAAGCTATCATTCAGAGTTGAAGGTCAGATAAAGAGCTTCACAGACAAGAAAAAGCTAAAGGAGTTCATCGCCACCAAACCAGGATTACATGAAATGCTGAAGGGTATTCTTTAAGGAGAGGAAGAAGAAGAAAAAGGTAAAGATAAAAATTATGAACAACAAAATGACATCAAATACATACCTACCAACAAGTGAATCTAAAAATCAAGTGAATAAAAAATCTGAAGAACAGAATGGACTGGTGAATATAATAGAATCAGGGACATAGAAAGGGAGTGGACTGACGATTCTCAGGGGAAGCAGGTGTGAGGGGTGCGGGAAGAGATTGGACAAAAATCTTACTCCTATGGATGAAGACAGTGGCGGGGGTAAGGGCATGGGGTGGGGTGGGAAATCAGGTGGAGGAGAGCTATGGGGGAAAAAAATAGAGGAACACCTGTAATAATCTGAACAATAAAGATTTATTAAAAAAAAAAAAGAATTTATGTGATGAAATGAGATTGTTTTTGAGACACTGGCAACTGAATTTTGTTGTTTGATAAGGATAACTAAATTATTAGTTCAGCACAGAAAAAGCATAGATCTCTGTCATATAAGAAGTCATCTATACCAACAGGGACCATCACAAACCAGGATGATAATGATATCTTACTTACATCTGCATAATGCTTTACAATTTACAAGGCCTTCCCATATGCTCTGGGGGCTGGACTCAGAGGTGCATGGAATGGAGCTTCTGCCCTGGCTGGGACCAGTGGCTGGCCCAGGGAATTGACCCTAGTACCACCATACCCAGGTCATGGATAAACACTCCAGTTTCAGTCAGAGGTGCCTGGGGAAAAAGTCATCAATATTTAGCATTTTTTAAATTGCATTTCCAAACTCAAACTTTTACAGAACTTGCCTTTGAGAATCAAGAGGTACAGGCTCAACTTTGGGGAGTGGTCCAGCCTGAGCCTGGGTGGGGTCTCCCATGCTTAACTGGATGGAGCCATTTGCCAGGTGACCAACTTTTCCTTCTTCACCTGGGACTTCCCCAGGTTCAGCACTGGGAGCCCAGTGTCCAGGATCCCGCTCAGTCCTGGGAAACAGGAAAGGTTGGTCACCCTACAATTGACAATCCCTGATTATGTCACACACTCTGAACCCACCACTGCTCTTTCCATCATCTGAAGTTTTGCTCCTGGCTGCTGCTGGCCTGGAGCTTCATGTTTCCAAAATGCATTTGGACTGCTGGCAAGGGCTGGCCTCGCAGCCCGAACCCCACACCCCACCTCTGTCTGTTGAATCAGTGAGGCAGGAGTGGGTGCCAGCATCAGGACTCCCATTCTCCTTGGGTGAAACCCCCTTGGTGTGGTCCTCCGTCACTGCAGGAGCCAACCGGCTGTGCAGGTGCCAGTACCTTCTCCTCACCCCTGCGACTCAGCTCAAGCATGCATCCTCCCTTGGCCAACTGCATGCTCTTATCTCGGGCTCTGAATCTTCAGGGAGACACATGGAGACTTTGGGACCACTAGTGCCCACTCTGGACCTGGCAGTGGAGTTCTGTGTTCTGAGAGCAGGGCCAGCTGTAGAATCCAGATCATGATTCCTGAAACAAGACCATCCCAGCTCCCTCAGGACTGGCCTACTTTCTGAGCCAAATTCCCCAACATAGTTGTAAGTTCTGTGAGATAAACAAAATCCCTTCTGATTAATTCCTTCAATGCTTAAGCTAGCTGGAGTCAGCTTCTGATGCCTGCAACATAATAGTAGATGGTCTCTACTATGGTGGGTCAAGAATTGTCACATTATCCTCTCCACCAACTAGCTTTATCTCTCAATTTATCCATCCATCCACCCAATTATCCCTTGATCTTTCTGTTCATCCATCCATCCATCATCCATTCATCCATCAGTTAGCCAGCCAGCCAGCCAGTCAGCCTACTTCATCCACTCCCTCTCTCTCAGCCCCACACTAATGTATTAATCATTTTGTTTGTATTTTTGGAAAATATGTTTTGTTGCATTATATCCATGTACACATTTACATACAAATTTTAAGTGTATTGATCAATGGGCCTCACCTATGTCTATACTCATAGCCACCACCCAGATCAGAAGACCTTCATGATACAGAAGACCTTCAGGGCCCAGCAGACTCTCTCATGCCCTTCTCAGTCAATTACTGTACCTTCTACCTCCAAGGTAACCACTCTCCTGAGCTATCACCATAGATAAATTTGGGGCATGCATTTTCAATTTACATAAATGGCCTCATGTATCTTGTCCTGTTTCTCAATGTTTTCATGAAGTCTGTGTTGTTAAGATCCATCCGTGTTGTTAGGTGTTCCTCGCACCTATCACTGCTAACTCACATACAACACTTAATGTGCTGGCCCTGGCTGCTTACACCTGCCCTCTCCAGGGTGCTCAGCTCTGTGATGCAGCTGGGAATGTCTCCAGTGTCTGTGCATGGGAAATCTGCTGCATTTCTCAGTTTGCTAACATGTGATAAAGTCAAGTTTTAACCCTGGTTGGGGGTGAAGGTTTACAAAGTGAACCTCTTATATATGTTATGTTCTTGATGCTTTTGCTAAATTAGTTAGCGCCTCCCTCTTGACAAGGATTTGTTGGGGGATGTGGGCATCCTTTCTGGGTGTGGAACCCTCCTCCCCTCACCCCTCACAAGAGCCTGCCACCTCCTGCCTCTGAACTATGCTCGGATGACACTGTGATTGTGGTGAGCTCACACCATCACTCCCGTGAGGCTCATAACCATACCTGCCACTCAGCAGCCCAGAAATTCCAAGACAAGTCTTTCACGGAAGCCCCAGGGAGGGAAACATGAGTGAGAGAATAGTACATGTTGGTCCATGAAACCTCTCACTGCCCATGAGCGCCAGGGGGCATGGCGGCCACTGCCCTGGAAGACACACTATTCTATTTGGACTCACAACTTATGTTTGTGAAGTTGTTCATGGAGGTTTGTGGAGAGGGGTGTGGAAGAAATGCATTTTTTCCCCTGCAGAAGGCAAAAGTTTATGGACAGAACAACCCAAAAGGCAAAGACCTTGTAAGTGCCCTTTTGCCTGTGGGGCCGCCAGACCTGCCCGGCGGAGCCGACTGGCGCAGGCTGCAGTAAAGCCCCTCATCCTGTGCAATTTCAGGGTGATCTGGGAAGTTATACAGGGGGATTTAGTAGCCGGAGCGGACAGAACAAGAAAATAAATGAATAAAGGAAAATAATCACTGTCCTCTGGGCTGCAGCATGAAAAATACCAGCATAATCCCGACTTCATAATAATTCAAACCAGATGAAGAGGACTTCAGGTCCAAGCTCCCACCAATTGCTCTGATTTCTAATTGATTGTTATGGAAAGGGCATTCACAGAGTCCAGGAGGCAGGTGGGCAGTGACATGCACCCAGCGTCCAAGAATACAGCCACTGGGAGTGAGAGATGGGGATGGGCACCCCCAGGGTCAGGCAGGAATGCAGCCAAATGCATATCTGTTTTTGTGTCTTATAGTATACTAGAGGCCCAGTGCACGGATTCATGGTGGGGTTCTTCAGCCTGGCCTGCGGGGATCAGGCCAAAACTGGCTCTCCGACATCCCCTGAGGGGTCCTGGATTGTGAGAGGGCACAGGCCAGGCCAAGGCACCCCACTGGTGCATGATTGAGGCTGGAGAGAGACCGTGGGAAGGCTCTAGGGCGTGTCCAGCCCATCTTGCCCAGTCTGATCGGCTGGACCCCAGCAGCAAGCTAACCTACTGGTCAGTGCGTCTACCCCCTGATGGTCAGTGCGCATCATAGTAACTGGCTGAAGGGTCAAACAATTGGATATTAGCATGTTAGGCTTTTATTATATAGGATGATTTGGGGCAAACCCCTTCCTTTTCCTGAGACTTGGTTTTCTCATCTGTAAGATGACGAGTAACAGTTCCTGAGTCCTAGGACTCCATGCCCTTGGAGTTCGAAAGGCGGAGAGGCCTGTCTGAGAACAACAGCTGGAGGTGCTCTCAGTGTGAGCTCATCTTAGTTTTCCAGTCACAAGGTCCCCTCGGGATGGTGGCCGCGGGGAGCCTAGGTCAAAGGCAGCTGTCGTGAGCCCCTGAGGTCTATCCACATGCGGTCAGGGCTCATTTTCCCTTTCCAGTCACCTGTTCTCCTCCGGACATTTGTTCTACAAGGACACGTTTTCCCACGGCGGCTGACATTTTCCTGGGGATGAACACCCTTTGCGAGGCAGCCCCGTGACATAGGGGAGCAACCTATATACCCATCAGCAGTCAATGGAAGATAAACCGCAGTGCCCTCATGGATATCCTGCAGCATCCAAAGGAACGAGCGGATGGGCATGTGAATAGGGAAGGGAGGCCTCGTCCTGAAAGAAAGTGTGTGACAATGCATATAGGGTGCCTGTGATTTTGTAAAAATAAGCAAGAAGAATAATGTGTGGAAGTCGAGCCTAAAGGAAAATAGTGAGAAGAATGTGTGTGAAGAGTTGATGGTGACTTCCTCATGAGAAGGTGGTGTCATAAGTAATGTGGTCACATAATTAACTGGCCAACAAGGGGCCCCTTTGAGAGTAAAAGAGGCAGAGCCAGACCTGCCCAGCAGGTAAAGATCTGAAGTCACTCGAGCCTCCGGGCACATCCCAGGGGGCTTTCCTTTTTGACCAAGAGGACTTGGGACTCTTCTTGGCTGGAGACAGAATTCCAGTCAAACCCTCTTGGTTCTTAGTCCCTTCCCCAGAGTCCAATATTCACAGGACTGGGCCTCAGCCAGGCCTGGACAAGGCAGGAGGGACCCTGGGGACTAGAGCTGCCCTGTGGGGCGAAGCATTGCCCACCTGCATGGGAGGGAGGGAGCAAAACCACAGGTTGCACTGCCCATTTGTGCAGCCCTGGAGGTTTATGACCCTGAAGGCCATAGGGGATGTGCGGGGGCAGCTCTAAGTACAGGGAGGAAAGGTCCAGTGGGAGAAACCCCTGTGGGTGATGCTGGGATGGCCGAGGACCCAGAAAAGCAGTAGGTTGGTGTGGAGAGGAAAAAGGGAACATAAGTCCTACATCTTGCCAGGCCTGTGCTTTGTTCCTTGCACCAGAGGGAGGGAGCTGTGCTGGAAGAGCCAGTGATGGGTGGGTGTGCAAGAGCGCAGTGCTCGGTGCTCGGTGCTGGGATGCTAGGAGCGGAAAGGTTGCTTCCCTGATGGGAAGCAGCTGTGGCCTTTGACTCCTAGAGAGGGGGAGTCTGGTGTGTTGCTGGTGTGAGAGGTTACTCCGGATGGTTTCCTGCCACTCAGGCCCCACTGAATTGGAACCATTTTTCAATCTCCTTAGACATCCAAGACTTCCAGGGGTATGAGGGGGTCTCCAGGCATCCATCTCAATCATCCTGTGATGTCTTCCCCTGGGAGGGATCAAGCAATTAAATTACTGAGCAAGCTCCCAGCACCCACTTGGAATCCTCAAAATGACCCATAGACTCACTCTCCGTCATCTCTCCCCAGTTGAGCTTCTAAGCAGAGAAATTACCCCTTTCCGATCTCTCAGGCTCTAACTGTCTGGAGCCCTGAGAGGGTTTCTGAGGAGTCAATAGCAGCCATAGAGCAGGGTCTGAGAAGTTGCTAGAATGACAATCAGGTTTGGAGACCATGATTTTTACTCGCCTCACCCATCAAATTGGGGCAATTAATAGTGCTTACCTTAGAGGGTTACATTTTTAGCAAGTTTTTAAATTTAAATACATTTTTATTTTAAAGTAGTTTTAGATGTACAGAGAAGTTGCAAAGATAGACAGAAAGTTCCTATGAACCTTTTACACATCTTCCTTTTCTTTCTGGTTCATAGGTTGATGCTCAACCACTGAGCCATGCCGGCCGGGCAGCATCTTCCTTTTCTATGCCATGTTGGTCACCACTCTCTCGCATAGTACCAACATTGGTACACTTCTAGTAATTGAACTGCACAGTTTATTCAGATTCCACTAGTTCTCACCCCAAGTCTTTTTTCAGGTCCAAGACCCATCCTGACACCACCTTGCTCTGGGCTGTCCTGTCTCCTCAGGCTCCTCGGGCTCCTCAGGCTCCTTGGGGCAGTGGCAGTTTCTCAGACTTCTCTTGGCTCTGATGACCTTGCAGGTTTGGAGGAGGACTGGTCAGGTGTTGTGTGCATGTCCCTCCAATTGGATTTGTCCGATGTCTTCCTCAGGATCAGGCTGGGGTTGGGTTTGGGGGAGATTTTGCCCTTCTTATCACATCATGTGAAGGGTCCATGTGGTCATTTACCTTGATCACACGGGTCATTTTGAGAATTCAATGATATCATGCTTATGAGATGCTTGGATGAACTCCTGGCTCATAGCTGTGGCCCATGTCTGTGATGATTGGACCAATGGATTCATGGAGTCAGTGATCACAGGAATTTTCACTTTGTCAGGCTGTGTGTCCATTTCAGACAAAGAAGTAGCCTTAATGCCTGCCCTTCTGGACCCACAATCCAGGTGTGGACAGCCACCTCCACCTCCCATCCACTTTGCTTTGTTCAGCAGCTTCTGAGTTAGGACAATAGCTGCGGGCCTCCAGGCTGTGTGGGAAAGCAGAATTCGAGCCAACAACCATTCCTGGCCAAGGGTGAACAGCCGGGAGACTGAGGAACAGGGGCTCACAGAGCGACTGCTCAGCAGGACATGGGAATGGAGGAGAGGACCCCTCATGGGAGCCGTGTGGCCAAGAGAAACACCCGCAGAGGCTCTTCCACCAACTTCCTGTGGAACCTCGGAGAACCCTCCAACTGTGCTGGGCAGGTCTCCTTGTATGTCTTGTGGGGACAACAATAGTCGGTTGGCATTTGTCACCAGATTCCCTTCAATTTAAGTAGATTGGGTACACGTAGCTACAAAGACAAAACAAGTCCCAGTCCTCAAAAAGCTCAGCTTTATCATTTTGGGAGACTCCAATGGACTAAACATGTCCAAGGTGCTTTACAATGGGGAATGCGGTGTGAACGTACAACTTCTGAATAAAAGGCCAAATGGGCCACCTCTGTCTTTTCTGTCGCTTTTTCTCACCAGCATGGCCATCCCACTGCAATTTCATCTCAGAATGTACAAAATGGGGCTGTGGGAGGTTTTGCTTGGCCGGCCTCGCAGAATGAGGAAAACTTCTTTTTATAAGAAACAGGAATTTTAAAATGGCAGTCTTTCCACGGAGACACATCAAGGTGTGCGTAAGTGACTCTGGGAGACTCAAACCTCTCCGTGTGCCCCTGTTGCATCTCAGAAAACAGCCTGCAGCTCTGTTTCAGTTCCCTGACCTTCCTGAGCGTGTGAGGCATCTGCAAAGGCCCCAGAGCCACTTTTCTTGGGTTCTTTTGTGGCAGCGATTGTCCAATCGAACCCAAATGAGCGTTTACCAAAAAGTTCTTTTGGCTGAGGTGGAAGCGGTGATGGGTCTGTGTGGAATCTGTTTTTTGTTCTTTGCAATGATTGGAACATTTTAATCATATTCTCCTCATCAGTAAAGAGCTCACAGCACATTTGGGATCATGGGAGAAAGACGGACACCAAAGGAAATCCAATTATTTTTATTTTTAAGTACAAGGGGAGGATGCTGGCTTCACAGGATGCCCTGCCCAGTCTCTGAGGATTTCCCAATGCTCTAGTGCTTACCAGACACCTCCCAGCGTAGCGCTGATGGGCAAGTCTGCACGAAACCTCTCAAACTGGCATCGGACCACACGTGTATGTGCTGCAGCTCCGGGAGTTTTAAATGTGTGCTGTGTATAAGTTGCATTTATTTCCACCCCTGTTTTCCAGGGCAAAGTTCACATGTCACAGACTATCAACAGCCTTTGAGTAAGCCTAGGAGACAACCGAAAATCAAAGGACCCAGGGAACCTCTTCTCCCACCTCCATTGACAAGCAGGGGTTCTGTGGGGATCCGCGATGCCTCAGGAAGACGAAGTGTGGGGCAAGGAGGGCGGTCCTGAATTTTCGTCTGTGGACATTTGTTCCATCTGAACAGTGTTGGGGTGAGGGCACCAACTATTCTGAGGTCCTTCAAGGTTCCAGCCATAGCTGTAGTTACTCCAGCCAGTGAGTTCCCTGTTCTGCCTGAACTCGTTAGAGTTGGGTTTTGTCTCTTGTCCTCGAAGGAGCCCTCTCTGGTTTCCTCACACAGAGCAGAGAGACACTTGCTCACGGGTGTTGTCTGAGCCACGGACGCTTTTAACGCCCCACCCACCCAGAGGACCAGGATTCCTGCTTTGACCCAGTGACATCTACGCTCCTTTCTGGGGGAAAGGGGTTGTCCTTGTGTGTTGTAGGATGGCCCTGGATGATGGTAGCCAACATCCCTCCCAAAAGCTGTGACAATAAAAAATGTCCCCAGAAATGCCAAGTTTACCCTGGGGAGCAAATCACCCTGACTGAGAACCACTGACGAAGCAAGCCTGCAATAGCTCATTTTGAAGCAGGGATTGACCAGCTCCTATAAAAAGAAGCATGTGGGTGGGACGAGAACGCCCCGGAACGAGATCAGGCGGAAGCCCAGCCCTTGCTTTTGTGTCACTCTGGCTTTGCAAGAGGTGTGCCACTTCAGAGGTCAACCCTGGAGCTGGTCCCGCCGATTGACCTTCCAGGAGCTTCTGGGAGGCAAACTGGTTTCATTCCCCTGGGCGTGCTAGTTACCGCTCACCTGCTGGTCTGCTTTGGTCATTCAATTTCTTGCTGAGCACTTCCCGTCTTGCTCACATTTGCACTATCTCTGCCTCTCTCTTTCTTCATGATGAAAGGATTTCTAGTGGGTAGAAGTTTGCTTATCATCCTGATCGCACTTATTTATTTAGAATGTCGAATTCCTCTCGAGATGACAAATTCACTTTCTGCCCAAGTTGTGTGGCTGAATGTTTATAACGGAGCCTACAATTAATTGGATTCTGTCACTAGAACATGCTTCTCCTTCCTTGGGTTGGCAGGTGTGAAATCTCAGAGATGGCACTGCCAGGGCCAGTGTCTGAGCCTTAGCCTGAGGGGCCAGCATGCAGGCTGGCCCTTCCGTACCTTTGTTTTTAATTGGCCTTTGATGTTGGGCATATCTTCTCTTCTAAACAGTCATCTCCTCTGTTGAGTCTGGACAGTGTTGAACATTCATTACACCACAGAATTGGTCTTGGCTTACTTCAGAATTATGAGTTCTCAAAGCTTATTTAGACAACCTCTGGCCTCCCTTTCAGCTTATGTAAGTATTTTCTCATGAGACCGAGCATCACTTCCCCGGGCATCCAAGGCTACGGTGAACCATGAAATCTTGCTCATAATTCTATTGTGAGAGACAGAACAAAGGCACCACATCGACACCCCCTCCTCAGAGGTGAAGAGCAATGCTGCCCACATCCCAATGTCGTCTGCTTTCCCGAAGCAGCATCGGAGTTCCTGACTCTGTGGAAAGAGACCAGACCCACAAGTCTCAGAGCAGACAGCTCTTCCTCGGCTTAGCTTTTACTTCCTTTACCCCTGTTTCATCCAGAATTTGTGGGTTTTGTGTGTGTGTGTGTGTGTGTTTTTTAATCCCCTGAGACATATTTCCAGTGATGTTCCGACCTCCTCCCTCCATTCTGAACACACAAACTTCAGAGAAGAAGACAGTGGTCAAGAGACAATGTAAGGCAAGGAGAGAGACAATGATGTATTCCTCAGTGACACATTAGCAGGCTGAATTGAAACAAATTGAATTATCCAATGCAGGAAGACACAAAAACAGCAAGACTAGTTGCCCAATATGCCAGGTTTTTAAACTGGTTTGATGAAATGGATGAGTGATCTAGAGGTCCTGCCTGGGTGGATCTGTGTAAACATATATTTAAAAGCTGATTTTTTCAGGGAAATCTGTGAGACTTATACAGAATAAATATTTAAGGCAAACAAAAAAACCACTGCAAATAGCAAATCATCTTGTTTCCTGTTTCTGACAACTCCATGGAACAATTTACCCTTTAATTTGTCTGAACATCAAAAGAATCCCTCAATTTGAAATATTTCCCCAGATGTCATTAAATAACGGATCTTTTCCCAAACAAAGCCCAAGCTAGAATGGAAGTCTTCTCTATCTATTGGTATTTCACATTAAAATTCCCCTTAGGAGAGAGAAACTCGGCAAAGAGAGCTTGGTTATGGACAAAG
Organism: Corynorhinus townsendii; assembly: GCA_026230045.1. Taxonomy (NCBI): domain Eukaryota; kingdom Metazoa; phylum Chordata; class Mammalia; order Chiroptera; family Vespertilionidae; genus Corynorhinus; species Corynorhinus townsendii. The sequence continues at coordinate 91,726,050 of JAPDVU010000007.1, forward strand.
GCCCGGCAACCTTAAAGGCTACAAGTTGGGTGATGCCCGGCAACCTTAAAGGCTACAAGTTGGGTGATGCCAACCATCTGGGGGGCCTCAGTCCTAACCGGGCATAGATGTCCTCCTTCTGCAGGCCAGGAGTGGGGTGAAGAGACCATGTCCCCCAGGAGACAAACCTCCACGCATCTGTTAAAACAACATGACCCAGGTTTTCAATGTCCCGCCCAGAGAAAGAGTTTGTTCTGCAGCCAAATTGCATAGTTTGGGCTTCCTCTGTTGGTCACAGAGAGCCATGCTGGCTACTAGTGCTGGGCTGATCTAGGCACCAGAGCCACGTCCTCCACTTGGTTACCACATGACCTTTCTTCCCTTTTCTTTCTCCTGACATTTTGTTTTCAATAAGAGACGGGGACCATTTTTTTTTTTTTTCACTTGAAACGTTTATTATCTTTAAAACTCCTACCTCTGCCCCCCTGAAACAGCTTTGGAAAAACGGCAGCTAACCAGCTCTTCCTGAGCACAGTCCAGGTGCCTCGCTCTGTGCTGGGCGTCATGCGGCAGCACTACAGGGGCCGTAGGACGAGGATCACACGTCAGGGGCCACTCGTGGGGCACATGCTTGGCTCCCCCCCCTCGCCCCCCGTTTCAGGAGTGGGTGGGAGAAGGACCCAGAGTGGGTCCCTGCAGGACAGCTCTGCTCTGAGAGGAGCTAACAGAAAAAGAAAAGACTTGTCTCACTGACTTTTGCAAAGGCTCCCTCGTTTCCTCCTCTTCCCGTCTGACCTGGGATTAAAGTGCTCTGAAAAGCCAGCTTACTGGCCACTATTGCCATAGTAACTTTTTTTGTAGGGGACAGGGACTTATTTTTCCTGTATTTTTTTATTTTTATTTATTTTTTTAAACTGTGGTAAAATAACATAAACTGTACCATTGTAACCATTTTAAAAAATATATTTTATTAATTTTTTACAGAGAGGAAGGGAGAGGGACAGAGAGTCAGAAACATTGCTAAGAGAGAAACATCGGTCAGCTGCCTCATGCACACCTCCTACTGGGGATGTGCCTGCAACCAAGGTACATGCCCTTGACCAGAATCAAACCTGGGACCTTTCAGTCCACAGGCTGACGCTCTATCCACTGAGCCAAACCAACCAGGGCCATTGTAACCATTTTTAAGTGTATAGTTCAGTGGTGTGAAGTGCATTCGCACTGCTGTGTGGCCATCACCACCATCTATCTCTGGAACATTTTCATCTTTCAAAACTGAAACTCTGTTCCCGTAAACACTACTTTGCCATTCCTCTGGCCCTAGCCCCTGACAGCCACTATTTTACTTTCTATCTCTAGAAACTTAGCTGCTCTAAGTACTTCGTATGAATGGAATCATGCAGTGGTTTGTCCTTCTATGGCTGGCTGATTTCACTAACACACTGTCATCCAGGTTCATGCACATGGTAGCAGGTGTCAGAATTTCTCTTTTTTTTGAGGCTGAGTACTATTTCACTGTATGGATGGACCATGTTACTTATCCATCCATCCATCCATGCTCATTGAGTGGCTTCCACCTATTGGCTATTGTGAATAGTGCTGCTATGAATGAGAGTGTGCAAATATCTCTTCAAGGCCCTGCTTTCAATTCTTATTTTCTGTTTTTTTTTTTGTTGTTGTTGTTGTTGTTTGTTTGTTTTTCGTAGCCATCCTACTTGGTGTGGTTTGATATCTCATGGTTTTGATTTGCACTCCCTAATGATCAGTGTTTTTGAGCATTTTTTTAAATGGATTTATTGATCATTTGTATATTTTCTTTGGAGAAATGTCTATTTAAGTCCTTTGCCACTTTTGAGTGTTTGTCTTTTTGTTGTGTTTAGGATTCTGTATATAATTTGAATATTAATCCCTTATCAGATGTATAATTTGCAAGTATTATTTGCATTCTGTGTTGCCTTTTTACTCTATTGATCGTGTCCTTTGACACACAAAGTTTTTAATTTTGATGAAACCCTAATAGCCCTTTTTCTTTTGTTGCCTATGACTTTGGTGTCATTATCCAAGAAGTCATTGCCAAGACCATCCATGGTCATGAAGCTTTTCCCCTATATTTTCTACATTTTCACCCCAGCACTAATCTATGAAAAACACGCTTTGAGTTTAAAGTAGAGATGAGAGTTGGGATAGGAGAGAGAAACTGGTTTTGGGCTAGAGGGGAGGTCTTTGGGACATGACCTTCTAATTTTGGGAGTGAAACTGGGGCTGCTCACCCTCTAGTTTTGGCTGCTGAAAGGATGTGAAGGGTTCCCTTCACTCAGCTGGAACTTCATCATATATTTTAAAACACTTCCATGTCCGTACCAAGTGCCAGGCTCAAATCCTAGAAGGCACTGAGTCTTTTCCAACACCCTCCTCCTGCCTCCCGGGTTTTGAATGTGGCCTGTCAGAGGGTGGACGGCACTGCTCTTTTGTGCTCTTGCTCAGTATGGCTGTGGGGAGGCGGGGGTAAGGGGGGGAAAGGCTGCTCCAGAGAGGCCCTGGGGGAGCAAGCAGCGTTCAGTTCATGGCTTTAAGATGGCCTGTCTCTGGAGCTGTCTCCCCACTGTCTCCTGCAGGGCCCCTAGGTCTCCTTTAAGCAGCCATGGCACATCAAAGTTTTCAATTTTGTATGCAACTCTTACCATTCACCAAAGGTGTGACTCCGGGGCTACTTCAGAGCAGATGTCTGGGAGCACCTGGCCTCAGGTCTGTTGCTGGTAGAAGCAAGGTTCACTGGGTGATGGGAATGGAAGGGTGTTGGTAGCATTTCACCGAGACAACCGGGGTCACCACCCAGGCAGCCCTTTGGAATGAATGCAGGGCAGGCTTGCCTGGCCACACCCTCACTGATGATCAACCAGAGCCCACCAGGCTGAAGCCAACCTGGCCGTGGTCCAGAGGGACACTGAGTAGAAATCCCCAGGACTGATGTGGAGACATGCAGCAGCCATGTGCTTGGAGCTGTTCTTCATTGGCTGCCCAGACCCACTAATTTGCATGGCAGGGATGATCCCTTTACAGGGTCTTCTCTCTCTTTCAAGTCTCAGCACCAAGGGCCTTCTCCAATCCACCAGACAAGGATGCATTGTCCTGTTCTGTCACCTTGGGCTCATTCTGGCAGCCATTGTCACAGTTGTCATTGTAAACAAAGCTCAATGGCACTCCACCACAGGTGGGCTGTGGGTCTCCAGGGTTATCTTTCTCATTATTGTCATTACAACAAAAATAATGACAGATTATATTTGTTGAATTATGGTGTGTATATCATTGTACATAAGTCATTTCACTTAAAATCCTCCCAACAACAGTGAGCCAGCCAGGTGTCATTATTGTCACCATTTCCCAAGGAGGACACCAAGGTTTGAAGAGTTAAGCATGTTGAGTGGCCCTGGGCCTGGGCTGTGATGCGAGCGCCCTCACCCATTGCCAGCCTGTGGGCTTGCTCCCCGTGGGGTACGTGAGATGCACAGGCCCATGACGCCAAAACCGATCGAATAAGGACCAGGCCACTCCCTAGCTCTGTTTCAATCCCCATTGCCTCCAGGACAGTCTCTCTCTGCTAATAGCATATCTCGAATGCCTGCGTACCTCCTTTTTTTGCATAAAGAGAGGACCAGCCAAAAGCTGAGAGTCTGGTGCACAATTCTATCTGGTTAAACATTTGATCCTCATGTTCTTGGCTTTCATCATATTTAATTTTATAGTTACTTTTTCTGTATGGCACATGAGACTGGTTTCCACTTGTGTAACTGACCTCGGCTCTTTCTAAAGCAAAGAAACTGAAAAAATTACAGGGTAAAGGGAAGATATTAAGTGAATAATGGTAGGGAAGCACCTAGCTATGGCAAGAATTCTTGGGTAGTGGGGTGTGTGACAGGCTCCCCAGACTTATGGCTGCTCCCCAGACTTAACCTTGCCCATCACCCATGCAGGCCCCAGGACACCCCAAGACACCGCTTAAACCTAATTGCATCTGTTTTGCATTGTGCTCTGACAATTCCTTTATCTCCCAGGCAAATCTCAGGCTTTTAAGGAGCAAAAGCTCTGTCACACTTCTGCATGCTCCTGGACACCAACACAATGGGCCTGAGTTGCCGGCTTATCTGCTATCATGTGACTGTATCTGACTTGAACATTTGGCACAAAATAATCATTTATCCAGGATATTGAGGAAAAGGCAGATGTGCTTCAGAGTTTTCTTATTACAAGCATCTCAAGGCATCTTATTCCTTCTTGGGATATGGTGGCCACAGGAAAGAGGGGATGGCTGGTCTACCATGGGGAACTTTGAGCAGCTGAGAAGGTTGGAGAACATAGAAAGGGATGCAACCCATGGTGACCTTTCTAGAAAACTTGGTGTGTACCTAGGTCTGGGTAAAATATATGCATATTTACTAGTATATCATAGTTTATTTCATAAAACAACAGTCTCTGTAATGATGGTGGTGACTCTTGCCAGCAGGCTGAATCAATTAGAAAATATTGATGTTGCAAGTAAAAGACAGACTCACTCTGCCTTAGAACATAAACACTGGTTTCTCAGATGCAGGTCTGATGGCGGGGGGCAGGGGTGGGGTGGGGGTGGGGGGTGGATGCCATGCCTCAAATGGCATCACTGTGGACCTGATTCTCTGTCTCTCCATTCTGTCTTCCATGGTGTGGCCTTCTCCTTAGGATCAACAGTGGAAAGGTGGCTCCAGGAGTAGAGTGTGTTGGTAGGGTGTTGGAGCCAAATAGGCCCAGATTTAAATCCTGACCATCTCCGCACCCCCCCGCCACCCCTTCACAGCTGTGTGACCTTTGGCAAGTCACTTCCCCTCTCTGTCTCAGTTTCCTCATCCGTGAAATGGGAATAATGGCAGTACCCACTTGGCAAGGTTACTGTGAGGATTAGATGGGAGGAAACAAGAAGGCCTGGAATGTGTTTGCAGAGCATCTGCTAAGTGTCAGACCCTGATACAGGTACTGAAGCCACAGTGGTAAACACGAGGACATGGTCTGTGCCTTCTAGCAGCCACCAGATCACCAGTAGAAATCAGAAGAAATAGGCATTTAGCCACAACTCTGAAGAACGCTCTGTGGGAGAATCTAGGTGTTCCTAGTGTTAACGCAAGAAACATTCAAACTTGTAAAGAATTTTTGTGAGTTTATTTGAGCCAAACTGTCCACAGATGCCAAGAAGCAGAATCTCAACACATTGAGATAATACTCTGGAGAATGGTGGTTTCACCTTGTTTTATACATTACAAACAAAGGAGGAGACTTAAGTGGGTTACAGGAAATCCATTGGTGATAGATTAGAGAGGTGGGAGAAAGCAAAGTGGGAAACCTCTGGGATTGAATAAAGAGTAAAATGACAGACACATGCTTCTTTTACTTAGGTGGGTGCAGGACAGTTAATAGTCAACAATTAACAGATAACAATAATAATGAGGGAATCTGTGGTCTGTGCCTCGTGGCACCATTTGTTGTGCCACGAGGAGTCTGGAAAAAGGGAAGTTACAAGTTACCCTGACATTCCACAGGATGCAAGAAGACAATAGGCTTAGTAAAGATCGAAGTTGACCTTTGTCAGGGAAGATATTGGCCTAAGACATGACTACCCACTATAAACTGCTTTCTAATGAAAAGGTTTTAATTTCAGACCTTCTTTTGTGGTTACTTCAGGTCGCCACCCTGGGAAGAAAAGTTTAAAATTTCTATGTAAGGAAATACAACTAGCTATTTTTTGGGGTGAAACACACAACCTTAATAACAATGAATCACCTGTACTCCATAAATACCTCTATTTTTAATCTTTGATTCTGATATTTGCATGTTGGCAACTTAGGTTTGGAGCCCAGATTTGTGTTCAACTCATCTAACATTTACAGATGTCTCAGGATGAAGACATCATTTGGACAGGTTGTGGACTGAAGTTCCTCCCTGTGGTAGATTCCAAATGAGCCTAATTCTTCACGCCTCCCTAACCATGCCCTTGACCATGTAACCTGGTTGGGCCTTCCTGAGTCACAAGGGCTTGGCCATGGGAGTTGCTTTGGCCAATGGTATGTTCAACAGGAAACGGGCTCTTCACTGGTCTTCTCTCTTTGGAGCCCTGTCCATTGCCATGAGGAGGACATGCCTGGGCTTGCCTGCTGGAGGACGAGGAACACACAGAGTAAGGCTGAGTCACATCTGTTGTCCTGGCCAAGGTCAACCTGGATCCTCCCATAGCCAGTTAATCCTTGGCTATATGAGTGAGCCCAGCAAGAACACAGAACCGCCTAGCCAATACATGCTTTGTTGACCATTGTTCTGGTTTGGGGGATGTTTGTTAGTGTGACAATAAATTATGGAAACACCACCCTCAAAGGTCTTCCATCTGTTGGGAGAGATCATTTTTACAACTACTACCACTGGTGGATAACACTATTAAATGCTTATTGTGCCAGGCCTATAGTCAACACATTCCTTACATTCTCTTATTTAATCCATAGAGTAACCCTACTAGGCAATTACAACTATTATCCCCATTTCAAAGATGAGGAAATTGAGACTCAGAGAGTTGAAATGATTTGGCCAAGATCACACAGTTAGGCAAGATTAGGGGAAGTTGGGTTTCAATCCAAGTCTGTTTGAATTCAAAGCCCACAAGTGTTACTATCATGCTTTACCTCAAGTCTAAATGTTTTAGCAGCTATAAGAGGGTCAGAAGTTATTTCCTTTAAATAAGCAAATTAGATAGAACTTTCTAGAAAAGGCAGCATTTGGGCTTTGAAGTGGCTCTGGGCAGGATCCATGCAATGAGGTGAAGGCATTGGAGAAGTGCTTTTGTGAATATCTTTGCTCTGCAAACAGATTAAAGCATTCGACAGCTGCTGGCATCGAGTTTCCCAAACCCAGCGACTGGTTGCAATGAGACACATAAACGATCCAGTTGGCAAAAAAATTCCTCTGATAAAAGTCAAGGCTACTTCAAGGTGGGTGAAGCGGGCAGGTGTGTTTGTGGCATGTTGACTTAACTTGCTCAAAAGTATCTCTCCCATTAATCCTCCAGGATGCCTGAAATTCCCACCTTCGGGTAAGGCATTGACGGCGCCAGTCAGCATGCACACGTGTTGTTGGAGATAAGTTGAGAGGGTGTGTGTATGAGAGTGGTCTGGGCAGGGGCCCTGGGTGGGGATGGGGAAGGTATGAGTTGGAGGCATTGCTGAGGAAAACAGGCAGAGAAATGTGAGGCAGAGATTTTCAAACAAAAGTTGGCTTCTGCGAGGGCAGATGCTGTTGAAGATGCTGCCCTGGGCCCTGCTGTCAGGAAGCAACCCATCTATGCCAGGCAGCATGAGGCTCTGAGAGGCATGGCATTGATGTTTGCATAACATGCTGCCTCAGGTTCGGATGGCCCCCCTCTTCTGCTTTCTCTGTGTTGGCTCCATTCTTGAACAGACTTTTCTCCTCCTGGTGACAAGATGGCTGCCAACACCTGCAAGTTTTCATCTGACCTCTCAGCAACTCCTTGGAAAATCAGAAGGGCCTCACATTGCAGTCTCAGACTAAATCCCATTGGCATGGATAAGGCTGGGCTCAGCTCACGGGCCTGTCCCTGAACCCGTCACTGTATTCAAAGTTGTGCTCATTTCTTCCAGCTGCTGTAACAAATTACCACAAACTTCGCAGCTTAAAACAACACAAATGCATTGTTTTATAATCCTGGTCTGCCTATCTCACAGGGCATGCAATGCTCTGATTGGTTAATCCAGAAACACAAGCCTGGAAAGGCACTTCCCCAGAGCAACAGGATGCTGAAGGGTCAACAGCAGCCAAAGTCCACAACGGATACCATGGAGCTCTCAAACAATGCTTGCTAGACCCGCTGTCAGATTTCTTTTTGTAACTGGCCAATTTCTTTGAGCCCCAAGCACATGTAACTGGCAGGGCTGAAGTATGGACGCATTGTGATCATTTTATTTCATTGGGAACTTTATATATGGTTTATGCTGCTTTTATTTTTATTTTTTAATATATATTTTTATTGATTTCAGAGATGAAGGGGGAGAGAGAGAGAGAGAGAGAGAGAGAAACATCAATGATGACAGAGAATCATTGATTGATCAGCTGCCTCCTGCACACCCCTCACTGGGGATTAAGCCTGCAATGCGGGCATATGCCCTGACCCTGAATGGAACCATGATCTCCTGGTTCATAGGTCGACACTCAACCACTGAGCCACACAGGCTGGGCTACGTTGCTTTTAAAGCCATGAATTTGGAGCCTGGTCCCTCCTCTAGGTACGTCTTACACTGAACCACGTGGCAATGGGGAGGCACACAGCTGAGACCTGGAAAACATGGAAAAGCTCTTAATTATCTGGTTTCTGAGTTGGTTCCGGGTTTCCACTGGGTAGGGTAGGCAGGAGGAAGAAACTCCAGGATAATGGAAAACTACATACTGTATTATGTTACTCTCACTTAAATCCCCTAAATTTTAAGGAAAACAATCTTCAAAGGAGTCATAAAGCACATGGAGAGCCACTTGAGGAGATGCTTACCCAAATACATCACTGTGTTCTTAAGGGCTGGATTTTGAATCAAAGTTGGAGCGAGAGGTACTGTCTCAAAGATACAGCTGCACATCTGCCAGCTTGGAAAAAGTTGATGAAAAATAAACAGAATGACCTAGCCATGCACTTGGCTAAGGTCCAAAGTATCTTGATCTGTGGCTTCTCTTAGGGGCATGGTTGATGACAAAGAGAATGAAGAGCCATCAAGAGTGTTGGCCGACTTTAGAAGAGGGAAGAGAAGGACCACTCATTAGTGTCCTCAGCACAGAAAGCACGGGGCCATCGTTCCTCCACATGACCTTTCATCAGAGATTATGTGACTAAGAAAACTAGACCAGTGGCGAGGAATGACTCGTCACTGATACACAGAAAAAGCCAAGTGTGATTATAAACCCAGGGTACCAGCTCAAGAACCAGAGCTGGCTAATGGCTGTGAACTCTGACCCTGGAATTAGATAGGACTGAATTTGAATCCTGACTTTGTCACTTACTAGCTGCTGACCATAGGCCAGTCACTTGAACCTCGTGAATCTCATTGGGGGTTTTCTTCATCTATAAAATGGGGATAATGATAGTTTGAATTTTGTTTAGTAGTCACAAGGGCAAAGCAGTCATTAAAACCCTCACTACCAGCCTGCCCTTGAATCATGTGAATTGTATGTTTCTTTTGCACACTGCTTAGCCTGGAACCCAGGAGGACTGGGATTGTTCACTTGAAAGTGATAGAATCCCATATACGCTCACACAAAAGAGAAATGATGAGCTATTACAAACAAAATGTATATGGATAGTGTGGATTTCAGGCCCAGATGAATCCAGGGGCTAAATCAGGACATCAACTCAGTCTCCTGACCCCATTTTCTTCTGTGTTGAGTCCATGTTTAGGCTGGTCTTGCTTCATGGTGGGATGGTGGCACATTTCCTGTCTTCTCTACAATTCCAGTGAACAGGGAACTTCTTTCACAAGTTCCAGCAAAAGTCCTGAGGTGGACTCTGATCTCATCCAACCTGTTCCTGCCTGAACCAATAGTGTGAACAAGTGGAGTGGATCTACCAATTGGCTGGGTCTCAGTCACAGACCTACCTTGGAGTACCACCCACCTGACCACATGGGCCAAGGGTGGGTGAGTCCCCAAAGAAGAATCAAAGTGTTGTGACCAGAAGGCAGAGAGAAGGTGCTGGGTGGGCAAAAATAGCCAGAGTCTTTGACAGCGGCCTTAAGATTAACGAATCAATCAATGTGGCATTAAATGGACAAATGGGTGCTGACGATATTGACTCCCAGTCTGATTCCCCCAAGTCCTCCTTCCTCCCATATCCAACCAGGTGGCTCCAATCACAAGAGGACAGGACCAAGCCCTGGGGTTCCCAAGGCAGTGCCAATGGTGTGGAGAGGTGTCCTCCTGTCTGTTGGCCCTTTTCTCCATGACAGTAAGTTATCAGAAATCACTGATTTGGATATTTGAAGTTCCTCTGTACCTTCAACTTGCCCAAATATATAGTATGTTTTATTAATTTCCACAGATTATTTCCAAAAGCTCTTTTCAAGAATGATGAGCACTCTCTGGTGCTGTCCACTATCCTCTGCCTTAGGGACCTACAATCAAAATACTCTGCTCCTCATCCTCCTTCCCGTGTCCTCCCTCTGTCTCCCTCCTCTCTCTCTCTCTCCTCCCCCTCTCCGCCCCTCCCCTTTCTCCTTACCTAGTTTCCTTTGCATCCGAGCTTTCCAGATTTCGGTTGTAGGCAAATCAGCTTTGTGATTTTGCCAAGTTTCCACATCACCTTTACAATAACTTCTTCATATTTCAATTCAGGTTACTTTTATTTTACTTCAATAAACCCATGTGATTTATTATATTTACCACACATGAAAAACCAGCATCACTTGTCATAAGTGAAAGGTAAATATAAAGGTAAGCAGAATGAAAATAAACAATGTTTCAGAAGTAGAACAACAACAAAAAACAAATCTATTCAACACTGGTCAAGGGGCTTGAATAGACATTTCTCCAATGGCCAATGACAAGATGCTCAACATCACTGGTCATCAGGCAACTGCAAACCAAAGCTACAATTAGATATCACCTCACATCTGTTAGTATGACTACTACCCAAAATCCTTCACAATAACAAGTGTAGTGAGGATGTGCAGAAATTGCAACCCTGGTACACTGTTGGTGGGAATGTAAAATGGTGCAGCCTCTATGAAAAACAATATAGGGTTTCTAAAAGAAGTTAAAAATAGAATTATCATATGATTCAGCTATTCCACTTATGAGTATGTGCCCAAAAGATTTAAGAGCAGAATGTCAAAGAGATAGTTACACACTTATGTTGATAGCAACATTCATACTAGCTGAAGTGTGAAAGCAGCCCAAGTGCCCATCAATGGATGAATGGATAAATAACTGTGGTCTATTCATACAATGGAATATTATTCAGCTCGAAAAGGGAGGGACATTCTGACGCATGCTACAGCATGGATGAACCTTGAGGACATTAGCTAAGTGAAATAAGCCAGACACAAAAAGACAAATACTAGATGATTCCACATATATGAAGTAGTTAGAGTAGTCAAAATTATAGAGACTGATGCAAAGTAGAAGGGTTCCAGGAGCTGGGAGGAGGGGAGAATGGGGAGTCACTGTTTAACAACTGTTTATTTAGGTGCAGTTTCAGTTGTACAAAATGAAAATATAAGGAAATGGATGGTGGTGATGTTTTAACAACATTATGAATGTATTTAAAACCACTGAACACTTAAAATGGTTAAGATGGTCAATTTTATGTTTCAGGTATTTTGCCACAATAAAATAAAATGGGGGACAGAAGTTTAGTTAGATTCTGAGGTCTGCTCAAGGCTCTAAGCCTGTGGCCTGTTCTCTCTTAGCACAAAAAAGGATTCTGTGGGAGGTTGTTAAAGACACAGCCAGCCGAGGTGTCCTCCTGGGCACAGTCAGAAGGACTGGACAGGAGAGAAGGAAAGAACTTTGTCACTGTGCGTGGGTGTTGGTGACTATCATGGCGGGTGCCACCTCTAAGCATGGCACTCAGGTTGCTGTGAGGACCGATGAAAAGTCTGCCTCCTCGGACAATCTCGTGGACCATCTTCTCTTCCCTGGACTTCCTGCTCTCAACTGGGTTATAAGATTCTGAGCAAATGGATGGTGGTGATGGTTTAACAAGGCCAGCGCCATCCCGACCCTGTAGCCACCTGCCTCCCAGGGTTGTTCAGGGGGTGTCAGTGTTAGTTCGAGCTGCAGGAGGCAGTCAGTGGACACAGCACGTGGCCTAGCAGCTCTGACATCTCACAGTCTGAACACATGAGGAAATGTCTTCTAGCCATTTTCCCCTTTTAGCTGATTAGTATATTTTCTCTGTTTCCAGCCATCCTCCAATCTAATACTGTTTTATACTGTGTGTGATGGGTAGTTTAATTCCAAAGAAATCTATATAATAAAAGCCTAAGCAACTGTTAAGAGCTACCAGAACCACTGTTTGCTATGTTGTGCACTGACCACCAGGGGGCAGATGCTCAGCCGGGGGAGCACCGCTCAGCCAGAAGCTGGGCTCATGGCTGGCGAGCACAGCAGCCATGGAGGGAGTCTCTCCCACCTCTGAGGCAGTACTAAGGAGCCATGAGTCAAGCAGTAAGGAGCAGAGAGTAGGCAGGCAGTAAGGAGCAAGGGGTCCTGGACTGCAAGAGGGCACGGGCTGGGCTGAGGGACCGCCCCCCCCCAGTGCATGAATTTCGTGCACCCAGGCCTCTAGTAGATAATACTGAAGTGATCCAAATCCTAGCCCAGTGGAGCAGAAGTTACTCCTAGAAGAAACACTTTTGGGTTTTTCTAATTTTCAAGATATGGAGCACAGAAAATAAAGAAGAAGCCCCTACAGAGCCCTGTCCTTGTGGGCGGCAAGTGACCCTCAAAGAGGTGTCTATCACTCTCCACTCCTTGACTTGGACTCAAGGTCTGGAAGAATGGAAGGGGCCTGGGCAAGGGATGGAGCTGATGCTTGACTACTATTTTAGTTACAAAGGATCTGCAACAAGTCACCCAAAATTGAGTGGTCCAAAACAACCATTCATCATGCCCATGGGTTTTGTGGGTCAGAATTCAGACAGGGCACGGTTGGGGCAGCTAGTCCTCAGTTGGAAGCTTTGAGGGCTGGGGCCTCCAATCATCTGAGGCTCATTCATTTACATATTAGTGGTTAGCACTAGTTGTTGGCTGGGAGACCTCAGTGTCTCTCTATGTAGGTTTCTCCATCTCCATGTGAACGCTCCACGTGGGGGCTTGTTTGAGCTTCCTCCCAGCATGGTGGCTGAATCCAGAGGACAAATGTCCCGAGAGAGAGCCAGGTGGAAATTGTAGCACCTTTTATGACTTTCTCCCAGAAGTCATTCTTATCACTTTCGTTGCACTGTTTTTTTAGAAGTAGGTCATTCAGGCTAAAGAGGATGGGGATGGTATTCAACATCACATTTTATGGGAGGAGTCTCAAAGGATTTCAGACATGTTTTAAGTTGAAAATGGCCTGAGACATGACGAGCATCTGCAGGGCCTCAGACCTGTTTCTCTTCCTCCTCGTGGCCCCTGTGTCCTGGGTTCTCCCCCCCTCCAATCCAATCCAAGCAGATAGGGTAGGCAGTGGCGGGGAGGGAACTGCCCAATGACATTGGGAACGCTGCCCCTCCTTATGGTCCTTCCCTCTGGTCAGGGAACGCTGCTAAGGAGGGACTATAAGGGCTTCTTGGTGTCCTCAGGAGTCAGCATCCAGGGCCTAATCCATGGGAAGCATTCATTCATTCATCCATTCACCCAAATCTTTCGTGACTACTTCCTATGTGCCCAGGGACAGGTCTCACACAGATGGCCTTGGTAAAGAACCAAATAGACCAGCCCTCCTGTTCTGGGCATGCTTCATGCTGAAGACAGGTCCCGGATGGGCTGGGAGAGCAGCCAGCACGTGGACTCCGAAGGAGGGGACTTGTCTCTCTCCGAAGCCACCCCTCTGTGCAGGGTCCATAAGCAAGTCCAGGCCACCCCAGGACCGCTAACCCTGCCTGATTGACTTTGCTCCCAGCCAGTGCCCACACCCACTGGCTCTGAGCTCCTGGGAGAGGCAGGGAGACAAGTCAGTGCCCTGAGTCACGAGTGTAAAGTACGGCCAGGGCCTTGGCAGGCAGGCCTTGTGCAAAGACTGTAAGGTGTCATTGGGTGAACAGTGAGACAAGTCGCTTTCCCTTAGCCCCTGAGGTGAAAGATAGCAGCCTTTCTGCGCACCCTTCTATCTCGCCTATTCCTCCGGGGGTGGGAGCTGCAGGTCCTGGGGCAGCAGAGCAGCGAGCAGAGGCAGTGTGAATGGGAGTGTGTGCCCGTGTCTGTGTGTGTGTGAGTGTGTGTGTGTGTGTGTGTGTGTGTGTGTGTTCGTGTGGCCTCCCAGCAGCTGTCCCGGCCCACACCCCACTGCACCCGCCTGCGCACCGCCCCCACCCCTTGCCGTGCTGGGTGCGCTGTGGGGCTGCTGTGCTCCGCGCTTCCTCAGGGCTAGGAGACCCCCGGAGCGCCTGGATTCAAAGGCCCCGCGCACAGCTCCAGCCCTCTGGGGGGCGGGGAGGCGAGGGGGTGGTGCGGGAGCCAGAAAAGCCTGAGCCCACAGCCGGCCGCCCTGCGCAGGGATGGGCAGCGTGCTCTGAAGTTTGTGACCGCTGCAGCCAACTCCTGGCGGGAGCGGGGACCCAGCAAGTGAGAGGCCCTCCTCAAACCCCACAGCTGGAGGGTGAGGCCCTAGAGCCCTTCTGGGGCCACAGGAGTGCGTCCTCCAGGCCCGGTGCTCCCGCGCCTGATCGGGGTTCATGGAGCTGGAGCTGTGGCTACTCTTCGGGCTCACAGTGACCTCCGCTGCAGGTAAAAGCGGGGCAGGGCGGGATGCCTCCTCTGGCGCGAGCGTACACAAAAGGACGCTGGGGCTGGGGGGGCGCAGGGAAGGGTGCATTGCGGGGATCAGCCTTTTGCCTGGGCTTGCCATCCCTGGAAGCTCCTGGGGGGAGACTGGGGGAGGAGCGGGAGCATAGACTACCCCAGGGGCTCTGGAGGTTGCATGTAGCCCATGCACAGACTGGAGACCTGTGGCCTGATCTGCCTCCGCCAGTTTGTCATTAAATTGGAACTTTTCAAAAAGTTTGCAATCCCTTCAGAAACTGCAAAATGATTGCTAAGTTTTGAGAAAGCGTGCAAAATGCTTGCAAGTTTCCAGTGGGTGAAAATGGCTTGCAGACTTTGCAGAAAGTGAAAATAGCTTGCAAGCTGGAGTACACACATAGTTTGAGAACTTTTCGGAAACTGGGCACATAGCTTTGCAAACTTTTCAGAACATTTGGCATTGCTTGGAGAATTTCTGGAAAGTGCAACTAACTTGCAAACTTTGCAGACAGTTTGGGGGTCTTCCTCCACCAGGATTTTGGAAGCTGAGGTGGGGGGCATCAAACCCAGGAGCTCAGGGGCCCCTCAATCTGCCTCTTTCAGGATTGGTGCCTGGCGCCCAGCCTGCAGCCAGATCGGAGGAGGACATCGAGACTGTGGCCAGGACTGCAGTGCAGGGCCCAAGTCTTCGGAGCCCTGGGCAGGAGCAGGGACCAGGTTGGTTTGGGGAGCAGGTGGCCAAGGGGGGCCCTGCACACCGCCGAGCCAGACGCTGCACGTGTTTCACCTACAAGGACAAGGAGTGCGTCTACTATTGCCACCTGGACATCATCTGGATCAATACCCCTGAGTGAGTGAGCCCTGGGGGTGGAGACGTGCTGGCGGGGGGAGACAAGGGGAGCTTCCTGTGCCAAGCTACAGCTTCACATCCCAGAGGACCTGGTCCCACCCCAGCCCTGTCAGCCCAGAGCCTGCCTGGCCCAGAGTTCAGCTCAGCAAACTCTGCCAGCCCAGTCTCCTGCCAGCCCAGTCCCATCTGTAGGTCAGGGTGTGACCCGCATCCCCTGGAGGGCCTGGCCTGGGAGAAACCCAACCGCAGAGTTTCTGCTCCAGTGGAAGTGGAGCCCCCTCCCAGTGACATGAGCCAGCCAGAGGGATTAGATACCTGAGAAGTCCCTCTGAGGCGGAGGAAGCCCCGAAAGTATCTCCTGCCCCAGGGGCCACGGGGCCATTCCCCCTCCTGACCCTGTCAGGCTCCAAGGAGTTTCAAATTCCTTGAGCGCAGCCTGTTCTCAGGGAACTGGGGGTGGGTGGGTGGGGAGTGGGGGACTGAAGGATGGAGGGAGGTTTGCAGGGTTGGCAGGGCCTGTGGAACCTGCCATTCAGGGTGAGATTCCCCAGGCTCCTTTCCTCTTAGGGGTAGAGGGCAGAGGGGCCCTCCCACGGGCTGGCTCCTGTGGCCCACTGCTGCAGACAGCCTCCCCGTTCCCTTCCAGGTCCTAAGGACTCTCTGGGTCCTGGGTCTGCTCTCCGTGAAGCTGACCCTCGCCCAGGCCATGGGCAGTGCTCTGCTGGGAGGGGCTGCTGGTTTCCCGCTCACTCCCTCAGAGTAGAGTACCTGGTTTCTCCTGGGCCAGGCCCTCCCAGGGGATGCAGGTCACACCCTGACCTACAGACAGGACTGAGTTGGCAGGAGACCCAGCAAGAGCTGAAGCTTCATCCTGCAGCGGGGAGGGTGGGCCTTGGCCTCCTGGTCTCTTAAATCTGGTGCGTTTCATACCCTGCATGGTCTTGGGATCTCTCAGGACTCCCAGCACCCTGCTAGGGCTTCTTCTCTAGTAGCTGCTGTGAAAGGGAACCCTGGGCTGAAAGGCAACTGTCACGCCCCTCACCGTTTACTCCATCCCAAGCCAAAATTCACCTCTGAGCAACCTGGCAACACCTCGGATGGGCTTACTTGCCACCTTGCTCCGTGGACTCTTGGAGAAAGAAGTGCAGAGCAGGGTGAGCCCAGGGATCGGCTGTCTTTCAAACCAGGCGGCTTTACAGCGAGCCCTCTCACGGCATCTGGGATAGACATGGAAGTCACCCATTATGCCAGAATGGCAGACAGGGCAGCTCACCCAGCAACTGAGCTCAGGCACAGGTTCCAGGGTGTGGAAGGATCCACCCTCAGTTTGATGCCCTGTTGTTGTCGTCTTGAACTTCTTAATTCTTTCTGAACCAGAAGGTCCATGCTTGCATTTCATCCCGGGCCCCACAAATCACATAGCCCTTCCTGATGCTGAATGGGCTTGCCGGGCTGTGTGTGCTCAGGCTCCTACACACAGTCCGCAGCAGGGAGGATGGCAGCCGCCCTGTTGGCTTCCCTTTGAGGGGCTCCTAGACCAGGCTGCCATCGATTGCCTTCTGCCCTCGGAGAGTGGTCAGGGTCACCTTTTCTTATAGCCCCATCGCCCTGACACTTGCCATGCTTCTGATCCTCCTGGCATTGCGATCTGACCAAATGAGTGTCCAGAACCCAGCATTCAGGGCAGTCAACTGAGGGGCTGAGTCTTGCCTTGGCAAGTATCCCAAGCTGTGGATTCCTCTAGAAGGAGAAAGAAGAAAGCACCCTGAGTTAGGGGCAGGGGGCCTGGGGCAGAGGGGAGCAGGAGGGAGGAGGAGAGAATTCGGAGACCACCTGGGTCCTCTGCCCATTCCCAAGCCCCCAGCTGATTGCTGACATGCATCAGAGGCTAGACCAACCCCTGCCCTCTGTGGGAACCCTGGCCCTTCATTTCGAGTGGCTTGCATGCTGAGGGGAAGCCTGGATCTCTGACTTTCGCCAGGACAGCCAACATGCTGACTTTCCCTTGCAGTGTGATTTACACCTTCCTCTCCCCCTGACCCAGACCCATTTTAAACACTAGGAGAGGGATTAAATACGGTGTTTGGGCATCCCGTGAACTACTCGGGAAACAAAAATGACAATAGCCAGACTTGAGCAGTTTGAAGTTAGACAAGCAAAATTATTTTTATAAGGAAGATTTTTCCAGATGGTCTTTCTCTTGTCCTCCTTTCTTTTTTTCCTGCTTTCCTCCCTCCCTCCTTTATTCTTCCTTGCTTTCTTCCTTCCTTCCCCAAACTATTCCTTGATATGTAGATCGGTCCATTTGTTATCTTTAAACCAGGGGTGGGAACCTTTTTCCTGCCAAGGGCCAGTTGGGTATTTATAACTATCATTTGAGGGCCATACAAAATTATCAACTTAAAAATTAGCCTGCTCTATTTGGCCAAACATTTAATTAACTCACCCCTAATGCTCTGGCAGGGTCCAGACCAAGGGATTTCAAGGGCCTTGTGTGGCCAGTGGTCTGGATGCTCCCCCCTCTGCCTTAAATTATCTGACCAGTTGCAATGTGTGAAAATGGGCTGTAGGGACAGGGAACGTGGGTTTGGAGAAATGAATCGGAAAAGTTACTCAGTCCCACACTGAAGGAGCAGCAGTGGCACAGCGAGATCTTCTCCAGGCCTCTGCCATCACAGCCCCACGTCTCTCTCTTAGCTGCCACCCCCTCTTCTTTATCAGACCCTCCTGGTGTCCCAGAACTCCTCCAGGGTGTGATTTCCTCCCTGTCCCAGCTTCTGGCTGCTCTGAGAACCCAGAACATCTTGATCCTCATGCTTAAGTAAGTCTTGAACTTGGGGTGATTCTCAGCTTTGGCTGTCTTTCCTCTTACTGCTCATTCAGTCGGCAGCAGAGATGGATCAGCCATCTCCTTTATTCAGGAAGGATGTCTGCAGGGATGCAGGCTTGCTGTGAGTGTAGTCCTCCACACCACAGTTAAGGACCTAAAAGCCTACTTAGCAGGAGGATGCTGGGGTTTGTGCTGAGATCTGCTCTGCATCTCGTGTGGAGAGTTGACATCCGGTTCAGGCCCAAGAGACCTGTTACTCCCTGACTATCTTCTGGGTGTAAGATCTGAGGTTCTCTGGTTCTCCCAGGTTTTCCCACACACTCAGCTCTTCCAGACTGAGCTGGGTCAGCCCTCTCCACCAGCATGCGGTCCACGTGAGAGCGCCGGTCCAGTCCTGCTGGTGCTTCCCTGGCTTTGCTGTTGCTGAGTTTCTAGTGTGCACGGCTCTCTCCCAGAAATAAGGCTTCTTGTTTCAGGGGCATGGGTGCTCCCCACAGGCCCGCACCTCCCTGCAGACCAGTTTGGGAGTAGGGATTTTCCCAGTGATGGTGCGCATAGCTTCCATCATATCCTCCAGAAGGTTCGTGGCCCCCAAAGAGGAACCCAGGTTGTCCGGCATCTGCCCTTCTTGTCCCTGTTGGAGGCAGCTGAGATGGTCTGATTTTCATGACTTTCCTTGGCCACTCACCCAGCTGGAGAGTAGAGCTAGCCCACTGAACGGCTGATGGAGCTTCAGGACACCCAGCAGGATCCACTGTGTTCCTCCCCACTTTGTTCCCAAGAATGGAGGGGACCTGCCATCTGTTAATCCCTCCTAGGACACAATGAGGGGAGCATCGTGATGCTATAACAGTGACTGTGGTTTTCAAACCTCTGAGCCACATGGGCTGGCAAGTAGGAATAAATTTATAAAAAGAGCAGAGCAGAGTGGTAGAAGTCATGACTGTGCTGGACAACTGGGGATGCACAGACCCTCAGGGGAGACCCCAGCCCCCAGAGCTCTGACTCACACATGTCCTGGGGGCACTACCCTCTGGCTGCAGCCCCTGGAGGGTGCAGACACCAGTCGGGCTCTAGGATAGTGAACAGCATGGGCACCTCAGCTGCTCCAAAGCCTGTCATGCTGACTCAGCCCAACAGGAATGACCTTCGTTTGGGGGTCTTTTTCTTCCCAAAGAAGTAGAGTAAAAAAGAATAATCATAATTCAACAGATTCACCTTTGCCCCCTGTGTTGTCTAAGAAAAGTGTGTCAGCATGTTTCCAAGAAGGGACCTTCCAAATTGTAAGCCATCCTGGTGGAATGGAAGGACCTGGAACCCCAGCCTCCTGCTGACATGAGGTCAGCCATGCACCCACTGTGTAATTTCAGGGACCCAGTAACAGTCACCCCACTGTGAGCCAGGACAGAATATTGTTGATGGAGATGCAGATGTGGAGGCAGAGGGACAGTGTTTCTGGCCGTCATGATAATCACGCAATGCAGATGGTGATGGTGGCAGCATTGATGATGACTGTGATGAGTATGAGGAAAAATGCGTGAGGATAGCATGAGAAAGTCCCTGGGACATGCTCAGACAGTGTCTGGAATGCAGTGAGCACTCAGCACCTGGAAGATATGACCGTAAAGTAACTATACAACCTCTGTGCCAGGCCCAGGGCCTGCCTGCCGAATACCACTCTGCTTGGAGGACGCCAGTGAGTAGAAAGTTCCTTCTCAAGTACCGCTGAGGTTGGCCTCCTTGGACCATCCAACCATGGTCTTGCCCAGCCTCCTAGAGGGCTCGGTGGGAGGTCTGTTAGCATCCAATTTGCATACAGAGCCTGGGAAAGGTGTGCCAGGCTGCTGAACTGATAAGCAGCTTGATAGGGATGCTGGTGGCCAAAGGTTGTTCCGGGCTCACTGAGATCTGGTCCCACCCTGTGTGTCCCTCCTTCCTTGTTTTCTGTTGCTTCCTGCTCACCTGAGGACATACTAGAGTGTTTGTGGAAGGAGACCTGGTGTTCTCTGAAGCCACTGGCCTGGGTTCCCCCTGCTAATGGGGAGGTGAGCAGTGATTGGGGTCTGGCATTGCAGGCAAATTTGAATGATCTGTTGAGAGCCCTTTTGCTAAAGGACTGGCACTGAGATCTTGGTTGGGTCTGTCTGCATTCTTATGCTCATAGCTGGCTAGTCCAGCAGAGCAAACGTGATGCCTTGTGATATGCAGACTGAAGACCTCATGGGCCCTTAGGCCCTCATTTCCAGGCTCACCCAGCACTGCCAAGGAGCTGAAGTGTGGGTCACCAGGAAGCGGTCCCAGGAAATACTATGGGCATCTGTTTGTGAAAAATGATCTATAAATATGAAAACCTTAGTGACCATTGCAACCAAACTGATGACCAAACAGGCTGCGTGGGGCGACCAGGCTGGCAGGGGGGTTAGTGAGGGTTGACCAAATGACTGAACAGCAGGCTGCATGGGGCAACCAGGCTGGCAGGTGGGGCAGTTAGGGGCGATCAGGCAGGCAGGCAGGTGAGCAGTTAGGAGCAAGTGGTCCCAGATTGTGAGAAGGATGTCTGACTGCCGGTTTAGGCCCAATCCCTAAACCGGCAGTCAGACATCTCCCGAGCGGTCCTGAATTGGAGAGGGTGCAGTCTGGGCTGAGGGGACCCCTCCCTGTACACGAATTTTGTGCACCGGGCCTCTAGTAAATAAATAAGGATGCATAAGAGAAGATGATGCCGGCCAGGCTGAGAATGATCTTGAACTCAGGGCCTGACTGATGGTGGTTTTATTTTATAAGTTTTTCCCTCCCATTCCTCCATTTCTGTATCCTCCTTAGAAATCTAGTACGTATTTAGATCCTGATTTTGAGTTCTAATAGTATATTTCTTAGAACCGTGGTCGGCAAACTGCAGCTCGTGAGCCACATGCAGATCTTTGGCCCCTTGAGTGTGGCTCTTCCACAAAATACCACGGCCTGGGCGAGTATTTTGGAGAAGTGGCATTAGAAGAAGTTTAAGTTTAAAAAATTTGGCTCTCAAAAGAAATTTCAATCGTTATACTGTTGATATTTGGCTCTGTTGACCAATGAGTTTGCTGACCACTGTCTTAGAACATTTCGTGGCAAAACCTGTCTTTAAATGTGAGGGCCTTGGGGCTACATTTCAGAGTTTGCTACGAAGGTCTATGACCTTTCTGCTGGGGTCACTCAGACTGAAAACCCCCTTTTCTGCCCCAGAGGTGTCTCACTAGGTGAGGGGTTGTGCAGGTGCGAAGCCAGGCTTAGTTGAAAGGTAGCTGATCCCTCCTCGATAAGAAAGAGTGGCTTGAGGCTGGAGCTGTTTCATTTGCACTCAGAAAACTTGATACAAAGAGGTTGTGACCCTGCATGATCCCAGAGGGCAATTTGGATTTCTGCGAGATGAAAGGGATGTTGCAGCTCAGAACTTGGCCTTAAATCTGGAGGCAGATAAAAGGCTGTGGTATCTCTAGTGCGGTTTATTCCTGCAAGAATTTAAAACAAAGGACTCAGGGAGGCAAACAGTGCTTTCCTGGAGGAGGCCCTAAGGCTGTGCTGGGGTCTGTGGGGGTTATCTCTCTGGCTTGGGTCCTGCACTGGATCCCAGCATCTCAGTGCATCCTGGCACCTGGAGTGGCCCCTCCCTCTTGCAGGTGCCTGGGAACCACCGCTCAGCTTTCGAGCACCCGCTGTCCTTCTATGTCATGCTTCAAATGCAAATGGAGTTCTTTAAAATGAGGCATGTGCGCGCGCGCACACACACACACATACACCCACACACACACACACATACACCCACACACACACACACACACACACGCACGCGCGCGTGAACGCACTTTCTCACTATTTTGAATAGGAACCAATTTTATTTTAGAAACTAAATCCAGATAGAGGCTGCAATATGGATGAGCTGCTGGCCCAGACAGTGCCTGGGGTGCTTCTAGCTCCTGCTTATCTATGAAGTGCCCCAGGAATGGACAAGCAGGATGGGGTGTCCAGTTGCCAAGAGCTCTTGGAGAACTCGTTCGTGGGAGGCCCGGAGGCACAGACCTTGGGGCTTTTCTGGCCTCAGGGCCGATGCAGCAGCGGCCTGGATGCACAGTAGCCCTAGAGCAGGGCAGCGGGGCCCTGGACCCTGGCCAGTCATTTCAAAAGCAGAAATATCCATTTCAGGAGGTAGGTGCGGAGGCCAGTGCCCATGGGGCGCTGCGGTTCTGTCTCAGCAATGGCACGAACGGCCACAATGGACAGCCGCGCCCTTGCCTGGGCAGCGTGAGCAGCTCTGCTGCAAGTCAGAAGTGAGCCAGTGAGCAGGCGGTGTGTGCGTGCCTTTTCAGGAGTTTTATAGCTCTGCTTTCCATGGGTTTCTTGTGGGGTTAAGAACAGGGTGAGGCGAGGGACTCTCTCTCTCTCAGGAGCAAACTAAGAAGATGCCAAAAAGTCAGCAGCAAAGAAATAAAAGTTACTGTATTGATTAGAAGAAAAAATAAAAATTAGAGCAGAACTTTCATGATTGATAAAATATCAACATTTTTCATAGCGGCAGCATCTGCGCTTTCCTGGCTTCCCTTAGCCACCCCACCCTAATCCCGGTCCTGGCTCTTGTTTGGAGATAAAGCATGTGTCTCATCAGGGACTCAAGTCTTCGTTGGAGACAAATGACCACTGGCTCACAGCTACCAAAAGGAAGTGACACCAACCACGAGCTATTCCACTGGGAGGACAGTGAGTGTTTGTGTCACCCTTGGTTGCGAGTGTTCCTAGGACTCTTCTCTTCAGGTGAATTGTCTGGAAATGAGCAAGGGTGTCGGCTCATACTTCCCGTGCATTACTGAAAGGGATGTGTGCGTTTTTGAAAAACCCCTCTACAAATACCCCCGCCTTACAAACAATACCTGCTCCTTCTTTTACCCTGTCTGTTTCCATGGCTGGGAACTATTTCGGGCCCCATCTGTCTGCAGCTTTGCAAAAAGTTATAATGAGGCTGTGCCAGACAGCCGTGCTGTCTCATGCCTACATTGGACCTGGAATTCCTCAGGGTCACTGGGCCTGGGGGTGGAACTCCAGCCTGACTTGGAGGGACACATTTGGGTTGTACCAGCGGAAGGGACGCCAGCTAATCTGGAGGGTTCTGTAGACGTCATTTCCCCAGGGATCAGAGCAGTTTGTGGCTTTAAATTTTTTTTGAGCTGTAACACTTCAAAGTCCCACACTGTACAACAAACTCAGAAGGGTTTTTCCTTCAACCTCTATGTTTCCATTAAACGTCCCTCCGTGTGTGTGTATACCTTTGGGAAGACTGTGTCTGTGTCCCGGTGAGCAATGGATGATACAGTCTGTGGCTTTGGGGTTATTCAGCTTAGTTGTATGGTAATAGGACATGGAAGCTTTCTAAATACATTTGTGGGGGTCCTGGGGACCTCTTATCTTGATGGGGACAGAAACCCCTCAGTCGATTATGGCTTTATTGTGGGGAGGAAGGGCAGGAGCCTGCTTTGTGGTGGCCTAGAAGTCATGGGTAATTCAGACCTCCTCCCTCCCTATCTGCCTCCCTCCCTCCCTTCCTTCCTTCCTTCCTTCCTTCCTTCCTTCCTTCCTTCCTTCCTTCCTTCCTTCCTTCCTTCCTTCCTTTCTCCCTCCCTTCCTTCCTTCCTTCTTTCCTTTCTCCCTCCCTTCCTTCCTTCCTCCCTCCCTTCTTTCCCTTTTCCTCCCTTCCTCTCCCTTCATCCCCTCTTTCCTTCCCTCCCTCTCCCCTTTTTTCCTTCCTTTCTTCCTTCCCTTTTCCTCCCTCCCTCCCTTCCTTCCTTTCTCCCTTCCTTCCCTTTCCTTTCCTCCCTCCACCAGCTGTCCTGGATGCAGAGGTGAACAGGGTAGAAATGGTCTGTGATTCTGGGTGGACAGGGTCCAGCTGTGTCCATCCTGGGGACAAGAAGGAAGCCACCCCTGCGGTACAGGTGCAGAAATGACCCCTGTTCTGGGTCTGTTGGTGGGAGTCAGTGCCCAACTCTCTTTGAACATGGATATGATTCTGGTAAAATTCCCAAACTGTTAAATCCAGCATAAACCCAAAAGTTGTTGTTGGTTGTTTTTTTTTTGTGGGGGGGGGGGGGAGATCCTTAAAAAAGTTAAACACTAACTCACAGCACATTGTTCACTCTTTTGATATTTTCTGATACTTTTGGCTTTTTCAAGGGCTGAGTGGGGGTTGGATGAGTAGTCTGCCTTGAGGTCTTCCAACCTAAAAATGCTAGAATTTTCTGCAGTGGAAGTAAAGCTACAAACGGCCAGTTCACTCTATAGTGTCTGTGGGCAGAAAGTTTGGGTTATATTCTTTAGAAGCAGAGAGTGAGCATGTTTGTTATCTGTTTGTGAAGCGAGGTCATGGAGGAGCAGTGTGTACCGGCCTGCTTTTCTTTCCTGGTGGCTGGAAGGGTGCCGAATGGCTGTCTGGCATGAGGCCTAGCCCCAGCAGACTTCCACAGCCTCTGATGAGTGGACAACAAATACATTTGCTGGAGAATAAGACTTTGATGGTCAACCAAGTGTTGGGGGCCGGGGTAGTGTACTTTCTTCCATCTGCGTAAAAGGCAGTTCGATCCAAACCAAACATTTCACAGTGGGCACACCTGGGAAGGAAGGACCCTAGCCAGCTGAGGGTGCTGAGCTTTGTTCTGATTCTGAACCATGTTGTGTGTGTGTTTTGTTGCAATGAAGGAAATCTCTTCTTGTCCCTGGCACCTGGGAAGAGCCTGGGTTTTGCTATTAAACCTAAGAGATGCTGGTTGCATCAATCTCAAGAAAGTGAGTTTCAGGTCAGTTAGAAGTCACTGGTCACAAGCAACAGAAACCTGGTCCAGCTAACACAGCTTAAAAGAAGCTGTTGGAAAGATACCTGTTACCACAGATGGGTGGAGAAGCAGCCCCAGGCTCAGAAAGGAGAGGTACCAGGACAGGACTGGGGGTCCAGGGATACAACTGAACAGCACTGAGTACTTTCTGATCTTGAGTTGCTCTCTATTCACTCGTCTTGGGGGAGAGAGGGTCCAATTGCCCCACACAGGTCACCTGGTGAGTTTTCAGGCAGGCAAAGATTAGGCACAATGATTGACAGTCTCACCAAGACCTCACACAAAATGGAGGGGTAATTCCTGATGACAAAAAGAAGAGATTGGATTTCTGGAGACAAAAACAACCAAAGTTGGCGCCAGGCTCTAAACTTTAGAGTCTAAAGAATCCTGGGCTTTTAAGTCCTTTGAGAGGGGACTCCTATCTTGGAGCTTGTGTTGTCCTGTCTCCATGCAACTAAGCCCACTAGATGCTGGTTGAAGTGAATGGATGCTTCTGTAGGCTGCTGACTGTTCAGCCACTTCTGATAGTGACTCTCTCTTGTCTTACTTTAGAACAAAATTCTTAGCCAGCTGTTCTTTCTGGTTAAGGTTAAATGATAGCAAACGAAGGCAATTCATGCCTCCTTGCCCAGGAAGATATTGCTAAGCTCAAAGAGCAGGTAAGGGGTGCCTGCCAAGGAAGGAATTTAATAAAATCTGAAATTCAGGTATAGTTAGAAAGTGCACTGGAGTCTGGAAGTTGTTACTCTGGGGATTGGTGAGAAGCGGTAATGACTGCTGGTGCTCAGCAGCTGTAGCTACCTCCTGCCTGTCTGCCTCTCTGCCACCAAGCCACAGGACCACCGGCCCACAGCATCCTGCCTTCTGGGCAATATGTCTCCTGGACCCAAAGGAAATGCTGCCTTTACTTCCCCTTTTTAGGAGGAAAAGTGACTGAAGGAGGTATTGGTCATCTTGACATTCTGCTTGTATGTAAAATTGTTCTATATGTTGAGGAGAACTTGGAGTTTTTAAAATTGCAAACAACTCTATTTTTACAAATAGTACCAAGTGCTAATTTTGTCACTGTGTCATATGATCTGTCCTGCTTTGCTTTACGGGACATCCCACTAAACCAGGGATTGAAAACTCAGATGTCCATGAGGGCTAGACACAAAAGTGAGCAAAGAAGGGCAAGTGTAAAGCTACTGGGAGTGGTGGGGACTGGGGCAAAATGGAGTGATAGAGTTCCAGATGATTGCCACATGTTGCAGTGGGGACTTGGTGTTAGCATAACTTCAAGTTAATCAAGAGAAGCTAAAAGTTGGGATGTTCATGTGAAATTTTCAGATTAAAGAACCCCTCTGCCAATTGAATGAAGCCCATAAAATGCCAATTTACTGACCTCTGTACTAATTTAAGACAGTGTGGCCCTTCCCGGTTGTTCAGTGGTTAGAGCATTGGCCCAAGGACCAAATGGTCACAGGTACAAGTCCCAGTCAAGGGCACATAATCTGGGTTGCATGTTTGATCCCCAGCCCAGGTTGGGGTGCATGCAAGAGGCAACCAATCCATGTGTCTCTCTCACATTGATGTCTGTCTGTCTGTCTGCCTGTCTGTCTCTCTCTCTCTCTTCTCCTCCCTCCTTCCCTTCCACTCTCTCTAAGAACCAATAGAAAAGGAACATTCTCAGGTGAAGATAACAAAACAAAGACTTTGTGTATACAAGGCCACTTGTCTGTCTTGTTCTCAGATATTCACTCAGAGTCTAGTCCAGGGCCTGCTTATCAAAAAACACTTGGCAGTTACTTGTTGAATGCCATTCAATATGAGGCTGAAAAGTGGGTTTTTGAGGGAGTGACAGTTTGATAACTTCCCTGAGACGTTGGAATTTGGCTAGTGAAGCTCCTTGTGTTGCCTCTGAATATTGGTATCTTTCCTTTAAAATTCTGATCAGAAAGATGGAGATCATTAATTCATTTATGAAAAGACAGCACTGAATTTAAAAACAGAATCTTAAAAAAATAAAGGAAGTCAGCTTATTTAAAAAGTTCTTGCAGAGAGAAAGAAAATGTTTTCAGTATGATGCTGCAGATAAAGAATGAATATGGGAGATTTCGAAGGTTAATATTTAATAACGTTTATATGTGACATTTGGGGAAAAGTGGCCAAGAAGGAGCATGGTGATAAATAAGACTCCGACATCACCATCACTGAGCAAATAATGAATGTTCTGACTATGTACTTTGGGGGCCAATTTATCACGTAAAGACACCGCAAGAGACATTGCATCTGCAAGTGTGCTGGAGGGCTGTCTTGTTTTGCTAAGAGCATCTGGGTTCATCTCATCTGCTTGTCTTTAGTATGGAGCTCTGAGTTATAACCACAACACTCACAGATTGAAGAGCTGCCTACCTTGATTAAGAACTGCATTCTCCAAACCCTATAGGCTAAAACAATTGGGCAAAGAGTAAAAAGCCAAAGGTTCTCAGCCGTTTTAACTGCATTTTCATGGTTCCACCATTAGGTCTTTCCAATTCACTATTCAAAAAGCAGCAAATGCCAAAGAGCAGCCAGACAACTGAAATACAAGTGCTTATTAGACAGGCCATGTGGAATGATGGGCCAGCCAGAAGGAAAGCTGGCAAAGAATGGCATTGCCAAATGGCTCTCCAGTTCTTTGCTACCCTTACCTCTCTTTATTGTTTAGTCATACACCTCAAATGCAGGCTTGGTAGAGGGGATATTTCTGCCTAATACAACTGACTTGAATTCCCAGACCAAATAAGCAACAAGAGTAGCTAACATTGCCTTACTGGTAACTCCTGGTAAATATTTCCCATGCAGTGACATGTCTCATCCAATGTGTCCCACAACCCTTTTGTAGATCAGGAAACTGTTGACAGGGTGGAGTGACCATCATGTAAGTGTTTTACAACATAATGATGGAGTTAACAGATAACCTTCCTCTGCACTCTGTGTACCTTGCACATACCTGTATGTGCTGGCTTGTAATGTTTCCTTTACCTGCTTTCATACTCCAGTAGCATGTGAACTCCTGAAGGCACAGACATGCATATGCCTTTCTGTATCTCAAAAACACTTAGAATGATACTGGGTATTTCTCTCTCTCTCTCTCTCTCTCTCTCTCTCTCTCTCTCTCTCTCTCTCTCTCCATATATATACAGTGCTCGGCTAATGTTGGAGTTCTTTGTAGTGGAATTTTGTAGTTATTGAACATTTTAGGTTGGACAGAATCTTGAGTTGTTGGACTAGATTATCTCACAATTAGTTACCAGCTGCTCAACCAGGTGCCTCCATTTGTCCAACCTGGTGCTAAGTTGATGGAAGATACAAATGAAGAAGACCTGCCTCCTACTTGTGAGGAGCTGGCAATCCACTCTTAGAGCTGGAAGCATAACCCTGCCCTGGTCCCTATGGGCTCGAGGGCTGCCTCTGCCCCTCCTCCGGCCATGTCTGCAACCCCACTGCAAGGAGTCTATGGGACTAAAACTCACATACTGTCCTTCTAGACCATGTTCCATATTCAGGATCCTGGACTCTCCTACCCAAATATCCCCAGGTCCACTTCCAGGGTTCGACACCCAGGGACAGAACAGGGCTCCGGGTATATATCCTGAGCCTACAGAGTGGCCAAGGGGCATTGGCTGGCAAGGTGAGGGGCAGTTGGAGCTTGGGGTGCGTCCTATGGGAGGGGATGAGCCCGCCTAGCTGTGTGATGGAGCAGCATGAAGAGAAGGTGCTGAATCTCCTTAGTCTGCCATCTTTCAACACAAACTCCAAGGACCCTTGGAATGCTAAATTCAAGACTGATCTTGCAAGGCGTTTTGAGGCCATATTCATTCAGGTACAAGTATAGAACAGTCTTATTTAAGAGCTTATCAGATTGATTTACAACCAGTCAGTTTTGTACCTGTGGGAGGCGGGCTCCACAGAACTGGAACTCCCATTAGGGTGGGTCCCAGGTCGGCCAGCAGAGCGCACACATCAAACACCTGTGCTGGGAGCAGGTTCCGCCTCTCCCTGTGGGAAAGGACGGAGTCCTGCCCTAACCCTTTGCATGCTAGCTCTTTGCCCTTGGCGGCTGGTAGAGCACCTAGCGTCTCTCTATTAACAAAGACTGCATTGCCTGCTTCTTACCTGAAACACCCAGATTTTTCACAGAGTTGTGGAGCTCCACACACGGAAAGGCATGACCGGCTGAGGGCAATTCCGGAATGGAGGTCTCGCTGTCAATGGGAAAGTGGGAGTTTTGTTTATCCTTGTGTATGACTTTCACCAAGAAAGGGGGACTGGGCTTAATGTCAGCACTGGGAGATTTAATGTGGCCCCATGACTGGAAAAATGCACCTCGAACCAAATCCTGCCTCACAACAGTGCCTGCATTGTCTGGCCACCCTCACCCCCACCCCCATTTCCCATTCCTCAAGAAAAATATTGTGTTTTTCTTGCAAAGGTGACGCTCAGCACAGGTTTGGACCCTGCCTGCTTTCTCCAGCCGGTGAGCTCAGAATGCTCCACACTGGGCCAGCCTCGGTCGGAGGGAAAGCCGCCATGGGTGACAGATAATACTTGGTGGCGTTTCACAGCCTAGCCCACGGGGAGGAAGTGGAGTCCAGGCGTCAGGTCACGATGGGGCACCCCCCACTTTGCCTCACTATCCCAACAATGCTCCATGGCATGTGTTTCAAATTAAAGTAAATTCAATTTGATTTGACCTTGACAGTGGGGAGAGGACATCAGATGCCCCTTTGAGATGGATGATTGGTGAGACTCTGGGGGGGGGGGGGGGGTCTCAGAAAACAAAGCGGTTCGTGTTGGGGACTGGCAGGAAAACTGAGACTTATTGGAAAAGTAACTTTGGCCACATAAGTTTCCTCTACTTATTGGTAATTTATCCTCTGAATCTTGTTCAATGGTCCTAATGAGCTAAGCATCTGCTTTGAACACCCCCTGGCACTGCCTGAGCCCTGCCTGCTCTGCAGAGGACTCTGTGGATGCGCTCGCTCGAGCGTAAACATGGTCTAATCCTTATTGTTCTGAATGGCACGGGTACCTCCTCCCAGCTCCAACCGTAAATGAAACTGGTAAACAGTTTCAGGCTTTTTCTTCTTACGCCTTTTTCCAAGGCGGGTCCTGCCATCGGCCACCCTCACAGGCATGAAGGGTCCTCTGAAGTTTGTCTCTTCGAGGCAGTGACGTTCAAGGCCAGGATGCGTCTCTACAGCCATATTTGCATGGTTGTTGACAGTCAGTGCTGGCTGCAAGGCTGGCGTGGGCACTGAAGAAACTCAAAGACACTCCTAGCCGGTTTGGCTCGGTGGATAGAGCGTCAGTCTGTGGACCAAAGGGTCCCGGGTTTGATTCCGGTCAAGGGCATGGACCCTCGTCGGGGCTCATGCAGGAGGCAACCAATGTGTTTCTCTCACATCAATATTTCTCTCTATCTCTCCCTCTCTCTTCCACTCTCTCTAAAAATCAACGGAAAAATCTTCGGGTAAGGAACGAATGAATGAATGAATGGATGGATGAATAGATAGATAGATAGATAGATAGATAGATAGATTCCAGAACAAGTGGGTGGTGCCAGGCTGCGGGTTAGCAAAGTGTCACTTTGGGATCATTGGGCCCGGCATGCGGGTCAATGGGAAGGTCTGTGCTGGGGTTTGGGTGGGGAAGGAAACTAGAACTACCCAGCAAAGGCGGTGACTAGGAAAGACCGAAGGGTCCCTGTGCCCACACAAGGTGTCTGCTCCCCCCCACTGCCCCTCCTCCCAGCCTGGCTACAGAAGGGTGTGGAGATGTCCTCCTCTAGCTCCCCGGCCCTCCTCACTTCTCCATCCGTGGCCCCAGCACACTTTCTGAGCGGTAATAAGACTGTTCAGCACACTTTCTGAACAGTCCACTCCAGAAGCATCCTCAGACCCAAACTGCAGGGCAGGGTGTGGACCCCAGACACTGACTGCTCTGTGCTTTGCAGACAGATTGTGCCCTATGGACTGTCCAGCTATCGAGGACACACCCGCAGCAGGAGGTCCACAGTGCCGTTTCCGCAGAGCCCACGGCCCTCAAAGTGGACTCTGCGCTGTGCTTGTGCGGCGAGCCATGACCCCGCCTGTGAGCGTTTCTGCGCCGGAACCCTGGCTATCAGCAGGTACGGCACCCCGTCTAGTTCAATCATTCCCAGGTGTCAGTGGTCCTGGGGCAGGTGAGGCTGGGACGCCTGGCTGGAGTGCAGGGGGTGGCTGTGCCCTGACTGCTGTCCACCTGCTGGGAAGAGGAAGTTATAACTTGACACTGGAAAACCAGCCACAAGGAAATGCAGGTGGCTTCATTAAACCAGCTCTCTCCCCACAGGAACTCAGGGGCCGAAGAAGAACTGGACCAAGGAGAGGCAGTACTGGCCGGCAGGGTGTACAGAAGCTTGCATCTGAGGAGGTGATGCTGCTTTCCCAGGCGTCACACCTTCGAGGGCACATGGGGGGGGGGGGGGGTTGGCATCTGGCCTGTGAGGCAGCCAGTGGGAACCTCACTGCACATGGGGTGCCCCTATCAAGGCAGGCAGGGTGCCTTTGGTAAGTTGTCTCTGGGGACAGAGCAGGCCAGGGCTGTGGACAGCCACTCCTTGCCCTGCCCCTGGCCAGCCTGCCCTGCACCTTAGGAGCTGACCCCTGGCATCCCTTGTGGCATCAACACAGTGATGTCCAGCCCCGGAGCTCACTGGACCCGGCAAAGCAAGCTAACCGCTGCCTCTCGGAGCCCTTGCCCATCTCCCCGGGCCCACGCAACCCAAGGTCTTACAGAAAAACACAAACAAAACATTTACATATAGATAGATATAGATATAGATATAGATAGATACTGCTTTTAGAGAGGAAAAGAGGAGAAAGATAGAAACATCACTGATGAGAGAGAAATCATTGATCGGCTGCCTCCTGCATACCCCACAGTGGGGATGGAGCCTGCAACCCGGGCATGTGCCCTGATGGGAATCGAACCATGACCTCCTGGTCCATAGGTCAATGGTCAGCCACTGAGCCATGCTGGCTGGGCAAAACAAAACATTTCTTACTTTTCAGCCACTGCCTCAGGATAGAGGTGAAGTACGTGGCTCCCCAAATTCCTTGTATTTTATTATATTTTGTACCCCCTTGTCTTTTTCATCTGAGATCCTCAGGGTTTCCTGCAGCCAAACTGGATGTATGTGTCAATCTGTCAGATGACCCACCCACACAGCTGCAATGGGTGGTAATTCATGTTCCTGGGAACAGTCTGGAGGTGGCTTGGGTTCCTACAGGGACTGATCAAGGGGATATTAAACCATGCTCAGTATCCAGGAGGCTTTCCAAATTGGTGGCAGATCGCTCCTCGTGGCCCAAGAGGGATCTGTCAGCATTCATAATAAAAGAGGAGAGGGAGGAGGGGGGCCAGGGCAGCAGAGAGAGGTCCCTGGGGAGCATGAGTCAGGCCCCAGCTGGTCCTGTTTTGCCTCTTTATTCTTTCTTCTCTTCTCTTCCTCGCTCCAGACCCAAACTCCTCTTGGCAAGGGAGGGATGTGATTAAAGCCATCCATCCATTGCATCATTTATACATCCCCTCTTTCATTTGCTTAGCAAAGAATTGTTGAGCACCTGCGACACCCCGGGCACTGTTCGTGATGCTGGGGACACAGCAGGGAACAAGGCAAAGAGTCTGCCTTCATGGAGCTTAAATAGTGGGGGAAGCAGACAGCCAACAAATATGTAAAATACTGAGTGAGATGCGTGCAGGAGACCAGGGGACCAGGATAGGGAGGGGAAATGTTGGGGCAGGTGGCAATTTGGGTTGTGTAGACAAGGGCACTGGCACGAAGACCTGAAGGAAAAGTGGGGGTGAACCAGAGGGAGGGGATTTCAGGCAGGTAACAATAAGTGCAAAGGTCCTGGGGTAAGAATGTGTGGGTGTGTTCAAGGACACATGAGGACCCTGCCCAGGAAAAGCATGGCTTTGCTTTTGTTGCTTTGGTGGCACGATATCCACCAGGGTCTGGAAAGCTCCTGGAAGAAGCTTCACTGGGGCAGAAAAAGTCTTTCCTTATAAACCAGGTCCCCTGCTTTCTTGTAAGACTTGAGTTAGTAATCCCCAGATTCACATTGTCAGAGGGAAGGCTGCACAGTCCTGCGCTTGTGCTAATCAAAGATGGAACTAGGCTGGGAGAGCTGCTGGCAGCAGTGCCTGCTGGTGTGAAAGTCACACCTTCCTCTGTGTGTGGCAGGTACTGAAATTGCTGAGAAGCACTGGTGAGGAGGATCAGTTCAAAACGGGGAAACAGCTAGACCTAGGGTGGGAAGAAGTTGCCTTTTTTTAGCCAGTAAAGAGACCTTCTATAACACTCTTCCTTTTTTCTTTTGCCCCCTTTCTCTAAGATAGGTTGAAGTCCAGGACAGACAGACAGAGCTGTCTTTAGACCTCCACCATCACAGGCTAACCCAGCGTGGGCCCTGCCCAGCCTGTGTTAGGAAGCCTCAGTTCCTGCCCCCACATGGTTCACATTTCTGCCTCTTTGAGGACAAAGAATGAGTTCTGCCTGGGGGAGAAAACCCACCCAGAGGGTCCTCACCTAAACAGTATACTCTTCCCCAAGAATCCCCCATCCAACAGCCCATTTTCCCTCCTGGGGACAGTGATCCCAGATGTGCCATGGGCCGGCACCCTCCATGGCCTTCCTGTTGGAGAGGGTTTAGAGAGGACAGGCACATTGGAAAGCTTTCGACGTGACTCTTCTTGGTGAATCAGTAGCTCCAAGGTAACCCTTTGCAGGTAAACACATATCCATCTCGTAGCTGCTGCTGCACACTTGGACCCTAATGTAGAGCAGGGTGGAGCTGTGCGCCGGCACCAGGAGGGGCTACTGCAGATGCAGTCCTAGCTGCACAGGACTCGAGGAGTTAGAGGCTTATAAGACTTAGACAGACATGCTCAGCTGTGCTTGAAGAAGAAGAAGGACATGAAGAAGGAAAAGAAAAAAGAAACCTTGATGTTTATGACAAGGAGAGACTGGTTAGCTGGCGGTGCATCCTCGGGAGGAGCAGCAGCATGCACCATGAACTTGTTTGCAGGAAGCTGCTGGAAAAGCTGTCCCGGGTCAAGGCCATTAGGTGAATCCCATATTTGCTTTCATGAATAAATGTGGGTCTTCAGGAAATGGCTTCAAAATAAGCACTGAACACAAACTATTTGTAAATTATGTAAATTCCTATTTATCTGTATGATTGGGAACAACTAGAAATAGTGATGTGCGCCCTCCCACTCCCCAAGGCTCCCCATCTTGTTCAGCTGTGTGGTCCCAGCCAGGCTGAGGTGACTGCATCTGAGCCTGTGATTGGGGGTGAGCTCATCTGGGGGCCAGGCCACCTGCCTCCCCTCCATGGCAGATTGGCATTGAGGTGTGTGCTGAGGTCTTGACATGGGGGAGTTTAGGGTGATGAATGACAGCGTTGGCCTTGACCAGATGTTAATTCTCTCTGAGCACCCTAAGTTCTGACAGGTGTGAAGGTAAATGTCTATCCCCAGGAAACAGAGGACGGTTTGCTGGCAGGCTTCTGGATAGTCTAGAGAAGCAATTATTTATTGTGAAGCTCTTCTCTCCTCCGAGTGCTTTATGTGGCTGTTCAAAAGGAAACTGCTCTACATAGAGAGATTTTACATTGTGTTCTGAACCCAAGCTCATGTTCTTTGAAGTTTGAATTACATTTTTAAAATGCATACTCACTGTTTGGCTCGGTGGCAAGACTATCTCGGTGAGAATTCCATGCATTGTGCTAAACTCAAGAAATACTGCCGAATGCATAATAAAAAGGTCTCAATGTTTCCTCATATTTGTGGGTTTTTCTCTTTGGTGTTATATGCCGACTATGCATCAGCATTCCCTGGACCTCAGGGAAGACAGAGGCTGTTAGCGTTCAAGAAGTAGACTCCATCTAAAATAAAATTTGGAGCCAGACAAGCAAGGGGCTGCTTGAATACTAAGGCAGGAGACGGATTAGGGGACCATCCGAAGGAAATAAGACTTTCAAGATGGTCAGGAGGAGACAGTGTGGGGAAAGGGCTGGCTGCTCCCCCTGGCACTACCGTTCACCTCATAGGATGCAGGGCCTTCTGTCCTGGGCCTGTGCAGCCGGCAGGTCTAGGCCAGGCCCCAGGAATAAACAGCCATGGCCAGCAGCCCGAGACCAGGCCCCAGAGCAAACAGCCATGGCCAGAGGGGGTTTTCTTCATTTTAGCTTGTCCCCCCCGCCCTTCTTCCTCTTCTCCCTCCCTCTTTCTCTTTTTCCTTTCTTTTCAGTCAAGAACCAGAGACCATCAGAGGCAGGGAACTGGAGAAAGAGGCCCAGCTAAAGAGCAGAGAGGAATCCAGTATTCTGAGTGGGTTTCATCACATTGAATCTGAGAAAACTCAAGAGCCTCTTGATTTAATTGAACTCATTTTAGAGGAGTTTGACTTTGATGAACTGATGGAGATGGGCACTAATTTATTCTGCAGGAGGTGAAGCTGCACAAGGAGCTGCCCGTATTTACCGAAGGCCTGGTCAGGGCCTGGGACCCCAGAGCCGACAGATCCCACAGACCCTGAGGCAAAGGAGGGAGCTAGCTGGGCAGGAATCTGGTCCCAGACGTGCTGGAGTTTCTGGGATCTGGGTGGAGGCCAGAGGGGAGTCCATGGAGCTGCAAGCAGGACCGACAACAGGATTTGCAGGGCTCCGTGCAGAAAGCAAACACCTGTGAGCCCAGCAGAAAGGGCTGTTGAGTCTAGAGACCTGGCTTTGCCACCAAATCCCTGAGGGGGACAGGCCTTCAACTGAACCTCAATGTCATCACTTATAAAAAGGCGGGGTAAGACCGCACTGCCTACCCCACAGCTCCGTCCAGAGTTCAAATGGAAAGAAACGATGGGATACAGCAAACATTTTAAATCCCTGAAGGCATAGGACACAGCCTTCCACTCTGCAAAGTTTGCCTCGAAGTAGTCACCAGCTCCTATTGTTACTAAAAGTTTTGCATGGAAACACATCTTTGAACTTAGAATGTTCCTCAAAGTAATAGAATGTGATTTATCAAAATTGTCAGGATAATTACTTTTTACCCCAGAAGACAGGTATTCTCTAAATCCCAAAATTCTTTTATATGACTCTTAAGTATCTCAACTCTTAAGAGAGATCAAGTTACCCGTTATTCAGACCATTATAAACCCACAGGTCCTGCAGTCACTGAATATGCAATTCCTTTATTCTTTGCTGGCAGGATTGCTCAGAATTGTCGGCATCTGAGTGGTTTTCAGCGCAGGGAAATTGTGAGAACCAGAAACTGTCAGGACCTGAATGAATGAAGGCAGCGCCCTGTGCGAGGCACGCCTCATTCATCCTTCCAGAACAATGCAGCTCTGAGCGAGTGACAAGAGGTAGGGGAATAAATGGGAGAGGCAGAGACATTAAAACTTCATGTCAGAGAGAAAGCATCTCGTGGGACAGAGGAGGTGTTTAATGAACATGAAATTGCCGCCTCCACTCTGTTCCTTCCTCTTTCTCTTCTCCTTCCTCCCCTTCCCCGTTTCTTCCCTCATCTCCACCAAAGTGAAGCTACTTCATGCCAATTCCTATTGAGGTAAATGGTTGTCAAGGGGTGGCAGGGCCGAGTCTGGCCCCTGGTGTTGGCAGGGCTTGCACTTCCATAGGAGCACCAGACCCTTCTTCTGCTGTGCTCATCTTCTAGGGGGCACTCACCTCGTTGTCTCCCCTTCTCCCTCCCTGTGACCCTCATGACAAACGTCCCCTTTGGTTATCCTGGCGTTGGGTGTGCACAGCCCAGAAAGTGGTTGGAGGTGGTACGCTTGCCTGATTCAAGATGAAAGCTACAAGCACCTTAGACAGAGGGAAGTCCTGCCCCTCCCTGCCTCTGCCCACCCTGCTCCAGGTCATCATATTATTGCTTCCTGGTCTATCCTCCCACTGTCTCATCATGCAAACACAGGGACATACAAACACTCAGTCCTGCTACTCTAGTTCTCGTGCAGAGGCCGGCATATAGCACTGCATGATTGTTTCTGGTGCCGCTTTTACTAGCGTGCCAAATGTGCATTTGGTTTCCTGAACAACAAATATATGCCTTTTTTCTACACCCATTCTCTGACACCGGCCAGGTGGCCAACAACTCAATTCAGTTTTGGCACTCCACCCGGTGAGCCTCAGATCCACCAGTGAAGGGCTCCGTCCACAGGACTGCCCCTCTGCTGACACCAGCACATTGGCCTGGCTGACTGCAAATTTATCAGTTCCCCTAACCCTTGCCCCCGATCAGGTTGGATAACTAGATGGAATGACTCACAGACCTCAGGAAAGTTCTCTTGTTTCTGATTTTAGCTTTATTATAAAGGCTACAACTCAGGAACAGCCAAGTGGAAGAGAAGCAGAAAGCAGGTTACTGGGGGAGGGGGCATCAAAGTGGCCAGACCTTTCATGCCCTCTCCAAGCCCACGGCTTGCTCAGCACATTAATCTACTCACCAATTTAGAAATTTCCAAGCCCCATTAGGGTTTTGTTTTTTTTTATCAAGATTTCATTACAAACATCATTGATTAAACAGCTGGCTACTGGTGATTGATGTGTAAGGGCCCCAGACTCAGTTATCTCATTAGCATACAAAAGACAATCAATTCTGAAGGCTTTAGGTTCTTTGTGCCAAGAATTGGGGGCAAAGACCCACTATTGATTTTTTATTACAACAT
Organism: Corynorhinus townsendii; assembly: GCA_026230045.1. Taxonomy (NCBI): domain Eukaryota; kingdom Metazoa; phylum Chordata; class Mammalia; order Chiroptera; family Vespertilionidae; genus Corynorhinus; species Corynorhinus townsendii. The sequence goes on from JAPDVU010000007.1 coordinate 91,763,834, forward strand.
AAACCCGCACTTTTTTTGTGTCTCCCTTTTTTTTTAAATTTCTTTAATAGATCTGGGAGATGAGTATGGTGTGGTGTATGCATCTTGGCCCACTGATGGCAATTGGATAGCTTTCAATATTTTGTTATGACAAAGAATATGAAGAATAACCTCACAATTGCCAATTCGTATGTGTGTGGGTCTATCTGTAGAATAGATCCCTAGTTAGATTGCTGTGTTAAAGGGTAAATACTTCCATATTTGGGTAGATATTATCAAACTTTGGGAGTGTATTCTTATTACCCCATCTTTAGATAAGTAACCTAGTTGAGGCTCGAAAGATGAAGCAATTTTCCCAAAGAAACCCAGCCAATGAGGTAAAAATGATCACGACTGATTGAGGAGACAGGGAGGAGTGATGGACGGGAACGGGAAGTGCTGGGGTAGAGCAGGTGAGGAAGCTCAGCAGCTGGACCACCATACCAAACAGCAAGTGGAGTGAGGGCCGGTTTGGAGGGAGTGGGAGCCACTGAGGGCTGTGGATCATCTCCCCCTGCCCACTTGCTCCTGGAAGGGAGTGACCCCTTGTTGGAATTGTGATGTCATTGGGAAGGAGTGTGGGAGCATTCAGACCAGCCCCTTTGTTCTTTTTGCTCACTGTGGAGTGCGTCCCGCACAGGGACTCAGTCAGAGCGGACCACTTGCTTGCTTATCGGATGACCCCCATCTCCCAAAAATTGCCTTTGCATCTTTTTATCAAGAGGAGAATCTTTTACCTCCATGAGAATGCAAAAACAAGCTCCATATGGGTGTGTACCAGGTATTTGGGGTTGTCTATAAAGCCCATTCTTTGAAAATAGCCCCCCCACCCCAGGGTAGTTCTCCGGGGCCAAGTGTATAGCATAGGACCCCACTGCTCTGGTCAGATCAGCTGGACTAGGGCTGGGTGCCTCAGCAAACTGTCGCCAGGAGTGAGAAGTGGGTGGAGTGAGTGAAGTGAGCAAGCTGGAGGTTTTGTGCCTTGTCCCTGTAGCATTGTGGAAAGCGGCCTTGAACAGAGGAACAAGGAAGCTCACCCCTGGGAGAGAGACGAGACAGCAAGCAGCCTCGTTCTTGGTGATGTTTTGTCTCTGGTTTAACTTCTGAGGACTGGCTTACTTTAAACTTGGATTTCATGCAATAATGCATTTTCCTCTCCAATAATGCAAAATCCCCCCAGTTCCTGAGCTCATGTAACGGGGTAAAAATTCTCATGGGAACACCCTCCTCTAACTTACCGAAGAGAATCCAGTCATGACCAGCTTTCATTGCTTCAAGTCCAAGGAGAAAGAAAGAGCTTTGTCCTCAGCTGCTCCTGTATAAGTCCTGGCTCCACTGTGATTGGGCCGACCTGGGTCACATGTCCATCCCTGAACCAACCACTGAGCAGGAGGATACAATGCAAGGACCGGCCTGGGCTCTGATGCTCACTCAGCTCTTGGGCCGAAGGAAGTTTCCACGATCTTTCCAGAAGAAGGGAAACTGGGTGAGGGGCTAGTAAACCCACAAGGGCCTATTGCAGGTGCCTGGGAACCCAAAGCCCCGACGAAGACACCAGACCTGTCTTGAATGAAGTGATGTAAGTGCTCCTTCCAAGAGAAACCATGGTTTCCGTCAGTTTCCAGCCTGTCACTCCAAAACTCATCTCGACAGGCTTATTCAGCGCCTTCTCATCAAGCACACCTCTCCCCAGCATTGCTCATAGAAGGGCCTGGGACATCGCCCTCTCCATGCCCTGTGGCCCACGACACAGTCTAACCCTATGAGGCAGGGAACATGCATTCTTCCCAGCATGTGCTAGGGGCGACTGCCTCCCAAGCTGCAATGTGACTCTCTAAGTCTGAGGCCAGGGAGTGTGTGTGAAACCTGATGACAGGGATGCCCAGGAAACTGTTACCCACAAGCATCGTGGGGTCATACCCAGGCCAGAGCATATGAAGTTTCAACGCTGAACCTTCAACAACCAGGGGAAATGCTTTTGTAGTTATTGATTGATTCACTTGGGATCAAGGAGTCCTAATTATAGTATAAGTTAGCAGTAAGGAAACACCAGTGCACATTAGAATTGCTGTTGAATCTTCTCCAAAAGTATTTATTAACAGAGATACTTCCTACTGGCACAGGCAGTTTAAATTTGACTCTTGCTTAGAGCTTGGGTGGCAAAGGGAATATTACTGGCGAGGTGGAAGCCCCTCTGCTGAGGGACAGTTGCTGCTGGAAGGCAGGTGGGCATGACTGCTGCCCGAGGTGGGGGGCCTGGTGGGGCAGGATTAACATGTTCTCAGGGAAGGAAGGGGCTGTGAGCAGGGTTAACATTTGAAACCAGACGCTGGCTCAGAGGAAGCTCTGGGCATGGGAATCCCTGAGCCCAGATGGTGGGAAAATTCTCAAAAATCTTCGGGATTTGGGTCTCTGCAGCTGAGCAGCAACTGTGGGCCTGGAATTGGAGCCAACCACAGGTGGTGCCACCTGGTGCAGTGACCACATTTTTCTCACCCTTGGCAGGGAGGCCCAGGCATCTCCCCCTTCAGTCTCCAGGACCATGGAAAATGCTGGAATGAGATCCTTTGTTGAAAGGATTAGGGAGATGGGCCTGCAGCCCAGAAGCCTCCCAGAGGCTTGGGATGAATTACCGAAAAGGCCTGGAACAGCAGAATCTGTGCTGCTTTCAGGGATGCCTCAATTCAGTCAGCCTCTGACATGACATTTCCCGTACCTGCAGAGCTGTGTGCTCAGTGCTGGTAGTGTGGACTCCATAAATCTAGAGTTTGTAATTGTTCTGACAGGGCATGGATTGGATCTTCTCTTCGAATTAAGAGCATAACCCTGATTGCATGGGACATGCCTGGCTGATTTACGGGAACAAGCTCCATGGCCCTGCGGAACGTCTGTTATCAAGTCTTAAAGTAATAAGGTAATTCCCAGTGACTTTTCCTGGCCTGCCTGGTCCTGCAGGGGACATTCCCTGGGTGTTTCTTATGCCTGAAGTCATATGTTAGGCCACACAAAGAAGCATTCAACATAGCTAATTACAGTGGTTCCCTCCATGATGTGCGTGGAGGACATCTTCACCCACAACAAAGCGTGAAGGAGCAAAGAGCTCGTGTCTGGAGCCAGGCGGCCTGGGTCCCAGCCCAAGCTTTTCCACTTGCTGCCCTGGTTGGTTCCTTCATCTCTCTGAGCTTCAAAGTTTCCACCTGTAAAATGGGATGATAATAGTACCCACAGCTTTCTGCCAACACTCAGCACCAGTGTGCCAGGTATGTGAGTGGATCACCTGGAGGTTGTCCCCCACCCCTGCAAGCTTTCCGAGGACTGCAGCCTGGATGCCAGACCCCAGGCTCAAACCCCAGCTAGCCACACCGGAGCCCCTGACTCACAGCAACTTTTCAGATAGTCAGTGTTCCTTGTGGTAAGTAAAAGAATGCCACCTCTAGCAGCGTGGGCCTCAGGGTCCTTCTGAGGATGAACTGAGAGGATGCAGAGAAAAAGCTTGGCATGGCCTGGTGTCCAGTGAGTGCTCATGGGCATGGAGGCACACAGCCTGCTCTGATGTGTGAAAGGGAAGTGCATGAAGTATAAATGATGACGAAGGGCTGGCCCACCAGCAAGTCAATTACAGAAAACCCAGTTCTATCTGCATTTCAGATAAACAATAAATAAAAGTTTGGTCTGTGTGTGTTCCATGCGACCGTTCAGACATATGATGCTGGAAAATTATTCACTGTTTATCTGAAAATCGAATTTCGCTGTGTGTCCTGTGTTTTACCTGGTGAGCCTAAAGAGAGGGGATTTAGTCCCTCAGATTCTTACAGCTGTCTGTCTCTGGTGCGGTTCATCCTTCATCCCCTATTTGGAAAACAATGACTGATTTTAGCAATTACCAAACCTGACATGACACAGAGGGACCGTCATCCTGGGCCATCCTGTTGGTGGTGTCAGCTGATGGAACCTCCTGGAAACTGTGTCAAAATGGTTGAAGGACTTGAAACTGTTTCCTGAGCCTTGGAGTGGAGCAGAGACAAGAGGGACCAGGAGGCTGCCCATGCAGAGCCGCGGAGAGCACGGAGGCCTGGGGAGGAGCCCTGGATGGTTTCAAAGCAATTGGGGGGGGGGGGGGAGGTGGAGAAGAGAGGGTGACAATTAGGTTCTCATTTTTAAAGTTGTTTTATTTGATTTTAGAGAGAGGGAGGGAGAGAGAGAAACCTCGATGTGAAACATGCGCCCCTACCTGGAATTGAACCAGCCACCTTTTGTTTTACGGGATGACACTCCCACCAACCAAACCACACTGGCCAGGGCTAGGTTTTCATTTTAGAAAGAGCACTTGGGTACCCACTGGAGGTGCAGGAGGGTCAGACAGAGCCCTGGAGAGCCTCAGGCCCTGGATCAGCAGCCCAGCCAGGCAAGCAGTGCCGAAGGTTGGGGCTGCTGCCGCTCAGAGGACCCCAACGCCGCCCACAAGCTCGCTTGCAGGAGAATCTGTTCAGGAAAGATTTATGGCTGCTGACGTCTCTTGTCTCTCTCCAGTACTTTCCTTTGTAGGGGGAGCTTGACCACCAAACTTGGGTAAACATGGAATGCAGACTCTTTCCCAGAAAGCTCTGGAGCCTCAGCTGATCTGAGTGGCTGGGCAGCACCCCGAGTTCCTTTGTCACAGAGAGTGTCATGGGACAGCTGTGATGATAGCCAGCTGTTATCTGTCTGGACACCCCTCAGATGGCCTGGAGCTCTGTCCACGGTGCCCTGTCATCTGGCTTGTCATGGACACAGCCTGGCAGATGGATGCACCACGCAGAAAGCAAATGAGGACGAGGTGCTTTTGGGTATCATAGGGCGGTGGCAGCGGTGATCCCGCTTTGTGTTGGGCCCTCTTGTTGCTGGGCCAGCTGTGAGCCGCTTGAACACTTGGGTGTGGGCTTGGGGACAGCTTGGTGATGAAGGTCATCGCGCACCCGAGCGCTGCGTCAAGTCTGGCTGAGATCTTAGTCACCATCCTACTGACTCTCACTGCACTTGTGTGGGGACCGTCCTGGGCCTCATCCTGCTGAAGAGGAAGCGAGGAAAGGCCGGACACCCGGATGAAGGGGTGGAGGCTGCTCCTGAGCTTCGGGCCTTTGAGCCCACAGGCTTAGCTTCATCATCATCTCCGTGGACCAGGGCTCCTGGTCTGGGCACCGCTGAGATCCTGGCCTGCGTCCCTCTGAGCCGTAGGGCTGCCCTGTGTGTCGCAGGATGTTCAGCAGCCCCATCAGTGACAGCCAGAGGTGTCTCTGGACATGGCCATATGTGCACCGGGGTACAAAATCAGCCCTGGGTGACCCAGAACCACTGCTTCAGTGGTTCTCAAAGTGCCGTCAGCTGCCCCTTCCTCCGACCCAGCCCGGGCCCAGGCCTGTCTGCGGGTGGAGCTGCTGAAATTGTACCTGATCCCCCGGCCAGGGTGGCATTACCAGATTTTCTAGCCTGAAGTTACTCTTTGTTTTCCTCTCTCCTTCCCACAGTGTCTGCTCTGGAAAGAACCCACAGTGCCAGGCCCACATGGAAGGGCGGGCTCCAAGTCCTTGAGGCCGGGACACGCCAGCCGTGTGGCATTTTTCTCTGTGGACATCTGTCTCTCCTCCCCGAGTGATTTATTTACTCAGTCATCTACTTCATCAGTGTGGCCCCAGGGATGTTTATTTTTACTTCGGACTATAATTCAATACCACATTATCCAGTTGTCCCCACATTGTTCCAGCTTTGACCACTGGGTGTCTTCTGTTGGCTCCTGTTGTCTTCCTTTGCCATAACCCATCATTGCAGCTAGTTATTATTGCTGCTGTTGTTGTTTGGTATTATTATTAAGCAGGTCCGCCTTTCTGCACTGTAAGGTGCCCCATGTTCCTGCATATTCCTGTCCAGAATATGTGACGGGTCCCAGGAGCCGGGGCCTCTCACTGGAGGAAGGATTGAAGCCCAGGCCTGGGTGCCTTGTGCTCATTGCTCGGGGTGCTGTTGCTCTTGCTCTCAGCTGCAGAGGAAGGAGAGGGAGGCGAGTATGCCAACCTGGACACGTAGCTGCAGATATTGCATATGTGACTACCCGTATTGACATCCACTTCAGCAGGAGTTCGTGTCTACTCTGACAGAGAGACTCCTGTGGCTCCAGACCATCTGCATCCCGTCTGTACCCCGGGGCTTAGAGGAAGAGAGAGTCATTCAGCACGACACCCTAGGACACCGAGTTCAGCAAGCATGGAGAGCAGTGCGTTCAGTCAGCCCCATCTTTCCCCGTGCACACTGCGGACTCCTCCCACTGGGCCCTGAAGCACTCTGGAAGGGCTGTTTACCTTCTTCAGGGACTATATTAGTGTCTGAACGGATACAAAAAAACAGCAAATGTGTTTGTAGCAAAAAACAGACATTTCATGGGGTGTGTCCCAGGCCGGGCTGCTGGTCACTGTCCCTGTGCTCGTCTCCTCCCCCAAAGATCTTTGGCTGAACAGGCCCCTTTAACCTGGAAGCGTTTTGGGCCCAGGGAAGCTCTGGGTGTCCTGCAGGTGGCCTGTGCTCAGCAGGCCACCTGCAGGACACCCAGCTCTTAAAGATGTCAGTGAGGATGGGCACTCAAAAGGCAACTGCGAGCTGCCCTCAGTTCTCTCGCAGGAAGGACCCCCCACCCCCCCAACCAGGCTACCCTTTCAAGGGCTGCTGCTGCCGAACTCGCTGGGCGAGGTCGCCATGCTACAGCTTATCTGAGTAACTCCGGGCCTCTCAGAGCCAATATCATCATGAAGGTGGAACCCTGAATCTCTTTGTCCTCCCCCTGAACATGGAGTTCCTCTTTAGCCTGCCATTGCCTCCTGTGCTGCTCCTTTACCCTCCCAGGGGTAGTCAGAGGACAAAGTGGCCATGTGCTAGGGCCTTTGGCGTCCATCTCCTCACCACCTTGTCTTGAGCAGCATAAGACAGGGACTGGGAGCAGGTGGACTCTGGGTGCAGGTCACCTCTGTGGGAACCTGGGTCATTTTTTACTTCACTCTGCTAAGCCTCAGCCTTCCCATCTGAAGAGTGGAGAGAATGATGCCCCCCAACTCAGAGGTATGGTTACTATTTTCATTTTAGAGAGGAGGAATCTGCACACTAAAATGGGAGAGGCACTGGTTTAATTATTGATTGACAAATCATCTATCCTCCTCTTTTCCCCTCTCTACCTCCATCATATTTCTATCTGTCTATCATCCATCCATCCATCCACCCACCCAGCAATCACTGAGTAACTGTGATATGAAGCCCTTAGGAATACAACAGTGATCCTTCTAGAAGTCCTTAGCAAATCATGGTGGGAAAAGTTAATCAAATAAGTACCTACATTTCAGCCCAGTCAGACTCACAATGGTTACAGAGGCGATGGGGGACCTGGGAATCAAGTGCCCTTTATCCTGTGGTGGGTGGGAGAAGCAGGCTGGGGTGGTGCTTGTGTGCCAGCTTGTTGAGTTTGAAGGGAACTCTAGCGCAGGCCTTACCAAGTGAAGGTAAATTCTTAGAGCAAAAAGGGAGCAAAGGAAAAGACTCCAACTCCCTCTGAAGCAGTGGCAGCCCTGCACAGTCCTAGGGGCTTGGAATGTTCTGTGTTTGCTTCACCCGATGGAGCATGGCCATGACATCGCCACATTTTTTTGGAAATCTTTCATCTGAACAGAGGCAGACGCCTTCCCCTCCAGTGGGAGCTGTGACATCAACACTGTGTCATCAAAGGACTCCGGGGCTGGTCACATTGCACTAATCTGGGAACTGATCATTTGTTCCCAGAAGAAGATGACGAGCTTCTAGGGTCTCCGTCCGTGATGGTGAGATTTCTCCATCGCCCTCCAAAAGCACAGCTCCTTCTGCACCTCCCTCTGGCCCACTGGATTCTGATGGTTCAGAGATTCTGGGGTCTCCTTGGGTCCCCCCCACTCCTTTGTAGCTGGCCATTTCTTTAGTCACTTGAGCTGGTTTTCCTTATAATTTTTCTCCTCCGCCCCATTTCTAGCAGCTCATTGGGCCCACTGCATTCCTTGCCTCCTGGCAGGTGTGTATTGCACAGGCTCAGGTAAAGTCACCTGCTGGAGGTCTCCCCCCTTGTAAAACAAACCCACTGTGAACTGGAATTCACTGGTTTCACAGAAAACCCGGGATCCTCGCTTCCCTTGGGGAACCAGCTAATCTGGACATCCCTGTTCATCAACAACGGCCTGGGGGCCAGTTGCCTCCTCTGTGGGGCATGTTCCGCCTGCCTGCGTAAAGCTGCCTGAAGGACAGGGACTGTCTTCTCCCTGGTCTCACCCATGCTGCACCCATGGCATCCCAGGCCTCACAGGTCACTGACAGGAAGGCAGAGATGAGCAGATTGAAATGATCTCAGGGTCCTGACCCAACCTCGGGCATTGGCCAAACTAGAGCTGGTGTCCTGGATGAGTTGGAGAGAGAGGGGCAGGGCAATTTGGTGGAGATAGGGGTCCAGGATGGGCCAGAGGAGGAAGGTAGGGAGCTCGTGGGGTTCACCAGCCCGATCTCGTGGGCTGGGACAGTGGGCTCCTTTGTGAGTGAGGGATCTTCTCTACACTTGGAGCCTGTGGAGACCTCAGCACAGCCCTGGGAGCCCACAGTGCCCTTCAGCTGGCAGAATAGGCACCCAGCAGTGAATTTTGGTGATGGCAAGAATAAGGAACAGGCCTGTTTCCTGCCTCTCTGACTTGTGGCCTGAGAGTCTCACTGGCTACATGGTCTGTAGAGCCCTGGGGATCAGAAAGACCATTTCTCCTGCTCCGTGTGGCCCACGGGCTCTGGCTGACCCCTTCCCCTGGGACTGATGGAGGCACCGGGTCTCAGAGCCTTGCCCCAGGTCATGTGGACTGGGATTGGACCCCAGGGTGGGCTAGGCCTGAGCGCACCTGCTCCTAGTCGGCAGCTGCTATTGTGCATCTGTTCCATTCTGTCTGTAAGGGGAAGAGATGGGAGGTGCGTGGGTCTCGGTCCCAGTGGGAGAGTCGCACCCACTCCCCTCTGCCTGGAGTGCTCCTCTCTCCCCTCCCCAGGCCAGCTCTTTCCTGTCTCAGCCTAGAACCCACCCTTAGGCCTCTTGTTTTGCTTTTTAAATGAATGGGATTTTTAAATTTAAAAAGCAAAATCAGACCTATGTCTTTTGTGATAAAAAACCATTTCCCCCTCAATTAAGTGTAATTACACAAAGGCATTGTCTTTCCTGACAAGGCTGAGATTGGCCGTAAACAGTCTGGGTTTTGGCTTCTGTAACTTCCTTGTGCTGCCCCTCGTGGGCCTGGGGTTCCTGTTTTAAGTGAGTCCCCAGAGCCTGGGAGGCGGGCCTCTCGGATGAGCCTGTGGAGAGGACAGCCCCTCCACCACGTGTCTAGTCCTTGGGTGCTCACATGTCTGCTGCAGTTGGGTCTCCTTTTGGGGGCTGCCACCCCGAGAGTTGAGGCGTCCCCAGCATTCCTTGTGCCTTGGAGGAGCTGAATGAGTAAAGCACATGAACTAGGGCAGGGAACCCCACGGTGTGAGTCATGGGCTTCCCAGCGCAGCCCTCCAGCCCTGGGCCGCTGGCAGCCAACCTCGGGTGGCAGGCCCTGGACTCCTGGAGCCTCGGTGATTCTCGAGTCTGAAGAGTGGATGGAACCACACCGCCTCTCCTACGGGGCTGACGTGAGCATTCGCTGGGACAAGGCCCATGCCCAGGGTATGGCAAGAGCTCAGGAAGCAACTATTTTTAATTTCCTCAGTGTTATTATTATTCGTAGTGCATGTGAGGAAGAAGGAAGAAGGCCTCTGGGGGACCCCCATTGTCATGGGTTTATCTCCAGGCCGCAGGGCCTGGGGGATGGCCCCTGAGAACCTGGGGACATCTGCCAAATGGCTCCTGGGATCCAGGAAGGCAGAAGGGAAACGCTGCCTCAGGCTGTTTGACCTCTGGGGGCGGTGGGGGGAGGGGTGGCACCCGCTCCTGCCGTGGAAGGTGGGGTGGGGGCTGCGGACTCCAGGCCAGGCTTCTTCTGCCCACTGCCCATTGTCTCCGGAACAGATGCGACTCTCCCTCTCCCTCTGTTCCTCTCTATCCTCACCTGCTCACAGGGCAGGGTCGCCCTCTGAGAAGCACAAGGCTACGAGGAAACACCGCAGTTTCCTCCCGAGGTGGGGTGACCCTGCATCCTCCGGGGAGGCACCGCCGGCCATGCGTAGGCTGGCGGCTGCTCTGGGAAAATCCAGGGAACCTGGTGTCTGGGTTCCAATGTGGCACAGCCTTGGCGCTCCAGAGGGGACCCCTTCTGGGCGCTCCCCCAAGGCCACATCCCGGATATGGCTGGAGCTGGGTGAGGTCACCATAGTGTGTTGCATGCTGACTGGGCGAAGGAAGGCATGTCCCTGCTGGGCCTCAGAGGGAAGAAAGGAAGCAGTCATGAGCCTGGCTGTGCCAAGCCCTGGCTTTCACACATGGGGCCCAGCACATCCTCATCCCACCCGTCCTGAAAGGAAGCGGAATGGTCAAGGGCATCGGTGTGCAAGTGGACATGGTCGGAATCAAATTCCACAGTGTTTGAATCTTAGCAGCTGCGTGGCCTGGCTGTTCCCAGACCTCCCTGAGCCTCAGTGCCCTCGGCGGGATGGTGGAGAAAACCCGGAGCCTGTGGCTGGCTGGGATGACCATCAGGGATAAAACCAGACAGGGCTCTGGGGAAGCCTGGCCACGCGATGCTCACGCTATTCCATCCTCACTGTCACCTCGCGCTGTTCCCTTGTGCTGGTGCCATTGTGTGTCCAGCACGGTTGGAGGGGGCCCCTTGAGGGAACTGCCTACCCCTTTCCTGCCAATGGGTGGCATCACTGAGCTGAGCCGTGTTGGTGGGCTCATCACCACATCCCCCAGACACGGCACGCGGCAGGCGCCATACAGGTTGATGGATGAATGGATGAATGAATGAATGGAGGTCATATGTCAGGGCCACTCTGTTCTTCCCTCAGGGTGTGAGCCTCATGGGAGCAGAAGAGGTTAGTTCACTGGGGAAGGAAGGCATCCTGGAGTCTTGGCCGGGTTTGGGCGCTTCCAATGTGCAGTCGATGTTGCTCCTGGAGCCACACCCACCTGGGCACAAGCAGTTAGAAAGTCACCTGCATCTTGCTGCCTCTCAGCCAGGGTTGGGACAGCGGGACCATCACTGGGATGGCAGGTCCCACGAGGGTGTCTCTATCCTGCCTCCTCCCCAAATCAGGGCGAGGGACGTTCTCTTCATCTCCTCGCTGACGCCCAGCTTTAGGCTGGACCGAGAGGAGCAGAAGCATGGGCTCCCAGCGTGGCAGCGGGAAGGCCACTCAGGTGTGCTTTGTCATAGCGACAGGTCAGCGGGTGCCCATTTCTTGTGGGTGAGCATCATTGGCATGAAGACAGCAGACATCATTGCATATGCAGTCAGGCAGTTCAAGGCCAGGGCAAACGCAGCCTTGCTGCTGGCCCCGGACCTGGCTGGGTGTGGTCTGCTCAGGCCCGGGGTGTGGCCGTTCTAGGAGCAATGAGGACTCTCACCTCATCCGCTCACCTCACCGCTGGGGTGGAAGTTTGAAATTCAAACTTTTGTTATAATTATAAAATAGTCTGTTTACAACAGTGCAAAACAAATGGATCATGACAGAGGAAATGCAATGAAAAGGAAGTGTTCCCATCCTTGACACCGACGGTCCCTTTCCTGGGAGTTTCCCCTGTGTCACCACAGGTGTGGGGGCGACTGCAGTGGGTGCTCTTGTGTGCAGGTCAGGTCAGCACCCGCCTATCTGCGGGTGCTCCCTCGATGGCTTCGTGAGGGGTGAGGGCCCGTCGATCCTGATCTCTGTCTCCGTCGCTGGCGCTTCATGGCCCCCAAGGAGAAGCTGTATTGCAGGAAGGAATGGGGAGGGTTCTCAGCCTGCCGCAGAGTTCTCCCGGTGGACACCTCCGTTCATTTCAGGGTCCCTCGGAGCCGTGATTATCCTGCTACTAAATGTCCTTCAGCTCAGACACAGGGTCATTTGGGAGGGAACATTCCTAGGAGCGCAGTCCCTGAGTCCAGGGTACGAGTCATTAATGCTGCTGATGTTGGATTGCTGACCTGTTGGGGAGAGCGGGTCCTTGACGCTTGGCATGGTTTGGGTTGTACGTTCTTTCCCCTCCAACCCTCTCAGGCCCTGGAGGCACAGTGCCTGGTGAAGGCTGACCCGGCTGCTCCTCTGGTGGTGCTGACTGTGCCTCTGGCTCTGCATCTGGTCACTTGACTTGGAGCCCACAGGCCAAGGAGAGATAGAAGGGAGCACAGGCCCTGAGGTCGAGGCAAAAAATCACCCAAACAGGATCACCTCCCAACACCAGGATGCCTGAGTGCTCATTGGAGCCAGCAGTTCCGAGGGCTCTTCATTCGGGACGGCGAAGGGAAGTGAGTTGCAATCTTGGGATGTGAGTTTATAGATTCTGGAGGCCTGGTGTTTATGCCCAGGCTGGCATCCCCCCAGATTTGCTGAGGGGTGCTGGGGCGGATCTGCTGCTGAGCAGGGCCACCCCTCTGATGGTTCACTCCCCTTTGAGGCAGTTTCAAGTCCCAGGGATGAGGTGGTTTGTTCGATTACAGGCAGACAAATGGGGCTCAGAGAGGCAAAGCAACTTGCCCAAAGTCACACAGCTTGTCAAAGTCCCAGAGGGAGCCCCACCACTTCAGCTCTTGGCTTTAAAGTCAACACGTGTTTGTTTCTTTTTACATAAAATAAGAACCTTGTGGTGACTCCAGACCCAGACAGCCTGGGTTCAAATCCTCCCCTGCTGATCACTGACTTCCAGTGAGTAGCTTCACTTGTGTACATACACCTGCAGAATTCAAAGACAGAGGGCTGGTGGGATTGGCTGCTCCTAGCACCCATGAAAGGGGAGATGCTGCTTGTGTATCCATGGCCGGGGTCTCGCGGGGTGAGGGCTGCGTGGGGTCTCGCTGGGTGCAGCTGCCGGCCGATGCACGGGTGGGAAGAGGGCTGACCCCCCCACCTTTACTGGAGCTACAGGCAAATCCAGGCCCCGACGATGTGCTCATTGCAAAGGCACCCAAGTTGAGCAATGTTATCGTCTTGTAACTCATCCACTATGTCTGACCTTTGGATTCAAAGAATAACTAATGGGGCACTTTGGATGGTGGTTGGAGTGTCAGCTTTTAATTAATACACCGGACTGAATATATTTAGCTGGACCATTCTGCCCGGTCCATCCAATTACCCACACTCATTATGCAACTTGATTGCGTTTTCCATTACATAGTGACTTTGCTAAATGGGCGGCCATGCTGTAGACAGGCAGCCGGTGCCAATATTGATCAGAGGACGGTTTATTGCCGCATGGAGGCGATGCTTGGGGCTGTGAATCTGGGGCTGGACATGACTTCCCTGCAGCCTCCAGGTGGGGGACAGAATTGTGTTTGGATGAAGCATCTCAGTCATCAACCCTCCTTCCAGACTTGCCAGTGTTCTGCCTTTTGTTAAATTGAATTGCCTCTCCATGGCCAAGGCTCCCCTGTAATCAGGGCCCCTCTGGCTTTAATAGTGGAAATGGAGGCAAGGTGTTTGTCAGCCTCCCCGGGTTTGGGTGCCAGAATGACGCAGAGCGCTCTGCCTGCCAGGGAGCCGCCGGGTGATCGCCAGAGAAGGCTACGAGTCTCCTTCATCCTCACAGCCTGAGAGTGGGGCCTGTGCCAGTCCCACCAACTCCTGCCTCGCATGGCCCAGGGGACCAGGGGGTCGCAAGCACTCAGTGTGACAGTGACGTGGCCGGAGTGCAGCCCGCAGTCCCGGGAACTTGTTTTAGACACTGGAATTGTAATTCAAGAGCCCCCACCCCCACCCCCATGGTATTAGGAGTATTCCTTCATACACGATAACCTTTCTCAACTTCCATCACTCCTCGGAGCTGGATCGATGTTTCCCTGATCTGAGACATAGAGGGGAGAGAGGGGGGTGAACAGAAAAAGGTGAAGCTACAGTTGGGCTGTTTTCTTCTACGTAAAGGCCAGGGAACACCAAGTACATGGCAGACACCACACATCCGTCATCTCCAGTCCTCATACGACCTAGGGGGTCAGCGTTGTGGTATATGCTTTGCTTTTATTTGTTTAAGAGATTTTTAAATTGCTTTTTTAGAGAGAGAGAAAGGGAGAGAGAGAAACATTAGTGTGAGAGAGAAACATCGATTGGCTGCCTCCTGCACCCCCCCTCGTTTCAGGGATTGAGTGTGAAACTCGGGCATGTGCCCTGACCAGGATCAAACTGGCAACCTGCCAGTGCATGGGGAGATGCCCAACCAACTGAGCCACACTTGCCAGGGCTACTTTTTGTTTTTAGATAATCTCAGACTTACAGAAGAATTGCAAAAATAGTAGAGAGGGCTCCTGGAGACCCCTCACCCCGCTTCCCCTCATGTTAACATTGAAGAAAGTGTTTTGATCGGCAGTCTTAACAGAAAGCTGAGGTCTTAACAGAAAGGAGAGGTTGAGAAAGCTGCACCAAGTCACAGAGCAATAGTGGGATGTGAACCTGGATCTGGCTGTGGTTTTGCCTGTGAGCATCCTACCCTCCCACCTGTCCAAGGTCTTCCAAGAAGGAGTAGCTGCGAGTCACGCAGCCTCCCAATCAGGAGCGATCGGGCTCTGCAGAGGGGGCTCCTGTGCCTGAGAGCCGAGAGGAAGCCCAAACTTCATTATATCCGAGAGGAGATTTGGCTGTGTAAGGGCATGAGCGGAAACAAGATGGCTCTGGTACCTGGCTGGCCAGCAGCCCCTGTCCCCCTCCCTTGTTTAGACTTTACTAGTCTTGTCTTCTGGGCCCCAAACTCAACCAGACAGGCCTGCATCCAGCCCATGTGGCTGGAGCCCATGAACAACCAGCACATCTGACTGGGCTTGTGCAACAATTCTGTTGGCGAACCAATGTGCAATTATCAACAATTAACCTTACAAATAAATGAGCCATCACAAAAGAGGACATTTTGCTTTTGCCAACTTCGACAGACAGCCTTTCAACAAACACCATTTGATTTTCTGAGCCCTCCAATGAGGAGAGGAGCATAAGTGGTTTAAAGACATAGACAGACAGGTGAAGAATATGTCCCACCATTAAACACACCTATGCCAGGCTTGACGCTCAGCACTCAACGTGGATCAGCTCTCTGGATCCCCTTGAAAATCTGGTGAAATAGGCAGTTACATCCTTAAGAGAAACAACTTTTTAATTTTGAAATAACTGTGGGCTCACGAATTGCAAAGATAGTACATAGAGGACCAAGCTGCCCTTCCCCCAGCTTCCCCTGAGTGACTGGTATGTGGCTGTAGCGTGGGATTGAAGCATTTGAGCTGATCCATCTGCAGCCCTTATTCAGGTATCACCAGTTTTGCATGCACCATGTCTGTGAGTGTCTGTGTTTGCAGCTGCTGGAAAAATGTCTCCTTGCTAAGTTATCTCCTCTAACAATGCTGTACAAAGGGCAAAACTTACCCCCCACTCCCCCCCAAAAAAAGTATGGCTCAAAGTATCATCCTGTCCATGCGTGACCTTGATGCGATGGCCAGGTGGGAGGCCACTATGCTGTGTAGTCGGGATGTGTGGACAGAAGCACATGGAGGCCTGAGCCGGGAAACCCACCTCCCCACAGCACGGGGCCTCATGCACTCCAAAGAGGAGGCGGCTGCTCACATCCCAGGGCTGCAAATTAATAACAAATTGCAAAGCCTATGCACCCAGGGGCTTGCCTTTGTTCTTGGAGCTGTTCGGAATGTAAAAGGTCACCGCATGGTAATAAATAATGGGGAGTGCCTGTTTTGTTCTGGGAGATAAGGAGAGGTGGTGGGCGGCGTTTTAGCAGCTCTGAGGAGGAGGTTTGAAATCATCCCGTGCTCTCCTTCGCTCTGGGTGGCAGAGGGGGTGAGAACTTCCTGCAAGATAAATTAAACATAAAATCAATAGCATTTCAAGTGCTTGTGAATTAGGGGTTATTTGCTGAGGTGTAAGGGGATTAAGGTTCAAACCTAAAGATGATCAATGGGCAATTACTGCCCAGGTGGAGGTGGGAGGTGGAGGGTGGGGATGAATACTCTCAGGCAACCAGGGGCAGGAAGGGAGAAGGCACCCCTCCCAGCATCAAAAGTATGCGGTCTGTCTGCATGTGTCAGACACCAAGAAGCATGGCTCAAATGCATTAGGGAAGCCATGGCGGGGTCACCTGCCCCGTGAAGACCCAGGCCCTTTGCCTTCCCTCCTGACTCTCCAGAGCCGCCCTACCCACCAGGGAGAAAAGGAGAGCGGCTCCGATTCAGACCTCAGCAGACAAAGACCAAGGTGCGACCAAGGCTGCCTCCACGCCAGTCAATCCTGGGGCCATAATAACTACAATTTTCTGATTTGAAGGCAAAACCAAATAACCCAGAGGAGCAATTCAGGCCACATGCGGGCCTCTTCCTGAGAAGGAGCACAAATTGATTTTTCTTTTCTAAGCCCAATTTTATGCTGCTCATCGACCCCCTCTGTCCCTTCTGAGCTCCCCTTTCTTCCTTTCTGCTTGAGGCACAATTAACGGAAGCTCAGAAGCTTTCTTGCTTCCAGTCTCTCAGTGTTGTTGATGCAGCTTCACTTTGGCGCGAAGGCCGAGGGGAGGCGCCAGCAGCCCTGGGCTGGCCTTGGGAGGGAGCGTCTTGACCTTTGGGAGTCTCGGTGTCTTGACACCAGCTCTTGAACAAAGTGCACCTCCACCTCATTCTGAACGAACCTGGAGTTGGGACTATGACCACCGGGTCCTCCCTCCTTGTCTCTGCCCACACACCCAGGTCACTCTTTTCTCTTTACCTGCTCGCCACGCTAGCTTCTTCCAGTTGGTGGGACTCTCCAAGTTGGTTTCCACCCCAGGGCCTTTGCCCATGCTGTTTCCCTGCCTGGCATGCTCTGATATGCCCATGGCCAACCCCACCATATTCCTCCATCCTTAGCTTAGCTGTCACCACCCCTTCTTAGAACATCATCCCACTTTTGTATCTTCATGGTCCTCATCCTGGTCTGGAATTTTGTCCTTTTTGTTTGTTACCTGCTTTGGATGCCCCTGTCCCACTAGGACATGCTCTTTCATCCCAGCCCTTTGTCTGGCCCATTGAGTGTTCAAATATGTCAGCCAAGTAAAGGAATTAATGCGTTCTGTGATCTGACGAGTTGCGGAGGCACAGGAGTAGAGCAGACCCTCATTACAGGCCTTTTCAGCTGTGACATTTTCTGAGCCAGCTCATCTCTCTCAGGCTCCTCATTTTACACACGAAGAAGCAGAGGCCGGGGGTTAGATCCTGTTGAAGTGGCTGCTCCTGCAGCCGTTAGCAGGGTCCCCAGGGTGTCACCTCCCTACTCTGGGCACCTCCAAGAGGCTTTGGATTTCAAAAGAAGGTAGCTGGTGCCTCGTGGCGTCTAAGTTCAGAAGAGGGGCCCTTGGGGGCAGATGGGACCCTTGTCAGTGACTTGCCCCCTCCTCCCCGCCCCCCCCCGGAAAGGGGGGAGTTGAAACTGGTGCTAGGAGCTGGGTTCCTCCAGTGAGAGCCCTTCCAGATAGACAAGTTATTCAGAGCAGTTATTCAGAGGTCTGGAGGTGGGCCTGGTGCATCCCAGGCTCTCAACCTGCCCCTCACTCCTTCATTAAGAGCTGCCGTCAGCTCATCCCTGCACATTTAATATGTGTTAGAATCACTTCTCCCCTCTGGTGAGCTGCACTCAGGAGACTGAGCCCAACAGCCCCCTCCTCCAGGATAGTGGGGGGCGGGGGAGGGGAGGAGGGTCCGCCAGGGCCTCTGGATTTCACTGGTGGTGTTTACTTCCAGTCAGAGCCAGGCCTGCTTGACTTCAATGCACAGCACCCACTTGAGACAATCTGGGGGGTTGGGGGGGTGAGTGTCCTGGTACTCCCCTTTCCTTTTCTCTCCCTGACCAACTGACCACCCATCAGGGCCTGAGCTGGGCCCCTTCCCCTGCCATCGGCCCCCTGCCCCGCCTCCACCACCAGGAGAGAAGAAATGCTAGTCACAATTGTGGGTGCTGATACAATGATTTATGTGCTTATTTCTTTGTGCAGCAAAAGTTTTCCCTTTGTTTGGCTGCAGAGGTGACCACTGGCCAGGTGCTCCCACTTAGGGTCCAGGAACACTTTCTGTAAACTTCCAGCCAGCCCTAAGCTTGCCCCCTCCCCACAAGTGAGGACAGGCTCATACATGTCAGATGGGGGGTCAGAGCACCACCCCACCTCTGCTGGTGCTCCTGCCAGCACCCTCCCCCCCTCGCCGCCCCTCACCTGCCACAGGAGCCAGCGACCAGGTACTGCCATGGAATCAGAGAGCACACAGTGCCCAGATCGGGGTAGGCGCATGGGGCCACCCATTAGTTGTTATGGAAACTCATTACTCCAGGAGTTCATTCAGCTGAAAATATAAACAATTTTCCAAGCGGTTTTAGCAAAATTCATGGGTAACAGCCTAATGGCATTATTAAGAAGGAGTAGGACATGGCAGCCTGAAGCCCTGGGCCCAGCTGCCTCCAGTCAGGTGGGTCCCGCTCGCCCACATGTTCCTGCAGCCACCCACCCGCAGCTTGAGGCCAGGCACACGACCATTCTCGTGAGTCAGGACCACACTCTCCTCTCAGATGTTGGTCTGTAGGGACGGAAGTGTCAGGGGTGGTTGCCTCTTCTAGGCTTACTGAGCGAATTCCTGCTATTAAGCTGGGCACAGAAAAACACCTGTGTAATGATTGATGGTAAATTATGACAGTAATAATAGCTATGTGCTGATAATACATCATTGAGCATTCATTACTATCATTGCATTGTATTACTTAACTGTATTATTAATGACCAATTGTTATTAACCTTAATTAATAACAGTCACAGGGTCCCATTATGTGCCAGGCCACTGATGTGTAGGAGCTATATTTCTAATCACAACCCTGTGGGGAGGCACTGTTATCATCCTCATTTTACAGATGGACAAACTGTTGTGCCTTCTAATAGTCCTTCATTCCATTAAAAATATGGCTGGGACCCTGTGCCAAGCAGGACTATTAAGTTCTCCCAAAGCACCAGCTTTCTCTCTCACTTTCATCCATCAAGTACATATTGAGCTCCTACTGTGTGCTACATATTGTTCTGGATAGTGGAGAGGCAGGGCACACACCATGCTTGAATTGTCTTCTACTTGGCTCACTCCCACTCACCTTCCAGAACCATTAAGTTTCTTTTCTCCCATGAAGCCTTTTCTGAACTTGCCAGCGGAGTCAGGGGCCTCCTTGATGCCGCGTGGATGCTGTACCTCTTCTATCCCAACACTTAGCGGTCCTGGCAGCTGCTTGTCTTGCATCTGCCTCTCCCTCCGAAGTTGAGGCTACATCTTTGTCTTTGTGTTTCTAAGGTCAGGCACAAAAGAGACAGCCACTAGATGTTGGTTGGATTTTATTGCTTGGAAATAGGCTCCAGCAGGGCTGGGTCTGTGTTGCTCACCACCACATCCCCTAGAACAGTGTCAGGGCAGAGTGGGTGTGAAATACATGTTTGTCGGAAGGATGGGTAGATGCATGAATGGATGGATGGACAACGGATGGGTGCATGGGTGGATGGGTAGATGGATGGGTGGGTGGGTGGGTGGGTGGGTAGATGGATGGATGGGTGGGTGGGTGTGTGGGTGGGTGGATGGGTGGGTGGATGGATGTGTAGAAGGGTGGATGGGTGCATGTGTATATGTTTGAATGTATAATTGGATGTTAGATGAGTAGAAGGATGAAGAAAAGGCAAACAGATAGACGGATGGAGGGTCAGATAATTAAATGGATGAATGTCTGGGTAATTAAGTAAATGGCTAAAAGAATGTTGGTTATTAGAATAGAGGGTTGGATGATTAAATGGTTGATTAAAAATCTAAGTATTGGTGAACAAAATGCTTCCCCTTAGCTTGCTTTTGACAGAAAAAGAAAGAGAGGTGGTTGGGTGAGGAAAAGAAAGAACCCACCTCCCCACCTACAACTCCATCTTTGTTCCCCTGTCGTTGACCTTTCTCATGTTTGGTTCCAGTCCGAATGTTGAAAAACCAAACCATGAGAAAGTGGTGCCTATTGGCTCCAGTCCCGGGGTGTAGAGCTCTTCCCTCCTGTGTGTGCAGACAGCTGAACAATCAAAGTTTGACTTCTGCCTGGATTTCCTCAGCTCGCTGGACATGAACTTGTTCTTGGAGCAGTGAAACTTGTTTGCTTGGCCAAAACAAGCACCTGTGTTTAATCTGTGGGGCTCCCTCTGGTGGGAAGTCTGCTGCATTTGTGGCCATTTCTAGAGGCCCCGTGTCACAGCTCTTCCCCCAGCACCACCACTGCCTCTTCCTGCCCCAATGGGGAATATATCCTCATGCCATTCCAGTCACATTTTTAGAAACTGGAGATAGATGATGGTGGACGGATGGTTCACCGAGAGTTGAGGGACCCCAACTGGGTGGCCCTTAGAAGCTCACAATTTCCTCAGTAGAAACCTAACAGCCTTGACCTTGGCAGCCTGGTGGGCAGTGGCTGAGACGTTGCTGCCTTTGCACATGTCCTCAGCAGAGCTGGCCAGTATCCTCTTCCAGGGCAATGCCACTCAGTGTGGCTGCTGCCGGGCATTCGCAGGGTGTGGTGAGGGGTGCTCATGTCCAGTGAGGTCAGGGAGAGCAGCCAGAGATTCTCAAAGTGCAAACATGAGCAGTGGACCCTCTAAACCTGCAGCTTCCAGAAGCGACAGGGTTCAGAGTGGTGGATAGGAAGTGTGCGCCGTTATGTTAATGGTATGGACAATGAGAAGGATGGTCATTCATTCATTCATTCATTCAGACAACATCTGTTGAGTGCTGGGTTGTCCTTGAGGACCAGAGCTGTGCTCCTTCACCTGTCATCTGCCTCTAACAACCCTTCACCCTACAAGACTGCCTCGTGTGAGGTTGGCCTCCAATGCTCTATCCACAGCTCCTCATCCCCACTGATACTGACACCCCTCACGGCCCGGCCAGCCAGAGGCAGAGCAGCTCCTCAGAAGACCGGTAGCTGCCAGGCTCCGGCCTTGTGGACCTCAGGGACAGAAGGCATGGCTGGACCACAGAGTCTGATGAGTGTGTTCAGGATAAAGTGGAGATGCCGTGGAGGGGGGAAAATTCAAATTGCAGTCACTGAAGAAGTGATTGGGCCATTCAGGCTCCCAAGGAGCCGGCAGGCTCATTTCTGAGGAGGAGGCAGCCTGTGTCCTGGCCCTCAGTGAACCTGGGAGAGGAGCAGTCCCCTCGAGGCACTGCTTACGGGACTCCCAGCGAGGTGCCCTCCCGCTCCACCCGAGGGGCCCAAGAAGTTCAGGTTACTTATAGTCACAGTTTCTCTTTCATTGTATCCATCAGCTCTTCATTTGTGTGTCAGAAATTTACATGGGCAGGGCTTTCTGGAGTCCTCTCTCAGCATCTGGCGGGGAGGAGGGGTAGTGAGAGGACTGCTGTGTTGTGCCCCAATTTCCCCAGGCCCCTTTCCTTCCAGCCTCCTCTCGCACTGCCCTTCCGAGCATGCTAATGCAGATTTGTATCTACGGTTGGCATTTCCCAAGGAAAGTTAGCATAATTTTTAATTTAGAATATTAGGAATCCAATTTACTCATTCGGTCAGTTAATGGTGTGGGCTGCTTGAAGAGCACACTCCTGCCGGCCTCTGCAGGTCTGACTCTTCCTCCCGCGTGATGACAGGGACGAGTCCACTCCGATAGACCAGCAGAGGCGGGCGGGGCGGGGTGGGGGCTCAGCTTGGCTTTGATTCAGATGGAACTTGTCATTGGAGATAAGGATGAAGCCAGGTCTGGGCAGAACTGGGCTTGGTCTCAGCAGAGCAGTTTCTTTCCCATTCAGAGAGCAGCTCCAGTTTGTTGCACCGGGGATCCCCAGCACATGGGCCCTTTGAAGTACTAAGAAAGAACAACAGTAAGCAAAGCCTCTGCAGGGCTGAGGTGGGGGCGCAGGGGCGAGGCGTGGACCTCAGCCAGCGAGGCTGTGGTGAGCACAGAGCCCCAGAGCTCACTCCTGCCCTGCAGGCCGCATGCCTTCCTGGGACACATTTCCTGTCCCAGGTCAGCACCTCAGCTAGCCAGGGAACTTGGGGGAAGGCTGTCACCCAGACTGTCACAGCCCCCAGCTCCTGCTGGGACTTTACTCTGAGGTGTCAGGACAAGAGAAACCATCCCAGAGCCATCTGCCTCTGCCCGCGGCGTGTTCCCATTTGGCAGCTGGGAAGCCATACTTGAGTGATAAAGATATTTTACTGCGCAGTTTTACTTGGGCAACACATTTTATTGTTTAATTCTGGAGATGAAACAGTCGATAGATTGATGAAGGCAAAGTGACCTTGCAGTTGAGCAAAAACCTCCATGTCTCCCCTCCGGAGCAGTGCCTTCACCCAGATGCTAATGATCGTGCCTTAATGGCTGTGTGCAGGCGGCGCATGCGTTCGCTCTGCTTGGGTGTCTGACATTCCCACACCTCTCGGGCCACGCACAGGCTCAGCAAGCATGCTTCCAGAGGAGACATTAGACATTACTTAGGGTCTGTGCTTCCGCTGACACAGCAGGCTCACACACAACATCCTTAATTGATGGAGCAAAAATCTAATCAGAAAGAGTGTGTGCCCAGGAGGCTAATCAAACAGATTGCCAATGGGGTGCATGTCCATACTATTGAACATCCTCCCCACCCCCAGCTCCATCTCCCAAATTGGGTCAGCTCTCAAATCAGTGCTGTGAGGAACGCAGAGGGTCAGCTGCCCAAAGGATGGACCATCTCCCAGGTATCAGGAGACTCACTCACCTGAAATGATAAACAGGCCAGAGGTGGCCCCGGTTAAGCTGCTGTGGAATGTCAGGAGGCAATGGGACTCTGGCAGACACATGAGCAGAGCCGTCTGGGAGATGTGGATGGAAGTTTTGCACAGTCAGAGGGAGTGGCCGGGGGCAATGAGTGAGGAGGTGGCAAGTTGAGGGTCCCCTGGCTCTGCCACTCTGCACTGTGAGAACCATGCAGGTTTCTGCCTCTTTCTTCTCCCCTGTATAAGGGTGATCGTGGCCACTGGGCCCCAGAGCTATTCTGAGGTTCCAGTGAGGCGAGGGGTGGGGGGCAAACCGTCTTTGGAATGGTTGGGAACGAGGGGGTGGAGCGAGGGGGCAGGATAAGTAAACATTCAGAAGTGGAAATGTGTGGCCAGGTCAATATCAGCTTCGTGGGCAATTAAGCCATTTCATCAATTATCTGGGAGCTGCTCCTAACACCGACTCCCAGGTGGGCTCCGGGGTACCTTTCTTCCCATAAACAAAATTCCATCACTGATAACATAGACCTTCCTCAGCCTCCGTGCATGGCTCCAACAGAAGCTCCCAGGCTGAGAAATGGCAGGCATAACTTTCTCCATATTAGGCAATAAAACACCCAGAGTGTAATGTAGTCAGAACAATTCCACGCATGCCCACCACATCATCACAATTGTTCTTGATTCGCCTTGACTTCCTTTGTGCTTTAGGCTTCTGAGAGTTCCCGCTGCTCCACGTCCTGGCCAACCCTCGGCTTTGATGGGCGTTTACACATTCCTCCTTCCCACGCCTGTGGAAGGTGTCCCATCCTGAGCTAATGTGTGGAAGGAAGGAGTTTGGAAGCGGTTTCGGTTGCTTCCACCTGGGATACTCTGTGGAAAAGTATAAAGCAAACAAACAAAGCAGCAACAATCGGCAGTCTCTGTGAGTTGGAATGAATGGAGAATGTGAGCACAGCAGAAGGCACCTGAGACAGGAGCCCTGGGCAGGCCAGGTGCCACTCCGAACAGTCCTGTGGGCAGGCATCTTCCAGAGCCCTGGGTTTCAGGATCAGGCAGGGCAGTTGAGGGTCCCCAGGGGGGAGAAGATGAGTCCTCTGTTCTCTCCACTGCCCTGCATGTCAGAGCTCCCCAGCCTGCCCTCAGGGCCCAGAGCCTGCCAGCTCCTGAGGCTCTGGAGGCTGGAGTCCTCACTGTGTCTACATTGGGTGGATGTATTGATGGCGAGTGGGCAGCCACCAACCAAGATGGCCACCACCTGGCCAAGAAGGGCTCGGCAGGTGCAGAGAAAGGTCATGGAGATGCCTTCCCCAGGATTGATTTGTCCCTATTGGGAGTGTGAGCTCGATCTGACGGAAAGCCGCCAGCCGCCTAGGCCTGTCCCACTCCAGCTCCACTGGCATCTCTCACTCTTTGAAAGTCCCGAAGCACTGGGAAAGGTCAGCAGGCTGGTCTCAGCCTCGGCCAGGCAGCCCTTAGTTCCAGAGTCACACACACCCTGGCTGCAGGTCCTCTTTACCACCCGCCTGTGGATCCCTCTCCAGGCTCCCACCAAGGACATACCAAACCAACCAACAAAAATACATTTTAAAATGAGGAGGAGGATGGTGGTTATGATGCCAACCATTTCTTTTTTTTTAAATAATTCTTTATTGTTGAAAGTATTACATATGTCCCTCTTTTTCCCCTTTGACTCCCGCCAGCCCGCCCCCACCCCAAGTCTTCAGCACCCTATTGTCTGTGTCCATGGGCCATGCATATATGCACATAAGGTCTTTAATTAATTACTTTCCACCATCCCACCCTCTGAGATTCCGCACTTTGCTCCATGCTACCCTGTCTCTGGATCCATTCCATTCATCAGTTTGTTTTGTTACTTAGATTCCACATATGAGTGAGATCATGTGATATTTGTCTTTCTCTGACTGACTTATTTCATTCAGCATGATACTCTCCAGGTCCCTCCATGCTGTCTCAAAGGGTAAGAGATACTTCTTTTTTACTTCTGCATAGTATTCCATGGTATAAATGTACCACCACTTTTTATCCACTCATCTACTGATGGGCACTTGGGCTGTTTCCAGATCTTAGCATTGTAAATAGTACTGCTATGAACATAGGGGCGCATACATTCTTTCAGATTGGTGTTTTGGGATTCTTAGGATCTTTTCCTAGAAGTGGGATCACTGGGTCAAATGACAGTTCCATATTTAATTTTTTGAGGAAACTCCATATTGTTTTCCATAATGGCTGCACCAGTCTGCATTCCCACCAGCAATGTGCTAGGGTTCCCTTTTCTCCACATCCTTGCCAGCACTTGTCATTTGTTGATTTTTGATGGTAGCCATTCTGACAGTGTGAGGTGATACCTCATTATGCTTTTAATTTGCATCTCTCTGATGATCAGTGACTTTGAGCATTTTTTCATATGTTTCTTGACCCCTGTATGTCATCTTTGGAGAAGTGTCTATTTAGGTTCTTTGCCCATTTTTTAATTGGATTGTTTGTCTTCCTTTTGTTAAGTTGCCTGAGTTCCATATATAGTTTGGATATTAACCCTTTATCAGATGTTTCATTGCCAAATATGCTCACCCATACAGTGGGCTCCCTTTTTGTTTTGTTGCTGGTTTCTTTTGCTGTGCAGAAGCTTTTTATTTTGATGTGGGCCTATTTGTTAATTTTCTCCTTAGTTTCCTTTGCCCTGGGAGATGTAGCTGTAAATATACTTCTCCAAGAGATGTCTGAGATTTTGCTGACTATGGCTTCTTCTAGGATTTTTATGGTTTCACGACTTATATTTAAGTATTTTATCTACTTTGAGTTTATTTTTGTGTATGGTGTAAGTTGGTGGTCTAGTTTCATTCTTTTGCATGTATCTGTCCAATTTTCCCAACACCATTTATTGAAGAGACTCTCTTGACTCCATTGTATGCTCTTGCCTCCTTTGTCAAATATTAATTGAGCGTAATGGCTTGGATTGATTTCTGAGTTCTTTGTTCAGTTCCATTGGTCTATATGACTGTTCTTGTGCCAATACCAGGCTGTTTTGATTACTGTGGCTTTGTAGTATAACTTGAAATCTGGCATGTGATTCCTTCATCTTTACGTATCTTAATTTTTTTTTTTGTTGCAATGGTAAGTGGGATTTTTTTTTTAGTTTCTCTTTCTGAGAATTCATTATTGATATATAAAAAGCCATCTATTTTTGAGTGTTGATTTTGTATCCTGCCACATTGCCAAATCTAGTAGTTTTTTTTGGTGGAGTCTTTAGGGTTTTCTATATACAATATCATGTCATCTGCAAATAATGAGAGTTTTACTTCCTCCTTTCCAATTTGGATGCCTTTTATTTCTTCTTCTTGTATGATTTCTGTGGCTAGGACTTTCAGTGCTATGTTGAATAAGAGTGGTGAAAGTGGGCATCCTTGTCTTGTTCCTGTTCTTAGGGAAAATGGTTTTAGTTTTTGACCATTGAGTATGATGTTCACTGTAGGTTTTGTCATACATGGGCTTTATCACATTGAGATATGCTCCCTCTATTCCCACTTTGCTGAGAGTATTTATCAAAAATGGGTGTTGAGAGGAGAATCCAAGATGGCGGCATAGGTAAACACCTAAACTGCTGCCTCCCGCAACAATTTCAAAAATACAACTAAAAGAAAAAAACGTCTATCACCCAGAACCACGGGAAAGCTGGATGAGTGGAAGTTCCACAACTAGAAGGAAAGAGAAAAGAGCATTGAGACATGCACGAGCCCTGAAAAGCTGAGGTACAGAGGCGCGTGATCCGGGCTGGCGGTGGGCGTTGCTTTTTTCAACCCGAAGGGAGACAAGCCCCCGATTACTCTGAAATACAGTTTCTGGGGAGATGCAGGGGACCCAAACTCCTACGGGGAGAAGCCGGACTGTCTGCCAGTGAGGGTGGCTTGCTTGCAGAGCTGCACGCAGGAATAATTGTTTATGGCACTGGGGCACGGGACTGCCGACAGGGACTCAGAGCCGGCTAACTAGCAGCCATTGCTGTTTGCCACGCCCTAGCCTAGTGACACCCTGAGACCCCGCCCTGCACAACCTACAAACCCACCCAAGCTCTAAGCAGCGGCTTTTGCATAAGAAAGCCCTGCCCTATCGCAGCTTAACCTAGCAAACTTGCAGCCCGGGTCAGACAGCTCCAAAACCTCCAAACCACAAGCAAAGAGGAGAAAACTGTAGCTCTCACTGTAGCTCCTGCTGGGTGGCCTCAGACAGTAGCTGACCTGCACCCCATTGGAGATCCAGAAGCCAGTGTACCTAGTGGTCAGTGTGAGACACCAGATTTCAACTCCTCACATCCATAAGTGACACATTCAAGAGGCAGACTCAGTGAGCACCAAAGCCCCACTGAAACAAGTCCTGCCCCATAAGCATGTCTTCAGCGCAGCAGTTCTTCCATTATAGACACAGCAAGTGCTCACAGCTAATTGGCCTGGAGGTCAATTCCTCCCAGTGTACCAACGGCAATTAAGGCTTAACTATACCAAGACTTTGCACTCAGCCCACAAAGGGGTGTACCAAGAGCATCCACCTCATGTAATTGAGGAGGCTGAGCTACTGCCCCCTATAGATCACCTACCACACAAAGCTACTCCATCAACACAGGGAAGCAGCCAAAATGTGGAGACAAAGAAACATGTCACGAATGAAAGAAACAGAGGAAAGCAAACTACTGGATGACATAAAGTTCAGAACCACATGTATAAGGTTACTCAAGAATCTTCTTAAAACCGCTGAGAAACTTGATGAGACCTTCAAGGAGCTTAATGAGAATGCCAAAAAAATGGAAAAGGATCAGTCAGAAATGAAGCATACACTGTCTGAAATAAAGAATATACAGAAACTCAACTGTAGATCAACGTACCCCAAGAATCAAACCAAAGATCTGAACTATGTGGAAACAAAAAACATCCAACCAGAAAAACAAAAAGAAAAAAGAATCCAAAAATATGAAGATAGTGTAAGGAGCCTCTGGGACAACTTTAAGCGAACCAACATCCGAATTTTGGGGGTGCCAGAAGAAGGGAGAGAGCAAAATATTGAAAACCTATTAGAAGAAATAATGACAGAAAACTTTCCCTACCTGGTGAAAGAAATAGACTTACAAGTTCAGGAAGCGCACAGAACCCCATACAAGAGGAATCCAAAGAGGACCACACCAAGACACATCATAATTAAAATGCCAAGGGCAAAAGACAAAGAGAGAATATTAAAAGCAGCAAGAGAAAAACAGTTAATTACCTACAAGGGAGTACCCATACGACTGTCAGCTGATTTCTCAACAGAAACTATGCAGGCCAGAAGGGAGTGGCAAGAAATATTCAAAGTGATGAACAGCAAGAACCTACAACCAAGATTACTCTACCCAGCAAAGCTATCGTTCAGAGTTGAAGGTCAGATAAAGAGCTTCACAGACAAGAAAAAGCTAAAGGAGTTCATCACCACCAAACCAGGATTACTTAAAATGCTGACGAGTATTCTTTAAGAAGAGGAAGAAGAAGAAAAAGGTAAAGATAAAAATTATGAACAACAAAATGACATCAAATACATACCTACCAACAAGTGAATCTAAAAATCAAGTGAATAAAAAATCTGAAGAACAGAATGGACTGGTGAATATAATAGAATCAGGGACATAGAAAGGGAGTGGACTGACGATTCTCAGGGGAAGCAAGTGTGAGGGGTGCGGGAAGAGATTGGACAAAAATCTTACTCCTATGGATGAAGACAGTGGCGGGGGGTAAGGGCATGGGGTGGGGTGGGGAATCAGGTGGAGGGGAGCTATGGGGGAGAAAAAAGAGGAACACCTGTAATAATCTGAACAATAAAGATTTATTTTTAAAAAAATGGGTGTTGAGTTTTGTCTAATGCTTTTTCTGCATCTGTTGATATGATCATGTGATGCCAACCATTTCTTGATTGCCTATGGGATGATGGACTGCCTCCCTCACTTAACTTCAACAACTATGATGCACGAGTGAAGGTCTCCATTCTGGGAGAAAGAACTGGGTCAGAAGTTGACTAATTTGGCTGAGATCGCACAGGAGGGTCAGGAATTGAACCTCCCAGTGTCTTCTCCATCCTCCTTGTGGGGCAACAAGAGGGCCCCAGCAGTACTCAAGAC
Source organism: Corynorhinus townsendii (assembly GCA_026230045.1). Classification (NCBI taxonomy): domain Eukaryota; kingdom Metazoa; phylum Chordata; class Mammalia; order Chiroptera; family Vespertilionidae; genus Corynorhinus; species Corynorhinus townsendii. The sequence continues at coordinate 91,792,908 of JAPDVU010000007.1, forward strand.
CTGTGTGCTCAAAGAAGTCAGAGAAATTACCTGTGTGTGGTGCAGGGGAGACCTGTCCTGGGCAAAGTGTTGGTGCCCAGCTCTGCCCCAACTGACAGTGGGATTTGGAGAGTTCTCTCTTCACTCCTGTCAAAATCCCCGAATCCTATGTTTGTGTCTTGGGGATGCTGAAACAAATATTTAGAAGATTCTGAAACATGGAGGGGGTTTGAGGGAAGTTGTGAATGAAGAGTTGATATGGGACAGAGGACCCGGGCCTGATCTGATTTATGAGGGGCGCATGTGAGAACACGTGCTAATAACCCAGGCCTGCCATGGCATAGAAAGGAAGAACATGAGACACAGCACAAAGCTAGAGTATGGACAGCAGGCCCTGGGAGGGCTCTGAGGCACCTCTGACCCAGCAGGAGGCTTTGTGGAGCAGTGGACTTCCTGCACCATGTGACCCAGAAGGTGCAGCGACACCCAGCCTGCCTGTTCTGCTCTCACCTTTAAAAACATCTTGCTGGATGTCTCATCTCTCTGGGGGCACCTGTGTACAGGCAAAGAAAATCAGCCCTCACAGCTTTTCCAGGATCCATGCCCGTTTGGGCGGCCCCATTCTACAGATGAGGAAACAAAATACACAATAGGAGAAATGCACAGACAAGGTGACAACTTGAATGATCCCAAAAGGTATAAGGAAAACCAGTCTATCCATCCCTGGTTCTCCAGCCTCCTCCTCAGAAGCAACAGTAGATGGCAACATCTTGGACTTCCTTCTAGGGATATGGCATGCATATTGATGCATGCTGACTCTTTTTTACTTTTTAGCCAAATAGCTGCATCTAAAGTGCACTTTCCTATACCTCGGTTTCTTAATCAGCGGGCTATTTGGGAGACAGTTCCACACCCATGCACGTGGATGTGGCTCAGCCTTGGGGTGGTGTATAGCCTGGTATGGTTGAGCCCTGATTTATAGAGCATCACTCCATTACTGAATATCTGTAGTTTCCGGCATTCTCCCTGTAACTTTGGGTGATGTGTGAGAAGGTCTGCTGGACAAATTTCTACCAGAGAAGTTGCCAAATCAAAGGGTGTGTCTGTTTTTAATCTGAATGAGTATTGCCAATAGCTCCCACGAAGTCACAATGTTCAAGGGTGTCAGATGTCTCCATGCCAAGAGATTACAGGGTGTTGCCAAGCTTTGTGACCATGCCAATCTGATAGATGTCTCATTTGCATTGTTATTATAAGTGAGGCGGGGCAGCTTTTCATTTACTTTCAAAGCCAACAGCAATTTCCCTGTGATTGAGCTGTCAAGGTCCTTCAAAAGACACACCCTTGGCATCATCTTACCCGGCTTCCCAGGGTCTCCTCGGTGGGCCCCTGGGGACTGGGCTGGGCGGGCGGCAGAAGGTCACAGGCTTCTTGGGCTCTAAGACTAGAGCTGTACCCATCTCTCTGTGTGGTCTTATGCAACCACCTAGAATGACATTTCCTTCAAAAAGAGGAGTTTGGATCAGATAATCCTAAAAAATCAATGACTTTTGTTATCGCCCAGACAGTTGTAGCTGGCAGTTTGCTATCTGTTCAGAAGGAAATGGATCTGTGCTTCAGAAGAAAGAATTTAATTTAGATACTGTGGAAAACTTCCTGACGTCTCAGGATATTAAACTCTGGGATGAATGATGACGGTCTGGGGCAAATGTCTTTCTAATACAAAGAACTTCAGAAACAAGATGACTCACTTGTCCTAATGGGAAAAGTTTCTCTCCAGCTCCGAGGTGGGAGCCTGGGGCAGCATGAGGGTCTCGCTGGTCTCCGAGTGGGATGGCTTTCACATCCCCGAGTGCATGCCAAGTTCATTGTTGATGCCTGGCCCATTACCTACTCTCCCTGCAGTTCGGGCATTATCTAATTTCATGATTTGGCTCATTACACATGTTAGAAGCAGACACACTGTCAGGCCTAACTTAATGAATTACTAAAATTAGCATTATTGAAAAAATGAACTGCAAGGGAGACTGCTGGTTTTAATCAATAGTTCAAGTGAGCATAGTTAAAGAATGTCAAAACTCAGCAAAACCACCCAGAAATGCAGCAGTGACACCCTGCATCTGGCATTCTTAGTGCTCGAGGTGAGTGAGCCCTATCGTTCAGGGGCACAGGAAGCATTGAAAGCTCCTGGATGCCTTCCTGAGAACCACTCCATGGACGGCACTGCAGATGCTGCCTGAGCCCTGCCTCATTACCAACATGCTCAGCAGCATCTCACCTTGACTTAAGGCCTCGGGGTCCCGTGAATAGTCCCATTGCTAATGCAGACCACTGGCCTCACATTTTGTAGAATTCTAGAATATTTGTATTATTGGGGGAGGGGGAACTCAAATCATCTCATCTGACCTTCTCAGTACAGAAGAGCACCTTCCAGTAGCCACAGAGAGAACCACATAATCCCCACAGAGGGGCCTCCAGTGTCAGGGGGGTGCATATGAGCCCCAACTCCAGTCTTTCTTTCTCCTCTTTTTCTTTCCCGAGCTCCACACTCTGTTTCGGGGGCTCAGGAATCGGTGGTGAAATAGGCAGATGGGGTCCCTGCCCTCAGGAAGCTTGACATCGATGGTGGTGACAGAGACAAAACAGATCCCAGAAGAACTGACCAAGGAGAGCTGGTCACTAGTGCCGCTAGGAGAGGCACGGGGGTCCGGGGAGGTGACAGCAGGTGGCGGCGGCAGGACCTGAAGTGCTGCTTGTTTCACAGACGTCGCAGTAGCACACATTTCCCTGGGATTAGGCTGTGGGTCACCGACTCCGCTCTTCTAGCCACAAGAACGCCGGCCACATGCCTGTGTTCCCTGGAGCCCCGGCCTTGCGGCCCTGAAGGAGCAGGGTCCTAGACTCGGTGGGGGAGGCCTGGCCATCCCCTACTCTGAGCCCGAGCTCCTCTGGCCATCCTTCACCCCACCCTGCTCCCTGGCACCTCCAGCACAGCCCAGACAAGGGGTAAATGGGCAGAACCCAGGAAGCAGGAAGGGTGGCGAGCAGGTGGAATGAAGTTAGGCCTGGGGTTGGGTCCCAGGTTTGGTTACCCCTAAGCAGGTGCTCTCTGGCCAGGCCTGCCCATTTCTTAGCCCCAGGCTTCCCCTCAGTAACATGGGGAGCCGTGTCTGCCCTCGGGCAGAGCTGGGTCCAAGCTGGGTGGGGAGGGTCTACTCTGTGGCTCGAGCAGAGGGCAGCACCCATGTGGCCAGGGACACAGCTCCTGGTTCCCAGCCCTGGGCATGGACCCCTCCTTTTCTTGGCTGAGGACCTGGAAATTGGATGTGGCTCAGTTTGGGGCTGGCCCTTTGGGTCTGGCCTCTGTCCTCTGCTAGAAGACATTCCTGGGACAGGGAGCGGCCAGGGTTCTGAGGAAGGGCTCGCCTATAGGTGACCATCGAGGCATAGGAGCAGGACAGCAAACAGCCTCAGATGCGTCCTCTCCCACCTCTGCTCCTGGTCCCCTCTGTTCCCTTGTAAGGCACAGGGGGACCGAGAGGAGTGCAGGGAGCCAGGTCATTGCCACCCTGTCCTCCTCCACCCCTCGCCCTGACAGCGGGCTGGCATCTTCCTGGGAACACAGGAGGCTGCTGTCCAAGTTCAATCCAGTCAATTACACGGTGCTGCTCGGCCTGCTCTTCTTGGCAGGTGCCCGCGAGGGCTGACGCGGCTGGTAGCTACAGCGTTAGGTTTGCAACCTTTTCTGTGGTGAATGAATTGTTCTTGTGAGGGGGAAAAGCCAGGGAATGGTGGTTACACCGGAGCTCCTGCAGGGGTCTGGCTGGTGGCGCAGCTCAGGCGGTTCATTTCCTGCTTCAACTTGGAAACCTGGAGCTGCTCCTTGTGGGCGAAACAGGCTGTTCCGGGAAACCACCTTCCCTGTGATTTATTGACCGGTGCTCTGGGAACCAAATTAATTGCTAAATGTTCTATTGGCTTGCCTTCAGCATTGACGAATCTGGCGCTGGTGGTCAAGGGTTCAGCGACCAAAGGCTTTCTCAGAAGTGGTCCTTTTGGGAAGCAGAGCTCATGTTTGGGGCCCTGCTGACGGCCGGAAACCGGCTGCAGGGCCTCAGGGAGTGGGGCCAGGCTGGGCTGGCTGCTGCCCATTCCCCAGCTCCGGAGCCTCAGCGACTGTGCCGGGTCGTGGTGGTGCGTGTTTCTGCGCATGGACAGTGGTCTGTCTGCTCATCCACTGTCCATTTCTCTCGAGGTGGAGTTGGGTCTGGGACCAGGTGGGTTTAAGGATTTGACCCAGCCATGCGGTTGCTTCTCCAGCCCTTCGATCCCCAGCATGGCGGGACCAATCGGAAGGTGGCAGCGGGCTCTTTAACTTCCCACGCTGTCTCAAACCTTGAACTGTTTGCCAGAGCCCCATGAACTCTAGTCTTGGGAGGAAGGTCTTGCCTGTGGGAACAGGCCCGCCACGCAGGCTTCCTGGGGTACAGCCGCCCATCCTCCCAAACTCACCCCCTTTGACTCTCACTGATGTGATTTTTGCAATTTTTTTCTAAATCAATTCACCTTTCTTTTAAAAATGACACAGAACTCTTACAGAGGGTCGGAAGTGGAAAGTCATTATTCCTAGCTCAACAATAACCATGAAAAGAGAGGCAATGGAACAAAACATGAAACTTGGATGGAAACCTTGCCTGAGGACGATTCTGAGCCCAAGGCCTGCTTCATTCAAAAGCGCAGTTTGCAAGCATTCGGGGGCCGTTGAAATATTAGATTGGAAATTTTCTTGATGTAATCAGAAAAATGCCAAAGAATTGGACAGGAAACAAATTTTTTCCTTATGTGATTTGTCATCGCAACACCACATTCTAGCAAACTCCAACAGAGCACAGCCCTTCAAGCCCCAGAGGGGGAAACTGAGGCACTGAGTGGAGATGGGAGAGGCCCCAGGTTAAAGCAGGCTAAAGGGGGGTCTGCCTGGTTCTGTGTGGGACCAGGTGTCAGAGAAGAGCATGAGCCCTGACAGTGCCTAGCCAGCCTCTGTCTCTTCCTTTGCCAAATGAGGGTTCCATGTCTGCCAAGGAAAGCTAGAGCAAGCCTGTCCCCAGACACTCATTGTTGGTGGAAGAGGAAGATGCAAATCCTACCAATTCCTCCTCAAAAACCAGAAAGAACGTGTGGAGGGAGGGGCTGCCATCAGGAATGTAAATTTCCTTGCTTCTTAAATCATTCCCTCTGGCTTCTTGGTGTCCAGGACAGAATTAGTTTTATCTCTCCCTCTGCCAATTGTCCTCACATTTTGCTTCGTGTCCATGTGCAGGGAGGTGGGGGGCGGGGGGAGGCCACTGCTCAGGTACAGCAGTGGGACACGAATGCCATCAAAACCTGCTTCCCTGGGATGTGGCTGTGACTCCAGGGTTCGAGGATATTGGGAGCAGCATGGGTCGCACCTCATTCCTCATGGAATCATCAGATTAAGTAGGCTAGGCAGCCAAGTGGTAGCAAGCTTCAGGCACAGCTAGACCCAGTTGCTCCGGTGTCATCACAAGACTGGGTCTCAGGGCTTGTCTATATGCTGGTGCCAAGATTCTGCTCCCAATGGCTCCCAATGCCCCAGGCTCACAGTGGAGAAGAATACCCTCTTCCTGGTCACTACAGCAAATGTCTCAGAACCAGCCCTGATTGGACAATCTGGGTTATATGCCCATCCCTCAGCCAATCACTGTGGGCAGGACTGTGTTGACTGAGTTAGGGCTGAGCTGCATGACCCCTTTCCCAAAGATCTGGAGAGTCAGCCCCACTCAAATCACATGGACCAAAAGAGGACAATTAGTCCTCCAGGAACATCAGGATATGGTTCCTAGAAGGAAGGGAAATGGATGCTGAGTTACTTAAAGGAGCATGTGTCCCCTCTGGTCCTTTTCATGCAAATTCTATTGACACTTTCAGGAGGTGGGTCCTATTATGACACATTTTGCAGATGAAGAAGTGAGGCACAAAGGTTAAGGAATTCACTCAAAGACACACAGTTGATAAATTATAAGAAGACTCCAACCCAGCTGTAAGGTTCTTTCTGATGACCCCAAAAAGAATTTCACTATTGTTGGTTCTCTGCTATTCTTTGTTTGTGGCTCTGCCATGCCAGCATGGTGCCAGACATACAGTAGGTCTAAAAATGCCACTCAGTTGTGTCTATGGATGTCTCCTTCTAGTGTTTGTCTGATCGTTTTTTCTTCAGAGTTTCCAAAGACGACAGAGTGTTCCCAATGGCAAAACACATCGATTTTTACTGCAAATTGTTTTTGTGAATAAGTTATATATAAGTTTATGCATTCTAATTAACCCAAAATTATTTATTGCAGCAATTAAAACGAGGTCATGTAAATGACTGTGATTTTAAGTTCTTGACAAAGCAGTAAAGTCCATTAGTGCTTCTCTGCTTTGCTGACACTCCTGGAAAACCTGCTAACAGCCAGCTGTTCTGCCCCCATGCAGCCTTCAAGGGGCAAATTCAGAGTCCAGGCTGGAGGTTACTCCAAACCCCCAGTGAGATGATAATCAGCATATTCTGACTTGGTTATACCAGGGAGGGAATTATAACCCACTAGACCTACCAGTGCATCCAGACACAAAGATGTGGCGGGGCAGGGGTGGGGGGTGGGGGTTGAGTTACATAGCCCCTGCTTTCAGACAACCCAGAAGAGTCAAGTTCTTTGTGCGGCTAACTCTCACTACCCTTGACAGGAGTCACTGTCCGTTGGTCCCGTGACATGCCTCCTCCTCCTCCCAAGCCACCATTGATCCATCCATCCATCCATCCATCTACCAATTTATCCATCCATCCATCCATCCATCCATCCATCCAATCATCCATCCATCATCCATCCATCTATCCACCCATCCAACCATCCACCCATCCATCTGTTCATCCTCCCATTTGTCCAATCATCCATCCATCCATCTGTTCTTTTTCCCCATCTGTCTAATCATCCATCCAATCATCTATTCATCTCACTATAAAAGTGGGATTCCATGAAGACCACCTCCAAGAGATCTTTGTGGAGAGAAAAAACACAGGCAGGAGAACAGAAGAAAGGAAGGGGGTGAGGAGAAATGAAATGCATTGAAAGAAATTTGGGGCTATAATGCAAGAAGTAAACATGTACAAGAACTCTTCTTATCCCCATTCTCAAGGGGAGTGGAGGGCAAAGTATGAGTAGAGTTGCTAGATAAAATGCAGGACACATAGTAAAGTTAGAATTGCAGAAAAACAACAAAATTTTAATATAAGTATGTCCCAAATATTTCATGGTATATACTTATATGAAAAAATTATTGTCTGAAATTCTAATTTAACTGGATGTCTTGCTTTTCCTCCTTCCCTCCCTCCCTTCTCCTTCCTTCCTTCCTTCCTTCCTTCCTTCCTTCCTTCCTTCCTTCCTTCCTTCCTTCCTTCCTTCTTCTTCCTTCCTTCCTTGCCTCCTTTCTCCCTTCCTTCCTTCCTTCATCTGGCAACCTTCAGCTCAAGCTTACAAACAAACAACTGGGTTCATGTTGAGATTCTGCTTCTGGGTGGGTCACTCTGACTCTCTGAGACTCATCTTTATCATATGTAAATATCTTATGACATGTGACCCAAACTGCCCACCACAGGAGCCCTGTAGGTGGTGAAGTGTGTGGAACAGAAGCATGGGAGACACAACCAGAGACCAGTGTATATAGCCTGCAGGGCACAGTTAAAAATGCTCTGCAAGTCACAAAAATTCATCTGTGGGCCACATGGGGCCCCAGGGCTGCTAATTTGCAAATTTTTGTCCCTCTTGGGTTGTCCAGAGAATCAAATAGGATTGAGTGCTTCAAGCTGATAGACGTATACACCAGGGTAGGCACCACAGTCAGAGCTGAGCAATGGCAGTCAGGATGACTCTCCGTGCAGAGGTGGGTCCTTGCAGTCTCTGGGCTAGACTCCTGCTCTCTAAGCTCCTCCTTTTCCTCTCCTCTTCTTAGACTCTCCTTTTGTGACCTCACCCCACCCTACCTTATCTACTGCAGAGACTCCTGACCACACCTGGCCCCTGACCGCTCCTAAATTCCACCCCCAATGGTAGTGGAAGACAAAACTTGCAATTTTTAAAAGGCTCTCACAGGAGCCCATGTTGAGACTCAAGTTTTGGAATGAGACAGACTTGAACATGAACTTGAAGATTAAGTCTTTGAGTACTACTAGCTGGGTGCCTGGGGAGAGGGTGTGGGGCTTCATGTGCATCAGCCATGAAGTGGGTTTAATTATTGGACCTCATAGAGCTTTAGTCAGTGATCTCTGAATGCCGACTATTTCTACAGACCCAGAAACCACACAGGATCTTCAAAGACATGAGTTCCTTTGGATGTGACTTCTTCTAACAAATGGTTTATTTGAGGAAAGCCGGGCTGATTTACAGCTTTTTTAGCCCTTATATTCTGAAGACAGAGTCAGAACAAGGCAACGACTTGCTCCTAACAAATTGTACAAGGATGGGCTCTCCACTGCCAGGTTGGTGCTTGTTTCAACACATCCACCCATCCACAATCTCTCATAATAATGGCTTTAATCCACCATTAAAATGTGTTGGTCAAAATTCTTACAGTTGTAGGAGATGAAATGATGAACCATAAGAGACTAGAAGAGCAGAAGTTGACTTATCCTGTATAACTAGCAGTCTGGAGAAAAGAGATGACTTAGCAGTATAACCAAACACTTATGGTCTTCCTATCTTTCTGCTTCGCCATCCTCATGGTCACAATACAGTTGTCATAGCTCTAAGCATCATGTCCTTACACAATGACACCCTAAACAGGAAAGAAGAGGGTACAAGCCAAAGAGCCTTTTCTTTATGAATTTCTCTTTATTCCGGGGGTTCCTGTCTTCCAGAAGCCACTCAGTATGTTTCCTTTTGTGTTTCATTGTCTGAGAGTAGCTCATTGGCCCCTCCCTGTCCTGATCAAGACAAAGGTGAGTCCTCGTGCACTGGCGTAGATGAATCAGCCATCTCTTGACAGAGCTGGGCACTTGGTAGCACAAAACCAGGCTTCTATTCACAAGCACAAAGGGACTGTGCTGACTGATGGGTGGACAGCCAGAGTTCTCCAACTCACTATAACAATGCAGATGAAACAGCTCCTGAGCCAGCCACCTACTAAAGTGTTCTACAGGCCTGTGTCAGTTCCCCGGAGCAGCCGCATTTCAACCTCACTGCAACCCAACAAGCCACACTGCTTCTTCCCATCTTTAGGGCAGCAGGTGGGCATTCAGAGCACCTGGCATCATGTGGGCCACCCCCCAGGTGAGCCCTGGGCTCATACCCCATGTTCCAGCAGTCAGCAAGGCTGGAAGGAAAACCAGAGGGCCTGCCAGTGACCCTGCTCCACTTCCAGAATACCATCTTCCAAGGCCAGGGCTGGTGGGAGAAGCAAGGAATAGCCCCTGCCCACCCATTCCCCAGAGCAACTGGAGGAGGGGTCCTGGGCCCACTCTCTGTCCCCTCAAGTGCACATTTCAAGGATATTGCCATATTCTGGGCCAAAGCAACCATTTCCCATCATCAGTGTCCTGCCCTTTGTCCCCGCCCTTCCAGAGCACTCAGCGTGACTGATGACAGCTGTCCCTTCAGGGTCCCTTCAGGCTCAGACATGTGAGCCCTCTTGGCCCAGGAGCAACTGCAGGCAGTGGGCCTCAGGAGTGTACGAGCCCATGGCCATGGGGCAGTGACCACCGGAAAAGATGGGGCAGGTGAGAGAACAGTTTACACAGGAGTCGCCAGGTGGAGAGGAAGTGGGCAGGGGAACAGCACATTGGCGCTTGGACCTGTTCTGTTCCATGAAAGAGAAGCTTGAAAAGACTCTTGGGAGTTGACACTGTGACAGGAGGGGTCTCGACAGTGGGCTGCCAGGCCTGGTCACCTGGTTCTGCCTCTCACCCACTCAGAGATTCCTCCAGACCTGACATTTCTGTGGGCAGAAAGCTTCTGTCTGTCTCTCTGTCTCTGTCTCTCTGTCACCTGTGCCAGTGGGTATCTGTGCAGGGGCGTGCACCTGGCAGGTCCTGAGGCCTCGCTCTGCAGGCTGAGAGATGGGTCTTGGCAGGAGTGAGGCCACTTCCCTCTGACACCCCCTCTCACGCATTGCAGGGGCCCAGCTCTGTGCAGAATGGCTCCCTTTCTTTTGCCCGGTGTCTACCATCTGAAATGCAAAATAATCCTGTTTTCAATACAAAGAAAATCACACAGGTCCTATTGAAAATGCCCCCTTGGGCTCTCAAAAGTTTTTATCTGACAATTACTGTCTAGACAGTAATGCACCCCTCTCCTGGAGAAGGCACCTGGGAGGGAACAGGAAGACAGCTTCTGCCCGCTGGCCTTTTTGCCTGAAGCTAAAAATGTCTATGAGATATTTTTCAGAAAAATCAAAACAAAAAAATCTGTCTCTTTCTGTCTCTCTCTCACTTTCTCTCTTCTCTGTATCTGTCCCTGTCTCACTCACACTCAAACACTCACACACTCACACATGCACACTGTCACACACTCATGCTCACACACACTCACACATACGCACACTCTCACACACTCACACACGCACACGCACACACACACACACTCTGTCACACACGCTCACACACACGTGCATGCACACTCTCACACACGCTCACACACACTCACACACACGCACACTGTCATACACATTCACACACACTCACACACACGCACGCACACTCTCACATATGCACGCACACACAGGCAGCACACACACGCACACACTGTAAAGCCAGTAGGCTCTCTGGCTCAGCGCCGTGGCCACGCTCCCTGCAGAGAGCACAGGTGCTGTCTCCCTGAGAACAGCCCCTCTCTGAGCCCCCCCACCCGGAAAAGACATGCGGAGAGACATCCCGCTCCGCTCCCCACACTCAGAGATCTGCGTGTGTTTGCGTGTGCTGTGCAGGAAAGCACACCAAACAGAAGCCTGTCTATGGGCCTGAACCCCCAGAGGTGGAGGATGTACGTGTTGTTTCCAGGCAGAAGAAAAAGTCCGGAGCACACACTCATTCACTCACTTGGGACAAAGGCCTCCGCTTACCCCCAGACACACCAACTCTGTCCTCTCACGCCCCAGCCCCCACAGTCTGCATCGCGTCTCCAGGGAGAAACCTTCCCCTCTCACATAGAAGAAATGCCCCCTGTGCTTCCTGAGGGCACCTCTGAGAACATCATGTGTGTGAGCTGCGTGTGCAATGCACACGCTGTGGAGTGCCTGGCAGTCTCCCCGAGGGCTCAGAAAGACAGGCTTTTCTTCCAAGTAGGGAAACACCCTGCTTCCACCACACATGTGTGCACGCCGGGACAGGTGTGCACACCTGGGGCCCCCACTCCTTCCCTGTTTCTTGGTTCATAGAAAAGCGGGAAGTATGCGGCCTGAGGCTTCCTCTCTCCCTCAGGAAGGGCTTCTTCCAAAGATGTCACAGGTAGACATGCCCTGAGCACAAGCAGGAAGCATGCACACACACACACAGCAAGAGGGGCCTGTCTGCATGTGGGGTTTTGGGGGGAATGCACACAGACATGTCTTTCCAGCTTTCATCTCCTTCCCTTGCTGAGAGCAGATCTATCTACACACTCACCTCTCACTAACCATTAACCTGAAGCGCTCCTCTCAGCTCATGGAAAATTCCATGTCTGTTTACAAGCAGAAAATGCCGGTCCCAGGCTGCATCCACTCTCTCCCGCACCGGGGATGCCTACTCATCCTGCGTGTGTGTCACCATATGCTCAAACACACACACAAGCATGAACAAACATGTGCATGTTTGTCTCTTGCAGACATAAACGTATGTGCTTTTTTTTTATGCAGAAAAACCTCTCCTGCTCTCACACATGCACAGATGTCTCCCTGTCACTCCCTAAGTTCACACCAGCACCTTTCTGTGCAGTCCTTGGTCCTCAAGAAGCCAGGACAGTGTGTCCAGTGAGAAAATCTGCCTGCTGCTGAGAAATCCTAAAGCCCTCTGTCACCAGGCAGAGACACACCCCTCCACACACACACTCACAGGAGCAGAGAGAAAGCACACAGGACACCCGTTGCCCTTTCTACACACTCACGCGAGTGCACACTCAGACAGAAGCATGACCTCGGGCCATTATGTGCACCAGGACAGTCAGCTCTCATTGCTTCTCAGCTCACAGACACTTTCTCCAGACAAAAAGTAATTCTTTCTCTGAAAAGCACTTACAATGGGGAGAAATGACCTCCCCAGTCAAGGGCACTCGAGAGAGCACTCCCACCCCCTCCTACACTGAAAAGTGTGTGTGTGTGTGAGCAAATGACCGCTTTGGGTCTGTCTTTTTGCAAGCCAAAAATATATATCTTTTTCCAGGCAGAAAAACTCCCTGTCTCCCTGTCTACGTGTGTCTCTGTCTCTATGTCTCTGTGTGTCTCTGTCTCTATGTCTCTGTCTGTCTCTATGTGTCTCTGTATCTCCATGTCTCTGTCTGTGTG